>ML978124.1:0-1200000 GCA_010015805.1 Rhizodiscina lignyota
ACAGAATTCAACAGTCGACTAGCAGCCTTACAAACCGACTTGGATACACTCAAGGCAGAGGTCACAAAGCTGCAAACACAAGTGCTGGCACAAAGGGAGGCAAAGGCTCAGGCACAGGCACAAGGAGGAAGGCAAGGCAGGGAGGCTAGAGAGTGAAGGAACAGATGGAACAGGCCTGAAGCACACTGTTTAAGGCCTGAATACTTGAAAGGAGCCAAAGCTTTCATAAAAAGTGTTTATTTTAAAGAGATTATAAGGCATATTGTATGATTAGTCAGGCAGGAACCCCCACGTGGGCCAGAAATGGCCTAAAAGGGCGAATGAAAATCTCTCTCTCTCTCTCTCTCCCGTCCATTCCACCCTTCTTTTCACGTGATTGTATATCGCCAATTCCAGCTCGGTCTGAACGATTTATTCTGCAACTCTTGGACATGGGCTTTGATCTTGTTGCCCACTCGCTGCTTCGCCATCTTCCTCCTTGCTTTCAGCGGGCGCAGCGTCTTTGAACACCGCAAAGCTCGACGGCATTTCCCCCAGGACAGGAAAATGAAAGCCGCACTTGGGACATTGCTCGTGCAACACGGCCTGCTCCTGCGCGAGATCGTACTTCTTGTCCTGCGTCTCGTTGCACACGGGGCACACGCGGAGCAGTCGGGTGCCGACGAGCTCGAAGTTGGTGATGATGTCCTCCATGATGGCGCCGTTAGCGGCCCACGTTTTGCAAAACTTGTGGTAAGTGTCCTTGTGCCAGTCATACAGCGCACCGCGGCTCGTCCAGAAGCTGCATTCGTTGTACCAGCTTCGGTCGTCCGGGTGCTCCCACCACGTCAGGTGGAGGAAGCCCGGGAGTTTCATCAGGTGCCGACGCGTGTCGGCGAAGAGGACTTTGAACTTCTCGTACGCGTCCGGGCTAGAGAAGCGCACACGTTGCATGCTGAGATAGATCGTCATGCTGTATTTGCGAGGGAGGTTTGTGAGGGAAGCTTCAATCGAAATAACTATCCTATGTTTCTGGAAGTGGTGCTGTGCGTGTGAGGAGAGCGACAGAAAGAAAGCGTTTAATACCTAAAGTACTTATGGGTTGGACGACGTATATGGCCAAACAACCCGAGCGACCAGAGGATCAGCCAAACTCACTAAGATAGCAGAAATGGGCTGGACGCGATATCAGTAAAGTCGATTCGATCGACATGATTGAGAAGCATGGTTTTGCGGACCACGCCGCTCACAACAGTCTCCGTGTCTTATACGCAGTAAGGAGTCCAATAAGCCACCAGTACAATCGTCTCTGAGTAAAGAGTTCTCTGTGACTCGCTATCTTTCGAAACTATAACGTAGATGGTCGATTCCCACGTGAGCGCGCGGGACGTAGTGGGATTAGTGTACAATATGCAGATTGCAGGGTATATTGCGCTAGTCGAATCAGGCGCAACGACTCATGGAACATAAGGGTAAGAATGTCAACGTCTCGTTTTGTTCAACTACGATCCATTACCTCGCTATCGACACCTTCACAGTGTCCAAGCCTCATATCCCTTTCCCATGAGCATTCACTCCCGCCCCATCACAGCTTCACTACTAAAAAGTCGCTCAAATCTCTCTGTGGGGTCATTAAAAACTCATCCGAACTGATTGGCACCATGCTGAAGCTTCGGCTGGTCACCGTCGTCGATTAGCAAGATGAGACGTGATCAGATTACCATTTGCTATCGATCCGAATGAAATACACAGGCTAAAATTTATGCAGCGATGTTGTCATAAGAGAAGCTGAGTTCGGTAGCATCTAAGAGACATACATGAAAATCGATTCGCACTGGAACGAGTACGCGCTGTGTCCGCTCAACTACAAGCAATCCTATGAACAATCACTCCAACGCCGGAACCTTCTTAGCATGAGCGTACCGCTCAGCGCTAGCCACACAAACGGCAGACTGCTATTCTGCTTTGGACAAACATCATCCCTTCACATTAATGTCATTCCTTCCAGTCCCAATTCGCCGATCTGGAGCTTCCGCAACGCAACTTGCCCATTCTCGAGTTCTTGACACATCTGCACAACAATCTAATTGCTGAAGAAATATGTGGCTGCGGCCACTGGCCCAAGCTTCGCCTGCTTCTCGAAATTCGAAAGATCCCATCTCATGCGATCCTTGATACCGTATCCACACGCTTTCGTAAACTGTCCTACATCACAGTCCTCCGGCTGTTGATAGAGAAGGAAGAGATATCGATGCGGACTGCTGATTGGTGGAGGACGTGGGGGCGCCCAGAAAGCGATCACAGGATCGGAGGAGGTCAGAACACCACTTGATGCCTCAACCTCGAGGCCAGTCTGTAGCCAGTGTAGGGCGGGACTTAAAGGCGCAAAAGAAGGAAAGGGTGCATCGATGTCAAGACTGATGACAATGAACTTCTGTCCCGAGAGCGCATTCCAGGTAAGTGTTGGGAGCCCATGAGCTTCTAACAAAGATCAGGTTAGCGAAAGAAGCGCACATTATGGTTTGCATCGTCGCGCAACGGATCCGTAACTAACTCACCTCCTTTGGGAATCTTCTCACCGGGTTTCACCTCGCGGGTCCCGAACTTCAAACCAATGACTTTCGAATCATCATTCTCAATTAGTGACAGCACCGCTTTGATGATCGGATTATCTCCCATGGTGAAGAAAGTAAAGCTCCGCAGTAATTTCGAATGCGGACTCCTTTCTGTATCTAAGATAAAGGGAGGAGTGATTTGTCAATGTCAGTCGTGTAAGAATATAGCCTGAAAAGGGATCGGCAGATGTTAAAAACCTTCTACGGAGTATGGGAGTAGGAATAAAAGAATTATAATCGCCACCGGTGATGGCTCTATTGCGACTACTGTGGTGATCCATCCATAATGGCTTTGGATGCCCGGTCCCGGGCCGGTTCCGGAAATGGGGCCGGAGTCGCTCCCAGCCTGGACTGTTTGTTGATCGAGCGATGCAACGAATAACGCGCGAAAACTTCTCAACGCCTGTATTTCACAGTCATTCGGCGTGCTCAGTCATTTAGCCCTCAATTCCTTCTAATTCCGATCCCTGAAAGCGGAAATACCCTACTTAAACGCCTTCGTACACGCCTTGTTGTGAACATGGCATCTTTCTCTGCTTCAATTATCAAGACAGGCAACAGCAGAGAACTGTTTTTGGTAGCTAAACGGCGATAAACCGTCTCTGTTTTCTACTTTAATAGGTATTGCAATTCCCCAGTTATCAATATTTCGTGAATGGGCTGATGGTTTTGACACAGACACACGTTTCTCAGTAGACCCTGTCTACTCATCGCCACGAACAGTTACCGTTCTCTCTTGTGACATGAACAGCGAAGAGAAAATAAGTGTCCTTCCCGATAGCGATGATGCCAAAGACACCAAAAATATCTCTGGGCCAGATGCTTCCGATCCACCAGCGTCAGAGCCAACGAAGAATTACATCGAAGCTCAAAATGCCGACTTGACGCTATCAAGGACCAAAAGCGAGAAGCCGTACACAGCCTTTTCCCCCGCTGCCAAATGGTTTATCGTAGTCATGACTGCCATGGCATCATTCTTCTCACCTCTATCCGGGCAGATTTACTTCCCTGTCCTGCCAATCCTGACAAAGTCCTATCATCTATCTGAGAGTCTCATCAATGTCTCTGTTACAACGTATATGATTTTCCAAGGTCTCGCACCGAGCTTCATGGGCACATTCTCCGATGCCAGTGGCCGAAGATTGGGATATATTCTTGCCTTCACCATCTACACAGGTGCGAATATTGGTCTTGCGCTACAGGATAACTATGCGGCCTTACTCATACTGCGGTGCCTGCAGAGCGCGGGCAGTAGTGGCACAATTTCATTCGGTTACGGTGTTATTGCTGATATCGCCACTACCGGAGAGCGAGGGAAGTACTTTGGTCCGATGGCAGCAGGTGTCTTGACAGCGCCAGCCCTCGGACCAACCATTGGTGGTCTCTTGACGCAGTTCCTTGGATGGAGATCGGTCTTCTGGTTCCTGACAATTATCAGCGGGGGCTATCTTGTGCTGTATATCATCCTCATGCCGGAAACGCATCGCGGGATTGTAGACGACGGAAGCATTGTGCCGGATCAATGGTGGCGCCAGTCACTAGTGCAATATCTAGCCGCTCGACGTCGGCTGAAGAGAATGAATGTCGACGAAAAGGACGATTATGAGCGTTCGCAGCAAGCTCTTATAGAACGGCGGCAGGCTACGAAGATCCGTTTCCCAAATCCACTTGGATCCTTTGTCATCCTTACGAACCCGGACGCATTCTGTCTCATCATGTACTCGGGAATAATGATGTTCTGTAACTTAGTTCTGATGACAAGTACGGCAACCGTGTTTCCTGGTTTGTACGGCCTCGACGAGCTGCAAGTGGGACTGTGTTTCCTGTAAGTTGGACTTGTCTTCTCGCCAATTCAATGCATCGGTACTGACTGAGACATTAAAGACCGCTCGGCATTGCTGCCACAGTCGGCTCCTTCTGCAATGGACGTCTTCTCGACTGGAATTACCGCCGCACTGCACTCAGACTAGGACTCACAGTGGACAAGAAACGTGGCGACGATCTTCGCAATTTCCCCATTGAGCGGGCTCGCCTCCAGAACGTTTTCTTCTTCCAAATATTGCAGATGGCCGCTTATCTGCCTTACGGCTGGGCCCTCCAGAAGCATGCTTCCCTCGCGGTGCCACTCGTCTTGCAAGGTATTTTGGGCCTCTGTTTGGTGATCACATCGAATTCGATAAGCACACTACTTTCCGATATTTACCCCAGGAATGTCTCAACTGCGTCAGCAGCGTCGAACCTCATCCGCTGCAGCTTGGGTGCCATTGGAGCGGCTGTCGTAAATGATATGTTAACCGCCATGGGATTAGGTTGGGGTTTCACCTTCATCGGCTTGCTCATGGCGGCAGCGATTGGCTTCTTGTGGGTCGAAGTGGTATGGGGAATGGGATGGCGGCAGAAGCGTTGGCAGAAACTGGAAGCGAAGCAACAAGCCGAGAAAGAGAAAAAGGCCCAGGACGAAGCCACTAAGGAGCCTGCGGCATGAATCTTTTAGAATGACTGCGTTTTTCTGTTTTGGGCTTGCATATTGACGTCTTCAACGTGAGCAATATCAAAGTCGAGGTGGGATTTGCTAGGAAAAGAGAGATGGCGGAGGACTCGCTTTTGTCGGCCGATTTGTGTGGGCGTACGTTTGGGCATCCAAGGCACCGAGATACCAAACTGTCGACAGTGAATTTACTCGTAAAATAGATGGAGTGGGTACTGTCCATGAGTGTAGAGACTGGGATTCTCTAGTAGATTTCACAGAGACAGAACAAACGAGAGGACTTTAAAGGATGCTAGAGTGTGTATGATACACTCACTATCCCAATCAGTCCTCTGCTTCAACGGAATGCGATGTCTTCCTATTGCTCGCGCCCTCTTGTACACCGCTCCCACCTTCTGAATCTTAGCCATATTTTCCTTTTGCGCTCTTCTTTGCACTGCTTCGACTCCTCGCAGCTTAATTACCTCCTCTCCAGCGCTCTTCTTTGCTCCGATTCTACTCCTTGGCGATTCGCGGCCCTCTACTGTGAGATATGCTTGTTCCATGAGTGAGGCCCTCATCTCTTCCCATTTCTTCTTGATGGCCACAGCAAGGTCGCGTGCGGATGGTTCACGGTCTTAAAGAGCTTAGGCCTCATTCCTCTCTGCGTGCAGCACCTCCAACCATTTCCTAGGGAATATCTTGATCACGAACAGTAGCTCAATCGGGCCTAGATATTGGCCTCGGCTAATCTCACGCACTTGGCCGCACAGCACAGAAACCCAGTGATTTGGCAGAAGAAAGGAGCCGGCCGTATGTTTTGCGCCGGTATCAGTGGACAACTGACCTTTCTCTGTTGCGCGAAAACAACCTGACAAGGACGGTTGGGACATCCAGCGCCTTTCGTGGATTTGTTTCTGGACCCAGAGATCAATCGAGAGGACTTCCTTTCCCGATTCCGAAAATGTTACACGACCACAGGTTTCCTGGCCCCATCGTACAGTCCAGCCAATCACTTGGCGCTCGTCAGAGGTCCTGTCAGTCACATATATAGTGTTGACATCCTCAACTCTGATCGAATCAGTCCGGCTAACGTCGTATTTACACGATAGGGATAAGCTAGTAAGCGCAGTTGGGAAACGAATGTCTGGAGCAGGTTCTCCAAGCAGGATGGTGCGAGCAGTTGGGGGAAGGTCATCCAGGATGATGAATTGGTCAACATGGATTCGTTTCAGTTCTGCACCTCGGACGTACAAAAGAATCCCCAGGTAGTTCTGTGGGCGGCGGCCTCTCATTGCGGACTTCGACTTCAACTCCGACGACTCTGTTTCCATGTGGCAGTTCAAGGCCATTACACAAAGATTCTTGAAGTTCACGCTGACTCTGAAGCAGTAGGCTTTAACCTGTAGGCCTCTGTTCGTGACTGTAAACGGCTTGTCCATTGCCATCAGGAAATGATTTCTGAACTGAGAAGGTCGAACCATTGCTGACATTTTGAAGTCCCTGGGAGATTTCGCCAATGGCACATGGCTATAGGAGGGCGTTAATTCAAAATCTCGCCGCCAAGCAAGAATGGACATGTCGTTTGATATTTTCATGATTTCTTCTTGTAGACGATGGAATGCTTGCGTGCCTTCGCCATAGAGCATTGGCATATTAACAGCGAAAATACCCATAAGGCAGTAGGCCATATCCTCGGAGCGTGAAGTTTCACGTTGTGATGCCCATGACATCCGTTGCGCGATGCTTCGCTCATGTATGTGGCGAGAGTCTGAAAGAGCATCGCTATCGATTCCGGTAATCCGCTGCAGGATAGCCGTAAGGGTGTATTTAGTACCAATCTTCTTCCAGCCTCCAGTGAAAAAGACCACGTGCTTTGGTGCAATCAACTCTTGCAGGGTCCACCCTCTCGTGAACCAGCGAGACTTTGCAAATTCTGAATTTTCGATTGCAAACGAGTCGACATTGATTTGGGTATGAGAGTCAAAATCTTCATTCGAATCGATGCCGTCATCCAAGTCAATATCGTCATCTGAGTTGATATCGTCATCTGAGTTGATATCGTCATCTGAGTAGACACCATCATCAGGGTCGACATTGTCTTCAGAGTCGACATCGACATCCATATCGGCATTCAAATTGGAGACCGAATCAGAAAAGGAGGCCGACTCGAATAAGGGGTCGACATTGACGACGTCGGAAAGATACGCATAGCATACCTCTGATCTCTGGTACCATCTGAACATCGAGTTGAGCGCTTCTTGGAGTTCTGCGCTACTGCTTTTATCTATGCAGCAGGTATCGATCCAGCAATACTCTAAGCCATCGTCGCGAGCCTGATCACACACAAATTTCACCTTGATGAATGAAGCCTTCAAAGCTGCTTGCTGAGGTCCCATGGCCATATCCTGAAATAGAATTTCATCTTCAGGTGCGCCCCACGTGTGCGATAGAATCGCATACGGTGGAGGATCATCAGACGAGACGTTTTCAAGCTTGAGCGAGGCTGTATGCAAAAGGCGCATTGCGAGCCGGTGCGAGGAGAATGATCAGAGTGATTTAGCGTTCTCGACGACGGAATTAAATCTGCGAAAAGGGAGAAATTCTGCAAGAGAAGAAATTCTCCGTGAGAAAGGACCGAAAAGTCTTACTTGAAGAGTCTCTTGTGTCCCTGTGAGACGCGTCACGCAGATGCGGCCGCCAATACAGCAGCTATGTTGGCGAAGTGTCATCGCGCCTAATTAGGACTCAGCTGTAGGCTCCTCACCACGCAACGGGGAGGGTATATGCGCTGAGCAGGCATTGTTTACGGAGTACGGATAGTAGTCGTACCGAAATGGAGAGGCATTTTCCCTGCGCGGACCACGCGATGTCGAGGATTCGGCATCGGATTTTCATTTTTTCCAGCCTTTCGAGGGTCGGAAAAATGGAAAAAGCATTATCCGATACCGAATCCCCATCAATATCACGTGCTCCGGCGGCAGGTCACATTTCGATTTTCACGTGATTTCGCAACTGTCACCCCTGCTGAAGAATTGTTCTTGTATGGGCAGGGGAGAAAGAGCTCTTTCGATGCGCTACATCTCTACCTTGTCATTCGATCGTAGGGCCGCGGATGAAGTGGGAGTTGAAAAACTCTACGGATTATTTACCAGCCTCTCATATTTCCTACGCAACACTTCCCCCTGCTCTACTTTTTCATAATCTCATAATGTCATAATCCCACCAATGCCAGGGCGCCCAAGATCCAAAAGATCGACAGCAGCGCTCGTCCCGTCACAAGACGCTTGCCGTGCCGCTCTCGAGATGGAGGCGGTGTCGTCTACTGGTCCAGACTTGCGGTGAGATGACGCGCCACCGTCTACGGAGCACAACCCGCCTGTCAGAATACGATAATGCGGGGATGGGAATTCCGCGAATCCCATCATTGGTCATGACGAACATGTAGATTTCGCCCATTTTCCATCACGCGCTGCAAATCTCGCTTGAGGTGCTCTGCTGCCTTACTTTGCATGCGGAGATGTAGACTGACGTATTGAGGGGGGAAGACGTAGGCAGCAACTGACGTATCGACGAGCTCGAAGGAGGGTAAGGGCATAAAACGGGGACTTTTAATAAATGTGCAGTGCGTAGTCGGTTCCAAATTTTCATTCGAATTTTCATCAAATCCAAATCGTCACGATTCAATAATTCACCTTTTTGTAAATTCCACGATCAATAAAAACTTTACCTCCGACTCTCAAATCATGGACAAGGTTCAAGAATTCCACGACCAGCAGTTAAATGAGACCCAAAAAGGTCATGTTCAAACTGCTATCAACGCCGTACGTGTATTGATGTCCTCCAAGCTAATGTGGCCGTTAATTGACGTTTCAAAATAGGCGTCCCAGATGTTCGAGGCGGTAACGGGGATCATTACAGGCGGAGGTCAGTCAGGGAAAAACTCCACTGGAGCCCAGGGAGAGAATGCTACTGGAGATGGCAAGCAAGAAGCTCAAGGGGCAGAGGATCAGTCTCAAAATAAGGAGGGAGATGAGCCGAAGCCGGAGCAAACGAGCAATGACTCAGCCATCAGCGCTGATGAAGCCCAAGCAAAGGATAAGAGCCAGTCGAAAGATCAAGATGATGCGGCCGACACCAGCAAGCCAGAGCAGCAGAAAGACGTGACAGACTCCACCAATACTGAAACTCAAGAGCAGTCAAGCAAGGGTGACTCCTCTGAAGAGCCACAAGATACATCAACGGGAGCGAAGGACGGGACGACTGCTGGCCCTTCCGATCCTGAAACGAGCAAAGACGATTCTCAGGCAGAGCCAAAAGAGCAACCTTCGGGAGCTGCCGAATTTACTGAGTCACAAGAACAACCAGAAGCTGACAAGTCTTCCGATGACAAGAAGGCCGAAAATGAAGGTGCTAGCCCCGAGGAGATGAAAGATGCCGGCATAACCAAGACAGAACCGGACCTTCTTGAAGCGTCAGAAGATAGTCAGCCCAGCAGGGAAGAAGCTCAGAAGAGGGCTGCGGAGAATGATCCAACCAGTGAAAATCAGGAGGAGACTGGCAGCCAACAAGAGTCTGAAAAGCCGGCGGAATCGAAGGATGACGATCGCGAGGAGGCGTCCAAGGATCAAACTGAAGGAGGAAACAATCAAGATGACGGCGCTAGTGGCTTGAAGGGTGCTGTCGCCGAAGCTACCCCGGAAAATAATCACGAGAATGAATCTAAAGATCGTTCTGAGGAGAGTGCCCAGGATACCTCTGAGGACAAGCCTGAACCAAAGCAGGATGAGAAGCTGAGCGGTCAGCCTGAAAGTGGAGAACAAACGTCTCAGCCCAGCGAAGAGACACCATCGCAATTCGAGGACGCTCAGGACAAGCCCGAAGAGAAGTCTGAGCAAACGCAGGCTGTGCTGGGTGAGAAGCCTGAAGAGGGAGAGCAGGCTAATCAGGACGATAAAGGAGACGAGCCTTTGACTCAAGAAGGTGGTCAAGAAAATGATAAGCCAGAGAGCGGTGAGAACAAAGTCGAGGACATCGGGACACACAACACTGAAGGGAACCTGCCAGAAGCGTCAGAAAAGGAAGGACCCAGTGCGGACGATGCCGGTGAGAAGGCTGAGGATAATGGCCGTAAAGTGGAAAGCTCGGCGGATGCGCAGGCCGGTAAAGACGAACAACCGAGAAAAGATGAGGCAGAGGTGGGAGACCAACAGCAAGGAGATGAGGAGTCCAAGAGCGCTATGGAGTCGAGCAAACCCACCAATGCCGCCGATGCCACCGATTTGAATGATGCAAACGAACCCGATGAATCGAACGCACCCAACGATGCAAACAAAGGCAACCAGGCTAATGAAGACAATGAAACAAAGGCCGCTGGCATGAATGAAATAGAGCCAGGTCTCATAGAAGCGTCAGAGACTGAGCAGCCAAGTTCAGACGATGCCCGACAGAAGGCCGAGGAGAACGCCCCTCAGCTCGAAGAGCCAAACAATGAGTTGGGCGGAGAGAAGCAAGATCCAGATGAAAGAGCCGGAGACGACAAGCCAGAATCCGATAAGCAAGCCGGAGGTGACAAGTCAGAAACTGACAGACAGCCGAGTCAAGAAGATTCGAAGGCAGATGAGCAGGAAGATGTCAGTGAACCCAAACAAGTTGGTGAGACTGACAAACCCGACGATGCGAACAAAGCAAGCGACGCCAACGAAGTAAAAGACGCTGGTATGCACGAGACAGAGCCAGACCTGTTAGAGGCGTCGCAGACTGAGCAACCGAGTTCTGACGAAGCGCGAGAGAAGGCGAAGGAGAATGCTCCAACCGTCGAAGGTTCAAGTGATCAGCAAGGCGAAGGCGACAAACTACAGGACGATGAGCCGAGAAATGAGTCCGCCCCGGGAGACCTGCAGCAGCAGGACGAGAGTTCTGCGGAAGTTAAGGAACCTGGCAGCGCAGAGTCCCAGGGCGACGGCATACCTGGAGCATATCAATCTGGAGAGAAGGAAACAATAAAGACTGATGACTCGGCTCCCGAAGCGGCCGACTCTCAAGATCCCGAAACGTCCAAGCCAGATGCTGATAACGTCGAACCAAAAACTGAAGACTCGCAATCGAAGGGAACAGATCCCAACTGGAATCGCCAGGAGTCCTTACTTGAAGCCGGCGAGTCTGCGCCACAAGGATCTGACCCCAGCAGCGCGCGCGAGTTACCCGATCGCTCTAACACCGGAGATACTGGAGACGCTACAAACTTGAGCAAGGTAGATACACCGATGGCGGATCAGCAGCTCAATTCTGGTGATGGGATTTCTGCGGGAAACGATGTGGAGGAGGAAGATGATGGTACCGCAGGTAAGCGAGCCTAAGTCTACATAAGATGCGTGCATGCTAATTGTCGGAGAAGATTCCTCTGGGAAGAAGGAGAAGTTCACGGACAAGATGAAGAGGAAGATCAAAGAAGTGCGCCAGCACTAAAGCAGGAAATGTAGTACTGAAACTGGATACCCATTTGCACTTGGATTGAAATTGTACGAGGAGGAGATGAATTCCGAAGGCTGCGACTGTGGAGCACGTTCTCTTTTAGTTATCTTGATACATTCATGACGGTCATTAAATTATTACGGCACAGCTTAATATCGAGCGGGACTGCTTGCTAAATGTAGCATAGCAGGGCAGTATTTCCATATAAATGAGGCTTTTCAAATGACTCCTATTGAACATTTTGCAGATTGCAAATGTTACAACTATGCGTGTTGCCACGTTAATCCCGAGAACGCAATGATAATGTTGAACAACTCGTCCTTCTTCTTCAATCCCTCCAGCTCTTCCGTGTTGCCATCCGCGAACGTTAACTCCAAGTGGTCTTGGGTGTCCTTGATGATTGATGTTTCTCCATTCCCCTTTACGATTTCCGCCAACTCACGTAATGGGCGCCTCCACATCTCCTTCTTTGGGAAACTACGTACGAATCGGATATCGTCACAGCTGAGGACGATATTTCCGGCGTTCTTCCGCCAACGGCATCGGGTCGCAAAGACGTCGGAGCACGGGGCTTCTGCCGAATCGGTAACGCTATCCTTCCTTTCCTCTGAGCTTATCGGAGATGATAAGATTCGTCCGTTCGTGTCATGGTCTGATGCAGAGGCCCAGCTGTTTTCTGGGGAATCTGATGTCTGCTCACAGGCAGCTTCCCGGATCACTTCGGCATGCGCTCGCATGTGTCTGAACGAGGTCTCTGAGTGACTTGGAATATCCCAGAAGATCCACTGGAAAGGCATAAGAACCTGAGCATATTTCGGATACCGGTTTGCAAGTGGTCGATCTAGGAAGAAGAGGAGAATTACAAGCAGTTCCGCGACCCTCACGCAGAATTCTGTACTCGAAAATGTAGCGAACACAATAGAAATTGCCAGGAATAAAAGCAATGCAGCGGTATTTCGAGGTGCTTTCCACTCGTAAAAGTTCTCGAACACCTCCATCCAGTCCGCCAAATTTGTGAGATGCGGTTGGATCACTGGCCCGACTGCCTCGAGCATCGGATCTAGCCAGTTGGCGGAACCGTGACGGCTGATCATCTCCCCTAGAGTATGAGTTGTCGCATCCTCATCACCAGCGCGGTCATGAGACTGTTGTAAGGCGGCCCTCCTCCCTGGTCCCCTTTTGTGGTAAATGATGTAGTATCCGACATAGCAATGAGCGACTGTGAGAACACGGTTGCAGTACCATACGGCTAGCCATACAGCAAACCATGCTGCTGTCGTCCTCGTATCGTTCCAGTTCCATAGCTGTCGGATATGTGATAGCCATTCTTGCCAAGGGTTGGAAGCCCTCACGACACGTTCGATCTGTTGTAGCAAGAGCCCGCGACTCCAAATCGGCGCATCCTCATGATCATCGAGGAACGGCTCGGTCCAGAGATGGTGGACAAAGAGTTGCATGTGGTCAGACCATTGAGACCAACGACATCCTTGTGGTTGGCCGTGAAGGTCCACCCAGCGGCAGGACGATAACACAGGAAACTTAAATCGGCCCGGTCCTATCACTCGTGCTCTTTGGATGTATCTGCTCGATGTCCACGCAGCCCGTTTGCTTTCACGACCTTCCTCGATGTCATCAACTGTAGCCTTCAGTTCGTTGATATGCTCTTCGTGCTCTGGATTGACCTCGTGAACCTCTTCAGCATGCTGCAGTTTTTCGTGGGCATCGATAAGCAGCTCGTCATCATCTCGCGAGAGGTATGGTTCTTTTGAAGTTGCCAGGGTCTGCGATGTCTTCTCGGTGGCAACTTCTCGGGGGTGTCGTATAACATGCGCAAGCTCATGCGCGGAATCGGGCAGATGGCCTTTGATTTGAGCAATTGTTGAAGATTCTACATGAAGGCTATTTGGAAGGTCGAAGCCTGCGTCGTTCTTAAGCTTGCTCATTACACCGTCTCGGGAGTCTTTAAGCCGGTCTTTCGTTTCGTCAATTCGAAGGGCCCTTTTGAACTTTGACTTTGTCCTTTTTCCGAAGCTCTTTACCCCTCCACCAGGATCCTCGAGATTGGTGTGCCCCCTACAGTCAGTACTATTGGGCTTTAGAGGATATGCGTCGTCGTTCAGCATAGAAGGCGAAAGCTGCTTGTTGTTAGTCATCGTGGCATTAGTAGATGTGCCCAGGATTGCTTTTGTAAGCTGCGTTCTGTTGACTCTTAAAGGGTATGCTTTGTTCAGCGAGATGGCCGCTGGTGTTATATAATCTATGAGAGGCTGCCAAAATATTATTCAAAGAGCCTATGAAGAGGGGATGTTGACATCATCGTTGTCGCATGAGGTACTCGCACTCGCCTCGCTTAGAGGCCGTCACCCTTTCAAAGGTGTCACAAGACGCACATTGGACAGGGACTGGAAGAAAGATACACCTCTACATAATAATGGAAGCCCGCGCCTCATGGATTGGCTTAGAAACGATAGGGGTTGAAGCCCAGTGCAGCAACCTCCTCTGCATTAACACTAATCTTCCCGTACGCGCGCCTGGGCGAATACTTCGTCCAGTAAACGCGTTCTCCAGACCTTTAGGTCGAAAACCTGTCCATGATCAAGGTTATCGCAAAATACCACATTCAATCGGCTGTCATCGACTGAGTTTTCCAAGTACTTAATCATTTGCTGGCCTTTAGCACCGTCTTGTAGATATGCGCGTACAAGTGGCGCATTGATAATCGAATCGTTGCCGGAGAGGAATATGGTGACTTGGTGCCCGGTGATATCGCTCTTCCACAACACGTTCTCAGACCAGAAGAACGTGCGCGCCAGCGTATGTGCTACACCCATGTCTTTGGAGCCAAAGTACCACAGCAACCATTCATTTGCGCCCTTGGGTTTTCGCGCGGTCTAGATACCTCGTAAGCATTTCCCATCGTGACATGCGAGCTGTCATCTTACAAAGTTGTACGCTACGTCAGGCTGATGCAGCAATACTGAGATGGGATCGACAAGGATAATGGACGAAATTAGGTTGGCAAAGTCTGGCGACTTCAGGAGATGGGTGGAGATCACCGAGCCATATCTTGATATAAATTAGCAGGCCCTCACCGTATAGTCGTAAGGTGATACTTACGAGTGCGACACCAATACGAACTTCTGAAACCCATGATGACGAAGAATGTCCCGAAGTTGTTGACACATATCCTCTTTCTGAAGTAAAGGCGGCGCAATTCGAGAAGATATTGGCAGGATCTCAACTGCAAGAATCCCAATCATCCTATCCTTTGGACGTCCCTCATTAAGCTCCCTCAGAAACTGCATGTAGGGCCACAGACCAACTCCAATGCCGTGAAGAAACAGTATCGGCAACTCCTTGTCAGATGTATGAGGGTGGTACCAGTATGTCAGGTCTTTGGCGGGCGAACGGAGCGAATCGATGAGAGCATGTGGCCGCGGTGGAAGAATTCGAACAAAGTGCGCGATGGATGGCCGATAGAACTCGAACCTGGAGAAGCGCATGTAGGCGTGCGTAATGATGTCGACCACGAAGATGCACTGTAGTAGGATAATCTGTTAGAGCTGCTCGACATCTAGGTTCGTTGATAAAGCGAGGCACTCACGGCGTACCATATCACACTCCGGTGGAGAGCATCGACTTTGTCCAAAGTCAGTCGTAGACACTTCACATCACTTCGTCCAGGCTCGAAAGCCATCCCAATCTCAGCCTCAATCTTCCTGACATAGCCTTCCATTTCCTCATCGTAGGAGGGGTCGTTTATGTCGGTGTTGAAAAAGGCCCATCTGAGAAACTCTTTGATGTTGTCGAGCTTCACGTCGGCAAGGGGAGCACCTAGAAACCACATTGAGACGTATCGCCTGTAGTCCTGGACACTCTCATGACAGCGGTCGAAGAGGGCATTTCGCTCTTGTCTCGAGGGGAGAGGAGGGTGTAGAGCCGGGCGTTGGAGGTGGTATTTTTGGTAGACGTAGGTAAGGAAGTAGAACGCCGTCTCAACGGATGCCAAATATTCGAGGTACTTCGGGAGACGTAGAGACGAAGGCAGGACGGTAGTCAAGAAGCAGTAGGCTACGCAGAGAGGCGCAATCGAGTGTAGGATGGCCGCCCAGGTTCGCACCCAGATGTACTCTGCGGTTGAGGTTCCAATCATGCCGACTGCATGGCTCGTGTGTGGGAATCGCAGCGAGTATGATGGTCAATAGATGCTTTCCAACATGCATCTTTAAGAAGGCAGCTTGAGCAATTTGTTGAGCACGTTTGTCCCCTGAGAGGAGCTAGAACACAACGCAGTGTTGCCATTTTCGTTGGGACATCCAAAAGTGCCGAGCATGAATCACATGTGATGTGCCATATCGTAGTTGCTGTGTGTACTCGAGTGGGGCCTTCGTGTTTAGGAGAGAACCGGCTCGGGCTCAGCTCCGCCAGTGGCAACCTATCCTACGGCTTACACGTGCCCTGGCGTCGCGAGCGCGACACGTTGCCGCCGCTCGCCTGCACCCGTGCCCTACTTACCCCGCTTTTATATGATTACGATCATGGTGCTGTTTGGAAATTCCATCTGTCCAACATCGTAATTCCCGTCTCTAATGGCCGTCATTGATATAGGATAAGCACCCCATGCTGTAGCCCCTGACTCTGCAGAGACTCCCGTCGAGACATTTAAGCCTCTCCGGCTCACCGTGCAACTCTGTTACGCTTTCCTTCACCTTTCTAGTTTTTGAGCAGTCAAAGGTTCCATTTCTCTCATACATCCTCGATCGTATTCATCCCCGCTACAGCCATGGCTGCTCCTTTGCTCGACGCTCCGCAGTCGCGGCATGCCTTGCGGCGGCTATCATCCAAGGACATCACCAAGGAAGATCTCATGAGTGTTATGGGTCCCGCCGTGGTCGTCCCTCCAACCGATCCTGAGGGAGACTCGGGCGCTCTTGAGATCGCTGCGTCAATGGAATTGGCTAGACGCGAGATTGACGGATTTCGATCTGCAACTGCCTCTCATACCACATCAACAGAGACTCTAGTGACCGACAAATTCGCTTTCGCCTTCGATATTGACGGGGTGCTCATCCGTGGAGGCAAGGTCATTCCCGCGGCGATAGATGCCATGAAGGTACTGAATGGTGACAATCGATACGGCATTAAGATGTACGCACGCGTGCTATTTCTGCATATTCGTGGCTCTGCTAAGCCGGACCAGTCCTTATATCTTCGTCACTAATGGGGGAGGAAAGACTGAACAAGAGCGATGCATCCAGTTGAGCCAACAGCTCCAGATGGAGGTCTCCCCGGGCCAATTTATCTGTGGGCACACGCCAATGCGGGAACTGGTTCAAAAATACCACACCGTTCTCGTCGTGGGCGGCGAGGGTGAAAAATGTAGGGAAGTCGCGGAAGGGTACGGCTTCAAAGATGTAGTCACGCCTGGGGATATCATCAAAGATAACGAGGCTACTACACCATTCCGGACGCTGACTGAAGACGAATATAAGAATTCGAGGGCAAGGAACTTTGCCGAGGTGGATATCGAGGCTATCTTAGTGTTTGCTGACTCTAGAGACTGGGCGTCGGATCAGCAGATTATTCTTGACCTACTAATGTCGAAGAATCATCGCTTGGGAAGCCGCTCAGATACCTATCATGATGCTCCACCGGTTTTCTTCTCCCACAACGATGTCGTTTGGAGCGCGTCGCACGACCTGACACGTCTCGGAATGGGAGCGCTCCGAGTCTCATTAGAGGCTATGTACAAGGCTGTGACTGGAAGAGCACTTCAGACAAATGCATTTGGTAAACCCCAACTCGGGACTTTTCAATTCGCTACGCGCCTTCTCCGCCAATGGCGACTGGAGACCCATGGTATCGACTCTGCGCCCGATACTGTGTACTTTGTCGGTAAGAACTCCTCCTGAAAGTTTGGAGCAACTTTCCCTGACGGTGTGAAGGCGATACTCCAGAGTCTGACATTCGCGGAACGAACGAGTTCGACAGCAGCGACAGCAGCGAGAACACGTGGTACTCCATTCTGGTTCGTACAGGCGTATATCAAGGTGGTACGACTCCCACATTTGCTCCGAGGGCCACCGTCGACAATGTCCTCGACGCCGTTCGGCATGGCATCGAGCGCGAGTATCGTAATGCGTTGAAAAAGGCAGCCGCTGCGGAGGCAGAAGAGGCGGTAGCTTGAATGGTCAAGTGGTTTCCATAAGGCTGTTGGTAACTTAGCCTGCTTCGCTCGAGAACGTCGCTTGGTGAAGCTGTAATACAAACCAACTGGCTGCTTTTGAGAATCCAATTTTGGGCAAATCGGAGGCCTTCAACTAAAGGATGAAAGGGGCATCCTGAAACCTATGAGCTCTTTCCAAAAATCGTTCGACGTGTCTTCAGAGGACAGCTAAACTTCCCGTTCGGTGCTGGTAGAACAAGCCTGGATTTGAACGAGTCGCTTCGGAACCACTAGGTCTTTCCGAGTCGTCAACGCCTCTACTGGCTGCAAGCATCGCTTCAACGCTCTTTAACAGGGAGAGTCTTCTTTCGTGATATATTAGATGGAACAGTACGCGTTGTGGTCACGCCCATCTGGAAGCCGGTTTCATCGAAGTTGTATATATCTTTATCTTTGATACCGTATTTGTTGATCGTATTGAGTACAAAGCGGAATCATTCCTACATAACCTCTAGAAACCATTCAAGGCTCTTTAGTAGTCGTACTGGTCAATAATTACCTTCCCTTCTAGATCTGACAGAAGTTTCGATTTGGTTGAACAATTGTGTCGGGGACGCCTTCCATTACGGCGGTCACGGAGGGTGCTTTCCCGGCCGTGGAAAGCCTTTGCAGCTTCATAAACCGATCGAACCTGATTTTTCTTCTTGGGTAGCTAGAAGAACCATCGTAATTCTAGCTCCTTCTAGAAGGGACCCAAAAAGTGGTTGTTGAGACATTGTTGGAAAATAAGATGATCACCGCAGTGGTGGGAAAGCGCGCGACTCGGTGGTTTGCGCGACTCGAGGCTCGCTACATTCGGCAATAGAGTCCGACTACGGAGTGGTACTTTACATATCCAATTGAGCCTCCTCACCTTTCGAACAATATCTAAAGAGCCTCGTAGAAGAACGAGCACTTCAATTGTCCTTGGCTACTGCTAACCACTATTACTTCAATTACTGCTTGTAATCGAACAAGCACACCACTGACGGCAGTGCTCCACACTAACCACCCAAAGCGTCGCCATGGCATCCCTCCTCAAACAACCCGTCAAGCTCGCCCTCATCCAACTCGCCTCCGGCGCAGATAAAGCCGCCAACCTCTCACACGCCCGCACGCGCGTCCTCGAAGCCGCCTCGCGGGGTGCGCGCATCATCGTCTTACCTGAATGCTTCAACTCGCCGTACGGCGTGAAGTACTTCTCCAAATATGCCGAGCAACTCCTACCCTCTCCACCCTCGAAAGAACAGTCGCCCTCCTTCCATGCGCTGTCCGCGATGGCGAAGGAGGCGAAGGCATACCTCGTTGGAGGAAGCATACCGGAGCTCGACCCAGATGCGAAGACGCTCTACAATACCAATCTGACGTTCAGCCCTACAGGCGAGCTGCTGGCGAGCCATCGGAAGGTGCATCTGTTTGACATTGACATCCCGGGGAAGATCAGCTTCCACGAGTCGGATGCACTGAGTCCGGGGAATAAGTTGACGATGGTGGACTTTCCGGAGTACGGGAAGATCGCCATTGCGATATGCTACGATGTGCGATTCCCCGAGCTGGCGACGATTGCAGCAAGACGCGGCGCGTTTCTGCTATTGTACCCAGGCGCATTCAATCTGACGACCGGCGCACTGCATTGGGAGCTGCAAGCAAGAGCGAGGGCGATGGATAATCAGGTGTATGTGGGCTTGTGCAGTCCGGCGAGGGATATGAGTGCGGACTACAATGCGTGGGGCCACAGTATGATCGTGGACCCAAATGCAGAGATATTGAGCGAGGCTGGGACGGGGGATGAGATGGTTGATGCGGAGTTGAAGGGCGAACGGATAGAGGAAGTGCGGAAAGGAATCCCAATCTATACACAGAGAAGATTTGATGTATACCCAGATGTCAGCAAAGGGGACGTCAAGACGGAAGAGAATGGGCAGCCCAAATAAATTGAAGAAGTTCGGATGGCAAAATTGCTGACTCTAATAGAATGGAAATGATACAGAAACACCGAGTCCCGCTATTCTCCACATGCGAGAGCGTCGGTGAGATTTAGACTTGACATGAGTAGGCCGTCCATCTTCTAGCTTCCCATATAATGATTGAAATGATACGGTATACTGGTCCCCCTATTCAGCACTATTATAGACGCGATGGCCGAGGGGCCATTAAACGTCACACTGAACAGTCGGAGGAAATATCTCAGATTTTGGATTCTTCGCGATGGTGGTTAGAAGTAAGTGCCTTCTATTTCTATTTCTGCAATTTGTTGTATCGCAACGTTCAGGTTTCCAAGAGTGATTTCATCCAAGTTTATAGCCAGTGAAGCTTACAATTGGGATGCGTAGGAACGTGTTTATGTATAACTGGGCCGTGACGAGCTCGATTTGTATTGATTGAAGAAACAGAATATCCGATGTCCCGTATAATACCCGAAATGATACAGAAATACCACATCCATCTATTCTATGCTTGCAAGAGCATCAGTAAAGAGTCGACTTGCTATGTGTTGGCGCGCATTTACGCGTAGAACGGCGCTTTGATAAATTAGAGATTATGGTCTACATGGCTGAGGCTCCGACGATGGATAAAATGTCGTAGACACTAGTAAGTCTTCCTAATTGCAACGTGTGAGAGCATTGGCAGAGCGCTGAACTGATATATGCTGGAGCGTATTTATGCGTAAGACCGGACTTTGAGGAATTGGACATACCTTATACAAAGAGACAGAACAGGTGGTCACTAGCAGAGCACCCAAAACGACACAGCTCTGCTCGCTTCTTCCAGATACATAGAATTTCTTGAAATCTCCCAACTTAAGCCCTTAACAGTAAGCTTAAACAGCCTCTCATCTTCGCCTAGAATCCACAGGAATGTGAAGTGAATTTAGAAAGCGTCCGTTGGCTTGCAATGCCAATAGCAAGTCTAGGCCCATCGTCGGCTTAACTGCCGAATGGTCGATAGGCATGCAATGTGAGCCAGTCATTGGATCCGGGGTTGGTCGCAGGGGTCGTTGACGAGTTAAATTACAGTACAATTACTGCTCTCCGCCTCCTTATTCCTCTGTAAATTACGTCTAGAAAACACGGCTTCAGACCAATGAATGCCTCAAATCCTACCGGGCCGGGCCGTGCCCCGATTACTTGTGTGCGCCTTGACGCGCTAGTGGCTTTAAGAACGGTTCAGTCATGTACTTTAGACCACGCAATCATATAATACACAATATCACCGTCACCCTCTCTTAGAACCCCTGCTCTCAGCGAGCGCGCGGGCGGAGTGATTAGAGCTCCGGAAGTGGGCAGCGGTGGTAAGTGGGTAGCGTTGGTAATGGGGAGCAAGCCAGAAAGTGAGATCCAAAGGACTGGTGCGGCTAAGGAGCCGAAGCCTGAAGGGTCCTTAGTCCCTGCAGATGTTCACTTCTCAGCCAGCCAACTATTGGACTCGCGGACAAGACTCCGAAAGAGATCGACTCCGCGCAGATTTAGCTCCTCTACGGCGAATTGCAAAATCGGACGCCGCCATGACGTCACCAAGCTGATGCAGAGAAACCTGCTTGGGGTACGCCCTCTTAAGCACTCAGACGCCTTTCCACTGTACAGATCCAAACCATGCCTGCGCGGGGTCCAATCGACGAGCGCGTACTACCTCTCTCATCTACGACAGGCTTAACATGAATTATTGAATGTCTGTACAAGATGACAGCTACGTTACGGAGTAGCAACCACCTGATCCTAGAAAGAAAAGAGCTCTCACCTGAGACACTGCAGGCCGTGTCTTGAGCTAGTGAGTACTGCGTCGTATCTGAGGGCTTTCATGCGGCTACAGGGTCCCTCAGTCGCTTCGTCTCCCCTACGCCGTCCACTCGTTGTAGAGTAAAACTTGATTCTCACCACGCGTCCCAAAATGATTGTGACGCCCTGACGCCTCTTGAGGCACGGAGGGGCCTCCGTCATCTGCTTCACTCACTAGAAATACTCGGCTACGTACTGACCATCGCTCATAACCCGAATTTTAACGCACGCTTTCAAAGTTCATCAATTTTCCCTCGTTCTGCAAAACGTCTCCCCCACACAATATCAAAAGGGTCGATTCTTTCGTCTTCATGGCTGATTCGAACAGGTAGGCCTACAATTTTCCTTCCCTGCCCTTTCCTGGCTCCGAACTAACTGCCTCCATTGCAGAAGCACCGATGTGCAGGGCGATTCGACAAGCACAAACGACGCCGTCAATAATGTAACCAAGACGAGGCCCAGAAAAATATCCGGGGCCCTCCAAAGACAAACAATTGAGGAACCCGATGACGAAAATGACGACGACATACTAGCAACAATGGGCCCCACCCGAAACCCGGCGTCGCGCCGCCGCATAGTGCCGGTACACCAGTCACGCATTTCAGACAGACCCCCAAAGGTCGGTGAGAAGGACAGCAGTTTAAAGATCAAGATCGAGCTGGATCTGGAAGTCGAGGTAGAGATTTACGCGCGCGTCAAGGGCGATGTGACCATTGGGTTGATGTAGTGCCCAGGTCGAGATCTACGCACGAGTCAAAGGCGACGTCACCATTGGTTTATTGTGAGATGTGAGTCGGACCTCGTTCGCCAGTCCTATCTTAGTAATATAAGAATAGTACGACTTAGCTCACTCTCAAAGCTCCTCTATGGCATCACAGCAATGCATGTCTACTCTTGTTGTACTCGCGCCGATTTTCACCCGCCTGTGTATCTGTGGTTTGGAGCTGAAGGGTGCCAGGATGGGGGAAAGGGTCTTCGCAATGTATCTAGTCCTTCATAACAGTAATTGAGGGAGTTTCTTCCGCAAGTGCACGACAAAGCACCAGTTCACTCAAAAGGATGAACAATTATCTAACACTTGGGACTTTGGATCCTGCATAGACTGGCGCTATAAAATCTTAAATTGAGCTGCTGGAAACGAACTTCGCTCTGTTAAAATGGGTGCGCCTTCAACCATGATATCCGGCAAGCTGAGAAAACGTAATGCAAGGCTGGAAACTGGATTCGCCCCCAGCTCCCCGGTTCTCCATCTCTAGTCTTCCCGAAACGGAGTAGCGCATCTGAGCGGCCCCGCTATTTAGCGTCGACGAGAAAGAAAGAGGACCGCGACTTTGCGATCGAGCAGCTGAGTCTAGACTCTACATACTTCCAGCTACAAATCGCTTAATATACCAATCTTCGCAGAACATTGATCTTCCACTCTCCTCGACACCAAATTGATAAACAGAATATCTCGAGCTCTGATCCTGAGCTTACGGCCACGGCCTGGACAGTTGTCGGTCCCTTCGCGTTTCGCCCTCTGCCTGCGCTGGCGATCACCCAAGGAAAAAAATATGGTCCTCGGTATTTTAACTTCTATAGCAGCCTGCCCCGCGATCATTGGCACCACTGAGGCTGTCCGTCAGGGTCAAAAGACGAGCGCCAAAGAGAAGCACAGAGGTCTCAAGTCGAACCTGTTCGTTTCGTGCTCCACGACCACGCGAAGTGGCAGAGAAGTAAACGGCAGCGAAGTAGTCCTGCAGAACAATAAGGTGCGTTGTTCTCACAAAGCCTACTCTAAGCGAGCAGTTCGCTCGTCTTTAGATCCTGATAGCGACAATCCTGCAGCTGTACCTTTCGACGCCTTCGCCCGACTTCCCAGACGGGAGCGAAGGCGACCATCCTTTCGCAGGCTATTTCCTTCCCTACCCAGATCAGAACTGGGGCCGTCTGGGGGAGGGCTTCGTCTCCACCATCTCCGACGAACCGCCCCAGCTCAACTGGATATATGTGGACGAGGATACCCACGAAGTCAAATATGGAAATCGAGAAGAGTCCGAACCTCACGTCATTGGGCCGTGGGATTGCACACCGGTGGATAAGAGGGTCACGCTAGAGGGCTGGGAAGGCTTTTTGGCTGTCAGAGATGCGCCGGGGGAATGGGCGCTTTATTTTGACAGAGATGATGATGGCTTAAAAGAAATTGTCTCTCATAGTAAGCGAAAGGTAGAAGTCGAATTAATACGAAAGGAGAGGAGACAGCGCAAACCGAAGCCAGAGGATGATTGAGTTGTTCGCTTTTAAGCTATTCTCTTTTGTATAACATGTACAACTGTTCCTCGTCCGCCATGAATCCTCAACGATTTTCATGTGATCTCAATACTGCCATGAATCTGAGCGTGATAAGCACAGTCAAGATAAACCTTAGCTGTTCGATGTACTTGAGGTTGTGAAACACCAAGAACTCTGTTGCGCATATTTCAACCGAGTAATGGTGGCTAGGGGGTTCCATTAACGAGTAATACGAGCTCCTAGTAGCTCGGAGCTAACTCAACATAGGTAAAGTGCTCGCCCCACGCTGCATGACATCTTCAGGGAAAAGTTGGAGCAACGTGCAAAACCAGAAACCGGACCTGAATATCAATGTAGTGGGCCCAAAACCGGGCCTCCTCGTAGTGTCTGAAAATAGGGCCCCAACATGTGCTCAACATGCTCACTTACTCTACTACAATACAAAGCCCGAACAGTTACCAAGAGCCAGCTATTATTGCACATCCCGGGCCTGAAATCGGGCCCATCAGTGTCACGAGCATAATGAGTCCAGCATGGGACGAAGAGATGATTTTCACAGAATTTTATTAGTGTGATTGATTAACTATACATTTACTGTGCATCGCTCGAGCATCCACGTCATTATCATCAGGGGGAAGCCTCCCCCAGCCAAATGTGGCGTGAGAGGGCTCACAAAGCAGAAAAGGAAAGGCGGAAAGCGTCCGCCGGCTGTGTGAGTACCTAGGTACAAAATCCAAAAAGGACCAAGACAAAACAAAATCCCACGCACTAGGCGTGATGTGGATGGAAGGTACGGATCGCTCCGTCATGTCCTTCCCGCTTGACCCATCTTTACATTCGCATATCAGCTCCAAACTCCATTAATCACCAGAATGCTGAGGGAACTCGAGCCCTCACTTGGTCAAGACGTTGAGGAAAATTCCTCAGTGAAAGATGACACCGAAGTGGAAGAGAACGACCAGGATAATTGCGAGGATCGGGAGAGCAGTGCAGAGAGTGATGCCCAAGTAGAGTGACAGCTGCTTCGGGACGCGGTTGACAGTCAAGATCTTCTCATCGGTCATCTTGGCGATCAGGGCGTCTCCTCCACCGAAGCGGTAGAGGATCAGGAGGGGTGGGAACACAGCGGCGCAGCCGAAGAGGAACCAGCTCAGAATCATGCGCCTGTTCTTCGTCTCGGCGTCGGTTATTGGGCCCAGCGGGATGTTGTACAGGTGCTGATCATGCTCGGAGGCCTGCTGGCGGAGCTGCTCGGTCACCGAGCGAACACCACTGGGAGTGTCGAAGAGAGGCGAACCCGTGTCGGAGCTGTCACGACGGGCGGCGACAACAGGGGCAGGTCCGGCGAACTGGGAGAAGTGGGTGTTAACAGTCGACGTGCTGTGGTGATGCTTCCGGCTGATGGAAGGCGAAATGGGTGAGACTTGCTTGTTGCGGACCAGCTGCATCTCGCGCAGCTCAGTTTGGCCGGACACGGAGGCACGCTTGCCGCTGTTGAGTGCAGTCTGGTGCCTGAGAGCGGCAAGACGGCGCTCCTCACGCTCACGACGCCTGATCTCGCGCAGCTCGACCAGGTTGCCAGTTTCGACGTTGCCGCGAGACGATGCCTTTGATTTGGGCAGGAGAGGCGACGGAGCCTCGGCATGGGCGAGAGTTGGCGACTTTGGAGGAGGCGAAGACGGGAAGTACTTGGCCGTAACTGGAGATCCAGGAAAGGAACGCTGCGGAGACTCGAGAGGGGATACCGTGTAACCCTCTTGCTGGCCTTCTTCGTAGTATTGGCCATAGTCCACGTCTCTGCCATAGGCATCTTCTTCATCAGTAGGTGGCGAGGGCATCTGAACTAGCGGAGAGCTCTCGAATTGATGGACGGGCGTGCTGCTCCATTGAGCACCAGGAGTGCTGGAGTTGGCGAGACTGCTGCCGGCTTCGCGCATGCCAGTGCCGAGAGGTGTTCCAGTAAGATTCGCCTTTGGACCAAGAACCGTGAACTTCGAGAAGGAATCCTCGTGTGCGTGCTGGCTGACGGGAAGGGGGCTACTTGGGCCAGCCTCGGGCGAAACGGACATATCTCTCATGTTGCCGAGAACATTCGGGTCATTGTCGTAGATGATGTCTTCGTTGGGTCCGGCCGTGAGAAGCTGGCTCATCGTGTGTGGTCCGCGTGTAGTGCCAACGAAGAAGTCATCAGTGTTCCAGGAAGTGTACTGTGGACGCGTTCCAGTAGACTCGGTCGGCTCAGCTGCATGTGTTGGCTGCGCATTGTTTCCGATGATAGGTGAAGCCTGACGCGACCTTGGACTCTCTGCAAACTCGACTGTAGGTGCACGTGTCGGAGTAGACTGTAAGTGTACTGAAGGAGTGCCTTGGAATGGGTGTTGGTAGCCTGGAGCCAATGGGGCAGGTTGATAGCGTGAAGAAGCAGCCAAGTCATGCAGGTGTTCCTGTTGTGCCGGAACAGTGGGGATAGCGTCTTCGCTGTAGTAACTGCTACGGTTATCTTGCAATTCACCAATGCCGTAGTTTGCGTGTGGCTGGAACATAGGCTGGGACACCATGAAAGACGCGTCGGAATAATCCGCCATGCTCGACATAGTTCCTTCCGGTTGGAGTGTCTGCTTGCTGTTGGATCCAACAGTCTCCCAATCGCCTTCACGGTATTCAACGCCTTCCTCTTCCTCGTCTTCAGTGTCCATGTCAGCATACGAGTGCTCACCAGGAGAGTCTTCTCTAGGCGGATGGCCCTCCATCGGAAACAGACGCGGCGAGTTGCCCGCCCACATCACTGGAACGCCCGAAGACTTGTAAGATCTGTGAGATAGGGGACTCGACAGAGGACTCGACGTGTTCGCAGCGCCGCGTGGGAACTCGATCTCAGCGCTATCTTCCTCATCGATGATCTGATTGAGCCTTCTTGGAGTCGTCGGCGTACGTCCATGAGCGAAATAGTCCTCAGGATACTCAGGAGCTAACTCGTATGCGTGGTTCGAGTGCGCGGTTGTCGGTCGGTTTGACAGCATATCACCACTACGGCCACTTGCGCGGCTCAAGACTCGAGGAGTACTGGCAACAGCAGACGGTGAACGGATAGACGGCGAACCCAGAATCGGTGAACGAGGATTCAGAGGCAGCGGCGACATGCGTATCATGGTATCCGGGCTCATTCGATCGATCTCGGCTTCATTATCATCTTGCACTCCCGGAAGAGTCTGTGATGAAGCTGTCGCTTGCTCGGACATGACATTCAAGCCAGATCCATTTCCACCGTTTCCTCCAGCAAACTGCTGAGACAAGAGCAGAAGCTGCCTTGTGTCACCATACGACTCGCCGGAAGTGATATCCGAAAGACCAGAGCCAGGGTTGAACTGAAACCTTGGTACGAAAGCTGGAAGCGAACCCATCAGTGGCAACGAAATTGGCGGCGGCACTCCAGATGAAGTGTGGAACACATGAGCACCAGGTACGAATGCGTGCATCTCTGGAGTCTTCGGGCTTGGAGATGAGCTGCTGTTCTGGCTGCTCATCGTTGTAGTGTTGGTGTTAAGAGAAGTGGCAGAGATCTGAGCCTCAGTTGGTGCATTACCGACCAGGTCGTGAGGCGAAATTTGAATGGCGTTCTCGTCATCATGGAGATCAATCAGCGAAGTATCCGTCACATCCGTGTCACCGTATTCATTGATGATGTTGTTGATGGTTGTGTCCTTCGTACTGGACTCTCGATGCGCATGAAGCGGGAAAGAGGAATGGCGACTGTTACGACTGTTACGCTGGGGATCAAAGTCAAAGTCGAAACCGTGCACGCCGGCTTCGCTCGAGTAGTCGGTCTGGCCAGTGCGACGACCATACGGAACGCTATGACGCAGGTCGATGAGACTTTCGGGATACATCAATTCAGAGTCCTGTCGAAGATATGTCGAAGACGGATAGTGAGACTCGTAATCGCGTAGCGTATGCGCCATGCCAATATCTCCGAGTGATTCGGAGATACGGTTCGGATTGCCAGGGTCGAGATCGAACGGGTCATCGTCTGCATGAAAGCCATATGGAGCAGACTGGCTGGGAGCACCAATACCTGCGATGAGTTGCTGGCCTTGCAGATTTGTCACTTCACCTCCTTGCTGAGCAATAGCCTGGTTCATGACACGAAAGGTATCCATGCCTCTATGCCATGCCCTCGACAACCGATCTCTGATGCTCGTAGAACGCGCCGGGGTAAAGGCACCGCGATGGGGAGAAGTTGCAGGAAGGTCATCGTTCGAAGTAAGGGTCTGATACCCGACCGAGGTTGGAGTACGAGCTGGAGTACGAGCTGGAGTAGTACGCATGACGGGCTCCGGAATCTGAGGAAGATTGAAGTTGGACGGGGCAGGAACTTGGGGAAGATTGACGTTAGATTGGGTAGGGGATTTGCCACTACGAATCGAACGCGTCGTAATTGACTCATGAGCCGAAGCAAAGTCATCGTACAGAGCACGACGAGATGGTGGTTGCATCTCGATGCCCTCAGCGTCGGTGTTACGACGCAAACGTGGCGCCATGTCGGCGCTCACTTCTGAGAGAGCAGCGGTGGCAGGATTGAAATAATCCGCGCTGTCCCTCTCGACGGGTTCTGGAGTTTCTATACATGATAAGAGTAGCGACTGATGCGGATTAACAAGGTCAAAGGACACACCACGATAGTGCAAGACAGTTGGGGGTGCCGAGTGTGGCTGTTGTTGTTGCGGAGCTGCCTCTTCACTCGAGCTTTGTTGTGGTTGAGTTGGACGCGTCAGCAACTCTGTTGTGGTCGCAAGAGGAGTTGGTTCGATTCTTCGAGGCGGCTGAGGAAATTTCGAAAGCGAAACAGTCGGTGAGCTTGTTGCAGGCCGTGCTTCAAGTGCAGGACTGCCACTGGCGCTGGCGGGCTGCGAAAAGGAAACGGTGGCAAACAGCTGCTCTGGCTGCGAAGCTTCCCGCCGCGGCAGGTGTTTGATCGACT
Organism: Rhizodiscina lignyota; assembly: GCA_010015805.1. Classification (NCBI taxonomy): domain Eukaryota; kingdom Fungi; phylum Ascomycota; class Dothideomycetes; order Aulographales; family Rhizodiscinaceae; genus Rhizodiscina; species Rhizodiscina lignyota. The sequence continues at coordinate 28,766 of ML978124.1, forward strand.
TGAAATTCTTCGTGCGATCACGCAACCTGCTGCTGTCGAGAGCTGTAGCTGGAGTGCTGCTTGAGTTTGTAAAGAGCGAGGGTGTTCGTGAATGAGCGTGATGAGGTTGTGGTGGAGAGGCAGAAGCGAGGGAAGAGGGCGGCGGCGGGATGTGCGAAAAAAAAAAGGTTGGGCCGGCAATTTCCGCCGGAGGCAAAAGAGATTGCAGGCGACGCGTCGAGCGCGACTTTGAGGATGACGATGGTTGCACAAGCGACCGCTGAGAAGGCACGCGTTCGATCACATTCAGCCCCGATGCGCCTCTCCTCCTCTTCAATCTTCTCTCACTGCTCACCGACGACCCGACCGAGCTTGGAGTCGCCTGTTGTTTTCGATATTCGTGCAGCGAAAGAGCTTGGCCGGGCGTGTGCGACCTCATCGAGCTCAGCGAGTGATGCGGTGTGTGAATTGGAGTGATTGGAGTCGCGGCACGAACCGGAACGCCTTGATCGATCGTTGTCGGGATTGCTGTGTATCCAGTAGAAAACATCTTCATTCGAACTCTGTCTCTTCTTCGGCTCGTAATTCCTATCTCCTTCTCAATCGTCTTTTCGTACACCTTGTACCGTCTGTTGTGGCTCGTTCAACCGGGGATATTATATACCACCGTGCATCGTCATCTAGCTCCTGTACATACAACGCAAGTCGAGCGGCACCTATATATTAAGGTTTAGCTGTCAATTCAGGGTACATCTTTGCATACTCTTACCAGAACCCCGTTTTCGTCTTGCACGCATTACGACATCCCAGTCCGGAGCTTTCGTCTGTTGTCGTGGACTTGCGATGAACTCGGCGCACTGTAGCCGACTAAACGAGAGCAGTGACGTCGGCCGACCGCCGAGTCGTGAAATTAGCAATTACGGATGGGCCAACAGAGTCGCTGCGAGTCTTGTCCGGCAAAATCTCCCAGCGGCCAGCCACAGATGATCGAAATGCTTCGAGAAGAGAACGAGAAGGTCTTGGAAACTCCTACGAGGCTCGGGGCTCGATGTCCAGTGGAGACGAGAGGAAGGAGTGCGCAGCACGAGACTTCAGTAGGCACGACGCGTGCTTTCCTTCATCCGCAGCCGTTGGGATGGAATCGAGCAGGCGGAAGGAGCGTGGGAGAGCGATGGAGTTGGAAAGAGCCCCATCGTGCCTTTCCGGCGATGAAGAAGTTATCTGACATCCTTACCTAACTTAAGGCAAATGCAAAAGGTCCGAAGACACCGTCTTTTGGCTCTCTACACACCAAAACATGGGCCCGTCTCTTCAGCAGGACGAGTTTGCTGGACGTGAGAGGTTCGGCGAGTGGAGCCAGGGCTCCCAGGCTGACAACCAATCAGCGCGCAAAGGGCCAGATTTTCGCAACCCTTCGATGAGCGTTCCACACCACCGCATCCACATCACCGGCACAGCTGGCCAGTAGAACCCTCCAAGGCCAGCTAAGGAGCGGGCTTATGCTTGCCATTGAGACATAGCACCACGACCGTCCACGAGCTCGCCCAAGCTGTCTCCGCCAGCCACCAGGCCAATGTGGTGCCACGACGCCTTTGCCTCCCAAGAGAGCAGCAGGATCGGGTGACCTGGCCACTCACCAGCGGCCAGGAAGGCGTCCATGTCATTGGAAACAGATCTGCCGCTTGTGCAGGTTGCGGAGCCTCAAAACGCGTCAACGACGATGCATCTCGGGGCGACCGAACTCGTGGCGGCGGAGAAGACTCCTGGGGCGAACAATGACATGCACGACACCCTTCGGCCCGTTTTGCGCTGTGTGACCGCGCTTATGCAAGATCACGTCGTAAGGCTGAAGGAAAAGTCTCACTTTGCTACAAAGCCTTGAAGTACAAGCACTGCCGATGTCACCTCGTGAGCCCCGAGAGCTCGCGTACGAAGTCACTTTCTGTCCGCCATCGTACACAGAGGATCTATTTCCGGGGCAGGAGTTGTGCGATACCGAGGCGATAACGACATTCAACGCTTTGGCCCTCTATAATCTCTGAAATATAGATTTGGGCCTCTTTAGGACATTTTTCATTTCTCGACATTACGAAGTTACGATATTAGTTTAGGGTAAAAACGGGATTTGCAGCAAAAGGACATTCAGCGCCCCCAGCGTCCCGGCGCATGAAATTGGATCGTATTCTCTTGGCGGATGAAAATATTCGAGAACATTGCCAATTCCAGTGCATCCACTATTTTTATCATGTCTTCTCTTTTGAAGTCCATCGCAAACACTATCAATATACAAAGTACGTTTGCGTGAGTGGCAAAGATGTGGAAGGCTCGGCGGTGCACACCATCCCGTCCGCTTCAACAGTCTAGCAAAGCATCGTTAGCATCGCCATTTCCCTTTTAAGGAAATTTCAGAAAACTCACATAGCTCTCCGGATCAACTTTCATCTTCGGTTGCAAGTCGTTAAACTTCATATCCTTCTTTCCAATCTTTCGACATTCCTTCACAGCCTCAATTCTCTTCCGTAAGCCGTACTTCTCCACAGCACCCGACTCAATACTCGCCTGCGACACAAAGGTGACGCTCATGCCCGGCACAAACGTCGCGAACATCGGCCTCATAATAATCGGCTCGACAGTCGGGATACTCGCGTTTGGATCGCCCATCTGCGCGTAGCTGATCATTCCGCTCTTCACCACCAGGCTCGGCTTCGTGCCGAAGTTCGCTGGATTCCAGATGACGAGATCCGCTAGTTTTCCGGGCTCAATGCTACCGATTAGATACCCCATGCCTTGCGTTATTGCCGGATTGATTGTGTATTTCGAAATGTACCGCTTCACCCTAAAATTATCCGCATCGGTGCCTTCATCTTCTTTCAGGGTACCACGCTGCACTTTGTTCTTGTGAGCGGTATTCCACGTCCGCAGGATGACTTCTCCGCATCGGCCCATAGCCTGTGAGTCGGACGACATCATGCTGATTGCGCCTAGGTCATGAAGAACATCCTCCGCAGCAATCGTCTCCGCTCTGATACGGCTCTCCGCAAACGCGACGTCCTCGGGAATATTTCTACTCAAGTGGTGGCACACCATCAGCATATCCAAATGCTCGTCTAGCGTATTTCTGGTATATGGCCTTGTCGGGTTGGTTGAGGATGGCAGCACATTGTCGTGTTCGACCACCGAGATGATGTCGGGGGCATGTCCGCCTCCGGCGCCTTCGGTATGATAAGTGTGAATGGCCCTGTTCTTGAACGCTTTGATTGTCTGCTCAACGAAGCCAGACTCATTCAGCGTGTCAGTGTGAATGAGACATTGAACATCATACTCGTCGCACACTGAAAGACAGGTATCGATCGCAGCAGGTGTTGTACCCCAATCTTCATGAAGCTTCAGACCACAAACACCTGCTTCGCACTGCTCTTGCAGACCCTTCTTCATGCTATCATTGCCTTTTCCGGTAATGCCGAAGTTCAGCGGCAACTCATCACAAGCTTGCAGCATCTGCTTAATGTGGTTCGCGCCCGGCGTGCAAGTCGTCGCATTCGTGCCAGTACTCGGTCCAGTACCTCCTCCAAGCATCGTGGTGATGCCCGCAGCAATGGCTTCGTATGCTTGCTGTGGACAGATAAAGTGGATGTGGGTGTCGAATCCACCTGCTGTAACAATCTTGTGCTCGCCGGCAATCACATCTGTGCAGCTTCCCACAACCAACTTCGGATCTACACCATCCATTACATCTGGATTGCCTGCCTTGCCAACACCCGCGATGACGCCGTCCTTGATGCCAATGTCGGCTTTGTAGATACCACTCCAGTCCACGATCAGCGCATTCGTGATGACGGTGTCCAGGCACTCAGAATCAGGTCGACCGGATGCTTGGCCCATGCCCTCACGAAGTGTCTTACCGCCGCCGAAGGAGCACTCGTCGCCGTAATGCGTGAAATCCTTTTCGACTTTGATCCACAAGTCCGTCGCTCCCAAGCGCACGAGGTCGCCGGTCGTGGGGCCAAACATGCTGCAATAAGCTTCGCGGTCCATGGAAGCCGTGTCGATGTGCGCCGAGTCACCTGCTGGCTCTGGAGCGTGGAGGAAGCCACCCTGTTGCAGCTTTTCGACGATGCTCTCTGCGATGGATGTATCGAGAATATGACCCGGTGCAATGCTATTGCCTCCATTGATGATCTGGTTCCCCCCAATCTGCACAAGCGTCACAGTCTTGCTGTCTCCAGGCTCGAAACGGACGGACGTGCCAGCTGGGATGTCCAAACGGTATCCATGCGCTCTAATGCGGTCGAATTCAAGCTGCGGGTTAGTCTCGATGAAGTGGTAATGCGAGCCGACCTGGATTGGCCTGTCGCCCTTACTAACAACCTTCAACTGGATCCTCTTCCGTCCCTCGCTAAGCTTAATCCTCCCTTCCTTCACACAGACGACCGCTCCGGGTTGCTTCTTCGGCTCGTAGTCTGCTGGATCTGGGAGCGGGAATTTGTCCTGCGATGGGATAGGCAAGAAGCTACCATACAGTGCTTTCTCCAGATCCCCATCATCCGAGCTGACGGGATTGTGTACGGTGACAAGGTAGGTGCCGCTTGGAAACGTGCCCTCGATCATGAGCTCCGAAAGTGAACTCACGACTGATGGAAGAACATGTCGTCGGCCGAGCATTTGCTTGCCGATGGACATGAGATCGGCGACTGTGTGGTTGCCATCGCGGACGAGCTATTGAGGATGTTTAGTTGAATTTGTTGTTCAAGTGCTCGGACATGCGGAAGAAGGGATACCTCTTGCAGATTGTTCGCTATGAGTGCCTGTCCCTGTTAACACGGAAAGTCTCAAAATACGTTTATATTCATACCGTAGCTTCAGCATGATTTAATTTGACTCCTCTAGCCAGTCTTCTCTGTGCAAGAAGTCCCAATTGCGAAATCACGAACTTGTCAAGCTGTTGAACCTCTTATCAGCAAACGTTCGTTAAGGTCATTGCCTGGGAGTGGTTCGAATACCTCCTTTGGCACGAGATGCATATTTGCACCACAATTGAGCGTCCTCGGTGTTACAGACTTAGTTCCAAGCTCATGAAATTCCTTCAATTCCTTATTTGGACATATCCGGTGTGATGTTGGAGGTGAGCACGAGTAATGCGGGGCAGATAACCTTAAATTCAGCCCCGCCAATGACGTCGCTGTAAAACCCCAGGCGCATCCTATTATTCGATTTAATCGAGTGATCTGGAATGCGGAGGCTAACATCACCGTTCGTCCAATGGTACATATTGAATCGAACAGTACATAAATGTGGCATCATCATCCTCATCGCCCAGTTTTGGACTGGTTTTCGCGCCCGTGGGCTACGCCTCAGCTTCCGAGTTGGTATAAGATTTCTTCGAAGCATACCTCGCGGCTCCGATTATATTCGTCTTCTTCATCAACTTCAAGGCGTGGAAGCGCACGAGCTTCAAGCGCTTGAGGGACATTGATGTCACTAGCGGCAGGAGAGAGATGAAGCTGGCAGAGATCCTTACGGAGGAATGGGAGATTCAAGCGAGATGGCCGAAGTGGAAGAGGGTTTATAAGTTCTTCTGCTGAATTAAATCATCAAGATGCAGAATGGGTGGGAAGGACATAAGGGCGGAAGTGGGGCAATAGCATTACACCCAGCCTTACGCTGGATGTGTCAAAGAAATTGCTGTGTCAGGAACTTGTTGCAAAGTATCTGGGCTCCTTATGTAAATATTGATCTTGGAAATATTCTTGTAAACTGCGCACTTGGCTCATTCATCAGAGGCGACTATATAAAAGGGAGTTGAAAGACTAACAATTCTATGTCTCAAACCGGCAGTGCTTTTTAGAACGAGCCCATGGCTGCTGTCTTTTCACCTCTCCAAATTACTTTCGTTTCCGCAAGAAGTTCCCTCTGTGCGCTAAGCAGCATCAGCAGGTAATGATGCTCATCATCGGCACTTCTCAATGGTGCACAACGACAACACAAACCAGCTTCTGAATGCCAGTCATTGCTTCCGGTGCTGCTGGGCTCCTCAGCGCCCTTTAAGTATGCAGCATTATACTGAATTGTTTCAACGCCTTTGTTGTGCGCTAATGCGAGCTTGCCCAATAAATAGCACTCTGATTTATTTTTCTCCTTGGAGACATGTCTTGTATGAAACCATGTTGGGAATGGATTGGGGACGATAGTGTTGCAACTAGCTCATAAAATCAGGTCGGCGGAAGTACCGTCTTCGGCAAATTTTCACCAATACCTGTTGAGTAGATGGCAATGGCAGCCAATTGAAATACTTTCGGCGATCTCCTCGGCATATTGGAAGGCTCAAGGCTGCTGCGACCAAGTCCTCAGACAGGCTGCCCGCATATTTCGAAGAGATATCTTGTTGATATTCACCCAACCAAACCAAAACTGAGGAAGCTTTGCTGTAGACTTCCCCATAATCTGCACCTGATGGCCTTGCTCCAAGCGTTCGAGGCGAGAAGAAGATGGAGGGGAGCTCCGATTTCGGAGAATGGAGCGAAGACAATGCTGCAGCTGGGCTGTTCTGGCGAGAACACGGCCTTGACGGTGAGATAGCTCTGCCAGTCGCGTTGTCGGTAACAAAAACTATAAAGCTATTAAGGTACTTAACTACCCATGCTTCCGGAAGCTAGCTTCCTTAGGGATGGGCTACCCGATCCATCGGACCATCTTATTATATAAGTCTAGTTATGGACTCGCGTTATTCCATAATGGATTACATCCCTGACCTTTTGGCTTAACTCAGCATGCCGAAGACCCGCCCCGACTCCCAAGACTCGTTAGAACCCTTCCGCAATTGCGTTAAAACACCAGTCCCCATTGGCACCTTTCTCCACAGTCGATAATGACAATTCGAACATAGCAGCGTAGTCAAACTCTATACGATAGTCCTTGAAACAATGTATCAGCAAACGGAAATCTTCCCCAGAGATGCATCGACCAACACTGGAAATTTGTAAGACTCTCGCCAAGCGGCCAAGTTGAATAGCTAACACGAATTATCTGTAGTGGGAAAAATTATCCCCATAATCGACAGCTCCTGATACTGGTGTGTACGCTGAGCTGGCTCCGTCGACCAATCTAATTATCAAATAGGGCGGATTCATTGGAATAGCATGGATGTGTCAATTTCAAGTGATTGTGATTGGCTACACTACGTTCAAACGCTACTCTGGGCTGTACTTTTGGTCTATTTGCTCTGCTACTGTTTCACTGATAATATACACTCTTGGGGTTCTTTTGTATGACTTTATTCTTGGAGACACGCACGCCTGGATTCCCTCGGTACTGATAACGGCTGGATATCTTATTTTCATTCCCTCGGAATATCTGTTCATCTTTTCACGGTATGCAAGTCACAATTCTATACGGGTAATAGAAACATCTGATCATTTTTGATAGGCTCCATTTACTACAGCCTAGCCGGAGGATGGCCAATTTCGTCAAATGGATGCTTCTGTCAGAGTATCTCCTCATAGAGATTCCGGCGACTACGCTCTATTTAGTAGTAGCCAATACTCCCTACAATCCACTCCTTGGAGATGTCGTGCAGGTCTATGTAGGCATAAGTGTTGTCCTACTTTCAGCAGTCTTAATGATTGTGTCAAGTCTTTATCTATACCTCGCATGGAGTAAGTCTACGCTGCCAACCTTCCCTGATCAGAGTTACTAATATACGGTCTTTAGAATTATTCGGACTAAATGCGAGCCCTGAAGTGAAGCGTATCTTTGTGTCCCTATTCGCTGGAACTACCTTCATCTTCATTCTTTACTGTATTAATATAATTATATGGTTTATCAGTACGTCACGCGATAGGCCTTCCATTATATGCTCTGAATACTAACGAATGCTATGTAGAAAAAGCAGTGATAAGAGGCTGTTGGCTCCCTTTCGAATTCTCTTGCGTAAGTAATCTCAGATTAATAAGGTTGTAATTCCAATCAATACTAATACTAGCTTAGACACTGATAGTAGAGTTCTGGATTCTCAATCACCTTAGCCAGTTGGCGACATCAACATCTCGGGATCTTCAAAGGTATAGTCTATTACTGTACCAACTTCACACAAAGCAATCAAGACTAACTAAAAATAAGTATAAATATAGAACATGTAGAGACTCAACAACAAAGTGTCCAAATGGGTAGCACTAGTACAAGCGACGAAAGTCGTAGCTTCTATAGAAAATAAATAGCAGTTAGCCATTTTTACGTAAAATGGGTTTAGCTGATGGATCAGATGCGAATGGATACATGCTTACGAGTTCCTTTGGTCTATGGACTTCTTTGTTGTATAGACTTGAGTAAAGTGTTTTGATCTTCTTTTGCGTAGTTGCAGAGTGCTTGTGAATTCAGGGCAAATATGGGAGCCGAAGTACCTTTAAATACTCGGGATCTTCCCAAAGTCTGCACGCTTATATTTCCTTCGTGATGCTGACAGTTCTATTACTACGCAGCTACGGATATGTTCCCATAATCAGCTTGCAGATTGCATCATCATCATTCGGCCACTGAGATTTAGAGTTCATCCCGTGTCTTCAGCTTCGACGCACGATAGACAGGATTATAAGCAGTCAGTGCTATTCGGCTATCTAGAATTGCTGGCCTTCAAGACAGGCAGATGGGCCAGTCTTTGAAGTTTTGGGTCGCTGAACTCGCGATAATCGTGCTTGTGGTTTCAGCAGTTGAGGCTAGAACCTACTAGCTCTATGTGGATTGTGTACCTTTCCAACGGCGTCATTTCTTTCGTATACCATCAATCCAATGACGTGATGAATCGCCATTGTCTCGATGTTACATCTGTAGCTGCAATGCAGCAGCCGCAGCTACTTAGCAGGATCGGCTCTTGCTCAGTTGTCAAGCTTCCCTCTCGGCGTCTTACTATTGCTTAAGTTGTATCCTCAGCCCGGCGCTTTTCCAATTACTGATCTTGGACTCTGTTGAGATCAAGAAGGTCTGCCTTCCTAGACCAGTTAGACCGCCTCCTTTAGATGCGTTCTCTTGCTATAGTCGTTGAACGAAGAAATGCCGAGAATATTGCAATGGACGAACTGAATGCAGCATGCTTTACCGCGAGAAGCGATTCATCGAATGACATTTTAAAGCAATTTTCGCATAAAAAACTGTGCAATACAGCTGTAAAATGAATCCTTAGTGTATTGGGTTAACTGATCAGAGCACCGAACAAGTTCGTTGTCTCTTTCGAAAATCGTTGAACAGCCCAGCCTTGGCAGCTAGCCACACACCTTAAGAAACGGCGCGCCCCGTATTACGGGACTCTCAATCCACAAACCCACGGGACACTCGTTTCCTGTCTGGGCCACGCAGGCCACGCGAGCCACGCGAGGCTAAACTCGAGCGCCTTTGAAGTGGGGAACACGCACATTCCTGGCCACTATCACTCCGTTTTGGCAATCGCTTAGGCTGGGCCTGGACACCTGAGTCTAGACTTTAACTTTGACGATATGCGACTTTCCGATAGTTGATATCGATGATGTAGAAGATGACGATGCGGATGGTGCACTCATCTTTCGCTAGAATGGCAGCTTTGAGAAGTTCACCAATTGTATTCTGTTGCAGCGCCGAGGGTCGCCACGATCAGAATGGTATCGACGCAACTCTTCTTCCAGCTTTAATTGCCGTAACCTGTGCACAGTTGCATGGAGTGAACTGAAGATGTTCCAAGACTCCAGCAGCCAGCTTGGCATACGTGCCTCCCCACAAGACGAGTGTCTGCCACTCTGCTACCTTGGCCGACTAGTAGCAGCGTGAAGAAAGAGCAGGATGAAAGGGTGACGAAAGGAAGAGTTCGTTGAAGTGCGAGTGAAAGAATGAGTGAGAGAAGTTAACGCATCAGACGCAAAGTCGAAGGATGGTTTCACTGTCCAACGACTATGCCATTTTCGAGCCTACTGCCTCACCTCATCTGATAACCGAGTGGGTAGTACAAACTTTCAATAGCTCTTCTGAATAATCAGCACACCACATCACCGATTCTCAGAGCATATGATAACATACACCGCCGGTTAATACACCATCGGTTCATATTGAGCACGTATTGGCTCCTAACGAGACGTAGTATTTACACCTCAACCCCAAATTTTGAGCCCATTGCATATCCTCTCAGAGCCATGCCTTGTACAAAACGGAAAAACCTAGTAGCAGTCGCTGCGTCTCAGTAGTGCTAAATTTCTCTTCATGAATTGATGCACCGCCTCAAGCGCCGTCGATTGAACAGCACAGGCGCCAGGTCCGCATGTCCCATACCCGCAAAATGCAAAAAAGACCGCCAGCCCTAGAGAAGAGGCTTTGAAGAACGAAAGAAGAAACAGTGGCAAATCAGCCGGAGCGAGGGAAGATGCGGCCCGCAACACCCTTCCACCATGTCTTCTCAACCCGCCTTGACGGCTCTGCCCCGCTTGCCACAGGCTCCAACGTGAGGGGCCTTGCAGCAGACGGGCCCTCTCTTACATCCTGCTCCGTGGGCTCGATATCTGCCTCTTCTGTCGTCGTCGTTGGTGGCTGACTCGGCGGCGCAACGGCCGCAGGCCCCACGCCTGTGGTCTCACCCGTCACAGGCGCAGGACTCTCTGCAGTTGCTGCAGTTGGATGAATCTCCTGCATCTCACGCGCACCGCCCACTGCGGTCCTCTGCGTGGTGCCTGCAGGCGCGCTGAACACCCGTCGTCCATTGCTCAAGGCGGTGCGTATGCGCGGGGGAACAGGGACATGCAGTCCACCATCGACTACTCTCTCCACAAGACTTCTCTCCTCTCTTCCATGCCCGTTCAGCACCGAAGCGCGCACAATATCCTCGCTGCCGCCATTCCGCACACGAATACCTCGTCCGCGTAACCTGCGGACTTGCCGCTCACGGCGCACCATGGTGTTGGTGATGGTCTTCGGGACGTACCCGACGGGGAGCGAGGACTTCTTGCACAGCGGGCAGAGCGAAGAGTGTGTGGTGAGGAAGGGGTCGACGCACTCGGCATGGAAGATGTGACCGCAGGGGAGTTCGCGGACCATTGATGGGGAGGGTTGAGATTCGGTAAAGTCGTCGAGGCAGATTGCGCAGGTCGTTTGCAGCTCGGTTTGCTGCCGGGATGCTCTGGGGGCGGAGAGCACGGAGACGCTGATGTTAGCGGTGGTCTTGGCCGCTTCGGAATTCGAGCGATTGTGGGTGGCGAGCGTGGCGGGAGCTGATGCTTGAGCGATGTTGTAGGGATAGAGAGGCATCTCGTCGAGGACTTCTCTCGGCACCATGAGGCGTTTGATACCAAGGGCTTCTAGGTCGATCTCGCCGTTGGCGATGCGTCGTCGGAGTATCGAGCGGCGCTGGCGTGCGACGAAGTGCATGAGGCCGGATGTGAAGGCGATGATGACGATGAGGAGCGCGAGAACGATAAGAAGGAATACCCATAGGGATGGGATATGTGAACCTCCGCCTTTTGCACGTAGGGTCAACCGTTCAATATACAGGCATGCAGCGTGACGTAGGAAAGAAACAACACGAGAATAGACATGTCAAAATGACAAGTAGAAGTTGACACTCACCAGTACTAATGTCCGCCATCAACCGCACATAATCCGTCGGTCCCACCAGTCCCAAATCACCCAGCTCTTTCCCCTCCGGCACTTGCGTCATGTTCCCACTGTACGCCGCGAGCTGCTGCATCCACAGCACGCCCAGACTACTCGGCACTGCATACACCGGGAAATTGTACTTGCTCTTCCACGATCCGCCATCACCCAAGTCCCAGACCGGATCGCTGTCCAAGGGTGGCGTCTCCGTGCCATTGCCACCACCATCTCTGCTGCTGTTCAGTGTCGAGGCGATAGAGGACACATTGCTCGACGGTGGAGGTATGTAGAACAGCATCGCAGCGAGGAGGTCAGCGGATGCAGCCTCCAGGAACGCCAACGTGCAGTTCTTGTTCAACCACGGCACCAACGCAATCAACTCGTAATTCACCGGCAGGTCTGCCCTATGCGTCGCATTGTGTGGTATCCAGCTACTATTGCTTGCCTGAAGACACGCGACCTGCTGCTGCGTGTTTAATGTCGGGACGTACAGCAAGCCGGAGATGTCGTCGTTGGAGGGCGCGCCGGTTGTTGACAAGGTGCGAATCGAGTCCTCGAGGTCGTACTGGAACGACACGTTGGCCGGCAGCTCGGTCCATCGGTCCTGGGAGGTATCGAAGAATTCGGGGTTCTGGATGGCGAGCGTGACGAGCTCGATGCTTTCGGCACTCATCGTGGGCGCTGGGGCGCGCTACGGCGCGAGTGGATTGGGAGGAGGCGGGGGAAGCGGATGTGAGTTCAGAGATGGCGCGTCCGAGTATGTATAGCTCTGTGTGGTTGTAATTGCATGATTGAGCCAGCGAAAGCGAGGAAGCGAAGGTGGGAGGGTGCGTGAGGGTGCAAGGCGGGAGTTGGAGGAGTGTAAGTTGGATTGGGGGTGGTGGTGGTGCGAATTGGGGTTGGGTGGATCAGGATCAGGACCAGCCCCGGCCGTGCTTCGCTCCTCCCGCCGCCAGCCACGTCTCGGCAAACGGTCAAGCTTTTTGGCAAAAGCTTAGTGCTGCACGCGTCGATGGAAAGCAATGCGATCGCGCGAGCTGCGCCCATTCGTGCCACCTCCAGCGGTATATCGCTGCGGGACATAATTCACGCGCGCACAATGCCGGGTGCAGCGATTGCGCTCGCATTGCGCGGGTGCAGCAGTCCACTCGACGGCCGCGCGTCCAAGTGGAATGGTCACGGAGCACGTGCGCTTGCATCACAAATAACAGCCCGGTTGATCAGCAACGCGATAAGCAATCCTGCCCATAATCCCGCTGCTTCCACAGCGTCGTGCACCATACTCAGACATCCAATTCTAGCAATTCAAACCCTTCCTCCTGCTCCGTAGAGCATCCGCTGATTCTAAACATTCCAAAGTTCTGATGCATCCCCAAACGAGATAAAACGCCTTCTGATGCAAAACACCCACGTACGCCTCGATCATCTCCATGTCCCATTTGAGACAGTTCGTGCCAGAGGCTTGGCATCAGATCTCATAAACGTCACAAGTTCGTCTGCCCTCTCCCCAGGTCTTCCCTCATAACCCTAACCCTCCACCTGCGTCTCCTCCCAATTCGGCGCCTCAGCCTTCTCCAGCTCACGCATAAGCTCCGACGGGAAGATTGATTCCTTCGGGATCTTGCTCAAGCCATCATCAACCACCGGGCCAATCCACCCATTCCACTTGGCCTTCCTCTCCAACAGATTCTTAATCGGATCACCCAGCGTCGTCCTCGCCACGCCTGCCGGCTCCACGCTGCCTTGGTGCTGCCCGCTGCTGGATTTCTTCGGCTGCTGTTTGCCCTTCTTGCTCATGTTCTTCGTGCGCTTCAGATACGCTTGGTTGAGCTGGTTGTCCAGGTCGTCCGCGATGCTCATGTACTCCTGCATCGCCATGCGGCCCTGCGTGAGCTCCAAGACACGCTCTTTTCGCGCGCCGTTGATGATGCCCTGGCGGCGGAGTTCGCGCTGCAGATAGCGGAGTCGTGCAGCGACATTGTCGTCTTCGGCCGCGTTGTATTGCGACTCGTTAATGGTGACGTCCTCCGGCAAGAAGCCGATGTGCTTGAGCTCCATGACGAGTCGCTCGTCGATATTCGGTGGAGGGTCGCCAGCTGCGGATCCGAATGCGTTCTTCCATGCAGCAGTTGTTGATTCGGGCATGAATGTCGCTGGTTGTTGATATTGATGGTGGCTCGTGTCCCCATTTGTCATCGGCATATCACCATCGCCGTCGACATCTCCATTCGTGATACCGTTAACCATCGTCGCATCTCCATTCGTTTCTGCGCCATGGCTGCCCTTTGGAGGTCTGCCGGGACGTAAGGTTTGCAAGACACGTGAGAGGACAGGGCCACATGAAATATCATCACCTTCGGCAGTCATATCATTCATGTCCTCCATACTGCCGCGTGCTTGGTTCTGTGGGAGGCCTGGCCCTTCGATATTGTCAATAGCCATCGCACCATCTTCTTCTGCCCATTTAAGTTTGTATGACTTCTTGTCACGTGGTGGTGTCTGGAACGGCTCCACACGGTCCCCTCGCTCACGGAGAAAGGCGACATCCTCATCGTTGAGAGGTCGGATAAAAGGCTCAACAAAGTTGGCAAACTGCTGCGCCGAGACGCTCTGCTTCTGCCCCTCCTTTGCCTTGCTGAAGTCCTGGTCCGGAGGTGTGCCAGCAGTTAACCTGACTAGATCATCGTGAGGGTAACTTTTGACACTGAATATCTCAAGCTTCTCCGCTTCGCTCATACCTGGCGTGACATCTCTGATATGGTATATCGTAGGATCTGGGAATTTATTCGGGTCTTCGCCAAACAACTGGAAATGGTTGATTGCCGGTGCCGGTGTGGGCTGATGCGGACTGGTTGGTGAAGAGCCATCGGACTTTGGTGACTTTACACCCTCAGCAGTTCCAATTAGCGAAGGCGGCGCAGGCGAGGCAGGCGAAGAGATCTCAGACGAATTGTCCTGATCCATACCATCTTGCCTCGCAGGTTGATGAGCGCCAACCGCCAACGGTCTGCTCGAGTCCTCTTCCCTCCCCCTCTTCTTGGATACCTTCCCCTCCTTTGCTTGCCTCTCTTTCTCCTTTACGCGCCGCCTCTCCTCGGCCTCCTTCTCGCTTGCTATTCTTGCCTGCTCTTGTTGCTCCCGCTCCCTGTGCGTCTTGCTGAGCTCGCGCATCAATCGGTCGTACTTGTCACCCCTTGTCTTGACACCATCCATCAAGGTCTGCAGTCCATCTCTGATTCCTTGAAGCTGCGTAGCGGAGGGTATCGTATTCGCGCTCCCTCCGCCGCTTGCGGTGAAGATATCACTGAAAGTGCGAGAGTTACCAAGCGGGGAGAGCGTCGTGTTGAAGAAGCTGATGGCTGGAGACGTTGTGGGGGATTTGGCGACAGCAGAGATGGGAGTTGTGTTGCGGCTGCGAGAACGTCGTGCATCGCGGTTGGCAAGCTTCCCACTTTTGCTGGCGGAAGTACCGCTTTTACCACCGGCGGAAGGCATTGTGTAGTTGTTGTGATTGCCGTTGGTGGACGGATGCGGTCGCGGGGTGACTGTAGCGGAATTGGAATGCTGCACACGCGGAGATAGGTCCGCAGTGGGAGATCTAACTCGGCGCCGATGGATGCAAGAGGTCTAAAGGCTGCGAATGCTCATGCGACTTTGATGAAGCGGCAAGGTGTTTGATGGAAAGTTGATGGTGGAAGTTGAATGGCGCTTCTTGGCGATTGCGCTGCAGCCTTATGATCCGCAGTCCGCGCGCTAAGCCAAGCTAAGCTCCGAAAACGCCGAAGATCACGTGCAGTGCTCCAGTCCTCTGCGATTCCCATATAGCTTGTTCGAACCATAGTAACAGACACAGTGTTTATTCGCAACTGCTATCGAGATTGTACAGTGTCAATGCGTGGAACTATATTGTGAGAAGAAGTAACTCAATAACGAAGGCCCATGAAATCCAAACACAGCAGTAGCAACTGGGTTTACTCTTCTACACTTGCGAGAGCATCAGTTAAGCCTTGGTTGAAGACACCTTAGACTATATGTGTTAGAACTTCACAGCTTCAGCGTGCATGACATGTACGTGTTAAAGAGTATATGTTGCATGAACGGTATTCAATTCGTTCCTTGAAATCAAGTTACTGCTGCTATTTACTTGCTTATGAGAACTACGTCGCCGTACGCGGCCTTCATCTTCGCCAGCACCTCCTTCTCACTCATCTCCAGCTCCGTGCAGATCTCATCGAAGCAGTGCTGCCCGTCCAAGTACTTCGCTAGTGGCAGGTCCGGCATCTCCTTGCCCTTGCCGATATCTGCCCACGCGTAGCGATGTACGCGGTACAGGAAGCCTTTGATGATGCCGAACGTGATGAAGCGGCGTACGTCGATCCCGGCGAGTAGCGTCTCGTTCTCCACACACCATGCCCTCAGCGGCAGTCCTTGCTTCAAGCTTGTGTACAGCTGCACGACCTGTACGCGGTTGAGCGATGTAGAGGCTGGATTCCACTCCCATCGGCCGGAAGGGCTTGGCTTCGGGGTTCCGCTGAAGTTGATATCAGGGTTGGACGAAGGATTGGAGGCGGGTCTGGACTGCATGCCGGCTCCGGTCGGGGTTGATGAGAGTTCGATAATAGATGACGGTTTCTTTGCATGCGACGCATGAGATGAGCAAAGCGTTGGTGCTTCGGTGGCTGTGATCGGCATGTACTGTCCCACGCTGATGTAGTTGATCGCCTCGTCCTGTGCTTCTTCATCGACAACGAACTGTCTAATCTCTGGCGTAGGCGCATAGACGGCCGCGAACTGGAAGATGTCGAGGAGGATGATGCAGTTGTAGTACAGCAAGTGCTGAATGGCCTTGCGTGCAAGACTCAGGTCTACATCCGCGCTTTTCGCAATCCTGGCGATAGAACGGATGCCGTCGATAAACGGGACAATGCGCTTCAGCGTGAGATCTGAAGTTGACTCGTCTCCGAGGAGAGAGGGCTGAATGGTGAGAAGTGGGACATGCCATGCGTGAACTGGAGCCGGAGGAGGACGCGTCGGGAAGAGCTTGAGTTGGACCGTATTCGCATCATCTGGTGGACCTGGTTACCATCGACTTCATAGATATGTTAAAGGTGGCAAAATAGACATACCGATGGGTATCATGCATTCGCCGTAGTTATTCAAGTCCTCCAATATCATCTCACACAGAGCGTAGACCTTCTCTCCTTTCTGTGAGGCCATAGTAGCCGAAGGGCTGTCACCTTCGAGGCTCAAGCTGTTCATTCCCTCCGAAATATCTTCTTTCTCAAACTGCAAGCCAGATCCTTCCAATCGATCCCAGAGTCGCTCGTCCTCCTCGTTGCTCAGGAAACTGCTCTGCTCTTCCAAGTTCTTCAACAGTCTTGCCAACTTCTGCACTACGCTCTTATGCGCGGACATGTCTGCTCGCTCATCCAGCACAATCGCCAAGTTGAAGATGAACTGGTTTCGGTCATAGCGCTTTGAATCTTCGATGCAGACCGGATAACCGATAACGCGGTACTCGCCGATGCGGACAGTGAGGAGTCTGTCGAAGAATTCAGCATGTGGGATGATGAAGTCGGAAATGTCAGCGAAGTTGAAGAGAGGAGTAGGATAGGTATTCGAGGAGGAGGCAGGAGCTGGCGTGATCGAGTATTCTGGGACTTGATGAAGCACGCGCGAGCCTTCAACAGTAGTTAGCCAGTGCCTTTGGAGAGGCTGAATGCGTTCAGCTTACCTTTCTTCGGGTGGAAGCGCGTGAAGAAGATGGCGCGCATCTTCGGAGTCGAGGGCTCCATAATGGGGGTAGAGTACTGAAAGGGAAGTCGAGAAAGAGACTACATCGTCAAGAGTAGAGAACTTTGTCGAAGGTGAACTTCGGGGAGGAGAGAGAGGAGATTTAGCTCGAAGGTTGCAGAGCGCGGTGGGAAATTAGGCAGAAACTGGTCGCCTGACCTCATAGTGAGGAGAGATGTGCGCGTCGCGTCTGTATTCTAGCAATGCGGCTACAAGCGGAGAGTTGTCACAGTTGTGAGCTCGACTTTGGCCTTTGGCGTTGACTGACGGGTTATGCCAATTGTGGACGCTGATTGGTCAATGGGCCCTGAACTGACTCAAGCTCTCGAACTTTGTTTCGACCACTTTCGACCACTTAACAAATCATATACCTTGAGAGCCCGAGTCGCATAGTGCCCTAACAAAGTATTATATACCGTAGATTGCCTCTCTTCGCTATGATGCTGGAAGTCTTCCACTTGCCTCAAGGTCTCACTCGTCGGAGCTTCGAAGCGCGAGCACCGAGCTTGTCCTTCGACATCGCAAAGAAAGATCATCATGTGAACTTATACTGGAATATTATTGAGGCGTTTTCAACCTCTTACTGATCACAGCCCAAAAATCTATAATCCTTTCAGTCAATCTAATCTTCCTTTCATATATATATTCAGAGTGAAGGCTTTGGATGTCTTCATTTCATTCGTCCGCTTGAGTGGATAAATGGCTTTGAATGGGTGCTGCATGACGGCGCTTTAGGACAGCTTCCCTCGTGAGCTCCACTGTGGCGACTGAAATTCCCATGCGGTCTATGCCGTCCCTCTCTCAACACTCAATTTCATTCCATCATGACATTGGTCGGCGAATTGACCCTTGGGACTGGTGCGGGAGTGCTTGCGGGATGTATTGCAGTCTATCTAGTCTGCATGAGCATCTATCGGCTGTACTTTTGCCCAATCGCTCACATTCCAGGACCCAAGTTAGCCGCTTTGACTTTCTGGTATGAATTCTATTATGATGTTGTCAAGCGAGGGAAATATACGTTCCGGATTGCAGAGATGCATGAGCAGTATGGTCAGTAGTGGTTTTCACCTTGCAGTACTCAGAAACAACGCTAACCGTTCGCAGGTCCAATAATACAAGTCAACCCATACGAGGTCCATATCAACGATCCAGAGTTTCACGAAGAGATCTACACCGGTCCAGGACGTCGGCGAGACAAGTGGGCCTGGTCAGCGAAGATGTTCGGCATCCCGGGTTCCATGTTCTCGACCGTCGCAGCAGACCATCATCGCATCCGCAGAGCCCCCGTTAACCCATTCTTTTCTCGTCAAGCAATAACCCGATTCGAACCGCGCCTGCATCACTTCGTTGAGGAACTTTGCGTACGCTTCGAAGAGCGCAGAAGCACCGGCCAGCCAGTTGAACTTGAAGCTGCCTTTTATGGTCTCACGATTGACAACATTTCGGACTATGCTTTCGGAGAGCCATTTGGCAGCTTGAAGAAGCCCGAGTATGGTAAAGACTGGTTGAATTTGTTCATGGCATTGAGCGAGATGACGCACATGAACAAACAGTTTGGCTGGCTGGCCCCTCTTATGCGTTCTCTGCCTCACTGGCTCACGGAGAAGGCGTACCCCGAGATGATGCTGCTGATCAACTATGAGAAATGGCTTATGAAGAAGGTGCAAAGTGTCATAGATGAGCATGACAGCTACTCAAATAAAGAAAAGGAAGCAGACACTGGACATCCGACTATGTTCCACGAGTTCCTAGCATCGCCAAGCTTGCCGCCGGAAGAGAAAGAGCTCCAGCGACTAGTCGACGAGGCTGGGACGATCCTCGGCGCCGGAGGAAATACAGTTGCTTGGTATCTGAAAAGCACATTCTTCCACATCCTCGACAATCCCTCTATCCGTAAACAACTAAAGGACGAGCTGCAGAGCGCCATGCCCGATCCTAGCATCATACCTTCGCTGAACGAACTTGAGCGCCTACCGTACCTCGCAGCTATAATCAAAGAAGGATTCCGCATCTCATTTGGCTTGACGCAACGCCTCCAACGTGTCGCACCTTATGACGCGCTATACTACGGAGGATATACGATTCCTCCAGGCACACCAGTCAGCATGACCTCTGTACTTTCCCACACGAATCCAAAGAACTTCCCAAATCCAATGTCGTTCGAGCCGGAGCGATGGTTGCAGCCAGACTCGAAGCAGAAAGAGAAATACCTTGTGAATTTCAGTCGCGGGACTAGAGCGTGTATTGGCAAGAACCTTGCCATTGGCGAAATACACGCGACCATAGCGGCGCTATTTCGTAGATTTGATTTTGAATTGTATGAAACGGATAGGAGTGACGTTGATTTTGCGCACGATTTCTTTAATCCGAGTGCCCGGGTGGATTCAAAGGGCATGAGGGTCTTGATCAAATGACAAATTTCTTTAGGACCAGGATCGGATGAGCTTGCTGCTCCTGTATACTCTTTCCTTTACAATTTAAGGATAATACAAGAAATGCGGATTCTTGTCCTTCAGCTCCGGCCGATCAGGCGCACCAGCCGCGATTCTAGCTCTCCTCTTCGTATTTGCCTTTCTCAAGTAAAAGCTTAGTCCGGCTGTCAAAATCAATGACATGCAGGTCATGCCGATGGCAAAGTAGAACCCTTCCAAATATCTCGGCGCGCTCTGAACTGTAAATATGAAGCCGATCGCCGCACCAGCGGAGTTCCCGACAAGTTGTACGAACCCCGTAGCAAAGGCGCGCTTGAAATAGCCAGCGTGGTTCGTTGCCGCCCACACGATGTTTAGCGACGTCGAGACGTACAGACCAATGGCGACCATGAAAACGCCCCAGAAACGCACACCGACAACTGGAGATGCGGCGAGGATTATATACCCGATGAGGCATGAAGTGAGCGCCGCCAGCAGAAATGGTGAGCGGACTTTGAGGCGATCGGAGAAATAACCCATAATCATGTATGATACCGCAGCCACGAAGTAAACTGGGACGGTCAAGAGCTGCGAGTTAATCTTTGACGTGAAACCCAGCCCGGCGATGATAGTCGGCATAAACGTCGTCACGCAGTACAGCGTCGTATCGATACCAAAGTGGCTGACAGATTGCACGTACAACTTCCAGTCCTTGAGACAGCGCCAGATCTCGCTCCAAGAGAATTGCTCTTCGGGGTCATACTGAGTCTTATTGAGTTCGATGCGTAAGGCTACGAGTCTCCGTTCGTCTTCGGTAAGCCATTTCGCTTCAGCCGCGGAATTTGGCAGCCAGAAAAAAACTACAGGTGCGAGGCAGAAACTGATGATTCCTTCGACAATGTACATCCACTGCCACCCGTGCATTCCAGCTGCGTTGATTTGAGTGAGTCCGTAGGCCAATAGGCCACCGAATGCTCCAGACAAGGCGGAAGCTGCGAATATGTACGTGTTGCGGACGGCGTATTCATCTCGATTGTACGTCATTGTGATATACATCAAGATGCACGGAATGATGGCCGCCTCTGTTGCACCTAGCAAAATGCGCACAGCAATGAGCTGATTGAAGGTTTTGACGAATGCGGTTCCGATGGTGAGTGCTGACCAACACAATGTTGAGCATGTCATGAGATACTTGGGTGTAATGATCTTCAGAAGTACCGTCCAAAAAGGCTCGAAGACGACATAGGTTGCGTATACAACTGAAACTGCTGCTCCATACTCATTGTTAACGAGACCAAGGTCAGTACTAAAGCCTGTGAGATTTGCGTTTCCGATATTCGATCGATCTGTTCCTTGTCAATGCCGCGATTCTTCTTGAGTATAGCAGTTGATTGAAGTACCAAGAAAGCTCATAAGATACAGTGCGCCGAAGAGAGTGATGATG
The DNA here is from genome assembly GCA_010015805.1 of Rhizodiscina lignyota. Lineage (NCBI taxonomy): Eukaryota > Fungi > Ascomycota > Dothideomycetes > Aulographales > Rhizodiscinaceae > Rhizodiscina > Rhizodiscina lignyota. The sequence goes on from ML978124.1 coordinate 49,991, forward strand.
TTGAGATCGAGTTTTCGGAGGAGCTTCTTCTCGGCGACAGGGTCTATCGCCGCTATTAGATCGCCGGTTTCTGTATCGTGCTTCGAAGGCGAGGTCTTCTCATCGAACCCTTTAGAGTCCATGTCGAGCTCTTGTACCTCTTTTGGTGCATCCATGCTGAGGGCCGTAGACAACCGGGCGGAAAATAGAGGAACTCAAGATGGCAGAGTGCGAATTTCCAGCCTTTCTGGATGTGACGTTTGTCCAACAGTGCAATGTAATGGTGACTACGCAATGAAGCAATGGTACGACCTGAGACGACTTCTGCTGTACAACGAATCTCAAGGATCTCCTACCTCTACTTAAATAATCTACTTGGGGAATGATCGACATATCCCCTGATAGTTGCGATAAGAGACAATGGGAAGAAACTGACTAGATAATCTGGAGACGACGGCTTACCGCGGCCATTGATCCTCACCTCCGCCAAAAGCTACCCGGGTAATATCCACGTTGATTGGATCAATAGCATAACTGTATCCTGCGGCGACATGCTCAAGACATGCGGCTCCTTACTCCCGTCACGCGTTATCTCTAGGCAGTGGGTGTAACGATCCAGACAGTACATCGATAAGAACAATAGATATGCGAACGTTTCGTATTCATGGTATTCGGCCAACTTTCAAGTAAGAAGCAGGTGTTTAACGTTGAGTGCGCTAGACTGTGGTGTTGTGCAGGAGCAATTCTCAGTCCCAAATCGTCCCGCTGGAATTTGCGCTACCCCGTACTCCAAGCCAATTTAACGCTAGCAGACCCACTTGGTTCCAGTGAACCAATCAGCGTATGAAACCATGCCATAGCCGTAGCAGAAAGATTTTAGTACGGAGTACAAGTACAGTCCTCAAGATTCTTTCCACGAAATAAATTTAATAAGCACTACAAGCACTAGGCTACCCTACGTCGAATATCTCCTCTTAGAGGAATCTGCGGTCTACATGGTGTCCTTCAACTGACCAAGGAAGCCTGAAGGGCAACCCGAAGAAAAGACTCCAATCATGCCAACAATACCTCCTTGATACTCATACTTCCGCCCCTCACACAGTACAATACTCCAAAGGCCTACCACGACCAAGGAAATGGCGACACAGCTTAAGCACCTGTCCCTTGGAACGGAAGAGCGTTTGGCTGACAAACTGTACCAGGAGAAGGCAGTTTGCCTTTCCAGTAGTCGTACACATGGCCCAAGGTACAATTTGATACTCCGGTGCTGCTGGTATGCCCAACCGAGTCCTGCTCCAAGAGCACTGATCCTGGGAACTTGGAAGCCATCGCGCGCGCGTTTGCCATTGGCGTTACGGGATCGATGGAGTTGGTGATGAAGAGCATGGGAAACGCCGTCTTGTTCTGGACTCCAAGACTAGCAGGAAATGTGCCACTAGGAGGCGGAGCTACATCCATATTCTGGCAACTTGCGACGACGATGGACCAAGCACCACCAGCGTACCTGCTTTGGGCATGTAGCAGCTCCGTGTATTGCTGGAAGCTTTCGAGCGAGTCTGTGGTGTTTGCTCTCCCGTGACTGTCAACGCAGCTAATAATGACCCCAGGAGTACTCGGATCCAGAGCCGGTACCGTGGCTGGGTTGGAGCCTTGGATGAGCCCAGCGGCTATGAGCAAAGACGTGCCATTGCGATGCTCAAGATCAACGAGAATTTGCGCGAGCAATGGAAACATCCGTTCGGGCGAATAGAGAGCATTTAGCAAGACATTCTCGAAGTCCGCATATGTGGCGATCCATGGTTCCTCCACATTCGGATCGTCGATGACCGGTACCGGGTGTCCACGAAGATAACCAATGAGCAGTCGGAAGCGAGTTGAAATTGCCTCCGGAGAGTTCTCGTAGAAAGGACATGACTCTTCACCAGCCTCGAAACAATACTTGAAAAAGCTTTCAACTGCCTGGTCTGTCTGGACAAGTTCCGTGTCCCATCTGCCGCTGTAGTAGCTATCCATATTGCCGACACCGTCTAGAACGACCCTCCCAACTCGCTCTGGAAACAGAGAGGCGAAAGTCATTCCAAGCAATGTGCCGTAGCTGTATCCGTAATACCAGACTGTCGCGTTCTCCTTTGACTTTCCGTTTGACACGGCTTGTGCTTCGGCAAACGTGAGCATATCGTGTGCCACGGAAGGAGTGTTGATATATCGCGCCATCCCGTTGGGACCGCCTACTGACTTGGCACACCACTCGCTCAAAGCTTTGCCCCAGTAGTACTGCTCAGAGACGGACGTGGAAGAATAATCAGAGACGAGATTTTGGTACATCGTGATGAAGTTGTTGCGGATTGCAGGAGCATTGGGGAAGCAGTCGATGGCCGGCCCGCTGTAGTTGACGCCACGTGGGTCGAATGCCACAATATTGACCTTATCCTGCACACTGTCGTCAGCAACCTGAATCACGCAGTTCCAACATCACAGGGTAAGTAAGCATTAGAGAAAGGTTTACTCACGCCGTACCACAGCCTGAGACTCTCGGGAGCATCAAGTAGCGAATTTACGCCAGAATCGCCCGGCCCTCCAAAGTTCACCAGTACGTCCTCGGCAGGCTGCTGAACAGCATCGATCTTGATGAAGGCGATCGACGTGTTACCGACACTGGGGTTGTCGTAGTCCAAAGGGACTTGAAGTCGTGTACAGGTGAAATTGTCAAAGCAGTGGGTCCATTTTACCTCCGTTGAGGGTGCTAATTTGTTGAAGTCGTAGATCATGGTGCTGTTTTCTGTCGACTCAACTGGAGCAGCCTGGGCTCTCAAGACAGTAGAGAGATATACGGCCACAAGGACCTTAAGACTCATGCCTAACAGCATAGAGACCACAGACGAATGCTGATAAAATGGTTGATAATTGGACGGCAGGCTTCGATGATAGATGCGGATGAAGGGAGACGATGAAAGGAGCAATCGAAATAAACAACAGATTGAGAGATAAAGAAGGTGCACTTGAACTTCAGTAAACCTTGAGATGGTCCAATCTCTAGCCGTCAATGCGGCCTTGCCCATATATATACTCTGAAATTTGCGCAGTGACGTCGCTAACGTCGCCCAACTCACGATCGCAAACGCTTCCTTTGCGTCCATCGAGCCAAGGGCTGAATTCAAAGGCGGTCAAATCAATGAAAATCCTTGACTACGTGATATTGTGATATCGGAGGTAGAAGCGATTTACAAGGCGTTCATGCTTCCTAAAGAAGGAAGGGCGACCCAAGCTTCTTCGCAAATCAAACGAATTAGGAAATGCTAACTACTGTCGGTAGTTGGCGGTGCAAGTTAAGCAGAACCTTGGTAAAGAACTTTGAGAACCACTCATCATTTTAATTTTAATCGGTGCTAAGTCAAGGCACTTCTGGACGCACGATGTAGCTGTCGACAAGGATGTATTCCGCCGTCTGACAGGGTTTAAGGGTGCTCTTGCTTCAGCTCTGTTACTCACATGCCGCCTATCCCTTTTAGGTGCTGTTGCGATCTCATGAAGGAAAAGAGGCTGATTTACCAGAAATTACAATTCGGACAATGCGCCTCAATGTATTTCTTGTTTGGTCGTCTGCTTCCTTGGGCTTGTCCTCCATTCCTTAGTTTTTTTTCTAAACGATGACGCAGCTTTACAAGTGCGACACTTGCAGGTGAGCTTCCAGGAGTTCTTCTTCCACATTAAGCTTGCTGAGTCTTGCCTCCAGGCGACGAAAGATTAAGGTGTGTTGAATGCCTTATACTGGTTTCAAACCGGTTGACTTTGGCGTGGTATATTTGCTCACTTCATTTTTAGTGTGGTGAGCAAAGGCCGAAATGTCATGCTTGCATGAAGAAGAATCGGCCATGCACATACACAAACGGCAAGGCGCCTTCCGGATTTGTATACGAACATGCTAACTCTCGCTAGCTAACCGGGGATGATCTTAACAGGCCCACGAATTCTGATTCTGCCCGTGAGATTAGTATCCCACGCTTCCGTCGAGCTATGGAAACCCCCACAGTTCTCACTCCCCAAAAAACCAAAATCGCTGGATCTGGTGCTGGATTGTTCGTTACGTATGCACCATTGTACTTCATTCAAGATGTGGCACATGAATCATCCGTAAGACGTTCCGACGAAAGTCCAACGAGGCCATTCTCCAGCCCGGTGGCTTCGAGATCCAGCTCTCCATGCACATTTGCAAGGTTACCATCATGCGAAGAGTCGCGACTGATATCACGTTGGATATCAGTAGTAGGGAGAAACCATTATATGTATGAACATATGAGGATCTCCGGGCCCTGGGTCACCCTGATTCCCTCCCGTATCGGAACCAGCCACCTCGTGGATCTTGCTGCCAGCTACTTCATCGATGGTATCATTGCACATTCTTCTCGAACTAAGCAAAGTCTACGCTTAGCTCAGTCGTCAGGTGTAAAAGCCCTAAGCTGTTTGCGGCACTCCCTTGCCATCAGGCCAGCACAGGTCAAGATATCGAGTACCGTGCTTGCTATCAAAGCTATTGCCGATACCGAAGTCTGATTTCACCATTACCTCACAAATACAGTACCATATTTAACCTGAACTAGATCTTCATCGCTGGTTACCCATCGAGATATATGCCGCATGTGTGCGGCCTTTCTACATTGCTCACTTCAATCCATCATAACGCTATTGATGAGGAGACGCAAAGTAGCTTGTACTATTCGATGTATCTGGAAGAAGTAAGCCACATTCGATTCTCAGTCTATTCCTTTCATGAGCTTATATGTCGTACTTGGAAGGTATCAGAAGCAATTATACACAATCGAGCGTCCCGCTTTAATGACCCATACGGGTTGGACATTTCTCCACCAATTGGTTTGTTTAGAGGAGACCTTGCTCTCGACCATGCGGCCAGTTACGTAATGCAGCAGAATATCCAACTACCTGGTCCGATGACTCTTGTCCGTCACTATTGTGAAGCGCCGAATGATGATGATACCTGGGCAAGTGTACATGAGCTGGCCGACGCCTTTGGTGCTCGAGACTCGCAAATCAACATGGTCGTGCAGCAGCATATCTACTACGGACACGAGATATCCGTTGAGCAATGTGTATGGCCACAATGCATACTGGGCCTCTTCAAATCTCAAGCGTATCGCATGGCATCTATTCAGACTTACAATTTGTGCATACAATATTGGACGACGAGAGTGTGGTTCTGTGGACTGATACAAACAATCCACTCCGAGGACCTCCGCAACCATCGGGGCCGCGGCGCGCTCTTCTCGCAATCATCCTCGAGCACTGACGCTTCTACTCTTTACTTGGATGATATAGATGCGGCCGTCAACCTTATCATGTGCATACCATTCGCTCTTGGGCTGCTTGACTCAACACCGGGAACAGTCTGTGAATTTGTTTTTCCAGATGAGATTCCACACCAGGAACTACTCTTACTTCCCTTACGACTTGTGATCTGCTTGCAGATTTCGTTCGGCTCATGGCATCGCCTGGAAAAACGCCTCGGTCACGGGCCTTCGGGAATCCTCTCCTCCGCCCTCGATGCAGGAATTGGTCTGGACGTTGGTCAAGTCCAGCACATTAAGAAATGGCTGCTCAAGATCATCATTGAAATGCAGAACATGTGGCAAATTCGGCCTTCGGTGTATGAAGAGCTGGAACATAAAGTCGAGATGATGGCTGGTGGTACCTTTGATGAGTCGGTATGGGCACCATGGCAGTACAATTGAGACAATAGAAATGAACTTTACTGAACGTCAGGTCCAGTACACTTAGTTGACTCTGCGATGGATGACATAAGAATTCTTCATCTCGATCGACATGACTCGTGATATTTTCGGCAACATGCTTACCTAGCTAAGCGAGATTATGCTGCGTGATGAAACAGGACATCTTCTATTTTGGGTATAGACGTCATCTTCACTAAGTTAACTTCATCTGCGCACGACGCTTTAGATTTTACCAATCTTCCAATTCACGAGCATCTTTCCGCGAACCACTTTCCTGAAATGACAGCCAAACCGAGAGCAAGTTCGTACTCGGATGAATATACCAAAAATGTGTGCAAACTCCTCAGTCTGCCACGCGAGCTACGCGACGAGATCTGGAGTTTTGTGGTGGCTGAGTATGTCACATCCGCAACAGCTTCTCCGCGAGACCGCGTTGCACTGTCTCTTCTGCGTGTAAATAAGCAGATTCGGAAAGAGATCACGACAGTATTCCGCGAAAGGCCATTTTGCTTCAATAGCGGTCACCACGCTGCCCTGCTACTGGGACACCGGTGGTACAATCAGTATGGAGTCTCACTCGAGTATCGACCTCAACCTCGCATATTCCTCAAAATGGGGCACCTCCGCATTCTGCCAGGAAAAATGACACTTAGCGGTGAAGTCGAACTAAAGACCTGGCTCCACGTTGTATTCAGCAACCGTATCTTGCACTGCAGCAGTACTTCTTCAATGGGTTGGGATGATGTCGAAAAAAGAATAGTACCACTTCTGCAGACAATCCGGTTCCAGAGAATAGGTCTCCGCTCATTAGAGATCCCAGTAACATCTCTCTTCGATGTTTCAGTAGTCCGTTCCTTAAGACGACTGCGTGGAGTGAATGTCCACTTCACGTTTACGCCAGGTACTTCTGCTATTGAGACTTTCCTAAAAATGGGCCGAGAATCGCTGTCAAGCAGAAAGTGGGTAGGTGAAACGGGCGAGACAGACATCGTCGTTCCCGTCTACGCTTCGCCCTCCACCACAGAACCCGTCGCATTGGCGCCATTGGAGAATTTCGTCACCGCAGTCCGTCGTGAGGTGGCAAGCACAATTCCCATTAAAATTACCATAGGCAATGCTCAAAAAGATATACCAATTTGGATCGAATCCCAAAACCACAAGGAAGGTGACACTCGAAACCTGTCTCCACCAGACTCGGGCTGGTATAAGTACGTGGCGCGTGATCCGGGAATCTGCTGCCTTGAACGAGCGTCTGCACCGGATCCGAGAACAACCCCCGGAAGGAAACAGTCGCGTAACTGTCGAAGATGTGTGACGAAGATGCAGCGGAAAGCCCTATTGTGCACATGCTGGACATGTACCACTCGGCGTGACAGAAGCAGAGATAAGGAAAGAGTGATTTGGATCCAAGATGCGGGCATCGAAGGAGTTGTGATAAAGAACAGAATCACATTGGCAGAGAATCCCGTCATCGGTAATGGATGCATGGCAGATCATCGACACTCACCCCGGCGCTGGCAAACATACCCCCTGCTGTGATGAGGTTCCATGGATTGCCGAATGGATGATCTGTTATTCCTGCGTGTAATGGTTGGAGATAGTCTCGATATGTTCTGCTTGCTCGGAGACGTTACGGTTTGCCGGACGCGAAGCACTGAGATAGTCGCCCTGGTTCACATCCTTACTAGCAGCTCTCAGCTACACGCCTTGAGCAATGCTTGTGATATGCAGAGGTATTTGTAAGTCAGGTTATCCCGAGCAGGCCAAGTAGGGGGCTTTTCTCGAGCGAGAACGTGAACTGATGCGAGTATCCTCTGTATTCTGTCGCCCTTGAAAGCAGATAGCAACGGATTAGGCTATTGAGCTCATTTGAAGCAGGGTGAACTTGATTGTTAATATTTGCGTTTCAGAAAGTTCAGCGCCGAGCTACAGTGCGTGTTAACTTTTTCGATTCTCGATTTTCAAACTGTCAGTCTCTCGCGGGGAGCTGAGTAGGATGCATAGGAGGTTTACTAAGGCACGCCTAGCTAATGCTAATCTGGCTAGACACTTATTATTAATTCAATTAAATATAGCTTAAGCTTAGCCCCGACGTAGACCGGGGGGAGCGGAGATTCGAAGATTCGAAAGTCGGGAAACGAAAAATCAAGGACGAAGGAGTTGACATGCGCTGTAGCATCTTTAGCGAAGGGAATTTAAAGGAAGCAGTTTGCACGTCGAAGAGATATGCAAGGCTGTTGAAAAGGGTTAGCTGCCACGTACTAGAGCGTGCGGCGTTTCGAAAGAAGATGGCGGCGGCTGATGTAATGCGGCAATCCTTGTCGGCTCCAGCGGAAAAGCCAAGAAGTGGAATGAGATAGATCGCTCTTCAGGCCAAGAACGGCAGAAGGTGGCGGGAATAATCATCAAAGCCACGGGCCAGGAGGCAAGAACTGGACGAGATCACGGACATCTCAGAGAGCGAACGACGCGAGTATAAAGGAACGCTCGGGGAACATCATACGTCCTCGCCGATCACAATGATATCTGTCGAGGCTCTGCAGAGCGTGCTCGCTGCCGGAAAGGCCAGCACAGACGACAATATGAATAACAGCTCGCCGAGTGACGGCGGCGGCACAGGTACTGCAAGAGAAACGGCAAATTTCAACAGAGTCACGATTCCTCTCGCTTGTACCACATGCCGGAGCCGACACTTGAAGTGCGACGGGAAGATGCCGTGCTCACGATGCAAGGTTGACAGCGTCGAATGTCTGTACGTGAAGAGCCGACGAGGTTACAAAGGACCACGGAAATCGAAGATTGGGGTGACTGAAGATGGAAAAGGCCCGAACGGTATGTACATGATTCTTTCGTTCTATGTCTTTTCACGAGCCTCCATTTCAGACAACTCGTCTTGGCGGCTGTCGGCTTGGCCCTTGATGCACTGAATTGTCGCTGCGATCGGTATTATCGTCCAGATGGGTCGCTTCCTCTTCACTATATCGCCGAATCGTCGTATTTCTTGCGCCGACTTGCTGACCGGAATCAAGAGAAAAATATGTCTCCGCCACAGTCGACGACTGCTGTTGATTTTACGGCACCGATAACCGCGCCACTCGATCTGTACATCCCACCTGTATCAAGCGCCATTACTACTACTCCGTCAAATCCGATGGGAATGATAGGTCATCCAAGCCACCCTTCATCAACTCCAAGCTTCGAAGACGTCGAAATTTCAAACGCGTTGTCATCTACGAAGCTGCCATCGGAGCTGATGGTAAACAGCTGGCCGGCTCCACTGTTTGTCAATGCTTATTACGAGCACTTCCACAGGTGTCATCCTTTCTTACTTCCACGGCCTCGGATGTTGGAACTGTTGCGGAATCGGAGCATACCGCATCTGGTACTCGCGGTGCAATATGTCGGATCTTTCTACTTCCCATCCGCCTCTACTCAGCTAGCACAGGACGCATTAAGCCAAGCCCTCCATCAGATCCCGGCAAAAGATGGCTATTATGTCCAGGCGATGCTGCTACTTACTATTGGTCTGCAGATGGCAAATCGCGTGGAGCAGGCAAATGCAGTACTTTGTTCGACGAGCGATCTTGCCTTACAACTTGGCATGCATAGACGAGAGTATGCTTGGTCGCACGGAAATGGCTCGAGAGAGTTGGAGGAGAGCTGGAGACGCACGTGGTGGGAGTTGTACATGATAAACGCGCTGATGGCAGGGATGAATCAGATCGAGTTTCATCTCTGGCCTGTCGAGGCGGATTGTCTTCTTCCGTGTGAGGAACATGAATATCAGAGTGGAGTAAGTTGCCTCATACATTTTTGATTGGCGATGCTTTACTGACAGATCTACCTTACGAACAGCAAATTCCTCCATCCAAGTCTCTCGAAGACATGGAAGACTCGGACTTCGTCTCTCATAACGACACATTCTCATCGGCCGCTTATCGAATTGATGCAGCTCGGCGGTGTGGCGCTGTACTAGCTGCCGTTCGTTCTGATCCTATCTGCTTCAACAAACTCGGTGCCGCGGAAATGGGGCTCGCAAATTGGGCACTTCAACTCCCAGAGTCTAAGCGTGATCCGATTGACCGCAATGGTACCGTCGATGAACTGATGTTTCAGGCACACATGATCGCTGCTGCTGCCGGCGTCTTGCTGAATAGACCGAGATCGGACTTGAATCTCGAGGATGTCATAGATATCCGCACTTGCGTTGGGGCTGGTTCCTGCGTCTTGCCTGGCGACCAACGACAAATCTACACCGCAAAAGCCGTCCAGGCCGCAAACGACATTGCTCGACTGATGACCCTACCAGTGCCACTACTCAAACATACCCCGTTCTTCACCTGTATCACCACCATGGCTGCCACCATCTACCTCTCATATTGGTCTTTCTGTGCCATTGATGGCAGTGACACCTTTACGAAAGAGCAGATCAGACTGACGATCGGCGTGCTGAAGAACTTGAGCGAACTCTGGCCTATCGCGAGAAACACCCTCGCACAGGTTCGCGGCGTGGCACGGGAGCTGTATGCTGCACGGAAGGCCATTAACAGTGCGAACTGGGATGCTGTGACGACAGGAGAGATCCTCCGAGGACTGATCGAGCAAAACGTTGGAGGCAGTGCAGGGCTACCAATCGACCCGGCCATTGCGGCCATTGCTCCCCTTCCTGAGAGGTGGAGTGTGAGCGATGCGTCGATGGACATGCAACAATGACAAGACTAAAAATGGGCGTAGTAATAACAGCAAAGGACACAAAGGAAAGGTGCACAAGCGCTGAATGCTGACTCAACTCAGCATTTTACGATCAACATGATGTAACGACTTGGCAATGACCTGTAAGATAATGGATCTTTTTTAAATGTGTTTCAATTGCTATTCCTGTTTTCACCCGTAACCATTATAAGGCACTCGACCTTGAAGATACTATCCTACCAAACGCAGCTCCAGTACTTGTGATTTCTCAGCCTATTTCTAGCGCTTACTCCTTTCCAGCTTCCAGGAACTCGAGGTAGTGTCCAATAACGCTCTCCACCTGATCCTCAAGAGTCTTGTACTTGAAGCCAAACACCCTCTCCGACTTCCTCCCGTCAACCTTCAGTGGCACAGTGTTCGCTTTTCCGGTCGCTGGCAGGATGCCCTTCTCAACAGCCTCAGGGAAGAGCTTCTTCACAGCAGCGCGAACATCATTCCAATCGGTTCCCTTCACCTCGCCCTCATCGGGCGTCCAGTCCAGGACGTACGTGCCGGCAGGGACGTGCTCATCCAGAGCCTGCACATGCGATCGTGCAACGTCTTCAAGGTGAACGGTGGCGCCAAGCATTGGGCCCTCCAAGTCCTTGCCAAGAGCGATGTTGATGAACTGGGAATTTGTACCGCGGATGCTACCAGAGGCGCTAGTGTCAAGGTCATCCTTGCCCATGACGAAGGAGGGAGCAAGGTTCACCACGTCGAAGCTGGGCTTGTTCTTCTCGATCCAGTCATGGGTCGCGTTGTACGCTGCGGCCTTTGATGCGGAGTACGCCTGGAACTCGACGGCGTACGGGCCCTCGTCGAGAGGAATACGGCTGTCGTCATTGTAGAGCGTCAGGGTGGGCTTGAAGGCCTCGCTGATCGGGAGAATCGCGACGACGGAGGTTGTGATGGCGACACGCTTGACGGAGGGCGACTTGGCGGCCGACTCGAGCATGCCGACAGTACCCTGGACGGCGGGCTTGATGAAGTACTCCTTGTACTCATCCGTGCTGAGCTGACCGCCAGTAGTGATCGGGCTGGCGATGTGGATCACGTAGTCGACGCCCTTAACAGCATTGTCGAATGCTCCTGGTGTGGTAATGTCTTCAACCGTGGTAAATGTGATGGCATTGGGAGCAAGTTTGGATGCGATGGCCTTGAAAGTCGGTGCTGAGAGAACAGCGTCGGCGCGCTTTTGCGAGCGGACTGAGAGGCGGACACGATAGCCAGCTTCGAGGGCGAGGATGGTGGTGCGGAAACCGATGTGGCCGGTACCGCCAGTAATAAGGACGAGGTCGCCTTTGCCCATCGTGATTATTGGATCTCAAGGGTTTGCTCGAGAGTAAAAGGGTTCGGAGTTGGGTGAGGTAGAGGTAAGTTTGAGAAGTCTGAAGAGTGTTGGAATTGAGCTGGAGATGCAATTGGAATATGTGCTAAGTCTGAGGCAGATACGATCGAGCTCTGGGTCTTTTGAGCCTTTGAAGTGAAGTGTGTTCAGAAGCTTGTGTCTGGAGATGAATCTTGGAGGCGCGATCGCACGAACTTTATAGTTTCTTCACGATCAGTCGTGTCACAGATGCCATACTTCTAAAACATTCCAGCTTCTGTGAAACTTCCCTTCAAGTCTTTGAATTTTCAATCACAGTTAGCTTACGAAAGGCATGCAATTGTCGCCTACCCCATTCGGGAATTGAGCCCTTCCGTGGCGTTTCGCCGGACGAAGGCATGGAGATAGGAGTCCTTCTCACGAGAGGTAACAGTCTGCCAAGGCAACCGAGGTGGCGTATAACTCATCTTCACTCACAGCTCTGGGTGTTCTCATTGTGCAGCTTTGATACGCCGGCCAAACTTTGCGTCGTCGTAGAGTGCTAGCCGCATCGGTCCATCCCTGATGGATTTCCAATACAATTATACCACGGCCTTCTCCACACGTTGAGTAACCAAAGCTCGAATAACGTTTCCTAAATGAGTTACTTGAACTCTTCTGCTCTGTATTCGTCTGTGAAACCAAAATTAAGCTTAATTCGACGGTGATGCCCGGGGCTGCAGGAAGTGTGATTACTCACGCAAGCCCGATTACTTAGCAGCGTGGCTTGCTTCCCAGCCAAGCCCGCATTACCTCGATAAAGTAACTTCAGGATATTTCGTCATTTGGCTGCTTGATAATTTGCTTAGTTGGTAAATTCCTTCATATGCTACGTTCACCCCCGTGTGTGAGGAATCCTCGACCAAGTGCTTGAAAATGATACCATAGCCCGGACCCAGAACTTTGTCCCGAGCAACATTACTTTATGCCGCATTGTCGCTTGCAAATGCAAAAGAATTGATGAGCTCATTAATGACAACAGGGCGTGCGTGCGTGCAAAATGATGCGCTGCATTATGACGGCGGAGAGGCATTCTCCGTCTTCTCTCGTTCACGCCTCGGCCAATAGCGGGACGTAGATCAGTGAGATACCAAGCAAGCAATCAGCTTACCCGGAGACTTCTATTTTTCAATAATTTGCACTGACAAGACAGTTCCGACGGAATCGGGTTACTGCGGCAAACAATCGTTGATGCTTTACTCTGTACGGCCCGACCGAAACACGATCGCACAATGACCGGTTGGCCCGTGGTTAAGGATACTACAGCTCCTCCGAATCTTGAAGAGTTGGTGCCAATAATCCAAGCTGGTCTGGATCAAAATTTCAAAGAGGCATCTGTTTCGGTTGCAGAATGTCCAGACCTCTCATCTCCTCCGTTCAACCTGGCAGGGCAGGGTCTCTGCGGAAATGAGCGAATCGCAGATATTGGAGGCCAGCCTTACCTCTCACCGGTGCCACAGCTTGACAAGAAGTATTTGTTGTTAGACATGGCAAGGTTGATGGAGATGCCGAAAGAGCAAGGTTTCCTTTTGGGTGCTGGTGCAGGACCATGCCATGAATTGGGCTACAACTCTGAATTGGTGCCGAATATATCTTGGAAGGGCGACAAGATCAACTCAGGCTGCACTCGATATGTCAAAATTCAAGATTCCGGAGACCCTCGCTGTGACAAACTGGACTCTACGGGCTTTGCGCTGATGTGTAACCTCTTTGGTAGCGACGGTCTTCCAGGCCCTGTGCTGAAGATCACGGCAAAATCGCGAACAGGTCCACTGAACTTTCCAGCGACAGTCCAGAAAGCCCTCCGAGAGCAGTACAAGGACCATCGTATCTCCTTGGGCGGTGTGTTTCTTCTCAAGTCTGGCAAGGCTAGGATGCACGTCATGCCGGACTTCGCAGGGAAGCCACTAAAGACAACCGAAGAGAAGCTGCAATGGCTGCGCTTCTTCGAAATGAACGCTCCGTTGGTTTGCTTGAGCGTGTTCCATTCGCATGATCCTGGTTTGAGCCTCCGCATGGAGCATACGCATTGCTTCTCGGATCATGGAGATGGAGGACATTATCACTTCGACACAACGCCAGACGAGGTGGAGTATGAAGGATACTTCCAGGCCAGCAAAGTGCTGTACAGAATTGATCGACCGCCTTCGTAGCCCGTTATCAACAATAGCATTGCTGTTGAACTGCACCGAGTGTGGAATTGGAGGCTCATGGAAGAACAATGACAGCCAATTGTGATTATCTCGTCATGTTGATTTCATCTTACCTGGCATTCCTGAGGCTATGAGTCGGAAACCTGGAGCCGTATCACGCCAAATATCGTGTATCGGTTCCCAGGCCCTAGATATTGTATCTTTGCGCTTCTTGTATTTCGGGTTTGTCGACTTCAGCCGGTTCTGCATTACAGTTGGGCTGGCAGCTTTTTCCGTCCCGTCGCGACAATTCCTTACAAGACACAACGTGTTACATCTGGCCGGATTCCCCAATGAACCATTCCCCGATGAACGACTATGAATTTACCATCATTCATTTGGGCTGCGTTAGTGACACGTGGAATAAAAGCAATCGATACAGTTAGTTGTCTTGGAAAAAGGCCCAATTGTGTTGCAAAATTGGACGCCGGTGGGTGTCGGCGTTTAAGGTTCGCACTCGTCCCCTGAAACGAGAATGGTTCATTCCCGACCCATGCCTAATCGAGACAAGGCTTGAAGGCAGCAACTTTTTGCGTGGGACAACAATCTGCCGTTAAGAATAAATACGCCGGTATCTCTTTTGCTTTTCAATTGATTCTCAGTATTTTGTCTACAACCTTTTAAGTTCCCGCAACCGTTCCATTGTCACTTATAGAGGCGTTTACGGTGGCTGTCGCTATTCCGAAGCACACCACAACGCTGATCTTTGATTTTCTTTGGAGAAGATTCGTTGAACATCTAGGAAGTCGCCATGTCCGATAATAAGACCACCTCTGCTCCACACACGGAGGAAAAGACGTTCCGTGCCTACACTTCACAGCAAGGCAAGGACTACGCTCAACATCGCTTCGGTTACAGCCCGAGCCTGTACCAAGCCATCATCGACTACCACAAAGGAGGAGGCCAGCTTGACATAATCCTCGATGTCGGTTGTGGCCCTGGCGTCGCTGTCCGTGCGCTGGCGCCGCAATTCGCCCATGCAATTGGCATCGACCCGTCTGAGGGAATGATTAGTACTGCCCGATCCCTCGATGAAAACAAGGGCATCCGCTTTGAAGTCTCCACGGCAGAAGACCTCGGGTCGCAGGTGTCACCACCTATTGCAGATTCAAGCGTTGATCTCATTATCGCCGCGACCGCAGCTCATTGGTTCGACATGCCCCGATTCTGGGCACGCGCTGCGAAAGTCCTCAAGCCTGGCGGCAGTGTCGCTATCTGGACGAGCGCCTCTGGTGTTGTTCACCCATCCGTTCCCAACGCCGCTGCTATCCAGAAAGCTCTCGATGAGTACAGAGACAAACACATCAGACCCTATGACGCACCTGGGAATGTTATCGCTGCGGACTTGTACACCAACCTGCCACTTCCTTGGACCAGCCCAGAGCCTGTCCAGGAGTTCGATGAAGATACCTTCGTCCGGAAGGAATGGGCTCCAGGGGGCGAGTTCCTAGTCGGCAGCGAACGAATGGTCGACATGGAAACGCTCGAGAAGGTTCTGGGTACCGCCAGTCCGATAACGCGCTGGCGCGAGGCTCATCCAGATGCTGTGGGTACTGAGAATGATGTTACGCGGCTACTGAGGAGGGAAATAGAAAAGCTTTTGCATGAAGCCGGTGCGGAGAAAGGCAAAGAGATGGTTAGAGGCTCTGTTAAGGGAGTTTTGTTGATGGTGAAAAAGAAGGCCTAGCCTTCCACTTTTCAGAGATTCCAGCAGTTGGAGGTGCGAGCGGCAAATTAAAGATACTTGAGAGATACATGAACTACTGTGGCAGCGACAGCGATCAAGTATTCGAGGAGCGAGTGATATTGCACAGGTATGAAAAGCGACGCGGAGAGGCACATGGAACAGTAGTGGTTGGTCAAGAGTCTCATAACTTAGAGAGGTAGCATAAAAGCCATTCATCCGTCCACTACTGCAGTCATTCGCAAAATATTGCATTCATGTCCTGCAAACCAACTTCTTGTGCGATGGAAAAGTTTTTACATGTGCTATTATTAGGATGTCGGTCCGAGAGCCGCCACCGAAGAATATCCGTCCCGGCTCTACTCCGGCTGGTGTCATCAACATGATTCAGGGGCGACCTGAGTGGATCTGTCAACGTGACCGGACGGTGATCCGGTATCAAATCACATGCCTTGTACCAAAAGAGTGCCAATGGACGATCATTTCCAGTGGAGAAGCACAAACGTGCATGCCGCCGGATTTTTTCTCGGTTCCAGGTTATCGTACGATTCGGTGTCACTCGGTCAGCTAACTACTACTTGCTTTCCGTGGCGATTGTGAAGCGTGTTCGTCGTGTCGACGTACCTCTGACGTATAAGTGCAAAACGGGCAATATGAAGCTGTACGCCAGGGGCTGCAATTATGAATAGCCTCCCCATTTCATTTTGAAGCGTCTCCAACGACTGCCTCAAGGATTATCTATACTTGTCAATCTATTTGCGACGCCGACAATGGAAAATATCGGCAGTAAACAGTTTGCGGACTTCGACCTCGGAGGAGGCGTATTTATCGTGACTGGTAAGTCTGTTCGCCTGTTCTACGACTTTGATCTTGAACCCTGACTCCTCTCGCAGGTGGTGCACAGGGATTGGGCCTGGCCATGGCAGAGGGTCTTGTAGAAGCTGGGGGGAAAGGTACATCACCGCATCTCCAACGAAATCGAGTTTCGGCTAACCGCTGCTAAGTTTACTGCTTGGACCGTCAAACCGAGCCAGAAGAAGAATATTTGGAAGCTGAGAAGCGTGTCCGGCCTGAGTTTGGTGGCGAAATTCATTACCAGCAAGTAGATGTCCGCAACAACGATCATCTGAACAGTGTTATCGCTGGCATTGCCGAGCGCCATCAGCGTCTAGACGGTGTAGTAGCTGCCGCTGCCATTCAGCAGATACGCGCGGCAACCGACTATACGCCAGAAGACGTCAGAGAAGTGCTCGACATTAACTACACTGGCGCATTTATGACAGCAACAGCAGCAGCAAGGCAGATGTTCCGCTACAAGTGCCGTGGATCAGTATGTCTAATTGCGTCCATGTCAGGTCACATTGCGAATAAAGGTCTTATCACTCCGGTCTACAACAGCTCGAAGGCAGCGGTAATTCAACTCGCGCGAAATCTTGCAATGGAATGGTCTAAAGTAAACGAGAAGGGCGAAGGCGGAATTCGAGTGAATTCACTTAGCCCTGGAAACATCCTTACCCCCATGGTTTTGAAGAACTTCGAGGAGAAACCGGAGCTGAGGACGACCTGGGAGAGCGAGAACATGCTTGGCCGTCTGAGTACACCGGAAGAATACAAAGGGGCTACGCTCTTCCTCCTTAGCAAGGCGAGCAGTTTCATGACCGGCGCAAACATGGTTATTGATGGAGGCTACACAGCTTGGTAATGCGGAGGTCTCGTGGTCGTCAGTTTGGACTCTAGAGCGTTAGAATGTTATGTAATATATCCTGTCCTGGTGTTACGATATCCGTTATAAAATTATCAATGAACTTGACTACATCTGAGGCAGAATTAATAGAAGGATGAGTCTCTGAAGTAAAATCAGATGTGTCATATGCCTGATAGCACATTCGTCATGCGACCGGCCCCGCTAACCAAGACTGAAGTGTACGGGGTATTCTAAATGCATTACATGAGAGAGGGCGTATAAAAAGCCGAAATATTCGCTGGGAGAATGCGCGATATGTCCCTTTTACTTTTCAGACCGAATCACAGCTACACAGATTCACAATCTGACTCGTGGTAAGGTTGCTCAAACGACGAGTCGGACTGCGATTTCACATGTTATTAGTGACGCAGCGAAATGTTTCAGGAGAACTCCCATACCTCGTTGAATGATGTCCTACTGTAACATATCCTTACTTCATACCATTCCTCAGCGGCACCATTTTTCTGTTTTTTCATAGAAATCCTATTAGTCTGAGTAAATCTCATGAGCATTTTATGAGTAATACCGGTTTGCGCTGCATCCAACCTGTGAATGTATCCGCTACCATATGGTAGAAATTCATCAGTAATACCACTGGAATCATGTTTAGGGACCCTTTACATCAGTCAGGCGCCCGCTATTAAGAATTCAAGAATCGGCAAGAAGAGCGTAAATACCTCATATACTGGCTTTGACCGCCACGAGTACGAATGTTTCTAAAGGCATTCGGGTTTCCGATGACGCCGTAAACGGGACACCGCAACCTTGGACGAAATTTCCAGCTCGGTCTCCTGATTCCGATCGTGAAATCATGTCAAGAGCATTTTGGACATCTCATAGTCAAGTATGTCTGGGAAAATTCGATATTTCGTCATTCGCAAACTATTACGTTGCACAATACATAACAGATAGCGTAGTCGCGCGCAAGAATGCGCTGTCCCCGCAAAAACCCAGTCCTAGGAAAAGGCTCATCCCAGCCGCGAAAGGGACACTGTCACTTTCATAGGCGGCTCGTCCCGTGTATCGGCGGTGGCTCCGTACCCTGGTGGTAGCTTTGCAGCTATCCTTGCATTATCTGCATTATCCGGAGGAAGCTCCGAGCTGCTTGTAAGAAATACTACTGGACGTTGCAAGTTTCGGTCAGCCACGATGGCGGAACGTCGTCCGATGGCATTTGATGATTGTCCTAGCTCCCACCCGACGTAAATTCTACGTAAAAGCCCAGATCCAGTTTCAATGATCGTCGTTTATCGTACGGGTTGCTTTGTCCTCACTGGCTGGACGGGAGCATTTAAGGCACATTTTGCCAGGAACGTGCGGCTCTGAAAAACATGGAGTGCTTCAGAGCTTCATAAATATGGCCTTACCTTCACATCACAGTGAGGTCATCCTCGTGGTTGAAGAGCCGGAGCAAAGTTGCGAAATCATCACAATGTTACTTCTGAGACTCACTGAGTGCGAAGAAAATGGGCTCTGCCGCGCACACCAGGAAGCACAAGATTGCAGTCGTCGGATCTGGTAACTGGTCAGTCAGTCCTGTAGCGTATTCAAAACGCAAAAGGTAACGCACGATGGGTGAAGGGCATCGGCAATCGCCAGAATAGTAGCAGAGAACGCGAAAGAACATGCAGATTTCGAGGAAACGGTGCCGATGTGGGTCTTCGACGAAGAGGTGGAAGTTAAGGATACCACGCATAGTGACGTCTTTGGCGGAGAGCCCACGAAGATTACTGAGGTACCAGCAGGTACATGAGAACGCCTATACTTTATAGGTCTCGTACTTATTTAGTATTCGGTTCCGCTTCTACTCTAGAGCTATGTACAGTAACTTGAATATACTAACTTGATGCAGCATGTGATGGCAGGACAAGAGTTCCGTTCCCCTCGAAGTCCGCGTCCCGTTGTGCATTCGCATCGCGCTGCTGCGACGTCACGAACTTGAGCTCTGCGAATTCCTGGTTCACGTTTGTCGGATCACCCGATCCCCAGAAGCCGCCTGGTTTGCCATTGTCAATGCATCTAGACTGTATTTCCTCCTGCACGCAGAGTCAGTCTTGTACTCGGTCATCGTTGTAACGTAGAACTTACGAGGACAGTGCAGCCATTCGGATAGCCTCCAGATCCAAAGTTTTGTTTAACCATGCGGAGATAATACGCAGGGGTAGGTCGTACCGCAGTTTGGACGCTGCACGCCGGATAGTTACCCGATGAGCTAGTCTTATGGAAACTCAAGGTGTAGAATGCCGTATCCACCGTATGAGTGCAATCATTCTGGGTGTTTCCATCACTGCTGCAATTGTAGATTGGGTCCCCGCCGGGATTACTGCACATCCAGCTTATCATGCTGCCCGCTGGTGTGGACGTGTCACCTATTTCAGTCTGCATGTTGTTGAGCCAGTCGGTCCAGTGCGGCGGCACTGTCGCTGGTTTTGCATCGCATCCGAACGCTCCACTTGGGTCTGGAGGTGAAGCCTGAGGAACAGCTTTAGCTTGGCTGAGGAGAAGTAGGACCAGACATGGTAGAAATAAGACAGGGAAACTAAACGAAAACATCGTGACTTATCCGGGAGGATGACAGACTTGCACACTAGAACATTAAAGTAGAGGAGAAATGTCTTCCCTTATACTGTCAAGATCTTCTCAGCTCCGTGCTTCGCATGAAGGCAAATAAGAAATACATTCAACTTAAACAAGAATAGTAATAATCTTCTAGCCTCCATTTATGAGAGCCTACCATCCTAAAATTCTAGATAAGTTATTTTCAGTGCTCGAGTGTTGTGAGGTGATCGTATGGCCATGAGAAGAGCATTTCCGGCGGAGACGATACTCACATCACGAAAGCTAACAGCGGATTCCGCTGAGTTGAAATCCTCATCTATGGGCACCGTTCACTTGGTGATGAAGCATTGTGCTTTGAGAAGCCAGTAATGTTAATCAAGCCCCCTTCTTATCCTCGGATCGGAGGCTTCGAGATGACGAAGGCAATAAGATTACCACAAGGTTATTATAGAGAACAAAGATAGTATGCCCGCATGATAGCGAGGGGATTGCACTATGTAGTCCCACTGATAATAGTGCCCTACGAAAACGCTAGCAACTACCGTGGAAGACTACGGTAGTTATTACTTAGATTTAGATACTAAACTTAGTTAGACGTTTATAAGATATAACGAGGTAGGGCTTCGTATATAATTAAGAACTCTTATCCGTAGAGCGGGTCCTAGGTCTTTATTTTCTATATTTACAATATTTAGAGAGAGAGAGAGAATAAATGAAAAACGTAGACTAATATATTTAACTAGTTAAATACTATATAATAGAACTACTTAAGAACCTGAGGTACAACCCTCACAGATTCACATAAGTTATTGTGTTTCGTTGCAAATATATACATATTTGATCAATCTACGGAGTAGATGGGCAAAGATCGTTTGCGTTCGCGGAGATGAAGAAGAGCACCAGCGAGAGATGGCGTGATGAGAGATTTACGCGAGTTGACAGTGACAGCGATAGTGAACTCAGGTACGCCTCACGCATACGATAGAGCAACAAATTTGATCGAATTGTCGTCCACTGGTACCGTACGGAGCTGCAAAGATAAGCGCGATGGATTATCGACATCAGAGGGATGTACATCAACTAGTCGAATGTGCGTTGAATCAGTCTCGTCTGTGAGCGGTACCTGCGCGTAACTGAATGACTCTATATGGCGAATATACCGACGTTTGTATTGCAAGTCTGCGCGGATGTGCCAAGCTGTTGTAAAATCAAGAACTAGAACAGGAAACTGAGTGGAAACGAATGACCATACGAAGGGGCTAATTGAAAAATGAAAAACTGAAGCTGAAGTTGAGGCTGAAAGGAGAACACGAGGCGGCTTGGATGCCAAGAGTTCTAGGTTGAGGCTGCATCACCAGCCACCACCTTCGGTGTTTCTCAAGTGGAACGTCCAATACGCCACCACTTGCCTTGTGTTCAACTTTTGCCTTAGGAAACTTTGACTTGCGACAAACGTGTTCACCAAATTCTCGTCGGAATCGAAGACTTGCGAAAGTTACCAAGTTGTTAGGGGACACCGCTCACCGCGATGGAAACCAGCTCGGAACAAACGACAATTCCAACTCTGCACCACCTATCTTCATCGCAGTCGAATCGCGTCCTTTGGGCCCTCGAGGAGCTGGCCGAGGGGAACGGACTCAAATACGGTCTGAAAGCTTATCCTCGCGAGCATGGAGTTGCGCCGAAAGAACTGAAGTCGATATCTCCGCTTGGAAAGTCACCGATCTTGACAGTGGAACCCGTCGACCAATCAGGCCACAACAGCCTCGCTGCCGAGAAAGAGGTCGTGACTGAGAGTCGCATCATTCTCCAATTCATCTCCGACAACTACTCAAATGGCATATGGGTGCCAGAGTCCCCAGAAGATAAGAAGCGTGATGCGTTCTTCCAGGAATTTGCAAACTCTACGCTTCAGCCGAAAGTGACGTATCCACTCATTTTCGAATTGATACCGGTGCAGCTCCCGTTCGGCCTACGTCAACTCGTACAGCTTATGGTCAAACCAGTGGTCAACCATTGGTTGCAAGACCTGGGGCCAATCTACCAGGTCTTGGAAGATGCGCTCTCTGAAGAGAAGCCGTGGTTTGCTGGGGCAAAGCTTGGCCTCGCAGATTTTTGCATGAACTGGGGTATGGACATAGCGACACACCGCAAATATTTCGATGCAGCCAAGTACCCAAAGCTTGGAAAGTGGTACATGACGGTGGTGGAAAGACCTGCATACAAGGCGACCCTGCAGAAAGGAGGCTCTTATGACCTTCTCACATTTGATTCTTGACGCATCGGCTCCCAATTCGAGGAACCACGTCCGGGCTCTGGAGGCACGAGCTTGACGCCGCACGAAAGTCAAAGGCTTGCGCTTCTGTACATCACCGACGGTGACCGTCTGCCGGTGCAAAATTATTTACTGATCAGCTTGAAGTCACGCGCCCTCCGCACTTGTTACGATGGATAATCCGAATTTGTCTAGATAATCCATATATTACCTTTACCATAATCCATCTCATAACACATTGTGGCGATAATCGATTATTCGCCTCCGGGGAGATATGGGTCCACCAACACTGGGGAAGGATCCGCACATACAGTTCCAGAGGCCTGACGAATCCAGGTATATTAGACGAGTAAGCTGTGGAAAAAGCGTTCATTCTAGCTCTCTGAATCAAAACAATTCCAGAGATGCGGCTGTCCTCATGACCCCCGGCCAATCGGTGTATTGAAGCCGTGGCATTGGGATGATGGTTTGCTCAGATGATAGACTGTGGTATCCAAGAAGGAGATGGCTCACAGCTGTGCCCCAACAACTGAGGCCAACGCTGCAGTGGCTACCTGCGGATGCTGGCGGCGCAGTGCATGTTGCATGCAAGCGAGTATGGCCCATCAGGCCAGTTAATTGAGACGCGTGCACTGGATAGACGGTCCCGGGGAGCGTGATACGCAAGTCAAGACATGGGTACTTGCAAAGGCTCGGCGGACGATGGGAAATGTAGATCCGGCTGACCTGACTGATCCACCGGCTCTCCGCGGCAAATGGAAATATCAGTCTTGGCGCACATCTAGCGAATCCTCCTGGTCGAATATCAGGTTATACGCTGTGCTTTTCCTGTGCGCATTTCGGGATTCTGGCCGCTTATGGTGGTGTCCTATCGCACTCCTAATTGCAGTCCCACAGTGCTAGCCACAATCCAACCACTGCAGCAGCCGCGGGAGCTGTCTCTCCGCACTCACGAACGAGGCAAGACGAGAATCAACGCTTTGTCTGCTCAACAGTCCAGCGCGGCCTAGAGCGCTGCCAGAGGTAACGTGTTCTGTTTCTGTGGGTCTCGTTGTTGGGGCCCCGCGCCAGACCGAAGAATTCGTCCCCACAATGAGCGCGTGATTGGTCGACTGGCTCTTCTTTATCGGCGACCGTCCACGTGCGGAGGTACCGCTGTACCATCTTCTTTGGGCTCCCATGTTTAGGGTACATGCACCCCGAACGCACCCCGAACGCACCCCGCGTCTTTCCAGATATGGTGTCGTTTTATCTGGGGCTCCCAACTCACAGCTCCCCCTGCATTCGATAGCTTGCCCCAGAGGCTTCGGCCAGTATCCCGCGTGGTCAGATTTCCGTCCCCATGGGCGAGTCTGAGGGCGACCCGGGGTCCCCAGGTTCTCCACATGGCCTGCTCACTGCTTGAACGGTACGCAAGGCATGAGGGTTTCCGTCCTAACGCCGGGGGAAATAGTTTATAGGCACGACACCTTATGTACCCGTGTTCGCCCAGTCTGCCTCCGAGAAGCAGGTCACGCTTCGTATTGCTTGGATCATTATTTCACAGCGTCATACAAAATCTGCAGCCATGGCAGACCATCTAACCTCCGACGTCGAGAAGCCGGGCTTCGCGCCTGGGAAGGGAACCCATCAGTACGATGAAAACATCGAAGAGCTGGTTCAGACCGAAGTTGAGGTCATCGAGCTCAGCGAGGAAGAAAAGAGCAAAGTTCTGCGAAAAATAGATTGGATATTGGTTCCACAGTTGACAATTTTGTACCTCCTGGCGTTCCTCGACAGAAGCAACAGTACGAAACATTCCGCCAAACAGATATTCGTTTAGCTGACACCAAACAGTTGGAAATGCGAAAATTGCCGGAATGACCGAAGATCTCAATCTTGTTGGCTTGGATTACAATGTCGCGCTATCAATCTTCTTCGTCTCCTATTCGTTCTTTGAGATTCCTAGCAACATCGTCCTCAAGATCATACGACCAAACATTTGGATCTCTCTCATCATGGTTGTGTGGGGAGTGATCATGACGCTGATGGGCATCGTGCAATCCTATTCTGGACTTCTTGCGGCCAGATTCTTCCTTGGAGTTGCAGAGGTATATTACTCAATTTGAGTTCGGCTGCAAATCCCCGCTAACGCCATGACAGGCTGGCCTCTTCCCCGGCGCGACCTATTTGCTGACTCTCTGGTACCGACGTTACGAAGTCCAAAAGAGAATGGCGTGGTTCTATGTCGGTGCATCGTTGTCAGGTGCATTTTCGGGATTGTTGGCATATGCGATCCAGAAAATGGACGGAATTGCCGGTCTTGGAGGGTGGCGATGGTATGGGTCTCCTCTCCGCGAACCCCGACAAATATTGACGATTTCTACAGGATTTTCATTCTTGAGGGCATTTTATCGGCAGTCGTCGGGTTCTGCATCGTCTTCACATTACCGAATAGCCCATGGACCGCGAAGTTCCTTACAAAGGAGCAGGCTCAATTCGTTGTGAGCAGATTGCAAGTCGAAACTGGATCTGGTGCTGGCCGCGTCACAAACGACGATAAAATTAGACTTCATCACGTTATCAAGGCGCTGAAGGAGTGGAAAATTTGGATGGGTGTCATTTGCTGGTGGGGAAATGCTATCACGGTCTATGGGTATGTCTTTCTCGAGCAAGATTCAGCTCGATCGTCGCGCTAACGAAAAGCAGCTTTACATATACTGTTCCCACTGTGATTACGCAGCTCGGCTACAGCAATGCGAACGCTGTAAGATTTCTCCAACTTGTACAGTCCGAGTAAAAACAAAATGCTAACCTTGGTGTAGCAACTTATGACCATCCCGATCTATGTTGCGGCCATGGTAGCAACTATTGTCCTGGCCTATATCTCTGATCGCTATCAACAACGAGCATGGGTCATCGCAGGTGGCTTTGGATTCGGATCTCTGGGGTTCCTCGCACTCCTTGTGGTGCCTCACCCCCGCTTGCCCGGTCTGACATACGGAATGTTGTTCCCCGCCGCAATGGGAATCTACGCGCCATTGATGCCTCTTCTCAGTTGGTTTGGTAAGTACAGCTGCATTGAATTTGGACATGTTAACAATCTTACTAACTCGATCCTCCGCAAACAGCTAACAACCTCGCCCCGTCCTCCAAGCGTGCAGTGGGCATGGCACTCTTGATCTGCTTCGGCAACCTTGGCGGAGGTCTCGTCGGTTCCAACATCTTCCTCGACAGGCTAAAGCCCCATTACTATGTTGGTTACGGAGTTTGCTTCGCCATCATGCTTGCGGCGTCTGCAACTGCCATTTTCTTGAGGACCGTCTACGCAAGGATCAATCACAAGCGCGATCAACTCACCGAAGCTGAGATCAGAGCGTTGTATACGGAAGGTGAACTCCTAGATATGGGTGACAAGAGTCCATTCTTCAGATATGCGTTGTAATTGGTCCTTCGCAGTTTAAAACCAGCGAAAGAATAGACACAGGAGAACAGTTAGACTACCATTTAATCCTGTACCAAGATTACCTAGAAATTAGACGCAGTAGAAATGTCAAAAAGTTACAATCAAGATGTCTCTTATAAATATTAGTTCAGGCCGAAGACGAATGATATCAAGTTGCGCCGTTCAAATGGGTCTCACATAACCACATGGCTTCTCTACATACGTACGAGCAGCCTTCTGACAAAACAATACAGCATATATCATGTGAACAATTAGTGCAAAGCTGAGAAGCCCGGGTTATGTAATGTCGGAACTCGATTACTTAGCAAGACTAAGATGTCACACAACCCACAAAGCCTCCAATTATCTCACCAAAGGACTGTAGTCTCCTGTCCATTGAGACTGCAGAGAGGCATTCTTGCACGACCTCGTATCTTAGGCGCACGATGACTACTGTATCTGTCAGTGTTGAGTGGTGCCTCTGAAAACTGATATGTTGAGTATGCGATTTTACCGGCCATAGGTTACGATAATTGATGTTTGGAATCACCCTACATAAACGATGGAATTCATTGAAATCTCTCAATTAAATGCTTGGACCACACATGCTGAATGGAGTCTGCCTACAGCGTGAGGACACGTTATGCTCTGCTAAAGCACTTCCCGCGCGAGAGAGATATCCTTGAAAATACTCCAGCAGTCTCCGTATCCGGGAATGCAAGCAGCACATTCTTCTTACTTAAGCTTGGCAGGGTCGCTCCTTTAAAAAGATCATCTCATATAAAGTTCTTTCCTTCCAAGTTTTCTTGAACATATTATACGCATTACGCGTTTAACGCTTGAAGTTTATGACGTAGTGGGGCCGTCACATGAAAGTATCATCCAGTTACGTACTCCATCCTGCCAAGATTTCTTCAACCTCATCCAACTTACTCATTCACAGCAAAACTCCAACACGACTTCTTCTGCTGCTAGAGAATTGAAACGAGAGCAATATTAGCACAATGGTTGTTCAGCACGGCGATGAACACGATATTCCCCATGAGCACAGAGTCCACAGGTAGGAAACCAAACCAACGCCACATTGTGGCGCAGACTGACTGAATGATTCAAGAACTGGTGGCTGGCTACCAGCGGATCACCGCGTCACCAGGCACTGGCTGAAGAAGACAATCGAGCATGTCGACAACAATCCAGAGGAGCTAGTCCCCATACTCAAAGAATTCAAGAAGTTCATTGAGGGCAACACGCGAGTGTTCTACGAATGCAATGCCATGTTCGAAGAGATTCCGAACAAGAAGCCTTATTGCAACGATCCAACAGGCACTAGTCAAATCAGAGACTACAGTCATATGCTGGACATTTTCAATCATGTCTTGACGACTGCGCCTCAATGGACCGATGCTGCTGAGAGTGTTGGAATGGTCGGCGTGCCTCTCCATGCTATTTTCGATTGGCCAATGGGAACTCCAAGGCAATACTCGACACCCACAATTTATGAAATATTTACCTAACATTACGCAGTGGTCATACTTTCTTTCTTGATCAAGAGGTCAATGTCTGGATCAAGAAGGTGCTTAATGAGTGGGGTAAATATCTTCTGGTATGCCAGCCGAAACAAAGCGAAAGACCCATCCCTGACTGAAAACAGACACCAGAATCAGCCGAAGTCTTGGGCGATCACACGGCAGGCTGGTTTGGCCCTACAGGTAAAAAGGATCTGCTTGCCGTGGCCAATGATGCCAGCGGGACTTCACTCGGCTTTGAAGAAATTTTTGTCTGCGATCCTTCCGCAAAGCACTACGGCTACAAATCCTGGGATGGTATGAAAGCTCTGACAGCGGAGAAATTCAAGTCCTAACATGCACTAGATTTCTTCACTCGCAAAGTCAAGGATAGCGCTCGACCCGTTGCCTCTCCAGACGATGATAATGTCATCGCCAATTGCTGCGAGTCCAGACCATACAACGTGGCACATGGCGCAAAGTTGCGAGACCGTTTCTGGATTAAGGGCCAACCGTACTCTGTTCTAGATATGGTGGCACACGATAAGCTCGCCGAGCAATTCGAAGGCGCCACCATCTACCAGGCCTTCCTATCTGCATTGAGCTATCATCGCTGGCACACGCCAGTCAGCGGAAAGATTGTGAAAGCATGGGTCGAGGATGGCACCTACTTCTCTGAGCCACTATTTGAGGGTATTGGCGATCCCACTGTCAAGGACATTGACCCTCACGGCCTTGCCACTGCTCAGGGGTACATTTCTCATCTCGCAGCAAGAGCTATCATCTTCATCGAAGCTGACAATCCTGCGATTGGTCTCATGGCTTTCATTGGAATCGGCATGGATGAAGTCTCCACCTGCGAGATCACTGTGAAGGAAGGCCAACATGTCAAGAAAGGCGATGAGACGGGCATGTTCCATTTTGGCGGATCGACGCATTGCTTGCTCTTCCGCAAGGGCGTCAAGGTCGAGGGTTTCCCTCATCCAGGTCGTGCGACTAACATCCCTGTGCGGAGCCAAGTGGCTGTCGTCAAGGGAAACTGAGACCTCCATTTGAGGAATCAGTATGAAGTTGGGTTCAAAATTTCCTGCTGCCTATTCGTCAGCTGCACCTCGATTCGTACTAAAAAATGTGTACATGTAACTTAGCACAAAAGCACAAATATGGAAATGGATACTCTCTCTTCTCTCCTGTTAAGTCATGTAAAACCTGCGCATTACAAAACTTCGGTACTCTAGTGCACTCACATTATTAAATCCTGCAGGGCCTTTCTCCTCAAGTTCGGAGTTCGCTGTATAGCACAATGTCATGCCGTGAGCTCGTGACAAGAAGAGACAGTGTGAGAATATAGTTCTTGGGGCCATGAGTGTTCGTGTCGGAGCACAACTTCATTCACGTCCGCACAAAGCTTTGATCACTGTGTCACATGTGATGGTAGCGAGCCCCAACTGCAGTGGATATAAACTCAGATTTCCTTATCTACCTTCTTCAACCTCTAAAACATTCTCTTCTACTACATTCGAATATTTACACACCCCTTTATAGCACTGTGACAGTGTTCGGGAACTAGCATCATTCGTTGATCGTATCGGTCGAACTTTCACAAATGGACGATCTCATCAAGCTTGCAAAATCCATTGCAGCGACAACCGTAAGTACAGCGAATTTACGGAAGACAATAGAGAACACTAACACTGTGCAGGTTGCAGGGTGTATCCAAACTCGCAAGGAACGCCGCACGTTAATTCAAGCACGTATCACCGAGTCGACGATTGCATATCCAAGTCTATGTGAGACAGACTCGAGTTCACAAAATGTACTTACCAAGTCGGCTCTGATGACCGCGGACTCGGACTCTACAACCGTCGGGTCCAAGAAGGTTGTAATGGAGGACCATTCGTTTCTGTACTTGTCTCTTTCCTTCGTCAGGGAGACTCAGAAGCTAATATCGAGCAGGAAACTACCTGGTGAGATTAAGAATAGAATATATCACTACGTCTTTTGTTCAAAGTTCGTGGATGTCGAGCTCCATCTCTCACCATTCAGACCATCTCGTGATGGCTGGGGCGATTGGGAACTCGAACCCCTACCTGGAATTGTACTGGCGAATCGCCAAACCTACGCCGAGGCCTTTGCTCTGGCTTTCAAACATGTAGTCTTCAGCATAAACGACGAGATGTTGCTGGATATTGTTTTAGCACGGTGTCGTCCCAACTTTCGATCGCAAATTCGGCAGCTGGGGATGCGCTTTCCGATGCACTGTGGACCAAGTTTCTGGTGCAAGTTCCTTCCACAATGTACAGGTCTTGAGACGGTGTTTATTGAGCTAGACTTCCGCGCGTTTGACTCTCGGCAATTGTACAGAATCCCATTTGACCACATCGTAAATGCTATTTCGGCTGTTGTCAAGGCACTCTTCACGCTCAAGAAGCCGCAGGTCTTCTTCAGATGCTGCAACGATGAGTGGACGGGGGCGGTGGAGTGCGAAGCCCTGCGGCAGAATTTTTACGAATTGGTTCTGGATGCTGTTCGCAAGTTTGCACCGGATTCCGAAGATCTCCGTTCTCGAGTCCAGAGCCAGTTCCATCTTGTTACTCATTTCTGTTGGAATCGACGACTAAGTGTCAATGACATTTGTCCTGAGACTTGTTCTTTGGAGAAAAAGTCCACATGAGGCAAACTGGCTTTAGCGGTTATAAAGGCAGTAAAATAACGGTGTTCCAGATGCCTACGGACATTGAAGGGTCGACGTAGCTACTGGCAAACACTTCTTGCTTAATTTCATTCAGGAGTTTGATTGTTGATAGTACTATTCTTCGGAACTCGTGTCCATAAAGAGAATCTTCATTAATATATTAAATGAAGAGAACGTCACCTCTTTCCCGGCAAACAATGACTATGTAACAATACCAATAAGGAAATAATGGCCACAGGGTGTATCAAATGATATGAAAGTCTTGCTCAATATATTCCGATTATCTAGAGCCTCGCCTTTCATGAGTCCTCGCAAGCGGCACGCCCCTGCGAGCTCGAATCTGTTTTCAGAGCGTGGTCGAAGGCAGAACGGCATATCGCCTCCATATAGCACGCACACAACATCCCCGGATTTAGCCAAACGCGGAATCCATCCGATCTGGGAACCTTGAGCTTTTCTGTGCATACGCTTGCGAAGATAATTGCGATACAGCAAGTTGATGGAATGGAAACGGATCCTAAAGGTAGAAGGCTACCTGTCGTACGATACGATCACATATGGCGATCTCATATCGTACTTCTAGTGGGCCTCGCTCTCCCCAGAGTTCCCAGGATTACGGCTTTTGATGTACCGATCAAGTGGGTCAGTAGTGCAGTTGAGCGTCTCCCCTCAACAACAGGATAACAAATTGGATGTAGGCCGCATTTGAGGTGGCCTTCGGGTAATCCATGGGCAAGGTTGTACATGAGGCTGAGGACTCAGCCTCAGCCTTCCCTCTTCCTGTTAGACAACCTTTCCACTAAACAGCAATGGAGTTTCAGTCGAAAAGCTTCCAAAGTCTCCTCCAGATTGCGAACGACAACACAATCTCCGGTGCCGGAAAAGAATATTGGGAGGAATCAGGAGACGACCCGCCAAAGACTCTCTTCAAAAATCCCGCAACAGCCCAAGAGATTGCGACGCTAGAAGATCGTCTTGGAATAGCTTTGCCAAACGACTACAAAGAGTTTCTCGCCATCAGTAATGGCTTCGGCAGTGGCCATCTTGAAGACGGTATTTATAATGGATATTATCCCGAACCGGAGCTCTTCTCGGTGGATAAAGTAAACTGGAACTCCGAGCCTTACTTCCAACTTCCCATCGACCTCCTGGAGCTGCCATATGAAATCATCGGCCTCGCTAGCTCTTTCCCTGACTTTGACCGTGTACTCGAGATTGGAGTGAGGGATGTCGAAAATACCTGGCTCGTACGTCCTGAGCTTGTCGAGCGGGCCAGGGTGGCGTACATGGAGATGTACGAGAAGGCAGACGATCAGCAAAAGAAGATTATTGAGAGAGCTATTGAAGAGTTTGTGGGAAGTAAGGAAGCTTTCGAGAAGCTGGAGTGGTGCTGTGTGAGATGGTCGGCTGGCGGTGCTGCGGCTATGCGCGGACATGCAGGATTTAGAAGATACGTTGAGCATGTAGTCAAACAGGGCACAGAGGATAGAGGGAAACCTTAAGATCTGATGCAGTCAAGAAGGAATAGATAGATCAAGTCATTCACTGTTTTACTCTCCTTGTAACGGCGTAGTCTATCTTGGCCTATTTAGTTAGTCAAAAACACTCTCGGCTGCCATAAGCTCCATATTGTCACTAGTGTTAACCATTTTTATATCAACAAGTTGCGTAGTGCAGAACTTTGACTCGGTGCAGGCAACATCCATTCTCTGCTAAGAAAAACAGCCACAAATGAAGAGCCCAAAACTTCTTTAAATGTCCTATTTCCATCTCTATATCAAGCTCCACGATAGCTCCAAGAAACTCATGGGTATCTAGTAGCGTCCTCTTGAGCTTTGTTCATTAGAAAGAATGACGATTCCAGAACACAAGCTGATTATGCAAAAGGCAAAGTCTGTTTGATCGGGTGGAAAAGAGCAAATCTTTACTGTGCATAAGAAATTGTTTGCTCGCAGGATGATAAATCGATTCATCGTGAGCTAGGGCCATCCGAAAGGTTGTGTGATCACACTTAGTGCAAATCTACCTACAGCACTGTACATTTAGCAAACCCTTTTCTTCTGTCTCCGGTAGGACTTGAGAGACGCACAAACTTCTCAATAAATGGCCCATAACAGTCATCTTGTCCCGATTTTCAGCAACTGAGCTTACGAAACAAATCAATGATAAAAAGTTGAAGGCACGATGGTAATATCTATCACCGATGATTTGCGTCGTTCGGTCAAGATTTCTAAATCATATGGCTCCTTCATTTCCGCGCTTCCATTCTTTGGCTACTGCTTGTTTGCTTTTGCACCAGCTGGACTTTGTGGTGGCGACATTTCCATGATATCAATTGACCGAGCCTTTACGATGTTATGACACTCTGGGACAGATTGAAAATTGGTCGCACGCAAAATATCCAGTGTTCGGCCTACTCTTTTCGCGCAATGACAAACACAAACGGCGCATCGTCATCGTCATTAGTGATTTCCTTCTCCACAATAGTAAGGCCAGCCTCTTGCACCATCTCCAAGCTCTTCTCCGTTCCAAAGCTGCTCCAGAACATACGCATCCCGAGCCAGTCATTCGAAATTAGCTTTGGAGTCTCCGCAGCAGCAAAGGAGCATAACAAGTACCCGTCCTTTCTCAGCCAACGACCAATCCGCCCAATCAACTCCTTCTGATCCCCTTGCTCGAGGTGGATAATGCTGTAGAACGCAACCACGGTGTCGAAGCTGCCATCGGCAAACTCAAGTTCCATCATATCGCTCTCAATCATCTCGAAATTGGTCTTGCCACTCAATCGTTCCTTTGCCATGGCAATCTGAGTGCTGGATATATCATTCGCGGTGACGTGCTGGCATCTTTCTGCTAGTGATATGGTAACCGGGTCGCCCGCACCACAACCTAGCTCAAGCGCTGTTGCCGAAGTTGTCCTGTTACCAAGGTAGCCGTAAAGTTTATCAAGCATCAGAACGCGACGATGCGCGTGAGATTGCATCCATTCCAGATAGCGAGCAGCGCCCTGATTGTATCCAGTACGCGAAAGCTCCTTCGGGTCATCTTGTGATGACTCCATAGCGGGCCGGATTGCAATATTTATTGTTCAGCAATGGGAATGATGAATGACTGGCTAATTGAAATCTTATTGCATTGCCACGTGAGAGTAAACTTGGTGCCGCAAGTGCTTCGCAGCTGTTCCAATTTAAGCCAAAGCCAGGTGCCCGGGGTTATAAAAGACGCTGAATGCTTCTTAGAGTCATCAATGAGACTGTTTCTCAGAGTCATCAATGAGAATGCTTCTTGGAGTCATCAATGAGAGCTTACCGCTGATGACAGTGGTTCTGGGCCATCCCGGCGGTGTCCTGTACAAGTTTAGCTTGACCGCCTTGTATATCAAAAGTGGAAGCCCGGAACGGATGAAAATCGGCTGAAAATCGGCTGAATCAGGTTCACTTCTAAGGATTTTCACCATCTCCAAGATCTGCTTTCAGCTGAGCAACGAGTCTCATAGAGCAGCATCGAAATGGGCGACTTTGTTGAATTTCACTGAACCACATTCAACTAATGACTCACTAGGCCTAGAGCCATCAAAGAGTGAGGATTGGGGAGCTTGAAATCTCTATGCCGGTTGAGTTGATCAACCTTCTTCAATCGGACAACGAAAATTTCCCAGTGAGCGCGCTTGTGGAGCGCCATCCAATGAGGAATCATGCACTCCCTTTGTGTAGTGACATCCATCTGATCTCCATCTGTCACATTAACCTCTCGCCACCCTGGAAAATTGAAACGGTCATATCTAGCCGTAGCCCTCAGTAAGAAATCAACCGTTTCCCCCAGACAATCCAAGACAGACCGTGACCACTCTTGATTTTTTTGCACTTCATTTCCATGTCAGCAACCAGAAAGGAACACTGCAGGACAGTGCAGGGACTTCGTGAGACTACACCATGTGTTCCTTGGCGAATGGCTTTTGCAGCGTGCATATACCCTGGAGCGCATAGTCCACATTTTCATATCGGTGCGTTATTCTCATAAGCTGATACAATCAGATGTCCTTGGTGACTCTCTCACCCTTCACGAGGATCGCAATGCTGCTACCTTCGCGGACCCGAAACCCTGGCAAGCCGATGACTCCGAGAATTGCAGAAATAGCATAAGAATGAGTCGTGAGGGCGATGAATTGGTTCTCATCAGAAGCGAAAATGTCCTCGAGAACCCGCTGCTTCCTGGCCAGATGGTCTTCCGCACTCTCCGAACGTTCCGCCGACCAGAGCACATCTTCTTCGGAGAAGCCTGGCTCAACCGCGAACTCTGAGAACTGCTCCTTGATCCAGCTTTGGCTACTCCTTCGATCGCATGTGTGGTTTGTAAGTCTCTCGCGAAGTAATTCTTTCACAATCGGCTGGAACTGTGCTCCTTGCGCTTTCATGGCCTTGGAGAACACCAGGCGGGTAGTCTCTAAACAACGCGTGAGGGGGCTACTGTAGATAGTTTCAGGGATAGGTATTTTATCATTGGCCACAGCGTCTATCCAGAATTGACCCAAGACTGTTGCTTGCTCGAGGCCTTCTTGATCCAGTCGTGAATCAGCCCACGTGACTTTTCCGTCTCCATCTAGGTGCGACCAATGATCCTGTGAATGATCAGTAATAGCAAAGTATTTCAGAGCCCAAAATAAATTACATTCCACGATTCACTTGAGACTTTACTCATGAAAGCGTTGTGATAACCGAAACCGTGTCTCGTGATGTAGAGAACTTTGTAACTCGTGTCCGGATCTTGCTTGTTCAAATTTTCAACATAGGCCTTGAACCGCTTCCAGGGTTGCCCGTCCATGTCTTTATGTTTGATTTCTTTTTTGCTTTTGCCATCTGTGTTATAGGGCCGATCGATGAGACCGAGTCCAGGCAGTGTTGTGGCCCGGAAGGACGAATCCTTTTGTGCCTTTTCCGAGTAGTTCTTGAAGAACTGCGGAAGAGCTTGGAATTTGAAGTGACATGTCGCTTCGTTGGCCGCCATAACTGCTAATGTTATCGAGCAGATCTGGTTCTGCAGAAGCATAGAGAGCAAGGCTGCGAAAATTGTCCTGAGGGTCAAGAAGGAGCTGAAGATGACCACTCGGCCCCGCACTCAAAAAAGAAACGGACCCAATGGTCTGGTTCAGCCTCGATAAACTTCGCCCAGCAATTTAATTCTTGTTCCCTGCGTTTCGATGGCCTCAGGGAAGACGAAAAGTACAATGTAGAATTAAATGCTCAGATCGAACGGCTGGCGCGGCTCCCGTCTATTTACTGACTGATAATCATGCCTCCTCATATTCCAAGCGCGCCAGCGACTGGTCTTTACGATACTCTGCGACTTACACATGAAAACGAAATCAGGCTCATGAGGCTAGTTCCGAACGAATCTGGGGATATCGCATGCGATATCCGTGTCGTCAGTCTCGAAGACAGGCCGCAGTATATTGCACTATCGTACACATGGGGACCTTCGACCGATGAGGACGAGGCGAGAGGCGTGACGAGTGATCCGAAGAGTCGAATGTTCTGCAACAATCACAAGGTCCTGGTGACGGAGAATTTTCATGGTTTTCTTGTCAGAGCAGCGAAGAATCCTTCGCTCGCATCTAACGAGTTCTGGGTGGATATCATCAGCATCAATCAACATGACCAGGAGGAGCGCAGCAGCCAAGTTAACATGATGGCAACAATCTACAGCTCTGCAGCCTCCGTGGTAATATGGCTTGGCGAGGAAGATGAACACACTGAAGCAGCATTTGATATGATCAGGTTGTTGGGAAAATGCTCTGAGGACAGTCTCAAGAGGATCACGCCTAGAAGGCTGGGTGGGGAGGAGATGCTTGATATTCTAGCGCCTCGCGGCGACACCTCATCCTGGGTTTCTGTCAAAAAGCTCTTCCAACGAAGGTACTTTACCCGGGCTTGGATCATCCAAGAGATCACACTGGCACCGAAGATAGATGCGCACTGTGGAGGCCATTCCGTTGAATGGCCGAATGTGATAAAGGTATCAAAATTCCTAACAGAGACGCCCTGGACGAGATGGATGGGCAGATTTCACGAGTCATATCACGCGGTTCCGAATCTCTTGGCCGCAAACAAGCGCACAAAAATTACCGATGGCAAGAACATCATGTTGTACTCCCTTATCCGAGCTCGTCGATTCAGAGCATCTGACCCTCGGGATAAGATTTATTCTCTGCTCGGTGTTGCGGGGGATTCGGTACACGGAAAGCACGCTTTCAATCCCGTCTATGGAGAGAGATCAGCAGCAGAAGCGTACATCCTCGCAGCGACGCAGATACTCAAGGATTCGGATGATCTGCTCTTACTTGCACATGCAGAAGGAGAGAAATTCCGAAACCTCCAGCGCCCAACGGGTGATGCAAATACTCCTCTCCCTTCCTGGGTTCCCGACTGGAGCGCTCCACATAGTCTCGGGCTGGGAGTGACTGGTTACACAAGATTCAGGGCTGCGGGATATCTGGATAGAACTCTGCATATCGATGAAATCAGTCAGCGCTTGATTATTGAAGGAATGCCTTTGGACAGCATTGAATTGTTTGGAGAGAGCAAAGACCAGGTTCTCAAGGGAGAACCATTTCCTCAGTGGTACCACCTTCTTAGCAACTTGTCAGAAGTTTATCATACTGGCCAATCTCGATCGGAAGTCTTCTGGAGGACTCTCATCACAGACACTTCCGGCCCACCGACCAAGCATCCGGCTCTATCTGAGTACGGACCTGCATTCTTCTCCTGGATTGAGCGGAAGCTGGATACAGTCCAGGCTATTGAAAAGTCTTCATTTCTAAGCACTCTTAAAGTCCAAAAAACAAAAGATCCTCCGGATGGCTTCAGTTCTCCAGAGAATGACATGTTACAGAGTTTAGGAGATGGAATATCCGTGGATGGTTACGAGACAACGTTCTCTCATTCCGCACATCTTCGGCCATTTTTGACTGTCGATGGATATTTCGGGATCGGTTCTGAGTCACTCCTTAAGGGAGATTCGATATGGATCGTACGGGGCTCTCGGGTTCCACTGATTCTTCGGAAAGTCTCTTCGGGAGATAGCATCCTGGATGAATATTGCATTGTGGGAGGAGCATATGTGCATGGCTTCATGCATGGGGAAGCGTTGGATTCGGGCTGCCCTTTCAAGGACATTGTCATCGTCTGATGTGACGCGTTCAACGGAGATTTTGGATCTCCCAGATGAATAATACTGCAACGTCTCATGACCAAAGCCACACGGGCCTTGAAGTGAATAAACTCCGGCTGAACTGGAATAGGGACGCCGAAAAGTCAGAAAGCGTGACAATTGCACGCAATGAAATTGTCGCTGTAAACGGAAGGAAAGATGGACATGGTCTTCTTGAGAATACTGAGCCTGCCGCCAATCCCGTCATAGTCTTGCTGCGGTTGCAACTGGTCCTGAGATGTGCTGAGAAATTCAATCCCTAATTCGGCTGGTGCCCGAAGCAAACTTCCGGTAAGCTACGGATCAACGGGAGGGAGCTGCCTCTAACTTCCGCTATTTGCTCAATGCAAGATAAACGTGCATAATGCCGACAATAACACTGGGGCAAGCAAAGAAGGACGACAAGGGTGCGGTGAGAAGCTTAAAAAGGCAAAATCGACCTCTCAGACGAAGACACTGCCACTGGAATGAATTGACGTATGCCGATGAGAATCAGTGCACTTAATTGGAGCAGCGACTTTACTTGATATCAAACGAGTTGTTGAGGTTCTGGTGATTCTGCGTCGGTTCAAGGCGTTCGGCGAAAGCTGTTAGGCCTTGGTGGCTTGCTTTGCCCCCGCAGCAAGTGCCAAGCTACCAGCCTCTCCACCGCGATCATTTAACCGCCTCATTTGTCATTCTGTACCGTCCTGCTGCACCGGTGACATTGATAAATCTTCGCATTCGGAGCGAGGAAGACGAACTTCCCGGCCGTGCAACGCGTATCACGTCTTTTCGATTTCCAACTTGGCGACCGAGAGGAGGAACTCCGGTAAGTTCGGCCACCCGCCAAGGATGAATTGCAGAGAAGGGGTACGTCAACAGTGGCACTCGTCCCTTACAGGAAACTGAAAGCAAGGCTAATGACTCTTTCCAGGATACCTTCGAGTCTTTCCAACGATCACGTTGTTACTCCTGACGCCTCCGACCAGCTTTTCCCAGCCGACGGGGAAAGCATGAACTGCCCATCTCTGCATCCGATCGTTCCCTAACGAGACGCCCTGCAGCTGCCGAACGCCATGAAGCTGTATAATCGAATAATATTCAAATGATTTGTATTACTTGCAGCGATCATGTATTACGATCCTTCTACTCCGCTCATGAGGTAACACCACTGAACGTGAACGGTGAATTATGAACCGACACGCGCGTCTTCTCGCGGCGTTCACGCACGCGTCCCGTGGGAGATGAAGAAAGACTTTCTCTGCGGGGCAGGAAGAATCATATGGAGCTAGAACACACGAAAATGAAGGGCTGGTATATATTCTGATCGGATTCTCTACTTTCTCCACTTCTTTCGTATCTTGCACCGCTCCGCGAGAAGTTTGCTCACAATGCTTCAAATTTTCGCTCTGTTTGCGGTCTTCCTCGCGCCAGTCCTCTCGGACTCGAGCCATTTCCCAGGCTCAAGCCACTTCTCTCCATCCCACGGCAACTCTTTGTGGAACGGCTGGGGTGGCGGTATCCTCAATAACCGCTGGGCTTCGAGCAACACCCAAGTCAATTCTGCCAGCATTAAAAGTCTCTCTGCGAACTGCAAACATGTATACGATTCGGGTGTTAGCGCGACCCCAACTGTCGGCGAGGATGGGTATGTCTGTTCTTTGATACGTGACAAAGATATCTAGATTGATAATCTACAGCATCGTCTACTACCCTACTTGGGAAGGTCGTCTCGTTGCGCTGGACTACACTACTTGCAAAGTGAAGTGGGAGATCAACGTTACGGAAATCATCCTGAACTTCGGGCCACAACTCTCTACAAACACCTTCGTTCCGGCGGTTGCCCGTACCAGCCCTCAGATCAGCAATGGTGTTCTCTACTTTGGAACTTTGCTCAACTGCCTCATGGTAGCCGTGAAACTCGAAGACGGCAGTGTCCTTGACACCTTCCAGCTCAACTCGAATCAGTATGCAATCGTAACGATGAGCCCAACCCTGTACAACGGCCATCTGTTCATCGGAGCGTCGAGCATGGAAGAGACTGCAGCCGACCGCATTCCAAACTACAAGTGCTGCACCTTCACCGGTAACGTGATGGCACTTACTTTCGACGGCTCCAAGTTCCATGCTGCTTGGAACATCAGCATGATCCCCGACGATGAGGTTGCCATGGGCTGGACCGGAAACGCCATTTGGGGCAGTCAGCCGGCCATCGATGTGAAGCGCAACCAAGTCTTCTTCGCAACGGGTAACGTCTACTCCGTGCCAGATGTCATTACAAAATGCCAACAACAGACGGCGAACATCACTGCAATCTCTACAGGCTTGGTTCCCGAGTCTTGCCTGCCAAGCGATGTGTGGCAGGAGGCTGTTCTCGCGATTGACATTGATGATGGTCTTGTGAACTGGGTTCGTCAGCTCTCGCCGCTCGACTCTTGGACAGGTGAGTGAAAATAGATCATCTGGCACTAAAGCAGCACATCACTGAGGTTGTACAACAGTCGCTTGCGGTATCCCGGGACGCCTTCCGAAGATCCCAGAAGTCTGCACAGGCGTACCCGGTCCTGACGCCGATTTCGGCATGGCTCCAGCATATGTCCCAGGCAATGCAAACACTCCCTTTGGCCGCGATATCGTGGTCGTCGGGCAGAAGAATGGCAACCTGCATGCACTGAATGCCCAGACCGGGTCGCTGTTCTGGTCTGTCGCCACGAGCCCTGACGGCACTGGTGGTGGCCTGTCTTGGGGTGTTGCAGCTGATGATACACGCGCTTACTTCACTGCTATCAATGCGAACCTCAAGCCATACCACCTGATTCCGTCGAACCAGAGTGTACACACCAGCGCGTTTGGCGCGGCTTCTTTGACAGATGGACGCATCGAGTGGGAGACGGTCGTGCCGTTTGGTCAAGCGGCGTATGTCCCACCCACTGTTGTTGGCGACATTGTCATTGCGGGCAGAACTGGACTCGACCAGGGTCATGGAGTGCTAGCGAATACAACCGGCGGTCTTATTGTGATGAATAAGGCCACTGGCGAGATTTTACAGGACATGGAGCTCGATGCTAACTTTCACGGTGGCATTGCGGTGCAGGGAGATTATCTGATGTTCGGCACTGGATATTCGGGTCTGAACACTACAGGAACTTTCGTAGTCGCGAAGATTGGTAAATAGAGCGCTGGTCGTGTCGGACTGGTTCCGATGCTTGTCGCTGCGTAGATGATATGACTCATGTCCGCCTCCGCGCAGGAAAAATTAGCAGTCAGCTTTGACTGAAGAGATTAACCTGTTAAATCAGCAATATTTTCCAAACACGATGTATATATCTTACGCTATATAGGGGAGCCAGTTCTAGTGAGCGAATGCCATCTATAACAGCGACTCGTTTCCGCGACAATAAAAGCAAATCTTCTAAAGCAGAGCTAGTAAGCTGCCTCCTGACAATTTCGAATGTAAGCTCACCAATACGCAGAAGCTTCTTGTAAGTGCTGAAAGCAATTGTAATAGAGCGGCTCGATACAACGAGGCTGGCCAAACAGCGTGCTCATCACTTGGCTGCTCGTATTTCTTCATTTGATACTACCTTGCTGATATCCCGTTATCCCCTTAACTCATTAGAATGGCCAGAGACAGACCGGTTGGGTAGTGACATAACTACATTTGCTTTCACTGGTCGAAATGGAGATTCTGTATGCATGAGTACATAGCCGCGCTCTTCGCAGAAACGAGAAGCGAGGAGCATTCCCAATGGCGGAACAAAAGCATCAGCTGAATTATATTGCACAAAAGGGTAGCTTTTCGAGTTCCTCGATGATATACAGAGTAACCAGCGAACCGATGTTCATTTTAAGCCGACGCGCCAAAAAGGTCTGTGGCCAATAGGAGGCGGTCCAAAAGTGCTTAGGAAA
This sequence comes from Rhizodiscina lignyota, assembly GCA_010015805.1. Taxonomy (NCBI): domain Eukaryota; kingdom Fungi; phylum Ascomycota; class Dothideomycetes; order Aulographales; family Rhizodiscinaceae; genus Rhizodiscina; species Rhizodiscina lignyota. The sequence continues at coordinate 90,986 of ML978124.1, forward strand.
CGCCGCATCACGTGCGCTGGACCTCGGAAGAAGTCGCACCATCTCGACATCACCAAGCCAGCACATCTAAGCTCCGCCAGACTCCCCACAGCCTCTCCACTCCAATCCAGCGGCAATGGCTTCAATTGCGCGTCCCATGCTGCTTAGGCAGTGCTGCAACGCCTCTGCCGCCCGCGCTGCTCTCCGCCCGTCCACGTTCAGATCGATCACACCACTCGCGCGACAGCCGCTGAAGTCGCAGTTCGTTCGCGATACACTTCCCATTTCTTCGAGGGTAGCTGCGTTCCATGCGGAGGGAAGGAAGGCGATTCTTCCTCCGCTGCCGCGTATGTTCCGCTGCTGCGCTGCTTGCGGCAGTCATACCCCGCGATACCATAAGAAGAGTTGTCTAATAGCATGATAGAGCGAGTTGAAGGCACAACAAATGATCCAGTGCATATACCTAGCCCGTCACCGAGTCATGGAAGCTACCATTGGACTGCTGAGAGGTCCGTTCGATTGTTACAACTCTACTAAACCGAGAAACTAGAATCTGAAACTGACAACATGATGTAATACAGAGTGATCGCCGCAGCTCTCATCCCTCTAACTGTCGCCCCCTTCGCCGGTGCCTCACTCAATCCTGTCACGGACGGTATCCTCTGCGCCTTGCTTGTTGCTCACTCGCACATTGGCTTCCAAGCCTGCATCATCGACTACTTCCCCACCTGGCGTGTGCCAGGCGTACGAAAGGGACTGAATTGGGTGCTAAACATCAGCACGGTCATCGTGCTAATTGGTCTCTATGAGTTTGAGACAAATGATGTCGGAATCGTGGAGGCAGTTAAGAGGGTTTGGAAAGCTTAAATGTGGATATGTATTATATGCAAAGACCGAGTGCAGGAACGAAGATCGGATTTTCCAATAGGAAAGCGCCTGGCTTTTGGATGAGATACAACAAGAAATCGAAGGAAAGAACAGATGAAGCGCCAATTTATATGCGGTTTCTAGATTTCGGTCCCCCAGACTCCACGCTGCAAAACCGAGCACGCAAATTGGATGGCATCTCAAATGCCTTTCCAAACCCCAGTCACCTTTCGAACTATACCAATATGCACAAGAACTCTCTGTTTATGCTCTCTCCTCATCCGCCGCACCCTTGATCTTAGATTTCTCCCATCTCAACCTCGCATCTTCTTCTTCCATATCCGCATCTCTCCTCCCATCCCTCGGCAACATAACAGCCTTGTCTATCGCAACTGGCAAGCCCCTATGCCTTCCTCTGATCATGACCGCACATAAGATCAACTTGCTCAGCACATGCCAGCTACCACTGAAGCTGTATGCGTTATTCGGCACACCAACGCTAATGCCCACGGTAGCATAGCCGCTCACGACTTCGAAGATAACGTTGAACACGCTGAAATCAGCAGGATCTCTCTCAAACTGCCCGCCCTCGATGATCGTGATCAGCCAGATGGCAAGCACAAGCCACCACAGATCGTGCGCGAGCTGTGCGCGGAGCTGCTGTTGCACGAAGTATGACTTCTCGTGTTTGTGATTTGTGTCTGGCGAGCCTGCTCGAGTATTTTGTTTACTCAGGCCGCCTGAATGGCCCATCAGAGCACCGAAGAGAGACCGCTTTCGTTGCTTTTTGTTGCGCTCATAATCCTCGTAACCGGGGTCGTCCGCGTAAATGCCAAGGCTGCGCTCCTCGTAGACATTGCTATTGCGGATGGTGATGACGACGGGGTAGACGGAGATGTACATCATCACGACGTACAATACTTGCAGGCTGATACGCGTGCTTGGAATCGGGACAACATAGAAGCCGCCGCTCCGGACGGCGAAGGCTTGGAAGAGACCGTCGAGGAACTCGATTCCAGGAGAAAGGTGAGTAATGGCTTTGTTGCCTATATTTAGGATTGAAAACATCGCACAGTCAACGCCATTGAGCACAATGACGGTGGCAAAGAGCCACCACGTTTCGCGGGAAGGGAATAGGTTCGTATAAACACGACGTGGGTGATCAAGCAGAAATCGCAACGTGCATTTGAAATCATCAACTCTGCCTCTCGCGTCATTGGGGCATAGACGCCACATTGCCCAGATGATAAGGCGGAGGAAGACGGGGTAACTGGCTTTAATTAGTAAGACGTTCACAACACACATGTGATGAGGACGGGTGGCTTACCAAGTGTTGCCAGCGAGAATGAAAAGACTCATACTGAGCAACATGTAAACGCTGTCCTGGAATGCCACCATGTTTGCATCAAGCAAGCTCATGCCTGAGTTGTTGAATGCGCTAACCGCATTAAATGCTCCAGTCCACCAAGGATTCAGCCCGTTCTCTCTTGTTGCAGCAGATCTATCGTTGGTAATGTACGCGCCAAGGCCAATGCAGCCAAGGAGCTGCCATGCAATGAAGTACGCCGGGACAAGCCACGCGAGCAGTCTAACTGCTTTGTACTCGATACCGCCCAGTCGCTCGCGGTCATCCTCGCTCATGTGGTGAAATGTGGAGTTGCGTGCAAGGACGCCAGACGTGAAGAAGTGATGGTGCAATTCTTGGGACTCTGTACCTTCAGCTTGCTCTGGGATGTTGCGGAGGCGCGGCTCGAATGATACCCGAGAAATAGTTGACATACTGCGGGTGCGTGAGGTTGGACGGGCGCCGATTCCATTCCGAGGGAGAAGGTGAGAGAGGACAGGATGGTCGTGCTCGCCTTGGGCGTCGAGATCCGCAGGGTCACGCAGAGGTCGCGGAGTAGAACCAAAAGTGATTCGGGTTTCAGATGCTGGTGACCTCATGATTGTTTGTTGCGATCTTTCCGTACGCATTTCAGGCATGCTTTGCGAATCGTCTGTGTCTACTCTCAAATCCGGTCGCCGATCCCTCAATGTGTCAGCATCTTGCGTTACATTTGAAGCCGACGCCAGCGTATCGTCTTCTCCGGTCTTTGGAGACGCCTCCCTTGGCGTATTTTCTTCTCTGACTTTCGAAAACGACCTTCCCCTTTCAATCTCTCCATTCTCTTTCTCGGAATTTTCGGGAATAACAGTACCGTTCAATTTGTTGGCTTCAGGATCCCTTTGTAGAGTTACGGGGCGACTGAAGGTCCTTGCACGGGTCAATGTTCGCGAGAGAGGTAGCAGCGTTTTCCTCCTCCGAATGCGACGCTCGAGATCAATTTCAGACAGGAAACGATCCTCGAAGGCGTTTCGTCGAACATGTACGACAAATGCAGATACGAAAACGGTAGAGCCCATCATGATCAGAACGAACAGCATGAACTGCTGCCACGTATTAAGCTGCGAAAGATTGACAGTATTGAGACCTGCCAAAGTCATCGCACTCGCTGGAGGCTTATCAGTACATGGATTAAATAGCGACAGAGATGCAACGTACTCGTGAGAAAAAGGGAGTCCGTGAAACTAACAGATCTAAATGGTGTTGATGAGCCCCAGAAGATGAGCGCTGAAAGTAACGCTGTGCCGATGAAATAAATATAGTGAATCTGAATAAAATTGAGATCTGTAATTGTCGCCAAGGTACTTTGGAAAGCATTTCCAATCAACCTCGACGCTGTTAAGCGACGAGACGGTCTATCCTTTGTCTCGTCGCTCGCCATTATAGGATCGCGTAAGAGCTGAGAGATGCTGGGCAGGGATTGGGAGATGCCTTCCGCGTAGACGCGCGGAAGGCCGCGAGAAGGTTCGACGACCAGTTCACCAAGTCAGAAGGCAATCAGGCGTAGACTGGACATCGAAGTATGGCAGTATTGATGAAGAATAGATGTGGAAGTGAGAATCGCGCCGAGTCGTGTTCGAGTCTTAGAAGATACGTCAGTGGAAAGCTGCAGGGTTATCTGTACAGGGGTATCCACGCGCGAGGAAAAGGAGAAAGGAGTCGCTCTGTTTACACGTGACTATACGCCCAGCTGGGTTAGTGTGCTTGGCGCGTTGACTCAGCAACATTGCACCCGGCACTCTCTGGCTCAATTGTGCTCATCCTTGCGCTGCCATAATGTACTCATGCTCTCCGACTTATGCTCAATCAACCTTGACCTCGGTCTTGTTGAGAAATTCGTCGAATTGAGCGCGAGTTCAAGGTTGGGCACTAATACCGACCGGCCCAAGTCATGGATGTTTGCCCTTCCGAAACTATTCGCCGATTCTAAGACCGCTTCCGTGAGATATAGCATCCTGGCTGCATCCTTGTTATCCTTTGCAGTTGTGCACCATAACAAGAGTGCCGAGCTAGAAGCTGTCCGATGGTACCTTGCCGGCCTAGAAAGCCATCGGTCGTCAATCCAGGACTTCACTCTCACTAGTGCAATGGACACGCTAGGCCCAGACAAGGACATTTTTGCGCCCATGATGTTTCTCTATTTCAAGGTGATGGGAAGAACGACGAGCGTTTCTTGGGCACATCATATAGCCGCCGCTGTTAAGACGATCGAATCTCGAGGACCTCATCATTATCGTACCGGCTATGATCACGTCACATTCAGGTCTCTTCGCCCATATGCGGTACTTATAAGGCCTAAATAATGTTATTCTCGGGGAGCCTTAAGCTAACTAGGGCCTTGCAGGCTTTCAAATCCATCCTTCGCAACGATCCCTGCAGCCTTGCTTCCCAAGAATGGTGTGAAGCTCTGTTTGGTGGATAGCGGCGATTTGTGTGATTCTCTCCGCAAGGTTCCGGATCTCGGCGAGTCAGAACGACAAGCTCTCGAGAGGGAGATATTGGTCGTCCTTCAAAATCTGGAAAACTGGTGGTGGCAATTCAAACAGGAGATTGGCGTCGTTGCGCAACCTACCACCGATCTGATTGATGATATCTCTGAGTCATTCACGATTCCACCGACTGTCAAGTTTATGTATCCCGACACATTGACCGCCAAGTCAGTCTCGTTGTATAACTCCATGAACATTATTATTTATTCTGCGTTGGTCGCTCTCGAGGAGTGCAAATCGTCAGAGTTTAGGGGCATCTCTCCCATTCAGCGGTATCATTTTGTTATCGACTATCATTCATCCTCGATTTTGGCCGCAGCTGCATACCAGCATTGGCGGCATCCGTTCTGTGGAGATACGCTGCGGACCGCTTTCTCTTTGAAGATCGTATCGTTGCTGGCTATTGACGAGGTGCATCGATGGGATGCACAAAGGATGATTGAAGATTGGGGAGTGGAGAGCTGATATATGCTCGATTCATTGGCCGCTCTTTGCAGTGTTGAATGTGCCTGGTGAAGGCAATTCTTCATCATGAGTTACAACGCGCGACTGTAGGAAATATCTACTAGCATTCTCCTAACACAACAGTGAATGAAGTTTACCCATAGCCATCTTCTTCCACTGACAAAAAGAGGAGCAAATGTTTTCTCACAATCTAGGAAGATCAGTCTTGGTGCATCAGTAAGTGAAACCCCAACCAACACAGAGCTGCTGCCTCTATGGTCTTTAGCTGAGTTTATTTTAGATGCCAGTTTCTGATTTGATCTCCTCTCTGTTGAGCGAGAGACATCAGCGGACAGGATGTTCTACTGGGTCGAGCAGGAAGGTCAACATTTTATAAAGGCTGCTTACTATACGAGCATGATTGGTTGGTTGGCTAAAATGACCTTCTGACAACCACGTCTAGCAGTAAAGACTATGAGAAACATCCACGTATCTGGGGTTTCACGGACCCTTGCGCACGCTTTCCATCTGAACCAAGCACCGATTGATGAATCTCTGGATCTCTTGATTGTTACTTTCAATCGCCATTAAGTGGCCATTCCCGTGAATACCCTTATCAACCAGATAGACGTGCTCTACAGACACGCCTGCGTCGCGGAGAAACTCCACTGTCAAATGGTCAAATGTCGTATCGTATGAAGCCTCCGCTGTGACCACTACGACGGGAATCGATGCCAAGTTGACCAAATGTCTCGCCGGGCTTTTCTGACGACAGCCGCTTGCCAGCCCAGCTTCCTGGGGTTTGGGATTATAGTAACGCTCATAGCTGAGCTGCGTCGCATTGATTTCGAGTGGAGGTGAGTACTGAAGGGGAGTTGAAGTGATGCCAAAGGGATGAGCCAATATTCCCACAATTTGAGGCCGTTTGTCGAAGGGAGGGAAGTCAGGGTATTCAAAAGGCGGACCATGGGGCTCCAAAGCCACAATCCCCTTGATCGAGTCAGGACACTCGTCCGCAATGTGCCAACCCAGCGGTCCAGATTGCGAATGCGTCACCAGGTAGGCAGGCCCGGTTTTTAAGAGAAGAGCCCGAAAAGCCTTGCGGACCAGTTGCTCCATTATCTTGTAATCTGCGATATGGCCGACCTGGCTGGCATAAAAAGCATCAAAATTAGCATCTCGCATCTTGCCAGTCCCCGGCCATTGTGTGTGCAGCTTAGCTGTTGGCCAGGAATCCAGGTTGGGCGCAGTGAAGGTAGCTTGCAGTTCCTCGGCGGTGTAATGTGTCAGAGGACCCATGTCAACATGATGATATCGAGATCTACCTATGCCGGGGAGGTCGACGACATAGCAATCCCGCCCTTCTTGTACTTGTAGCAGTGCCAGCCCAGGTTGGCCGTCTGGAGTGGCTTCGAAGTGCGACCTAGTCTGTGCGGCGCCGTGAATGAAAATTATTGCGGGACAATGATGGATGCCTTTAGTATAGTGTCGGATGCACATCTGTCCGGACATATGGGTCCCTTTCCCGTCCCGTATGTACTCTCCTCCGACGTAGAAGACACTAGGGGGGTGAGAAATCATTATTTCCCTAGGCCACCTGCAGAGTAGTAGAGAATGAGCAGTTTGTCTGTCTTACGAGCCAATTTGTTGCATCCAAGCGGTTTAACATTTAAATTTTATCATCTTTCGAGCCAATATTTATGGTCTCTGGCGTGGGTCTAAGGCTATGCCTCTGTTTGGCAACCGATACGAATCCGGACTCCGGAATTGCCAGACGACCCAGGTTAGTTGGATTCTTGTTAGATTGCTGTTATTTACATTAAACCCTAGTGTTGAAAGTTTGAATTCGTAGATTCTAAATGAATTTGCCGATAGAGTGCTGGCGATTGGCCTATTAGCTGCGGAGCCCCTTAATTCTGAATTCTAGATTGGGTGCTCTCACGAGATCATCCAGAATCCGAATCCGGAACAGGCCTCGTACCCAATGGGCAGGCAACGGCAAGAGTTCGCAGGCTTCTCGCCGTAACTAAAATTCAATTCGAAAAGTCAAATCGTTTGTCAAACAGGGATAGCCTAAAGGGGCTGCGGCAATCTGGAGCGGACACTATTACGGAAATTCTACCATACACGGTGCAATACCCAGATAGGTCCTGATTCAAAAATAAAAAAGAACCCAGTCGATTAAGTGCGGCTCCTTGGTGTATCGTATCGCTTCATGAAGCTCGATTTATGAGAGTCCTCTCAAAGCTGGGCCGTTAAAATGCGGGCTCTAAGCTTGAAATTGACCAAAAGAGGACATTCTCACGATGGCTGCATGTGTGGCTCAACTAGTTTCGCCACCCTTGTACGCACTGCTTCCATCAACACATCATTTAGCAGTTGAGCCAGATGACACGGTCTGCACAGATGTCCCGAGTCTCCGACTCAAGACACTTGATTCCTGACCCGATCGGAAGTTGGTCCAGTTCGGTCCTCGGAGTCCAAGGTGATTCTTAGGATATTTCCTGGTATTATTTGTAGTCCTGGCTATATGTTAGCATTGAAGTGAAATTGTTCAGGAGCAGTAGTGCAGTAAGGTCAGTATTAATTAGAGTCATCGCTCCCTTGGCTTGCGAATGGTAATTCTACGTCAGAGGCATAGATGGGATTCGAAATAATGCATGGGAATTTCGTCCACAATACTACCAATGTCTTGGATGTGAACCAGATTTGATGATCCTTCAATTCCTAGCTCATTGATCTATGACTCGATATGCTTCAAAATGCAACTATGTGCCGAATTTACAAACCGGGAACACATGATCTTCATGGGCTTTTACCGTTCAACAGGGTCGCCGCAGTGGTGATACGGATAACTCCAACTCCATTCTCAATGTCGATTTCAGTTCCAAATGGCTGTGAGTATTCCGCTACACTCTCGAGAATCCTCTTAGCGACCTCCGGAGTAGGGCGTCGGGGTGTCCCCATCTCAGAGCTTGGTCGATTCAACCCCAGATCAGCAGGGTAGAGCAATACCTCCAGCAACTTCCCGCCGACATAGCGACTACTGGCTAAGATAGCCTCGAAGTTTTCCGGCCTCTGCAACCAAGCCCAACGAGACTCGTTGCTCTCCCCGTCACCAATGACCGGGCCAGTCAAAGAAGCCGGCTCCCGTTCCGCATCGTCGCGCCAGGAGCGAAACCTTTGATTCTGAAAGACGTAATTATTGATGCCATAGAAGATCGGTTTCCCCTTGTATATCTCCACACCCTTGAGAGTGTGCACGCCATGGGCAAAGAAAAGATCAGCACCGTTGCCAATAACTTCATGTGCAAATTTGATCTGGTAGTCGGCTGGGTAGTGATCGAAAGAATATTTCTGGAAGGTGTAGCGATTTTGATGCCAGTGAATGGTAAAGGCTTCAAAGTCTGAGAATTGTTTACCAGATCGAACCTCGCGCAGGATTTCACGCTCATCAATCTCGTTCATATCATAGGTGAGTTCCCCTGATGCGGGAGTCACCTTAAAGTGTACTCCAAACGCATCGAGGGTGGTGCCAATGTCTTCTTTACCGACAATCTTGCGGAGTTCCATCATTTGAGTTTGTGTCACGCCTTGATAGACCTTAAGCCCAAGCGTGTTGTTCTTGAACGTGACCTTGCCCTTCGAATGCAGATGGTGTTCCAGTCGCCTTCTGATAGAAGCGGCCTCCTCAACAACTGTGTCTGTGGCATTCGGGAGCTGGAAGAGCCGACCGAAAAGAATAACACTATCTTCAGGGCCCGACTTGATATCGTCAATAGGATTGGGGACATCCTTGCGCCGTTCGAGGAGGGAATCTTGCATTGCGTGTAGCTGTTGAAGTTGCTCTTTGTTGACTACAATTGGGTCTCCGGTGGGGATTCTAAACAGTTGAGAGAAATCTGCCACCTCTGCATACGCACCCACGAAACCAACAGCCCCTTTAGGTATCGAGCGAAATCGAGCAAGTCTTGCCTCACTGACATTGTAATCTGTGCCGACGTAGTCAATGCCCACGCGACGTAGTTGCTCGAAGGTCTGAATCGCGCCGAGCTCGCCATTGTCGAATGTGTGATTGTTTGCTTTGGACACCATGGCAATGCCCATGGAAGCCCAATCATCCGCAATCTCGGAGGGAGCCTCCATGTGGGATACCGGCCCTCGAAATGTGAGTCGGTCGACAATTGTGTTTTCGTTATTGGCCAATGTGATGTCTGCACTTCGCAGCACTCCGACAAGAGCCTGGATGTCTGGATCATCGCGATTGGAGAACGGAACCATTTGAATGAGATCGCCTACAACCGCAACTGTAAAGGGTTCCTTGATGCGCATGGCAAGTTCGGCTTCCTTGTCTCGGAAACTCTCCGGAGGCCTCATAGTAAGTGCGTTCGGCATTTTGATACTGTAGGGGATAATGGCTCTTTGGCAATTATTATGAAGGTGAGGGGGAATCTGGTTCGAGGATCTATTATTTCAAAATCTAAAGGGACAAGTTCAGCTTAAATCAGCCTATTCATGCATTCCATGCCCTTCGTTTAGATAAGTAGATTTTCATCCGAAAAGCAGTGCGACATACATGATCATCTTGCTCGCCGAAGTTCAGTGTGCTGTGCGTGGTCCGCGCGGATATGATTTGTCAATGGCCTTAGTCCCAGGAATACAAATTGTATGGAGTCGGTTGAATTTCATGTGGATACCGTGGGAATTTCCATCCTTGGTATAGCTTCAACTGTACTCTAGCCTGAATAGGAAATATTTGAGACGCCTGCATAAATGATCAAACGGGAAATCTCTCCGGAGAGTCACCAGCAAGAGACTCTTTCTTAGTGTTTTAATCCTTGCATGTGTCTCCCATGAGTACGAAGTCCAGACTGTCGGCCTTGCGGGGCCCCAAAGGTCCCGCTTAAGTACGAAATTGGTAAATTTGGCAAGAATCAGTATATAATTATCTCATTCATCACGCTTGTCTGGGTCGATCTCAATATTTGATTGTGACAACTTCCCAAGGAAGGGACATTATTATCTAACTTCTTGCTTGTCAATCTTTCCAAAGTCCTAAGTCTAGAAATGACCTCATCCGTCGGGAAGGTAGAAGATAAGGGGGTCGTTCAGATCGAATTCCAGACTTCAGAAACAAAAGAAGTCTCTGGCTTCATCTATGAAGATCCAAAGAAAGCACCAAGACCACGTCCAGAAGAGCGTCGACTTGTCTTCAAGGCCGATCTGTTGATTGTTGGGCTGACTTCGTTAGTCTTCCTGGTGAATCAGTGGGTGAGTGATGCCTTAACTGTCTATTCATACCACTTTTCCCGTTGATGAATACTACTGCAGGATCGAGGCAACATTGGCAACGCACGTGTGATGGGCTTTCAAAAGGACTCGAACATCAGATGGCCAGTTCTACAACGCCATCTCTCTATACTGTCTGTCTCTCATTCTCTTGTTGTTCATCATCATATGATTGCTAACTGGAGGAAAGACATTGGATATGTCATCTGCATCTTGCCAGCTAATTTGTCTGTCCGCTTTCTCAAACCCCATCGCCAGATTGGCGGCTGCGTAGTGCTCTTCGCAATACTTTCGTGTTGTATGGCAGATGCAAAAAACGCTGGCACGGTTCTGGCCTTGCGAATTATCTTCGGCTTCATCTCAGCGTTCCTCCAAGCGTTGACAATCTATACCAGCATGTGGTATAAAAAAAATGAGTTGGCAACACGTACCGGTACGTGGTTTTTGTTCTCCCCTAGCATTTGCCACCTATTATGTGTCGTGGTGTCTAAATGAGCTAGGGATTTTCTATTCTGCCGCTACCATTGCTGGCGGTTTCAGCGGACTCATTGACTATGCAATCCAAAAAAACCTTGATGGTGCACTAGGTCATTCAGCTTGGCAATGGCTGTTCATTATTGAAGGCATTGCCGGTGTCTTCGTTGGCCTTTGTTGCTGGATTCTCCTACCTCCGGCTCCAGATCAAATGAAGAGAAACCACTGGATATTCAGTGAAAAGGAAATCGAGATCGCCATCAGTCGGATGAAGAGTTACAACGTTGAACATGCTGAGGTTCAATGGAAGCAGATCTGGCTTGCAGTCAAAGATCCTAAGACGACTCTGTTTTCATTCATGAATGCTGGAACATCTTTAGCGTTGGCTTCTATTAGTGCGTTCCTTCCGACCTTCATCGCCCAATTTGGATATTCAAAGGGTAAGTTGTTCCTCCGGGCAGCTTATTATGATGATGTCATGCTCATATTGCCTCAGTTCGAACGCAGCTGTTTTCAGTAATCCCGTACGCTTGCGCCTTCGTCACGTTGATCGTCGTCAATATCTGGTCCGACAAAGTCAACCGCAAAGGCGTGTTCCTTATGGGCCTGCTCTGCACCAGCTCAGTTGGATACGTCATCCTGATTGCGGTGCATAATGTGAAGGTGAAAATATTCGCTACATGCTTGATCACCATGGGTACTTTTCCTGGTGTGACAATTCTGGGGGCCTGGACCAGTATCAATACTGGCGGCTTTACCAAGCGTGCATCCACTTGGGGCATTGCTGAGGTCACTGGTCAATGCCTCGCCATTCTTGGATCGCACATTTATACGAACCCGCCGCAATACATTAAAGGCCACTCTATTGCCCTGGCATTCAACCTTCTTGCCTTGATCGCGGTGATTATCTGCTGGTTCTGGATGCGCTGGCTTAATCAACCGAAGGAAAAGGAGGCACTCGAACATGCTGAGTATTGGCCGACTCCCAAGTTTCGAAACGACGCTAGGGCCGGGCCCTTGCCGCTGTATATATACCAGAAGGAACTTTCCCTCAGAGCCCTGTTGGGCAATGTAGTTTTTTGTTCTGTGGTTTAACACCGCAAAACGGTCAGACGTGGCGTTCGACTGTGGCGGTGCAATGTCAACAATCGAAAGCTCCGGTCTTTGACAAATTCCTTCTTTTTACCGATACCCACAACCCAAACACATCAGTCAAAAAACTTCAGTTCGCCTACAGATTTTGTGACTCTTTGGAGTTAACCATACCGTCGCGAGCAAAGTAAGCTCGTGGAGCAGATCATACATGTCGTGATCATTCAGGGCATCTGGAATAAAGTAAGTATTGTACTGATCTTTCCGAATTCTAAAAGACCATTAATGATTTATCAGAACAAGCCACAACTTGTATCCCTGGCAGACAGAGCGATGCAATAGGGCCTGTCCTTGGCTATGAGAACAATGTTTATGCTAACATAGGGCTGATTCTTGCGTCCTAACCCTTCCGCATTTGAGAGATACCAGAATGTACGGACCCTCGATCCGGATTTCTTCGACTCAGGGATGTATGCGCCTCACACAGTTCCAGTTTAATTGATCAAGCAGTGCGGTAAAAATCTCAATCGCTCCCGATCCGCCGCCTGTCGATCACGATTCAAAAGCGTTCATTGAGGAAGCAATCTGTGCCCATAGAGATGTCGTATACACGGCAAGGATAGTCTCCAATCACCCCTCGAAGCATGGCAAGTGAGGATAAGCAAGTGGACAGAGGGCGAGGAGAGCCCGAATATTGTGGAATGAAAGTCGCGAGCCTTGGGATAATCGTGATCATCGCTGCACTTTGCGATTGCTCCACGGTGGTGTCGCCGATGCCGATCTTCTTCTTCAACAATGGCTTGACATGCGAACTTGGCGCGTGAACTTGACGATTTCGTCTGACAAAATCGTGGTTTCCCCAGAGCAAAATATGTCGAGGGTAAAATGGAGTGACAATGGGCAAGAGTTAGCTTTCAGGAGACTAATAACGACCCCTCCAACGTCAAAGTGGACGTCTACATCAAAGTCCAAATGTAGAACAACAGGCCCAATTACCGGTATGAGATGATCGGACTGGATCCTCACCTCAAAGGTGATCCTCCACTGAGTCCTCTACCGAGAGAGGGCTTCGTGCGGCAAAATCGTCTCTCGGCGCTGTGTCGGAAAAAGCATGGCACGGAGCAAAGAACTTCTCGCGACGGGTCTGGATCTAGAAGCATACAATTATCGCAGTCAAGAAATGTCATACACTTGGCGAGCTGAAGAGGGCACAGAATGCCCAGAACCCTGCAAGTTCGAAATGTGCAACGGGACAAATGATTCATACCTGCAATGGATGTTCCGCTTGTTTCAACGATCTGCGGCACTTTCCTGGCGGCAGCATCAAATTGGACGAAGGATGGGTTCCCTTTTCCTTGAACGGCGAATCGAAACCAAGGTTTGCCGGACTGAAGGAGATACTGGAGGGGATGGATTCGACATGGCCAAGCTCAGGTGTATTACAACTCCGTCTCGACGTCTGCAGCATCTTTCAATGTCCGGCCAAGACCATTGGCGGTTGTCGGCTGTCTCCTGAGAATCTTTCCATTGAACCCATAATCACCTTAGATGCCGAACAAACACCTCACATCTAGACAGGCTCAGACAAGCAACGGGTTGAATGCAAACTTTCGCTCGGCGATACAGATTGTTCTTGATTGTAAGCAACGAGAGCCGCTTGAAGAGGAAGAAGTCATGAGACCAATCGCACCACACAGGCTAAGAGGCTACTTTTCATTGCCACCATCCATTGTGGTGTGCCACGACAGCTTCGGGTCGGAAAGACGTGATGGGAGCAGTTCGAACAACTCGCTAGTTGATCTCTTCCATTCCGTCGCCATTAGATCCATCTTCCAAAAGGAACATGCCTCGCACCGGTAGACTGCTTCTTCAACTGATGATCATAATGCGGAAGGTCGCATTCATTGCAAAGGCAAAGTTACCGCCTGTCTGCAACACCTTGGCTTCATCGAGAGCGACATCGACGCCAAATCGGTCGATCTTTCTGGGCCGCTGGAGGACCTTCAGAAGTCTGAGTGCTTCCCAAAAACCTGCACATTCAACGTTACCTACGGATCGCAATGACGGACTCAGCCCGTTGGGTAGCCCTGAAGCTTCCACTCATCTTCGGCGTGGAAGCCACGACCCGGGGAGGATTCTTGGCCAATCGATGGTGTGGGAAATGCTCTCACCCACACTTCAACCCCTAAGAAAACCTGAAATATCAAAGTTGTCAGCGATCCTCATGTCACATCGAGGATGAGAGACGTCAAACTTGAATTCGATTAACTGAACGTTCCTCTCATCCATCTAATGGTGCAGGCCGGCCGATCACGTGATTATGCGACAGCCGCTTCCGTGTGATCTTCGGCCCATAAAAAAAAAGAGTTAGACGAGTTTCAGTTTGCCGCGTCGGATAGCCACTTATCTGAGGATCAACTGCCAAATGAAGCACTTGTGACTCAACGCTTCCGTCGCCTCGCGAAATGTTTCTCGTTTGTTGGTGAGCACCTGCCTTTCGACGGCTCCTGCCTCTGCATGTGCTCTGCTGCCTGCCATCCCATCCCGTTGCGGTGACTGCGAACGCGTCGTCCGAAGTCGGGACCGGCGTCAGGTGCGCATATTGGCTTCACGCACGCCATCATTGGCTTTCGGCATCGGACGATTGCGCCTTTTCTGGTCATTTGGCGGTGAATCGGCGGTGGATCGGTGGGTCCAGCCCCTTCACAGCGGCAGTTGCACCGTCCGATCGCCGCCCGACCCCTGTTACCCTCTTGATATATAAACCTCTCCCTCTTCCCTCCAACTCTCTCTTTTCTTTCCTTAGCTCTCTTTGCCTTTTGGCTTAGATCAAGTGTAGTATCTGTTCTTTTCAGTTTAATCTCTGAAACGAGGCTACGGCCTCATATTCAAGATTAATCTTATTTTTGGACCCGGGGGGGATTCCTCTGTGCATGCACATGTTTCCTCCCACAGTGTCGCCGGTATTGCACTACCTCCGGCTGACGCGACCCTCTTGTCTTCTTTTCATTGATCCTTCCGCCTGGTGTGGGAGATTGACGAAGAGTTTGATTTTGAAGATCGAATGAATATCAACCCACTGCTCGCTTGGGACACTGGCTCTTAACCTCATCGTCTTGTGCGCTTTCAATGGCCCCGGCAACATCAAGTCCGATATCTCCGGCACACGGCTCTCTTAAGGACGTAAGAACAGCCAGCTTAATTTTCAACATGACAGGCAGCAGCTGCGTTGGAATCGCCACGAAAGACATGGTGCATCACGCTCAATGGTTCTGTCCAGAGTGCATCACTGGTACCTGGACTCCAGATGGAAACGCTTCAAGCTCGCTTCACCTGGAAATGCCTTGTGTGCCGGCAAGGCAGCACTGTCTCCCATTCTCAAATCTATGTGAGTTTGGGTCAACCTGGCGGGCTCTACCGAAGGTACATGCGGAGTGCTGGAAAGACACAGCGCCCGTGGTCGATACCATTTGATTCCACTCAAGCTTCGCACTACGCATGAAGATCATGATCACTAGCCGCATCGAAGACTCTATGGAAGCGTGATGGGTCGGATCCAATGGCTCAGTCCAGAATGCATACTTCTGCGAGCATGTCGGATGGAAGCAGATCGAACTTGGAGCGCTGGACAATGCCATCATTGGCAAGATTAAAGCCATGTCCCGAGTTCTAAATAGCACGGAGGTCTGGTGGATTGCTTTAGATGGCTCAGTATGTGATAAGTTCTGGTGTGAAGATGCTCGATGGGAGCGGTCTGAGATCACACCAGCAGGAAGTGCCGCTGTTGGCACCAGCATCGCTGCAACAAGGCTTCCTCTGACCTCCATGGACCTGTGGTGGATAGCCAAGGATAGCTGGATGCAAGACGCATACTTTTACGAGAGTACCGGATGGAAAGGCTTCGATCTCGCTTCAGCTGGGAAGTGCTGCAACTGGACGCATCGAGGCGGTGTTTGGAAGTGTGTTGGACTTCACCACCAGATTGTGCATTCCAGGGCACGCATTGGTACGATGCCGTTCACATGGCGGTGATTCCAGCCCGGGGCCAGCAAAGTTTGATGTGATTTGTGGTTACAGTGCGAATCCCAGGTGCGATGGAAGTCTGCTTCTCAGTGCCTGCGAGATCAGAGCTGGACTTTGCATTCGTTCTCCAAAATACAGACACCGATTGCAGTTGTCGAAATTTTGAACAAATGGCATTACTCATAAACTGTATGACCGATCTATGAATTCCACAGCGTGATTTAATTTCCAAACGCATCTTTCAAGCACTGCTCAGTATCGTTCTCCAGATCTCTGCAGTAAAGCCACGTCTGGTCCACCCCGCTACCCCAAGTCTCCATCTCTAACTTCTCTCTCTCTTCCTTCGGTAGCGTCGTCTTGTTTAACAGCTGCGTCAATTTCTTCACTCCGTCGACTCGTGCATTCCTCATCTTCTCCCACGCATCCAATGACTTATTCCACTCTCTCCCCTTCGCCACCTCAGCTAGCACAATCGTAAACGAATATGCATCCTCGAGCGCCTGGCTTGCGCCCTGTCCCGCTGTGGGAGGAACAGCGTGTGCCGCATCGCCCAGAATAACGACACGGCCTTGCTCCGACGACCATTTACTCAATCGCGGGACGTTGTAGAACGGCCAGATCGCCACCGTTTCTTCCGGCACCGCTTCCATGGCAGATTGTACAATGTCTGGCCAGGCATCCTTATCCTTGCAGAACATCGAAAGTAACTTGGCTTTGTCGCGAGCGAGCTCATCCCAGCCTGCGTGATCCTGCTCTGGGTACAAAGCTACCGTACCAGCAAAAATGGTACTACCTTCACCGTCCTGTGGTGCCATGATGAAAGTTCCAGGCTTGCTTTGTACTGCAACCGGAAGTGGATAGTCAGGATGTTCCGGCGGCATACGGAGTGCGGAACGGGGAAACGCGCAATTGATGCTGATCATTCCTGCATAAACGGGTCGCGCAGACGGATTGATGCATCGTCGGACAGTGGAGTGGATGCCATCTGTACCGATGAGCAAGGAGCAGTGCTTTGTAGTGCTGTCCTCGAATGCAAACTCAACGCCATCTTCGGTCTCCGAAACCACATGCGAGAATTTGGCGCCATAGAACACCGGGATGCCAGCATCGTTGATCTCAAACCGCAGATGATCTAGCAAGCCTCTTCTGTATAATCGCAAGCAATCGTACCCGAAAAGCTCCTTGCTGCCGAGATAGTATTCGTCGGTGGTCTCGTGAGCGTTGTTCTTGAAAATCATCTTCTGGAAACTGAACCCCTTGGGCTCGAGGTCTTCGTAGACACCAAGTTTATCGAGTATTCTCAGAGCGTTTGGTGAGAGGATAAGAGCTCCTGTCGTTCGGTAGATGGTCGAGCGCACCTCATAGATTTTGCATGGGATTCCACGTGCGTGAAGGGTCAGCGCCAATGTCATTCCCTGGCGAGAATTAGCGAATTGAAAGAAAGCCCCTGCTCATGGTCACTGACTGCAACACCGCACCCAATGATTGCGATGTCCTTTGTTGGCGAAGACATCTTTCCAAACTCCTGACCGGTCGGATAGTTCTAACTGAAGCAATGCTTTCAAGGACCTCAGGATGATGGTTCGAGCTGGCAAGGAACTCTGCCAGTGCTTTTCAGGTGGATAATGGTTTGAATGGAGCTTTCGAATTGAGGACATGACTACGTTCTTATGTGATCCTCGAATATGAGACAACGGCTTGTGTGCAGTCGAAGGGCGTCCTATGTTGCGAGATTTTGCGAGTAATGTTCTTCTTCAACTGCTATTTTTGAATAGTTGAAGAGAACATTCCTCTGGAATTGACCAATGTATTCGACTCGCTTCAAGATATTCTCCGATCGATACTCGGTTCTTCCGAGCATGCTTGCTGACTGATGCTTCGCTCTAGAGCCAAGTACGGCTAGTTTGTTAACCCTAATAATCCTATGCTCCGCGTTTCGGACTGTCCGGTCGCTCTTGCCATTGCGGTTTGACTCTGTAGTGATGGATGTCATATAACAATGGTAGAGAAGGGCGTTGAAGTTTCATTATCCAGTCTTCAGCTTCGCATTCAATAAAAAGGATCCAGCCCGGGCTTGATTTTCGACAGTCCAGCGTCTGACCAAATCACTCATCAAGTCGAACAAACATCTTCACTCCCTCACAACATCCGACATTCCAGATCGATCTGAATTAGATTTCGAGAGCTCTTCCATCTCATTCAGTATGCAAATTCTCATCCTCGGCGGCAGTGGGCGAACCGGAAAGCTCGTGATAGACGAAGCATTGCGACGCAACCACTCTGTCGCCGCCCTGGTCCGCAACGAGAGCAGTTTGAAGCCTCGTGGAAACTTGACGGTCGTCAAAGGCACTCCTCTTAAGCAAGAAGACATTGAAGCCGCGTTCGAAGCGACACCATCCCCTCCAGATGCTGTAATTGTCACCCTCAACGCAGCTCGAGCCAGCGACAGCCCCTTCGCCAAACCGATCACACCACCGCGATTCCTGGCCGACAGCAACGAGAATGCTGTTGCGGTAATGCGCAAATACGGTGTCCGACGGATCGTGACGATGTCCGCATTCGGGGTCGCAGATTCGAGCAAGGAAATGGCGTGGCTAATGCGACACATAATTCGGAAGACAAACATGTCGTACCAGTTTGAAGACCATGACTTGGTGGACAAAGAGATGAAGACCAGCGGAACGGATTACACCTTGGTGCGGCCCGTGGTGCTTTCCGAGGGAGAGGATCTGCCAGTCAAGGACTTTGGAGATTCAGGAAAAGGAGTAGGCATGATGTCGAAGATAACAAGAAAGAGCGTCGCGAGCTACTTGGTGAAGGCAGCTGAGACTAACGAGCTCCGTGGGAGGACTCCGGTGATCGCGAACGTATAGTATTTTGGTTTTTACTATTGATTTCCAGATCGGTGTATCATAGAAGGAGTTGGCGTTCCAGTACGGAGTAAAACGGCATAGATGGTAGTTTCGGGTACAATAATGATATGATTCAGAGTGATCCATGAATGAAATCTCTTTAAAGACCTGTGCCGTACCAATCCAGATCGAAGTCCATGGCGAGTTCGGAGAAGTCGAAAAGGTCCGATTCGAAACTTCCATAGTCAGAAACATTAAGCGGAGTTTCGTTTTGGCCAACCCCTTCAGGAGCGTGGACTGCACACTCCATTGGCTCCAAGTCCTCAGCGACCTCACTCAAGTACAAGTGGGCTACATCCACAACCTCCATTAATCCCTTTCGCATCACACCAACGTCCAAATAATCTTCCGAAACGTATAAAGAAACGGCTGCCAGACCGAGCACATCCTTGAGGTCACCGCCGAGAACACCGATAGTACCAGCAAGAGTTTCAATGCCCTCTCGAACGTCACTGATGTCTGTAACAGAGCCGTCGCTGATTCCCTCGCAAAGATATAGTATGGCTTTTTGAATATCGGTCTTAAAATTAGCGAAGAATAAGTGCCGTTCAATATTCCCTCCAATGCGGTGATCGTCGCTCAGGCGACAAAACCTTGAGAGTATTTCACAAGCCTTCTTGTACCTGCTGTCGACTTGTGCCTCAGTGTTCGGGTTCATTTGTAAAATTGACCGGGCAATCCAGTTAGCAACATTATATCGTCCACGTGTAGTAGCAGCATCCTCAAGAGCTTGTAGCGTTGCATTTCCCAAACTCACACGGTCAGAGCCTGCCAGATGGCTTGGAATGGACGATGCTAACTTTGCAGCATCTAGCCGGGGAAGGAGGGATTCCGTGAGTAGAATTTGTCCAGTCACATCTGTCTGAGTTTCTTTTCCTTGACCTTGCGGTAGCGCTGAGTCAACGTTTGACAAGTCCGAGTCATTAACGTTGAGCGGAAAGAATATTGTTTCCTTCGTCATATCTGTAAGCGGCGGCATTCCACTAGCCGTGGCAAGCTGCAAATCAAGTTCGACCAGAGTAAGCCAGAGCCTCTTTCGTACTTCTTTCTGAGCTCCAGAGAGCTTTTGCGACCCAGATGCATCATAGTGAAGACCCATTGTCATAGCAGTGCGGACTATCGAGCCCATAGATTGCCACAAGATATCGCTCGGCGTAAAAAGAACCTGCTCGGCCAGAACCAGGAGAACTTGAGACTGCAATGTGCGGATATCTAAACGTTCTTTCCTCGGAAGTCGAAAAGACCATTCCCGAAGTAGATAGCAGCGATCTGCAACAGATATATCTCCAACTTCAGAGTAAGTCTTCGGTCGACAATCATTGTGCGTCGCGTTAGAAGCACAAGCAAGCGCAATTACTGCAGTTAACAATGGCAGAAAGGATGAATGCAGTACAGGTTGCTGACTGTCTCTGCGGTCCATGAATTGTTCGTAGTCTTGATAAAACGTCGGGATGTGCAGCACTCTGTGAACCTTCTCCCAGTATTCGAAATATTTGTCAATAATGTCGTCGCACAAATCCCTCGGCGGTAGTGTTTCAAGCATTAGCTCTACGGCCGGCTTCTGTAACCGGTTCAAATCGCATCGACGCACTTGGTATCGAGCTCGGAATACTATCTTTTGCAATGCATGAACTTCCTGGACTGCGGACATGGCAAGGGAGTCCGTCATGGCAGCCTTGATCATAAGATCCAAAGCCTCAGGAAACTACCCATAATCAGTACCTCCTGGTGAAGTAGGGGGGTGGGACGAGATTATCTCACCTGCTTGCGTAACTTTTGTCTGATGTCTCTTCGAAGTCTCGTCCGGTTCTCCTTCACGACAATAGAATCTTTTGCAATCTCTTCTATCTCAGCGCATGTCCCTTCCGCAGCCGTGCACCCCTGAACACGCCCATTGTACCTCTCGCTAATACTATGCTCGATCTCCGAGGCAGGCACTGCAGCAGTATTCAACCCATTGTTGGAAATTGTGTTGGCTTGTTTCTCCAGCTCCGCCACTCGAGCCTGGAGGTCTTCTATAGCTCTCAACACCGAGGCATTCGTACCCAGTCCATTACTTTGTTGTGTTCCACCACCCGTCCTTGCTCTTTTCCTCGGCGAGTCGTCGTTCTCGTCGTAGCTGTTCGTGGATTGAGATATACTCGGGTCTACCGCATACGTGCATTGCGCTGAGCGACGACTTCGAACGCATTGCTCGCACGGCTGAGCTCTGTCGCATCTCAGCTTCTTCCGACGGCATGAGAGGCATGAGAGAGTTGGCCGCGGCCGAGCACGGGGGTTATAGGCCGCACTGGGCTCGTTGGACATGGTTTCGCATGACAGTCGCAGGTCCGAGTCGCTCAGACGCGTTCGTGTTGTACGTGATTTCCGTGCCCTTCATCACGGCGGCGGAAGTGGGTGACAAAAAAGTTGAGTCATAGCTGCAATGTATTGGACCGTAAGGATGTATAGCCTCGCCAGTTAATATAGATTGTATATACTAAAGCTGCGCGTTTTCGATAAATACGCTCCGGTATATATTCAATCGAGCTTTAACAGGTGCTCTCGCTCCTGCTGAAGAACAAACCTTGTTCTTACTACAGCCGTTCAGTTAACGCGGGCGCGTGTCCTCGCTAGATCTTGCGCTTCCCTCATCCATGCCACTGCGCTATAAAAGAGTAGTAGTAGCTTATTAAAGAATACTATACGATAATAAGCCATTTTCGCAAGTATTGCAATTCAAAAAATGCAATATCTCGAGATATTCTGCTACTCTCGAACGCATTTGTCAACAAGTCGCGTATTTCGTATCGCGGAATAGGCCTTTCCAGGAAAAGAAATAATATATCCGCCACCTATTTGAAAGCCAGCTTCCCGTCCCAAGTCGAAGGAAATACTCTTAAGTTTCGCTTGCGCTTATTTCGGCATTATTTTCACTTATCATCTTTACTCAGAGCAGTCTCCTAGAGACATGTTGTCGTCCTTGTGTGCCTGGAGAAATCAGCTTCGGTTTGACTCGACTCAGTTCGGACTACATACCTCCACACGATGCTTACTACCGTCGACCCGTCACATACACTCCACACGTCCTAATTTCACCTCCAATCCATCTCAACGGGACTTTAACAATTTTTCATAGTCCAGAACATTGCCTTCGACCCGTCCGAAGACTCCCAGCCTTCGCCAAGCCGAATACCCTCCGTGTCCTCTAATCTTGCGCCTCAAACCCTCCGTGTCCTCTAATCTTGCGCCTCAAACCAAAACTATGGTGTCCGCGTACGAGAGATGTGGAACGATTGCAATACGTGGGGGCGGGAGGCTTTGTTTTAGCGGCAAGCTGGCTGCTCGGATGAACGAATCGTGAAAAGCGCAAATGACTTAGTGCAAGAGAGAACACCAGTTCCAATGTCAGCGACGTCTGACGTCATATCAGTTTTGGACCACACATCCGATGCAATAGATCCTATCCAGGGTTCAGCATTTGAGCGCTTCTTATTTGTCCTCTCGTTTTCTATATGGCGTTGTGAACGACGCGCTTCAACATCGCATGCCTCACGATTATTCAAACTTCCACACGGGTCAATGCAGGCTGAACAGAAACTTAAACGATGACACGACACTTCTCCCATGCAGTCAAAGGTATCGGGCCGGTTGCCATGGCTATGGAACCGACAATCTAGCGATTGGTGGCATACAACTACTCTACGGGAAGTCCGAGGATAACACGAATTCGTTGGAGCAAGAGCTGCAGTTATTGGAACAACACGGTTGGACACGGCTTATCAACGCTGGCATATGTATATACAATTGGCGCGATGTTACATTGCTAAAGCTCTTCCAAGCTTCCAAGCAGCATGGCGAGGATGAAGGTTCTTGGGTCTGGGTGAACTAGATACCTACCCCACGGCGGGCCAACACCCGAACATGCTGGTTAAGAGGCTATTTCGCGATAAGGCGAATAGCGACCGACTAGGCATGTGTTGTATTCCGAGGAGGTGATAAAAGGTGATCCCTCTGCTTGAAGAGACGAATGAGAGGTGCGCGCGACAGGGGACACCTTTATCTCTTGGCCCTTATCCTTGGCGCGTTCCTTCCCCGGATGGTTATTGATTGTCGATCCAACTGATAACTATCGATGCCACCGTACGACTCGTGTTCGAAGCACGGCGACTCGTATGCCCTGCATGCGAGTGCTTGGGATTAGTTCTGGCGTTGGTTATAAGATGGAGCCTCCGCTACCGTGTACTTGGTCGACGTCGTGGTCTGCTTCTACCCTTGCAAGCACAATCTGTCTCTGCTTGAATGCAAAATGTCGGACTCGGATCCCGAGAAAACGCAAGAATATGGCTATAGCAAAGAAAAGGGCTATCAAGAGCCGGGCCATGGTTATGGTCAAGGACCCGCTCTTGTCACCGAGGACCATGGCGCCGACTCCGAATTGCAGCGCCGGCTGAGTACGCGACATATCACCATGATTGCACTTGGATCATCGATTGGTATGGGGTTATGGCTTGGATCTGGTCTTTCCCTCGCCTCTGGAGGACCAGCGGGTATTTTTATCGGATATCTGCTCTCAGGTTCCATGATCTGGAGCGTCAGTCATAGCATCGGAGAGATGGCTGTCATGTATCCTTTACCGAGCGCTGTATGTCGATTTCAATTATGACCGTTGCTTTCTGGGCTGACTCATTCTTCACAGTTTGTGCAATGGACGAACAAATTCGTTGATCCTGCTGCTGGGTTCACCCTAGGGTGGGCCTACTGGTTTTCATTCTGGATAACTATTGCGAACGAACTTCAAGGTGTGGTGACCGTTCTCGGATTCTGGACAGATGCAGTCCCTACCGCCGCATGGATATCAATCTTCTGGGTCGTCATCATTTGCATCAATATCGGCGCCGTGAACGTCTTTGGAGAAATCGAAGTCATTTGTTCCATGATCAAGTTCGGGTGGATCTTCGTCGTCATCATCTCTTGCATTGTCATCTCTGCTGGCGGCGCCCCTAATGAGTCGGCCATAGGCTTTCGGTACTGGAATTCAACCCCGTTCATCAACGGATTCAAGGGCTTTTTGTCTGTCATGCCGACTTGCATCTTCGCCATGTCCGGTTCGGAGAACGCTGGACTTGTAGCGGCAGAAACTGCAAACCCGCGCAAGTCAGTACCAAAAGCTGTCGGTTCCATCTGGTTGCGTCTCAGCTTGTTCTACATCATGGGAAGCCTCATGGTGACCATCACCGTCAGTCCCACGGATCCGAACCTCTTTGGTGGCGAGGGCACAAATGCCAGTCCATTCGTCATCGCCTATCGCAATGCTGGTATCCCGGCAATGGCACATATCATGAACGCAATCATCTTAATCTCCGTTCTGTCGACTGGCAGTATCTCGGGCTACGCCGGATCTAGGACGCTTGTTGGTCTTTCACAAATTGGCATGGCACCCAAGGTAAGCAGATTCTTCATTATATACTTACGATCTAAGTGCTGCAGCTGACTGCGCTCAAGCAAATGAGGAAAGCCGACAGCTGGGGCCGTCCATGGTACGGCCTCGTCCCCACGCTCGTCATCGGCGGCGGCCTCGCATACCTGAACGTCAGCAATACCGGCTCTACAGTGTTCGGCTGGTTCTCCAACCTAACGTCTCTCTGCACCTTGTTTGGATGGGGCATGATTTGTCTCTCTCACATCCGTATGCGTCGCGCATGGAAGGTCCAAGGCCGCTCGAAGGAAGACCTGCCCTGGAGGACCTGGACGTGGCCCTGGGGCGCTTATTGGGGCCTCTTCTGGTGTGTTCTGCTCATCATCGCAGAGTTCTACCTCTCTGTCTGGCCCTTAGGTGAACCGACGACTGCCAAGAATTTCTTCGCGAATTATGTCTCGGTCGTTGCGATCATTGTTATCTATATCGCTGCAAAGATCTACTACAGAGACAGACGCTGGGTGGATACCGCTACGGTCGATCTGGATGCCGGGAGGAGGTTCTACAAGGCTGAGGAGGTTGATGCGGCGATGAAGAAGAGCTGGATCAGGAAATCGATCGAAGGCATTTGGTCATAAGCGCAAGCCCACATATGTGCGAGTCTTCGTACAATGCATGGTACAGCCATCTAAATGAGCTTCTGGGTTGATGTGTACTTTCCTCTTCAAATTTAAATTTTCTTGTTCTTCTTCTGGTGCGAAACGCACAGACTGCTATTCCGTACGAAATATTAAGCGTTCGACTCAAGGGATCGTTTCACCAGATGTCTTCCACTGCTGATGGTACATAGCCTCACTCCAAGACTGCTTATGCATAGAACAGGTCTGCACTACCAAGCTCGAAGTAACAATGTGTGGCTATGGGTAAACCCCTAAATATCAACAGTATAGTCATCAGTCTCAGGGCCAGCCACCTGTTTCAAAGACCCCTTGAAAGCCCCGGACCCACGCCCTCGACATGTGTAATGAGAGGCAAGGCTGAAACGCGAAGACTTCCGGAAAGTCAAAAGGAAAAATCATGCACAATAACGCTGGCTCATGTTAACTCACACTTATGTAGAAAGCTGTATCCCGCTCCGTGAGACTGCGGAGGTTTTGGCGATTAATTATTCTAATTAATGTGGAAGAGTTGGGATCAATCTACTTTACAAATAGATAAGTAAGTTTATCGCTTCAGTCGAGCTTCAATAATTGACTGTCCAAGTATCGGTGCGTCGGGCTTCTCCGATTTCTGCTCGCTCCAGACTTTGACCAGTTCCAATCCTGCTGCGTTCAGAAGTTCGCGGAATTGCTTTTCGGTTCGCTCGAGGGATGCATACGCTGCCATCATGGTAAAGTCCATTCCCGCTGCTATGAACGGGGCATCGCGTTCAGCCATGACGGTCTCGCTCAATAGAACAACTGAATCCGGCCCCATTGCATTACGCACCTGCTGGAGAATGACTTTGGCTTGTTTGTCTGGCCAGTCGTGTAGGACGTGAGCAAGGAAGTAGACCTTGGCACCGCAAATCGGCTGTGGCTTGAAGAAGTCGGCTACCATGGCCTCAATGCCTGAGGGAAGAGACTTGATACCATCGATGACCGAGGCGGTATCCTGGACAATCATGCGTCCTATCTCTGGGTGATGTTCTTTGAAATCGATCGTTTGATGGCCGATACCACCACCAATATCAACTAAAAAGACCTCTGGGACCGGCTCCTCCGCCATTAGTCGCTCAACCGGAAACACCTCGAACCATTTGGAATCGACGCTACGCCGAGTTCGAATTGTCATCATGACATTGTAGGCATGCTGGATCTTTGGGTTCGCTGCTACCCAGTCAAAGTTGTGTAGCTTAGTTCCCATTGCGTACTGAAACGGGCAGTCCATGGAATCAGTGGGACTTTGATATCCTTTTTCAGCAAAGTAATCAGGAAGCTTGATCACTTGAACCATGTTCATGGTCCTACAAGCGTCAGAACAACGAACAAACTAACTGAAAGATTTTAGCATACCAATGGATGATGGCCTGAGCCATTGGCAACTCATACTTGTAGAGAGCAACAGTGGGCGTCGGTTGGAAGACATCTTGATCGATCTCATTGAAAATATTCATGCTAATGAGGATGCGCATGACTCTTTCTAAAGAATATCAGTCACCTCTTCTCATACGTCTCTTCCCCACTTACTGATGAGCAGTGCCTCGCACTTTGTTTCATTGCTCAGCTGCTCCAACGTCACATTCTCTTTCTTTGCGAGAGCTGGTGCGCTCGCGTGGAAGAGTCGCATATCAATCGCAAGACGAAGAGCGATTGATTTCAATGGCTGTGGCACAGTTATTGGCAAATGCACACACACTGAACAACACACTTACAGCGAATAGCAAGTCCATTAACTTTCGGTCGAAAGGCTGGAATGCCGAGACCAGATTAGTACAGGCTTCAAGGAGTTGAGCCTTGTCAGCCTCTGGTGTAGAATCAGGATTTGCAGCAGCGTCATTAAGGGTTTTCACAACGGTTGAGATATCCATGATCAACGAGGAATAGTTTTTGAGAGGCCTGAGTGGCAGATCAAAAATGTGAATAGGTTGATTGTAGAAGGAAGCTCTCTGTGGGAAGTAGTGATTATATACACGAATTCTGGTACTAGGCTACAGCTCACATCCTTTTACTTCTTTGAACGAGTAAGTACAGCTTGAGACTCACTTTCACCAGTGGTGTATCCTTAGGACTACGAAATAGGACTAGGTTAGACCCTTGGCTTGGCGTCCGCGGGCCCACGGAGGGAGCGACGGAGCAATGACCCTCTGAATCTCCACCTGCCTCTCTCTTTGGCTCTCTCCACCGCTGAATGACTGCCCATAATTCAGTCCGGAGCTTGGTGCAACCATATCAAGCCTGTGATTGTGGACCCAAGTTCGACCATCGTGGTTAAGCCTCCCATGTCCGCGGCTCCGCGGGCCTTGCGCCACCGTCACAATGATACCGGCCATGCAAAGGAATGCATGTCTATCATGTCGTCAAAGGAAGCTGAAATGCGATAGACAGCAGCCATGCGCAAACTGTGTCGCTCGCTCGATCGAGTGTAACCAACAGCAACTCCCGCCAGTCACGCGAGGAGTGAAAAGACCTCCGGACGAGTCGGATCCATCGACAATATCGCATATCCTCACCAGACTAGATCGAATTGAAGCTTGCATAAATCGAACGCAAGACAATGATATTGACAACCTTGTCTCAACCCCAATTGGAAATGAGCTGAGCAAGATACGAAACGTCGTTCCAACCCCGGCCTCGAAAGTCCACGCACCGTCGACCGATAGAACCACTCCTTCGGTCCACTCTGAAGGCGCAGTGCAACGGGTTAAATTTTCGGCAAATGACAACTTTTTGGTGTGTTTTTAATCCTAATATACCGCTTCCTTAGATAACTGTGGACAGCGCAATGCACTGATGCATAATCTTTACATATCGATCTCAGCAGACTCCCGAGTTCAGCAACACGCGGACTCCCATCAGATTCAGCTACCTCCTAAATGGGAGACGCTTCGCTTGTTTCAGGTCTACTTTAATTACATTGGCCACTTCCAACACATCATCTACGAGCCACATTCTCGCATTTTGATTGAGGAAGTCTATTACCAAGTGGTTCATGTCTCAACGACAACTGCACCGCGGGGTTTAGCTTTGATATTAGCTGTCATTGCAATAGCAGTCATGCTCGAGCCTCTCCACGGTAATCTAGATGAAGTCCTCCCGATTCTCAAAGAACGACTGAGGATATGTGCTGTGTACATCCGATCGTCTATGGACTGCTTGGAACAGCATCGCCGAAGAATGAATCATACACTCGAAAATGTACAAGCTATGCTTATTCTCCAATTCCTCATCAGCCACATTGAAGCCTTTTCTGCCCGATCCCGTGGCTTACTCGCCGAGGCCACTACGGTATCTCAAAGTCTCGGCCTCCATCTCATCGATTCGACAACAGCCAAAGGAAGCCTATCACAGAATAGGACAGATCTAATTACTCGAGAGATAAAGCGAAGAGTTTGGTGGTACCTAACGGCGATGGATTGGATGATTTCCATGACAGAAGGTAGGGGGTTTCTGTTTCACGGGTCGGATGAATTGCTAACTCGATGAAGGGCCATTTGACGCAGTTTACCTCATACAGCCGAGGTTTATCACTTCCAATATCCCTAAGCATGTCAATGATGACGATCTTGGAAATCCTAACATCAAAGAGCGGCCACTGTCAGAACCGACTACCATGTCGTATGTTTTGAATCGTCTCAAGGTCGCAGAGATATCTCGGTGCATTTCAGACGTGACACCGCACGATCCAAACGATGCGACTTACGAACTAATACTATCACTTGATTCCAAACTTGAATCGTTAATTCGAGGCCTCCCGGCGTTCTTCAACATTGAAACCGCCGACTCGGAAGAGACTGGACTAATCGACCAGACACACCCGTACATCCCTATGCAACGACTCATAATTAATATGATGATCAATCTTATGCGATGCAAACTCCACTTTCCCTATTTCGCTGGACACCCGAGAAAATCTCTCCATGCCTTCTCACGAGATGCTAGCTTGAAAGCTGCTCGACACGTACTCTCGGCGCATCGGGACATGATCACCTCGGATATGTCGCACTCCGCTGATTTCATGAAGATCCAAGGAACAGTACTGCACATGTTTATCGGGGCACTCATTCTAGCGACAGATCTCTGTTGTAACCAACATCATGGCGAGGATCGTGAAAGTCAGTCGTCCGAGTTGATGGCGGCGCTAAAACAGCTGGAAGGCATAAAGCAACATTCTCAAATTGCTGCGAAGTTCCTCGAGGTTCTGACGGAATTGCTTGTCAAGTACGGAGTTTGGACCCCCTCCACGGCTGTTCCGTCAAATACGGAGAATGAATCGGATCCAAATGTGCACTCTCTTGAGAATGGCCACGTGAGTGCACAAGACTTCGATATACCCTTCTCGGATATACCCTTCCCCTTTGATGATCTATGGAAGACATTTGTGGAATGGCCTGCAGCTTTTGACATGATTGATGTCTTGTAACGTAGCAGCCCGGCAAGAGGATGACAAAAAGTTGGCCACAGCTTTCAAGACTGTGCAGCCGTCTATGTACAGCACGTATAGGTAATATAGGATGCAAGTTTTTCAATAGCCCACTGTTATTTAATACACTCTAGAGAACATATAACTGAATTTTCAGAGATAGTCTTGGTTTCCCTCTCTCTTTTTCTCTAAACTTCTACCTTGAGAAATGAAAAATGAAGCAAAACTGACAGCCTCAACATTCTTTTTCGTATATCTAACAACCTGAAGCGACAAATAGTGATCTAACCTAAGAAATGAAAATTAAGCAAAACTGACGACTCAACATTCTTTTCCGAACTACTACATGTATGACACCTGATACATCGTTGCGTGAGATTGTCGAGTTATGGTCCCTGCCTCTGGTACGTTGGCTGCCATGCTCTTGAGAGATTGACTCGGCGAAGAAACCCAACGAGGATTCAGTTGCCCACTCTTCACCCACCGAAATTGTACTTGAAGAGCTGCTGTGAATTACACGTTGCTGGATTTACGCCTTGATTCACTGGTTCAAACAAATTCTCGACCAAATATAACTCGTACATCTCATCTTGAGCTGACTCGCTGTACCACGTCCCGACGCGATATTGGCAATCTGCAGGTCCGGTGCCGTCTTGCCTGTGTAGGAAAATACTGGCGATATCGTTCAGCGCCTGTTGACAATGTTTGCTGGTGCGCGAATTCTTGATGGTGAAACTGACGGTCGCCATCCCGTCGGAGCTTGTAACCTGGTGGGACACGGGGTTTAAGATCGCTTTCCATCCAGCCACATCACCGCAGAATTGATTGATAGTATTCCCAATGTCATTAGTAGGATCATGGATATCCGATTGAATACTGTTCGCGTAGTCGCATACGACGTAGCCGCCTCGAACGCCGAGGAAGAAGGCTGAAAGGAGAGTGAGAGCTGAGATGATTTTCGGTGCCATTGCGACTGATATTGAAGTGGTCGAGGGGCGAGAAACAGGAGGATCTGAAGGACAGCAATTAGTATTACAAGTATATGTTCGTATATGTTCGGCTAAACGTACTACAATGTAGCGAACGTCTGGTTCTGCGACTCTGAAATAAAAAAGAGAGTAGAGCACCAAGACAGTTCTCAATCTGATAGTAGCCTAATGAATGAAGAGGTTTTCTATCATCCTGAAGACTGTCAACATCAGGATGCCTTCATTCTTATAGTACAATATCGGTTGCACGTCCTCTGTTCATCTGGTTAACCATTATCCTATCCAGGTCCGGAAAATTAATATTCGACATTTCAGTCAAATTACATTCAGTTCAGCTGAATTTAGGGCGGAATGAGAATGAGACATTGAAACATGTTGATTTTCCCCTGAGCTGAAGAAGAGAACTGATTCTTGCTATAGCCGTTCAGGTAATTAAGCTAAACGATTTTGTCGCCCGCGTGCTGGCTTCCTCTCAATCTCGCTAGAGATCAATTGCCTGTTTTGGCAGTTCGCAGTCGAGAACAGGTTGGACAATAGCAAAGAGTTCTCACTTTAGTAACCGCTCAAAGTCCCGAAAGAAACGATCGGCATCAGGTGTCAAGATTGTCTATTCGCTCTACTATCTCGCCCCAGAGCAGCCGATGCGTTGGCTCATCTTGTAATTCGTGCCATATGACCCTTTTCAGCGTTGCTCGCATGTCCTCCCAAGATGATATCCCCATCTCTCCAACCATGCATGCCAGATGGCCTACGAACCACGTCCGCTCTGGGCTGCCAAATGCTCCAACGCCTCCGGCTGAAAGTAGCCACAGTAAGACTGGATTTGCCGCACCCGTGATCATCAGCGGCCTCAGAGCCTCTTTCAGATCGTGCTGTGCTTTACTGACCATGAGTATCGGATCAGGTTGATGTCCGCACCATTGCGAAAACACATGCAATGCAGCTGTCCAACGGCATGCTTCTGCAATGAGGTATCTCTCCGAACCTTGTTCGAGCACGGGTGATAAGCTCAAAATACGCTGGAGAGTTGAGCAGAGAAAAGTCAGCACTGAGAGGTATGTCTGCGTGGAGTCGCAGTCCTCCGCTGTCTGGTATGTCGCGGCAAGGAGCCGTATATTACGCAAGCAGGCGGCAAATTCTACGTCTACGCCATATTCTTCGAAGTCGACATATTCGAAGGCATCAAAACGTGGTAGCACTTCGTAGTACCACTGAGGATTTTCAATACCGTTAACAAGATCAATGATGGGGAATGGTTCGTCTACTGCTGCAACAAACATGCTAAGTGAGAAGTAGTTAGCACTATCCGTAGTATCGGGTATCGATTGCTTAGGTGTGAATGGGATATCTGTCATACCAGAAAACAATATTAGCAACCATCGCATTGGATTTCCGCAATCCATTGAATCCACCTCGGATTTCCGCCATCTTCTTCAGTCCTTGAATATGCATCTGCACCATCCGAATGTTGCCCTTCTCGTGCTGCAAGCAGTCAGCTCACACACCAAATTGAAGAACCTTTCATACTTACCTCTATCGCTGCAAGTCCAGCAACCGCACTGATGGTTTGATCAGACACTGCCACGCCTGAATCCGACGAGTGCTGCACCCGTTCTCGCAATAACCGAATACATTCGCTCATTAGACGTTTCGACTGGCGTACATCCGTCTTCGCATGAGATTTTTCCAAGTGGATAGCACTGAGCTGTAGTGTGACGTGGTAGAGGACTTCATCGCTGTAGATGATGGGAGCATAGTATTCTGTCTGAGGGTTCTTCCCAGGCGCAGGGTAAAATGGGAACATATTGAAGACGCAGGTCGAGAAATCTAGAAGAGTCAGTGAGGTTATGAACTTTGTGCCAAGTACAGAAGGAATGTAACATACAATGCTTCAGCAAGTAGTCGGCGTTGTTCTCGCTCGTTGGAGGATGCGTCTGAAAAGGGTCGAGAAGCTCTGGGTCGATGAATTTCGGTACCGATGGAGCTGATCTTCTTCGAGCATGCTGCGTCGACTTGAAGATGGAAAACACCGTTTCGTCAGTTTCGATGTCGCCGGTGTCCTTCGCCATAGTGCCAACTTGGCCGGGGCTCGAGATATCGACATTGTATTCGCAAGTCTTCTTCGATCCTTGGAAATATATTTTGCAATTAACACAGAGAGGATGCGTCTCATCACACTGCTCCCGTCAGCATATCTCAGGTGACAGACAATACGGAACGATTCAGGAGCAGCCTCCAAAGTGAAAGAATGACCCAGGACAGTGGACTACGAGTGTGCGACCGACAAGGACTCACCTTGATCTTCCTTTCTTTGCAAGTCTTGCAGCCTTTTCGAGATTTTTTGTGAGCTCGTGGGGCGACTAGTCTCTGACACTCCTCTGAGTGCTGGTCAGCGTTTGGATAAGTCATCGGGTTCGGGTTCGGGACAGTGGCTTAGAGAATAGGGGTTCTGGTAGGGTAAGGTTTGAGATGACAGAATGACTTCGCCCTGGAAAAGAACGTTGAGTACTGAATTCGATACAGTCGCAATACGGTCGCCTTCCCAGTCCTCGTCTCCGCAGCTCTCGAATTTCTGACTTGAAAAGGGGGTCCTTTGAGCTTACCTACTTATTCTGCTTCGAGATCGCTTTGCAAGGCTTTGCAATCTATCGACGGACTGTTCAATTCTGGTACATCTGTCATCGGCTTCGGGTGCATATGTAATCGAGAGAACTGTATAGATGATGTCGCTAGATCTTCAGATCGGGCTGAGAGATTCTGATTGGAATATGGCATATATGACGAGCTGAATCACAATTACCCGCTGCAATGAAGGTGTGTTAGATTTGCGGTTGGTTATCTTTATTCGGCCGTCAGGGTCCACTCACGTACATTAGAGCGTCCGCCATCAGACGGGAACTCATCCGACAGGCTGTGACGCTTTGCCACGGCCTGACTAAACTATCACGGTGATATTTTATCCCCAAGCGAAGTTAATGTTGTATCGCATTTCGGTATGTTTTCAACTGTTTCTTAGTACGAGAACACAAGAGTAAGATTTCGTTCTAAATCGAACGTCATAACGCAGACAGAACTCCTTAGTGCATGCAGGTTTCAGCATATCACAGAAGACCCGGGATCGAGGGCGTCAAAGCTGATCCCAACCATCTCTACAAGGATTCGAATTCCAGTGAGATATTCAACGAACTATAAAGGTAGTTATCGTCGTTTGGCTCATGGATTCTCAAGCGAGATGCTATGAGAGCTATTTGCTCGACTTGTCATCCACCCAGAAACGAAAGTCGACTTGATACCTACCCACAATATAAGAAATCAGTGTTTGGAGCACATGCAGCAAGCTCACCGTGATCTAGATGCCTCCAGGGTTGAGATCCTCCTTCAACTACCGTCCCTTGGCGCTGTTGTTGCCACTCATGTTCTTGAACATCGTGGCGTCAGACCAATTGACTGTAGCTCACCGCTTCGAGCTCGTCGAGCAAATGGCCTGCTCCTGACGTGTATGAACAGCTCCCCATGCCGTATCTATGCACAGGATCACGTTAGCTTCTGTTGACCGGTCGTTTCCTTCACGGTGATCGATCCCGATCGATCCAAATGGCTGCAGCAGAACAAAGAATCTGCGCAAGTGCGATGTCCCTTCTAGTACCGTGACACCATTCTGTTATGGTGTGGGAGGTTGTTGAATCGAACTTTCTTCTGTCAAATTATTTGCCGCTGATGCTGGAGACTGGATTGGGAGGTGAGTGGCCCTGGCACCTTCTTCACGGGACGTACGATGACATATTCCGGGAGAGCAGCGGATCCCAGAAATACTTAAAGCGCATATTAAGAGATGATTCAAATTGGTCGTGGTGGCTGTTTTCAACCTGCAGTATGAATCAGAACGGTACAGTTCGACTCTCATCGCCATGATCGACACACGTATTGATGAACCGGATTGCGAAGAAATAGCTCTGAAGAGTTCTTGACTTGAAGGCCGAAGGCCGGGACTTCTCAGGGACTTCAAGAATACTCGAAACATGAGCAGAACTGAAACATAAACAAAAGGACATCTTCGACTTAGAGTTGTTTCCGAAAGCAGACCATATGGTCTTCAATCAGGAATGCCATAATAAAGGGGACAGAAATCATCATTGGGCATGGTCATGGATTCCGTCACATCCCGCGTCGACAGTTGCGAAGGAGATGATCTTGTCCTTGCCTCTCAAAATGTTCATCGACAAAAGGCTTGTTGGCGGTTTTCACAATGAAGTTATCGCCTAGAGCCTGTTGCCCGGTTCCGATGTTACCAGGGAATGAAGGTTTCGATATGGGGCGAAAGATGGATCGATGTCGGACTCCAGGTTCATTCAACTGTCAACATGCATCAATCGTCCCTGGCATAGGCGAGCCATTAGTCGCGCTGCGATGCAGGATGGCGTTCTGTTCCACAATGAACAAGATTTCTGACGCGTTCGGCCGCAAACTCGTTAGTTCTCGACGACGATGCTGGAATGAGGGAGGTGAGAAAGGAACGAATTGCCCCGACCACGTTCGGGCGAATAAACGTTGGCGCTAAATCGCGGCTTTCGGCCGCTCGGCCGATTTCGGTTTGGCGCTCAGAACTCAATCTCTCCAGCGTCGTAAATCGAGCCGGGACATCATGGGCAATTGGAAATTGCATGTTCATGAAGTAAGATACGTTTCATATCGAACCTTAGTAACTTGTTTGCTCATTACCCCTTACATCGATCGATTTGTGCCTGTGTAACGCGTTCTTTCTTCTACCGCGTCTGACCCGTTCGGGATTCAGCCTCGTATTGCACACAGCCTGTATATGCGGCCTCCCACGTCGCCTTCCGCGCTGGGCCAACGGAGTTGTGCTACTGCTGCAGCTATGGGCCAATCTACAACTCCCCACGATCCGTCTTCTGGCAGGTGATGGGCGCATCAATTGAGCGCCACGTTTACCCTCTCTCGGAGGAGCCGCGGAACAGACGTTCGTGTACTAGAGGAACATTCTCCATTGCTTCAATTCTTCATCCTTAATTTTCTGCGTACATTCGATATGGGGGTTTCTATCTTAAACGTCCTCCTCTTAATTCCCGTTTTTGTCGCTCTCATTGCATACCGCCTGATCTTTCACCCGCTCGCCAAGTTTCCCGGCCCAAAGCTGGCGGCTGCAACACAATGGTATGAGTTTTATTGGGATGTGGTTCATCATGGAAAGCTAGTATTCAAACTTCGAGAACTGCACCAGAAATATGGGCCTATCGTACGCATAAGCCCTCGAGAGCTCCATATTCAGGACTCGGAGTTCTATGATGAGCTCTATGCGCCGAAGAACCGCAAACCTGACAAAGACACGGAATGGGTCAAATTCTCCATGCCTGGGTCGATATTCTCCACTGCTCCTCATGAGCTGCACCGCATCCGGAGAGCTCCTTTAAACCCGTTCTTCTCGAAACGATCCGTTGCCCAACTGGAGTCTCTTATTGCGGAGAAGATTGAGAAGCTCCGCAACCGGTTCGAGAGAGCTAGCGATACTGGAGAAGTCATACTCCTTGATGCCGCGTTCATGGCTTTAACAACCGATGTGATTTCAGATTATGCATTTGCACACGAGTGGAACTATCTCGACGAGCCGGACTTCAACCGTCAATGGCTCCAGACAATTCGTGGAGTCTTCCAGAGTGGACAGCTTGGGAGACACTTTCCATGGATGCAAGATTTCATGCAGCAGTTGCCGCGTTCTTGGGTGAAGATTCTCGTGCCACCACTCTATTATATACTGGAATGGAGAGAACAGGTCAAGCGAGAGATCGCAAAAGTATTTGAAAGCAAAGATGACGAAATGAAGCCATCGCGTCGGACCATTTTTCATGAGCTCAAGACCAGCGATCTGCTGCCGCAAGAGTTGACATTGCAGCGGGTCGCTGATGAGGCGACGATCATTGTGGGCGCTGGAGCCGAGACGACCGCGAGGACTCTGATGCTCCTGATGTTCAATTTGTTCACTCACGAAGATATTCTCCGGAAACTTCGGGATGAGCTCAGCAATGAAGAGACGCACAGGACGAAATCAGGAAGCGATGGTACCATTCTCACGCATCTGGAACAGCTGCCATATCTTGTGAGGCGTCTGTCTTCAACGTTTATATCTCATGCTGATTTTGTTCCAGTCTGCAGTAATCCAGGAGGGCCTCCGGCTCAGTTACGGCGTGACAACGCGGCTGCCACGCGTTGTAAATGAACCACTCCAATATCGAGAGTGGACCATTCCACCACACACACCAGTCTCCATGGAGCCAGTTTCTGTGCTTATTGACCCGAAGATATTTCCACAGCCACATGCTTTCAAACCAGAGAGGTGGCTCGGCGAACAGCGACTTGACAGGTATCAAGTTGCTTTTAGCAAAGGAAGTCGACAATGTATTGGGATCAAGTAAGTTCTATATCATCCAGGTTGTCGAACAGATGCTCACTGCTGATTTCCAAAAGCCTAGCGTATGCCGAATTGTACCTCACAGTTAACGCGCTCGTTTCACAGTTCGATCTGAAACTGTACGATACGTCTTACGAAGACATTCGGATGGAGCACGATTTCTTCACCGCCGCTCCAAAACTTAACAGTAAGGGAGTCCGAGTTACTGTGAGAATGGTTGCATGAGGCACCTTGAAACACTCTGGTCGTGGCATGTGTCTGGATGCGTCCTCATGTTCCTCAAGTAAGCACAGCACGAGTGTGACAAAATAGCTGCGCCCGACGCAAACTTGAAGGGCATGATTTATAATTTGTTAATATGTTTCCAATTGGCGAATCGCTTTCAACTTAGGCGTGACGAGGTGAGGACCGCGAAATGTTCGCGCAGGACCAGCATCCGGCGCTACTTCCTCTAACGAAGCGGAGTCAGACGACCTCGGAGTCTGAGGACATGATACGGGCTAAGGGTAAAGGTAGGGGAAAGTAGAAGAGGAAGGATAAGAAGAAAGATAAGAAGAATAGTAAGGGGAAGAGTAATGCGAAGTCGACTAAAGAATATAGATAGAACTATACTACTACCTAATCTAATATATCCTCCTCTTTAGAATCTAACCTCGGGTGATAAAAAGGCCGAACATCGGGAGTTCGACTAACCTTGGCCTTTTGCGCTGAGCTGTCACGGGATGTCAGACAAAATGATCGGAAGCACCGTGTGTGAAGAACTTTTCGAGTCATGTATTAAAAAATAATAATTTAAGTCTAAAGGGTTCCCCTTTCGGGGTGTAAGAATGTTCAAAAGCCCCCTATTTGTTACATGAAACCAAAACGCCATGCGAAATGCAAATCACAAAAGACAAAGGAGCGGCGCCGTCAGGCCTAAGAGGTATCTAACAAGAAAGGTTCATGAGCCATCCACATCAATCCCGATTCTCATCTTTTACCATCCTTGGCCGTAGCCGTAGCTTCCGCCATAGCCGGGATATTGACCGGTTGGCTGAGCGCTGTACGAGCTGCTTGAGGAGGAGTATCCAGCACCGTAGGACGGGTAGCTTGGGGCCGAGTAGCTAACAGAGTAGCTGGTAGGGTTCGGCTTTGGCCACGTGTAGCCAGTACCGCTAGGAGTATAGATTGAGACAGTACCAGTTCCACTACCAATTGGTGGAGGAGGAACGCTGTGAGGCGGCGGGACAACACCACCAGCCGGAGTAGAAGAGGCGGAGACAGTTTCGGTTTGAGTGAGAACTGACGTGACCGTCATAGTGGCATACTGAGTCTCGGTCGCGAAAGCTGTGTAATAGACAGTCTCTGCGGGAGCTGTAACAGTTTCTGCCGGCGGGCAGTAGCTTTGGACCGGGCACACCGGGCAGCTGTTTCCAGGAGCGCCAGCAGGGCTGGAGTAAACAGGTGCGGCAGGGCTGGACTGGACAGGAGAAGATCCACTGCTTTCACCAGGTGCTGCTGGCGATGAGTAAACTGGCGACGCTGGGCTTGATTCTGCGGGTGCCGAATAAACTGGAGATGCCGGAGACGAGTAAACTGGAGATGCCGGAGAAGAGTAGACTGGGGCAGCTGGAGAAGAGTAAACTGGGGCAGCTGGAGACGAGTAAACTGGGGCGGCTGGAGACGAGTAAACTGGGGCGGCTGGAGACGAGTAGACTGGGGCGGCCGGGGACGAGTATGTTGGCTTATAGATGACGCTCGTGTAGGTTGTCGGGACAGCCGTTGTGTAGCTCGACAGCGTGCTTGAGTACGGGCCTGTCGGGCATGGAACGTAAGTGTATACTGTCGAAATGACTGTCGAAGTGTATGTAACCGAAGTATAGATTGATGGAGGAGCAGTTCCAGTTCCAGTTGCGCCGATCGAAGTTGAGATGGTGCTGTTCGGGAAGGAGTACGGCTTGGAAGTATACGAAGCATGGCCGCCGCACTTCGTGCATGACTCCGTGACAGTGAGCGTCTTTGTCTGAGTCGACGTGATGATCTCTGTGCCTGAAGAGTACGTAATTGGGACGCAGGTGGTCGTTGTGTACGTTGTGTACGTCTTCGAGGTTCCGGTTGAAATCGGTGCGACAGGTGTGCTCACTGTAGAGCTAGACACGCCAGTTGAGAGCGGAGCAGAAGAGTGATACCCACCACTGCTGTAGACCGGGAGCGAGCTGGAAGGTACCGAGTAAGGCGGGAGACCACCCGAGCTGTAGATTGGGGGCTTGCTGTAGCTGGAGTAGGGAGGAGAGCCACCGGTCGAGTAGATTGGTGGGGTGCTTTGGCTGGAGTAAGGAGGAGAGCCACCAGTCGAGTAGATTGGTGGGGTGCTTTGGCTGGAGTAAGGTGGAGAGCCACCAGTCGAGTAGATTGGCGCCGAAGAGTAGCTTGAAGGTGCGGAGTAAGGCGGCACTGAGTATCCCCCGCTGGAGTAGACCGGGATGCTTGAGCTCGACGAAGCATACACTGGGGCGCTAGAGCTAGAGACCGGAGCGCTGTAGCTATATGCCGGGATGGAAGGAGAAGTGTACGCGGACGGGGAGCTTGAAGTGCTGGAGCTCGAAGATCCGTACACTGGAGCAGCTGGAGTGCTGCTTGAACCCCAACCGTAGGCAGGAACGCTGGAACTCGAAGATCCATACACTGGAGCTACCGGAGTGCTGCTTGAACCCCAACCGTAGGCAGGAATGCTGGAACTCGAAGCTCCGTATACTGGGGCTGCCGGAGTGCTGCTCGAGTAGGTAGGAGGTGCAGATTGGCTGTAAGGCGGTGGGCTGTTTCCGTAGCTTCCCTGGCCGTTCTGACCACCATAGCCATATCCACCGTTCTGGCCCTCTGAAGAGCCATAGCCCTCAGAACTTGGAGCAGAATAACCCCCGTACCCCTGCGCCGAGACACCGGCAATAGCGGCAATGAGAGCCACTGCTGTCTTCATGGTTGATTATGTAAAGCGATGTGTGATAGTTGGAAGTAGGTGTTGAGAAAAAGACCGTGGTGAAGAATTAGAAGTGCGAGTTGTAAACTGATAAACGAAAGACCTCTCTGCTAATGTGTCACCTCAAAGCGATGGACTAGGGCGAGAACTAGAAAAGATAAGGAAAAGTAAGAGTGAGAAACGAGAGTGGAGCACGTTGTTATGTAGTAGTATATCGTTGAGATGATCGACGGAATGCCGGGAGGGAGGGTATGCTTTATAAGAAGTGCCCACGCATGGCCAATACCACAGCGATGTACTTCTGCATGGTTCTAGCTTGTCGTATTACCATCAGTAAACTCGAACCCAATAATGTCACGGTAGAGTGGCACCCTTGAGCGGTCGCCCGGAGCGTCAGGCGGTATGGGGGAAGGGCAGTGATGCAACAGCCGCAGAACGTAATAGTGAGCGCTGGCGAATGCGCGTGGGCATAGACAAACCTTGCCGTTTCTGCCAGGAACCGTGCATTCGTACAGCTGTAAGGACCAGCCTTCTTGGGACGACACAGCCCTGCCGAGGGCGACCAATGCACGGCGAGAGACGGGGACCTGGTCAACACGAGGGCACCCGAAGGGGTTGCGGGCTAATGCAGCTGATTGTTCAACGGCCAAGGGCGAAAGACGCGCGGGAGATTGTGGCAGTGGAGGTTCAGCGAGAGAATCACAAGAGGGCCAGCTGAGTCACGGCGGTGAGTGCGGTGTGGTTGGAGGGCTGGCCGGCGCGCTAGCCACGCTACAGACTTTTCTCGCTAGCCGCGTTCTATCTTTGGACTGAGCCACATCACGACATCAGAGACACCTTCGCCACACTGCAGGTCACCAGCAGCACTGGAAACCTTCTTCTCCGTTCTGCAAAAAGCTGTTCCGCTGTGCTGCCTTCATTCGGTGACCTGCGGATCGAGCTTCGGCCTTAGTCGGCCACGCAGCGCGAAAGTGAAAATCTCACACGATGCTAGCGGTCCAGCAACGGTGAAGCCCCCAGCCCTCATCTCACACGCGCGACCACGCAACGACAGCTGCAAGCTACCCACGGGATTTTCACATGCACATGGCCGCCGGCCGAGTGCAGCTGTTCATCTGGCGAAATTTGTTTCTCATCTTCTCTCCAGATTGCTTCGGCGATCATGAATTGTGCGCACTCGCTCCCAACCTCCTTCCTCTCGAGGCTCCATCCCCATTGTCACGGCGATTGGCCACTGTGCAAATTTAGAACACGAACGGCACCCTCTACGAGCTCATACGAGCCCATTACTGAACATGCTATCGCCGATGTTTTGCCATTCCTAGGCTTGACTAACCAAAAAACCGGATCAGAGTACCAGAAGTGAGAGGTTTCCTTCGCGATCGCGTGGGTTTCCGCCAACGATTCCGCTGCGTTGCGCAGCGCTCCACCCAGAAAACCTTGCAGTCGCCCCAGCAAAAATCTTCGATCAGCGTCAATACATCGTGTTTCCTAAAGCGGATACTACCATTGCAGACTTCGTCATGTTACATCCTTTCACTGAATCAGTCTCTAGTCTCTCAATCCTTCTCGTCCTCATTCCTCCACGTCCATTCACCAAGCGCAGCGCAGG
This sequence comes from Rhizodiscina lignyota, assembly GCA_010015805.1. Classification (NCBI taxonomy): domain Eukaryota; kingdom Fungi; phylum Ascomycota; class Dothideomycetes; order Aulographales; family Rhizodiscinaceae; genus Rhizodiscina; species Rhizodiscina lignyota. The sequence goes on from ML978124.1 coordinate 132,439, forward strand.
TTGGTGGGATCGTTATTTCGACTCGGGCTTTTACCCGTCAGAAGTAAGTTTCTTTCTCACTCTCGTGAACAAATGCCAGGGTTGGCATTTCTCCCGCCCCTCGTCTCATCTCACTCCCGCGGAACTCCCTCCATTCAACGCTCAACATTTAAACATTCTGTGGAGTACCCTGCTTTCGGCAGGGAGGCTGGTACCTAATAGGCCGCGAACAGCGAGAAATAAATGCCACCTTCGCGATTCTTCACTGACAACCTTCGCTTATTGCTTCCATAGCGCTTACCCCGCCGTGAGCATCCTTCTCCAACTCGAGTCCACGGTGGAGAGAATCCTCGCACAGAGCCAGATCTGGCCAACCGCGGGAAGAGTGTCTCCTGGAACAATCAAACCGTCAGCCAGTACGAGCGCTCTTTCTATCTCAAACAGATGTTAATGTCCAGCGAGCATCATCATCCTCTTTTTCTCACCCTCTCGCCTTACCTTTTGCCTGTTCCTGAACTCGCCCCAGGAAACTTTAATAAAACTTGGCAGGGGAATTCCGGCCTCACACCTACAACTCCAGCTGCACGCAATATCGATCCTAAAAACACATCCCGTGACTCAGGGCTCTGCCACCCCGAGCACTGCCTCCCGATGAAGTTACGCGCGCTGAGGCGAGACCTGCCGACTGGTTCCTGCCCGTCCTCGGCGGGACCCACTCCCCGTATAGCGTGAGATTGTTAAATCGGTTGTCATGCCAGCATTCGACATTCTCGGTATGGTCCGGAAGCGGCGTCTCCTAGTCGTTCTTGCATAACGACCTGACCAGTCACTTCAACCACGACTTAAGACGCGCGAGTCGCGCACCCAACAACCACCCCACACTTCTTTTGCTAGGGAAGGTGTTGCGCTCAGCACTACGACCTTTGATATGTATATCGTGCGAATCTTGAGTCGTGATATACGAAGGCTTCGCTCCCGCACAGTTGGAGTTGTGAACTGCTTACCGCAATCTGAAAGAGGTGGCATCTCTTCCCTCATATATGAGCTCGGCAGCCAGCTCTACACCCATAGAAAACGGTAGGTAATTTCCTTAGTTCAGGCTTACTTTTCGTGTGCCTTCCAATATCTACTGTCCGTCTCGAAGCCATTTCCATTCGAGACTCAAAATAGTAATCTTGCTGTTACGCGTCGCACTTTCGAAAAATACGTCATGTGCTCGTTAACGATCACGATCACGGCACTGATACCGATCCATATCTCGTGACCAACCTTATCATTGGTAGACCACCGACTTGAATATTGACATATGTTGCGCTATTGAATTTTCCGTATTTGGCTCGTACTGCTTGTAGAGACCAAGGACTCAACCAAGGAATGAAGTCTGCCAAGATCCCGAATTGTTTGAGCAGAGTTGGCACAAAGTCGTACTCGCCCAAAAAAATCGATCTGCCAAACCCCGGAGCTTCCGCAGTATTTGCGCGACATACCGATGACGTTCTGTTCTGACAAGAAGATGTGTTTTATAAAGTTGATTTTTGTATTTGTTAATATCTACTCGCGAAAGCGCGGTGATGAAGGCAATGTAGCCACACTCTGTAAGGTATTTTCAAGTCTCCCACAATCCCCAAGTAGTGAAGGAAAAGCCAGCAAGCGATGCCCAGACAAATATCTAACAGGCAAGAAAAGGACAAGGACCTTGTACACTGCTCTAAAACATGCACAATAAAAGGGCAAAAATGCTAGTCACAATATCTACAGTTCAGTTCTTCAAACATCTCCGATCGTCCTCAGCGGGACATACGTCCCCCTCTCCCTCTCGCCACCTCTCCTCCCCACCGACAGAAGACTCATCAGCCTCTCCCACCTTCCAGCACCCCTCCCCTCCTTCCTCGCCAACCGCGCGCCCTCCACAAGCGCATCCATAACCTTCTCATCACCAAGCACATCCTCCTCCCTCAACCACCTCGGGCGCTTCCACCACTTCAGCGCAAGACTGCTAGCCACAACACTCACACTGCTGCACGCCATCGCGGCGCCAGCAGCCATCGGATGCAGGCTATATCCCCAGGGCAGGAAAAAGCCCATTGCGAAAGGTAAGCCGATGACGTTGTACCCACACGCCCACACGAGATTCGCCTTGATGCGGCGGAAGATGGCGCGCGAGAGGTTCAGACTCGCTGGGACAGAGAGCAGGTCGGTTGGGTTCATGAGCACGATGCTCGCTGCTTCCATCGCGACATCTGTACCCGAGGATAGGGCAATGCCCACGGCGGCAGTCGCCAAGGCGGGCGAGTCGTTAATGCCGTCTCCGCACATGGCGACCATCTCGCCGCGACCTCCCTCGGCGATCGGGCGCTGCAGCTCCTCGACGATGCGCTGCTTGTCAGCGGGGGTGGAGCTCGCGTAGACATCTTCTGGCGCGATGCCGACGGCAGCAGCGACGACGAGCGCGGGGGCACGCGCATCACCTGTGACGATAGACGCCGTGATACCCATGCGCTTGAGCGCAAGGATGGTCGCGGCAGCAGAGGGCTTGAGGGTATCTGAGAGATGCAGGGCACCGGTGTAGGTGGGGTAGATGGCCGTGTGGATAGTTGTTGTGCCGGCGCTTTGAGCAGGCTGTTTGCCGGGTTTAGACTTGGAGAATGTCAGTGCGGTAGGTGTGGAGAGGTCGATGTTAGAAGATTCTTCGTCGGTGGTGGGAACGTCGATGCCTTGGCTGCGGAGGAAGGAGGCGTTACCGATGAAGACGCGGTGACGGGTGTTGGATGGATCTGCGGCTGCTTGTACGGTTGCAGAGATACCCTTGCCGACGACGGCCTCGAAGTCTCCAATGCTACCATCAAGAACACCATCAGGGCCAAGACCCAGGTGCTCCTTGGCTGAGAGGACGATGGCTTTGGCAATAGGATGCTCGGAACCCATCTCGGCAAGACCGATGATTGTCCACCAGAGCTTCTTCTGGGCGTCGGAGGTTGCAAAGGTGCCTTTGATATTAGACTCTGAGACGGCCATCTTGCCAACTGTAAGAGTGCCAGTCTTGTCAAGGACGACGTGTGAGATCTTGGTCGCAGTCTCAAGGGTAGCGCCACCCTTGATGAGAATGCCTTGTTCAGCTCCAACACCAGTACCAACCATCACTGCAGTTGGCGTGGCCAGGCCAAGCGCACATGGGCATGCAAAGACAATGACAGCAATGCAGAGCTTGACGCAAACCATCGTCTTGCCACCACTCGTGACTTCCAAGAAAATCGGAGGAGGACTGACCAGAGCATGGCTGAGAATCATCCACGAGACGAACGTCGCAAGACCAAGCGTGAGGATGATCTGTACGAAATACCCAGCAATCTTGTCAGCCATTCTCTGGATTGGCGCTCGAGACGTTTGCGCCTCTTGCACCAATCTCACGATTTGGCTGAGCTGGGTATCTCTTCCTGCGCGAGTGACGACGAAATCCATGCGTCCAGCACCATTGACAGTGCCAGCCATGAGTGCAGTGCCGACTTTCTTGTGAATGGGAACCGGTTCACCAGTGACCATGGACTCGTCAACATAAGACTCGCCACGAGTGACTGTGCCGTCTGCTGGAATCTTGTCGCCAGGCTTGAGGATGACGACATCGCCAACTTCAATAAGCTCGGTTGCGATGACTTTCTCTTCCGAAGCATTAGCTGAGAGACTGGACCGAGCATCCTTCTCGGTCTTTTCATCCCACTCTTCCGCAGCCTTTGCTGCCGCAATTGGATCTGCGTAGATAGTTGCCATCGAGGGAGCCAAGTTCATCAAGCGGGAAAGAGCCTTCGAGGTTTTGCCCTTAGCACTATTCTCCATGTATCTGCCCAAAGTGATGAAAGTGATGAGCGTCGAGCTGGTTTCGAAGACGGTGCTCGGTCTTGTGTGTGGTGGCGCAATGATAGAAACGATCATAGCAGCACAGCTGAAGAAAAACGCCGCACTGGTGCCCATAACTACCAGAACGTCCATGGTAGGAGATCCATGCTTGATCGATTTGTACGCAGAGACGTAGAAGCGCCGTCCGATGCCAAATTGTACAGGAATGGTGAGAATCATACAAACGATATCCCCGAGGTATAATCCGGGTACGAGCAGGCAAATAGAGCCGTAGTCTAAGAATGGCAGGAACGCTGGGAAGACCATAGCGGTCAAGAAAACGGGTATCGTGAACATAAGAGATTTCCAGAACGCGGATTTCCACTCCATGATTTCTTTCGTCTTGGCGAGAGACTCGAGTTGTGCATCTTTATCGTCCGAGTCGGCGAGGAGGGCATTGAATCCAGCGCCTTCGACCGCTTCGACGATGGCGCGCAAGCCGGCCTTGGATGATGTGTATGTTACAGTGGCTTGGTCTGCTGAGAAGTTTACAGTGGCGGTCGTCACGCCTGGTATTGACCTAAGAGTCGATTCAAGGCTGATAGAGTCAGTTGCGTCTTTCAGGCCAAAGAGGTTGAGCTTGGCCGTTGCATTTCGAGATGAGGTCTGTGCGGTACCATCGACCGAAGAGACGATCCTGGCATCAAAGCCACGATCTTCAATGGCTTCGACGATTTGTGCTGCCGTGAGTTTGGTTGGATCGTGAATGATGACAGCCCGTTCTGCAAGCAGACTGATATTGAACTGCATAACACCATCCACATCCTTGAATCCACCTTCGACTGCAGATGTGCATGCTCCGCAGGTCATGCCCTCAACGGCGACAGTGGTTGTGAGAGTCTTCTGCTCAGATTGTTTCCGTCTCGACTTCTTTCGCGACGACTGTGGTTCGACAATCTTCGTCGCCAGCACCTTGGCATCGAATCCGGTGTCCTCAATCGCCTCTGCAATCTTCTCTGGTGTGATGATCTTCGGATCGTGCTCGATAACTGCGCGCTCGGATAGGAGAGATATGCTGAAGTTTGTGATTCCTGCAACGCCTTTGAATGCGCCTTCGACAGCAGATGTACATGCACCGCATGTCATGCCTCCAACCTGGACGGTCGTCTGGCTTAACCTCGGCGTAGTGTCCTCTTCCTCGTCATCGCTCTCAAGCAGTTCTGCGAAGTCTTCGTCTTGCGCAGAAGGTGTATCTGTTGACAGCACCTCCGCCTCGAAGCCACGATCCTCAATCATCTCTGCAATCTTCTCGGGTGCAAGGATTTTCGGATCGTGCTGGACGACGGCGCGTTCCATGATCAAGCTCACAGAAACATTTCCGGCGCCTGCGACACCCTCGAACGCACTCTCGACTGCAGACGTACATGCTCCACATGTCATTCCACCCACTCTCAGCGTCGTTGTTGCCATGTGTGCCGTCTGCAAACCGCTCTTCTCGGACTTCGATTGTGCGCCAGACTCTCGGGTCGAGACTGGTTGGTATTTAGGGGCCATGAGGAGGTGTGAGAGCCCAGCTCTCGGAAAGGTATTAGGGGTCTATTAGGAGGTATGGAGTAAGTCAAAATGGTCGTGAGGGTCGAGAGCCCGCCCTAACTGAGGGCTGCGAAGACTTTGCGGCCAGTCTTGTTTCGTGAGTGAGCGTGATTAGGGGTGCGCCACGATATCGTCTAGCGTGAAATCTGCTGATCCGGGGGTTTGGAGGATGCGGGCGGAAGACAATGGGGCGGTTGTCCGGAGGTCGGTGAAAGAGAACAAAGAGATGGTGAATGTAGTGCGAGAAAGAAGGAGCGAAGGTGACACGAGTGAGAAGGCGTGAGGTGAGGTTGTGAAGGGGAATTACAAATGTCGTCGGAGACCCAGCTCTCGCGCGTTGCCGTAAGAATATGATCTGATAATAGCGTCGTGCCTCGTTTGGGCCGATGGCGTCGTCGGCTCCAGCCGCACCGCTCCGATTTCGCCGAGGGGGGTCCGAGGGCTATTTTGGGCTCGCCTGTGCAAGAGACAGCGGAAGAACACCAAGACCTTTGACGCAAGAGACGTTGAAATATTCAATGCACCGAGCGAGCGTGCGCGAGGAAATACAGAAGTCCGTCAACTGGAGGGCATCTCCAAGCTTTTACGTTCCGCTTGGCTAACCTGGGTGCCACCGACAGGCCGTGCGCGCTCAAACCGAAGATGCCGCCAAGCTGAGACGAGGACAGTCTCGACGAGCCTCCTCATGTTTGGTCACCGACAGCACCCCATTGGCGCAAATACCTCCAATTGGCCTACCCGCGATAAAAGTCAGTAATATGGGAATAGTCTGGCCCACATCGTGGAGATCACACTCGCGGAGGGTTTGAGGTTGCCAGGAAGAGGATGCACCGACGATGTGGCTAAAAGATGAGAAGCGCGAGGCGAACATCGATGTTTCATATCGAAACGGCGCTTCAGAAGAACGTTTCCAGATACAACGGTGATACAACTGTCCGCACAGTCGCTCAGGTACCCCACAAACCCGGGAGCGCGATCGAGACTCCACCACCTCCATGCTGCTCACACGAGCTGCATGTCATTTCATTTCGCAATTCGTGCTGCACACCATCTTCATGCGTTCTGGATTCTGACCAACCATGCCTTTCTCAAATATTTCCGGCCTTGGTTCCCGATCGAGTTCCTCTCATTGAAAGCTGCTCGTCAGATCGAGCAGGCGTCCGTCATGCTGTCCTCTGCGAGGGTTGAGATTGTAGAGGGCTTGACACTCGATCCAGTCTATTCGTCGAAATATTCCGTCCATTCCGAACAATGCATATGATCTATATATAAACCCGTGGAACTCATGTGAATTTTGCGGACGATGGGAAGACCAACGAGGGGTCTCTCGTTCACATTCGAAAGCATTGTCAAATTTCATATCAATCAGCTTTCGTCTGCTTGCATTGCGAAGGTCTGGGTGTCTCTTACCACTGTCAAATAACGTGTCAAGGAACGTGGGATACGTATTTCTTCAATTTCCATTGCTTCATTACATTTTCATACTCTGCTAACCAGCTGTGTTCGAGCATTGACAAATAGCCAGCTTGTCGACATTATCACTTCTTCGACTCGTCCTCTGCGGCTGCGATGTACGCGTTGCTCCAAATGTGCTCTCCAGCTTGAGATGTTCCATATGCACCCTGCTCAGTGCAGCCTTCCACTCCAGTGGTATCTTCGTCATCTTGCTGTTGTGATGAAGCTTCAGCGCAATACCATGGCTGATGTGCCATGTTCTCCGCCTGCCAGAGTTCTAGTGGCGATGCCGTATTCGCATGATATGCGTTCTGCGGAACTGAACTCTGTGTATTGTCCGTCCAAGTCCCGAGTGCTGACTGATACAACTGACTTGTCGGATATGAACCGTACTGACGAGCTGTTGGGTATTCGCTCTGCAGCTGTGCTCCGGGGTGCAGATCGTACTTCTGGACTCCAGGAAGCTGGTAGCTCTCAGCTCCAGCCATTCCTCCCAGTCCACCGACGTCTTTGATTGCAAGCTCTGCGTCATAAAGACTTGCAAGTGACACCTCATGTTCCGCGGTTGGTTTCTGATTGGTTTTCTTTCGCGGGTTCTTATTCTTGGACGATGCATCTCTGTTCTTGGTCGATATACTTCGTTGAGAGGCTTTGCGTTTGGGCATGTTTAAAGACAAGAACGTATTTCTTTTCACGGTACTTAATGATCTCCAACGGTGCGCGAGGAACTAGATGTTCCGGCATTCTGACGGAAAGTACGAGGGCTCAAATAATTCACATCTCCTTGGAATGCTTTGCCTACTCTCGATTATGGCCTTTGTTGTAGCGAAGGCCTCAGACTGCCAAGCGATAGAACTTTAGCATATAGCAATAGCGACATGCAACATTTGAATGCAGCTTCTTGCTTCTTAGTTCTTTGTGGCACGATGCCTTGGGCGATTGGTTTCTCCAACCAGGCCTCAACTGGGGTCACCGATCATCCTGACTGAGGCCTCAAACAAGACGTGAGGGGTGCCATGCCGAACTGCATGTGACTCAGTCGTTACTGACGTCAAGCTCCGATACGCAATAAAGGTACCTCAAGACCTCCGACACAGGTTCGTGGCCTCAAAGTGCTCTCATAGCGTGCCACAATTCTGCACCTCCATGTTCCAATGGAGCGCTGACAATGGTATCTGACTCATACAGCTGCATCAGTACCCCCAATGCGGCTGCGAGAAGGAGGGCTCGTACTTGAGTGTAAATCTGCCTTAGGCCTCAAATAATAACTTTCTCCGTGAGGCCTCCAATCAGATGCCGGTATGAGGCCACCAATGACAGGCAACGACGTTTCAGCCTCATCCACCACACCACGTTCAAAAATCAGCTAATTCCAACATCGTTTTGTCTCTCTCGACACCAGCCCTTTAGGGACAGTCGGGCTCTGTGCCTGCTTTTCCTCTGAGGTTTCTGATATCCGACAGCTCTACTCGAGACACTCATAATCCAATCTCTCACATTCGTGCCACTGGCCGCGGCCGGGAGACGCCTCCTCACACCTTTCCTTTCCTTCTTTTGCGAGGGGGGGGTTTTTTTTTTGGTGCACATTTCCTTTACGTCCTTTACCAGGTTCCTCAATACGGGTTTCTTTTACACTCCTACGCCTCTAAGCGTAAATTAATAGGTGAGTGATGGAACGACATTGGTCGTCGTGGTACTAACCAATTTATTTATCTATAGTTTCGCTATTTTGGGAATTGATTACGCCCAGCCAACGCGGAGGCACACGTCCGCGCCTGGCCAATTTCTGACCACGACAATGATCATCGCATAGAACAAAGCAGTACCCAGCCTCTTGGTGGAAATGGATATGTCTACAACGAATCCCATCTGGGGCCTCCCGTCTGTGGAGATTCATCTACAGCACCGTGTCGGACAACGGCGACAGACATTGCTTGCTCTGCAGTCGAAGAGGATGCTTTTTGGGAAGCACTCCTGGCCGAGGGACTTGGAACGGAGTATTCCGAATCTGCTGCGGAATTTGGCAGCTTTCGTTTGGACAGCACTGGGCTTACACCATTTGATAACTTTGGCTTTCCAGACCCCGCAAGTCTGACAGATCCAAGTGTCGGAGGGCTAGCAGGGGAACAATCATCCCAACGCTTCCCTCAATCGGAAAATCACTTCTCTGAAGTTGGTCCAATTTCAAATCTAAACTTTCAAGCCAGATGCAGCCAAGAGCCTACACGACTGTCCCCAACTTTCACGCATTACAACGCTTCCTTGTCGCTGTCCACGGAAGATCAATTCAACCCCTCTCCAGACAGCGACTCAGTTCCTGCACCCTCATACATAAGAGAACGTCTAATTCTTGTCAATCCGTCTCTATCTCCAACAAGTCCACCAGAGCATAATCTCAGCGCTGAAGCCCGCGCTACCCATGTACCAAGACAAGAGCTCCCCAAACTTCTTCCGGGCGAATGTTTGCGATGTCCACAGTGCTCGAGGGCCTTTGTAGAGCAATTCCAACTCCTGTAAGTATGCCCTCACGCCTGTAGCGGACAAATTTCTAATTTCAACAGCCGGCATCAACACATTCATGAGAGAATGAGGGTGGCATGCAACGAGCCAAATTGTCAGGGGACATTTTCGTGTCAGAAAGACTTCGCCAGGCATAAAAGGGATGTACACAAGAACTGTGCTCCGTACAGTTGCCAGTGCACAAGAGAGACACGGCGAAAAGACAACCATCTCCGCCATTTGAAAAGTTGTAATCGCGGGCCAATTTCTGCGTACATTTGCAGTTGTGGGAATCAGACCACCGACATAAACGATCATACAGCTCACGTGCAGAGCTGCAAGCCTAATGCAGCATAGTACGACCTGCACTGCAGGATCTAAGTCCAGACTCTTTTGTACCTCTAGTCTTCGCCCTCGGCGGATAAAGCAGTGTGTGTCACACAAAACACCATTAATTTATCAACCGATTCCGAGGACCAAGATGGGATTCTCTGGATGTGGATATGTTAAGATGTTCCATTCTATTGAGTTGGCTGGATATGCGCTTCACCGGATGATCGAAGCATTTATTCCTACCTGTCTATCTTCCTTTGATAAGGGGCCATCGAGCTCGCCCGCTAATCGGGAGTTAAATGCCCACAAACTCCAAAAAAAGTAGAAAATTTTGAGAAAACTCAAGGGAAAAAAGACAGGGGATAGTAGTATTACATACTTTAGTGTGTTAGTTACTTAGACCGATAGCGAGGAACTTGTATATAGGGCTAAATTCTTAGAATTTAGTCCGGCTGAAAGGGTCTACCTCTATAACGACGAAATGATTTCTTACTATTTTAACTGCTTATACGTATTTTTTATCTAATAGTGTGAGGGAGATTTGTGAACAGGGAGCCTTCATAGCCGAATAAGGTAGATTCACTATATGCACGAATATCTAAGGGGCTAAGTAGTCGGCTTAGGCAGGAGTAATAAGAGAGGGAGTACTCGGAGCTAGGGTTAGGATATTCCGGGCCTGCGCCGAGTGCTTCCTCACAGTACCCCTCCTTAGAAAGGCTCATCCCGAGCCGTTAGATTGGCTTGCCTTATAGCTATTAACCTGCCTTGCAGCGCCTGCTAAACCCTTCCAAAACCTCTCTGTAGAGGGCAAAACCAAGGGAAAGGTTCACTACTTTAGCGACAGGCCAGCCTGTTTAAACAGAGCTCAACAACAGCTTAGGCTTCCTTTGGCGACGACGTCGATCGATCGAGTAGCGCGTGGCGGCAGCGATATACTGTGGGCACAGCTCCGTTGCCTGCGTTGAGATTGGTTGATCGGTCGGGTCGTATTCGTAGCGACGTTATAACGAAGAAGCAAGTAGCGCTTATAAAGCGATGATACCAGTGAGCTAGCAACGCAATATGCGAATGCTAAAGAGTAAGCGACGCTAGGAGGCGAAGCCTATAAGTTATAAGCGACGCTAAATCTGTAAGGCGATACTGAAGAGTAAGCAACGCCAGAAAGCGAGGCTTATAAGCTAGCAACGCCGGGAGGCGAAGCTTATAAGAAGCAACGCTATAAGGCGGTGCTGACCCGTTGCCTAAACTACCTCGAGGTCCTGGAGTTGCAGTCGTTTGCCTTGCGAATAGCTTCTATTGTTTGAAGAGCTGGAGCTCAAAGCGAAGCCGTAGCTTCAAGGCCGAAGCCCACGAAGGCCGAACACGAACAAGCGGCTACGCCGTCTCTTCTGTAAAAAGGATTAAACAGAAAATCTCGCCAGAATCTTGAGTGCCTTGAAATTTCATTCTGCAGGGTATTGGCACCCTGTTTGCAGCAGTCGGCGGCACTCATAGTCACATATGCAAGCTAATTTTAAATCTATTATTATTTAAAGCGAGGTTTCTAGCTTTCGTCGAACTATCTCCATGTTCGGCATGTGTCGTCCTTCCTCCGCTGCCCGACGTCTCCCTGTTGACGCTAACACTTCCCAGGCAAATCTAAATACAACTGTTTTATTTAAAGATGAGCGCTGGAAAAGAGCTGCACCAATCATAACGATAGCATCAACGGCCTTTTTTATGTCCAGAATGGCGCACCTTGCAACGGTAAATCCCCAGCAGTCCGAAAGATCTGGTAATCGCCAAAACACGCTTGATATGAAGATAAAATCCTCCCCAATGGACCATAGACCCTTTCCTGGCAACGGTTGTGCCTCATCATACGACTCTAACACCATAGTCTTCTTTGTTTCTTCTGTAATTTCCGACAAACATTTGTCGTGTCTGCCTCGTGCAATCCTACGCCTATTGCATTGCCTTATGCGCGCACGCTCCGACTGCTCTACGGTCTTCCCGCTGCTGCCTTGACCCTTCCTTCTCGTGCTGAGATCTAGTGGCAGTTGTTTGTCATCGTGATGAATCCGTTCTTCTTTATCCAAATTTGCCGGAAATGGCGACACCTTTGCGACTGGGTTCAGCAAAGACATAGCATCGATCGGCTGAGTCTTGAGGACAAGAATGTATTCCTTGCGTTTGTAGTAGAAGAATGCTCCGTCTTTTGTAAATCGTTTTAAGTTTCTCAACGTGTATCTGTATACCGACTGAGGTACTAGCGTCTTGTATGCCCTCCCTTCGATGAAACACTTGCGATTTAGGTCGGCTAAAAGATAAAAGTCGAAGTGTTGCGCCGAACTGCAAAAGCAGATAATCCAAAAACGCTCGTAAATGATGTGACCAATGTCGAAATAGGCAATGCCGTAGCGAATATCGTCAGAAGACTTGGGGATATTTGTTTGCTCGGGAAGACAGGTAAACGGTAATCGAGGAAATTCGTCGACAAGTTTCGGCGGCGAATTCGGCCTAATAAAAAGAATCAGTTTATATCCGCACACCCAGACACAGTTACTTCAGAGAGCAACTGCATTGGTGAGTCGCATACTCTGTCGCCGTAAAATCCCTAGCTCGGTTTGGCTGCTTGTCATCGCGTGTTATTTGTGGCATATAATGGAGAAGCTCGTGATAATGTAGGGTTGTCATTGTAAGACACAGATTCTAGTTTGTGTTAGTTTCAATCTACAAGGTATAAAATTGTAAGCTTAAAGAGTGATTGCTTCCCCATGTACAAAGTGCAAGGCTACCGAAGTACGGAGTGGAGCAAGAGTGAGGCCTGCATTCTGAGCCAATCATTTTATGTTACTCCGCCCTTAATGCAACCAGAACATTTTACTCCAAAGTATTAGACTTGCCTCTCCTATTCGATGATAAGGATAGCTTCCCTAATCCTAAGTTTAAAGTAGTCTGAATTATAATAACTCTCATTGCGCCGATATCGATTATCACACATAACGCAGACGACATCAACAAATTAGTAAGAAGTGATAGCCGTACCATAGGTCTCACAGGCTTCCCACCTTATTATTTCACAGCATGCTCTAAATTTAAGTCGATCCCTTGCGAAGCCAGGCAGCGATGCAAAGGAAAGCATCCTACTGCCTGCAGTTTTTGTTACAGCGAAGCTCCTCCACGAGAACGGAATCAATCAGACATAGCGGTCTAGCCCCTGACAATTTTATCAGTGATACTCTTCGACTACTCCCTTGGTCTCAAATGACATGGATTGGACACAGGTTTAGATCATGATCGTCACGGAAATTGGTTATTGCATCCAGCCTGTCAATTGATTATGCAATGTGACGGAGCTAAATAATACTATAGACATGCATATAAGGAAGTTTATTCCGAGTATCAAGTCGCTGATTAGCTGCTGATTTCAGTTTTCATGAACACAAACAGCGTCGAAGCGTTAAGCTGGCGTTTCTGTTCCGTTTGTCCCATTTGGCGCACTTCCATTTAACCCTTCCTTTTCCTTCTTGATCCTGCCTGTGCGCTGCTTGCGGCTCTCGCTTTGTGGGTCGAAGTATGCTGTTATGATATTTTATTGTCAGCGTCACACACTCAAATTTTGATCGTGGATATAAGACAATTGTTCGCTTGGTGTGCCTTACGCTTCTCTCCAAATACAGTTGTTCTGATGCCTCGCCTGTTGCCCTCGTATGTTCCCGGAATTACGCGATGCACAACAGCGCTGTTGCAGTAAGCCTCTATGTCTAACCTCCAAGTGAGGAGCCAGTCTTACCGATTGTCCCACATCGCAACGCTTCCAACAGCCCACTTCCAACGCACGTAGTGGTCATCCGCAGAATGGATATGGTATTGGAAGAAGTCGAGTAACTTGTCTGACTCAAACTTCTTCAGCTCCGCAAAGCCGGTGACGAAACCGCCGTTTACGTTCAATGCTTTCAAGCCTGTCACGGGGTGCGTTCTGACGGCCGGGTGGTGGGTATCAATAGGCGGACGGTTGGGACCCGTACCCCACAGATCAAGGATAGTGTCATCTGATGATATTCAGTTAAGGCTGTGTGAGGGCAGAAGGTAATGGCTGCGTACACTGGAGTCTGGAAGTATGGATGGCGTGTAGACCCTCAACAAATTTCTGCATGGCCGGACTGAGAGAATCGTATAGGCCATATTGGGAGACCTGAACTTGTCAGTGTTGTATTTTCCCGAGACCAAATTGTGTGCCAACCCAGGCCGTGTCTCCTCCGACTTCCGGATGTTCTTCCATGCGAAGAAGCGAATACGACGGGGCTAAAGGGATTATCATTCTCGTAGACAAGGTCCAATGCTGAATAACGTACGATTGACCTCAAAGGATGTGTCCGCATGGAAGTCTCCTGAAGGCTGTCTTGTCGTTAACGAAGAGGATACTATTAACGGTTCGGAGACATACCCATGGCGTGTATTTGTTGATTTCCCGATGGTCCTCTCTACTTCCTTGGATTATGACATGTTTGACATCCTGTTGGTAGTATTCGTTTCAGCAGATGTGCGAATGAAAGAGCTTCAGGCGGGTTACCTTTTGCGCCGGGTGCTTGTCAAGCGTTCCTTTAAACATTTTAATAACAGTTAAGTTGATATGCATGGTTGCTTACCATAATGTTCGAAGAGCTTGACTTGACCTTCAGTGGTCAAGTCTTGGTCGCGGAAGTAGACCACTCCTCTCTCGGTGACGAGCAGGGCGAGCTCATCAAGCTGTTTCTCGTTCAATTGAGAAAGCTGGACATTCTCAAGGACCGTTCCAATTGACTCTGTCAGATCTGTGCGCTTTGCCACAGAAAGTAAGGATTTCTTCTCCGGGTCTGCAAAGGAAGCGCGGTCCTTTGGGGGTTGGAATTCCTCTCTAACTGGATCCGGCGGGACGTGATTCTTGATTTTCGGATTGAAATTTGGATGAAGAGCGATAGGAAATCCAGAATCTGGAGATATATGCTTGCGGGCTTCAAGGTTGGCCATCTTGAACAAGAAAATTTGAACGCGGATGGATCAGGATTGACTCACAAGCACCACTATTTGTTTGAACAGTAGATGAATCCCACGGTAATTCGGAAGTGAGATCCGATATCAAGGTACGTTAAAATGCACTGTCGTAATAATATATTCCAATAGCGCGGTCTGGATTGCGCACTATCAGGCCTCGTGGGAACAATCATGGAACTATCCGTCCAGTATCCATGGATTTGGGGCAGTTCCAGGCTAATATCAAATTAACGAGGTATGCCACTGCCTGTGAGTGGAAGCGAATTGCGTGATGGTCAAGCAAGCGTGGGGCCAGTGGTGGTTGACGTTGGCTTCTGGTTTGGCGGAGCAAGATGATGGCGCGAGAGTTCCCAGAATTGCATCAACACCACGCCTGTCTGCGTCCGCCAAAGGGCCAGGGATAGAGGTGCCAAAAGCCCCAAGACAGCTTCGATTCCAACTTGGCGTCTCTAGTGAATATCGACCAGCAGATAAAGGCGCAATTTGCGGCATCGTTCATCCCGGGGCCTGATTTGAATGAATCGTAGGCGAAGTATGTACGGCGGAGTACATAAGAGTAACTGTGTCAGAGACAGTCT
The DNA here is from genome assembly GCA_010015805.1 of Rhizodiscina lignyota. Classification (NCBI taxonomy): domain Eukaryota; kingdom Fungi; phylum Ascomycota; class Dothideomycetes; order Aulographales; family Rhizodiscinaceae; genus Rhizodiscina; species Rhizodiscina lignyota. The sequence continues at coordinate 147,723 of ML978124.1, forward strand.
GCACTAGAATCGTGAAATTCTACGAAATCATGGCGTTATTTCAGAATCGAAAAGAAAATCTCCCTGGGGAGAAAGGCTCTGGGGTCCTTGTCTTGGGTGGTGTCCCCTCTGGCTCTCCTGTTGAAGGCATCTCGATCAGCGATACCTCGATTGATTGGACTCCAGAGGAAGAGAGGCGGTTGGTGCGAAGGTATACTGGTTTGAAAACCCGGGTGGACACAATTGTACTAACTGAATAGAATTGATTCAATTGTAATGCCACTGTTGATGCTTGCATTCTTTGCTCTTCAGTTGGACCGAGGAAACATGTAAGATCTCCAGATATGAAACAGCCATCTGTGAGGAAAATGGCTGCTTATGTAACCAGTGGGAACGCCCTTACAGATTTCTTCTTCCGCGACGTCGGCATCACCCAAAATCAGTTCAATATTGGGCAACAGCTTCTCTCAGTTGGCATCGTCCTACTTGAAGTTAGTTTATAACGGCCGGCTTTGGTCGAAGAGCGTAGCCAGCTAAGTTTTGCCTTAGATACCGAGCAATTATATCCTTTACCGAATTGGACCATCAACATGGATCAGTGGACAAATTATCGCATGGTAAACATATCACAAGGTCTGACTTCCTTGGGTGTATCCGCTGATTTTGTCTCGCCAGGGGTCTGGTGGCTACTTTCCAGGCCTTTCAGAAGGGCCTCGGAGCGTACTTGAGCACGCGATTGCTTCTTGGGTAAGCATTGAACGTCCCGAAAATCGAAACGCGGAACTAATAACCGTCCCAGGTTGTGTGAGTCTGGCTTTATCCCAGCAGGTCTCTTCACTATCACGAGATGGTACAAGAAAGAAGAGACGAGTAAACGATTTGCTTGGTTCTTCATTGGCAATATGCTCGCTCAAGCGATAAGCGGCATCGTTGCATACGGAGTGTATGCAATACAAACACTTTCCTTGGTGGAGCCTGACCTGTAGTAGTCTTCATATGAGAGGGGTCTGTGGACTGGGAGGCTGGCAATGGCTCTTCCTGGCACGTCAAGGAGTTCTGTCTAATCAGTATTCTGGCTAACTAGAGACAGATCGAAGGCCTTTTCACCATTCTCGTGGGATTCATATTTGCCACGCTTTTCCCCAAGGGACCATCAGATCCGATATGTCTTGCGCGATTTCGTTATTTTAATGAACGCGAAAGCCGAATCTTGACCCTCAGAGTCCTGCAAGATGACCCTACCAAGGAATACTCTGCAAAAAACATCACTGGTAGTGAGATCAAGCGCACTGTTTGTCAACGCCTTTTCAAAGGAGCGAATCTAGCACTAATCCTTTTCACAGCTGTCAAATTGGCGACTTCTTCCACATGTACTCTTCACGATTCTTGGATTAGCGCCATCGTCAACAATGTGGTCGTATGCTCCCTCTATTGTGAACACCTTTGGCTATGAGCGACTTAGATCGAATGCACTGGTGTCAGTCGGCCAATGGATCCAGCTTGTTCTGAACGTGACTTGGGGGATTGTAGCGTTTGTACATTCCTGGCTACATTTTTGGACATAGCTGACCCCACTCAGCGACCGGATTGGCCAACGGGGCCCGCTGGTCTTCCTGGGTATGTTGCTTTGGTGGGTATTCGCTGTAAGTTCACCGTCATATCACGAACCTGGTCTAAAAATGCTGACGCCGAACATGTAGCTTGCTTGTAGACTTTTAATCTACTCGAAAGACGAACATAAGCGGTTCGCGATTTTGACACTTGCGATATCATGTTCTAGCATATGGCGTAAGTCAGATATTTTCCGCACAAAATGATGGAACTGTTATCTAAACAACTCCTTGCAGACCCCGTCAATGGCTCGTGGATGGCCCTGAACACTCGCTCCGCAGGGGAGCGATCCATTACATTGGCAATATTCATCATGTCGGCAAACTGCTCGGGCATTATTGGCAGTCAACTCTTTCAACAGGCCGATGCACCATTGTATCGTACTGGATGGACGGTCATAATATCCCTTATCTCTGTTGCTCTGTTGTGCACTATATGGGCAAATGTTCAATATCGGCTTTTCAACCGCAGGTTGGATGCAGAGGGAAAAGACAAAGTGCGATATCGATATTAAAAGAGCATGATATCTCCACTACGCTCTATTGTCATATTTTAGATAAGACATGATGCTATATAAATTGAAACGAGGTATCTTCGTTTGCGTCGTAGAGCTTTCTGCAAAGTGGGAACTTCTCGGCCAATACCGTACCGCAGGCGAGATCTTAGAGTACGATTTCTAAACAGATGAACAAACTAATAAAAGAAACTCAACCGAGAATATCGGGGCGTGCCTAAGGACACAAGGCATTATTAACCGGAGCTTCAGCACGCCATCAAGCTCTCAAATGGGGCAACTGTACTCTAGCGGGCCCCACTGTCTGGAACAACCATCCGACCAAGTATGTACACGTCCGGCCAACTCGCACAATTTCGACCCGCTGGGGCTTATATAACCTGAAAAGTATACCAAACAATAATGTGTGAATCTCGGTTGCTTAGTCGCGATGGCAAAGCGGCCCAACTTCCTCGTTGTCGTTGCCGACGACCTCGGATTTTCTGACGTTGGTGCTTTCGGAGGAGAAATTGCTACCCCAAACCTTGACCGTCTCGCCCAAGAAGGTCTGAGATTCACAGACTTCCATTCAGCGGCAGCATGTTCGCCGACGAGATCAATGCTGCTGAGCGGCACAGATAACCGTAAGCTCAATGTGTTGCATTTTAGACTACTGAAGAACTGAGCGTATCCAGATATTGCCGGCGTTGGGGCGATGGCAGAATCGATTCGGGAGTTTCAAAAAGGCCAACCTGGATATGAAGGATACCTAAACGATAGGGTTGCAGCTTTGCCGGAACTTCTTCAAGATGCTGGATATTTCACGGCCATGTCTGGAAAATGGCATCTTGGACTCACGCCGGATCGTTGGCCATCGAAGAGAGGCTTTGACCGGTCTTTCACACTGCTTCCTGTAGGAATACCTCTCAAGACTGATATTACTCTTTGAATGACTGCTAATGTATGCAAGGGGGCTGCCAATCACTACGGGTGGGAGCCGCAATTGGAAGGCGACGACAAGTTGCCAAATATTCTGAAGTCCACGAAAGTATTTTACGTAGAGTACAATCAGCATATTCAGCCTTCAGAGCTGGGTGCAGACTTTTACTCCTCAGAAGCCTTTGTCTCGAAGCTCATCCAAGCACTCGACGAGAGAGATTCGGAACAGCAAGAGAAGCCATTCTTCGCATATCTTGCGTTTTCATCGCCACACTGGCCACTTCAAGCCCCAGAGAAAGACCGAGCAGACTATCGAGGAGTGTATGACGAAGGCCCCGATGTTCTCCGACAGAAGAGGCTTGAGCGCCTGAAAGCATTGGGTCTTGTACCGAAGCATGCAAGGCCGCATGATGTTATTACGCCAGCCGTGGACCGGCCACTATCCCGTGAATGGAGCACATTGACCCCAGAGGAGCGTCAGTTCTCGTCAAGGACTATGGAAACGTATGCGGCAATGGTGCAGAATATGGATACGCAGATTGGGAGAGTTCTCTTGCATCTCAAGGAGAAAGGAGAGCTCGACAATACCCTCGTCCTTTTCATGTCAGATAACGGAGCAGAGGGCTTGTTAATGGAAGCGTATCCCGTCATTCAGGGAAACATATTCGAACATATCGAGAAGTACTACGACAATAGTCTCGACAACATCGGTAACAGGAACAGCTACGTCTGGTATGGCCCGCGCTGGGCGTCAGCAGCAACAGCACCAGCTCGCTTGTATAAAGGCTTCTCCAGTGAAGGCGGTATCCGTGTACCTCTGATATTATGGTATCCACCTCTACTCAAGTCTAATGCCAATGGCATATCCCATGCCTTTTCAACGGTCATGGATATCACACCCACACTCCTTGAGCTAGCTGGTACCAAACATCCGGGATCGACGTACAAATCGCGCGAAGTGGTCCCGATTCGAGGCAAATCTTGGGTTTCACACATTTCGGACCCGCAGGGTCAAAACAAGATCCACGATGACGATACAGTGACTGGTTGGGAGCTCTTTGACCGCCAAGCAATCCGTAAAGGGAAGTGGAAGATAATATTGATCCCGGAACCATACGGACCTGGCGTGTGGCAGCTGTACGACTTGGATGCAGATCCAGGTGAGACAGAAGATCTGGCCAAGCATGAGCCAGAGAAGCTGCAGGAATTGTTGAAACACTGGGATGAGTACATTTCGGAAGTGGGTGTGGTAGGAGCTGCCCCGCAATATGGAGTCTTAAAGGTAGATTAGAGTCGTGAGACATGGATATTAATCTGTCGTCGGCTTTCGGACGACCATACTTCTCATGGCGGCATCGCATTTGCTCCAACTGCCGCATCGATAGTTCCTCATCTCATGACTTTCCATCCTTTCACCACTTCCTCGAGGATCCAGAGCTTTGCAGTGCACGACATCATAGAATGTCGTTAGTCCGAAACAGCATCATCGTCATCCGATAAGTAAAAGTCCACTTCTCCATCCAAAGAGTTCTCGGTACGAGTGTCATCGTCTTCACCTAGGGCAAGCGTTTTGGCATTTGCCCTCTGTGGCGCTCCAATCTTGACCACCTTCTTGATCCCACCCTGCGCCCTCTCGTACCTGTATGAGATTTTCACCACATTGTAGCTCACAGCAAACACTTGCTCAGTAGCGACGGTTTCCGAGACGTCAACGCCGGCCTTTCTTGTTGTTTTAGGTGCTATATTCGGATTACCGAAAGCCATTGGTGCGCCTGCGATTGCAGTGACTGGAACAGTGACGTTAATCCCGACACTTCTGGCTTTGGTCATGCCTCGCGTCCACTTCGTGCCGGTGGTGGTGAGAAAGCCTGTTACAAAGTACGCGTGGTTCTTTCCGCTCCTTGCAAACAGCTTCTCCACATCCGCGGAATAGTGATCATTGCTCATCAACGTGTCGAAAACGTCGGCGGGATCGTGCCCAAGCACGTATCTTTTGACCTCGTCGCTTTCGAGTTCAACTCGGAGTTCCGTTTCTCGGCCAAGGTCCAGGCCAAATAGATCGCTGAGGCCAACAGAAATTGAGTTTTCTCTTGCGGTTGTGAGGATACTATGTGCATCTGTGCTGATGATTGGTGCTGGAAGAAGCGTTGGAATGATGTCTTCTGGATTGTGCTTTGGTATCAGACTGCCGGAGGTTGGAGCTAGAGGCGCAAACTGCTCGGCTGGACGTAGCTTATGAGAAACAATGCGGCCGAGCAAAGTAAGTATAGTATCGGAGGGAAGCGGTTCAGGGAGTAGGAAAAACCGGCGAGGTGAAGTCATTTGCGTGGGCAAACAATCAAAGACGCAATATCCTACGGCGGGCTTAAAGTGGCTCAAGAATGACTGAAGCTTGCGGATCGGCAATCTTTGCACGGGCAAGGCACCTATTCTTTGAGGAATGAATGTCAAGAACAACGTCGGGAAGTTTCCAATTGCACGATGGTACTGCGATATGTATGCCCTTCTCTCGAGGTCTAAATAGGAGCTTCTCACCGAGGTAAGTACGCACCGATGTCTGAGCCACAACGCCACTTGAAGAGTTCAAAGCTAGGCTCAGCCGCTCAATTTAGCTTGGCCGGCAGGCAGCAGGCTCCAGCGCCCCTATCAGAACGGCGACAACCGCACTTTACCGATAGCAAGCATGCTTACGACCTGTGGAAATGGGATTTCTAAAGCCACTCTATACTCGTATCTTCTGTCGGAGCACGAATGATCAATATGAGTTGATTGAGGAACGAAGCTCTCAAGGAGAAGTGCACGGTTATACATAATACAAGAGCGCTAAGACGCACTGATCACTTCCTGGCATCTTCATATCGAGCTTGATAGCCTTGATTGCTCTCCACACTTTCTGTTTGACGTAGGGGCTCTCTATCTATCAACGTTCCGCTCACCATGTCCTCGGCAAGTCGTAACACAATCCAGATAATTTCGACGTCTGCCGACAAGAGCCATCAAGCGACCGAAAACTCTAACACGACCCGACGCTGTTGGTATGTGGATGTCGTTCCACCAAGTCCCGCAAAGCCTCACACTGTTCTCCTGTCCGATCCATTCAATGAAGAACAAAACTCCGAATGCTCATGGTACCTCAACAAGTATGTGCAGCACGAACCCTTCTCCGAAAGGAGAGCAAAAGAAGCCTTGCAACAATTGAAAACATATGGTACTCGACTCATTCAAGACCTCGAACTTCGTGACGTTGTTGAAAAACTCTCCAAGTCCGGTGAACCCATAACAATATCTGTTGCCAACAACGGTCCTTCCGAAGACAACATATATATTGCCTGTACTGGGAAATTCTCGAAGACCCCGAAGTATGGGAAGTCAATGGGCTGGAGTTGATCATCGTTCGAGACTCACAATCCGATGTGCCCGCAACAAACTCTCCGCAACTGGACCTGGTTGGACATCAAATCAATATCCTCCTCGTTCTGGCACGTGATTTGCGCAGAGAAGTCTCATTACGAGAAGAGATCAATCCACATTTGGCCTTTGGCGTCTTGTTCAGCCTGAAGAATGAACTTCGGAAGCGAAATACACCCATCCAGCTAAATATAAACATTGTTCGCCCGGGTAGCTTCGAAGCATTGGAATCACACCTCAAAGAGACCGAAAACCAACATGGAAAAGGATTTTTTCACATTGTGCATTTTGATTTACACGGAATCATATCTACAGATTCCCAAGCAAACCTTTTGTTCAATTCTTCGTCTCCAAGCGATTTCGTGACCCAACCGGAGCCTGTCGAGAAAGTTGCAGGAATTCTTCATCAGTTTGGGATCACCTCGGTGGTTCTAAATGCCTGCGACTCAGCCAACACAAGCCGGGGAGTCGAAGCAAATGCTTCAGATCAATTCATCAACCAAGGAGTGATGAACGTCCTTGCCATCTCGTTCAAAATAACTTCCACTGCTGCCGAAGTCTTTCTTCATTCATTCTATCACTCTCTCATCCTGGGTGGCCATGGATTTTACTCAGCAGCACAGCGAGGACGACGTGCTCTCCGTGCCGACATTTGCCGGGATGCACGATTCAACCTCAAAAGAGATCTCAACGACAGCTTCGTACCAGTTACGTACACTTCCGGAAATGAATCAAAGTTCCAAATTCCAAATTCGATCACAGCGAGCGAAACCGAAGATAGTTCGATACGGACAAAGACAAAGCAGATCTGGACATCAGCGCTCGAAAGCCAGCTCCTCGCCGAAAAGCTTATTGGACGAGAGTTGGACCTGCTTCGACTTGAAAAGAAACTAATTGCGGAAAAGTGCCTACATCTCTCTGGCCGAGCTGGTGTTGGCAAGACCTCCCTCCTTATTCATGCCATTGAAATATGGATGGGTACTTCATTTTTTGAAGTTTTTGTTGGGATTACTTTTCCTCCATTGGACTTTAACAACTATAAAAGCCCAATATTCGCTTCATTTGATGACTTCCTACAAGCATATATCAACGAATTGCCACTGCAATCTGCAGACAAAGAAGAGCTTTCAAAAGAATCACCACCAATTTCGGAACCGGCACCGGTATACTTTACACGCAGGATTCACCATCTTCTCTCTACTGTTAACTCGCTTCTGGTTTTTGATAGCCTTCATACACTCTACGTCGGAATGAAAATCAGCGATGAGATTGACAAGCTGGTGTCAGATATAAATCTGTTCATGGCAACACTTTTGACATTCTCTCGAGAAGTTGCGAACGAGAAGAAATTATACATTATTTTCTCCTCTCGATGTAACAAGGTTCTTCATCCAGAGTTGGTGAAAGGAGTCAAATGGGACTTCTCAGATGGGCAATTTGATGTCGAGAGTCTGCCATTATCGGCATCAATGCAGCTGGCTCGGTCAGCCATTTCCAACTTAGCTCCCAAATCTCCTGAGCTCGCAGATGGAGATATGGCAGAGCTTGAACTTCTTCTTGGTCTCTTGGACGGAAACCCATCTGCTATCCTGCATGTTATGCAAGGGAAATCCGCAACCCAAAGTTGGGCCGAATATCGTCGCCAAGTCCATCTTGGAATTCTTCCCCCTCTTGGTGAAGACAAAAATGAACCTGTCTATGGGGAAATCGGTCGTTTTGTTGGTCGTTTGTCCGAAGAAGTAATTTCCGGACTGATCTACTACAGTCTGTTCTGGAAAGAGGGCATGCCATTGACATCAACTATAGCAGAACTCCATCTACTTGGACTCATGTCTTTTACCGAAACAACAGTACATTCGCTTAACTTTACAGCTGATAGGGGATTTATCGATTGGAAGCGAGCAGGGGACGATGCCGAAATACCTTGGATCCACCCGCTGATGACGCTTTGCGCCAGGTCCTACGCACAAGAATACGCCCAGAACCAAACCAATGTGGCCACCTCACCCACAGAAGTTATTTCTTCTGCTGTGCTTGCTGCCTTGGGGCAATCATACTCAATTTTGATACCAGAAGACAAAATAGTCGCCATCAACAAAGTCCCGCAGTTATTCCTTACTTCGGTTGAAAAGCATAGCATGAAGCGGTTCATTAGCGTTTACCTCAAAGGCTACAATTACAATGATGCCTTTTCAAACTGGGCGAAGGAATCTGCGAATTTAGAGACTTGTATTGCCATCTGCTTGCGAAATCCGCCTTCGTCCATCGATCAGCTGCCGCTTGATTTCTTTGGTCAATGCGTTTCTGGTATCAGAATGACTGGCTCTCCCGCTGAAATTAGCCTGTTCAGTAAACTCTTCGTCGAATTCTTCCAGCTTGTCATCTCCATCAACAAAGGCCTTGCATTCGGCCCTGATGACGATAGTCAGCGGTTCTCTTTGGTCATGTCAACGTGTCTCGCCGCCATGTATAACAGCGAGCTTCTGCAGAAGGAAAAGTTCAGCGAATACAGTCAACTGGCTGTTGATATCATCAGGGCGTCGGAGAAAGAGTTTGGCCCGTACCAAAACCATCGCGTTCAATACATGAAAGGCCTTGCTCTGAGGTACCGGGGAATGAGCCTAATCACAGAGGGCAAAGCAGAAGCTGCCAACGAATATTTCCAGGAGATGCTAGACTTGGAAGGCGGCCTGCTCCAGGAACCAGAAAAGTTGGCCTTTGGTTTCACGAAAGATCAAGTTGACGATGTCATTCAGAACCTGGGTCTGACGGGTGAAGAAGCAGCCACTAAAGAAGAGCAATTGAAGAACATGGCTTCCGGCTCGTACTGGACCACTTACATGAAGAGCCGACGCAACATCATGCGGGTCACGACCTTGCCAGCGATGGCGGAGAAAGAGGGAGACTCAGTTCTTTCTTCAAGGGCATTTCGGGGAATCCTTGCAAAAGCCAGTGCAGGAATGAAACAGGTGCTTGAGCAGGGAGAGGCCATGGGCATGCAGGGCATCGAGCAAGACACAAGATGGTGGCCAGAAGGGGTTGACTTGAATTACTACGTTCGAAGACAGGCCGATACCACAGAGAAACTTCGAGCGTTCGAGGACGCAGTGAACTCTGGAGACTCCGCAAGAGTTCAAAAGCTGCAAAGCGAAATGTTTATGCAGTCTTTAAAGACGCTCGATATGGAAGGTGCTTATTCAATTCTGGCTGAAATGCACAAGTCACTGGGCACGAATGCTTCTGACAACGCATCAATATTACCATTGAGCATGGGCAGAGATCTTATGGAAGTTGGTCAACATGCTCAAGGGAGATAAAGGAGAAGTTACGGGAGAGCAAAACCAAGAGATCGCACAAAGCGCACTTTCAAACGCGATCGATATTGCGACAACCCGAGGCGACGATCCAAATGCAATTGAAGCTCTTAAGATTTGGAAGGAACTCCCAAGCACTAGAATGTCGGGGATACAATTTACAACTCGAGAAGTAGAGAGGGTACAGAAGTTCATGAAACTGCAACTTGAAGGGGCTTCGAGTATGCAAGTCTCGCCGAGCCGTCGAGCAGATATCCAGCTGAAACATGCCCAACTCATGATGAGCTACGAACAAGCCCTGTTTAGTGGCAATGTAGATGAGACAAGGGACTGTCTGAATGGTCTGGAAGAGTTCATTCAATTGCCTGAAACTGGTCATTATGGCGCTCTATACGATGATGAATGGTTTCACAATGCTCGTGGACGCCTGGAAAGCCTCGATCAATTTGCAGAGGCATCGATAAAGTGGAACGAGCATATGTCAGAAAACAATTTCCAGGCTGCTCTCGACATCATTTCTGAATTTGAGAAAGGGCTTGATCCGGCCATCGCAATGGACGCTAGGCTTGTTCGTTCAGAGGTCTTGGGTGAAATGGAGCTAACGGCGGTCAAGAATTGGCTTTCTATGACCCTTCAACAGCTGCCTGTCAACCCACATAAGGCTGGATATCGAAAAACTTCTGAAGATCTGGAAACCATTTCTAATTACTTGCACCAATCAGACAGAATTGCAAGTACCGAAAAGGGACGAGAACTCATAGACACTGTTGCTTCGAAATTAGCTGTGGTGAGCTTGCTGAATGACATGACTCCTGAGGAACCCGAGCCTCGAAGATTTGTCCTAATGTAGACAGAATGCATTGCCGGTTTCTGTGGCGTAGAATGTCGAGTCAGCCGCAAGGAAGCGAAGCTGAGCTAGTCAAGCTTGTATATAGAGGCTGGTGTGCATACCTTTAGGAACGAGAAGTGCATTCAATCCCATTAGTGGAGATCGCAAGCTTGAGAATGAGATCCTTTCGTCATTGCAGGTACTGACGCGATGCCATTCGACAGCATGATATATATTATAGCCAAGATCGATGGATGACCCCTCGAGGCTCTCACTCGATAACAATGGACTCCACCACTGCGTAGTCGATATGGTCTTTCCGCAGACCAGGAACCGGACCCAGGCACACTGCATACAGTGCGATTCGTTCAATGAATTTGTTTACGTCTAGCTGACGCATTTGAGGCCCGGTCACTCTCGAATGTGTCACTCGAGGCCTGTCGAAAAATCCTGATGTGATGTTAATAGATTCCGTTGAGCGCGCAATTGGGTCGTTTCCATTCCATAATGCGTCTGAGGTGGTATCTTCAATATGTCTTGGCGTCATAGAGAGATATTTAGCGGGAAGTGGTAGTAGTGACTGTGCAGAGTGGACCCGCGGAATCGAAATGCCCTGCAGTTCGAGATACTCCTGCACATCCGCCGCCTCAAGCCACTCCCCTTGCAAAAGCGGCAAATCTGTAGCAAGTCTTGTCCTTGTTCGTCCATACGCAAGATTCTGTACATACGGCGGCGGAAGTCGCGGCACAAGAGCTGTATCCTGTCCTTCAATGGAACGATACATTTTCGGCAATTTGCTCATCGCAAGCGTATTGTAGAAAAAGAAGTCACCGAGGTGGCTCTTTGGAACGGATAGTGCTTCTCTCGCCATAGCTAAGCATCTCTCGAACGATTCGATATTCAAGGGAATTGTCATCGCCGGTAGAATCTTGTCCTCGGGAAGATTTTGGAAGGTATATAGACGGTATGATCGCTCAAGGCAAGCTCGAAGATATTGGTCTACAAAGCCTGCATTTTCCCTTGATGGTGCCTGAGGCCAGAGCATGAGAGGCCTCGTTGGCGCTGGAGTATGATGCACTGATTTCAAACTTCGAGGTCTTGAATGTTGGGGTTTTGCGCGCTTTGCGATCGGATTCGCGGGCTCGGTCTGACTTTCGTCTTTTTCTTTTGGGAGTGAATTATGCTCTGGTTCTCTTTCAGATTCCACCCTGCTTGCTGGCACATCTTGTGGTGCTTGCTCTTGTCCCAAGGCATCTCGTGAGGTGGCGGCGATTTCGAGCGCCGTATTTCCGAGTTCCAGGGTGAAGCATGGCGGCAGATCTTCCGTACCCGATTTGACAACTCGCTGATGGAACCTTGTGAACGAATCAATTACTTTCCCAAGCGCCGTATTGAGATTGTCTGCTCGTGTCTTGAGCTGGGCGAGTTCATGCTCCTTCCGTTCCCGGTACGTCCGCTGAGCAATGCGCGTGCGAATTCTTCGAAGCTTCAATTTATCAGCGTAAACCATGATCTGTAGGCATACGACTACAGCCTTTCTCCGGAAGAGACATACGGAAGATGCATCTTTCACCGTGTTGAGATCAACATCCATCCGCGGACGACCTGAACTCCGCGGGCTCGAGCGGCTATGTCGGCCAAGCTCCTTCGTGCGGACCACTGCAGTATCTTCAACTTGTTGCTCCGACATTCTACAAAAGGGTTGAACAAAATATTCTGAAATTGCCTCTTGCGAAGAGCGTGTGAGATTTTCGTGGGATTCAAGGTGGCTGCGCTTCTTGGCTTGCGAGTTGAGCGAATGACAAACAATTTGTCTGAGACTTGAGAGCCAATCGATCTGACCGGGGTGAAGTACAAGGATTAGTAAGAGAGCATACTGGAAAAATGAAGCTGGAATAGCGGACGAAAATGGGAGGCAAAGGTTAAAATATAAATCGAAGATGTCGAACTGCCCGATATTCAAGAAATTCATTCAGCCACTCAGTCTCCGTTCCACACTATTTCAAAAGTCGCCGTCAATCTTCAAATAGTCCGTCTTGTTAAAATGACCACCAACAAGACTGCCCCGGTGCTCTCAATCGGTACCCACACATGGAATACAACTCCAGAGAGCCAGTCGTCAATCCAAGAAATTCTAAATGTGATGCGCAAGCATGGAATTAAGAAATTAGACACCGCAAGATCATATGTTCGTCCGAACCAGACCCCGAAGCTTGGCAACAATACCACATGACTGACGAGATCTCCAGGGACAAGGCGAGTCCGAAGCCGTCATTGGAAATCTCGGCCTTCCCAAAGAATTCGAAGTCGCGACCAAAGCCGCGACCGGAACTTGGGAAGGCGCGGGGAAAAGAGAGCATGTTCTTGAAGGTGCACAGTTGAGCTTGGATGCTTTAAGGATTTCCAAAGTAGGTAACAGTTAATCTCGTTTTGGAATATGGTGATGCGAACGGTCCGGTAATAGTTGTGATACACAGATACCGATTTACTTCTTGCATGCACCGGATGAAACCACGCCTGTAGCGGATACTATGAGCGCGATCCAAGAGCTGTACGAACATGGACACTTCGAAAAGGTGGGCCGGGTGACTTGCTGCCCCGTGAAGTGCCACATGCTGACCGCATCAAAGTTCGGGCTATCCAACTTCACCCGAGACCAAGTTGTCGAACTACATTCATATGCGAAATCAAATGGTCTCGTACTCCCGACTGTATATCAGTCAAGCTACAGCCTCGCAGTCCGACTGAATGAGGAGGGTCTCTTCCCGACGTTGCGCGAGCTTGGCTTCTCTATCCAAGCGTATTCCCCAATGGCTGCCGGGCTCTTGGCCAAAACTCCAGAATACATCGAACAGGGTAAAGGAAGCTGGGATCCTAAGACGCCTTCAGGTATTGTCTACAACTATCAGTACAACAAGCCGGAGTACATGCAGATGCTACGCGAGTATGCCGCCCTTTCCGAAAAGTCCGGTGTTAGTCGGACTGGACTTGCGTACAGGTGGATCAGGTACCATTCCATGTTGGATGGTAGCTTGGGTGATGAAATGATTATTGGCGCAGCTTCCGCTAACCAGTTGGAAGAGACTTTGGAAGAGCTGGAAAAGGGGCCATTGGAGCCTTGGGCCGTAAAGATAATCGATGAGCTGTGGGATGTAGTGAAAGGAGTTGCTCCAGTAGACAACTTGGAAGCGATACGACATTTGGTTAAGAAACTCTCCGCTGGAAATTCGTAACGGTCGAATCTGCACGCGAGTCTGAGAGATGCAGGATGAACATCTCGAATTAGACTAGTTTCATACCGCGCGAATTTCAGATGGAAGATGTGTTCACTCCAAAGGACCTTGACCAGTCGTTGTTCGTGCAAGGCGGTGGCATCTTGAAAGTGAAGTACCTCTACATACCAGCAGGGCATGAATGGGCCAATTCCAGGCTGCTGACTTTTCACATTCTTCTTCGCATGTCGTTCGATTGGCAACGGAGAGTGCGCAGGTAGCCGTTAGAAGCCACACATCCACGGCAGAACCCAAACCTCTCAATATATTAATCAAGTTCTGATGACATGCAAAGCCTGGTAGTGTTGACTCCCGTGGATCGAATCAAAACTATCGTAATCGCCGCATCTTCGTCTTTGAGTCCCTCTTCACATCTCCAACATATTCGCCTTTTATCTCTCGTCTTATTTGTTCAAGCTGCATCCACTGTGACTCAGAAAACATCTCTTTCTGCGGAGTGAGCCTTTCAATCTCTTTCATGGCCCTTTTCCTGTGCCCTGCTCGCATAAAAATTCTGATGTTGAGAATGTGCGCGTCGCCATAGAATGGTGGAGGATGCGATGCCAATGCGGACCACTGCAATGCCCATATCAGCCGCCATTTGGCTGACCTAGTCACTTGCCTTGAATACCACTTGATGAGTTTGTTAAGAAGGGTGTTAGAGAAGATCCGATTCGAGCCAGTTAGCATTCGGGCGAGCCAGCGAGTAACCAGGGTGAAATCCATGCGCTCGTGCGATCCTGCGCGGAGAAATACTTTATATGCGCCAGGTGTTGTTTTCTGCGCTGCTTCTTTTGGCGTCATTGCATAGAATTTGGCGACAGCATAAGCAGCTTCTAAATGGCAGGATGCAGCAGCTTTTGTCTCGTACTCGATATACTTCTCCGTGTACACCGGATTGTCGGGGTCCTTCAATTCATACTGGGCCAGCGCATGGAATGCTTCGGGATCTCCACCTTCCAAAGCCCCTTTCTCAAAAGACTTGATCGCATTCTCAGTGTCGTTGAACGCGCGAGCATACAGAGCACCCATCGCAGTATAAGCGCTGTCGACCCCATAATCGGTTGGATCTTCCGACTTCGTGATGATGTCGAGTTGGTCGTCATCCAGCTCCGCATCCCTAAGCATCTCTCGCCACCTTGTTTTGAAACTTGTAGCTTTTTGGTACAGCGTAAGAGCCTCTTTCAGTTTGCCTTGATCTTCGAACATTTGCGCCTGGAGAACCATGGCTCTCGGGTCCATCTCACGGACCAAGACAGCGAGGTGGGACAGAGGTGCTTTGAAATGTGCAAGATGTAGCTGATCTCTTCGATGCGCAATTTTGACGAGTTCAATGGTTGCATTAGGTTCCTTAGCCGCGGAGCAGGCATGTAGGAGACGGGATCCTAATGATTGCTGCTCTTTGGATATTTGAGATCGGAGAAGCAATCTTGCAATGCTTGTGAACGCAATCAGCTCGATATTGTTCGCTATATCAACGTCAGTCACCTATATCCTTTCAGGAGAAAGATCGCCGCGTACATTTGGCCAGCTCTTCAATTGTCTTCCCATCGAACTGCCCCTTTTCCTGCAACGCCTTGTAAATCTCCTCCGCCATGGCTGGACTCGTCTTGAGATAGCCATACTTCGCGGCAGAGCGGAAGGTTTGCTGGCGAAGACTCTCTCCTCGTGATAGAGCCCCTGCAGCGACGGCTTTAGGCCGATTGACTGCTTCGTATTTGGCAACGGATTTTTTAACCGCAAATCTTAGACCTGGCTTTCGTTGTGAAATGCTCCTGCGGTGGGGATTCGTCCTGGGGAAATGACGCGTTCCGCCAGCGCGTCTAAGCAGTCTCCCAGTCGCATTGGGGACGTTCATGACGGCTAAGTTCCCGCACAAATTGTGGCACACTGCCGGAGCCAATGCTATAATCGCAGCATTTTTGTGATATCTGTCAGAGTCGCGTGCTATGAGAAGTTGCGGCGAGATGAGATGAATTCGAACGGGGGATCGGCGTTTCTAGGTCCGAGTCCAAATTTTTTTGGACTTCGCCGAAAATTGCGTTTGCTCAGTTCCAACGACCGCAGCGCCCATTCTCTAGAGAATTGCGAAATCACCAACTTCACCAGTGCTCATCATGGTGACGACTAGGTCTTCTGACCACAAAAATGACGTCTCTGCCACACCCGACAAGATGAAGAGCGGCGAGCTTGACAACCAAAAACCCCATGTGCTTCGGCAAAGGAATACGAATCAATCATCAGAGATGGAGAATGACTTACAAAACTCTGCCAAACGAAGTCTACAAGCCGATGAAGATACTCCTGCGACGAAGAGGAGGAGACCGAACTGGAAGGGCAAGAAAGAAACAGCCCCAGCAGAAGAAGCCAACGAGGAGGATGCTGGTGCGGAGAGCGACAACAAACACGCAATTGGAGGAGATGTGATGGGAACTCCTGGTCAAGAGGGCGAATATTCAATCTATGAGACGCCTGCTACTCGACCGCAAAGTTCAGTTTATGCAACGCCTGCCACGCATTTGGCAAAGCCTGGGTCTTCAGCCACTGCGACACCACCTGCTTCACATATTCCCAAAAACCGCTCACAGAAAGGCACGAAAAGCAAGAGTGGCGCTCAGAACAGCATCCTTTCGACCGCGAAAAAGGCGAACGCATTTGTACCGACGCCGAAAGCAACCCACATCCGCTTCGACAGCGAAGAATCCGAATCCTTACCTCCTACAAACGCCGATCCTCATGAACCGCTACTGAATAATGATAACGAAGAGGAGCCTGAGTCTGAATCCGAGGATGACGAAGCCCCAGAAGCCATCACAAACGCTTCAGCCATCCAATCCGCCCGCACCTTCGACGCTGGAGCGTCCAGAGCCGTAGCAGCACAGCGCGCTGCTACACGCACAAAACGGAAGGATAGAGATACAGTACTGAAGTCACAAGCAAAGGAGGCTGGTAACAAAGGCCGGAAAAGGAGACAGCAGGAAGAGGAGGAAGATGACAGCGACGTCGAAGAGATTCCAAGGACTGACCTCGACGATGATGCACAAACAGCATATATCTCCCTCTCGAGCATCCCCAATCTCTTGCCACAGGAACTTCTCGATGCCGCACCAGAAGTAAGGCCACTATCTCCACCTCCACTAGCACTCTCGACTACTACATCGAAACCGGACAAGCTTGACCTCCTCAATCCGAAACGACCAAAAGATGTGAAGCGCGGGCCTGTCAAGGTGCGAGTGCTACAGGATTCCAATCCTCTGCTTGCGCCCAAAGCGGACAGAAAGACAGGCACAGTACGGGAGGCAAGAGAGACGTGGATGATGGGTAGGGCTGGCACAGGCGGCAAGATGAAAGGAGTTGTCGGAACGGGCAAGATGGAGCGACGAGCTGTTGGCAGTGCTAGTGGAAAAGGATTTCTGAGGAAATAGCACTTGCGATTCTCAAATCCACGTTGAATGAAGAAATGTTCAGATGATAGCTTTTCATTCCGTATCGCAATGCATGATCATGACAAGTCTTAACCTATTGATACACCCAAAGGACCGCCCTGTTTCCTGTGAACTTGCCAAAACGCCCATATCAACTAGGGCGAGTGTGGTAAAGCACGGTACCACTCGCGCGCACTTCTAGGTACGACCACTCCTCGCGAAAGCAGCGCACGTACTGCTTCTCGTGGTTGCACCACACACACACTTCACCAAACTGATTCACATTCGGCGTCCTCACTGCTTGGCCGGGAATATGGCGTCGCAGCTGCCGATTCAGCGGTTGACCGCTGTAAACCCACTGCTCGCCGCCTGGGAAGACTCGCCATCCGGGTGGGGGTCTGTTGCACTCCCATTAGCCACGCTGCTTCTCGCCGTATCTCTTGCTTCCATTCTGTGGTCTTCGCC
Source organism: Rhizodiscina lignyota (assembly GCA_010015805.1). NCBI lineage: Eukaryota > Fungi > Ascomycota > Dothideomycetes > Aulographales > Rhizodiscinaceae > Rhizodiscina > Rhizodiscina lignyota. The sequence goes on from ML978124.1 coordinate 165,458, forward strand.
GTCTTCCTCACGCGATTCTGCCCGCTCATACCTTGCCACTCCGCCTGCTTCCAGTGCTGCTATCTCCGCTTGCGTTGGGTCCGGCGGACCGTTCCGGTAGTGCGCGGGACTTGACTGCGCATCTGGGTGGAGCGGCGCGGGAGGTGAGTACTGCGCTGATGCAGGCTGGATGGGCTGGAAGCTGCCATGGGGAAGGGGGCCGGATGCACTGGGCGCGATGGGAGGCAGGCCGGTGGGTCGAGGGACGCTGGCGGCATCGAAGTAGGAGTGGTCAGGGTGTGGGTGAGCGTTTGAGGAGATTGGTGCGGGGAGGATGACGGATGAGGCAGGAGTAATGGTTGTCATGCCCGCCTGTGGAGGGGGTGTGGTCTTGCGGTGTGTGCGTTTGGAGCGGAGGGGTTTGTCCTGAGGCTATCCGCATCATGCATCAGCACATCTTGCCAATTGTATAAATGGAAACGAAAAGCTTGATATTGATGGATCGTACCGTTGGAGGTGGACTTGTACTCCGATCACTCTCGTCCACATTGTAGTCCATCCGCTTCTGCACCTGTTCTAGCAAGAATGCGCGCTCGAGCCGCATCTTCAATATCTGCCGGTTGATGCGAATCTTGCGCAGCCGTGCTTGGTCATTGCTATCTTCGATTTCGTTGATGCGGCGCTTCAATTCGATGCATTTTCGGTAGTATGCTGTTTCGACGGAGGGAGGAAGTGGCGAGTTTTGGGTGCCACGAAGGGCTGCCTCTATATAAATTGTCAACCGTCATCTCAAACGCATGAGGAGTGATTTAAGTGCCTATCTCTTCCGGTGCGTAACGAGGTGTCGGCATGGTGCGACGCTTTGCTTGATGGGCAGCTGGCAGAGGTAAAGTACTTGAAATGATACGAATTCTGGGATTATGGGGTGCAGAAAGCGGGAGAAGCCTCTCTTACCTGGTTGGCCTGATGACGGCATGTTTGCGATCACGCGTGCAACATGCGATGGAAGTATGCGTTGAGTCTTGAACGCTGTGAAGAACACTCGGTGGTGAATGTAGAGCGACGTTGACGTTCACGCGCTGAGCAAACGCGCCAAGACCGGTGAAATCCCGGCAGAAATCCGGCAGTGGCGCTCACACCCCTGCGCGGGCCGGCTCTGAGGTGAGCACCAGGGGCACAATGCCACAACCACCACCCAATTGCGCCGTCGTCATTTCCTAAACAAGATATCCTTACTCTTGAAGGCAGTGCGATTGGGGCTCGGCTCGACAGTAAATTTTCCAAGCGTAACTTCCGCATCACACACCTAAGAATGAAGCTACGATCAGGCTACCGTCGGGTCTCCTCGCAGGAATTCAGGTCACATTGCAGGTGCAGTTCCGACAACCTGCAGGTGCAGATTGGATTGGTTAGCGAGCGGAGCAGGCGCGAATCCGATAACTCACTTTTGTATTTTCTGTTGTTCCACAGATTGTACCATTCTCTAAGTACATGTTTGATCTCATTGCCGCATTGAACTTCTCCGTCGAACTCGTCTTCTTGTTGAAGATGCATTTACTCTCTCTGCTTCCCCTTTTCCTCTTGTCCTGCCTTTCGAGCGCCAATGCGCAAGGCTTAAACGTGACTGCGATCTCCGCATCCGGTGGTCACTCAGTCCTTGAATGCTGGTCTCTGTCCGCACCTCCGTTGTCCTTCGCTGGAGCCTCCAACTACCCAATTGGCAATTACGAGGGTAGCTACGTCGGTGTCATTGCACCAAGGACGCATATTGGACAAGCTTGGGCGATGCATCCACAGCATGGCTCCCTTTTCCACAACGTGTCGATTGTACAGTAGCTAACATTGTCACCCAGATTTTCGATCTTCCTGTCTGGCCTCGTACACATCCGCCTCCCCGACTCTCGACATGAGGCCTGGGTCCAAGGCGGCAAGTACGGCATCATAATCGCGGCGGACACGAAGAACCTCTCGATGACTGGACATGTGACAGACTTCCCTGGCAACGACGAGACGGTGATTGCGGAGTTGCCATTTGCGGGAGGTATGGTTCCTGACCATGAGGTTCTGTACGCCGGTCCGTGCAAGATGAAAGATTTGATCGGTATCTGAATGTCTGGAAGAGGCCTAAGCAAGCGAGAAGGAGCGTCAAGGCTGAGAGCACTGCAGTGAGAATATCTACTATAGTGGTTTCTGCAGGTGGATGAGACGATGCAGTGTAAATGGTGTTAACGATGTTTGAATCGTTGCGTAGATGCAGAGCCTGATTAGAGCAGAGGCACGTCGAGTTGATACGATTGTTCCGCCGTAATGGTGCCATTTATGAGGTAGGAAAATAGAGATGAAGATAAGACTCTATTATAATTAACTGAAGAATCATCTCATAATCGTCGCTTGTTTGAACTTCGCCGAGTATATATGTGGTATTTGGAGAATCACTGCCATGAGGCATGTCAAGAGCATAATAACCTTAATAGGTTATTTTCTCGCCACTTTTAATTCAGAGGCATACAGTCGATAAAACGTTTTGAGTGCTAACCACCAACTACAGGCGGCACGAAACAAGAAAACACCAACATCGATTTAAATGCACCCGTTCCGCATTGTGAGAGCCAAGCATTTGGGTTGAAGGAAGACTTGAAGCGACATCGGCGCAATTGCCATTCAGATCTGTTTCCGACCCCTTCATTTCCTTGCGAAGAAATCGATTGTCTGGCAAAAGGATTGGCGTTCCCAAGGCGAGATAATCTTCTAAGGCATATGAGACAGAAGCACGGAAAGCACGTCTAAGTACAATCGGATTGGTCACTTTGGGGGTATTGAAGCTGAGATATCGTCTATGGATTGTTTTATCGATAACATTTCTAGACCCCTAGCTTTCTAATTGGTTTTCGGAGGGTTTTGTCTTTGCATCTCGTAGGCATTCCCTTCTTCTCGGCTTCCTTCTGTATGTCAGACTTTTGGGGCGTTGGTAGAGCTCGGCAATGGGATCGCACCTTCACGCGGTGCCGGGTGCCAGTAACATTCCCCTAAGGAGGCAAGTGGAACTAAGACGATTCCATTATACAACTTTTGAAGATTAACCAAAGCGTTAAGCCGTTAAACTTGAACAACGGAGGTACGCAGATTGTTCTGAGTTTACCAGGTGCCATGAAAACATGTTTCTACCGAACGGTAGTACTTATCAATACAAGGCGACCGTAACTTCTGGAGCGCCAACATCCAAAGCCTGCCCGTCCATGACTCCATGCAAATAACAGTCACCAATGAAGTTGTATGCCTCTGATCGACTACCTTGCTTCACATTCGTGACCGGCCGAAGAACGAACGGTATCCTTCCTCCAAGTAAAACCCAGACCTGGTCCCCGGCCTCCATCCCCGGCGGCCCAGTTCCAAATCTATCTTCCTCTGTAAGAAAAAAACAACGATTGTCCAGAGAACAACAGACGACGCCTGCAAATTCCATCTTGGTGTGATATACTGATGGATTTGGCCCTGCAACAGTTGCAGCCTGAAGCCTGAATCTCTCAAACTCTTCGTAGTCATCATCTGAAAGTCTACGGTAATCGTTTGTGTCATACAAGTAGACGATGTCCGAAATAACCGTACGCCAGAACATGTCGTACCTGCTGTCGTATCCGGCGCCAGTTGCTTTTGTCTGACGCTTTGGCACATTTGCCATTTCAGCCAGCTCTGAGAGAGCCTTTGACGCTTCAGTCCAAGTGTCCATCCTCTTGGAGGCGCTCACATCCGTCACAACTCCAACTTTAACGCCGCTAAGATGGAAGATACCGCCGTCTTCGAAAGTTTTCTTAGCCGACGTGTTTTTGGCAGCCTGATAGCGCGGGTATTGGTATGCGAAACGGAAGTGCTGCCTACGTTGCAAGGTGATGTCCAGAGGAATGGCAAAGTTGGGAACCCAGGAGGGCAGACCGGCATGGTTCGAATTGAAACTACAGCCAAGCATAGCGTGCAAATCTCCGTCAGAATATTCTTCAATCATCGATTGAAAAACATTTGTGTACGCCTCCCTGAGTTGTAATGAGTAGTCCGGATTGATTCCAAGACGGTTGCCGTACGAAAATAGACCCAGCATGCCGTATACACGATCTCGAGGATCGTGGCACTCCCTTCCGACGAAGGCGATTTGAGTTGATCTAAACTTGGGTCCGGTCGCATTCGTAGGACGAGGCTTGCGGGCAAAAGAAATATTTCCAACTGCGTCGAAAAGCTGGTGGATTGCAAGATAGACTTCCCCCATGAGTTTATTACGAGACTTGACACAGCAACCTGAAGTATTGATCTCGTGAGAAGTGGAATTTTCGTCAGCATCTACCATATCCTTCCACGGAATCGTCCAATGTCCAAATATAACGGTGGCTTCTGAGGAGAGCACAACCTCTTGAAGCGTCCAGACTCTTCTCCACCATGAGCTATTTGCGACGATACCAAAACCCTTCCAGATTGGGAGGCTCTTTAATCTCTCGACACATTCCTCATCCGTGTCATCAAATTTCGGAGAAAAGCAAGGCAGCTCGTACCAGTGCTTGTTCTGGGCAAAGTGGGAAACGAGTTCAAACGGATTCGAATTTTGGTCATCTGCGGGAGAGGAAGAGATATTCAATCAGCCCAGACGTATCAAACAAATAATTGAATGACGGTGAATCTCCATGGTATATACTTACACATCTTGAGCACATATTCATTCGGATCTCTTTGGTTTCTTTCGAAATACTCGCTCGGACAGCCCAGCCAAATATAACAATGAGTACAGCTCCTGTATATTTCTGCCATCATAGCTACTTGATGAGTTTTCTCGGCCACATCTTCCTGATTAATGCACAAAGCGTCGATCCAGAGTACAAGTGGCCGATCTATGCGGCGAATATGTCGAAGAGCCGCCTCGAGGTTCGCAGTCGCGCGACACTCGTTCGAATTGACGAAGATCGGTTTCGTTATGCTTGCATCTCCCCAAGTATAAGAGAAAGCTTCATACTTGGGTTTTGAATCCAAAGAAACGACACGGATATCGCACTGTATGTCCTCCTCCCATCTCCCAAGGTGCAAATTAAGAAGCCGGATATCTCTACTGCCCTTTGTGATTGGTTCCTGGTAAAAGGATACTCCAGGCTGGATTGTTTGAGAATTCACTAAAGGCATCCTGTTCAAATAAATCTGCCAGGTTTTGGAAAAGCGAGTGGAATTTTTAGGACAGCCTTGAAAGCAGCCTCGAGAGTCCAAAGCAGTCTTGGTTTGCGTCTCCAGTCGCCCCTAGCGGAGATGGAGCTGGAACACAGGAAAAACTAAGGCCGTAAATGATTTGACGAGCATTCCGTAGCATGCTATATTAGAGGTATAGAGAAAACGTAGTTGAAGAAGAGAAGTTCTCAGCCTCGTCTTTCGTCTCTACCGCAATCCCACAGCGTGTCCCAAAGCGGTTAGCGCAAATAATCCCAAAGGCAACTGGAGGCATCCACGCCTTTCTTAGTCTCATCTCCTTCAGCTTCAATTCTTGTAGATTTAATATCGTTACACATTTCCTACCTGTGATTTCATTCTTGTAAGAAATGCGTCGTGCCAAAGAATGAGAGGGAATTCCGGAGACAATACCGTAATGTATCTATCGAGGTTTAATCGATCTGATTAAAGCCTTGCTTCCAAGGAGCGACAGACGAAGTTGATCAGTAGAGCTGCCCACTTTATTGATCTAAGACCTCTTAAATGGGTACTATCCTGCGATGCATCAATTCCCTTGCTTCAACCCTCGGCACCTCGGAGATTGAAGTCTAACTCCGTGACCCGTTGTTCTCGGGTCTTCCGATACACTTGATGGGATGGAGTCGGGATAAGTCAACTATCTTGATTTCAAAGATCAGTGTGGGGCATTCAAGCTCTAAAATTCCTGGAGTTCACAAAGTTTAAGGGTGTGGCTGAGCTGTAACGCCTGTGGAGATACACCAACACCATTCCACTATGTCTTCAGTCCTCGCCAAGACCGCTCTCGCCGTACTTGCTGGCTTCGAGACTCTCGACGCAGACGCGCTCGTAGCAAGTCGCGCACCAAACTGTATTCAGACCTGGGCTCCCTCTTCTTGTAACCCGCCTCAGCCGAGAGACAATGCCCAATTCGCTGCGCACGTCGCTGGATTGAAATCTGTTATGAAAGGCTTTCCGGTCCACGCCAAGGAGGTATTCGAGAGCGAGAAGGAGAAGCGAGTTGTCGTTTGGGCCACCAGCCAAGCTATGTTCCATGATGAGCTCAAGGATAGTTCGTTTACTGAGGAAGAGTGGGACTACCGGGGCGAGTACATCTTCATGTTCCATATGGATGCGAGCGGGGAGAAGATTGAGAAGGTCTTCGAGTTTCTCGATAGTAAAGGCACAGAGAGACTGAGAAAGCTCATAGCGAGGGCGAGGGAAAATCGGGCAAAGCTGGGTAAGACGGAAGCAGAGCCGGAATGGAAGTGAGGATTAAGGAGTGCCCTTGACGGACTTGATATTTTTCGGAGACAATTGAGACTAAGGTATCTTGACAATGAAATGCCAGAAGAGATGTATGTATCACCCAGATGCACTAAATGACACGCATATGTGCTTCAGAACGCCTCTCCACCCACCCACCCATCCGATTCTCAATGTGCGGGACGAGAAGATTCGACAGAATCGCGGTACGAAGAACTGTAAAGGTGTTGCACTTCGTCAATCCTACACAACCCTGAGAAAGAAAACTAAGCACCGCGAGAGAAAGGCTCGTACGCCAAATTGATGTCTCGAGTCGCCCTTCCTCCGACTGACTGCATCTGAATACCCCTCGGTCCATCATGTGCATATCCTTGCGGCTCATGCTCTTCATCGTGCTCATGAATGACGTTTCCTTGCACACCGTCTGCTTGGAACAAGAGCTCGCGGTCGTCGTCGGCACTGCCGCGGCGGCTGTGCGCACCAGTTGCGACGACTTTTGGCTGTCTCTCAATCTGAGTGTATCGCGCTGCGCCGAACGTCGGGATGCGCTGGAGCACTGCAGAGAAAGGAGTCTTTCGCGATGCAGCAGCTTGTCCCTTTTCTGGCTCGATATCTCTGGTCGACAGTTGAAGCTTGCGTGTGCCGGAGTTACTTCTCGGTGCCCTTGGCCTTCTTTGCCTGGCGGATCGGGATCGGAAGACCAGGATCAGGGAGACGGCGAGAGCCAAGAACGTTGCGATAAAGCTGACAACGATTGTCTTGCTTCCGAAACTAGCATCGATACCATTTTTGCGGAATGCAGAATTTATTTCGTTGGCGAGCTTCGAGAAAATGATTGGCTCGGTAATGGAAGCAGCGAGGAGTAGGACACTGGCGAGGAAGGCCAGAACAGCACTGAATATGCCAACGGCAGCTTTGCGAGACGCAAAGCATCCAGTTATCATTGCGAGGAACAACAGGACGACTGAGGCATAGTATGCGCCTCCCATGAATGGAGAGATTGACTTGTAGGAGTTGGTCGCACTCAGTAGCCCGGAAGGAAATGAGCCTTGGAGGGCCGTTTTCTGCAAGTGGAGATCCGAAACTGGGTTGAAGTGGAAGCCAATTTTTGGCGAAGTGCAGTTCTGCTTGTGGCCATATTCGGAGCAGGCAGCTAGAAGGCCAACAGTGTATGAGTCGCCGATTCCGAGTGATCCCTTGGTGGCACCCCTTCCAACCCAATCGGTACCAGTCAAGATGTAGAGATCATTCAAGATGGTCGCGTTGGAGAGCTTGGAGGGAACATCCAGCCATTGTATGTTAATCTATCGGATCAGTTAATATGGGCTACTTCTGATGGGGAACCTGAATGCGCAAACCTTGAGAAAATAAAAGTCCGTGAGCAGATGGGGATGCGATCCAGCTATCACAACAATGACAATGAGAATGATCGAGATCAATGAGAGTGCGAAGGAAATGATGTTTGAAAACACGTGCCCGGCCATATTGAACTGATTTTCAGGGTCCAAGGTGGTGGAATCGGACTTCGCTCAGAGACGCGCCTCAACGCGGAGCCAAGGCATATAAGAGAGCGAAGACATGGCGTTTGCTGTCAAGACATGGGTAAATGAAAAGCTGCAAACACGCCGACCCCCGTGCCGTCCCAACTGGGATGCTGACGTGAGAGAGGCGGAGAGTTGAAGGCTCGCTTGACGAGCTGGATCAAACTATCAGGAGGCGCTGAGAAGCATGTACTGTCGGCCGGCGCTAGATGGGTGAAGCTGAGATGTGAGTGGCCCCATCGAGTGTCCATGTCCTACATAGAGGCAATGGTTGAATCATGCTGGCCAGTCGTCGAATACGAGAGGGTCAAAATAAGACGTGGTTACTCAGCGAGATAACCTTAATTTTAAGCTCGACCCCACGGGCCATGGGGCGGGTTTTCAGGGGACAATGGACAATGGACAATGGACGTTCACCGCCGCACTATACTCTCACACGTCCCCGCGTCTGCTCCAGCCTCCAGCGACTGCGCTTCATTTCAAGCCTGCATGGTCGCAGACAGAACAGTTCGCCAATAGTGCGAAATCACGGAAATCTGTAGCATCTCCGTGAGATGAGACGGTATGCGCGAGCCAGGGCGCCCGCCCCCAAAAATAGGTCTTCATACGCACCCCGGACAACGCCGCACCTGGACATAAGCCATCAGCCTTGGAAATCAGCACTTATGCCGTCTGCTCGCTCTATAATCCATATTGACGCCAGGAGACATCCGAACACGAAACAGCAAATCCGGGAGTTTCCCATCGGGGCGCTAGGCTCAGCGGGTGTCAGCATCTCGACTCGCTGGCCACGCGAGCGAGGCGCGAGAGAGGCTGCAACGCAATCTGGAATTGAAGCCAGCCCCTGCCCCCAACGGTGGCATTGCTCACTCTCGCGCGGAAAACCCCATGACACTTATGGCGCTGAATGCAGGGCCGGAGCTAAGACTCGACAAGCACCTTAGCGGCCAGCCGTCCAGCCCTGGGCGGCGAAAAAAAATATATGTATTACTACCCGCCAAGGTAGGTTGTGAGCTTCAGTGCTGGCGTCCTTGCTGTCGCATCATCTCTTGTTTCTCTGTTTCTCCATCTTTTCGTCTTGTCAAAATGAGATTGTCGTCGGTCTCTACCTCCGTCCTCCTTGGCGTCTCCGCCCAAACCGTCGCGGCATATCGCAACCATGATGTGACCGTTGGTAAGGGTGGAATGCTTGTATACGACCCGGAGAGCATCTCTGCGCACAAGGGCGATACTGTAACATATCACTTCTTCGCGAAGAATCACTCCGTCACTCAATCCTCGTTTGACGATCCGTGTCACCCGCTGCCCGGCGGCTTTTTCTCAGCATTTACGCCAAATCCATCACCCGACACAGCATCTCCGACGACTTTCCAAATCAAAGTTAATGACACAAAACCGATATGGGTGTATTGCTCACAGACAAATGGCAATCATTGTCAAAAAGGAATGGTGCACTCTATCAATGCGTAAGTAGCGAGATCCCAATTCATCTTGGCAGATAGTCTAACTTGAAGCAGTCCGCTCGTTGGCAACACAATCGGCGCATTCAAGAACAAAGCTGCCAAAGCGTCCATTAGCACTTCTCCGTCAAATGACCCACCAGGTGGTGTGCCTGTTGGCGGACTCCGCAAAATTCACATTGAAGTTGGCCCAGCCGGAAATTTGACATACAGCCCCAACAACATCACTGAGCCGCCAGGGACTGTCCTCGAGTTTGCTTACAACCCAAAGGTATGGCAGTCAGAACATTCAGTTCTGTTTGAAGAGATCACTGACAGTTACAGAACCACTCCGTTGTTCAGTCTTCTTTCGCAGACCCTTGCCATCCTTTGGCTGCAGATGGTTTCTCGAGTGGCTTGATCCCAACGCAAGTTTCTCCATCTGGAGCAATCTTTGACGTTGTAGTGAACGATACCAAGCCCATCTGGTTCTACTGTGCCCAGACTACGAAGGATCATTGCCAGAGCGGAATGGTGGGCAGCGTCAATGCGTAAGTTGATCCCCACAGCGCTTGAGATTTAGCTAATTTGTCTGCAGTCCGGTGGTTGGCAATACGCTAGAGAAATTCATAGGTCTTGCGAAGAAGGCTTCAACCAGCACCATTCCTCCGGAAGCTCCAATTGGTGGTATCTTCATTGCCAATGGCACTGTCATCAAGAGCTTCGGTGGCGATGTCTTCGACAATAATATGGGCATGGACGAGGGTAGCTATTCCAACGTACCACCTCCCGGAACCAAGATGTCGCCTTACTGGACCAGCATGGCCGGTGGCTCAGAGCCTAGCAACTACCACTGGCCGTCGACCATTTCGAACGAGGCGACGGAATTCCTGCAGCTCCTGGAGTTCGTGGACAACGTTCTTCTCGAACTTCTCATGGGCGGTTACAAGAACTTGACAAATGGACCATGGGACCACCTCTATCCGAAATCCATCACCGACACAATCCAGTCCATGACTGCTCAGGCGATGGTTCACCGCAAGACATACACCGACTCTCTCCAGCATTACAAGAAGGAAATCATCAACCCTTGCAGATACTCCTGGCCCATTCAGCACGTGAACGATTTCGTCCAAGTCACGCTCGTCGTCCTGCTCCTCCAAATTGGCATTCTGCTTGATATCAGCGCAACTGTTGGCCCCAGCGACTCGTGGCTGATCCCTGCACTTGGCGTCAATATGGGTTCCAAAGCCCGTATGACCGGCGTCCTCAATATGATCCAGGACCACACGGCATCTTCGGCGCCTCGCGAAGTCATGCTGCCATCTGAGCTGGTGTACTCATACATCATGGACCACTATGTCGTGCCGGGCTCTTGCCCAGACAAGCTTGCCTGGGAGACTCAGCTGCCTAGGCTCGTCATTGCAGCTACGGCCACGGACATAGGCAAGCGCATTACCGAAATCACTATCACTATCACGGTCGAATCGACCAAGGACCTGCACGTTGCGTGGATTGGACCCTGGGGCGGTCTGGTTTACTCGCCTTTGGAGTCTAAGGGCTCCGGACATTGGTCTGCGAGTGTACCGAGCAGCCTTTATGGCCACGTTTGGGCTGTGGTGGTTACTGGCCAGGACTACAAACTGCAGGAGATTTCGAAATACTCGTTGACAAGCCCAGAGGTTATCTGGGTCACGGACGTTCAGCAGATGGGTTCTAAGAAGAAGGCTTAGAGCAGTCTAATGGGACTTTCATCTCATTAATACAGGTTCGGGATGTAGCGCGGTGTTCTGGGGAACGGGTTGAAGGGTTGGTATACTCTGCATTGTTCCCTTGATTGAGGTCCCTTGTATGTTCATAGTGTGCGTCGAGATACCATCATTGGTAATTTTCGTCTCTGGGTTCGCATTACAGACTTCCTTAGATAATGTCAATGCGGTGTTGAAATCTTTCAGCCTTCCGTGCTCTCAATATCGTCCACACTATTCGCATTCCTTCCACCAGCCATAGGTTGTCTTCGGTATTCGGTCGACCATATGTGTCATAGACGTGAGAGCACCTGTCCCATCACCGTTATTCGTTACTGTTGTCACGGTCCCAACGCTGGAAAATCTGTCAACAACGCTTTCTGTTCCTGTCGCAAATTGTGTCATTGAACGATCAAGGCTAGCCATTGTGGAGCCGTGGTTGCCGTGGGCCGAGACCTGGAATCTTTGGTGGAACATAAGTGGTCTAAGCGATGGAATGCAGCCGCAAATGACACCCAGATTGACTTCGACGGCTGTCCAGATCCACAAACAGAAGCCATTCCAGGTCACATCGTACGTCTCGTACACGACGTAGTGCGTCCAGTATATCCGCATGATCCCAGCAACGATAACAACGCCTCCAATCCCGAAGAGTATCATCAGTGCATTGCGCTGGAAAAGTGGAAGCCCCAGACTGTACAGTGTCGGCATTGGGAGAATGTAGACGAGGACGTCGGTGAGAACTGTGATTATACTTTGCGCCATCAGCGGAGGCCCTTCCGAAATGCAGTCGCGGTTCATCCTGTACAGGTCCCAGTAGCTGCTGCTCGGTCTTAGAGTACGCGTAAGTTGGGGCTCTACAATGCTTGTCTTGATGAAACGAAGCAAGCCCGAACTTACCTGCATTGGGTCCACAGAACTACTGAATATATCATGATGCAAGCCACTACTAAGCCCAGTGAGGCGTAAATCAGGTGGCGGAAGAGGGAGCGGTCAGGGGCGAATCGAAGATAGCTCAGCAGAATTGATGCCTTTGCAAGTCCGGACGCGAAAGAGAATAGAGTCTGGCCAACCAGCGATGCCTATAAACGGAGATAGCTCAGCAACGTACATATTCGACGCCAAGCAAAAAAGATACTAGCTGCAGCATGTATTGCTGCAAGCACTGCAGAAGCGGAACTGCAAAACTTACCTGTCGGCCTTTAATGATTTTCACGGCTGTCAAATCCCATACATGCGTGTCCCAGCCGTACAATTGGTCCGCTACATGAACCAAAGTAAGATGACAAAGCTGGCAGGGCAGCAATGTACATTTCGAGTGACTTGCCTAAGATAATGTCGACTGTCACGCCGACCGTAAAGAGCTATTGTATCACTATTAGCTATCCAGGCTCCGCGTGAAGCGGTCCTGTTCCTCTCTTACTGCCGCAGCAACCATGAGCTAATCATCCCACCAGCTTCGGTGCAGCCACCTGATTCGCACATATACTCGTAACGCGACGCATACGATAGCTAGCGACATGAAGATGAGCGCCACCACTAGGAGTGCGGGTCCGCGGGTTTGGGGGTGCACATAATTTGGCTTTGGCCATGTCGCGATGACTGCGGGCGGAGGAAATCTCATTGTGTCGATGGTTCAGCCCTATCTTTCAAGTACCGATCCGCAGGAGTATGACTTGTTGACAATTGGGACGTGCTGCGCAAGAGTCAAGGAGCGAACATTGAAGATGTCGATACGGATTAGGATAAAGGTTGCGGTTGACGCGTCTCCTTCCAATATGCCTCGGGACGGCAAGTACGCGTTCACGTGCGCCGAATGAAGCAGCAACTCAATGCACATCGAAGATAGCTACCTATACCCGTTCACTGGTAAAGGTCTCTGGCGGCTGGCCCTTTTTAAATAATAATAAAAAAGAACGATTAATTGCGTTGGATCGATAACGCTTCCTGCACTCAGCCGAGCGATAGCCTCAGTGGCGTACATCGAGTCACTTCGAGAACGTGCACGGCATGCTTCATCTCATCAAGTAATGGGATTGTTGCAAGGCCCTTTGTATCACTGCTGATACTCCCTTTAGATTGCGTGCTTCCCTTATGCTCTTTCTTACAATAATCAAACCCTCAGCTTCCATTTCATCTTCCAAGTACGTTGCGACAGAGCGAGCGTCGTTGCAACACTCCGTCAAACAAAATATTGGGTTTCTTAGGCCTCACAAAAAATTGCCACGGTTGGCAAAATGGTGTGACACCCAAGCTCATGCCGCTAACATGCTCCAGAGCTGATCCATTCTGATAGAGCTTCAATTACGAAAGGACCGGCTTCCTCAGCTCTTGCAAATTCACTCCAGTTGCATAGAGTATGAAATCTTCCATTTCTTTACTCCGTTTTGCATTTCAAAATATTCTCGTCGCCGTACCCACACGCTTTTCGAGTGGGGAATAGAAGCACAGACGACTTTTATCGCACTTCCTGCTGCGTCGCTTGAATGCCAGCGTACTTCCTTTCGATGAGATTGACTACCAGAGACAGTAGATGGGACAGTATCTTCTCACAGTGCAGAGCGGCAACTGCCACAAGGAGAGAATCTGGGATTGTCCCCGCGAATATGACAACAGATTGACGCCTCGAGCAATTACCCCTCGTCGCCACCCGTGCTGTGCAGCGTAGTACACATGAATCGTCTTAGCCATGAGTCGCTTCGGCCGCACTTGGTTTCTGGTTCCCTTGTCATTGCAGCTCCAGTCTGAACTCATATGTACGATAGAAGGTGTAAAGAGGAGAACTGCACCTTTTCCGAAATGTTGTTAATCATCGTCGTTCTCTGTGTCTCCTTTTCCGTATACAAATTCGGCTAGCGCGATCTCCTCACAACGAAATCTGCCGACCTCCACCTCCACCTTTCTTCTCCTCTACTTCCAATTCCTTGTTTCACCAACTTGTACAACCGAAATCCCTTGGCCGGGGAGAACGCCGCCTAGAATTAAATTATTAATGTAGCTTTCCTGAGCATCAAGCGGGGAAGCCAGGGAAAATAGCCCTTTATTCATCTAGACCTACTGGTTGTTCAACATGGCCCATGCAGGTACCTAACGCTTTGCGTAGTTCGCGGGGTTAAAGACGTCACAATGTCTCTTTCTCTGAGAGTACATTTATATGCTTGGCCGCGAACATCTGCTTGGTATTTCTTATTCCAGCCCTCTTGGACCAGTTATTTGTCACAAGGTGCGTGATCGTACCAATCAACAGATTTCATCGCAGTCTGGCAAAATGATGTTTCGATTCCTTCTGCCAATTGGCATCTTCATGTTGGCCAATGCCGCCGCTCAATACTTACAAATCAAAAATGAATTGACACTTGAGACACCGTGCAATGGAGTTAGCACGCTACCAGATGGGCGCCTTTTCATCTTGTACGCTCGTGTGGATGGCTCCCATGGTCCGACTGTTCTGGAGTGGAAGAACGGCAAAGGCGTGCCTTACCCAAACCTGGAGTGGAACTCATACTCCACGGACATGAAGCTGGACCCAGCCTCGCATTTTGTACGAATCAACTCTATTCGAAATGGCCCAGATGGTTCGCTCTGGATTGTCGACACTGGTTCTCCGAGTTTTGGGGCAGATGTCATCCTTCCTGAGGGACCGAAGCTGATCAAGATCAACACCAAAACAAATAAAGTATCGCGCATCTACCCAATGGGCAACGTGACGCGCTACAACAGTCTACTGGATGACGTTCGCTTTCACGATGCTGCTGGAAAGGCCTACCTGACCGATGCCGGCTCACCTGCTCTCATCGTGCTGGACCTGGCAAGTGGCGATGCTATTCGCGTGCTTGAAAATGATGTCTCAACTTCAGCTTCAATGCCCACTTCCGGAGAAGGCGTCCTAATGGGCAACATCAACGGGGGTTTGCAATACATTTATGCTGATCAGCTGGAAGTTTCGCCGGACGGCAAATGGTTCTATTATCAGCCCGCATCTGGCGGCATGCACAAGATTGAGACCAAGTATCTCAATAATGCCTTTTACAACTCCTCATTGGCCGGTATACTCTCTCAATACGTCGTCCCGCATGCTTTGACTCCGTCAACTGGCGGCACCGCAATTGATGCCGAGGGCAACATTTACGACAGCGACACAGACCGACAGGCCATCATGAAGATTGCGCCAAATGGTACGATGACGACATTGATTCGAGACAGTCGCTTGCTGTGGGTCGATGCGATGTGGATCGACTCCAAGAAGCGCCTCTGGATGCCGGCGGCCCAGCTCAACCGTGGTGAGCCTTTCAATAAAGGAAAGAACCATATTAAGCCACCGCTTCACGTTTATTCAATGGACATTGGGGTTGGCCCGTCACCCATTGACCACGCTTGAGCTGGTTGACAGTGGTCTCAAAGTTTCGGCGGCGGTGCTCGTATTCTGAACGACTGCACGAGACATGTATTTACTACTATTAGAGTAGTCCGCAACGCTAACGAACATTATTGAATGACCAATGGTATAGTTCGAACTTTCAGAATTGATCGTCTCCCTTTCACGTAGAACGCTTTCCTCAATATTAGTTGGTTGAATTCTTTGTCTGACTCCTGATTTTCTTCATGATCTGAATATTCTCACAAAACTTTCAGGCCTTCGTAAAATCAACATAACCCTTGCCGTCTATGAATGTGTAATCCCATGGCCCTTGTTCCTTATTCTCAGCAAGCTCCACGTACATCTTTCCGGCGGCAAGACCGCCGACTGGGATCGTCGGACCTCCATCGGGCTGGCGTTCATCGACATAGTAGAACCTACGGGCTATTAATATGCTGACTAGGTTTTACAGGCATAACGAAATCAAGTGATGGTCGGACTCACTTGAATCCTTGTCCCTGGTATGCGACGCTCGCAAACTTTATCAATTGAGCGGCGGCACCTTTGGTCATCCCAAAGGTCAAGACACCAGGCAACACGATTACGTTCAATGCATTGCCAGTGAAGATGAATGTCTTGGATGCGGAGCTAGGAAGCTGCTTGAAGCCACTCACTGCTTCTTTAGCAGCGAAGAGGGGTGAAAATGTGTTGGTGGAGAACTCGCGGTTAACTTCATCAAGGGATACCGAGGCAAGAGGATCTTTAGCATCGCGTGCAATCCTTTCGGCAGCTACAATACTAATTAGTAACCGGCGCAAGAGAGACTTTGAATTAGGATTCCGACGTACCGTTGTATACCACGACAGAAGGGATACCAAGCTGTTCTTTCACTTTTGCGAACGCCCCTTGAACTTGTGCAGGATTTGATAGATCGACCTGCAAACGGAGATACCCATCTTCCCCTACTCCATCTTGAACACTTCTAGAAGCAAGTGCAATCTTGTATCCTTTTGCAGCAAAAGCGTTCGCCACGGATAGACCGATCTTGGGCCCAGCACCGAGAATAAAAAGCACCGGAGCCGTCATGATGCAATTACTTCTTCGAAAGTTGCAAATCAATAGAGAGCTAATAGTACTCACCTCTTTATACTCTGATATAAATATTTCAATCTATACTTGCGTATTCGGCTGTTTGGAGACGCCGAACTGCGCGTGATTTGTGCGGCTTAGAAATGCCAAGCGGAATCATTACGAAGTTGGAAATGAAGCGTAAATTAGTCCGACTTCAATAGAAAAGTTGCCGATTGGTTAAATATGAAAGAGGCCACATCCAGGATGACGTGACTGTTGGTTCGAGTCGAAGGCTAATGGGCACTTCGTGAAAGCTTGCGAAGGTGACAAAGATGGCTAACCGCTAGGATAGACCAGATAGAGCACGTCAGTGCGAGCAGCTCTCGCAAGCCGAGATTAGTGACCTTATCTCTGAAAGCTTAGTTCTATACTTCTCGGAGCGTATACGATTATAACAAACCTTGAAAAACTTGAACACTTATCCATTGTAGAGGTTATTGATTATAGTCATTTGGTGTTTGAAAACTGCGGCCGAGTTGTGTCACTGTCAAAAAGGGATAGCGAAGTATTCATATGGTAGATCAACAAGGGAAGATTGAATGGAATGTTCACGATGAAGGTATGCAAAGCATAATACCTGAGTCTGAGACAAGGAGAGGGGCGTAAATAGGCTCGTGTGAACACATGTCCTTCTCCCCAAAAACTGTGGAAGTGGCGAAAAGTTGGAGATATTTACACAGGTACAGTGCACTGCACTCGGCTTCCAATGGGTGGTTCGGTGCCTCTAGCTTGCTTGGTTATGTCTCTGCAGTGTATTTGTCTTTCAATTTCTTTTGCAACAATAATCTGCCCGAAAACGGCCTACTGAGCATGATCCTCTCTCTGAAGCGGCCGGCTACTCCAAACCTCACGCCAGTCCTCAGTTTCCTCCGAAAATGGCCACAGGTGCTGGAAAACTTTCCAGGATGCTCCATTCAAACCACGATTACCCCATTTTTCTAGCATGATCTTTTCATGCTCACGCTGGCTTCTGTCGTAATTTTCGCGGGTTTCTATTGTCAGTTCGAACACATCAAGCTTGTTTTCATCAGTCTCGGATCGAGACAAGAAGAATGTCCGAGACAAGTTGTGGACAATAGTCATGAGATCTCCTGGGTGACTGTTTCCAAAGCCGCTTCCTCCGTGTGGTGTGACTCTGAGAGACTGGAGCTTGGGGTTATTTTCCGATATTATGTCCCAAATCGATCTGACAAGTGTTTCGTCCACGGCGGAGTTTATGATGGCGCACTCGAGATGACCGTTTGCTAATCGCATTCCTGTGTCAGATCTCATCCTGTTAAACTCATCCCACTCAGCCAGGGGTTGGCCTGGATTCTGCGCGTTGGTACAGTCAAGCTGTAAATTGACTTCTCTCAAGGTTCGGATTTTACCAAGAGCTTCATAGCACTCAGTTTCTTGCCTGTTTCCCATGGATCTTCTGATTGTGATTTTTATCTCACGGAGAATGTGACAAGTGTTCGCAATTGCTCCGAAGTCATCCTCGTTGAACCTTAATGGCGGTCCAGCCATGCCGTATCCGTCTTCGTATGGAGTGAAGGACAGTTCGTGGAGAGCGCCACCATGCTGTTCACATATCTTCATCACAAGCTCTCGGTGAAGCGTGCCCCCAACTTTGAGAACCTTGAGAGGATTCAGCGCAACAAAAAAGCTCTCTGCTACATCTTTAAACGTTTCGTCGGTTTTTTGGCATTCAAGAGTGATGCAGAGCTCCTCCAAAGATGCGAGTTGATTGTTGATCATCATGTCCCTGAGTATGGTAGAGTCAGACACGGAAAACTGCATTCGTTGAAGTGAGTTAAAGTGTATGTGCTTTTCCCATAGATCCAGCTTCTTTCGACTCAGTCGATCGTCATACGCGCAAAACGAAAGGGACAGTAAGTGGGCCTTTTTGAATATGTCGACAGGTGGTATGAAGCCTTTCCATTCACCTCGCGGAATATTGCGCGCTCGCTGTAATTGGGGTGAGGATGCTGGTCGGCATCCAAGTATGCGTACATGCTTCAGATTTGGAGCAAGAGCGACCGTGCGAATGGCGGCATCTCCATTGAAATCGTCGACACCTCTGGAATCTCGGTATGTGCACTTAATGCTGAGGCTGTGAAGCAAAGGTGATTGTGCCAAAGCCAGCTCATCTGGGTCCGTAACCGGCTCGTTCAGACTCTTAAAACGGAATGAGCGTAAATGCACTTTGCACTCCGGATGATGCTGACTGACGGTGTCAAGTAACTGCGGCGGAAACTTGCTATCACAGTTATATATGAGATCACTCAGTCGTTGAAATTTGGGGAGGAGGTATATGAGAGGGTTCCACGCCTCCAAGGCATCCTCTCGATTATCGCTCTTCCCGTCCATGACGAAGACAGATTCGAAGGATGGGTTTAAGCTTTCGGCCGTGGAAAATGAATCATCGACAGAGTGGAATGGTTGATGAACCACACGTTGCCAAGAATCGTTATCGCCCACTGCGAGCATACGGCCGGTGAGTTCGAGTTGCCTTGCGTGTTGAAGGTACCTTTGGCACACCGCATTCTCCTCGAGCGCGGTGACATCGTTGCGAAGGCCTTCCGGAGATGAGATGGATAATGATAAGCCTCGATAGAGGAATGAAATCGCAATCTCATGGAAATTCCTATTCACACGATAGAGAGCCCGAATAGTCCTCGGTGAAACGGCCCATAGCTGAAAGCCCGGTCAGTATAAGATCACAAATGAAAGAGCAATTTCCACTTACATAGGAGCATATCACGAGGTGAATATCTGTAGGTAAGTCGTTCAATCGAAATGAAGACATGATGTTTTGACTTTTGACATTTCTCGAACTGTGGAGGGACTCAGCGAGTATTTAAATGGGGAATCCTGCTAGGCATCCACTGAGCTGAGACCAACGTGGCTGGGTGGTGACAAAAAAGTTGACCTGTTGCTACTCTTCAGGGAGTCGGGCCTTTAAGTGCGCTCACCCGAATGAAGAGGAAGGACATCGATCAAAGGCGGTATAATCGTAATAAACATTGCCTAAAGTATATCATGCTAAGCTTTCAGCAATGCCCTAGATTATACCGAAGAGCGAAACTGTTTTGGTCTACTAAGCGCACCGTGTCAGCGTCCATCGGGGCCAGCTATTTTGTCACACGAACTAGCCAGAGATTGAGCAAGAACGTTGATTGGTTCCTGCGAAGACATATCACGTGAGTATGCCAAATGTTGCGCTACGCCATATTTGTATTAGTCCCGATATCTCTCCAAGTTCGAATCTCACCAAGCACCCTTCACCTGGCTTCCATCTGAACTGAATCGCCCAATGACCCTGTCAAGACATCATTGCTTGCAGTTGCATACATGCCCTCAACCAGTACCACAATACCAGGCGATGCTAACTAATATAAGTTCGGATAGCTCTTGAGCGGTCTCGAGACCCGCAGCGGAAAAATAGGCCACGGAGAAAATTTCATTTGTCCTCCGGCGGAGAATGTTCGACACAATTGGCTCCGGTTGATTTCCTCTTCGACGGTCTTGCATTGGTTCACGGCTATTTGCTGCTGTCTAACACTGCCAGGATTAATCGAGATGTGGGATATCATGGTCAGGTACCGGTTGCAGGTAACATTCCTGGTAATTGGGATACCTCCCGAGGTAGAGGTCCGCTTTTATGTCTCCCAACTCCCGTTCCACATCTGTCGACATCTGTCTGTGGCTCTCCGATAGTACCCCACCCTCGTAATGATTTCTCGAATGTTTCTAAGGGCACTTTGCGTGTTGCTATACGCCAATGGAGTCGTTAGTGATAACTCAGCGGGCCATCCGCATCACAAGCCCACTCAGGCCTCTTCAAGCTTTTCGTATAGCACATTTACTTATGCGCCGATGACTTCGAACCGATATGCTACACCATTGAAATCGCCACTTGCTATTCCAACGCCATGGGCGCCGGAGTTTAGCAAGGTATCATCGTTGCTAGATGCCCACATCACTTACACGACGTATTCATTAGCTTCGGAGGCTACTACACGTAATGATGGTCAATATGGTCAAAGCGCGTATGCGGCCTTTTGGGCTAGTCAGAATTGGACATATACAGATAGCCCGCCGTTTACGACGACTGTTTCCCCAACGCCAGTACCTCGCAGCGAACTTGTCTTCCCGCCACCGCTTCCCGTTGAACCAGTCGACAAGAATGAGACAAATGGATTTACTTTACCGTCCAACTTCGTCTGGGGTGTTGCGAGCAGCGCTTGGCAAATCGAAGGTGGGCTTCAGTTTGATGGAAGAGGTCCGTCTGTCGAAGACGGCATCGGCACGAACCCGGGTGAGTGATCTCGAGGAAACATGAATACCCAGAGCTACACTAACCTTTTGCGCAACTCAGGGGCCAATGACTCAAATGTAGACGCGATGTTCTATTACACTTACAAGCAGGACATAGAACGTCTAGCTGAAATCGGCATTCCATATCTGTGTTTCTCCATCCCATGGACTCGTATAGTCCCATTTGGAGTTAAGGGCTCTCCCATCAATACTCGGGCGCTGGATCATTACGATGATCTCGTTAATGAAGCTATCGCTCATGGCATCACTCCGATCATTACCATATTGCATTATGATCTTCCAGTTTCAGTCCCTTATAGCGATCCGAATTTCAGCGATCACTATCTGTATTACGCCAAGCAGATCATGACACGCTACGGAGATCGTGTTCCGTATTGGGTCTCCATCAATGAACCAAATTTGCAGCCCGTAGACAATTCGCTGACGAACATCCTGGTTGCGCATGCCGATCTGTATGATTGGTACAAGAACGAGCTCGGCGGAACCGGCCAGATCACTATGAAATTCGCCAACAATCTTGCGATCCCACTTGATGCCAACAATCCAGAAGATATCGCGGCATCATTACGGTATCAGGACTTCAGCCTTGGCATCATGAATAATCCCTTGTTCCTGGGCGCGCAGATTCCAGATTCCGTTCTAAAGACACCAGGCATCCAGATCGATCCAATCTCAAAGGTCAATCTTTCTCATATTCACGGCAAGATCGACTTCTTCAGCTTCGATCCATACAGCTCTCAATATGTGAGCGCGCCTCCGGGGGGCGTTGAAGCTTGTGCATCAAACTCCAGCAACCCGCTTTGGCCCACATGCGTTGTGACAACCAACGATGCGGCAAATGGATGGCTCATCGGAGACGCCAGCTCCGTAGGTTACAGCTTCATCGCGTCTCAATATCGACGGGCCCAGTTCAACTATGTCTGGAATACGTTCAAGCCCTCTGGAATATTGGTGGCCGAATTTGGATTTCCAACAGAAGGAGACCAGTACAAGGCGCTTGATGCGCAGCGATACGACCTGGAGCGCACGGTATACTATCAGGACTTCTTGACTGAAATGCTAAGGGCTATACATGAGGATGGCGTCAATGTCATTGGTACGCTGGCTTGGGCTTTCATTGAGACCAATGAGTTTGGGACATTTGACAGCCACTACGGATTGCAGACTGTCAATCATACCACATTTGAGCGAACATATAAAAGAAGTGCCTTTGATTATGTAGATTTCTTCCACCAGCACGCTGAGAAGTCTGCGTCGGGCTATGCCTAAAATTTCAATGTAGACAGCTCCCGCCATAGCTTCAAACCACCGCTTCGGCTCCCTTGTCAGCATGTCGCACTCACAGCATCTTTATTAGAGTCCAAATTTTGCTAAAGCTAGGAATTATTGCCGCAGTGGCACGGAGTATAACCCCGAGCATCCACTTCCGATTCTGCTTCATCTGAGGCTCCACTTTCCACTTTAGCTAAGCGAGGTGGTCGTGTGAGAATTAGATCGCCTATCTAGAGGGTAAGCCTACTAATTCTGGGGCCTGCGCAATTTAACTGGTATAGATGTCTAATCGCCTTGATTCGTAATTTTTCTAATTCCCTTTTGGAAAATAAATTATTATTCCAACAGAAAGTTACGTTGTGCACCTTTAGCCCCCCTGGAGAACGAGTGCTGCTAGATATGGCGCAAATAGCATGCTTGTTTTAAGAGTTTAACAAGTGAAATTTACATTCATTCCAGAGGTCTACTAATATGAGTAAGTGATTACTTATCTGTAACGTCATTTTATACGTATTGGTTGATTGATAAAATTGACAAAGCTAGTTTTGATTCCTAAACAGTTTAGGCATGAAGTGAGAAAGTCCTTTTCAAATATCATAACCTGTGCTGACGCATTTTGCTATATAGTGCTGAAAATCCAAAGAGACAAATATCAGACTTCTTGTTTCCTCGTCTCACTTTTCCAGTTGCTGGAACGATTGTTGAGCGGTTCGGTCGTGGCTTTGACGCTTCTCTCCCTCCGACCCTCACGAGTCACGTCTGTGCGCTGGTATTAAAAATGACGGCGAATTACTTTCTGGCAATAATAATTGGAGCTTCAGCTGTACTATACATTCTCTGGAGCATTATATCCCCAAAGAAACACGGTGCGCCTCTGCCTCCAGGACCGAGAGGAAAACCCATCATCGGCAACCTATTTGACTTGCCGTCTCCTGGAGAGCCACAATGGCTCCACTGGTTGCGACATAAAGACCTATATGGTAAGTAAGAGAGTTCTCGACTGTAGTCGTACGAAAGCTAGTTCAAAGATACTGACTACTAGATAAGGCCCGCTCAGTTCCATCACGGTAATGGGCCAAACATTCATCATTATCAATGATCGCAACCTCGTCACCGAACTCTTGGAGAAGCGCGCAACAAAGAACTCGTCTCGACCGCAAACTGTATTCGCCATGGAGATGTACGTCTCGACTCCTGTCATTCGTTGCGTGAATAAGGGTGGCCTCGAATCTAACTTGACGCGGGTAGTGTCGGTTGGGACGAATCACCAGTTGGTCAAGATAACACTGGCCTTCTCCGAAGTTATCGGAAAGCGATGGCTCGAGTTATTGGATCGCATGCGGCCGTCTCGAAGTTTGATGGTATGCAAGAAGTTGAAATACGCCGGCTATTGTGGCGGGTGCTTCGAGACCCCGACAATTACGTCAGTCACATTCGAAAGTGAGTGGTCATGATTTGTTGTTCTGAATGCCCTGTTCACTCCTATCACAGAATGATGGGTTCCCTTCTGTTAGCACTAAGCCATGGTTATATCGTCGAACCACATGGTGAGGATCCGTTCATGAACCTCGCCGAGTTGGCTA
This sequence comes from Rhizodiscina lignyota, assembly GCA_010015805.1. Classification (NCBI taxonomy): domain Eukaryota; kingdom Fungi; phylum Ascomycota; class Dothideomycetes; order Aulographales; family Rhizodiscinaceae; genus Rhizodiscina; species Rhizodiscina lignyota. The sequence goes on from ML978124.1 coordinate 189,290, forward strand.
TCAATGAATTTGCGGAGGCAATTACTCCCGGGGAGTGGTTGGTGGATTTTATCCCAGCACGTGAGCATTGATATCAAGCCCGAAATATATGGATATTGACGTACTCATTCCAATTTCTAGTGAAATATTTACCAGAGTGGTTTCCAGGCGGCGGGTTCAAAAAGACTGCTCGTAGATACGCCAAAACCAGACATGACTTTGTCCACAAGCCGTTTGCCTTCACAAAGTACCAAATGGCTCACAATCGTCATATCCCATCTCTGGTATCCAGTCTCATCGAACAAGGAGAGGATGACAGAGTGTCAAAATGGTCATCTGCGGCATTGTATTCGGCCGGGGCGGACTCCACTTCTGCTAGTTTAGAATCTTTCTTTCTTGCGATGATTTTGAATCCAGAAGTGCAGGCTAAAGGACAAGCGGAGATTGATCGTGTGGTAGGCGATGGCCGACTCCCGGTCTTCTCTGATCGTGATAGTCTTCCGTTTGTCGACGCTATCTCAAAGGAAGTTCTTCGTTGGCATACACTTGCGCCACTTGCTATACCTCACAAGGCCGACGAAGATGACATAGTGAACGGATATTTCATCCCAAAGGGAGCAATATTACTCCCAAACTCCTGGTAATGCCGTCTCTTTGCTTCTTTCTAATTTACTTCTCGCTCTGACAGCTTCCGTTAGGGCGATTAATCACGACGAAAAGGTCTATCGTGAGCCATCCAAATTCGATCCGGACCGGTGGTTGGCCAGCGCAGGTCATGAACCCGAGGCAGACCATGTAAGCTTCGGGTATGGACGACGTATCTGTCCCGGACGCTATGTTGCAAGTCGCACGATATTTCTGATCGTTGCACAGTGCCTTGCAGCTTTCAGCATTCGGAAGGCCACTGGGGGGGACGGTCGTGAAATAGAACCTGAGCTTGGTGTCACTGCAGATCTCATCAGCCATGTGCTGCCATTTTCATGTACGATCACGCCACGCAGTCCAAAATACATCGAACTGGTTAATGCGGTGGAGCAAGATTATCCATTTCAAAAAAGCGACGCAGAAATATTAGAACATCTCAAGTATTAGCCGAAATTATATCTACCTTTACTGCTATGATTCTTTTCTCTTGGAACACTCGCCGAAAACGGTGTTGGACAAAGTCTCGTAACGTCCGAGTTTGTGTTCCGGCACTCCAGAAGGGAAATTCTCAGAGTGCAACTATGAGGCGGCCACCTACGCGCCTTTCGTCGATTGTTGTTCGCAAGAGTGCTATCTTTCGAGGGCAAATCTGTTGTAACTGTGATCGATATTGGCATCAGTCTCAAGCATACCTTATGGACCATTGACTGTGAAAGCTTCGAAGTAAAGGATCAGATACGAAGTCAAGATGTGACAGAGTAAACAGGTGGAACGATCGGAAGTTGAAATTAGCGGTATATCAGCACAGACATGAACCAAATCACAACAGTGCTACGAAGTAAGTGACAGGAAGTCATGCAAACTCGAACACATGAAATTATGAATTTGACTGCTCGTAGAGTTCTCGTATTCGTAAGTATGTCCCTCTATGGAGATGATCGGTCAAAGTTCTGCTCATGACTCGCCCCTTTTTGTCCGTAAATTCGTCTTTTGTGGCTGGCCGGTATGGGTGGCGGACAGCCGAAGTCGGCCCGATATTCGGGCACTCACTTCACTCCCTGTGGTTTGAAGGAAGTTCTCGACTATTTCATCGGTCAATGTAACACCCGTGTATACAACAATTTCCGGGAATAGTGATATGGGCACGGCAACTATCGTCTTCTGAGCAACCTCCGCGGAGTCTAAACCTGTGGAACGAAGAACGATGCGTCCACACCGGCATCTTTCCCCTGATATGGAATCTTGCGGAGTAACGTCGTCGAAGCAGAAATGGATGCCCTAAGAACGGTCACAGTTGCCCACAGCCCACGTCAGAATTGAATCATGGCACCGTCTGACGGAAATAAGCCTTGTGCCTGCAAGGTCTGTGTACGGAATCGAGCCGAGAATTGGAGGCAAGCTCCACATTATCCAACTCTAATAAGCTTAAACTAGAATTTAGCTTAGTTATTCGGTTATTTCGACGCCATCGCTTCTCCAATAGGGCTCCTCAACCGTACAACGGAATCTCGCGCTCTTGATCGGAATCAGTCCGGGGTCATACGTCTAAGGCGGAGCATTCACAGTGCTTAGCAGCCTTAGCTCCTGAGAGGCCATCCTTTCCCTTCTCTGATCCCATGGTGTACGAAGGCGACTCGAATTCCAACCCTACTAAGCTTTGTGCCACTAACCCAGTGCAGCGAGAGATTTCATATCTTGATTAGAGACATGATCGCTCTTGTTCTTCGTAAATATGTTCGACTCTAACTAAACCTGCCTAAGTATCTCGTATTGAAAAGTATCCAGGGCTAACTCTAAGCAGCGTAAATCCCATAATATCTAGTAGCATTATTATCCCTATCCATATCTACTAGGGATTTCCGGAACGATAGACTCAGCTACTGCGAACGACCAACGCTGATCTAAAGTTCCCATTGTTACCGAGAACTTAGGAAGCAACTGGCCCATCCATGCACAATTCCCTATCACTAGCCAGTCTCGTCTCCAAACGAGGTTCCCACGACGACAGCCCTATCATAAGCGTCCACTGTATATTCGTGTCCTTCAGGCAATCTCGGGTCGAGGTACTCGCTCTCATCAGCCGCAATACGCCTGGTTCTCTCCGTTAAACCACTCCCGTGCTGGACCATAAGCCATGAAACATGGGAAGATATTTTTGTCTCTTGTACTAAAGTAATTTTTACCTTGATATGTTATCATCCGCCTTGGGGCTTATTGTGGCGGCACGGTCAGTCGAAATTGTGACACAGAGTAATCTTTCCGAATTGAGTGAGTATATAAGTCTCAGAAGACCCGTCTACTCTCACCTCTTCATCACAGAAAAGTAAAACAAATCCAGCAGCAAAATAATTTCCTAGTGTCTATTTCCTTATTTCCTTCTTTCCTTATTCCCTTTGTTGTCTTTCTTCTTATTTGAATTTGGATTTTAATTCAGTTTTTGTACCAGCCTAGTATTGAGTTCAAAATGCTCTACCAGTCTATTTACTCGACCGTCTCTCTACTGGCGTTGTCCACCATCTTCGACGGTGCTGCGTCAACTCCAGTCAAACTCAGAAAACGTGAGATACTGCCCAATGCAGTTGCATCAGTCCCCGCTCATCGGGAAATCCCTCCTCTTCATGGTTCGCTCATGAGGGCTGGACATTTGACTGTTCGCGACGCTTTATCCGACGTTGAGCTACTTAATTCGCACGATTGGCACTGGGGCAGTGATCGTAAGCATCACACAAATCCCTTTCGTTTTTCAAGAGGAGAGCTAACAGTCAGTACAGCCTCCCTGCCAATAGCTCATGTCATCGGCTCCGTTGATGATGATCGACGTATTCTCTCTATGGATAGCTTCGACAGTCAGCTCAAGTCAACTGATTGTAGCAACGACGGCAATTTGATCACATTCAGTTTCAATAACGATCCAATTTTTAAGGCTGCCATGGATTCTTTCAAGTGGGTGAACGAGGAGCCCGGCCGAAGTATCTTCTTGGTTACGGAGCCTCCAGCGTGTGGCGAGACGAAGCGACAGGCCTACAACGCAACCAATGTGTCTTTTGACTATCCAAACCAAGCTGCTACGTTCTCCGTAAAGAAGACGACATGGAAAGATGGTGTTGATACAAAGTTGCGTGTTGAGAGTGCTGGAATCCAGCAGAACGGGCCTTCAAACTCGACCAGCATCATGCAGAGGCGCCAATCCAGTAACTCCGGGGCTGCTCCAGCCAATGGCCAATCAGCCAGTACAGACAACACTCCTTCGGGTACAATTCCTAACACCAATGCTACGCGATCTGGACAAAACGACTTGGTCTTCTCCACATCCACTGCGACACCAGTAGTCACACTTGAGAACAAATTCTCAAAGAGTTTCAGCAAATCGGTCGGCGACGTACAATTTGGCTTGAATGTTCATGATTCTGAAATTACTGGCCAACTGGATTTCACCATCTTGGCCGATGCCACTGCCGAGCTGCTGAGCTTCAGCGTGTCCCCTAACGGAGTGGGTGCACATCTAAACTTCGAACTGAACGCAACTGCAGCTTTCACAGGTCAGGCATCAGACACGCTCGACCTGTTCACCCTGAGCCTGGAGCCTGTTGGCATTGACAGTGTTTTCAATGTTGGTCCTCAGCTCAAGCTCGGCGGCCAGTACTCGATTGGTCCCGTTTCTGCCGAACTCGGTCTTGATTTCGGAGTCAACCTTGATGTTTCCGATAGCGCCGTTGCCACTGTCGACATATTCCATTCTGGAAATGACCAGTTCACGCAGTGGACACCAGTCTTTACTCCAATTGGTCCGACAATTGATGGCAGTGTTAGTGTGAGCGGAAGCATCAGCCCGGTTCTGACCCTGGATATTGGTGCATCTGCTTTCGGTGAAGGCTTTGAGGTTGGTCTCGAGTTGACTGCTCCTCAAGTCAACCTCGGTCTTGAGGCAGATGCATCTACCAGCGGCAAGGTCTGTGATGGAAGTGCTGACGGCGACGTTGATGTGAAAGTCGATATCACTGTCTCAGGAGAGCTTGACTACTTTGGCGGACTCGGTTCCGATAACAGCGAGCCAAACAAGAAGCCCTTGATTTCAGCGACTACGACTCAGTTGTTCTCAACTTGCGTACCATTTGGAAGTGGTTCTCCAACTGCCTCAGCAACCCCTACCAGCACCGCCAAAGTTATCAGTTGGACTGTGTTTCAAGCCGATCAGAACTGCCAATCGGGCTCCACAATCCCAGAACAAGCCGGCGAGGGAGACTGCGTTGCACTCAGTGGATCCGTTTCTGCGAACAGCACCGCCCCGATTCCGCTCGGACCCGGTGTTGGGGCCTCATTCTCGAACGAGAACGGCTGCACGATCCAATTCTTCGCAGATGGCGATTCGAGTTGCTCTGGTGCTCCTGTTGGAGATGGCCTCAACGACTTCACCAGCAGCATCTGCGTCAACAGCGGCGACTTTTCCACGCCTGTCACTTTCGTAAAGGCGACCAACTGCCCCTGAAGATTCTAAAGAAGACTGTCGCATCCTTGCTCTTTGTTCGTTTATGGACAACTTTGACTTTGAGACGGTCGACTTGCGCACCATGTAAATATTCTGGAAATTCGTTATCTGGGCTGGTTTTGCACATATATTTAATTACGACACTCGCTTGATGCTGCGTTTATCAGGTTTGTTTGATTATTGTTGCTTCAGGATAAACACTTAAAATGATGCTATTGTCTTATATCTCACATAGAAACGAAAATATATTGAAGAGCAGAAGCTCTCTTACGTACCAATTCTTGCTCGTATACCAGGGTACTGGTGACTTAGTCATATGGTATTAAGTCCATATCTGCGTTTATTTTAGCAGTTCTCTCAGTAATTGTTCGCGTATGCTCTCTTGTGTCCTACAGAAAAGGTCACTGAGTGAACATAATTCCTCCGACCAGACAGAGGCTGCTTGGCTCCACTCATACATGTCGCCCTCGCTATCAACGTATGCAATCCTTCTGGAAGACGCAGTATGACACGAAACTTTTGCCAGCTGTAATCGGTTCTACGCTCGACCTGGGTTCCTTGCCATGTCTTTCCACTATCAAGACTAATCTCCACTGCGGCGACAGCATCGCAGCTCCACGACCAGCCTTCGACATGAACTTCTCTTCCAGGCATGACTTCATGAGGCTTTGGCCTCACGATGATGGAGTTCGGTTCAACGTTCCACACGGGCCGCATCCTTTTTCCGTCTGGATCTGTCGGGTCTAGTTCGTTGTACCACGTGGTAGTATAATGGCTCTTGGATCGTTCAGCTTGCAGTGAGAGTTTGGAAAGCCACTTTGTTGAATTGGTGCCGAACCATCCAGGTACAAGAAGTCGGGCTGGCCAACCTCGTTCCTTGCTTAGCGGCTCGCCGTTCATTAGGTAGGCTATGAGAACCTCGTCACTTAGTGCTTTTGATAGGGGAAGGTCTTTTTGATAGCGGTCGGAGGATATGCCCTTGAACGTGCCGTAATCAAGGCTGTCGGACCAGACGTATTTTGCAGATGGCAATGGTGAGACTCGTGCGAGAAGGTCCCGGAGCGGCATGCCAGTCCATTGTACGTTGCCTACACGCCAGTAGTTCTTGATTGGAGGGACTCCAGGGGGGCCATAGCATTCATGAAAGGAGGTGACAGTTTTGCAAGGCAGGCTTGTCAATTCTTTAAATGTGAGAGTCAGCGGCTGCTGAACGAGACCAGTAACGACGAGTCGCCACGCACACAGGTCGACGACAGCCGAGCCCATGTGAATGGTTTGGAACAGATGATCATCATCTGTGATGGACGGATGGAGTTCGTGTGGAGGTGGTGGATGCCGGATGTGAAAGCCATGCTCTACTTGAATACATGCCTTTCGTTCAGCGTCGTCATGTTCGTCTTTGTCAGGGTGAGATGTGCTCATGGTCAAGTCATTATTCCGCCGTGAAGGACTTGGCAAAGGGTGCTACAAGTCGCTGGGGAGATCTTGCTTGCACAACGCGTCTGTACCTGCGGCAGATTGAGATGTCCATGTTGTTTAGAGGCCCTATGTAAGAGTGTTAGCGGTGATGAAATGGGACGGCCGTTGTCGGCAAACTGGTGAGGGCAAACTGGTGAGGGGACGCGTTAAGCCTAAAAAGGAAACAGGCCAGTCAAACGAAATTACACCTCTAGAGACCCTTCATGTTTTCCCTTTTCCCTTGCCTAACGGCCGAGTCTTACCTCTTTTATGGCGAACGGCGTAATTCTTTCAAGGCGGGTTTCAGCCCTCATGGACAGTGTAAATCAATAAGGAGCAGAACGGCTAAGCCCAAAATATCCTATGCTGAACAGCCTCACATGGCTTTTCCGCATCTCGCTAACCCTCAACCGTGCTTACTGTCTCAATATAGAAAATGCTGAATAGCCTGGCCCTCGTCCTCCCTATAATCGCTCAAGCCCAATCGTGCATCAAAATATCCGTACTAAGACCAAGATGAGGTACTCTCCAAGTCTCTGGGCGATCGCATGAGGCTGCTTACGAAGCGTCGTCCGACACTCTCAGAATACGACAGTTAAACAAGCATTTCGAGGCTCGCAATTGGCATGTTCAGATTGATGGCTGCGGAGCGCTCTCCTAATTTGAGAGATGATTACGACCTGGATGATGGCTTTACTCTTCGCGAGAGATTTCGGTTTCGGATAGATCGATTTCAGCTCTACGTCCAGCATTTTCTGACCGACGGGGTGTTCATATTACTTTATAAATCGCTCACAAGACGAAGAACTCTCACTCTTTAACTAGCTTATATTGTGGAATTACCAAGACGCTCGTAATTTCGTTACCGTAACTGGACTGGATTCCTGTACTGTCGTCATTCACGCCAATGTTGCTGTCTTGGCCCAAACAAACATGTACGCAATTTTTCCTCTCAACTATCATCGCCTCTCATCAAGTGCTCTTTCAATGGACTTCACAGATCGGTTGTACTTCACGTATTGTTCTGTACGTTTTCAAAATAAGCATGAAGGAGACACTCGGCCTCGCTGAATATTGCTATGTTCCCAATCATTAAGCCTCAATTACTTCCATTGCGTGGTTATCTGCAGTCCAACTCTCAAAATCAAGCCTATATCGGCTGCTGATGATATCCCAAGACTTGGCTCGACGGGTGCCAAGATCATTGCATGCTGCCGCTTTGTGTTGTTGCCTTTCCTGAGCGCATGTATAAATTCCAAGAGATGAATACCGCTCTTTCTCTATAATTCGGAACTGCCAGAACCTCAACTACTCTGTACTAGACAACATGGTCTTCCATTTGGTCATATTGATCTTTGCAATAACAATTCCGTTCGCAGAAAGTCTCTTTGAAGAGCGAGAAGGCCTTCGAAAGCCTCCCAACATGGACCACAAAGATTTCGACTTCATCATTATTGGAGGTACGCCTTTCTGGGTACATGCCGAGGCGGCAGGCGAGCTCTAATATAACACCAGCTGGGCCGGCGGGCTGTGCTCTTGCTGCAATACTAGCTCGGGCTCGCACACATCCTTCTGTGCTGCTTCTTGAAGCTGGCTGTGAGAATACAAACCTCTCATTACGCATTGATGGCGAGCGCCAATTCGCATCGGCGAACAAAGCTGTGGACTGGGGTTATTCTACAGTCCCACAAGAGCACCTGGGTGGACGAACTTTTCCTTATCCTCGCGGTAAAGGCTTGGGTGGAAGCAGCGTTGTCAACTATGAAGCATTCACTGTCGGGCCAAAAGACGACTACGATGAGTGGGCAGAGAGAGTGGGAGACCCTGACTTTTCCTGGAAACGTATGCAGACCAGATTCCGGAGGCTGGAGACGTACCACGGACCACCGAAGGCATATCAGAAGTATGTGAATCCTCATGAACACAACCATGGACAGCATGGAGATCTGCAGGTTGGATTTCCTCCAACTTGGGAGAAGGATCTCCCGGAGCTCCTTGACATCTTTGAGAAGATTGGAGTTGAAATGAATGATGATATCAACTCTGGAAATCCGATTGGCATGGGAGTCAGTCCAAACTCTGCGTTTAATGGTACAAGGTCTACAGCAGCAGATCTTCTGCAAAATGCTCCACCTAACTTGGTGATCAAGACGGACACCCCAGTGACGAAGGTCATATTCAAGGATTCAACTGCTTTGGGGGTTGAAACAGAAGATAAAAAGTGTGAGTTCTCCTACAATCCGTCTCATCTCATCAGAGTTATTGACCAGAGCCCCAGACTTAGCTTCCAAGGATGTAATCCTGTCGGCCGGCGCCTTCGACACACCGAAAATCTTAATGCATAGTGGTATTGGCCCCGCCGATGAATTGCAGAACCACGGAATTCCAGTCGTACATGATCTGCCGTTCGTGGGTAAGAATTTGCGCGACCATTTGGGGTGCTTTACGTTGTTCAAGCGTGCGAACGAAACAAGTGATCGAGGGGAGTACTTCAGCAACCCATCTGCCATTGAAGCCGCGAAAGAGCAGTGGCTCAAAGATCGAACTGGTCCATTGTCGCTCTTTGGATGTACGATGGGGATGGGATTCTTCAAATCTGACTCGATTTACTCATCAAAGGAATTTTGTGAGCTGCCAAAGGAGCAGCAAAGACATCTGCGCCAGGAGACGGTGCCTGTATGGGAAGCCTTTTCGGTATGTCTTCAAAGCAAGCCTCCGATACTCATGCCAGCGTGACTGACTATTTTCAACACTGTAGCATTTGCTCTTTCCTCAAGGCCGCGGCCTTGAACCCACGCAGGACTATTGGGCATTACTGATCGTCCTGCTGAACTTGCAGTCCACTGGAGAAGTCCGCCTGCAATCTTCGGACCCTGCCGTTCCCCTTTTGTACGATTTCGAGTATCTCAGTCACCCATACGACCAGCGCATTGCTATCGAGGCCGGTCGTGCGTATATGGGTCTGATTAATAGTTCTGAATTCCAGAACGCTATCAAGGAGCCTTTCCTGGCGCCAAAGTCTGAGAGCCAAGAAGACATCATGGTCAGTCATCCAGGGTCGTACCACAATAGGAATATTGAGTCTGACAATTATCTTAGGCCTTTTTCAAGGGTATGTTGAACCCTGTATATCACGCTATGGGAACGGTGAAGATGGGAAAGAAAGAAGATCCGGAGACTTGCGTTGACAACACATTCTCCGTCCAAGGGGTGAAGAATCTGCGAGTCGCGGATATGAGCATTGCGCCATTGCTTTTCAATAACCATCCGCAGTCGACCGCATACGTGACTGGAATGACTCTTGCTGACAAGCTCATTGACGAGTACAAGCTTTAAGTATATCGTTACTCATCCTTTGGTAAAACGGCACCATATCTCTTTCAACGCGACTATCAATTTCATGCATGTGCACACGCCGCACACACCGAAACGGCGTCATTAAGAACAGTAATAGTCGGATAGAATTTGGACCTTGCCTTTTGGAATCTCAGGATCCATATTATACAGCCATAAAGCTCTCTTCAATCGCGACTTCGCTTGCAAACTTTCAACTGTATCACCCTCCGTGGTTCTATGCACATACACTGCTCCCAATGGCGTATACTCATATCACTTGTGCGAATCCGCCTGATCGATGCGTGCTGCATGATCTTGAATTAACACTTGAATGAAGCCACTCAATCAAAACTGTCAAGTTCGAGCTGCAGCCTTAATTTCACAAATCTACTTTGGATAAATACTTTGCAACATTCTCTCCCGCTGTTCGCCCGAAAACAACACACTCTAACAACGAACTTCCGCCCAACCTATTTTCACCATGGATCCCACCCGTAATCTCTCCCGCTGCCCAAAGTCCCTCGATAGGGCCCCCCTCTGCTTTCACTACCTCTGCATTCGTGTTGATCCAAGCACCGCCCATGGTGAAGTGTATTACAGGTGTGACGTCGCCAACATAGAAGAAGTCGTCGTCTTTAATGGGTGCTCTACTCGACCAATGCCCGAAAGCCGCGCGGCCATGAGGGTCTGCAGAGGCGCCAGAAACGATGTCGCCATAAGCCTGTAACTCTGCTCTCATTGTAGCATCCATTTCTGCCGCACGAACTTTGCACATAAGGTTCTTGAAGATGTAAAAGTCGACGTGAGTCTGTGCTGCTTGATAGGCACCCTCATCCAATACAAGCTGCACATCCCACTGCTTTGGATTCTCACTCTTGCTCTCCATGCTCATAATAACCCCCGTGACTTCAAGCCTCGTCGCTAACTCGTTGACAAAGCGTTTACCGTCTCTGTTGAGCAACACACCGCCTTCAGCGCGTAACGCCTCAGCAGCAAGAAACTTGTTCATGTTGCTCCTGTTTGCAGGATCAATAAAGCCTGTCGGATGGATCTGCACGAATCCCATGTCTACGAGTTTGGCTCCAACATCGGTGAGAAGCTTATGTGCCCCGGGGCGTGGATCGTTCGTTGAGGGAAAGTTTCCCAAATCAGGCCGGTACTCTTTCAGCATGCCTGCAGAATCGCCCGCAAAGCCTCCCGCGGTGAAAATAACCGGCCCTTCCAGCGACTCCTCCTCGACTCCAGACCGTCGATATCGTACACCGTTCACTCTTCCCTTCTCGTCACGCAATATCTTCACGACTTCACTCTCTCCACGTAACTCAAACAACGAAGTTCCCTGCAGCTCTTTCAACAAAGCACTCACAATTGCATATCCTGGGGGTATTTTCCCTTTCCCCCGATGCGTCCTTGCCCTCGAATGTCCCCACAACTGCGCAGTACGACTGAGATCCACGCCCATGCCATTTACAAGCCATTCAATCGCCCCCGCTGACTCGCTCGTCAGTTTTCGAACCAGTGGCTCCCTCCTATCTGCTTCACCGCCTTGAGCGAACACAGAACCAGCAGATTTTATTGTATCAGCCGCAAACAAATCTACGCTATCGCCAGGTCCGCTCTGGAAGCGTGTTGGGGCGCCATTGATGCCTGAAGATGCTTTGATGGAGTTTCCGCCTGGCTTGGCGGCGCGGTCAAGGAGAATTACGGGGATATGGTGGGACAGTAGCGTCGATGCTGCTGAGAGGCCCGCAAGGCCAGAGCCGACGACTATGGCTTTCTTATTAGCCATATTTATGGAGATTGGTGAATCCGGGTATGGTGTCTTGTCTGCTATGAAGGTCTTCCAGAGAAGGGCGATAGAGACGAAGAAGATAGGTGAGAGAATGATTGCGCGTCGATACATATGTCCTACGGGGCTTGTCAAGCGGCCACACCGGCCTTTTAAAGACTTGTGACGTGTGCTGAGGTGAACATTGGAGAGGTTGCGTGACCATCATCTGACATTGGCATCAGTGACTATGAAAGCAAGCCTTACATCTACCTTAGTTTGGAAACCGGGAGTAAGCACAGTATGCACCGATCTCAGTGAGAAGATACAAGATATACTATGGAACTGTGTCGTCCTCTTCATTGTAGTTCGATGGGGATACTCCGTACATCGCTCAATCTCAGTTCCGCATTTCACTCCTGTCAATTCACGCTAAACCTAGTTTAGCACTTGTGGGTCCGCTGAGACCCATTTGGTCCAAACGGGCCAATCAGAGCCCGCATACGGACACCCTAATTTCTACCCAGACATATAGCGTATAGTTATAATATATGAGATCGCACGGTAGGAATTGACATGAAATGAATCGACGCTTGATTGTACCCCGTATGACTACCCAAACTCAGTGAGTGTGCAAGAGTTTTGCACCAGGGGCGGTCCAAACTGCCAAGGCGCTAATCCTGATTGGAATGAGGTACGTATGATATAGAGTAATTAGCACGTGATCTTCCGAGGCTCCCGTCTGACCTTCATTGTTGATGTTCGACAGCAAATTTACAACTTTACAACGAATCTAGTTTACCGTCTAATTTGCGGTATTCGAAATAACTTCAGGATGCTCATCGAACTCCCATACAGTCTTCATAGTCGCTACGCGTCGATTGCAATCGCGTGGACCGTCATCATTATTCCTCCAACTTTCCTAAACGTGGGCTTGTTCTACGGCCTTTGGTATGGCAGGCCAGACATGGATCGAATTCTTGGTACGCTCTTCCTTAAGGAAAAGCCTTATTGAGCACGCGCTTACTCACAGGGATACAGTCTTGACGATACCGACCGCAGTACTTGGAATCTTTACTGCCATCGCAATAATAGAGCGGGTGTGGAAGCTGACCCGGTTCTCCCCTGGATACCGTCCGCTTAAGTCGCCACGATATGCTCTCGACATTTTCCAATGGGGATACTTCGCTGCTTTGATCTTGATTTCCGCTTTGATCGCTTCCGCGCTCTCCAGGGGGGATAGCGATCACGATGAGCATGAATTGCAGATTCGTCTGGTCTCCATGTCAGCATCTGTGCTCATGTACTTCCTGGCTACTCTCACTTTGCTGTCATTGATTCTCAACTTTCTTGAGGTCAAGCTGCCATTTCGATTTGGCAGCCTGGAGGCTGGAAATGTACTGCGGCCAGCCGTGTACTACGTCGTCGAAGATATTGTAGCGGTGGACGGAAATGGTGGGACTGAGTATCGAGAAGCATTCGTAGCGCGATACAACAGTAGCCCAATATTTCGGAGCATGATTTGGAGGGTTAGTGTGATGTGGATGGTGGCATTCTACGTCTTTGCTGGTCTTTTCACAGTTCTTGTGTTTAAGTTGGCGGCAGCAGCTGTCTATGCTATTGGATGGGCGGGTCCTTTCCCGTTGGCAGGGCTCATGGCTATATGGACGATATTTTATGTCAAGTCTCAATTGAAAAAGGAGAGAGACGCAGAGGAGGAGGCCTTGATAGACTCTGGTCCTGCTCGGAGAGCACCCGAAGACGAGAGGACACCTTTGCTTAATAGTACTGCCTAGATCTTATAATATTGTATCCAGGGAAAGCCTCAATACATACCCTTATATCGATATTTTGATACACTGGATGCGCGCCGTTTGGAGGGCGGCACTCTGGTGTTGAAAATGAAATCGGCGAGAATATACCGTACGCAGCGGGAACGAATAGTAAGTAGAAGAGAGCACATCACGTTAGAATTGCAAGTAAGGACCATCGTAAACCAATGGCTTGACAATTTCCATCTACGAAATACGCTAGCGATATCTGCGCCTTGGTATATGAGTTGAACATAATGTTTTGAGTTGAATTTGCGCATCCTCTGTATTAGCAGGATGACAGAGTATTGGATAGAAATTACAGGTTAGACCAGAAAGCAAGCGCCTTTCCAAAACGGAGCTCCCATCAAGGCCATTCCAGAATCAAGATATTACAGGCGCCACTTCAGCATGTCTGCGCGCCCGATACAGTTGAGTCACAAACGCCGGCCGTTAGAGACTCTGCAGACGAAAAGTCAATATCTGCTTTCGCCATCCCAGGGAGGATCTGGATCCTGAAGGTGCAACTGCTGTTCCGTCAGATGCAGTTCACGTATAATCGTCGGCATATCGTGTCCCCGGAAAAAATCCTGATGATAGTCCGCTAATGTCATCTCGACTGAAGATCGAATAGAGGAGTCTGTGCTTCCCATCCAAGCCATACAGACAAAAAACGGAATGGAACAAGCCCCAAGAGGTCTATATTTCTCTGCGGGTTCCACAAGAGTTAGGATCTCTTTGGAAAAGAACAATAACTCTGTACTGAGGCTCATGTTGGTTATGTCGATAACGCTTAGAACGATGTTTAAAATGATAGAGATGGCGAGGATCAAGCCGTATTGTCGTTCAAATTGAGCATGGTTCCGTCTGACTGGAGCAAATGGTGAGATTTTATCTCCGGCACCGCTCTGGATGAATTCGAGTCGCTCCGCTTGAAAGTCTTTGAGTGCTGTTTTCAGTGTTTGATAGTTTTCAGTCATCTCGTCTAAAAGTTCTGGATCCTCGATTTGTCCGCTGAGTACGGCTTTTCCGCGGTGCATGTAACTGGGGACCCGGCAGAGACAACGCAAGGCTATACTTGCAGTCTTCTCTTGTTGCCAGTAATCTTCGACGAGAACTTTCCATTCTTCGAAAGTGAAATCGATCTTGCTGTTAACAAGTCCCTCCAAAAGCTTAGGTATGAATTAGCAAAGCCACGGTTAAACAGCGATTCACATGAGAGCACATACCACAGTGGCTCTCAGAGACAGGAACAACTTCTTTTCAAAGTCGTCCCGCATAGCAAAATTCCTTCGAGCCTTCAGGATCTGAGCGGCACCTTCACTATGGCCTGTGAAGCGCCCTCCGGTGAAGCCAATAAAGCTCTAGTAACATGTTCAGTGTGTTAACTCAAAACCCAGACCATGCCACTCACTTGACTTATTAAAAGAAGATACACAGAGCAAATTGTTTCCGGAGCACCCGCCTTTGCGGGATCATCCAAATATTCCCTGAGTTTGCTGAGCGCGAGGGAATACTTGTCCAAAGCACCTGCGGTGACATCCCCACGGGAGCATAAGACCGAGTGTGCCTCGACCAAGGCTGCGGCTGAAGTATCCAGTGCTTGATTAGTGCCCAGACGTCGCGGAATTTCTTCCAAATAGTCGCCAAATGACCATGCCAGGTTGTACCTCAAATCGGTCGATGCTTTGATCATGTCGCCGAATGCAATAGACAGTGAGTCCACTTCATTGCTGGGGGATCGTCGGACTCGCTCAACCTTGTTATCGCTGTGGCTACGGCTTGTGGCTGCGCTAGAACTTCCTTCGCTGGGTGAGTGGGAACCAAATGGCCGTTGTTCTTTGAATTGGTATCTTCGCTCTCCAGATCCAATACATGGGATCTGAAGACGGGTGCACCGTGAACATGAAGGTTTGCCCTGGTCGCACTATGTCTCTTATAAGTCCACAGTTCAATGCGGCAATATAAACATTAACATACCTTTTTCTTCTGTTTGCGGCATGCCTCGCAGCCACGTCCAGATGGCACTCCTGGCATGATGATTCAATAGTTCGACTCTAAGCTGTAACAAAAGTCCAACGGTCTGAAAATGTAATTGCACGAACTTTGCTAGAATCTGTGCATTCCAAGGAGAGGCTGCAAATTGGTCCGGACTTGGATCTAACTTAAATGTCTACGCACTGAATCGGCATTTACGTCATTGGGTAGAGTTATTTTCATCGCTGTTGTACAAGACTGCGGAACTATGGCGAAGAGATACTGTTTGCCAGGAGGTGGAAAAGACGTCTCAGGGAAGACATTTCAGCCTCGAGCACAGCCGCAGTTCGGAATTCGAGCCGTTCCATGGCTGTGTACGCCAGGGACAACTGTATCTCGGAGACATCTGTCAATCAGGGTTCAAGGGGGCACACTATGACTGGTAGGGTTCTGTATAACAGACAGACGATCGCCAATGCAACTAAAAGATCAACTCATGTGAACAGCAGACTCGGAAGAAGTGTGAGGTCAAATACTGGAAGTCGAGGGCCGCGAGAGTCGTATATATCTGCAGAAACTATTAATTTTGTCGCGAGCATCTTGTGTGACATGATATTACTTACTCCTGCTTCAAACAGTTCTTTGCGCCGCTGTGTGGCATATTTGCGGTGCTTCAATTACTCGCAAGAGCGAAATGCACGAAACGGGTGTGAGCCGCTCCACGTTGAGCCATCATGGTAAGGCGTTCATGATGGATCAAATGGATCAAATGATCGACAGGAGCAGCACTCTCATATTCCACATTTGAATGACTCTTCGTATTCGAGTTTGAGGTCTCGAAAGATTTTCCATGCAGGTCGACGTCAAACGGCGCAGCCACAACTAACCCTTTTTGGTCTCACCCAGCGCTCCGGGGTTCACCCGTAGTTTGTCCGTATTTAACCGCGCGTTTTCACGCGTCGGCCAGTGCTGAAACTCCCAGAATAACTCCTAAAAGCGTGCTAATCACTCTGCGACTCTATCCGAACAGCTCTGATACGCCTTCGCCACCTGTCCCGGCTTGCTTCTTGGCCCGGGGGAGCATATCAAAGTTAAGTTGGAGCCTTCAGCTACCTAACCCCTTTCGGTCTCACGCTGCGCTGCACTGCTTCTGAGCCTTATGGGCTGTGAAGTCATGCCAAGTCTCGCGATACTAATTGCTAGCTTGGAGGATCTAATGTTCCATGTTGGAAACTTGATGAAATTGAAATACCACGTCGAGCCACAGTGCTCTGGCTATAAGTAAACGAAGCTTCATGTTTGTTGCGAGGAATCTAATTCCTCTTGATAAGCAACATCGATAATAACTCTAAACATTTCTGCATTTCTGTATCTTGTCGTTTTTCTTCTCTAATTTTCTCCGGTGTTAAGCAATGTCTTCAGACACCACCATCACAAACTACTACGCTTACAATCCAAGCCATGTCCTTCCGATCGTCTTTGCCGTGCTAATTGGCATCTCCTTAATTGTGCACACTTGGCAGAACTTGTTAGTTGTCCACTATCTACGTCGGAGATGTTAAATTACTGACATTAACTTCAGTCGCTATCGTTTCTGGAGAGTGACGTTTTGGATGACATGGGGAGGGACTGTGTTTACCGCAGGCTGGATTTCACGTGTCTTTTCAAGCTACGATACGGGGAGCAAAGGCCTCTACATTGCTCAGACTGTCCTTGTCCTTGCCGGGCCGCCGATCTATGCGGCTTCTGAATACAACATCCTCGGCCGGCTCATGCTCTATCTACCGATGCATGCTCCAATGAACCCGAACCGCCTCGTCTACTTCTTCATCTACCTCGGAGCTCTGGTTGAGAGTCTAACGGCCGCAGGCGCATCCAAGATGAGTTCTGCTGGAGATGATAGGTCACAGTTACGGAGCGGCGGCACTCTACTGGCTATCAGTCTCATCCTCCAGGGTGTCGTTGAATGCATCTTCTTCAGCATGGTCGTATGGGTTCATCATCGCGCCGCGAAGGCCAAGATGGTCACGCCCAAAGTTCACACTCTCTGCATCATGCTCTACGGGACCTCGGCGCTCATCTTACTACGGTGCATCTTCCGCGCCATCGAAAAGTTCAGCACCCTCAATATCCTCAGCGCGGAACCTTGCAGCGGAATCTGCGACGCAGTCCAAAGACACGAGTGGTATCTCTACGCCTTTGAAGCCGCGCCAATGGTTCTCTACACATACTGGCTCAACATCATCCACCCTGGAAGGATTTTGCCCGAAAAGACCAAAACCTTCCTCGATTTTGACAGAGTCGAGCGTGTCGGTCCGGGATGGAAGGACAGGAGATCTGTATGGATGACTTTCATTGATCCGTTCGATCTTGGAGGCAAGGCCAGCGGCCAGATCGGTCATGAGCAATTCTGGCTGCAGCCAGATGACTGGCCAGCAGCCAACGACATAAAACCCGAGGCCGTGACAGGGAGCAATCTGAATAAAATCGTCCAACAGCCCCCCCAGAGCGTGTAGACTATTAAGGAGTGAAAGTTATGTCTTCTTGTCAGCGTCGGTGCCTGGATTCGGTTACTGTACTCCTAGCCAGAAAATAGTCCCCGAGACTACAGTGTTGAACGAGTCAGTCAAGCCACACGGCTAGGAGTCGCCGTAGGCTTCGGAGTCTTAATTTCCGATGCCTTTCTCCTTGTTTTAGTGTATATAATCGGTTAGGGAGCCCTCTTCCCCCTCGTCCCTCTCTATCCTTTAATTCACAAGCTTTCTAAGCCTTTTCGAGAACGCTCGCTATATTCATCAATATTTCGTGAGATTCGTTCGACACACAGGACTGGGTAATAGTTGCTTATTGTTCTTCGCAGCACTGTTGGTTTTGTCTCCGAGAGTTTTATGTCTCCGAGAGTTTTATGTCGCGCGACAAATGCATCTAATAAATTTGCATGACGCAACTTTTTACAAATGACCACGACCTTGGAATTTCAAACCCCTTGGGGCCAGTTGCATTGTGACTATGACAACCGATTGCCCCGACTCCGACACTCTTAGAATCGATCCAATGAATCATAACAATATTGCGCATCAGGAATTGATCCAGCGAATCACATAACAAAATCGCGCACAAGGAATCGACCCAGCGAATCACATAACAACACTGTGCATAAGGAGTCGATCTGGCGAATCGCATAACAATATTGCGTGTAAGCAACATGGGCGTGCAGGTAGAAAGGAATAAGATACTCCATCTTTTGTCTTGTGTTTCGACAGCATGTTCGTTAAGAATTCTATACCACCTGAAAATAAGTTCTTGATGACACGGTTTGTATCATTATAAGTAGCCTCGAATTCCTCACTTTCTTATTCTAGCTCGGAGTGGCATTTGTTCTGCCCTTTCCTTTCTTGGTTTTCCCCCCTTCTGTGTTCCATTCTCCCTTTTCTCTGACTGATACAAGATTAGCTGAAGCAATAAGGGACCTCAGATTTCTTTCAGCATTAAGCAGCCGACCACAATCAGTCCAATCATGATTGGAAACGTGAATGGGAATGGACCAGCTACCATTGCTGATAAGAAGGTAACTGTAGAGCGCCTGAAAGAGAAGTACGAAGAAGAGCGCAAGAAGCGAATCCGCCCCGAAGGCGAATCACAATTCATCGACCTCCGCACGTCAGGCCAATTCCATCACTACATCGACGATCCATGGGTGCAATCAAATGCTAACGGGGATTCTATCCAAGACCCACCCCTGGACGAGGGCTCTCGATGCAAATACCTTATTATCGGAACGGGTTTCGCAGGCCTATTGATGGCAGCTCGCCTTCTCCAAAGCGGCATTGACGGCGCAGATATTCGCATGGTAGACAAAGCGGCTGGATACGGTGGTACATGGTATTGGAACAGATTCCCAGGACTGGCATGCGATATCGAAAGTTATATCTACATGCCGCTGCTTGAAGAATTGGGGTGGATGCCGAAGCACAAGTACGCATATGGTGCAGAGATCCGTGCAGGCTGTGAGGCGATAGCCACAAAGTTCAACTTGCGAGACAAGACGTTTTTCCGCCGTCTAGTGAAAAGCTTGACGTGGGATGAAGACTTGAAGGAGTGGGTTGCGGTGTCGGACCCTGAGGGTGAGGCAGACGGCCGCAAGGCCCTCGAAATACGAGCGCAATACGTGTTGATGGCTATTGGACTTGCTGATCGACCGAAGCTCACCAACCTGCCGGGTGTTGACTCTTTCAAAGGCCACAGTATGCACTCCGCACGATGGGATTATGCATATACTGGAGGCTCACAAGAAGATCCGTCAATGGTGAATTTGAAAGACAAGACAGTGGGTGTCATCGGAACAGGTTGCTCCGCTATCCAAATTGTGCCGGAGTTAGCGAAATGGGCGAAACAGGTGTATGTGTTTCAACGTACGCCTAGCGCTGTCAGCCAGCGTCTGAACCGGCGGACGGATCCCAACCAATTCAAATGCTCGGTAGCAAACAAGAAAGGCTGGCAGGTAGAACGCATGGAGAACTTCAACGCGTTTGTACATAAGACGGATCCGCTTCCGGAAGTCGACCTTGTGGCGGATGAGTGCACAGCTTGGGAGACCCACTATGCCGCCGGCGGATCGCATCAAGGAGTATCGATGGAAGAGGCTCCTGCTCATCTGGAAAAGTTGTTTCTGCAAGATTTGCCGCGTGCAGAAGGAATTCGAAACGACATTGACAGGATTGTCAAGGACAAGAACACCGCCGAAAAGCTCAAGTTCTGGTACCCTAGTTGGTGTAAGAGACCGGCTTTCAACGGGGATTGGTATCAAGCATTCAACTCTCCAAACGTAACTCTCGTCGATACCGATGGAAAGGGTGTCGATCGTATTCAGGAGAATGGTGTCGTCGCGAACAGCAAGGAATATCCGGTGGATCTGCTCATCTTCAGTACAGGATATAAGGTAGGTCTCGGGAGTAACAGCCCTGGCGCTAGATCGAACATCAGGATTACTGGCCGAGGCGGGAAGGATATGGACAAAATGTTCGCTACCGCGGCTTGCACACTACACGGCCTCTACGCCCCTGGTTTTCCGAACCTCTTCTGGACAGGGCCTGCACAGGCAGGCTTCAGTACCAACCAGACCTATTCTCTTGTTCAGATGTCGCAACACTTTGCTTGGATTTTATCAACTGTAGAGTCCAAGTCACCGAAAGGAAGGGTGATACTTGAGCCGACACTTGATGCAGGTGAGGAGTGGACTCAAAGATTGCTTGGAACTGCCGCTGGGATGATGCATACCGTCGGATGTACTCCGAATTATTACAACCAAGAGGGAGACCTCCAGCGAAAGGCCGCGAAAGGACCGAAAGAGCGGATGCAGCTGATGAGAGCGGGGATTTGGGGAACTGGTATAATCAATTATGTGAATATCTTGAGGAAGTGGCGAGAGGACGGAGGAATGGAAGGCATGAGTATTGAAACCACAACGTGAGGTATAGGAATTACTAGCCGCTTCTTTTGCAGTAGTTATCCGCCCTGCTCGGCCATCCACCTTACAGCATTCGAAAACCAATTTCCGCTCTCAGTGTGAAAGTTCAGTCTGTTCAGAGAGCTGACGACCCGTGCCGCCGTGCCAAGGGTGCGTACGTGCACGGCCTGAAATTGGTTGGCTATACGGATAACAGGTGGGGCTCTTAGTGCTTTACAGTAAGTGGTTACGGCTCTCAGTCACAGCAGTTCTAGGGAAGCCCTAGCGTATTGAAGCCAATCACGTAACTGGACGTGACCCCACGGGCCGCCCCGATCTCCGTCTCAAGTCTATGTTTTGGCCCCCATCTTGGGTATAGCAGTCAATTTATATATGTGGTTCACTATGCCGCTCTCAAAAGCTCTCATGCGCTTTTCATACACCAAGGCGGCGAAGGTCTGGTATGGCTTCGTCGAGCCGGCCTGAGCAGAAGAATCTGTTGCCATTCCCCACATCAAGAGCTCCGTCTCCTTCGCCCTCTCCGCAACCTCAGATCAAATATGTTAAGAGATCCGGGCAAAAGCGAGACTACATACGCAGGATTTGGCGTACTTTTCTCAAACAGTCCCGTCTAGGTGCCGTGTGGGCGCTTTTCTGGATCGATCATGAAGATGCAAAGATCATCGTCGACAGAGGGCGCGCTCTTGTACTCTCGCGCTCACTCTTCCACCTCCTGGCCCTCAGCATGACGATAGCACTCAGCTGGCTCCAGATAGCGGGCTTCTACATTGGGGGAACACTAGAAGGATGGCACAGTCCAGATTCTGAATCGGCCAAGCTGCTTCTGCTCCAAATCGCAGCAAAGGTTCTCGAGCTGATCGTCATAACATCGCTCACAACAGTCGTTGTCGAGATCGTCCGCTCGTTTCTGCTAGACAGCTCTATACCATTCGGATGGATTGCAGCCCACCTACAGTTTTCCGACCCATTATGGTTCGTGTCCGAGGGCTTTTGGGCGGCGCTGAAAGGCTTCAAGAATAAGACACGCTTCGCTGCTGTTGCGTTGTTCCTAGTCGTTTGCGGCGCCATTGCGCTCCTCACGGGCCCAGCGACTGCTGTGCTCCTCATTCCAGCTTGGCGAACGGATTGGTACGCTGGCGGGACAGATTACTTCCTTTCCAGCACCCCGGCCGACATCTGGCCCACTCGTCTCACCATAAACGCAATTGGCGGACTGGATTGTCAGAATGTATCGAGCGATGCCATCAAGGCGCCTTTGGTCAGCCAGTCGGGTTGTATCTGGGCTGGGTACCCTGGCCTTCGTGCCGACAATTTTGATGCCCATCAAAGTCAAGTTTTCAATGTAACGCTCAATGATGGCCTGCAGAGCCGTCTACTAGTATGTATCTCTCAAAATTGTGTACGCCTTGTGCTTATCGCGCCTTTAGCAACGCTTTCTTCGCTATATCCCAGAGGTCATTACGATCGCTCCACAAGCAGCTGTAATCCTGCCGACCAACAACTTTAGCATCGGATGGACGAATGCCATTTCTTCGCTGCGAGGGATCAGCTCCAAAGCACACTACCAACGTAACATCGGTGGCTCAACCTTCCGGGTCAAATCTGCAGTACCCTTCGTACGGGCGAACTGCTTCGAGTATGTCAACTTCACCGTACCGGACAACTTCATGTTGTACCCGTACTTGCCTGAGACCGGATCAGCACAAGGTATCTGCTACCGACTGCCCAACCAGACTATCTTGGATTCGACTTTACCCGCTGCGCAATGGATCATTCCGAATGCATCTTACCCTCTCAGCAATGGCACAGAGTCTGTACCGAGTCCGAGCGCCTTTGTCAATCTGCAGATCTCAGCTGCAGGAAGCCGATGGGCCAACTTCAGCGCGATAATGGCTTGCTCCGTTGACGCACGATGGATTAACACCACCAACGTGGGAACAGGATTCGACGCTACTTCTCAGCGTAGCTATTCCGTACACGCGGAGCCACCAGAGGCTTACATAAACCCTCCACCTGGTATACAGTTTCCAGCAACCGAGGAACAGGTCAAGGCTTCTTTTGATAAAGATTGGCTTGACGCACTCTCACCTTTAGTCGAAGCTGGCGACGTTCAAAACTTCAACACCAGCACATATCCCGGCTACAACACCCTGGCAGATATCCTACATGCGATGACACTTGATGACGGGCACACAGCGTTGTTCGCAATCATTGACCAGATCTCGAGCGTGGTAGCAACTGTTGTTGCTGACGGCATGTCTCGCGTTGGTTACAGGGCCAATGGCGGTGACATTGAGCTTGCCGGATGGCAACATCAGGTTGTAGATCGGTATAACATGGACTTCGCTCCCGGATCTCGATGGGGTAAGGACGTGTACAAAGGTACCGCAAGCACCACCTTTCCTGATGGTTACGATGCGTCAAACACCACCAAGCAGCGGCTGGACATATATATACAGGGCTACAGCTTCAAGGCCGATTCTACTGCGTACTGGCTGTCGCTGGTGCTGTTCTTCGTACACGCCATCATTGTAATTAGCCACCTCGTGTATCGCCTCTTCCTCCGGAAGGATTCGTCCGTTGCATGGGAAAGCGTTACAGATCTCATGGCATTGGCCCTCACGTCCGAGCCGCCGCAAGGCGAAGGCCAGGGAGCGCTGCACAATACGTGTGGCGGTGTGGATAGCTTCCAAACACTCTCGGCTCCGATCGCAGCAAGGGTACCCGAGCCAGACGCGAATAGATTGTATGTCGCTAGCGAGCAAGTGCAGCTCTTTATGGGTGGCGATATCAAGAAGCGGAGCCTATCGAAAGTCGAGCCCGGCCTAACGTATGGCGCCATGACGTAGATCCTGTAGTACAGATGCTTGATAGCAGCAGTCATTTCATTATGACTGCGGGATGTCTGCATGTTGGCGCCATGGCCATGCTATAGTCACTGCTACCCAGAACATGCCTGTGCGAAGCTTTGGAGTGTCTGTAGCAAAGTCGACATCCCGATGGCCCTAGAGCAATCACCGTCGTTCTAGCCAACGCTGATAGATTTCAGAACAAGTAAGGAAAATGTGAAAAGATGTGTGAGGCATCGTGCTAAAGCCTACTAACCTAGCTGGGTGTATGAAGAGATTGCTTGTTCATGTTTGAGGTCGCTCCGATCCGTAGCCGCCTGGGAGAAAGGCCATGAGTATGAAGTTGACGGCGTCTCACCAACTCAGCGTAGAACAGCTGACAGTGTTAGATAGATGCCGACAAACTTGTTCTAGAACACTGTGCCCGAACAATGTATCATGGCTGAGAGGAGGGACCGGACAATCGACCGTGGAAGGGGATGTCAGCGGGGAATGCAAGTTCGGTGATTGGATAGAGAAGCTCTTGGTGCTAAATCGCAATACCTCATTAGAGAAGGTGGCTGCACGTAAAACAGATGGGGAAATCGAAAATTGGAAACACTATCTGACAGGCGCTGCGAATTTGAGATGTGTCACATGGAGTTTCTCGGAATAGCTCCATGACACAGATTGACGAGGCCAATCAGACGTTGAGAGAATGATCGTGTACCTAGATCTCGTACCGGGGTGTAGAAGGAGATCTGTGATCTCTTCCGAACAAAGTACATGACTAAATTCCGCAGCTATGTCGTGACATATTTGAGATGATACGCAGATGCAGGTTTTGGGGGCGGCAAGCATCCAGCCTCCGGGATGAGGCTTGTAGAACAATAGAACAGCGTCCGATGTTGGTGTTCTGACTTTCCTTCAAATATTCCTCCCAGAATACGAGAAAATAGCTGTCAGTGAAATGTTTGTGACGCCGTGTCTGAGCTCAGTTGTGGATTATTTTGTAAACTGGTAGTCTCGTTGGAGAGGGTAGAAGGCTGATACCGCAGTCCTCAAACCTGAACTAAGTTCAACGAACTCGATTGCCTTTGAACAAGTGAATGGTTTGAAGAGATAGTCGTCGATATTCTGAGAGGCCAATTACGAGCTGAAGAGGAGAAGAAATTGTAATTGCGTTTGGGTCACATGACATAAAGCTAAGCTATTATAGGGTTAGAATCAGACGCCAATCCCAGTTTGACCGCGAGACGCGGACGCGAGTTCGGACAAGAAAGCGATTCGTGTTCTTTCATTTCTACTCCGTAGCAGTCACTGCTTCGCGGACATCATCTTACTATCTATCTCACCCAATACATCTTCCAAATATGTATTATGCTCCAGGAAGGTGAATATAATAGGTGACAGGAACCGTCCATTCAGCGTGTGCCTGTGGCATTCTGGTAAGATCTCACCGACGGCTAGATCAAGAAGCGGGAAGTAGTAGTAAGTTGAGCTCCAAGCTTGCAAAGTGGCAATGCTAACCGTTTCTTGCGAGAATCTAGCAGTTAAACTATTCTAATGCAAAGCCGTGGAGATAGCCAAGCAGACACGATGAGCTGAGGCGAGAGCGAACTGAGGAAAGTACCTCAAGCATACATTTCCTGCAAGATTTCCAGGCGCTGGCCGCAAGAGCAATGCGAGATGTGAGTGATCGACCCTAGGAATGCGACGTATCTAGACTTGATCTTGCATTGCGCGCGATTATTTGGCGCATCCGATGCGCTACTGGACGCCCCCTGTATTTGACCTTCCGAATTGGCCGCCGCATTGAGCTCGGCCAGGAGTTCATTTACGGATCTCGCATCTACCCCGCGCTGTGTCTAAAGATGATACTTCGTCGAGACCTCCGTCAGCCTCACAGCTTCCGTAGAGCCACGGACCTACACAATATTGGCATCTCTTGGCCTGCAGGCCCGCCGCCTGACTGATACCGTAACAGTCTTGATCAGTTACATTGGACTTAGCAGAACGAACTCATCCTGAATCGTCAGAATTAATTATAGACAGTAACTTTCTCTGCGGTCGAAAGAGAACTACGCTCTTTCATGCAGTTCTTTAGATGATCTGTGTCATAAGGTACTGCTTCTACATCAGTGTCAATAAGTTCGTAGCACTAACTCGAACTAGTCATAGCACGCGGTAGTTCGTCTGATCCCACTGTTATGTACGATGTGCAACTACCACGAGGCCTCTATGCAACACTTAATTACTGAGTACTCGAATTGGTAGACACCAACACATGCCTCAATGTTTTCAAATCCAGACCAATGTTTCGGTATCATGGCAATGACTATTGGCAGCTTGCATCTATGTTTTGCTGTGACTGCAGCCTACATCTCTGGCACGGTCAAATTGCCTTAGCTGTCAGGCTTACGATTGCTTGGCGTCCATAAGCTTTGGCTTATTCGCACCGTTGAGGCTTCGTTCTGGACTCTGCTGGCAACAACTTGGCGATAGGCCCCCACAACACAGCCTGAGGAACGAGATGGAAATTGAGAGCAATTGAACTTGGCGCCCGATATGAGACCCCAGTTCAAGGTATGATTAGGCCTACAGCTTTTCCTTAAATCCCTCGTCTTTGTCTTTGGCTACCAATTGGACCTCATCCATTTCCAATTCTCCTGTCTTCCTTCCTCTCACTCCCACACCTTCGTCTGTAACAATGAAGACTTCAGCTCCTCTCCTGCTTCTCTCTTTGGCATTGTTGGCCATGGCTAAAAGCCCCGCTTGCCCCGCTGTCTGGACCCAGGTATCCAGCCATCTAACGGGGATGTTTCTTTCCAACGGCCAGTGTAATGACGACGCTCGTGCCGCCATCAGAGCTGCCTTTCACGACTGTGGTACCTGGGATAATACTCAAGGGGAGCACGGCGGTTGTGATGGCTCCCTTGTTCTTGCTCAGGAATACCTGCTCCCGCAAAGTCAACCTCTGGAAGATATCTCAAACAAGTTGTTAGCTGTCGCTCAGCAGTTCAAAGTCAGCGTTGCGGATACCCTGGCATTTGCTGGAGCTCATGCAATCGTCACGTGTCCAGGTGGTCCCACGGTCCAGACATTCGTTGGCAGGAAGGACAATTCTACGGCTGGACCAGTTACCCTCCTCCCTGGAGCATTCGATAGCGGCGATTCTCTCTTCACTTTGTTTGAAAACAAAGGCTTCGATAAAGTTGACCTCGCTGCTTTGGTCGGTGCTCACACTAGCTCGAAGCAGGTTTGTCGCCCCAGTATACTAGCCCCCAAAGTTCTTAGCATGCTAACAGCCCAACTCAGTTCCTCGTCAACACTGCTGATGCCGGCCAATCACAAGACTCTACTCCTGGTACTTGGGACGTGAAGTTCTACTCGGACACGACCAATCCTCCACCTGGCACCTTTGTATTTCAGTCCGATATCAACCTGGCTAACCATCCTGTTGTTGGGCCAGAGTTTAAGGGATTCGTCAACGGCCAAGGCAAGTGGAATGGTAAATTCGCAGATGCCATGAAGCGCATGCTTCTTCTCGGCGTTCCAGGAGGCTCCGCCAACTTGATCGATTGCACCAATGCTCTGCCGAAGGCTACGCCGCTCAACAAGGTTAAACGCCAACTCAATCCATTTTCTCCAAGGAATTAGAGATGTGCATAATCAATGTTACGAAGTTATGACAGAAGAGAACGACAACTTGCATGGTATAGCAGGGGGGAATGGAGTTATGGTACGAGACCGCCTTTGTGGTGCGCTCAGGTGCCGTGTATGCGGGGTAATGATAAATTAATTGGACAATATGAGCTTCTGTTGATGCCTTATTGCTAGCTTTGTGAGATGAGTGAACTGAGATTGAGTCTAACCTCAAAACATATGATCGAACATAACCGTTGCTCTTATGTGGACTGACAGTGACGGATTCATTTTGGGAGACCTCGATTAGAAGTGCTATATTCTAAATGTTGGAGGCGCTTTCCAAGTCCTGATACAAGAAAACTGAGAAAGTCCAAGTTCCCATTTATGAGATCGCGATCGTACAACTGTCTCCGAATTGTACGTGATCTTAACTGTTACTTGATCGCCTTGTAAGTGCCCTAGCCGAATTAGGAATCGCGCGTTGTTTGCAATGAAAAGTTTGGCCCTCGAAGTCAAGGGCAAACTCCACCTCTTTAGCACGGATCTGTCTCTGATATGCTTCATCTTCGACTTTCGATATGGATTTGGCATGTCCCCAGCAATATTTTACGAATTATATCATGGCATTACTCCCGATCAGCCCGGATCGTCCCTTCAAGACTCTCTATCGCAGGCTACTAGCCCTAACTCTGAACGTGCCGACATCACATTCGTCAGACATTCAGCAGGGTGTGTGATTCGAGCCCAATCATTGCTTTTTCAAGCCTGGAGTTGTTCTTGTGACCAGCGTTGATGCTGATTGTTTTATGCTTACAGTCGTTCGGAAGAGACTCCGTATTTCAAAGGGCGCCAGTTCTTACGATCATCCTCTACGATAACTTCATCAAGAATTCCCCTATGTCACAATTGTGTCATTCGCAATGCATTTACAATGCGATAAGCTTTCGACGGTCTAAGGTCATAAATGGATGCCAGCTTGTCTCCTGTTCTGATTTACAAGCTTCGCTAAAAACCTCTAGCTCTTCCGAATATTCTTGTCTACAGTATAATTGCAATTTTCTTTTACATTCTCCTGTACCAACAACGCAATGGCAGTCTTTAATGGCCCTGAATCCGAGCAGAAATTTCAACAAGTTCTTGAAAACCCGCCTAGCGTTCAAATCTTCCTCAAGCCCATCGCGCCACCCGCTGCCCTTGGGCTCGCCGGTTTCGCGGGCTCAACTTTCATAACATCTTCCTGGATTGCCAACTGGTGGGGAACTCCAACGTCGCCGACCATCTTCTTCCCTTTCGTCGGCATCTTCGGTGGCCTCGCGCAATTCATTGCTGGGATCCATGGCTTTCAGGCACGCGACACGCTCGTAACCGTGATCAACACCATGTGGGGTTCATTCTGGATAGCCATTGGAATTCTATATGGTTTTGTGGTAAGTCTCTTCCTTTCCGCTGATGTGGCAAATGTTAACACGAGATAGGCGGCCGGATCTATCCCGCCTCACTCAATCCATACTCACTTCCCCGAACTAGCCGCTTGGTTCATCGTGCTCACTTTGTTTACCTGGTCCTGTGCTCTCGCTTCCACTGCCCGCGACCTCGTCCTGATGGTGTGTCTATTCTCTCTTTCTATTGGCTGCACCATCGCGTGCTGCCTCTTGGCATACAACGGCGGCGCAAACCCAGCTAGCGGCTCCGGAGATGGCTTGACCGGCAGCGTGACGAACGGCATCAAGGCTGCGAGCTACTTCTGGATGCTCTCATCCCTCTGTGCCTGGTGGCGTGTAACCGTCTACCTCGTTGAGGAAGCATATGGCTCGAACTCGAGGATTACCAGGTTCTTCCCGCTCGTGCGAAGCCCGGTAGAAAAGCGAGCACCGTTTGTCATTCCAGGGCTCGGCGAACCTGGAGTCAAGAGGGGCGTTCCGAAGCCAATGCCAGTTTAATCTCGTCCACAACTTCCAGCAAAGTCGGTTACTGTTGTCAGTTGTGTAAGCCGTGGCTCCTCCATTTTCTCTCAAGCTCACGCATGTCACGATCGGTTCCGCGCTTTTTTATTTTGCAACTCTGATAATGGTGTTAGCATGCCGGCAGGGAGCTAAGTCAGCGCGGAATAAATGAACTTCTTAAAATCTGTATTCAGCAGAGGAGGTTTCTTAAATCATCAAACGCAACGCTCCATGTCAGTCTAGTCGATCTGAGATTGATTGTTCAGATACCCCAATTTGCAAGAACGGCTGTAGGGTAATTGTTATGTAATTTATTTTCTGTAATGGGAGTGATGTCTAGTTGGTTTGCAAATATGCTACTGTCAAAGTTTACTTCAATAATGTGACGCGCGCACTCTTGAAAAGGCCCGATTTGAACTTCGCATGATTATTGCATGACGCCACCCGAAGGCGCCGACTGTCACTTCCAAGACACTGAAGAGTAACAGATAGCCTCTATCACCAATGAGATGAATGAGGTTCTTAAAAGTGTTACTTCTATTATATGCACAGCAAAGAATCTAGAAGTAAGCTTCAGAAGAGATTATCTCACTTAGCCCTGAGTGCATGAGCTGCTCGCACAGAGCCGTTGCAGCTTGCAAGTCAACCACTAATCTGTCACCTCGTGCCCCACACCAGCTCGGTATTTTTTAGGTTAATACCTATTTGACTCTCAGCCTCTTTTTCACGAGCTACATTCAGCTCCCTTGCAATTTGAGATCGAAAGATGAGGGAATTCACGGCATGCCGCTTCTTGATAAGATCAAGCTTTAGCTTTTCACCTTCCTTTTTAGGCGGCTGGGTCAGCTCCTGTCTTACTGTTACCGTGTACATTCTTGTAAACGTGGAGTATTTTGTACATTTAACTAATTAATGCGTTAAACACTTTCAATTTTCCTTCGTCTCCGAAGGAAAAAGTTCCGTGTTTCCGACTGAGGAACATCCGGATTGTGGCTATCGAGACATCGAGACATCGGCACTTTGTCAAATCTTCACTTCTTCTCTCAATTGGCGCCTCCAAGTCTCGATGGCCCAGCAATTCACACTCCCAGACGGGCGGATCATCGACTATCTCATCGAAGGTGCGAAGGATGGCTTCCCTTTCGTCTGGATCCATGGCACTCCCGGAGCATATTTACCTATCGACAGTCTCAATGCCATCTGCGAGAAGAAAGGTGTCAAAGTGATAACGCTCTCAAGAGCTGGATATGGCGGTTCGACCAGGAATAAAGGAAGACGAGTCGTTGACGCAGTGGCTGACATACAAGAGCTTCTCAAGCATTTGGGAATTGACCGCTGCATCGTTGGCGGCTGGAGCGGCGGAGGCAAGTTGTTCTTCTGCCATTTTGCTACATCATATGTATACTGATCGTTAACTGCAGGTCCACATTCTTTGGCTTGTGCGGCAAAACTCAAGGGTTGTGTCGCTGTGCTGAGCGTTGCGGCAGTTGCCCCTTATGAAGCTGAGGGGTTGGACTTTCTAGCGGGTCAAGGCGAAGGCAGTATGTGAAATCACATACACCCCTTCTGCAAAAGAGATCTAACGTATATCTGCTCATAGATGTTGAGGAATTCGGTGCTGCCTTAAAGGGCGAAGAGGAACTCCGAAAGTTCTGTGATGCACAAAGGCCTGAAATGCTGAAGGCCGATGTTGCGGGAATGATGGAGGTTTTGGCAACCGTTCTCCCCGAGGTGGATAAGAAGACAATGCTTGGAAGCAAGATTGGCGAGCACATCGTTGACAGCTTTCGTGAGAGCCTAAGGGTTAGTTGCGATGGCTGGATAGATGACGACTTGGCCTTTACCGTACCATGGGGCTTTGAGCTCAGCGAAATCAAAGTGCCGGTGCTCCTCTATCAAGGAAGTGAAGACAAGATGGTACCATTCGCTCACGGACAGTGGCTTGCGGAGCACTTGCCCCAAGACAAACTCCGGAAGCATCTCATTCAGGGCGAAGGGCACCTCTCAATCTTCCTTGAACAGATAGATACCATGATGGACGAGCTTCTCACAGTTGCGAAAGTATAGTAGCGCCCATGGAAACGCGGACGATTAAAGATTTCTCAGACGAAATAAAAGCTCGCTATGCATATGTTATAATGCTTCCTTTCCTGCAGTTCAGCGCTGTCTGCCGGAGTGATCCATTTCTTTACTGGACTTTGCCTCGGGCGGCTACTGGCCAGATCTCTTCAATGATGCCTTTACGATGAGCATAATAGAAATCATGGAGATTAATTGTAGGATCGATATGACTCGGGATCATCTCAATACGA
Organism: Rhizodiscina lignyota; assembly: GCA_010015805.1. Taxonomy (NCBI): domain Eukaryota; kingdom Fungi; phylum Ascomycota; class Dothideomycetes; order Aulographales; family Rhizodiscinaceae; genus Rhizodiscina; species Rhizodiscina lignyota. The sequence goes on from ML978124.1 coordinate 220,948, forward strand.
TCGCCAACTGAAAATCCGGGACCCTGCTCCCAGGTTAATGAGCCGTGCTCGTCGCCGTTCGGAGTGTAGGTGACGCCTTGATTCTTAGGCTCTGCAAAACCGCTATCCGTCGTTAATGACTTTAGACCTGCATCTATGACGACACGATCAGGCTCGGGCTTGCTAATCACTGTTGACAGTATAGTCAAGCTGTTCGAAAAGTACGGGCCAACCGCATTCCGGTAATCGGTGTCCATGAAGATAAAGGAGCCCGGCTGAACTTCTGTAATCCCAGGGCTTGTTGCACAGAACTCTGCAGTGCCGGTACCTCCAGTTGTGACAGTTCGAATATTGAAACCGTTCTTCCGCAAGAGGTCGGCTGCGCCGCTTAAGATTGCCATTGCTGCCCGGCAATTCTTTTCACGCTCGTCGTGGCTGTGTAGGTGCTGCAGGTGACCTTCATAACCATGAATTCCAATAAGATCCAGATGCTTCAGACTGCTGATGTGTTTGGCGAGTGCTAGTATGGGCTCACCAGGTGCGATGCCTGTGCGGTTGTGGCCAACGTTGAGATCAATCAGCACCTGTAATGGTCGTTCAAATCCAGCTGTTGCTAATGCGTCATTGATGGCGCTTGACCCTTCTTTACTGTCCACAACAACTCGAATCCGGGGATGGTTTCGGAAAAGTTCGACGAGTCTGTTGACTTTTGGTTTGCCAACAATCTCACAAGTAATAAAGACGTCTTCGACTCCATTAGCGACCATTACTTCCGCTTCACTGATCTTGGCAACGCAGCCGCCTTTGGCTCCAGCTTCGATTAACTTTTTTGCTAAGATTGGGCTTTTGGTCGTCTTCAAATGAGGGCGGATGTCGACACCCGTTGGTTGGAGGACTTTCATCAGCTTGCCGATATTCTCTTCCATGACATCGAGGTCAACGATCATGGAGGGTGTATCGAGACTGTCTATCGAGTCTCCAGGCTTTGGATTGTACATTGTGCCGATTATCCAGAAGCGTCAACAGGGAAGAACACCAACGCAAGGAGTATAGCACGATATCAGGGACAGAAAGAGCTCATCAGTAGCATAGAATCAGTATGTACAAAGTTCAGTTGAGGTCAATGGTTATCAAATCGGTCTGGACAGCTTAAACGAGCAATAAATGAACTTGATGGCGGGAAAGCAGAGTTGTTGAATGATCGACACGAAACTCGGTCTTCCCTCCTGAAGTATCGCATGTTGCCGATGGAGCCCGGAGATCAGCCGATATCTGTACTCTGTCGTAAAGCGCCGGGAGGTCCGGGAATTTTGTCCTGTTCAGACCAGAAGCGAGCTCTCGACACGCAATCGAACCCACGAATAGTATGCTGTGCCAACGTTATATCCCTCTCCGGACGCAGCCGCGGATATACTCCTCATTTCTTTCGAACCCATCGACCAAAACGGTAAATGCGATAGAGTCCGTGGCCAATCATCTCTTGTCGCCCCTTTGCACGGCAGGAGATAAAGTCGGATCGCTCTCGGACATAAGAGAATGATCTTGCCTTTAATAAGACGACTCTTTCATTGTAGCTCTTTCCCTACGTATTTCTCACCAGTTCGGAGATGCTTGAGACATAATGTCGTAAGTTCCTTAACACGACCTAAAAAGGCTTCAATTTATGGTGGTGGAGATGTCGCTCTAACTCCGTCGGCGAACAATCGGGCGAATTCAAACGACGTTACGGCCTCTTGAATTACCCCGATCGAGCATGGCATCAATGTATTGCAATCACTAGACATCAGGCGACGGTGTTAGGATGAATGGCTGAATAATTTGGGTTTCACTTCAAATTCGTTCAAATATTTAATGAAGACAGGCCTTGATCGGAACCTGCCCAGTTCACTGCTTTACCAAACTTACTTGTGTAACATCGTCGAGTTCTTCCGTCTCTAAGATTTCCGGGAACATTTCACGAGCACCGCAGACATGCCACCACCAAGGGGCTCATGGAATCCGCTCGAGGGTCCAGGTGAGAACATTCATATGCGATATAACATCCGCGACACAATCTGACTTCATTAGGCGACTATGATGTGACTTCCTTCGTACATAACGACACTTACCCTGAAATCGATTCTACCAAGGCAAATCTTAAAGGAAAGGCCGTCTTTGTTGTTGGGGCCTCAAAAGGCATCGGCAAGGAAGTTGCCCTCTCCTTCGCCAGAGCTGGCGTATCTCATCTTGCCGTTGCCGCTAGATCGAAAGTCTCATCCATCAAAGACGAAATTCAATCAGTCGCAAAGGAAGCTGGCAAACAACCGCCACAGTTCTTACCGATAGATCTGGACATCACAAGTAAAAGCAGTGTCGACCACGCTGCTGAGGAGGTGGAGCAAGTATTCGGCCGTCTTGACATCCTCGTAAATGTTGCCGGAACCTTGGGACAGGCAGCAAAAATCGTCGATTCCGATCCAGACCAGTGGTGGAATACGTGGAACGTCAATCTCCGCGGGCCGTATCTCGTATGCCGTGCGTTTATTCCACTACTACTCAAAGGCGGCTTGAAGACAATCGTAAATGTCAGCAGTGTGGGTGCACACATAGTTCGTCCAACTTTGAACGCCTACCAACCGTCCAAGCTCGCAGTCCTTCGGTTCTCAGAGTTTGCGGCAAAGGAATATGCAGAAGACGGTCTGATATGCTTTTCAGTACACCCTGGAAACATCGTAACAGATATATTATTGACTTCATTCGGAGGAATACCAAAGGGAATGGAGCACATTTTCGTGGATACACCGAGACTGCCCGCAGATTCAATTGTATTTCTGACAGGCGAGAGAAGAGACTGGCTGTCAGGCCGATATATCAACTGCACATGGGATATGCCTGAGTTGATTGCGAAGAAGGACGAGATAGTAGAAGGTGATAAGCTAAAAGTGCGGCTTATCTTCTGAAGCGGATATCATATAGATAACCCCAAGTTCCATGGGGATGATGGGATATTTCTTTGCGCCAACCGTAAATAGGTGCTAACCTTGGTAGTGGATTCAGCGAAACTCTTCTCCAGCACCCACAGTTGAACTTGCCTTTTTCCCTTCATTACTGTGGTGCTCTATCAATGCTTGGTTATATCAAGCTTCTGTGCTTTGCCTAAATCGGGTCTTGTTGCAAGACTAACAATATTATGTTTCCGATAGGGCATGATGTCCATGTCCCACGCAATCCATGTCCCACGCAATTTACCTTCGGCAGCCAATATTCCAGAGTCTACACTTGGAACGCGCCGAATACGAGGTGCGCAAGTTTCGCCGTCATGATTGGTGGCAGGGTGCAGAGTCGGCGCGTGCCGATGCATATAAAATTCCGTTTTCCGTCGGAACAAAATCTTCATTCCTAACGTCGGGCCTTCTACACTAATCTATTCTAATCTACTTAGCATGTATTTATTGTAGTTAGAATTAGGCCCTAGGCGAGTGCCACTGATACTTCACGCTTACCAATTCGCTCCCCCTTAAGTCTCCGTCGCATCTATACCCCAGCCTGATTGGTAGCCACTTTGAACTTCGCCGACCTGCAGGGGATGCAATAATTAATGCTGGCCAGCAGCAACAGCCTTGTGCAAGGTCAAGTCAAGCAATGTAAAAACAGATCACAGCATGGCTCCGACTCGTCACAGCGCACAGTTCTTCTACCTTCGTTTAATGTCTATCTTCTCATAACTTACTCTATTCTTTTGAGGATTTCTTCTACAAAGATAAAACAACAAATTCGCTTTGATTGTTTACTTGCAGTCGCAGACCCACGTCTTTCTTTACCAATTGCTGAGCAGCAACGAAATCTTTCTGTCACTTATTCCATGTCAAATATACCGCTCGATGAGAAAGATGGGGACTCGGCTCTTGACCCCCTGAAGGCACCAGATGCCATATCAGGACATTCGAACATAGGCTACATTGTCAGTAATTTTAGCAACGTAGACACTCTTCGTGGGTGCGACCCCGCGGCTGTGGACCATCGTTCTAATCTGCCGACATCTTCTCAGAATCTGCTTCGCGACGATATCACACCTCCCGGCACCGAGCCATTTGAGAACTCAAATGGAAGTGAACGTGCTCCACACACGGTTTGGGCGACTCTCAGAGCATGGGGGTTGGAAATATGCACTTGGGCTCTCGGCACAGGTGCATTGTTGGCCATCATCATATTGTTGGCCCATTTCAATGACAGACCTCTCGAGCAATGGAAGTCAAAGGTGGAATTCAATACCGTCGTTTCCGTGTTATCTCAAGTTGCGACGCCCGCACTACTTGTCTCGGTCCAGTCATGTCTTGGACAGTTAAAATGGATTCGATACCGGAAAAGAACAGCTCTGACTGCACTTGAAGTGTTTGACAAAGCCAGCCGCGGCCCTCAAGGAAGCTTTGAGCTGTTATGGGACATAATATGCCCAATCAACATTTTGCGTTCTCCAAGGTTTAGTCGAGTTGGACGCTTGCACTATAGCCATCTTCCGGCATTGGGAGCTTTGATCACACTACTTATGCTGGCATTTCAACCTTTTGTTCAACAGTCGATCAAGACGCCAACTTCACGTCAAATAGAGTTCTACGGCGGTACAGTTGAGATCCCTCGCGCCATCAACTATCAAATCACAGTTGATCAGACGGAACTACCATTCATACGCAACACTGCTGGTATGTATGATATCGTAACTGCAAATTTTTGTTCTAGAAATTTGTGCCCGCACAATGTTGCCTGTGCTAATTCGATGTTTTAGCTCAGGATATCGGGGTCGCAATGGAAGCAGCCATTAACGATGGACTGGGAAAGGACACCAACAGCATTTCTCAAGTGACAGGTGACTGTTGGTCGCAGAACTGCACATTCAATCCGTATACGTCTCTGGCCTTCTGTTCCACTGTCGAAGATGTCTCTCCAACTATTATCACAAATTGCTCGATTCAGAATCCCAATATAACTACGAACTGCTGGTATACTCTGAAAGCACTTAACAATTCCGTAGAAAATACCGCCGAACATGGACAACCGCCTAGTTTCGACTGTGGCGCTGACCTCGATACTTTCATCGTCTCCTCAGTCGGCCGTGGAACTCTTGGGTCAGGATTAAATTTCTCTACCGAATCGGCGGAAATGGTGAAAATATACGTGATCTACGCGACCAATGAGTCGCTAACCAACGTTGGGAATGAGCACAATCCTGTGTGCAATGGTGCCGCGTTGGCTGCCTTGCAAGGCTCAATTCATCTGTGCCTGCAGACCTTTCAGACAAATATAACAGATGGGATAACTCATACACGCATAGTAGAGAGACACAACGGCCAAAACTGGAGCGTATCCCATTTCGGAAATGATGGTGATACTTTTACAAACCATGTCAGTGGCGACACAACGACGTTCACGACCGATGCCAATGCACTGAATTCACTCGGCGATTATCTCGCGAAAGTAGTATTCAGTGGCTCTGCGAATTTGGCTCTCCAATTCGGCGGGGATAATCTCGTCGATGCCGGCCTTGGACAGTTCTTATTATACGACTTTGTTGGAAAGGATTTAAAAAGCCTCAGCCGAAATCCATCGATCGACAATTTCAAAGCTCGTCTAAACAACGTTACTGTCGCAATGACTAATGCGTAATTCCGACATCTCTTGTTGATGAATTGTGCGAGTGACTAACATATCCTTAGCCTTCGCGAACAGACTGAAAATGGTGGGACGAATCCCGTTTCCGGTATAGCTTATACGTCAAAGCAATATAGGCAGATCGACTTCCCTTGGCTGATCATACCTGGCGTCATTTGGGTACTAACAACATGGCTTCTCATCGCTACTATGATAAGAACTGGACAGAGGAGAGTGCCTCTGTGGAAATCTTCGCCTCTAGCACTCTTATCTAGCCCGAAACTCCTGGACGGCTCAGATTCACTCAAAGGGATGGAAGCTGATGCAAAGAATATCAATGTGCAGTTACAGAAAGAGGGTGGTAATTGGCAGCTAGAGAAAGTTAATGGAAGCAGAAGTTCAGGTTTTGCGCTTTCGAACCTTCCAGGCAACGGGCATGATGGTACAATGCGGAGCAGACAATCGAACGGGTAAGAGACGCAAATCTGTCGGCTATGGAAAAGAAGGCAATTAGCAAATGTTACTGAAAGAATACTGCATCTTTGAAGTTACCCTCAACAGTGTCGTGGGGACTCGGATATACATGATGCGATGCTCGGTACACGGCTTAGAGGACGAATGAACTAGATTTCGCTCGGTGATGATCCAGCACGATCTAATCAAAATCTCTCCGCGCGCGAGAGTTTCTGTCTTCCAGTGGCCGTCCTATATATCAATTACGCTTCCATACTCTTTTTCATCGTTGTATTGAACAAGGCCTCCTTAACGTCTATTCTCCGAGGGAACCTCCCTAACTTATAGCTTACTCTTAACATTCTCACCGCCGACCGATCTGAACAGAACATCGCTGTTCGGATTAGAATCTATCGTGATGCCATTCAAAGGATTCAGTTCGCTCGCCCGATGGAACATATCTTCGTACACCTTCCCGTCGTAACGGCCAAGGCTGCTGTCAAGCTGGAAGTCGGAAATCCCCCACGCGTCGACTAAGCGCACGGCATGCGGTCGAATTTCCTTCATCAGTCGCATGATGGTTGTCCTCGATTGTTCGATTTGCCTCACCGTCACCGCACCCGAGAGGAGGAAATCACTAGACTCGCTGTCGAGGGTATGTAGCGTGTACAGCTGGAATAACTTGCGGAAGACGGCGGGTGTTTCGGTTCCCAGAGAGCCGGCTGTTTGAAGAGCGCTGAGGGATTCAAAGAAGTTCTTGACCACCAGGTACTGCGAATGTGCCTTGCTGAGGCGGTAAAAGTCAACGAGCAGGTCGTTCCATGCCATTTTCTGGTCATCTCGCTTCTTTAGCGCATCAAAGGTCATTGACGCTGCTCGCCATGCGAATGCTTGAACAAGATCTGCATCGAAGTTGAGGACATCGAATACGGGAGCGGAATCGGAGCGAGAGCGGAAAGTGGTGAGGAAATTGGTTGTGTCATTGCTCGTTGATTCTCCGTTCAAAACCGCCCGAGCTGATTTGAGAAGCTGGCTTGCGTTAGAGTTCGCTGTAGCAAGAAGGCAATTCACCACTTACATATCGAGCAACTTGCTGCGTCAGCATGTAATTATCACCCTCCCATGTCGTTGTTGGCACGTAATCTGCATAGAAACCTCCCACGCCGCTGAAACTGGAGTACCCATGTCCGCCACACGCTCTCCGGCAGACCTCGAGCCCCTCCGCAGCAGTATAGCTGGCAAGAGCTTTCAGTCCGCAAGACATTGCATGCAGATCCGGCAGCAGATCACCTTTCCCTGCATTCGCTTGCATGCTCTTTTGGTTCTCTTGGTACAGCTCCATCATGGCCTTGCCAGTAAAGTGGAGCCCAAAAGTCGCAGCGAGAAGCGGTAGTAGACGATATTGCACCAATGTGTAGTTGAGCACTGGCATCTCTTCGACCACTGAATCTGGCGCATCCATATCGCGGAATTGTCGCCGTATAGCGCAATAGCGAACTGCAATCGTGACACCCTTTGCGAGAGCCGCCCCGGCGTGCATCACAATAGTGCTTCGGATCCAGGTCAGAGTACCGTATACTAGCGACGGGGAGCTTGGGCGGATGTATTGATTAGTCTTTGGGTCTACTCGTGAAAACCTGTCTGAGGTTTAGCAGTGTCTCGCAAGCACGGGACGGAATACAGACCTCGCCAACATGCTGACATGGGGAATTTTGACTTTATTGAAGAGGAGGAATCCATTGTCCATTGTGCTGTCACTGTCAGCGCCAATTTCCGAGTCCATTAAGGATAAGGAGGTCTTACTTGTAGCCGAACTTTGGTCCAATATCACCAATATGGATATTGTCAAGCGGAAGATGCGTTTTCAAGTCTCGTATTTGTACAACGAATGGATGTGGACCGCACGATTTTCCATCGACTATGAGCTGCGCCATCACAGCAGCATAATTGGCAGTACGTCCGAGCGTGCCTATCCACCACTTGGATGCGGTGAGATACGGTGAATGAAGAGTGAAAGTCTTGTCATCTGCATTCCACGTCGCGGTCGTCTCCAAGCCTCGGACATTTGAGCCATGACCGAGTTCCGTCTGTGCGTAGCATCCGATAATCTCATACTTCTCAGCTCTTTCGTAGAAAAGCTTGCGCTGCTCATCCGTACCCTGCTCGAGGAGGGTTTTCTGAATACAGTCAGTGAAATATGCCGATAAGCGTAAAACCAAGCGACATACCAAGAACATGCCCTCATGTAGAGCATACGGTAAAGGCTCTCCAATCAACTCAGCAGCTATGCGGCGATCTTCTTCTTTCCAACCATGTTTCACTACTAATCTTCGCAGTTTCTTCGCGCGAGCTAACGCCGTTTCAAATCTTTGGACGCGGCCATCGAACGCATTTTGCGACTTGTTAAACACAGGTTCGGATTGCAAGACTTGTAGAACATTGAACTTCCTTTCAATTGCCTCCCTGCCGAATAGGAATTCGGAGAGCGGTTCGATCGCCAACTTCGAGCTTGAACGCTCTTGCTGTAGTAATTCGTGCCCTTGTGGGCTGGAAGGCTGCAAGGCTTTCACCCAGTCTGGATTTCGCGACATTATGAGAATAGAGAATCGAGACAAGTCAGAGAGATATTGAAATGGCTTATCAGAAACAAAAATGGCAAATACATGAGGTATGTTCGATATGCTGGGATGAAGCCGTATCCCGAAAATCGCCTCGGCACGGCGGCCGCGTTCGGCGTTTCTGCTGGTCTCCTCCCTGCCTAAAAAGCCATACGGCCGATATTAGCCATGGCGACTTCATTCAGTTCATGCTTCAGTAAAATGATATTTTTATTATTACTGAAGCAAGTCGGCATAAAGACGACTGATACATGAGAAATGTCAGCATTTTGTAAAGCTGCCTTGAAAAGTCCCACTAGACAAAGAGATAACTCCATTTTCAAAGCCATCATCCGATTCAGTCTCAGCAATGTCATGCAAGACCCGTCAGCTAAGCCGGCATGCTAATATGGTCGAGAGAAATGGATAAAATAAACACAATAGAACGCCTCGCTATGCAAGCAATAATCGAAATTTGGGGTGTAAGGCGGCAATAGACATGAGCAACGCATGATCTTCGCAAAGAAGAACGAGGTCACATTACCTGGAAAACAGTGTCAGTACCGGGTAAAGCTAATAACAAAATCAATGGGCGATGTGATGACTCACCTCACCAATGGCCTGTGTACGGATCTGGCTGTTCATATGACTATTCCTGCTCACCCTGTAGTAGCTGTCCACGAAATCTCCGGGATTAATTTGCCGCAAGAACTCTTCATCGTGCGTGATAACGATCAGCTGGAAGTTGTTTTGAGTTTTGCGGATTTTGATGATCTCTGCTAAGCTCTCTGCCAGCGCATGAATATTGTCACGATCAAGATTCGTGGTGGGCTCGTCAAGCGCAATGACCCCACAGCTTGTACCGAAGCACTGCGCGAGTGCGAGACGAATAATGATGGATGCAAGGACCTTCTGGCCGGCAGAGCAACGGCCGCGCATGTCCATCTCGGCGGTTTGCTTGACCATGCACACGCGATAGTTATAGGTGCGATTGCCCTTCTGCGTTTCGTTGTCTGCGCGGATCATGATCGTGTCCACGTCCGTGCCTTGATACGTCTTCTTCCACAGCTCTTCAATGATCTCATTAATCTGCCCCATCTTCAAAGCGTGAAATTTCATGATTGCTTTGTCCAACGCACCGGCATAGCAAGCAAGGTCCTCAGCGACGGCTTTGGTTGTCATGTATTTGATCCTCGCCTTACGATAATCGTCAGCTGCACCTTTACCATCGACGTCATAGTCTTTTATGAGTTCAGCAAGCTGAGCGTCTTTGCTAACAAGTGTACCGATAGTGCCAGCTATTTCGGCTTGCAATCGATTGTGTTCCATGTTCCATTTATTACCCTCTCTTGCGTAGCGATCACGATCTTCTTCTGCATTGTGTGATTGCAGCTCTTGAATTTCCGCACGAACGGCCTGCAGGTCTCGCATGTTTTTGCGATAGCGTAGGTTGTCAGTGATTGCGCGCTTCGTCTCGTCTTGGTTTCGCAACTGGTCCTCGAGTTTCTTGATGTTCTTGGTGATGTGGAGTTTGTCCTGCTCAAGTCGAGCAATTTCATCCACCAAGTGCTGCACATCGCGCTGACCTCGATCGAGCTGCTGTTGGCCGCCACGATCTTCGTAAGCATTAATCTCTTGATCAGCAGTCTTGAGCTGATTGTGGCTGTCCGCGAGCTTCGATGCTTCCTGCTGCAGCTCTCTAACTCGTTCATCGCCGCGCTGCACGGCATCATCGAATTTCTCCTCGGCTTGAGCAACCTGTGGAGCGAGATCACGGATCTCCTGGTCGATGCGACGGACAATGTCGCGCTGGTCATTATTGAGAGATTTGAATTCTTCAATCTGCCGTTGGAGGTTCGACTTTTCACGAAGTTGAAATTGCGCCTCGCTGAGCTTACTCCTCACGTCTCGGGCCTCAAGCTCCAAGGCGTTGATGGAGCCCTTGATCCGGTCACGCTCTGTAAGTAGTTGGGCAAGGTTCGCCTTCTTGGTTCGAGTCTGATCGTTGACCTTCCGAAGCTCCTCTTGGACCTGTTCAACATTGCGAAGCTGGCCTTGGTGCTTTTGCTTCTTTTGCAGCTCATTAATCTGCGTCTCGAAGGTTCCGATGTCCGATTGATACTTGACAATGTTCTGCACAGTTTTCTGCAGAGCTTCGATGTCCCGCCTAGCATCCACACGGTCCTTCACAAATTGGTCTTTCTCATCCGCCTTCGCGAGTAGTTCTTCCCTGGAGCGCTTAAAGCTTGCTAGCGCAGCATTCAAAGGGGGAATCTCGGTTTTCAGCCTACTCCAAGCGTCGTAGCTGGGCTGAGCGTCTTTTACTCTTGAAAGGTCCTTTTCAAGAGTTTCGATTGCCTCCAGAGCCATCCGTTCCATGGCTTTCTCAACCTGCTCCTGGAGTCGGGCAAAGAAAGCATCTTTCTCTTTGCCTGGCTTGAACGGACGCAGACATGTCCGGCACATATTATGGTCTTCGAGCGTCTTGATACAGTTGGTATAGTGATCTCGCATGACCTCGTAGCTTCTCGAGTCGCCATACACTCCGTCACGGCCTTCCTGAAGATGATCAAGCACCTCCTGAAAATCGGTCGCATCATCGCGCTCAATTGCCGCCTTCACACGCTTTTCTGCAGCTGCGGCTTCTCCGACTCTCCCCTTAAGCTCATTCTGACACGTGGACAGCTTGAAGTCAAGGTGCTCCAGCTCACGACCGATGCCATCGCGCTGCGCCTCGGCCTCACGAACATCTGCAGTCTTCGCTTCCAGGACATTGTTGTAGTCTCGCTCCAGTGTGTCGATGCTCCAGCTATCACCCAAAGCACGGGAAAATTTTGAGCCATGTGCACCAGTCATCGTAGCAATACGCTGTTCGCAGTCCTTAAGGTTGTTCCTCAGTATGTTCAGTTGTGCGGTTTCCTCAACTTGGGCAACGACTTCTCCGACTTCCGCATCTAGTTTCTCTTTTTGGTCTTCCAAGGATCGCAAAATTGCCTCCGCCTCTTGGACCTTCTCTTCCCAATTAGCCGCGTCAAAGTCGGTTTTCGTCTTGGACAATTTTCGCTCAACGTCATCAATTGTCGATTCCAGGATAGCTTTGCCACCCTCGTCAATTTCAATCTTGTCGAGGTCTGCTTGCAAGGTTGAGATTTTGTCATCGTTTTTTGAAATCTGGGTGCGGGAATTGTCCTTGTTCTGATTGAGGACAGATTTCCGATTGTGCAAGTCATTCAGTGTTCGCTGGGCGGCTTGAGTCTCCTCTTGTGACTCCTGCCTTGCTTTCTCGAATGCGCGGTTCTGGTCTCTCGCCATTCGGCCGATGCGCTCCATGAAGTCCCGAACATGGTCTTCAGTGATCTCAAGGTCAAAACCGCGGATTCCGTGTCGCCTCGACGTGTCCTTGATCAGCTCGGCCCGATATTGTAACTGCTGCTCGTATTGATCCTTTTGCGCTTGGTATTTTCCGAGCTCGCTTTGCTTTAGGCCCATGTCCTTGCGACAGTTCTCTACTTCTTGCATGAGGCTGTTGTAACCCTTCCGCAACTCCTCTCCTTCATCCCGGATAATTCTCATTCGCTCTTCGTAGCGCTCAAGAATTGATTGGAGCTCTTCATCCGTGTCAGCCATCTCTTTCATATGCTCTTTCAAATCCATCACGTTGCTCTCGATGCTAGTCGCCTCGATGCGCTTGCCTTCGAGCTTTGCCACAATGGACTCAAAGCGGGAATGACGACTCCAGGCGAGCTCTCCTTTCTCGGCGACAATTTTCACTTCCGCCTTCAATTCGGCAATCTTAGTTCGGAGTTCGTCGCCTTCGTCCTGAAGCACAGCTTGGCGTTTCTCCGACTAGACGTAAAAAAATGTAATGTTAGCCATTTCAGGATGTATAGTAAAGCACTGAAGCACTGCACCTTCTCTGCTCTATCTTTATCCTCCTTCCTATGCATCTCATCTCTTCTCAATATCTCAAGCTCTTCAGTTTGCTTCTTCCTCAAGACTTTGAGGTTCTCGATCGCCTTGGTATACTTGTGCGCTTCAAAGATCTCGTCAAATCGCTTCTTGAGCGTAGTGGAGTCACTGAGGGGCCATAAACTGTCTTCCTGGTGACAGAAGATGACGTATTCGAGAACGGCTTTCGATACTCCCAGATACTGAGGCATGATCTGATCGAGCTCTGCGACGCGCGAAGAGATGGTGGTTGTCTCTCCATTCTTCTCAATCTTAAGAGTTCCTTCTAAAGTCTTTTGTGACCTGCTGGTCTTCTTAACTTGTACCTCGAGACGGCGCTGCAGGGTCATCTGCGCGCCCGTCGTAGAGCTGAATTTGAGCGCCACTCTAGCATTCACCACTTTTTCTCCAGTGAGCTGTTGGAGTCAGTATTTATATATTAAGGCCTGATAGTATGTCTTACAGAAGGATCGTAAATGAATGCACCGCCGGTCTTGCTGTTGTTCGGAAGATCGCCTGTAGTGGCATACTTGAGACATTCAATGATTGTCTGTAGAGTATCAGAAACGCGTATATTGTTTTGTTAGCGCCGATGTAGCATACCGTCTTGCCAGAGCCATTATAACCAACGATCAGCGTCAGCGGAGTGAAGAACCGAATAGTCTCGCCCTGGTTGGGGGCGAACGATCGTATGCTATCCATCGTAAGCCAAAATTTCAAACTTCAACTGAATACCACATACCCTGAAATTTGGAGCTTCTCTATCTTCGCTATAGAGTTGTCAGCAATACTAATAGCCACACGAAGACAGCATCGTCGCGAACATACACCTGCATTTCAAGGTCAGCAAGCTCAAAGGTAAACGTCATGAATATGCGCACTCACATCTTGGGCAACCCCCACCGCGTCTCTCACTACTCGAATCTTTGCGTTGTGTCTAAGCAAGGTGTGGTGGTGGAGAAGAGAGAGTAAAGGCTGCCTTTGCCTGAACGCGTTTGAAGGTTGTAGTGGGGTTGGTGGTCCGAGCGCACATCACGAATTCACGTGCGTGTAATTAAAGAAAGCTAGTCCTAATATAGACCAATTAGTTTGTAATTTAAATGCCAGTTACAACACAATGCAGATGATGCAGCAAACCCCAGCGGGTGTTGTGCTCCACTCACGGTCTGGAACCTCCATCCATCAAGCCACCCCATGTTGCAAATGAGCAGGACGTTGCTAAGATGTATCAGAATGGAGCAGCACAGGTACGTTCCTTACCGCTTCGATCGTATCATTACCACCAAGGCACCACCGAGGCCTGCGACGCATGTAATCGCGGCCGCTGTGCGTCTTGAGGCATTTGTTACTGCATGAGGCATTCCATACGGGATGCCGCATCTCGCATGCCTCCAGGAAGAGTGGGCTGACCGCGTCCTCCTCATGATGTAGTTCTCTGGGCTGCCGCCAGACCTCATGGACACATCCGGCATGGCGGATACGTTGGGAGACATTAACATGGACATGGACATGACCATGGACTTCTCCCTTCCTTCGACCTCTACTTCCTTCGCACCCATCGCCGCCGCACCACTACCTGCTACCACGAATGCTACACCTATCCCCCCACAACAGCCCTATTCAACGACATCGGAGTCCGCAGACGCCTTTGGACATGCGACGTCGAATATTACTCCTCTCCCAACCTCAACCACCGCAAGCGCGGATCAGCAGATCGACCCGAATGCAATCGGAGGTGGCCCACTCCCAGCCGGTTTCGACCTTACAGCTGGAACGCAGAGTGGCAATGGCGTAACGGGCAGCACTCTCACAGACTTTACAAAGCGGCGAAACTGGTCTCAGAGAGTATTGGAGGAGTTGAGAGATTTTCTTCACATACTCACACCTGAAGGTCGAATACTATATTGCTCACCGTCAACAAAGGCCCTTACGGGATACGAATCAGTAGAGATTGTTGGCAGATTTATAGGCGATTTCATACACCCCGACGACAGCGGCTTGTTCATTGTTGAATTCAACGAGGCGATAGCAAGTGGCAATCCACTCCGTTTCTTCTACAGATTCCGCCGCAAAGATGGCAGCTATGGCATCTTCGAAGCACACGGCCATCCCCACCTTTCCTCCGAAGTCGCTGCTTTCGGTAGCTTAAGCGGCACTGCTGGTGCAGCAATTGGCGGCCAGGGTTTCTGCCGGGGATTCTTTATGATGAGCCGGCCATACCCAACCAAGAATGCTGGGATGCTAGACAGCTTTCTGGAGCACAAGATAGAGAATGAGCGTCTGACAAAGCGTATAGCCGAGCTACGAAGGGAAGAAGCGGAAGAGAACGAGGCTGCCGAGAGACACTGGCAGCATAGGCAAGATGGCGGACCAGAGAGCAGCATAACTGCATCGGAGACACACCGTACAGATGCGCGAACAGGGACGGACAGCGAAATTGTCAGCATCTCCGGTGCTATGGGAGTAGGCGTTGGCGGCCCAGTCATGGGCGTTGAGAAGCTGGCGCAGGAACAGAGGGACAAGGCATACAGAGAAATGCCACCTCCGGCAAAACCTGCAATATCTAATACCGCGCTGACGCGACAGAACTTGGACGAAGCTCTCGCGGCGACCAAAGCGGACAGCATCAATGATAAGATGGCGCGATACGAGGGCTTGTCGAATCACTACGACGGTATCGAAATGCTCACTGGCTTGCGATATCGCGATGGTGAGCGGAGTAAAGGCATATCAACTGGCGATACCAGTCCTCATCTTATTCGTGGAGATGTTGGCATTGCAATTTTGGCTGATCGAGATAGATCTGGCAAAGAGAGCAAGACCAACAGCAGCAAGAAGCTGAAAGTAGCAGACGAGTATGTGTGCACTGATTGTGGGACACTTGATTCTCCGGAATGGAGAAAGGGTCCTAATGGACCGAAGACCTTGTGCAATGCGTGTGGTTGTAAGTTCGGCCGTTGCTACGAGCTATCATTAGCCAAGGAACTGGACATCGGGGCTAACCTTTCATAGTGCGATGGGCGAAGAAGGAAAAGAAACGTCAAAGCCAGAGCGCTGGAGCCACTGGGCCTGGTGGAGGCATGCATGCACCACCCTCATTGTCGATGCATGCGAGCACGGGAAGTGGATAAAACGTGTCGGATAAGAGTTACATACGAGGACCATGCTCATGCCAAGATTATGACGGCGTTTTGTGGAGTGGAGCACAATCATAGAGTACATGAAAGTCGGCGATGACAGTCTTCCTCTTTCTTGTTGTAACATACCCAACGAATTGTTCATAAACATGAAATTAGCGCTTTTGGTGGCATCTAAGGAGTAGAACGTAAATATATCTAAATGAAAAGATTCGAGGATCAATTTTGTGTATTGCTTCAGCATCGTATAATTTTTGATAATTTATTAAAGTCTCGTTGTAAGAACAACGCGGTACCCAGCGTCGTGAATTGCCGTGCCTACAAGCAAAATGGAGCCCTCAGAGCTTAGAAAAAGCCACGATGTGTCTGGTGGCTTAGCTCCGAAGATCACCAGGAGATCTTACGCAAGACAGGGTGAGATTACAATTTCTAGGAGCTCGTTCGGAAGGTCAGGCTTCTCATATCATGCACTTTAGCAGTCTAATCGCGTAGAATCTACGATATATCCGCTAGTTTAGGAATCGCGAACGCTACATACCGAGCGCCGAACTACTCTACGTACTCCGTACAGTCCGTAGTCCGTACGCGCACTGACGATCCTCGAACCAGCCATCCAGGGGCCACGCGATCTGAGGACAACAACAAAACGCGTCCGGATCCCACGGATAGCTCATGTTATCGGTCCAATTGCACATCCACAACAAGCAGAACGATGTTCAAAGGCGTGTTCCACGTGTTCTTGATAGCTTTCCTCTTCGCACTCCGATGCTGTGGAGAAGCCGCCCAGTACTGCAACCCGACCGACCGCGAAGACACCGATGTCTGCATTGCGCTCTCATCTTTCTACAATGAGACTGCTAGTAGCAATGACCTCAACGTCCATATGTCTGCAAGGTTTAAGAACAACGAAGGATGGGCGGCATTAGGGACTGGCGTTATCATGCACGACTCGTTAATGTAAGAAATCCTTCCCGCGTGCACACGCATCAATAACGAACTAACAATGTACAGGTTTGTGATGTATCCAACGAAAGATAAGAAAGGTAGGACTGTTTGAATCCAATCACACATCAAGATATATAACTGACATCGCCATAGATGTCATCTTAAGTGTTCGGACGACTACGTACAGCACCCTGATGCATATCCCTTAAGTGTGAAGCTGACCACCTGTGCCAGAGAACATTATGCACCAAAAAAGGCCGACAAGCCTCCTGAATACACTGTCATCCAGTCATCTGAAGAATCTGGCCTCTATGATCTTCAGTTCGTATGCCATGCTTGCGACCAATGGCGCGGAAACGGAATAGACTTCACGAGACGATCTCGCTTCATTTATGCTGCATATGCAGGATCTGGCTTCTCCAGCTCTGACGAAGCGTTCCCGATGAAGAAGCATTCGAACTATGGTTAGTGGATTTGAATGAATGGCCGCATGACATCTGATTCTTGAGCCAGGCGTGTTCTATGTGAACATGGCTTCAATCCGAGCCGAGAAATCCACGATCCCCGAAATTGCCGATAATGGACGTGTGTCTACGATCCCCCTTTCCTCTGATCCAGAAGGAGAAGAGGAACCGTCTCCAGCCGCATCGTCTTGGTTGTTCCCAATTCATGGCTTTGTTCTATCCCTCGCCTTCCTCGTTCTCATGCCTCTTGGTGCAGCCTTGCTTCGCGCAGGAGTAGAGGGAGCTTTCGTTCTCCACTGGAAGATTCAGCTTGCCGCTGCAGCACTGGCTATCATTGGAGTGGCGCTTGGAATTTTTAAATCATGGAGTCACCCATTGAACGTATGTGTCCCATTTCGCTTGAGGCAGGGAGGTCAGACTAACTGATGTTCACAGATTGGGAGTTCATTCGGAGTGCACAAGCTTCTCGGAGGACTTCTATTTCTTTCTGTTCTCGCGCAACCAGCGCTCGGATACGTTCATCACAGAATATATCTCTCCGTCAAGGGGCCGACCACACCGGGCCGCATCCACAGATGGGCTGGAAGAGGTATTCTTATAGGAGGATGGATCAATGTTAACTTGTTAGTTCGTTCTGCATGCTGGTTGATTGATATACTAACGAATCCGCAGTGGGTTGTATATCGCAGGTTCAAGTTTGTGGATTCGCATTCTTGCGCTCGTCTTCACTGCGGTTGCAGTTCTGGCTCCCATCTACCCAGTAATCGCATCCAGATTCGTAGAGGCATTACCGTTTTTCCAACGGAGCACTGCCGGGTACAACCCACTCGACAGGTCTGACGATGTAGATCTGCAACATCATCAGTGAACATATGGTCTCTTTTGCATTTCAAGGCGAGCTCTGGCAGTCTTCAAGGGAAACTGGAAGTGTACTTGTATAATACTAAACTAAACAAAGATGAATAATAAAGGTAACTTAGGAGACCATGCTAGCTCAGAAAGGAAAGAAAAGGCGCGCTAGTGTACATAAAAGGTCGAAGGATTCTCTAGCTCCGACGACGGAATCCCGATTTTGAGGCTGCATCAAGTTCTCCGGTCAGTCAAACTATTGGACGCCTCCTTCAGCTACCATTCTCTTCAAGGATCTGGAATTTACTTAGATCGAGCGGAGGCGCACAAACGGCCTTCCCAAGGTGCATAGTGAACGGCGGCTGAGTCTGGGCTAGGCTACCAAAGCCTTACGAATATTTGTTCCGCTCGAATTAAAGTTTCCAGTCTGTGCCCTCAAGAAAATGTAGTGTTACCAACGCTGCCTGTTCTGATCCATCCTCCATGTCCCCCTCTCTCAAAATTGCGTCGTGCCTAGCTTTCGAGATTCCCGACATCTACCAAGTCCCCGTTCTCGTGGAATAATTATGCGTTTCCACATCCCGTCACTTCTCATATTCTTTAGTTCGTTGTACTTCGCGACAGCAAACAATCAAAACTACTTCTTCGATGTGGGCGTGCACAGAAACGGTAACGGCAGCAACCAATGGAACTCCAACCCCGTCTGGGCTGTCGGGTCTACTCAGAAGCTCCAATGGCGAACAACAATAGCGAACTATTCACTCTTCCTATGGCAACAGCTTCCGAACGTGAATGCTGCTCAACACAGCAAGTCGAGCATTTACACCAAGCAGCAAGGCGAAGCCGAACTTGGCGAGTTCATGTGGCAAGTCACACCATATGAGCTAAATCTAGACCTCTCTTCCGTCTTTTACGTCTCGCTCGGTTCTGCTGACGTTGTCGATTTTAATTCTGGGTATTTCAACATCTCGAAAGCGAGTTCGACCTCATCCATTGATGCCTACGGCACCCAGCTGCCAGCTTCATCCGATACTTCCTCCACCACTCAACCGCCAGCTTCATCAAGTGCTACCACAACGGCCTTATCAGGAGGGTCTAGCGATCTCAAGATCGGTCTGGGAGTTGGTCTCGGGCTCGGGATATCGCTTGTGCTTGCTGCTGGAGCATTTGTCGTTTGGTGCCTCAAGAGGCGCAAGGCTGCACCGGAATCAGTGAAACCCGAGAAGAAGGAGGTTGACGGTGTTGACTTTGGATATAGTGAGCGGATACAGCATGCGGAGCTCTCTGCAGACTCCGGGTTACAAGAGCTATCCGACGAGCGCTCCGAAAGAGTATATGAAGCGCCTGGTGACGAGCAAGGACATGGAAATGGGAGGATGTCATGACGAACTGTGACAACATTCTCAAAATATACAGGCAATTATTTCGGCAGTCTGTCGAAAAGGGACTTTTTCACACCACCTGATCCACCATCAAATCCGTTGGCCATCGCGCCGCATCGATTCCATTCCCCCTCGTGCCAACGTTAAAGCCTAGCTGAACCACATCCTGGAACTGCGCAATTCCCTTCACCTTCCGAATCTTCTTGTCTCCCATCACCGTCGGTGCGCTCCTGTCCTCGAAGAAGTCCGGCTGGAACAATCTCTTCCCACCCTCACCAGCTCTTAGCGCCTTCATCGTCACCGGAACAGAGAATCCATTATTGTGCCAATGCTGATACATCGGGTTTCCATGCTCTGCACGGACCTTGGCAAACACGTCGTCTGGGTAGGTCCCGACGAACTTCGCTAGCCACGTGTTGTAGTAGTTCAGCGACAGGTCGATGCTATACGAGCCTCCGCTTTCTGCCTGTCTCAAGAGCGCGATGATGATCGCACACGAGCCCGCAATACCACAGCCGTAGTCCGTGTGCGGGAATATCGGCGTCACCGGGTCTCCGTGGCCTAACGCCTGTCCAAAGCCATGGCTAATTCCAGTGCAGGCGTCACTGATTTGCTGCCATCCGCTCCTTTCAACCCACGGGCCGTGCCAGCCATAGCAGTTCACCCTCGCGTAGATCATCCCGCGCTCCCGGTTCTCAACCAACTTCAGGATGTCTTCCTGGCTGAAGCCGTACTTGTCCAGAATGTTGGGGCGATAGCTCTGAACTACAACATCCGCTTCCATGATGAGCGCACGTAGCTTCTCCCGATCATCCGGATTCCTGAGGTCAATGCTGCAATTCCATTTACCCCAGTTGAGGTCGACGTGCAGACCATTGACGTCTGGCAAGTTGGGGGAAGTGCAGCGCATGACACTGGCACCGAAATCCGCGAGACCGCGCGTCACTGTTGGAGCGGCGATGATGCGCGTGAGATCGATGACTTTAAGGCCTGCGAGTGGACGTGTGGGGCTGGTCTGTGGTGAATCTGGCCACCAGGGTGCGGTCTGTTTCGGATTTGGGTGCGAATAGATCTCCCAGAGTCCAACATCAGCATTGGCCTTTCCGTGCTCAGTCGCGGCAAACTCGTCCACGCTGTAGCAGATCGTGCCAGCTTGTCGATATACGTCGTTGTACTTGGCGTCTAACTCTTTGCTGCCGATCTTGGCAAAGGCTTCCATGAATGGCTTGACTCCTTCTTCGTAGCTTGGGATATCCATGTTGTGAGGGAGCTCCATGCAGTCGAGCGTCGGGTCTGGGTTCAGTGAATTGTGAGTGTGGTAGAAGCGGCCATCCTTGCATTTGTAGATGTTTGTTGCAAGGTTTCTATATTGTGACGAATTCATTCCATGCTTATCACAGTTTGGGAAGTATTTCTCGAGCTCCTTATTCGCTCCACGCAGCGTTGTTGGCGTGAGATTCAGACCGCCTTCGGCAGGATCCAGAGTCCATAAGAGAGTAGCCATGACAAAGAGCACGGCGTGATCGGTATTAATGTTGACATCCTGCGGTTCCACGTTGTATTTGCGCTTCAGCAATACATTTACCAGCGCCGCTTCAAGCCCTTTCAGGGCAGCCACTGCTTCGGCAAAGCGCCAATTCACTGGTACAGATGGGGACTCGGAACCCCAGAAATGAACATGAGAGCTTGCTTCTGTGATCTCCTTTGGGAGATCCTTGGCAACCAAAGGGTTAGAAAGGACGGAGCTTTGAAACACCTTGAAGGCTTCCTCCGGCACAGAGTACTCGTGAGCACCACTGGAGGAACCATTGGTAGCGCCGTTCACACCATTCATATTGAAAATAATTTAGATTGTAGATGAAATGAATACAAGTAACAGCATGTGGGGATAAAAGAATTCACGACTCCAAAGTAGTAGTATGTCTGCATACCTATGTATAACCAGAACACAGACGGCTCAACCGGCCGGCGGCTAAGCATGCGGAGAAGATCGGTGGTCTGCAGACCATTTGCATATGACCCCGAGACTACCGACCGAGCAAGTTGGTCTGCAGGTCATCAAAAACTACCTTACCCCGGATCGGAAGCAAGTCGATGGCTCGGAGCGGCTAGAGGGCGAGAGCGATCATTCGCGGACCGCCATGAGCTATGGAGTATGTAAGCCAATAACAATAGCTTATATACGAAGTCAACCACAGCTTTTGCGTAGCAACCGGAAAAGACGAAACTTATCCGTTTCCCGTGCCTTGGAGGAGCTCGAGCGCGCCGCGGAGATGAGTAACAACGTCTCTGTGAACTTGCGGCGACAAACTGTCCGCGAGCACCAAACTGGGAAATTGCCGAATATCTTCTCCAAAATCCAGAAACGATGCGATGAGAGATTCCTAAGCTGAACGATGTCTTCTCAAAATTGAATATAGTAGCATGAAAACATGCATTTCTCAAGTGTGAGACATGGAAAAGCCGGAGAACTTGCACAACAGAGGTTCAATATTGATAAATACCTTCTATATGCAATTATCCAATCATCCTTGCGGAATCGAGCCAGTTCTACCGTTTTATCGCTTGATATGACAAGCATGTTCAGGCAAGTACTCTATATCCTTTACAATTTAGTATGAGGTGGTGCAGTCCCCAGCAATATGAGAGCGCTTTGTACTCCCAGTCTGCTTTGACACTGTCGGTTAGCTTCATATCATGATCATTGTCTTTGAAGGCGAAAACGTCTATCATACGCTTCGAGAGAATGTCTTCCCTTGCAAGAAGCTGTGACACTATGGACCGCCCACATTCATGAGTCGTCAAGCAGTCGTCAAGAGATTTTCGAGAGAATTGGAATGATGACTCTAATGTGGTATCAATATACCTTAGTACTGAAGCATTTGACATTCCATTGACATTCCATTGACAAGACAGCACTCTGTTGATGGAAAGGTCAGTGTAAGGCCACACCGCCATCAAAGCTCTCCCATTGCCGGCTTACTGACTTACCAGCACTCCTGTAGAGATGACCAAATTCCCCTCACGACATATACCATCCTTCCATTTCACAGCCCCCATTTTACGGAACTGAAGTATTAAGTGAGAGTGGGGCTCCCCCGGGGTGCCTGGTAACTCTTCTAAGGAGAAGTGGCCACAATCATTTGACCAGCACTCGAACTTCCCCATCTCGCGCTGCATAGTCCAGCACACCCAGCATTTGAGAGCACTATCAATTAGCATTGTTGGCATCTTCATAATGACGATAACCTCCGAATTTGAGCAAATCCTCAAGGACAATCCCACTGCACATGCTGCATAGCTCTTCCTGTTTGATCACTCTAAAGTGATCGATTTCATCGCTTCCTGTATGCATATTAGTGTAATTGTAAGAAAGTGAATATAATGAATTACAGCTATGTAAAATAACTCAAGACATTTGAAGGAAGTCACCTTTGTATACATAGTAAAGATCAAGTAATTGAAGGGAGAGGTAGAAGTAGAGATTAATTATGGGGTGTACATACTACAGAGGTTTAGTACCGATATCGATAACAGTTTTTGAAACTATTTCTTCGCACCCACAACGCCCACTTTCACAATTTCAGCACAAGAAAGAGTATTCACAAATGGTAAGAAGCTTTGGAATGTGTATTCTAATAATTGTCCTCACCAAATATAACAGGCTCCAATCAAAAGTTCATCAACCAAACCCCGGGGGCTTGGAGCAAAGACCCCAACTTCATACCCTTCCTCGTCCACTACGTTCTCTAGCTCGAAGAAAGACAAACGGACGATCAAGCACTCCACATTCGTCAGCAAAATCGCAAAGAACAGTGCAACAGGCAACAAGAAGCGACGGCGGCCCAGCAAGAAGCTCGTCACAACCCTTGAATCGCTCGCCGACGCACTTCCAGACCTTGGAGATGAGAATATCAGTGGGAACACAAGCGAGCTGCTGAAGCAGGCGAATTTTAGGCACAAGAGCCTGAAGACACGCCCAGGCTCGATGAAAAGGAAGGTCAAGATGGAGAAGGCGGAGAGGGAGCGCTTTGGGATGAATATGGCGCAGTTGGCGAGTGTGCAAAAGGGAGCTGGTGGTGTTGCGGGTGGGCTGGAAGCGTTGAGACGACATATCGCGGAGCAGATGAAGAGCTCGGGATGAATGTGCGATTGGTTTACAGATCGAAGAAGCGATAGTATGAGGTTGCCAACCTCCTGTCGACAATGGCGAAATCACCACGTTGAACCATATCCAACTACCTCCCTATTTCTACCTCCAACACAGCCACTTGCCATCACACTGCATCACGGCACTTCCCCAACCCCATAACTAAAAAATCCATTCACCGAAAACGGACAATCCGCACCACTCACGATTGCGCCTCCACCGCACTCCTGCTCCTGGTATGGATAGAATAGGAAGTCGCTCTCGTCCTGGGTGAAGCGATAGCTGTATGCTGGGCCGAAGCTAGGAACGCATTCTTTGTTCTCGTCACCTGAGTCCTGCAGCACCACGTTGCCTTGGCAGGACTGGTCGTCGTAGAAGGTGACAGACCATTCGGAGGCGTGGGTAAGGTGGGTGGTTGAGGCCAGCAGGAGGATGGTAGAGAGAGATGGGAAGAGCAGCTTCATGATTTCTTGTGCTGGAATGTCGAGGATTTACCTGGAGGGTGAGAATCGAGGGTAAGAAGGCTAGTGGATGAACAGTAGCGAGAAGAATTCCACACTGCCTCTGCCTGAGCAGCCATTATTCAGTGCAATTTATATTGCTTAAATGTAAACCTCTAGCTACCTCCATTCTCAGGAAGTACTAGGAAACTACCATCTTTGAAATATTCCCTTCCCGCTCACTTCGCATGCTCCATGAAACGCCCCACAGATCGACATCTTCCGGACTCAAAAGGACAAATGCATAGATAATGGGGGCCGTATGCTTCGCAAGCCGTACTCCTCTATCGAACGGCACTTAGAACCCTTCGTAAAGACTACAAGAGTGGGAAATGGTTGTGACTGATCGACCATTTTCCTCCCCATGAAGATTCATTGCGAAAACGCAGGAATAGCAAAACGAGGATGTCTTAGGTAAGGGAAACAAGATGGGTATATTGATAATTCTAATAACTTGGTTGACCCAATTACAAGGTTCTGTAAGATCCATCATCTAAGCTCGCTGTCCGCGAAGAAAGGACCAGATGTATTCGGATCAGCAAGAAAGATATCCCCTTAGAGGCAGCCCAGAGGCATTCTGCTGATCGACACACTCTTCTCCAAACAGCTTCCCCAAATGTACCCTCACTTCCGCACACTCCTAGCATGCTTAACCAGATTCTCAATCACCCCCTCAAACGCCTCCTTCTCTCTGCCTGCCTCCTCCCTTCTCTCCTCCCAATACCGCAACACTTCCCTCCCCACCCTACATACATCATGCAGTCGCTCGACATGTCCTTCCAACTCCTTATCGCTCATCCCCTCCAGCGCCTCTGCAGTCGTATTCCCTAATACCGTCGCCGCGCTGCGATCCCAATCAGGCGGCGGCGCGGGGCCTCTCTGCTTCCGCTCCCTTCTCCTTTGTGCTGCGGATTCCGTGCTCGCGATGCTGCTGTTTGAATCGTTCCTTTGCTTCAGCCTCAGTTGCGCGGGGTTCAATCTGTCGTCGCTGCTGGGGCGGGGACTGCGCCCGGGATGGTCGAAGCTAGGTAAGATGAGTTTCTTCTGTGTGCTGCGGGGTAGGATCTCGTCGAGGTCGAGGGGTACGCCAATGGACACGAGGAACATGCGGCGGATGTGGGAGCGCGTCCAATTGGGTGGTTGGATTGGGGGAGGGGCGACGAGTTGGGACCAGAGAGAGTGGGAACGGTCGGTTAGGAAGGGGGTTGTTTGGGGTGGGAATTTTTGTGTATCGATGGTTGTGGGGCGGTCGTGATTTGTTCGTGGGAAAAGTTGGGGCAGGAACGAGGATGTGATGTCTTGAATTTCGGTGTCGTCGAGGGGGCGAAAGTCAGGAATGGGCTGTGGTGGGATGTTAGCAATAGGGAACGGAGATAAAGCAGATCGATGGAAGTTGACGATGGGAAAGACAAAAGAGAAGCAAACGAAGTAATAAGATTGCCGCGAGGCATATTGATGTGTCTATAAGCTCGCTACTTACAAATGATGGTTTCGTGATAGGTGGTGCAGTAGGAGGTGCAGGCTCTGCTGCGAAGCCATTCGAAATCCCAGCCGGCTGAGCAGATGTGAAGCCGTCATCAAAATCTCCAAAGTCATCATCGTCACCGCCCTCTCCACCACCTTCTTCAAAGTCGTCAAAGTCATCACCGAAGCCCTCCTCGTCCTCTGCATCGTCCTCTGCATCGTCCGCCTTGTCCCACTCGTTCTTGGCTTGCGTTTGCTCGGCAGTCGTGAGTTCTACGGGGCTGGGGGATCTGTTCGACTCTGTTGGCAAACATTCTTCGTCAACCGGCGCTCTGAAGACGTCGGCGTATCACAAAGGAAATAAAGGGAACTCACCATTCCAGGGATTCGTAGTCCTTGTTTCGGGACTCTTGATGATCTCGTCAGGCAGAGCGTCCATCTTCCTCTTCTCATACGCCTCTGTGCCAGGCACATCACCGTATGCAGGAGTATCTGGGTCGACCTTCTCCACCACCATCTTCGGTACTGGAGTGCCTCCGGGTGTGGAGGGCCTGTCTTCTGGCCGTAGCCTCGAAGTTGACCTGCTCCTCATGCCGTCGGGCACGACTTCAACTTCGTCTGGCACAGCATCTGCCAGACGCTGCTTGTACGCTTCAGTGTTTGGCACTTCGCCATAGCGCGGTTCTGTGTCGACGCGCTCAACACGAGTCATGGGAACAGGAGAGTTGGAGGCATTGCTGGTACTGTGTGAATGGCCGCTAGCACGAGGATTGCGACCTTCTGAGGCATCTGAGAAGTGCTCGTTCTCATCTGAGGAAGCTATAGGGTAGTTAGAGGAGGAGCACGGAAAGCTGCGGAAAGTCTTGCTTGACGTACCTAGCTCGTGTGCTCCTGGGTCTTCGAGATCATGGTGGGCAGCCTTTGTGGGCGGTGAAAGGTCTGTCATGCTGAGGGAGCTAAAGGAGGTGGTTCTGAGAGGAAAGCGGAGTTTAAGGAGAGAATAGATGTTTGTAGGGGTGGTAGCTAAGGTGATGAGGGCATCTCCGTGGTTGTCTTGAAGCTCTTAGACAAAGCTGATTTGCACAGCCACTCTTTCTTGACCATCTTGTAAATGTTTCTCCGACGTCCGAGAGTCCGTGCATGGGCTGCGGAGCTGTAGCTTTTGCACGTCGCGCTCTCGAAGCAACACCACAAAAGCTGTTTGCACGCGTCGACGCTGCACACAACCTTTTCTCTACCTTTAAATGCTCCACCTTCGTGCGTACTGAGACGTTCACAGTTCATTGCAACTGGTTGGGTCCCATAAACACCTACCAACATACCCCCCTCACACATTCCACGCACGATCATGAACGAGTCCCCAAACTGGAGCTTTGGCTCCACGCCAGGCTCGTCAGCACCCACTTCTTCAGCTGCTGCAACGACTAGTGCAGCCGCGCCATTGTTCGGTAGCGCTTTTGGGAGTGGTAGCACGTTTGGTAATACTCCCACGTCTGGTGCTGAGAACAAACCAAACCCATTTGGAGGTGGCACCTTGTTTGGCAAGACTCCAACGTCTGGTGCCGAGAACAAACAGTTTGGCAGCGTCTTTGGTACCCCCACAACAGCGTCGAGCGGCACGTCGAGCGGAGCTCTCTTTGGTGGAACAACATCGGGAACGAGCATGTTTGGCGGCGCGACATCATCCGCGGGAGGATCGAGTACAAGCGTTTTCGGCGGCGCGACTTCTACAGCAGGTGGCTCAGGTACGAGCCTCTTCGGCGGCGGGGCGTCTACCACAGGAGGTTCAAGTACGAACATCTTTGGTAGTGGGACATCTGCTGCAGGAGGCTCAGAATCGAGTGCGACTTCCACTGCGGGAGGTTCAGGTACGAGCCTATTTGGATCCTCAAGCACACCGGCAACATCAACATCAAACCCTTTTGCAGGTGGTGCTTTAACAGGGGGAGTGAAGGCCTCACCATTTGGGACCCCTGGAGCATCGGGAGGTTTGTTTGGAGGTGGGGGAAGCGGCACCAGTACTCCTGGTACTGGCTTCTCCTTTGGTGCATCAAAACCAGGCAACGATACTCCAAAGACCACGGCAGCGGCTCCATCATCCAACATCTTCTCATCAAAACTAAGCGACACACCTGCTACGACCGCTCCAACCCAACAAAATGCCTTCGGTACTGGCTCGAGCACTAGCCTCTTTGGGGGACAATCGCAAAGTGGCATTGGAAACACCGGAGGCAGCTTGTTCGGCACGCCAGTTTCTTCGGCGGCGGCTAGTACGCCTGCTACCACCGCTCCTCAGACGGGAGGTGGGTTGTTTGGAGCGACATCGCAAGGTTCAACTACTCCGGCTACCCTTTTTGGCGGACACGGTCAAAGCAGTGGTGGAAGTGCCACAAGCGCCCTATTTAGCAGTCTTACCAAAACACCAGCGACTTCGGGTCCGGCTACGAGTGCGCCGGCTACGACCGCCCAGACGCCCCAGAACATCTTCGGACCTGCCTCTAATTCATCGTCGACTACGCCTGGCATTTTTGGTGGACAGCCGCAGGGTGGTACCGGGAGCACAGGAGGTAGTTTGTTCAGTAACCAGGGCAAGCCGGCAGCCTCTGCAGCTCAAACTGCCAGTACGCCTGCCGCAAACAAGCCTCTGTTTGCCTCTACAACTCCGGCTGCTCCTCCACCATCCCTCAACTTTGGAACTGGATCGCAATCTTCCGCCCCAGCTGCATCTAGCGCACTGTCAAATCTTTTCGGCAAGGCGGCCCCAGGCACAACCATGAACCTGTTTGGCAAAACTCTAGACCTAGGCCAGACACACAGCGGCTCATCGACACCTGCACCGACTACCACTACAACGAGCTCCGCACCAGTAGCAGTCCCAGCTCTCTTTCAGCCTTCAGCTAGTGCGCAGCAGCAACAACAGTCAGGAGGACTTTTCAAGTTGCCCGGAACAACCGCTGCTTCTCAGGGCACGTCTGCAACAAAACCTGCTGGAAATCTATTCGGAACACCTGGTTCTACGCCTGCGGCCGATTCCTCAGGAATGACGCCAAATCTCTTCAGTGGTTTGGGCCAATCGAAGCCTTCTACACCAGCTGCGTCAGGCGCGTCAGCAGCTCCGTCAGCCCCAGCAACATCCGCATCATCATCGAATCTCTTCGGTAGCACGCCAGCGACATCTGCACCATCTGCAAACCTCTTCAGCGGTCTAGGCGGTTCAAGTGGCACCGCTAAAACAACAACATCTGCTGCGGCAGCTACTACAGCTGCACCGGCAGCAGGTAATGTTTTCGGTGGCTTGGGCAGCTCAAAGCCAGCTGCAACAACTACCACAAACGCCACCGCAGGACCGTCCACCACCGCGACATCCGGCCCCTCAACTTCTGCACCTGCTCCCAGCGGCACAACGACGTCGAGTACGCCCGCAGCGGACTCTACAGCCGCCCTGGGCTCCTCAACCACAGGTCCCGCGCCCTCGCAACAGTCTCGCCTTCGCCAAAGAACTCTTGACGATATCCTCACCCGCTGGGCCACAGACCTGACAAAATACCAGAAGGAATTCACCCGGCAGGCCGAACAAGTCTCTGCCTGGGATCGCATGCTCGTTGAGAACAGCAACAAGATCGGAGATCTCTACTCGCGCGCCTACAGTGCTGAGAGCGATGCCAGAGAAGTCGAGAAACAGTTGTTGAAAGTGGAGGATCAGCAGGAGGAGCTGGGTGTGTGGTTGGATCGGTATGAGCACGAGGTTGATCAGATGATTTCGCGCATGGGCGGGCCAAGTGGAGATGGGGGATTGCAGGGTGTGGATGCGGAGAGGGAGAGGACGTACAGGATGGCAGAGAAGCTGGGTGAGAGGCTTGGTGGTTTGAATAAGGAGTTGAGTGAGGTGATCGGGGAGATTAATGATGTTAGTGGGCAGTTGAATCGCAGTGGGAAAGGGGATGATCCGGTAAGTCATTCCATGACAGCTCGTGGGTTGGCGGAAAGCAATACTGACGAATCGTCACAGTTGGAACAAGTTGTTCGCGTGCTCAACCAGCACCTTCAGCAGTTGCAGGTCATTGATGTTGGTGCGGAAGCTCTGCATGCGCGTGTCTCTGCTGCACAAGCTGAGCAGAGAGCTGCGTTTGGTAGGAGTGGAAGGGGCACGAGTATGAATGGAGGTGGCGCAGCAGATGACTTCTACAGAAGCTTTGTGGGAGGCCGTCGTTAACGGATTTCAACATGGAGCTTGCGAGATGAGTGGATTGAGAAGCATTGGCATGTTCAAAAGGGCTAGTTTCTTACGAGCGACGATGGAGGTCACAAAGCTCCGGCAAAGTGTCACTCCCAGAAGACTAGGCATTTCGTGTTTTAGCGTTGGTGGCTATCGACAATGGATTAAACCTGGAGTTGTCAGCACTGGCGAGTTAAGAAAAGCATCGACATGGAAATTGATTTTTGGGCTGTCGAAAATAGTATAGCCAGTGCGTCTTGTTGTACCATATGATCATGGGGAGGTTTTGACACCAGTATAATCGGAATTGACTCTGATCTCCTCACGGCTTGACTTATAAGCCTCCTCTGTTCTACTTGTGATTTTCCATTTCCGCCAATCAGGTTATTTCAATGGCTTCCTAACTGTTTTCTAATCCAAACTGGGCTAGCCGGCCGAGGACCAATAAACATCCGGCGTCCTCGCTGATTCCCTTCCTCCTTTCCGTTACTTTCCACTACCACTGCCCATTTTTGTGCTTGCAGTCTATTTTGCGGCAAGGTCCTTTCGGTTAGAAGCCTGTCTCTTCAGACCACGGCTCCGTGGGAAAGCATTCACTGACTCAATTAAATTGCCGACCTTCAAACTAGCCAATGAAGCGCGGCTCGACACGGGTGCATGGCTGTTCAGTCTGTAAAGCGAGGAAAATCAAAGCAAGTTCCCTTCTAGAATATTTCTCCTTTCCTCCGTGCCCTATCAGGAATATCTGCTAATAAATTTCCGCAGTGTGACGCTAAATCTCCGCAATGCTCCCGCTGCGTGAAAGCGGGCATCAGCTGCCCTGGCGTCAATAGTGGATTCATCTTCTTAAATACCGTGGCACCGGCCGGTAATAGCATCCATAATGAGGCAACTCGACTCCCATCTCCTATTGTTGGGTCGCAGTTTTTACGTCAGGAGTGTCTCAGGCTAGCAGTGGGTATCGCTCATCACCACCGCAGCCTTTGGAGCCCCGAACCATGGTTTCTTGGAATACCACGACTGCATTCTAGCGATGAAACCGAGTCCTCGGTTCTTTCCTCCATGCACGCAATAGCATCTGCATTTGGCACGCTGAGCACGCGAGATCCCAGGGTTGCGGCTAGCTCTCGATCGTACTATGCAACCGCGCTGCAGGTGCAGCGAATGGATCTGGCGCGGCTGCAGCCAGTTATGACCCCGGCGAACGAATCAGTCCTTAGTAAGATAAAGACTGATTACAAGGAGAAGCTCGTTATCTTTCTCGTGCGCTCGATGCTATTGACCGAGTTTGAGATTATGCAGCCACTTATGAATTTCTCGTTTTGGAACCACGCTTTCGCTGCGGGCCGCATGTTGGAAATTCTGGGCCCGGAGAGCTGTATTGAGTCTCCGGTGCATCAATTGTTTCTGCTCTTGCGATTTCAGAAGGTGCGTGTGCTCTCGCTTGCAATACGTGGACTGAGTTCTGATCCGAATAGGCATACATTGCGTTGGCAGGTGATACACCAACCTTCTTGGGTACGCTTCCATGGATTACCATACCCTTTTCGGCCTACCCAAAAGGTGACCATGATGTTCTATTTGACATTCTTCTCGAAATCACGCAAGTGCGAACCGACAAATGGACGCAAGATGGATCGACTCGCGCAGAATCCCTGAATGAGCTCAACCGCTTACTCGAAAAACTTGACATATACCACAAAAAAATCAAAGACAACATGATCACGAATGGATTTGAATCGCCTCACGACTTTAACCTGATTGATATTCTACGCAGTATCGCCTGTCTCGCCATCGCTCGGAAAATGGCGCTCCTGGTACCAGACGAGAAATCGCCCACAGACATCGACATCGATGAGCATTGTCGCTTCATAATATCATGTGCGCCATATATCTCGACCGCAGCTACGTTCAGTCGGCAACTGCATATCATGTTTGCTATCCATCTGGCTTCAATTTATGCAGAATCGGAAGAGGTTCGACATCACGCTCTGGAAGAGTTCACGGCATGGCAACAATCTTTGACTGCAGTGAATTCCTGATCAACCAACAACAACTATTTTGCATCTTAATATTCACGCAGCGACAAGAATCCGTCACAATATACAGGAATGACGGCCCGAAATCGGCATTTGCGGGGAATTCAGCCTAAATCTCATGCGAGATGCTCCTTCGGGCATGCATGCAGGTAGCTGTCATGGGCTTTATATTCGAGTCTCACCAGCTTGCAATTATCCCCGAACGACCTTCTCAGGAATTTCTCAACCTGATCAATCAAAATGCCGAGCCCAAAGCCCCTCGTCACTCATATCTACACAGCAGATCCCTCTGCACATGTCTTCGACGGCAAGCTTTACATCTACCCCTCACACGACCGCGAAAACAGCCAGGTCGAACGCGACAACACCGGCGAGCAATATGACATGGTGGATTACCACGTTCTTTCTATGGACACTGTCGGCGGCTCTGTGACGGACCACGGCATCGCCTTAAGTGTGGAGCAAGTCTCCTGGGCGGCGAAACAGCTCTGGGCGCCAGACGCAGCGTGCAAGAATGGAAAATACTACCTCTATTTTCCTGCGAGAGATAAAGAAAAAATCTTTCGTATTGGTGTTGCGGTTAGCGATGTGCCTTCTGGTCCGTTTAAAGCCGAGCCGCAGCCTATACCGGGGAGCTATAGCATCGATCCCGCGTCCTTCATCGACGATGACGGAAATGCCTATCTGTATTTCGGTGGGATATGGGGCGGCGAGCTGCAATGCTGGACATCCGGCACATTCGACGCCTCGAAAACCGGTCCCCAGGAACCCACAGGCGATGCTCCCGCCTTATTCCCGCGTGTCGCAAAGCTCAGCGACGACATGCTCTCCTTCCCCAATGGCGTCGAAGAACTCCAGATCCTCGACGAGAACGGAGACCTACTGAAAGGGAAAGATCATGACAGACGCTTCTTCGAGGCCCCTTGGATGCACAAGTATAACGGAATGTACTACTTTAGCTACTCGACCGGCGACACGCACTGCATCGCATATGCGACGAGTACGAGTCCGATGGGCCCGTTTACGTATCGTGGACGGATTCTGGAACCGGTGGTCGGGTGGACGACACACCATTCGATTGTGGAGTGGGAGGGGCGTTGGTGGCTTTTCTACCATGATTGTGAATTGTCCGGGGGTGTGAGCCATTTGCGGAGTGTGAAGATGAGAGAGTTATTGTATGATGGGGAGGGAAGGATTAGGCTTGCGGAACCGCAGTGAGCAGAATGGTCGGGATGTTCGGACTGAAGAAGCGTGAAGATTACTCAAGACTATGGCAGGCAGGTTCCGGGAATCAAACTAGACTGACACACAGGAGGGATATAGATTACTGATGTTACCATAGATCCAGGTCGGTATCATATGATGGCCCTCAAGTGGCCAGTTTATTCGCTATAACTTCGCGTTTCAGAGTTGAGCCCTCCGCGCCGCCTCTTCTTCGGCCCTCAGTGCACAATCCCGTTCGAAATCCTGCTTCACCGACACAGCAAACTCGTCATCCTGCAGAACTCGAAGCCCCACAGAACTCATCCCCTTGGCTGCCACAAGCGTTGCACGGAACCCTGCCTCCGTTCCAGCCGCTTTCTCGAATCCCGGAGTGTGTGGGAAGTGGCCGTTCGACGGGATATCGAAACCGCCATGGAAGGCCGGACATTCATAACTGACATTGCCCTGATCTCCTGACACTTGTAAAGGAAGAGGCTTCTCGGCGGTGCCGAACGTTCGGATGCCCATTTTCCCCATCGATGCACTGAATTCTGTACATATTGGCCCGTTGATACGCATATCCGCGTATGAGACTTCTGGCTCGATAGATATAGTGCAGCCAGTCGCGATGGCAGCACCACGCACACAGTCTTCTACGCGTGTCTGGAGGGACTGGACAATTGCTTTCGTACTGGCGCGGAATTGGACTACTATGCTTGTTTTGTTCGGTATGACATTTGTCTTGTTGCCACCATTTGAGATGAAGCTGTGCAGTTTCTCTGATGGCGCTAGTTGCTGGCGGAGCATCGAAAGGGCGTTGTACGCAAGTACCGCAGCGTCAAGAGCGTTCTTCCCCTGCCACGGACTCATTGCTGCGTGCGCGGCTTTTCCTGTGAATGTGACTGACAATCTTCCGGTCGCTAACAACAATGCTGCAGAGGCTGCAGTGTTACTTCCTCTCCTCCCGGTGGGACCTGGATGACATAACAAACATGCGTCTGTGTCTTTGAAGGCCCCAGCTTCGATCAATTTGATCTTGCCGCCTCCACCTTCCTCTGCAGGTGTGCCTAAGATGCGGACGCGTCCCTGAGTTCCATCGGGTGCTTCGCGAAGAGCGTAAGCAGCGCCGAGAAATGCTGCTATCGAACATGTCGCAAGGAGGTTGTGCGCGCACGCATGTCCAATTCCTGGCAGTGCATCATATTCTGCGTTGAACGTGACGAGCCGGCCGCCAGAACCGTAGACGGCCTCGAAGGAGGTAGCGAGTCCGTATGCGTGCCTTGTTACATTGAATCCTAGCGTTTCCAACAAGTCGGAGATGTTGTCGTGAGCTTGGAACTCCTCATACCCTAGCTCTGGGTTTGTGTATATCTGGGAAACCGTGAGATGTTGGTTTTCTATTTTCCCGATGGAAAAGCTACCTTTTGATTGAGAGTGTTGAGATCATCAGAGAGACCGTCAATGACTTCTGAGTATGTTAAGCCGGTTGGGATTTTGTTCAAAATTTTCGGATGAGCACGTTGCGGTGACATGATCTAAATCCAGCTAGTCTCGTACGAGGTCTCAATTGCTCTACTCCGTAGAGTAATGCCCGACGTCAAAAGCGAAACACGACAGGAGGAGAAATACTCTGGAATAGTTATATTATGAAAAGATTCTCTTGAGTGTGCGTTAATTCCGAGACAACAAGTCGGAATCGAACTTGCATGCTACTAAAAGATGAATAGGCGGCCTAGAGCTTATATTGGCCGCTCTTTGAACCTTGCAAGCCGTGAGTAAACATGCCGAAATGCAGGTGAGACCATCTGATCCGAGATCCGAGTCTGCGCAATATCGCCTCCATAATTGTGGTGTTCTCGATGACAGCGCTGACCATGGCCGCTCGTTAATGGACAGTTATCCACGATATATCCATCACGGTGGCCGCTTTAGAGCGGATCACGAGTCGAATTTCATTGTTCATGTAGACAGGGTCTTCTCTTGTCATCGTCTCTTCATGATATCGAAGTTTTCTTACGGGCCGAACGCTTTTTGGTTGATCTTCTCCAGGCAGATGGATGTACAAGGAGAGGCGAGAACTGCATTTGAGTGCAGTGGGAGGAGTTGTACAGTTTGTTGGAAGCAAGAGGATTAAAAGGCACCCCTATCTCGGTATCTCTTCCGTGAGGGCGCTTGACCTGAATGGCTATGTGGCGTCCTCGCTCTGCACCGCCACACTACTTTTTAAGGCAGGATGAGCGAGATCAGGTTTTTCGCCGTCTCACATCTCCACATCTTCGGCCGTACCGAGCAAGAGTCAACTGATCCAGGCATTGCACTTTGACCGCGTCTCCAAACTATAACTAATACAGCTCTTTCATGGTCACTCGTGTCACCAATTAGTCGTTCCTTTTGAGTCCCCCCATCCCCGCCGCCGAGCTTCCTGAAACAGATGAAGCTGGCCGCGCTATTCGGGCACGCCTGCACTCATGTTCCACTGCACTGCGGGATGGCAAGCCGGACCTCCCACGTCAGAAGCGAGCCCGAAATGTTGGATTATAACTGTGTACGCACTTATTCCAGGAAGCTCAGGAACCGGACCCTATTCAGCAGGTCAGTCATGCAGTTCAGCCCTTCAGCGAGCGACTTCTTCGATTCAATCCAGCCACGTGTAGGGATCGTCGTTTGGAACTGTCAAATGCGGCTACTCAGCCGCGGGAGATCAGCAGCTGCGGTGTCGAAGCAAGCTGCAAGTCGTACCCCCGTGGCGAATGATATTCTTGTATACGCATTTCCAAGATGCATCTCTCACAAGTCTATATATGCTGCTGTCGACATCTTCTCTCCACATTCAACTGGTTGTCCTAGAGTTACCGGCTTGACACGGAGTCTCCAGTGCATTTTCCTTCATTTCACCTTCGCTCTTCAGCAAATAGCGCTCGCTCCTTCTCACTTTAGTATACATCATATCATACTCCGTAATTGTTTCAAACTCCAATAATCCCAGTAGCGCCTCAATATGCGAACGAGTCTTATCCTTGCCTGCTCAGCGGTAACCGCCCATGCGGCGAATATTGTGATGTCCAACGATGATGGTTGGGCGGAGATAAACATCAGGACATTCTACCAAGCTATTATCGCCGCAGGAAACTCTGCCTTCATCTCTGCGCCAGCTGAGAACAAATCTGGTTCTGGTAAGTCGTACTCCAATTCAATATGCGGGATGCGGAGGGAGTCTTACATCAACAACTGCAGTGACCGCTAATAGTTTTCGTGTGAAGGCTCGTTAGATGCAACCCCGGAGAAATTGGACGAACCATGCGAATTCAATTCTTGCCCGACCGGAAGTCCGGCAACAGGAAACAACGCCTCGATGCCACAGTTTAACTATGTCAACTCATATCCCGTAACATCCATCAAATATGGCATTCAAACTCTAGCATCCACCTTGCTTCCAGGTCCAATCGACATTGCAGTTACGGGACCAAACGTCGGATCCAATCTCGGACTCACTACCCAGCTCTCTGGCACTGTTGGAGCAGCGACTGAAGCAGCGAAGGAAGGAATTCCGGCGATCGCTTTCAGCGGCAGCTCCGGCGATGCTACAGCGTGGAATGTGCCAGCGCCGAGCTACGCTTTAGTGTATGCAGACTTGGCTACCAATGTCACCGATACCCTTCTTGCCTCGGGTTCGCCGTACTTGCCAAAAAATGTCTGGCTCAACGTCAACTTCCCTGATAGCGATGCCTCGACGTGCTCTTCGGCTTCCGATTTCAAGTTCGTCCTTTCGAGAATCAACACCGCCGTTCCAATAATTTCCGGCGACGACGTATCTACGTGTGGCAACAACAAGCGACTACCGACCGAAAGTGACGTTGTAGGGACGGCGAGATGCTATGCAAGCATCAGCGTTGGACACGCGGATACCAAGCTGACTGCGAGCGCGTCTGAGCAAAGTGTTGTTTTGCAAAAGCTCAGTTCCATATTATCGTGTCTGCCATC
Source organism: Rhizodiscina lignyota (assembly GCA_010015805.1). Taxonomy (NCBI): domain Eukaryota; kingdom Fungi; phylum Ascomycota; class Dothideomycetes; order Aulographales; family Rhizodiscinaceae; genus Rhizodiscina; species Rhizodiscina lignyota. Next base: position 257,880 of record ML978124.1, read on the forward strand.
TTAGAGGTATTGCTGCGAACACATCGTCACGTTCGCCCCAATGCCACCTTCAGTCATTCAGCAACTGTAATTAACGCAAAGTTTACCTTATATACCATTCATGCCGTGGCAATGCCTAATCTTCTTTGATACCGCATTTATGCCTTCAAGTAATTTGTATATCTTAGGCCAACACAATGGATTTTAAGAACATGTACCGAATATTATTTGGATATATGGTTTTGCTCGCGGTCAATGCGGAGGCGGAGAGCAGGTGAGCACTGGAGAGTCCTATCGGGTTCTTTTCCGCTTCCCCGGCCGCCAACCTAGCGTCCTCCAGGTCTTGCTTAAATCGATCACACAACTTCTCCCCGAATCGTTGCTTAACGTATGCTTGTTGCTTTATGTTATTGTCGCGTTTCCGATTTCGGTTTCTTCAGAGTCACTCCTACATCCCACTCGTACTTGATTACTCCGTAAAGGGTTCGCATATGCCGAGGTGCATTGTTTCATATGTCTCGATTTCTTAGATTGAGCCTGTTCCTCGATACCAACTTCGCGGAATCCCGACTGTGCAGTCTCATGTACTTCCATGCTATGTAGATACGACAATCCTGCTACTGGCGGCTAGAAACTCCTGCGCCATTAGCGCTCTCCCCTCCCTTATCTCCCCATCTTCATTCCACGTCCAATTTTTAACTTATTCATTTTTTTGATATCCTTTGTGCCACCAGACATCTCTACCTGTCACAGACACAATGAAATCGATAAGATTAAGGGCCGTTTTGGCTCACCTGGAACTTGGCACCAAGAATGACAACGCTGATGCGACACGCATGCGTCTGCCCAAGCAACTCTCTGTAAGCCCGAATTCCAGTTCTTCGTTTCGTGGCTGACCTTCTTGGAGCGCGACTTTCGCTTAACAGCAATACTTGGCTACATGGTCATTCTCGCTCTAACTTATCCATATCTTCTCGTGTATGTCTTTGCGCCTTACACCTCGAAGGCTCTGCTTCAGCTCGCAGACCGACTCACGTTCAAACTCTTAGATCAACGCCTCTCAGCCTTGCGAACGGCGGCACTGGCGGCGCCTTTTGGACCTTTGTATGCGTCTGCTTCGGCATGTTCACTATTGCCCTTTCGATGGCCGAAATGGCTTCTATTGAGCCGTCTGCCGGCGGACAATATCACTGGGTATTGAAGTTTTCTCCTCCTAAACATCGCCGGTGGCTGGCTTTTCTTGTTGGTATGTCTGTGAACCTACCGCTTCCGCCTTCACAGCCGTCTTCAACGTCTTTCTCCGACGTGTATTGCCGAGCATGGAAGTGGCGGTCTTCGGGATCTTTTTCACCATGTTCATCGCCCTTATTGCTATCTTGTTTGGCGTCAATCTCCCGCCAAAACTGCCCGCTCACAATTTAGTCGATTTCCAAGATGGCTCGGGCTGGGGCTCGAAAGTAGGTGCTTGCTTCGTAGGCATCAGCGGCCCCGTGATAACACTTATCGGCTCCGACTGCGGCGTTCATCTAGCTGAAGAGGTGAAGGATTCTTCCAAAACGACTGCAAGAGCTATGCTTATCGTCCCGATCATCAACTATGCTATGGGTATTCTCATGGCTTGCTGCCCTTCTGCTTCGGATTGGCGACCTTGACTCCATCCTCGCCACCCAAACGGGTGAGCCGTTCATCCAGATATTCTGGAATGTATTACAACATCGCTGGAAGGTCGTTCTTGTCGTCGGCATACTACTTTTTATCTTCACCTTTAGCTCCATGAATACGAATGTCACGGCATCGCGTCAGCTATATGCGTTTGCCCGAGAAGGAGGCGTTCCGTTTTGTGAATACGTATCAAAGGCAAGTAGTACCGCATCTCGGCTTAACGGCCAGTCCTAACTTCAATTCTGCAGGTGTCACCGGCTTATCGCGTACCTACTCGTGCCGTTTGGATCACAGGCATAATTGGTATACTAATAAGCCTACTTGCTGCCGGCTCTAGCTTCGCCTTTCTGATCATCCAGACCATAGGCAATTCAGGACTCCTAACCTCATATATAATCACAATTAGCTGTCGGCTATATCATCGCAATAACGTATCTCTTTACGGAACCCGGGATACTCGGCCACCGGTTTTCCTTGGGAAAATTTGGGGGAACATTATTAATATTACTGCTATCATCTGTGCTGGAATATTCTCTGTCACTGACTTCTTCCCAGCTGCACCACATCCTACAGCTAGCACGTTTAACTATAGTGTAGTAGTATGGGGCGGAATAGGGGTGCTTGCTATTCCTGTTTGGTTCATTTGGGTCAGGCACAGTTTCGGTCGCATGTCGCTAGCCGATGAAGACAAGCCACTAGAGTCGACGGTGCCGAATACCAAGGGCGGTATGAACGTGGAAGTAAGGTCTGAAGGGACGCTTCCAAAGTTTGAGGTTTAGTGCTCATGACCGTCGGAGCCTCAATTTCCTCGTAAATGACCTAGGTGTTGAAGTACGGACCAATCGAATGTAGCGAGGCTCTTCGAGAGAAGAGTAGCTAAAAGGTTCTAAAGAATCCAGAGATCCGGCCTCAGTTGCTGCATCCATCGATTCCATCGTCTAGATGACGAGGCTTCAGACCCGTGACAGGACGCTGTCCTTTGTCGATTATCTTTCACTTGCGAGACACGCTTTGCCACGGAGTGCTAATTCGAGGAACTCATGGAAAATTACTGTTGTGAGAAACCTGGGTTCCGACCTCCGGCATCCAATTTCATATTCAGAATAGACTGTCGCCAATTCAAATTTCTTTGATGAAAATGAGTTTCAACGCCAGGTCCATTTCAAAAATTCTTTTTTCGTATTGTCCCACTCGCCATCTCATCAGCTTGAAAGCATTCACAAGTGAAAGAATTACATGTATTGAAAGGACAGTTCTTTATTCCTATGGTTTGCTAAATTTCCTACGATCGGCAGATTGTCAGATTGTCACCTTTTCATTCTTTCCAGAGCAAACAAAGACGTTTGACAAAGAGGGCAACAGCAGATATTCAGCCTTGCAAACCCCACGGAATTTAAGCTCTTCAACATCTGATGCTCAGTGGAATGAGAGTGAAAAGCACTTCGCTAGAACTGATATTGTCTATCCATCGCTATGGCAAATTTGAGGGTCGCTCGTAATTATTTCTTTAGAGTCGAAAGGGCTCAATTTCGACAAGCCCTACTTGCGGCTCTTCCGGACCTACCAGAAGGTACGTCTGATTAAAGAGTATGCTCGTTAGCAACGTCAAAATGTGTCACTAATACAACCTCAGGGGAGATCAAGAGACAGGAAAGGAACTTAGCCCGACATGGACACGGCGTGCAAAGGCAATGGAGGAATATGCCTGCCGCCCAAAAAAACCACTGGGCTGCCCTCGCAGCGACGAACCAAATGCCTGGGCCTCCAAATCCTGGACTCCAGCTAGCTGCGCAAGAACTCAATGCAGAGATCTTCGCTGCTCAAAGCTACAACACAGGGAATTACACAGAGGCCCAGCTCATAGTATTGAATCGAACGATTGAAACTGTTCGAGGGAGGAAACTGGCCAACCGAGAACTTGCAAACTGGGCGCGGAACGTTTCAACTTGGGATGTATTTTCAACTCCGCACCGACGTCGATGGTGGCGACACTGGCGCGCTCTGCAAGCGGCTGGTACAATGCAAGCAACAAATGGTCTGAAGGATATGAAGAACAACTTGGCGGTGCCAGACTTGTCCCGATGGGAAAGAGAAGCACGGCGTCTGGAAGCCAGGCGAAGAAGGAAGCGAGCAATATACGCCATCCATTTTACATACGGCCATATCAGAACACATATAAGACAACAGCGACTAGCAGAGGCGATGGCCACCACTGGCGGTGCCCTCACTGCGGCACAGCAGGCTGCGATACTGGCCGAAAATTGGACTCCATGGCGCGTTCTAGGAGACGGCGCACAAGGTGCAGCAGTGCACTGGATACAGCTCGGCGTGAACGACAATACTGTTCGAAGATGGGCAGTGAAATGCGGCAAAATACCTCCAAATCGCGCACACTTGCTTGCTCCAGCTTTGCTGAATAATGTGCCGGAAGAATGCTGGAATAGTCAAAGGGCTGCTAATCACGCAGGCAGACTCGTTCCGTGGTATAAAAATTCATTACTTCTGCCCGCCCATGGCCCAGGAGCACCTCAGCAATGGTTTATGCCAATGGAGTACATGCCTTATGGAGACCTCCACGACCTCATTCATCTCCATTCAGTGCAGGGTACATCGATCCCCGAGCCGTTCATATGGCTATGTCTTCGGCGACTTGCAGGCATAGGCGCACTTACTGGGAATGTTACCAGCTGGCGCCCACCAATTGGCCAAACGAGTCTCCTTCATCTAGACGTGAAGCCCACAAATATCTTTCTCGGCGACTACCCCCTCCCCAATCCACCGGACCCTTACCCTGCCTATCCATATCCATTTTTGGCAGACTGGGGTATTGCTGAGGCGCGACCTCTACCGCATACACTCATTCATATCGTTGGAACGCCGATATTCGCCGCTCCTGAGCAATTCCCGGCCAATAACCTGAATCGTCCGGTGTCTTCCAGGACTGACGTCTGGGGCATCGGCATGGTCTTGTTTTGTTTAATGGAGAACGAGCCATATCCGCCCTGGTTACGCCATCAGACTCAAAACCCGGGCGATCCTACCAATCACGTTTTCTCACCAACGGCCGTCGCAACATACAGCTCTGTGCTGAGGGACCTGGCGCTTGAGTGTATGAATTTGAATGATACTTTACGTCGAACTCCGCAGTATCTGCAGATGTTCGCTGACGCCCTAATCCAAGTAGGAAACATGGAAGAAGCAAATTGGACCCTGCTTATGAACCCCGTCACTCTTGGGGCGCCCACAGCAGCTTTATTTGCCGCACGCTCACCGACTTGGGGACAGATATTCTTCAGTCCAGACGATCACCTGGTTGGACAACCACCACCTGCGGATGCGTAGGCGGCGCGTACAGCACATTTTAATGATCGATCCTTCCTTCACAGGAGACTGTGGTCCGTGAGAAGCAAAAATCATTCCATGAATTATGTACTTTCAGAATCTTGCTTTGAAGGCGTTCACCAATCTAAGCTTGCTTCAGGGTTCTTCACCGCCCCGCAAATGTTTGCGCAGAACATCTCGTCTTCGTCAACTTCGCTGTCCAAAGCTTGATTCCGTCTAGCGGGCCAAATCTGGCCACCAACTTTCTTTTCCGCTTGGTCATGTTTCTTCAATTCTTCCTTCACCAGTTGCTTGAAGTGCTTTAATGCCATTTCCTGCTTTGGGTGCAATGGTCCTTGAACGTATGTATCTGCATGTATGTTAGATTCTGTTTGCAATTTTTGTCCTCTGAAAACATACTGTTGATGAGATTTGGCATCACGCCATTGCACAAGTCCCTGTCTTCGGTCTCAACCTGTTTGAAGAACTTGTCGGCTTTGTTGAACTCCTCATCCGATATATTGACGTTGCGGAACACTTCATATTCCATGGACAGCTTTCGCGGGCCCTTTGGGACGGCCCTGAAAGTGTAGAAGTATGGCGTGGCAATATTCATCGCGGAGCATGGGAATGCGAACGTGAAGGCGGCATTACCGAAGAACGGGAAAGCCTCTTGAGGTAGATTTGGTTTGGCAGGTGCGTAATGCTCAACACGGCCTGTCTCGGGAGTAACGTAATACGCTTCCAGGTCTGTGACTGCTGCGATGGCGGGGTGGCTTGTGAAGCAATGGTAGCACTAACTGCGCATTAGGGATTTCAAATCAGGTGCGGCACTTTCAAGGAAGTCGTACCTCGTTGTAATTGTCAGAAATGAGCTTCCAATTGAACTCTCCTGGCATTGACCACGAATGGTCGTACTTGTATTGGGTAAAGTCGAATTCGTCCAATCGGGGCTGGCTGTCAACGTCCTTGTTCATCTGCTCCCATGGGACTGAAGGAGTCTTTGCAGTGTCGAAATTCACCCAGATGAAGCCGCGCTTGTCGATATGAGTGTGGATCTTGAACAGAGAGTATTCCGACTTGTCGAATCCTTCGATACCTTCAAAGCGTGGGGCCTTGGCCAGATTTCCACTCAAACCATAGCTCCAACCGTGATAATGGCAAGAGATGATCGAAGCCTTGCCCTCTTCCTTTTCAAGGACACGGTACGCACGGTGCCGGCAGACGTTATGAAACGCGTTGATTTCCTCTTGGCGATCCTTGATGAGAAAGAAGTTGAAGCCGGCGATCTCATATTGTTTGTAAGATCCAATCTCTGGAAACCGGAGTTTATGTGTTACGAGCAGCCAGTGCTTTGAGAAGATTGCTCGCTTCTCCAATTCGTAGACATCTGGGCTAGAGTACCAAGATGCGGGCATGACGCCCTCCAAGGGCTGCTTCTCGAGAAGAGAAGGAGACATTCTTACTGTTTTGTGAGTCTTTGATATTAATTTCTCTCACGAATCAATTGAAAGGAGATTGAAATGCGTTCCAGACGGTAGGATAGCTAAGGGAATTAAAGTAATACCCGCCAAGTGCTTTATCAACGGCCAATACGAGATAGCGTCCATGATGAGACAGCAGGAGGACGTCCTTGAGGTGCCGTTATCAAGGAAACAGCAAGTTTGTCGAGCTCTGGAGCTCATTAAGCTCCCAGGCCCGATACCAGAATGGGCAATCCAGTCCAGCCGGCTCTTGCGGGGCGACAATCTCCACACTTTCATTCGTGTGTCAATGAGAGCGTGTGCCAACATCCCGTTCGCGTAGATTTCGTTATCGCTAACCGGCAAGAGAGCAATCTTATATTTACGTACACCTGTACATCTCCCACACGTCTGTTGGCCGCATGGCCAGAGGATCACCGATCAACCAACTGGACAGAAGTTAGACGAAAATACTTGAGTATACTTGCTTTTTCTTCGAGCTGAAACGGTTAAACTGAAAATAGAGTCCCCATCCAAGGTTATTATCCCCTTATTAGCCATCTGGATCGATCAGCTAAGGAGATGCGTGATTCCTCATCGCGTTAGACTCGAAGGCGATCATATCCTGTACTCTTCGACAGCAGTCTGAGACCCGACATCATATCTTAAAGATCAGAGTGACAATATGTAGCGTGGTGAGTATTAAACTATGTACAAATGTTCCGCCTGAGAGTCTTTTGGGCAAGCAACACCTCTTCCCCGCACACTCGAAAGGGGTTAGAGGTATGACGATATCTGACCTCCAACCATCCGGCCCTCAACATTCCGAGGCAAGTTTTATGATAAAATAGCTGGATGAATCCTGAATGTCATATATAGGAAAATGGAACACTGAGAATACTTCAATAATCTTTTTATCATCCGCCTTTAGTTGTTCTACTCTAGTAGTGTTTTCGTCATGGCGGACTCCGAGGCTTCTGTAATTCAGTTTGCCGCTCAATTACTCACTCGCGCTCCCTTGCTTAGTTTCACGTTCCTTTCGTTTTCAATAATTCTAGTGTATCTGCTTGTCAATGAAACAATTCGCTATCGCGTACGGAATCCGCATTTCACCGGGCCACCAGGACTTCCAGTAATTGGCAACATACGTGATATCCGCTTCCATGCGCCATCAAAGTTCCAAGAGTGGTCCAAAGAATACGGAGATGTCTATCAGATCCAACTGGGTAATATCCCAATTTTGGTTGTGAATAGTGCCGCGGCGGCGAAAGAACTCATTGGCGGGAACGCGCACGCCGTCAGTTCGAGGCCTGTCTTCTACACATTCCACAAGGTAAGATACATCGAACGTGTGCCCTCTTGAAAGAGCCCGTTTCGCTGATTCGATAGCGTTAGATTGTGGCAAAGACAGCCGGCGCTACTATCGGAACCTCGCCTCTATCCGATGATCTCAAGCGGCGACGGAGAGCTGCTGCCGCCGCATTGAACAAGCCATCGGTGAATAGTTATGCTCCGCATCTCGATATCGAAACCCTGACGTTCATCAAAGACTGTCTTCGATATGGTGATGCTGGCAACAGATCCTTTTATCCCATGTTGCTCATTCAACGTGTCGTGCTCTCCATGGTGTTAACTGTCAACTGGGGCACGCGAATGGTATCCAGCGATAGCGAATTGTTTAAGGAAATCATTGAAGTCGAGGGAGGAATCGTCAAGACACGTATGACGACTCAAAACTTTCAGGACTACGTGCCCTTGTTGCGCCTGAATCCTTTCTCCGGCGATTCGAAGCAGGCTGCCAACTGGCGGAGGCGTCGAGACGTATACCTGAACATGCTCGACAACGACCTTCGAGAGCGTATGGAGAAAGGAATTCACACACCATGTATCCAATCTAATTGCATTCTTGATCCAGAGGCCAAACTGAGCCGGCAGGATTTGACAACCATTTCGATCTCCTTGATCCAAGGAGGGGTGGAAACGGTAGCCGGAACTGTCTCATGGGGTATCGCACTATTAGCAAACCGTCCAGATATTCAAGCGAAGGCTCTCCAAGAGATCCGACAATTTTACGCCGAATCGTCTGATATCCTCTGTGATGCGCATGACCAAGAGAAATGTACTTATGTCGCAGCGTTCGTTCGAGAGTGTCTCCGATATTTTACAGTCCTCAGGCTCGCATTGCCTCGCTCAACAGTGCAAGAAGTCAACTTTCGTGGCAAGCCGATACCAGCAGGGTCGACCATCTTCCTTAATGCGTGGGCATGTAATATGGATCCTGCACTGTGGAGGGACGCCGACGTGTTCAGGCCCGAACGATGGATTGAGCGACCAGATGCTCCGCTCTTTACTTATGGGCTGGGTTACAGAATGTGCGCAGGCTATCCATTGGCGAACAGAGAGCTCTATTTGCTGTTCATGCGGATTATTAGTTGTTTCGAGATTGTTAAGGGGAGCGAGGTGGATGTCGACCCTGTCAGCGGGACTGATTTGCCTGGAGCACCTGGAAGGAAACCCAGGAAGTACGAGGTCTTTTTCCGGCCCAGAGATAAGATGAGGCTTGAAGAAGTTATTGAAAAGAAGGAGACGGAGTCGGAGGTATCATGATGGCTGATGTCTGTTGCTGCGTGGTGTGACTACTTGTTGCTAGACTGGTAAACGATGAAACAAGATTGCATCAAAGCCCTCATGAACGTGTGATATGTCGACCTTGTTATTAACGTGATCGTACAAAAGGTCGTTTCCATTCTTGTTCACAATCATTCAGCTGAACTTCGAAGATTCTGGCGATTTCGCATGGACTTTCTATTTCGGGTCGTGTGGCTGAGACACAGAGAGGTCGGACGAGCCACGTCGCGAGGCGAAGCAGGCAGCTGCCAGCCTTGTGTCACCAACGACATCCATCTTATTTCGAAGATGATGTCTTCAAATATGCAAAGACGGGAGCCGGTACTGGACTCTGTGCGGTACCGCACCCATGCCTCCAGCATCATGTCCATTATGCCACGGCATATTATCGTCACTATTCAATGCTCACAGTCCGTTGCCGCCTGATAATGAGAAGCTTCCAAAGCACTTTCTCAAGGATATTCGATATGGCAAAGACGTGCAGTGTCAGTTATGCGAGATACGTATGGAGCAACTGACGGCCGAGGAGCTGTCTGATATACAAGAGGATGCTCCGATTGGATGGAAAATGTCTATGTTGAAGTGGGCATACGAAGAAAACTTCATTTTGGCTTCGTCTTATCCGCGAAAGTCAGGCCCAGCGCCGCTTATTAAGGAGACACGTTTCGTTTCGAAGACTAGTCTTGCGCTGGGACCGGAGGCTGTTATGGGCTTCAATTCTGGTTAGTAGGCTTCCCAATAATAAGTATATTCAAGCTTGTACTTATCCTGATAGCGTTCTTTGGCCTGCGAGATGATTCTGAAGCACTTTTTCCGCGGCAAACCACAGGTCAGTCTGGAGAAAGCAATGACCCGCTCGATAGCAGATGGCGTATGGCGCGCAAATGGATATTCCATTGCTTGGATACTCATCAGCTCTGCTCTCCCCGTGGAGCACACACCAGCGATTCTACAATCCACCCAGCAACATCAATAGGCTTCAGACTGATCGACATCACGGAAGAGGAGAGTCCACGTCTAGTTGAAGGCCCAGTTGGAAGTTATGCAACTTTGTCTCATTGCTGGGGTAGCTCAACTCCACTGACGCTAAAGAGCGATGTGTTTGAAGCATATAAAATGGAGGGAATCCCCAAAGAGCAGCTGCCGAAGTTGTTTGTGGAGGCAATGCACGCTGCGAAACAGCTCGGCATAAATTACATCTGGATCGACAGCCTCTGCATAATTCAAGATTCGACAAAAGATTGGGAAGAGCAGTCATCGGCCGTGGCTGGTATTTACGAACACGCATCAGTAAACCTTGCAGCTAGCTACGCCCCAGGCAGCTGTGGCTCTCTGTATGGTGACTGGACTCCCAGCGTTGCTTCTCCGGGACATCGGACCCTTGATTCGCCTTGGACAAGTTGCCATCGCAGTTTTACTTGTTTCGACAATCAAATGTGGTCCACTAACGTTGCGCAGAGCTCGCTCTCCAAGTGGGCTTGGGTGGTCCAGGAACTAGCTCTTGCTCCTCGTGTCCTGCACTTTTGCAAGGATCAGATGTTCTGGGAATGTGCAGAGCTACAGGCCTGCGAAACATGGCCTGAAGGCGTTCCGAGAGCGTACCAGGCTACAAACCGAAAACTCCGACTACGAAAGAACGAAGAGTTGAGGATTATGGACGGTAGACCTCTAAAGGTTTTATGGCGTGACGGTTTCACAGACCCGGAGGATCTTCACCAGGAGTGGGAGTCGGATGCACAGCTCACCATTGGACGAAGAGGCGCCATGGGTGCAGACTCAAGGATGAATCCAGATGCGGACTATCCAAACAGAGATTTATGGCCGGCCATAGTGTCGAAATACTCACGAGGGGAGCTTTCTCGGCCAGAACGGGACAAACTCGTAGCACTCTCAGGTCTGGCAAAGCGAGTTTTTGACCCGAAAATGTACTGTGCAGGCCTGTGGTCTGATGAATTCCCGACAAATCTTCTATGGCGAACTGTTGGGCTCGCAAGCAAGCCTCACAGAAAACAAGCACCCACTTGGTCATGGGCCTCTGTCAATGGGCCAGTTTTCTTACCGAGTTATCAGTCAGACGTGCCAGAAACCCCATCAACCTTGGGAATACTCCAGATAAAGGTTTCCACCATTAGCCATGACCCGACCGGTCAGGTTGACGGCGGTTTTCTCAAAGTCCGTGGTCTTTTAGCGAAAGTAAAAGTCACGAGGCCATTTATTGTAGTCGGTCTAGTAGACGATGAGAGATATGGGGATGTGTCTGCCTTCAAATATGGGCCTTCTGAAGGACACACCTTACGCTTGTTTCCGGACACGCGCATAATCGAACCGGATGCAATGTTGTACGTCCTTTGTGTTGACGCTTCTATAGGTCATTCAGAGTCTCTGAGAGATGTCAGAGGGTTGCTGTTGGAACGAGAGGGAAGCGGTCATCACTACCGACGTTGTGGATATTTTGAGATCGATAATGAAGGTGCCGGAGACAAGGGTACGGAAGCGCGTGGGAGAATGCGCGATTTTTTGCAAGTGAAGAGCAAACCCAAGAGCTCTCGTGCAGGATTTCTGAGTCTTTGCCGGAGTTTTGCTGCAACTCATGACCGCTCAGAGGTCTTATCGTCTCATTTCGGAAGGGATGGATATGTGATGTGCACGGTCGTCCTCGTGTAATATCGTATGCGCGACACCATACTCAATCCAAGATGCGATCATAAATCAATTCTTTGTATTCCATCCAGCACCCAGTATGAATCGAACGAGACTGTTATCGAATAACGGTCCCGCTGTTCGTTCTCCGTGCTGGGAATTTCAGGAGGTCCGGCGCTCCATCTTTTCAGCCTGGTGACAGCATGATAGAAGAGGAGGAGCAACCATTCAAGACAATCTACCAATAAATGGAAGTTGATTCATTCATATGTCCTGAGCGAAACCGTCCATCTCGCTCTGCCATGAGTTATGGAGGGTCGGCTGTATGTGAGGTTATATGCGGCTACGTACCCGCTCATAAGACAGAAGCGGAAATTGACCGCGAGGGCAGGCCTTCCCCGAGGACAAACCTTCCCCGAGGGCACGCTCTCCACGAGGGCAAAATCTTCCCCGACAGTCCAAAACACCATTAAAAGGATCCAAATTTCTCACGACGGAAGGCTGGCCGGTCAAGTCCGACTGGATTTATTTCCTTTTCCGACAATATGACGCAGTGGGCCCTCCCAACCACACGGAGCACTCCACAGCTTGACGCAACAATGCTTGCAGCGTAAACTCCATACAGGAAAATCATGCTGGGCCCGGCCACCATCTATTCGCGCGCCACAGGATCCAACACGGTCTAATGGCTTTCGCTCAGGGTTGCCTTGTCGACTTGTATATGTTTTTGCCGCAAGTTTCCCGGCGGATGGAGTCACTACCATCCAGTGTGGGGAAGGCGAAATCTCCAGCAGAGCTCCTTCCATTCTTTCTTGATTTGAAGGCGACCACCTACCTAGAATCTCTTAGCCTTTGTCGATTTAAACTCCTCTTCACTTCTCATTTGTTCCTCGAACCTAAGTCTCTCTACCTTTCAAGCCTCGATCATCTCAACAATCACTTCTCACATTGCCAACAAGCAGGACAATAATGTCTCCAATCGCTCTTGATAGCCTTTCAGCAGATACCATCGTCGACGAAAAGCGCGACGGTCTTGCTTTTGAGGCACTTTCAGATGACATCCAAGAAGTCAATGTTCTCAAGGCTGCCTTGAAAGGCAAGGACGGCGGCGCCGTTCAAGAGAAGGACATCTATTCACAGTCAGAGTTCGACGCAGAGAAGGACAAGACACAATTCCGCCAGTATGAAGAAGCATGCGACCGTGTCAAGAACTTCTACCGCGAGCAGCACGAGAAGCAGACAGTTGCGTACAACCTCAAGGCTCGCAACGACTTCAAGTCTCAAACCCGGGCCGAGATGACCGTGTGGGAAGCCATGGAGAAGCTCAATTCCCTCATCGACGAGTCTGACCCGGACACATCCCTGGGCCAAATCGAGCATCTCCTTCAGGCCGCGGAGGCCATTCGCCGTGATGGCAAACCTCGCTGGATGCAGCTCACCGGTCTTATTCACGACCTTGGAAAACTTCTCTTCTTCTTTGGTGCCCGAGGACAGTGGGATGTCGTCGGCGACACATTCCCTGTCGGATGTGCATTCGATAAGCGCATCATCTACCCGGACACGTTCCAGGGCAACCCCGATCACAACGACTCTATCTACGGTACGGAGTACGGCATTTACACGCCAGGCTGCGGCCTCGACAACGTCATGCTCAGCTGGGGACACGATGAGTATCTCTACCATATCTGCAAAGACCAGAGCACACTTCCCCAGGAGGCGCTAGCGATGATCCGCTACCATTCTTTTTACCCCTGGCACTCCGCGGGTGCCTACAGGTGGATGATGGATGCGCACGATGAGAGAATGTTGGAAGCGGTAAAGGCTTTCAATCCGTACGACTTGTACAGCAAGAGTGATGATCTCCCAAAGGCTGAGGAGTTAAAGGTTCGTTGATCCACTTCCAAAGCATCTCATTCGTAGCTAACAATTTATAGGAGTACTACATGGAACTTATTGATGAGTACTTCCCCAACAAAGTCATCAAGTGGTAGACGTTGAGCAGCAATAGTGTAGCGGGTTACGGGTTCATTTGCATTCGAGAAGGACATTCACGAGACACGATTGTTTTACAAGCCCCACTTCTGTAAAAAAATAATTCTTTTAAATCTTTGCCGAGCTGGATGGTGGAGCATGAGCCTTTTGAGGTTCTGCTTCTAGCCGAAAGAGGAAATGATGATGAGCGTCAATCATATGACCAAGATACATTTAAATATCACACAAACAATTGAGTCGTTCAAGAACGTTTAGGAATTCATTTTCTCATAAAAATCGCTTCTACTTCAATTCCAATGCTCGCCTGCATGAACCCGTTCGCCGCCAGACAATGAAACAGACACCTTCGTGGCATTGGCACCAGAATTTCAAATAGCCGTTGTTTGACTCTGCACTTGTGTTTCGTTTTTCTCCGCGGATTTTTCTCCGATTCGATTGACCTTCTGAGTATTTTTAGAGATGGTTGTGGCATTGGACCTTTGGCGATCGCGCTCCGCAGCACATGGCAGCAAATCCGCTCAATGCTTCCTTGTTCGTCGAAATAGGAAATTTCCTTCTTCGTGCGAACGATTGGACGCACTCTACGGAGTAGATCTGATTGGGTTGGCTCCCGCCCTTTTAAGTGGATCATTCAAAAAAACAGGTGCTCCGGAAACGCACATGGTAACTAAGCATTGGCAAAAATTATCAATTGAACATTCTCCACAACCTCAACACCAACTATATAGAGTTATAGAAACCGAGCTTGAGGCGAACGTAGTAGTCTCTCCCGCATTCGAAATTTTCCTTTTGAAGGCACTTATCGCCCAGCTTTGCTGAGGAGGAGGAGGCTTAGATCAAACCCACATTCCCTTCGCCGTGTATCCAAAATTAACATTCCTTCCCAATTCCGAAGAGGAAATTCTACACTCTCCACCACCTCTCCATCTCCGAATCTCTCACAATGGCAATTCGCAAGCTCAACACTGCCGTTTCAGGCCTGGGCCGCATGGGCGCGCGTCATGCGACGAACCTCCTCCACCGCACGCCACGATGCGAGCTCGTAGCAGCATTTTCGCCAGATGAAAAGGAAATTGCGTGGGCTCGAACAAACCTCGAGCCATCAGGCGTGACGCTCTACACGGATTACGATGAAATGCTAAAACATCCCGGCCTTGAGGCTGTTGTGATTGCGACGGTGACGAGTGCGCATGCAGAGCACACTATCAAGGCCATTGAGGCCGATAAGCACGTGCTGTGTGAGAAGCCATTAAGTACGACTGTTGAAAAGGTAAGACCCTATCTTTTGAGGTGGATCAAGACCCGTAACCTTCCTCTGCACGACAGACTTCATAATTTCATCCGCTGATCACATGACAGTCACAATCCGTCGTTGACGCTGCAAAACGCAAGCCGCACTTGAAGGTACTATGTGGCTTCTCCCGCAGATTCGATGCCTCATACCGCGATGCGTGGGACCGCATGGACAACGGAGCAATCGGCCGCCCCAGTATCTTGCGCAGCCAAACATGCGATAAGCTCGACCCATCTGGCTTCTTTGTCGAATATGCAAAGTTCAGCGGAGGCATTTTCGTAGACTGCAACATCCACGACATCGATCTGGCGCTTTGGTTCTTCGGCCAAGACAGCGTGGTGAAGAGCGTGACAGCCGTGGGCATCACGGCAGTTCAGCCGGAGCTACGACGCCACAAGGACGTTGACAACGGTATCGGAATAGTGGAGTTCTGGGGAGGGAAGATTGCATATTTCTACTCGAGCAGGATGATGGCGGCTGGCCAGCACGACATGACTGAGATTATCGGAACGGAAGGGAAGCTGACCGTCAACGGAAACCCGATGAACAACCTTGTGGAGATCAGTGAGCCGACTGGTGTCCGAAGAGAGATCCCAGCGCACTACTATGGGAGGTTCGAGTACGCATTCGTCACGGAATCGAACGAATTCGTTGAGGCTTGTTTGGAGAATAAGAAATTACCTTTCAAGCTATCGGGCGCCGTCCAGGCAGTTAAAATCGGCTGCGCGCTACAAGAGAGCTTGAACAGCGGAAAGAAGATCCAGTTCGACGAGACCGGCAGGAGGATTGAAGAGGCGAGGCTGTGAGTTTGAGAATGATGCCGAGGTGAACGACCACTACTCGAGCTTGGAGAAGTTATTCTGAACGTCTCAATTGGGATGTAAAGTAAGCACTGCGGCCAAGGCGATACGAAGCCATAGACACACGGATAGAGAGATGAAGGCGTATTGGAATTGAACGGCTTACGGATGAATAGAAGAAGTCCTTCTCTATGTTGCGGCGGAGTTAGCTTTCACATACTCTCTGATCTGGGCGTATGCATAGAAATTGGTCGAATATCCGGGAATAAAACATGCATCATCACGTGCACTGCTATTCTTTCATAATGAAGCAAGAGTCTCGGGATACAGGCTGAGGATTGGGCGGAGCTAGAACTGGTGGATGCTGAATGAGGTGACGGGTGTGATGAGTAGGCTGACGCTGACTCACGCTGTGGCGGAAAGGTTGAGCTAGAAGGTTACTTCATACTTGTGGCCTTCCTCCGTTTGTATTTCATCGCTCGACGTTGTACCGTTGATCTTGAAATCTCTTCCATCCTGCACTCGAAGACGCAGAGGATTTCCTTTAATTGATGTGAGCGTGGCCTCCGTAACCATGCCGTCTTTCCAGGCCATGTCTACCAGGAACCCCCCTCTGGCAACGAAACCCTTCGCGCTGCCCGTTGCAATTCCAGTCGTTGGCAATGCAGGACCCAGATGGACAACACCCGCGTGACTCTGCAGTAACATCTCGGTGATGGCACTAACAAGGCCAAGATTGCCATCAATCTGGAAGTATGACCCGTTCCGCCCGAGCAGAGTTTCAAACATCCATTCAGTGATCATGTCGCAAGCCCAATGGAGCGCGTTGGCTGCGTCGAACAATCGTGCGTAGAGAGCGCTGGCCCATACTGCACTCCAGCCTGTGCTGCCACTGCCGTTTTGAATACGTTGCTGAAGCAAAGTGTAGGCGGCATCTGAAGCCGTCCTGTTTGTAAGCGGTGATATCCATGTTCCTGGATGCACGCACAAGAGCGGCGAGAAATGGCGATGTCCAACATCGGTTTCGTTAAACTCTTTAGACCACTCGAGGAGCTGACCCAGGCTGCCAATGGCTGGTGGTTCGATCTTGGAAAGGAACTCCGTTGCCTCGGCCACTCCGTCTGTAGATTTCACGGCATTCGACAGCTCTATGAAGCCAGACATTACCTGATGCATGATACCGCGGTCAACCATTACCCCGTCGTCAAGCCCTGTGGTATTTCCGGCAACAGTCATATACTTGGGTATGACATATTCATTTTCGGGAGAAGATCCAGGATTTGTGACATAATAGCCGTCTTTTAACGTAGTGTAGCTTCGGATGAAGGCAACGGCATCTTTCAAAATCGGCAGTGCGACATTCGCGGCAAATTCGGTATCCCCAGTGAAGCGATAGTGCTCTATGAGCTCAAAAGATAGCCAAGCTCCACCGAGTGGGAAGGGACTGAAACTGGTACTCGCGTGGTACGGAACACAATCTGCTGTAATATCTGTGTTGTGGTGGCAGCACCAACCAGTTGCATTATACTGAAAGATGGACATTAATATGTTGTCAACATTTATCCACAGGACGCTTACCATTGTCTTGGCTACGTGAGTCCCGGTCACGCGGAGTCTGTCCAGCAGGTCGTAGATGGGATTGGCGATTTCCGGAAGATTGTTCGGTTGCGCAAGCCAGTAGTTCATCTCGAGATTGATGTTAAGGGTCCACTTGCTGTCCCAGGGCGGTATATAGTCTTTGTTCCATATTCCCTGAAGATTTGCTGGGAGTGTTCCTGGCCGTGAGGAAGAGATGAGCAAGTACTTGCCCATGTTGAAGCCGAGAGTGAGGAGTTCTGGATCTGCGGTGACATTTGTGCCGTTCTGCCAATCACTGATGCGGGTCGCTGTATCTTTTAGCCCTTCAGCTCCGGAGTTGCCCAGATCGATAGAAGACCTGGCATAGAATGACTGATAGTCACTTGTTGCCTGGGATGAAATGCCAGCCCAGCCCGAGCCAACAGCAGATTCCAATCTGGAAGCGACCACCTGCTCATACTCAGCAGTGCCATTGGGGTATCGCCATGAGGTCTCTGCGTCATAGAATATGATGACCTCATTGGCCCCAGAGATGCTAAGTGCGGTCCCATTCGAAGACACAGTACCAATACCTACGAAGCCAGTTAGACTTCCGTTGATCTCTTGCTATATCAATTGTACTCGCCTCCAGAAAGGACAAGACGCGCCTGAGAAGTGTAGTGAATGGATGTGTCGTCCCTACTCACGCCTTTCAACGTCAGGGTCAAACTCTTTGCATCAGCTGCAATAGTAGTGACATTTTGGTCCCTTGTCAAAGCTGCCTTGAATATGAGGGATTTTGGCTTGCTCGTTGACAATCGAAAGGCGAGGACGTTTGTCGGAGCATTAGCTATCGCCTCTCGTTTATAAGCAATATTGTCATATTTATATGAAACAGTCGACAAGCCGGTAGATATGTCAAGGGTCCGGTTGTATTTGGAGGTCGAGTTGACTGGATGTGGAAAGTCAAGACGCAATTCGCCCGCGGGGAGATAAGCGCGCATATCTGAAGGCGTTCCGGTGAAATGCCAGATCCAATTGTTGTCTGCATTCGTGCGACTGCCGTTCAAGATTTCTTCTCGCAAGGACGGGAGATTTGGCAAAGCCTCAGCATTGACGCGGTCGCGAGGCCCGCCGCTCCAAATGGAGTCTTCATTCAAACGGATAAGCTCTTGATCGGTATAGCCATGCAGCATCGCTCCAAGACGCCCATTTCCGACGGCCAGGGCCGAATAGAAATCAGTATCTGCCGGGCGTGGGTACCATAGCAATGACGAAGCTTGTGTGGCTGCAATTGCATAACGGATGAAGGAGCCTTGGAACAGCAGAGGCAGGACTCTCATGATTCGAAGCGAGCGACAACAGGCTTTGAGATGACAATTATAACGTGATTAGGATGAAAACCCATCTTGGAACGAAGAAACGCGTCCAAAATATAATAAAACGCGTCGTGGACTTGCTTTCACGTCTCGTTCTCCGGGTCTCTTGCAACGAGAGCTCGCCTGAAGAACCATGTTTCTCCCCGCATTGTTCCTGACAATCCGCATGTCGTCAGATCGCTTGCGGAAGATGTAGCCTTTAACGTTATATAAATATAGTGCAGGAATTGGGAAAGGCAACTTCGGTAGTAGAAAGTAGTGTGATTGAGGAATGATCGGCGCCGTTACGGTGGAAAGTAGGCAAATGTGCGGAGAAAATTGCCTCATCCTTGCCCGACGCCACCTCGTATTTGAGGTCGAGGTTTTCGAGATGCAACAATGGATTCATTTATGTCCTTTCTGGCTTGCTGGATAGCGGATAAAATTGATTGTGGCATTAAGTCTCCTGTGTAACGATTACAATACTAAGAACAAGGTTGTAAGCGTCGCTATCCGCCATAATTATTCCTTATATCCACTTCCGCTGCTGCCCACCGGTTGGATCAATGAGTAACTCATACTGCTGTTAACCTCTTGCACACCTGTTCCCAAGAACAGTGGCACCATCTTGCCATCTTCGCTGAAGTACAGATTAGGTCGCTCACGCCTGTAATAGTTTGTGCTGCTCCCGTCCGTGAAATCTACCAATGTACTGAAAGCTAACGTGTTATTGTTGAAGTGCCACGGTCCGTCTATATCCTTCGAGTACGCATGCCTGCCGACATTCGGCCCACTGCCGAATCCTCCAAGTGGCTCCAAGGAATGCGAGAGCATATGGTAGTGGCCACGTTTGTCGCGCCAGATGAAAGGGTCCTCGTTGGGATTGGGGAAGATAGGATTCTTTTCAAGTTTATGATACGGCCCCAGAAAGTGTGGCGCTTCAGCAAGATTGATTTGCTCTGAGCCGGAGCAATTGTAAGGGCAACCGCGATAAGCGAGGAGTATTGTATCGGTGTGATCGTTGCTAGAATAGAGCGGCAATGGTGAAGGATTGGTCAAATCTGCATCCCAATTCCCTCCATTGTCGCCTTTAAATATCTGACCGTGGGAAGTCCAAGTATACAGGTCTGGAGATGACCATAGCGATATCCCACTTTCTCCGTTGATAAAATTACCAGGGCCGCAAGTGAATTCTGGCGGAGTACAAGTGGCGGGGAGATTCTGATGACACCCAATTCCATAGATTAGATAGAGCTTGTCGGCTGGACTCCACACTACAGATGGATTATGCGCGAACGATGGTGCTACTTGCGCAGCAAATTCGTAAGGACCTTCGGGGCCGTGCCGTGATTCAGCGCGAATGATGCGGCTGAAAGGAGACCAGAAGTCGAGGCCACATCCGTCTTGGAATTCGGACACGAACAGATGCCACAGCGATTTGTCTTTGGGGTCGTGCTTGATTACATTGCACCACGAGGACGTTCCTGAGGCTGTCTTGTTGTAGCCAGTGCCTCTAGTTGCCGGCTTTAGATCGAGCTTTCCGCAATCCGCTGCCGTCCATCCTGGATCGCATGTACAGGTCTTATGATGGGTATCACAGACCCCGTTCAGACTGCAATCTTCATTTGACTTGCATGCATTAACAGCGTAGACGAGGGAAGAGGCAAGGATCGGGAAAATCGGCAGAACTGAAGAATAAGAGATCCTCATCGTGAAGCTTCAAGCGAGAATGCGCGAACGCGACTGAATTCCACCGAAGAGATTAGAGAATATATACCGCATAATACCTACCACCAGAATCCGGATAAATCTACTCGCGCTACGCAGTTTCATGCAACAAATATGATCAGCAATCGCCTTTTACAGTTGGAATCCACACCACAAAGCGGGGTCCCTCGGGCACATATCCCACTGCAATCCGAACATGGCAGGAACCAAAGTTTTGGATGAGGCTTCTCTGGAAAGCAAGAAGTATACGAGAGGTTCAATTGCTGCGCGGGGTATTGAATACTACCGTAGATCAGGAACAGGCTTGAGGCTGCTTGCATAGGTACGAGACGATGATACCTCACTAAACCCGGCAGATCGGACTCTAAGCTTTAATGAGCAAGTGATCCTCAATGCTTTAGAAGTTCAAACTTTCCGGTTGGCGAAATTAGCAGAGAGGATGTATAAATTTATTCATATATGCCCAAAGTAGGAGAAATGAAGTTGAGTTAAGAAGAGAAGAGAAAATAAGGCTATCTTATGTGAGGCACGGCGCATTTTCGGTGGCGATCGAGCACAGACATTTACCCCTTGGATAACCTCATGTTGCACTATGGAAAGATAACTAATCTTCAGGAACTAGGTACTCCATACACCTTGCTTGCCAGCTTTTGCATTGTAACGTCCTCGATTCTCCTCTCTCTCAAAGCCAACCGATTCTCTTCGCGCCAAATCCAAAACAGCCACCTAAAGCGACGCAGGTGCCTGTAAAGATGATCAAGTTGACATAGTCGCTATCGTATCCCGTTGTTGCATCGTCTGCAGCATCCATCCTCTTCAGCAGAGCTTCACTGAGAGGTCCGCTCACCACGCTTCCAATGCCTCTTCCCGCGGACAACAAGCCCATCAGCAAGCCAAACTCAGCGCCTGGACATTGTCGGCGGACCTCTTTCATAACTCCAGTATACATTGTTGTATACGGGAACGCAAAGAAGCCGTATGCTGCGCTAAAGACTAACAGCAAGGGGACGCTCACAGAGAACCCCCATAGGAAGAAGACGGACAATGCCGATCCTAATGCGAAGACGACCTGAACCGTTGCGACGTGCAGACGATCGATCAGCAGACCAGCGGATATACAACCGAATACTCCCATCGAGTTCAATAAGGCAATAGTCGCAGTAGTGGCCGATTTGCTCATACCCAGACTATGTGCGTAGGATGGCAAATAGATACCCGGGATGAAATAGCCCATACCTTGAAAGATGTTCTGGATCTGGAATATGATGAAGGCGGGCGTGAGGACAAATCGCCAGTCGAAGCGGCGCATGGTAGTCTCCGATGAAGACAACGTAAGCGGAATGCGAGGCTTGACGAGAAGCATCATTGGTGCGAGGAAAACGAAACAAGCTACTCCCCATGCGCGAAGAATCGTTCGGAATCCATATCGGTCAAGGCCCCAAGCCAGGAAGTACGGGATGAATATGCCAGATGCGCCGGTACCAGCCTAAATTTAAATGTAAGTCTGTGCGTTCTTCCTCGATTGCTCGGCGGTTATTCCGTACCCACATCACACCGAACGCCAGTCCTTTTCTCTGAACGAACCACTCGTGAAGGAATAGCAAGATGGGATCGTAGAGGAGCATGGCACCAACTGCATACCCCACACCTTGTGTCAAGATCAACTGCCACACTGCTTGCGAGAACGATGATGCTATCAGTGACAGGCTCACAACGGCCACTCCAACGAAGCAGTTGTAGCGTCGATGAGAAGGCCACCGCTGCAAGTACACAAAGTGAATGGCAGGGAAAAGGAACATCATGCCCTGCTCTACGTCAGGCCACGCAATTGACAGGAGGCCGCGTTAGCTTACCAAGGCAGTAGTACCGATGGCAGCAACTCCAGACGGTTTTGACACGAACGGCTCATGAGTGCTGTAATATTCTTGCAATATTCCATATGAAAATGGAAACCCTGTTCATGTAATTCAGTCGACTGCTGCTTGACTGGCTACCTTTCTGCTCCCCGAGACTTCAGAATTGGATAAAACTTACCCCATATAAAGCACTCGACGAAGAAGCATGTCATCAAGAAAAGCCAAGCAGCTTTCCCCCGATCCGCAGGCGGGAGAGAGAATTCCTGTCGAGGCTGCTCGGTATGCCATGTTGGATTATCGATGAATTGTAATTCGATGGGTGCTTCATTAGCGATGCCGGTCTCTGATGATGCCATTGTGATATCCTGTCAATAATAAATACTTGGATTGAAGTTGCGACGGCAGCAAATCTGAGGAAGTAATCTTATATGGCAGGGCCATCACGTTTTCTCCGCGTTCCAACTCCGCATATGGAGCTCTCCAACCAGTCGGAAAACTCCCATGACGTCGTACTCGGATCTCGGCAGCAATCAAAGGGCGTGCTATTCAAAATTTGACCGCAAGTGGAAAGGCAGTCCTTTATCGCGCAACAGACCCTTCCAAATGCAGGGTCGCATCTAAGACGCAGCTGTGGACATGCCAGGGCTTTGCAGGCGAGGTGAATTGAAATGTCCAGCGCACATGGTAAACCGAGAAGTCCTCTCGAAATTCCCCGTCAAGATTCAAAGTGCAAATGAATCGTTACATGCACGTTTTCGAATTTGCCCTATCATAAGCCTCGTCTCTTTTGTCGTTAGGCACTGTCTCGTTCTAGAAGACTACATGAGTTACAGTATCCCACTCGCACCCCTAAATTTGCCAACAATACACTGTGTTACAAGTGGCTGATCCGTGAATGTCGTGCCATTGGCACCTTGAGTTTCTGCCGGTCTTTCTGTGATGACATAGGTCGTGTCGAAACCTCCCGCAGCCCATGAGACCACCCCCTTGAATACATCACTATTTTGGCTGTAGGTCTACCGTTAGTAACAGATGAGATTCAGAGATGAACAGCAGGGCAGCTCACTTAATGAAGTCATTCTGTTCGCACAGAAGTTGCATGCAGCTGGCATCCGTTGGCCCTCCTCCGGTTTCTGTCAACATCGCTACTCTGTTATTCGTGCGCAGGAAGTTCGCCAGTGGCATGAATGAATCATTGATATTGTTATCGACGCAATTCGCGTGCGTCCCGCTTCCATCGGAGTCCAGATACCTGTGCACATTGAACATCAGGTTTGTCGTACTCCCGTCTGGATTAGTTACGTTCAGCAGTGCTGGGCCTGATAATGTTGCAAAGGTCTGCGCTGAAGTAAAATTGGTCCCAGGGATGAGGATTTGCTGCGTTGTCGCGCCGGCGTTGCGGATAGCGGTAACAGCTGCTTGGCTGCTCTGTGCCCAGCGATTGATGTCGGGGATATCATGAGGCTCATTCATAATATCGAACGCAACATTGGAAACATTTGCGTATTTAGTTGCAAGCTGGGAGAGCAGGCTCGTGTACTGGGCGTCGGTGGGCCCTTGACCACTGGGATCCTGAGCAATGATCATGCCGTTGTAGCGAGCATAATTGTGACTTGTCTGAGTCAATTACCAGTTCATACACTTAATGCAAATGAGAGACACTTACATATCGATGATGCACATCTTCGCGACACCTGCACATCCCATGACTAACTTGTCGTACGCGGCTGCGTTTGTCGCGTCGAGGGGCCCTCCAAGTTGATTGTTCACCAAGTACTGCCAGGCAACGGGGAGTCGGAATGCATTGAGGCCGTCGTCCTGCACAAAATGCTGCATCTGTTGAATACCGTCGCCTGTTGATGCAACATCGAAGGTTTGGGTGATGTCGCAAGTTCCGTCAATTTGACATCCGAAATCGAAACCAGCAATGTTAACACCAGCGAAAGCTACTTGTCCACTTGTAGTCGAAGTACTTGTCGACATCGGAGCTGGCGCTGGTGTCGTTGGTGCTTGCGGCAATGCAAAGGGATTCGGAAATGGGTACGGATGAGCGACGACGCAGCCGGCTGCGGCCAGTAGGAAAGCTAAGAGCATTTTCACGGTGCTGAGGTTGATGTGATAAAATATTGACTGAAAATGATTACAAGAAAACTGAAAGGCAATAGAAAGTGAGGAACGAACAGTAGTTTCGAATGAGCGTGTGCCGAACAGGCAAAAGAGAGCAACGAACGACACATTGCTGTAAGGATCCAGAGAAAGCAGTGTTTAAAGAGAACGGTGGAGAAGGGCATGCACATAATGAAAGCATTGACAAATTTGAGGGCCCATCATGCTATCAATGTCACTTTGTCAAAACCGAGACGTCGAGAATCTCAAGATGAAACGTTCACCAGCAGAGCCGCAAGACAGAATGGAAACAACGATCGAATGAGAAGCTGAACTGGTTTAAGACGCAAACATCTATCAAATCAGTTCGCGTCACTTTAACCAGAGGCACGTCTTGTGACAACATAGCGATTGCGCTCAGTCCTGGGATATTGTCAATGAAAGATGAGCGCAACGGTTGTCGCATCCCTCTGGAATAGTCGCATGATTGCATTACACACACAGCGACAGCATGGCGGTTCAGGAGAGAAAGATCGAATGACATAGAACTAACGCGCTTCTGAATTTGCGCATCCGTAAGGCGACTCCATTGCTTCCCGCCTAGTTTGAGAAGTGATTCTCGATTGATGAATCAATGGGTTTTATCGCTTCCATTTGCTGCTAGCGCTCATGCGGGAACTCTGGACGCGTTCATGCTATCCAGGGTGGTTGAAGTTCGCCATGAGGAACGCATGTTGAGAATGACAAAAAGATCAACGAGTCTAGGTCCTAGACAACTCTAGATCCAAACTGTTTGCTTAACTGTGTGGAGAACGTGAGAAGATTACTCGGTAGCCCGATGGGTTTCCGAAGGTCGTTGCGGAATCGCACTATTCCTCTTTTGACATGACTGCCGACGTCAATCGGGGGTCGTCTCCAGCACCATCAGCTCCTTAAGCCATGGCAGTGCCTTCTTCGATTAAGCGAACTTACTCTTGGCCATGTCTTTGAGATCAAGCCGAACGTAGTTATTAAAGACTTTCCAGCTGCTTAGGGACGAGGCAGCTCTGAGGAAGAACTTCGCCGCGTCGAACTCTCCGTACTCAAATGTCGACCGTATAGGCCCAATTTTGAGCACCACGACCGCGCTTTACTGAACTAGATCTACTCGTCAGTACCCGAGTATTCCATACACCACGGTATGAGGGCTGTTTCGCCATTGAAAGCCAGCAGCTAAGCCATGACCTGGGGAACGATAGGACGGGACGAGATCAGGGTTAGTGAACATACAAATCACAACGAAGAACAACTGCTGATATTCGTCAAGCCCTTACCCATCGCAGCGTCTCGCGACTTCTATCCAATACCACATATGCCCCGTCCACAAGTAAAGGAGCCCAGCACCGTCTCAACAGAAGGGTCTGAATATTGCTGTTCGGACAAGACAATTAGAGATGTTGGCTGGTAGTTCTGACTATCGAGCAATGATCTTCTTTCATAGGAGAGCGTTTACATATGCCGTTTGCGGTGCTTGACATATAACGGACGTGTATTTGCCGAACTCTAAAAGGATGATCATGCTATGTTGACGATCATAATCTCGTTGCACTTCTGTCTGGGCTTCTTTGGGGTTTCAGCTGGTAGAGAGATCCAGCAGTACAATCAAGCGCTTGAAGAGAAGGGCGTAGGCAATGAAGACCATGGGAGTCTGGTCCACGCTCTACGACGGGCCACGAAACATACCAGCCCTCGTGATGCCACTTCGTTCCGTCAGAGTGCTAGACGACATGACGATTTCCCTTGGGCGTACCGTTGAAGGATTGCTAATGTTGATTTCTAGAACCACTCAGCATCCACGCTCCGAAGCGAAAGCTCTTCTCATCCGCAATATTCAGTCCAGACTACTGCTGCTACGACATGACATGACAGCTGAACAGTATCCGATTATGCATTTGGCGACGCTCGAGGGTCTAGGTCTTCCGCAGGTGCCGGTACTGCGAAAACGTTTGCGAAAACCTATCGACACAGATGAGTCTGCCGTTGCAGCGCGACGCCGAAAGTCTGCATAACTCCAGTCGTCTCGGTCATCCTATACAATGATAGTGTTCTTGTCGGAAGGCCAACGCCCAAGTATGCTTACCATAGCGACTTCAATAAAAGAGTCCTTCCGGTACGGACAAAGGATAATTGGGAACGTCGCCAGCATATTTGGGTTTTGTTCCGAGATAAGCTTCCTTCGAAGCAGCAGGCACGAGCCGTGGTGGAGACAAGATAAAAAAAATTCTGCTGTTGAGAATCCCAGGTTGGCGTTTGGAAGCCTTCGAAGATAACGTCGAGCGTGGTTGAGTGGAATGTTGGATGATTGAGAAGGAAGACATAATCAATGAGTTCTGTGCTTTGTATGAAGAGTTTTGTACGCGCGAATGGGGAGCGCAACAAGAGTGCTTGGAGTTGAAAGGGTGTGTTGAAGAGAATATGGCGAAAGGAGAACAAATAACCGTGGCTGGGTGGGGTGTGTGGTGCTATTTTTCATGATGACTATATAATCAAAACAAGTTTTACCTACTATCGCCTTCGGGCATCGTGGGGTAATCGGTACAGAGATTAAACTGAAAAGAACGGGTACGGTTAACGTGTTACAGGGCGGTTCGATCCCCGAAGGGATCAAAATACTAACATTTAGGCGCTCAGTAACGGACAGCACCTTCTCGTGGTACTGGGTGTGAGTAATCTTAAAGATGAAACTAAGACTGTCCATTATTTTTTGGCCTTTTTTTTTTTTAACTTTTCTATCTAGCTGTTAATTACCCGTCGACAGGTTAAGGGAGCTCTGGGTGCTAAGTGCTAATCCTCTGTGCGCATTGGTGTACTTGAAAGAATTAAATTTTTACTTTCTAAGCTGGGCCTGACTGACAGGCCTCGTCTCTTTTTTATTTCTCGTTATCCTACGTGCATTCGTGTTGCTGCGAAGACCTTCAACGACCTCAGCAAAACAGACCTTCGACTGTTGTTGACCTCTCGTGCACACCGCGTGCGCGTTTCCCCACTACTCTCAACCTAAGTAATTTGTGGTTTCTTCTATCTACACTGAAACTCTGGACCGAACGTGTATTATTAAGTAGTATATCGTTTGCTAAGTACGCGCTAATCAAGGCGAACAAATCATTTGCCTTCTGGAAACAAAGCGACTGTCATAACCGGGCCGGATCTGATCACCCTTCTACCTCAACAATGGCTCGCTTTAATGACAAAATACTCTGAAATCGTATTCTCACGAACCACACTAGATCAAAAACTTCGTATTGTCCAAGAATTCCCGGCACGATATTATGTGGTTGTCATGACTGGCAATGGAGTCAATGATGCATCAAGTCTAAAACAGGCAGACATTCCGATTTCTCCGGCGCCTGGATCGGATATTGCCATCGAACCAGCAAACATGGTACTTTTGGGAACCTTCTCTGCCATTCTCGAGGCCGTTCTCTATGGTCGTGTCGTGTTCGACAACCTCGAGAAAACGATCGCGTATCTACGGTGTCCCTTTCGGCCTTCCTCAAGTCCTGTCATCACTCTGATTTTCACATTCTTTCCCAACATACAATATCTCGGTTGTGATAGAGTCCCTGCCGCGCATTGGTTCATGCGATTTGTACTTGATATGAGGCTGTTAAGCATTGAGGAGCTGCGGAAGACGGTCCAGCGGGGGTATCCTTAAGGAGGCATCGCCAGGATCGCTTGATAAAAAGCTCTGCATGGACGGAATGATTTGTCGGGGCCCAAGTTTCATGCAACGTCTTTCTCCACTCTTTTTGGTTCTATAGAGATTAAGCGCTGCAGCTGTCCGCCTGCCCCAGTTCGTTGTAATGATAAGGCCATCGAAATATACGCCATTCACAAACTTTCCACTTTGGGGAGCTTGAGCTAAACTTCAGCCGGGTGTAATTTTGTTTATAAAGATGTGCTTCAACGCTAACTTGAGGGTAACTAGCAGGTTATGCACAGTATGTTCTCCGTGAGTCGAACAGACAAAGGTTCTGAAATTTTACAGTGACTGTAGGATTTTTCACGACAATTAACTCTGGCACTTACACTACTTCTCCACGCGCCGAAGTCAATTTTCTCTCCCTTGCAGAGGTTTAGCGCGTGCATTAGCTGAGATTTCAGCAGATGCTTTTAAGCTTAATGCTTCAGCCAATCAGAGACTGCTTGGTTTCCCGAATTAGTAACTAGTCGCGATGCTCGATCCAGGAACATAGACTTCGCATATGCAGGTGGTGTCGTCATCCCGCGACTGATCGAGTTCGAGTCCTTACTTAAGAACGTTGTCACCATGTGGACGCCTAAAATACGCTGCTCCCGCCACTTCAATATCCTCTACGAGCCTTAAAATCTACGAAATCAGTGGAATCCACATCGACATATCTCCTAACATCACGATGTACATCCCGAATGTCCAACAAGTCATCGCTTCCGGGCTTGCCATCACCTCGATCCCTTATTTCCAAACTACCGGCGAGGTAGTCTCCGGCAAAGTCCTCGACTATGCCGTGGAGAAATGCATCGATTCCGACAAGAACGTTCGCTGCTCCAAGCCATTCATTGTCAAGAAGGACAGTTGCTACACACTCTCGTGGACCACAGAGGGAGCGCTGAGCCACACAACTGCGGAGGTCCGAGATGCCGGTTCGGGGGAGACGGTATATTACAGAGACACAAACGGCGAATGGAAGCCGGAGAAGGGAGAGCTGGTATACCTGGATTTCAAGCCGAAGATTGCTGGGCAAGCCAACAAGACTGTGGAGTATAAGGTTGAGACATGCGAAGAGGACAAGGTGCACTTGGAGGCGTGAGAGTGTGATCATCAATGCATAACAGCAGTGGGAGCTGTGGATGCAACCATATGGCGTCAGGCAGCATTCATATCAGGCATGGAACCAAGTTAACCATCAAACTTTGGCCCACTACACCGAATTAATGGAGATCCTTCATGGAGTTGTTTTGTCCTGAAAACCCTAACCCTCATGTGCCAAGTCCGCGAACGTTTCTGATTTCGCCAAAATTTGCACTTCGATTCGCAGCCCATCAATCTAATAATCTCGCCCAATATCCGTATCCGATTCTGTTTGCTTTAATTATCAATGCGGCTTTTCAACTAAATCCTACGCGAGGATTCTATACGAAGTGATTAGAAAGGCTTTTGACAGAACGCATTGATGTGCGCATCACCAGATCTGAACTAGTCTACCAGGTACGAAGTTCTATTGTCAAAGAAACATCTCAATCGGAAATCCAAATTGCCTGAATCATAATTCATCGATGGATTAATGGATCTATATGCTTCTCCATACCCCGAACCATATCAAGGCCATATCAAGGCCATATCAAGGTATGGCACAACATGTAGCTCCACGGCTGTGGGGGGGTTCTTTTTGTTTCACATTTCTTGATAATGCCAGAGCTATGTATGCAGACTGCTCTCATCAGTTTTCCAATGTCTTCCTCAATCCTCTAAGTCGATGCGCCCCTCCCCCTTGCGATGGATCTGCATGACGTTGAAGATTCGGAAGACAGACGGGGCTCTCCACCTCCTCCCGCAATTGGGACATCTTTCCTGGCATTCACATTCACAAAGTTGACCTTTCTACAATCACACTTGTGGTTTCTGTTCAGTGCAGTCGTACATCGTCGGTTGCATGGCCATATTCTTGCACGGACTTCGGCGTAAGGGTGTGCCTTGATATTGTAAGAGTTGCAGCTCAAAACGGATCGACAAGCAATCGCCGCTCTCAGCCGATTAGAGCACACTTGGGAAGATGGATCCGATGCGCAAAAGATACGTCTGTCCCGGACGCGTATTTGGACCGCTGGCGGACATTATGATTGAGAATGACTGGAATGATCGCACATACCTTTGCAACACGAGAATCGCACACTCACTCTCGTCGACCCTTACGTTGCAACTTACGGGAGTTGTGAGTGCTTTGGGCTATTCAATCATTGCAGTATTCTACAGTCTGTGTCTACGACTGCTGGGCAGACGTCATCAGTCACACAATCTTCCCCGGAATACGAGCAATGTTATGCAGGAGGGCATAGTGCACATTCACATCTCCGCTCGACAGCACTTTCCTACAAAATAGCCTTGTGATCTTCGCCGTGCTAAATCAAGGCAAGGGGTTGGTGACCTAAGTTTAGACAGCCCTCGGCCGTGCGCATGCTGTACGACACGGTATATCCCGGACGTCGAAGGATTCTCCCCTGAGTCTCTCAGCCTGGGTGTTCTCGACCTGGAGAGTTCATCTCAATTATCTACTCCTCAGACCTGAGTATGAACTGCTCTCGAATCCGCAGGTGCCAAATATTCCGCAGGTTCCCGCCGAGTGGCCTTCGTCAAGGGCTTTGAAGACACTTGGATTCCATTATCGATGGCATCTCGTATAGCAACATGTCGCTTGTTCATGGATACCCAAAGCAGTTCAACCTGTCATTGCCCATTACTGATGCACTGCCAAGCGAGGAGAACTGAATATAGCACCCGCCAAGCCCGTAGCAACCACTGTGCTTTCCGGATGGAAGCATACCACGACATGAATGTCGCTAAATTCCTAGGCTGATGCAATGAATTAAGTTCAGGATAACCTGTCGCGATGCGTCTCCGGATCTCCGATTTACGGCACAGCGCGTTGGAAGTCTCGGTCTATATGACCCTCCTCTTCCCTTGAGAATGGGAGCTCCAAAACGTGCCATACCGAATCTTGCAATTCTACAAACGCTTCAAGTGATCCAAGATGTTCTCATTTTTCAAGTCATTGACTCTGTTTGTTCTCACTAGCTCTGCCCTCGGCAATCCAGTCGAGGACATCTTCGGCCGTGCTGTCGGCGACTCTTGCAAAGCTCCTTTGGGCTCCGGTACTTGCAAGCATACGAAAGACTGCGTCGGGGTGTCTTACCCAACTAATCTCTGCCCAAAAGATCCGGACGATGTCCAGGTACATGAATAAACTCTCATGATAGCAGCTCCGACTAACTTCTGCTAGTGCTGCTATGTCAAGTCTTGCACCGCCAACGGCGAAGATGGCTACTGTCGTAGTAAGAAATGGAATGGATGCCCCGGTGGCGATTTTGTGCCCAACCACTGCCCTGGAGATGATGACATTCAATGCTGCGTGAAAGGCTCCACGCCGCCTCCATCGTCTGTTCCGCAGAAGATCATCTCCTACGCTAAAGAGCAAAAAGGCGTCGACTGTGAGTTTCGATTCCAGACTTTAGGCATTAATTGTCATCTCTTTACTCATTGTTCATAGATGTCTGGGGAGGTGGCTCTTGCAGTGGTCCAACCAGTGGCGGCTTTGACTGTTCTGGTCTGCTCTGCTATGCCATCTGTAAGGCGACCGGTCGAGACTTGTTCAAAGAAGGTCTACGCGTAACCCGCACCATGTATTGTGCCGGCGAGAGCAAGCTCAAGTACAAGTATGTGTCCGATGGATGCATCAATCCTGTTTGTTCAGCGACTAATCCTCAATCTCAGAAAATACGCTTACTCCCAGCGCAAGGCTGGCGATGCTGTCTTCTTTGGCGGCAAATGCGACTGCGCTAGTGATCCAGAAGGTATCCATCATGTCGGTATCATGCTGGATTCGGGCACGAGCATGTGGTATGTTTATACTGCGCTCTTTGTTGTACCAATGGCTGATTTGAACGACCAGGAATGCTCTGAAGACGGGCACTACTATCCGTGAGGATAATTTTGGTAGCTGGAGCGAGAAGCCTTGCCCATATGTCATCCGCTTCGATTGAGCCGTTCACTGTCTGATTATCGATTTCTCGACGTCACTCGTTGTCTTGGAACATCGCTGTAGCAGCTAAGCTAAGCTAAGCTCAAGAGTAGAGCCTGTCAAGTGAATTGATCATCCATAAGACTTTCCTTTCACTATACTACTCCAGAATGAGCAGACCGCTCTCTCTTTCATAGTATTATTCTCGTCCTCCACTTTACCAGGACGTCCAAGTGAAGCGTCTTCGCCTAAGCGCCACTGTCGAAGCTTCGAGCTTGTTTTGAGTCACTAACACCTCATTACTACCTCATTATTGACTCATCATTGACTCATCATTGACTCAAAAAAAGTCTAACTCTCCACCTCAAAAGCCTAACCTCTCATTTCCGCCCCATGTGATACATTAATCTCCCGTGCCTGACCACTAGCGCGGGTGTTGTTGTCCTCAGCGCGGGTGTTGTTGTCCTCAGGCGGCTGTCATTGTCTTCACAGTCCTGCATTTCAGCCCGGGCCATGTGTTCAATAACATTCCGGCTCCATCACCTTCCGGTTCAATCACCTTCCCATCCTTGTTTTGCCTGCACTAGCGCGTTTTGCTCTGGATATAAAAACCTCACTTCTTCTGGCCTTCTTCCTTCCTTTCCTCCACTCCACATCTTTTTCATAAATTTGTTCAACATTCAGCGTCTTTTCCTTACAACTGCTCCTGTTTCTTTTGTTTGCGTTCATTGAAGCTTTCAAAGGTCTCTCTTGTTTAGAACCTTTTTTTCTGACTGAGTTTTGTAGAGATTCCACTTCACTCTCTTTGCTCGACTTCGACCAACACTTCAGCAACCTCATCAACCTCACTCGACCTCATCACCCTCACTCGACCTCATCGACATCCACTCGCATCAACATCTCGAACCGACCACCGACAACATCTCGAACCGACCACCGACAACATCTCGAACCGACCACCGACAACACACCTCGCCACGTCTTCCCAGGTTCAATGTCTGCTGCTGGCCCCTTTTCTTTTGTTCAAGTTTTTGCTCACTTTTGCCCGGCTTGGCACTGTCCGTATTGCGCTTCCGGCCATCGATGGAAACATCGATGTGGTACTGCGTCCACGGAGCCCCATTGATTTGGCGAGACCGCTGGTCCCAATACGGGGTCGGCAAAAACGCGTCAACAACGTTCTCAGTACAGCATCGACCTTCCGCCGGGCAGTTCAAGTCCACCGCACTATCTAGGTTCGGAATGTTCAATATCTCTTGTACTGGGCTTGTTGGTGGCTAACGGGAGGTGTACGCTGGGGTGACTGGTCCTTCGTGTCCGTTTCCTTCTGGCTATCTCCCCCTGAGATACTGGCTTTCCGGACTTAGATGGTTTGCTCTTCCCTCGCATCATTGGAGCACGGCGGAGTCAGTCTCTTGCGGGGCTGGTTGGTGGCTGGTGAGAACTGGCTCCAAAGTCTTCAATGGTCGGGGGTTTTGCATTCGCGGCCCCAATTCCCCTACACTTGTTTTTGTTTTTTCAAGGCGCAGCATTGTTCCTGGGAAGACATCGATCCGACCGACCGACCGACCGACGACCGACAATTCGACCCGACCAACACTTCGACCCGACCAACACTTCGACCCGACCGACACTTCGACCCGACCAACAATTCAACCCGACCGACACTTCGACCCGACCGACGACTCGACCCGACCGACGACCCGACCAGACCGACGACGCCCTCTCCGACAAAGGTGAGCAAACATTTTCATTTAATCGACCTTTGAAAGCTTCAACTCTTTTTCTTTTCTCTTCCATTTTCTCTTTTCTCTTCCATCTTCTCTTTCCTGGCCAGCGAAGTCGGACTCTGAAGCCTGTACGCGGCGCTGGCTACGAACCTTCTCTTTGAGGAGAGCCAATTCAGAGACGCAAACATTCGACCAATCTGTATATGAGGTCGGGACACAATTGGCCTTTATGAATGTTGATGCTTTCGCTGGTTTCATGGAAGGTTGAAGATGCCATGGTGCACTGGGCGTTAGCATAGAAAATAGATAGAGACATACCTTGAATGATAGCAACAGCTTTACTCACATGTGTCCACGACCTTTGCTCCTCATGCTTTTCTCGAAAATGACGTGATAAAGAAAAGAGAAAACGGGGAGGGCATATTATGCAGTCCACCTATTGACAATGGTGGGGCAGCGCCTGCTGCCATCAGAGGTGCCAACTCCTCCTAAACCTTTCTCTTTGTGCCTCTCTACCATGTAGGCTAGCGGACACGAAGCGTTGTGCGCACAGTGCTATTAAATCTTAACTATATATACCACTTCGCCGCAACCACTCAACGTCTCTCGAGCCACTCGACAAGCACGATCTACCGCCACATTTTCAACTCCTCAACCACCGCTCGCCTCCCGATAGAAGCTCACCGCCATACCAGCACCCGCAACGGCAAACATCTCCGCCCTCACGTTTCCCACCGCGCCCCTCTGTTTCGGCAACCACCGTCCACACCACAGCGCCTTGCCTTGCGCCTCATCGCCGCCACCAGAGCCACCACTACCTTCACCATGCGTCGCCACACAATTGCGCTGCTCCATACCCCACACCTTCGCCTTACCATCGAACGACGTTGACAACAACCATTCACCCGTGGCGCTAAAGTCGAGCGACAGGATCCATGCCGTGTGGCCGGAAAGCGTGGCAACGGCTTCGCCGGAGGAGACTTCGTAGAGGGCAATGAGACGGGAGTCACCAGCGGCCGCGAGAAGGGATGTTGCAGGGGAGAATGTCAGGGTGCGGATTGGTTTGGTTAGACCTTTTGTACTTGTTAGCTTTCTGGAATTGAATGTGGAGGGGAAGGCATTGCCGGTTCAAGTTTTAGAGTTGTACGATGATGATCAGTTGAGAAAGGAATTGGGGATTTGGATTGAGATAGAACTCACCAGGCAACGAATGCATCATCCGTCCCGAATCATTATTGAAGATATACACACTTCCATTCTCGTGTCCACTCGCCGTGAGTCGTCCATCACTCGACTGGAAGCAGCACATTAGAATGCCTTCTGCTCCAACTCTCCATCACCACCACATCACCGCACGCACACACGGGGAGAAGGGACTTACAATAGCAACGCTCATACCAAAGCTCCTCTTCGTCTCATACTCCCTCACTCTCCTCACGCCACCTGGCGCAGCAGTCTCGTCTGCCGCACCATTCGCTGCAGTAGCACCTTGCTGCGCGTTGAGGTCCCAAACGCCGATTCTGCCATCAGCACTTGATGAAGCAAGGTAGCGTCCATCAGCAGAGAGTGCGACGGCCCAAATCTCGCCAGCCTTAGGGGGCTTGTTGGCTACATATTCGGCGTCAGCATAGCCGTCCCATTATGCCATCTCCATCTCCATCTAATATTCCAAAACGCGAAGAAGAAAAATATTACTTACCAGAACCGAACTTCACGCCCTTCCTCTCAGTCCAGCTCGCTCCATCCTCACCCGCTTCCCAGACCTTAACTTCCCCGCCAAAGCCAACGCTCACGAAGCGCTTGCCGTCAGCGGCTGATGCGACATGGTGGCAGCCGAGCTTGTGCGCGCCTTCGAGAGTGCAGATGAGCGGAAACGCATTCGTCGCGCCGGAGCCACTATCATCGGAAGGTGTTGACGTATTGGACACGGTAGAGAAGATGCGGATGGTGGACGAGCCGGATGCGGTGATTAGCGACGTGGGGGTTGGGGCGATGGAGAAGATGGTAGTTGGATGCGCTGTGGAAGAAGTCAGGTCACGTAGGTTTCAATTGAAGTGATTGAGAATTTTGAGATGACATGATGATGAAGAATATGGTTTTGAGGCGGTTTAAGGTAGTGTGAGAAGTGAAATTGACGGATGACGGGTCGTGAGAAAGAAGACGAAGAGATGATGGAGATTTCTGAACTCTATTACAGAGAAGAGGCATACCATTATCAATCGTATGCGTCGTGAGGTATTGTTTCGACTGAGAGCTTGTCAGTGTTCATATTCATAGTATGAGAGGGTCATTCGCTTGCCATCTTGAGGTCTACCGCGCCTTCGAGCGCGAGGTACAGATGTTTCGTCAATCAAGATCTAGGTGAAGGGTAAAGTTCATTCGATGAGAGGCTGTTGCTTTTATTTGAGAGGAAAGCGTTGAGTTTGGTCTTCCGTTGAAGGTGTCACGTTGTTTCGCGCATCGCAAAATTCAAGTCGCGTTTTCGATCGCGAACTTGCATGACGTCCAATATGCACGCAGCAAACGGGGTTTACAGCACATCACACAGATAGAGTCATTAAATATCATATCCAAAACGTGTAGCAGTAAGGAAATCAACATGGTATTACTATTTATACTAGCTGCACTGCGCCGGAGAACCCACCACACCAAAGTCTCGCTACAATCAAGAGCGCCAAAAGACTTTTTACTTTCATCCTCCATCGCACCGCGCTAAAGGGAGGACATACGACGTACTAAAAGAAGTGGAAAATTACATAGAAAAAGAAAAGAAGGGTGGTGTATCTTTCCCGAATAGCATGCCATACTTGTGGTATCAAACCGACAGAGGCACCGTGAGACCAGTCTGCTGCTCCACTCCACATCGCCAAGTTTAGAGCTGTCTAGTATCCGTTCATTGTCATCCGCTGGCTTCCCCGGCTCAGTTCCCTATCTGCACTTGGTGAGATGGGCCTGCTCCCGCCACCGTGACCGACGGCGCTCGACTCCTTGAGCGCCAGAAGCTGCTTGGCACGGAAGGACTCGTAGTGGATCTGCGAGGTGGTCTCGATGAGGTCTTGCAGGTGTGTGCGGGTGAGGAAGTTGCGGAGGTAGACGAATTCGCAGTGGGTCTCGTCTTCGACTGAAAAATATAGTTAGCGATCGATTGCAAATATCAGTACAGGAGGCAAGAGCTTACCGTTGATGACGCCCCATCTGTTCTGACGACCGCGGACTTGCTTGCCACCGACAACGATAGTCTTCTCTGAACCAACGACGGCGAAAGGAATGATGTTCTATAATTCATTAGTATGCCATACTAGAGTCATAGATACGACTCCCCACATACCTTGATCTGCGCATTGAGAGCAACCTCCTCCGAGTCATGCTCCTCATTGTCATACGGGTACATCCTCAGATTATGGAATGTGAACTCCTCCTTGATCCTCTCCTTAAATGCCGCCCTCTCCTCAAGCGTCAAGCTGTCGCTCTTCGCAATGACCGGCACAACATTCACAAACTCGGTCAGCTTCTTTAGCACGACGATATCAATTGGCTTGAGCGCATGGCCGCTAGGCTGGATGAAGAAGAGGCAGCAGTGGATGCGGGTATCCTGCAGGTAGCGCTCGCGCTGCGCCGTCAACTCCTTGCGCAGGTATGCGCTGTGCTGATCCTTGATGTACTTGACGATCGGGTCCCAGCAGCGGTCGTTGTTGATCAGGTCACCGTAGCCGGGGGTGTCGACGATGTTAAGGCGCAGGCGTACGCCATTCTCCTCGATGATGTGGCTGACGGCAGCGATCTCGGTGGTGCTGCGGATGGGTTCGTCGGGCGCGAGACGGCCCTTGCTGTCGAGGAGGTGCGATGCGAAGATGGTGTTGATGAGAGTCGACTTGCCGAGACCGGTTTGACCTGTTCACATCTGTTAGAGCGCAAAGCAGATCGATTTGTAGCTGGATTAGTACGCACCAACGCAGATGATGTTGAACTGGAAGCCGCGCTTCAACAGCTTCTTCTCAATCTGCTGGGTGATGCTGTCGAAACCGACGTGGCTCTTGGGATACACCGGGCTCGGCGACTGCGTGTTGACGGTGGCCATTGTGACGGCTGTTCTTTTTCCACAAGCTAAAAATCCAAGAAAGAAGTTTCAACGAGGGTCAGAAGAAGAAAAGGCGTCGCGATCTGGGGTATCGTGTGGTTGTTGTAGCAGAAAGACTTGCTCAGACCCTTTCGCACTTTCTGGCGTGTCGCGAAAGGGGCATGCCGCGCTAGCACAAAATTGGGAAGGCGCGATTACCGTAAAATCGCCTCGCTAGAGACGGATGCTAACTCTATAAGGTATAGTGCGGATACTTTTCATGTCGTTTTGAATATATTCACGTCAATCTATTGGTCGAAGAACGGACGTGCACCCACTAGCGCAGTATGCGTTAGAGCTTAAACCTGACCGTCCAAGAAATTCTCGTGATGCCTCAACGCGTTTAATATCATAATTACAGCTCGAATTGAGTGCCAGAATCGCCCAAAATGGCTCTCAGACCAATGGCAAATCCTCTTGTCGAACTCCTCAACCCTCTAACATCTCCCTCCCTTCGATCTGCACTCACAACGCCCGTCCTCCGCCGAATATACCTACCAGCGGCTCTTGTCCCAGCTGTCTCCCCAATCCTCACATTACCCTCGCTCCTACGAGACATATGGGACTCGGTACTACGTGCAGTGCCGAAGAAGAAGACATCATACTCAAAAAAGCGAATGCGGCAAATGGCCGGCAAAGCACTGAAAGACGTCACAGCATTGAATACATGCGCGGGTTGCGGCCGGCCCAAGCGGATGCATGTGCTGTGTCCGTACTGCGTGCAAGGTGCGCTTTCACCAGCATTCTGTTCGATCAGAGTGGGCTGTGCTAACCCAATGCGCCAGACATTAAGAACTATTTCCGGGACCAGATGAACAAGGATCGAACAGCAGTTGTAGAAGCGGAGGAGCAGAAGTTAGAATTACTGGAT
This sequence comes from Rhizodiscina lignyota, assembly GCA_010015805.1. Taxonomy (NCBI): domain Eukaryota; kingdom Fungi; phylum Ascomycota; class Dothideomycetes; order Aulographales; family Rhizodiscinaceae; genus Rhizodiscina; species Rhizodiscina lignyota. The sequence goes on from ML978124.1 coordinate 296,736, forward strand.
AACCCAGAGCTGGATCCACGTGAACGGTCAATTCAAATAGCACAGTCACACGTTGGAAAGTCGAAGAAGACGTGGTTTGCATCGGCGACTCCAAGTTTGAGACGTGCCGTATCCGACAAGGAGGGGGCAGCCATGATAGAAGAAGCGGTGGCAGACGCCAAAAGAAAAGAGAGTGCGGACGGTGTCCGGGGAAATCCTTGAATTGTATGGGATAGTGTATTACTGTTTCGAACTCCATTCCATGGATGCTGCGTCCGGAGTAAAATGCGCTCTCGCTTGTCGTCCTTTGGCAGACATCACAAGACGGATGCAGCATTAGATACGCACTAACATGGCCATCTAGTGCAGAACCGCTGTACAATATCTGTATATACTTTTGTACCAAATCTAGACAAAATCTATCCCCTCACCCGTTCTAAACGCCTCAAATCTAACTTTTGGGTATCCATGCTCTATCCCTATCAATTCATATCATTCATCCCATCATCTCGTACCAGCACCTCTACGCATCTGGCCCCACGCAAAACTCCTTAACCTCGCGATATGCCTTCTCCAAGTCGTCATTCACCACAATCAGGTCATGAACGCCCTTCGTCTGGCTATACTCCATCTCCTTCTCCGCCTGCTTCAGGCGCTTCAGAATCGCGTCCTCGGAATCCGTCGCACGCCCGCGCAACCGCTTCTCCAGCACCTCGAGCGACGGCGGGGAAAGGAAGAGGAACTTGGCCTTGAGGTGCGAGTTTTTGACCTGTTTGACGCCCTGCCAACCATAATATCAGTGCCGAATCCTTCCCTTGATTATGATACAGAGCATATGTAGGAGGGAGGGAAGGGTAGGTACCTCCATCTCAATATCAAGCACACACGTCCGTCCCTTCTTCTCTACCTCTTCTACCGCATCGAAGCTTGTGCCATAGTAATTGCCCCCGAACTGCGCCGTCTCGATGAACCCGTTCTCACCGATCTTCTTCTCAAAGTCTTCGCGCGTGACGTAGTAGTAGTGCTCGCCCTCCTTCTCGCCAGCGCGGGGCTTGCGCGTAGTGTCTATAATTGTAGAGATCATTAGCTTTCGGTTCCGGTAGAGATGATGTAAAAAGGGAGGATAGACGACGTACGAGACACGCTGAAGCCGAATCGGTCTGGATATTCGTCGAATAGGCGCTTCAGGATGGTGGATTTGCCAGCGCCGCTGGGACCTGATATTACAATGGGTTGGGTGGATGGAGCCGTGGGGGCCATTGTGCTGGCTGGTCGAGAGTGAAGGGGGGATTGGAGCTTCGAGGGGATAGCGAAGGTCTCGCAGGGATACGGTGTGAAGTTTCCAGCTGAAATAAACGGTATTGAGTTCAGAATTGATAAAGCTCGAGCGGTACGTTTTATCGAGAGTGGGCTACGAGTGGCGGTGAGGTCAATGTGGAGCTGTGGCTGGCCGAAGATACGGGACGGTGGGAATCGCGGTCTAAAGGGTGAGAAAGTCGCGAAATAATTCCGGTTCATGAATACAAGTCTCTCATCTGGAAGTAGCGACTGTTACTTTATCAAATATTTGTGAAGCCAAGATATAAGATGCGCTGCCCGTGGTATGTATCCCTACCATAACCCCTCCGGGAATTTATGCAAGGAACAAAATACGTTAGCCAATCATATCGTCGAGATCAAATCCGAGTCTAAATGAACCTCTCCCGACCCACGAACCCAACCCAGCTGAAAGAACTCCTATCACACATCTGCTCCGTACGCTTGAGCATTCCTCCAGGACAATTGGCTATGAGTGACCACCATATCCAAGCCCTTTTCTTGTCTTAACTTCGACTGGCCTATCCTCATGATCACTCAGTCGGTATTTGAATTTGAGTGTACATAGCCGCCAGAAAAGCGTGAGATGGAGCATACTGCGGAGTAGTCGACGTGAAAAGGAAACGCCTCAGAAAAGCGAGCTGCAAGGCTCAGCTCTCGGATGAGATCGACTGAGGTACGTGCAAAATCCATCTTCGTCGTGAAACAACCACGTACCTAGAATCTAGTCTAAGAAAAGCCGCGATCTCGAGCGCCCCTCAAACTGACGTCAATACTGTTCTTCAGCTTGGCTCGGGCTAAATCGACTTCAAGCAAGGCATATGGCTGATGCGCACCAAACTGCCAATATAAGGCTTTTGTCTTCGGACTACTCTATGTAAGCTCCGACTAGATGGCAATCCAACCCCGCAAGATGACCCCTGCCAAGCGTTCCTTGCTCCACGATTGGGATCTGACTCGGCGACCAAATGGAGTACAGTCCGCGAATGTCTCAAGTAAATCATTCTCAGCTTCTCGGGGAAATGGCATTTCGCTGTGCTGACAATAAGCAAATGTCACTTGCAGAGCCGCCAGCCTCCGCACATCTTCTTAGCTCGCCCAGCAGAAAGCAAGGGAAGATGAGTTTAGTCCAACGTCTCCTGTCCATTTCGTCTAACCACTCTACTTAAAGTAATCCTAAACGAACGCACCAATTGCCATATTGTTCCCAAGTTGCGAACTCCAGTGGTGCACAGCATACCTTCCAGCACAGCTGGCTACGAGCAGTCTCATTGCATCACTGTCGGCTACCTATTACCTAATATTAAGACTAATGAATGCATCACTTCTGTCGAGGAATATGACAGACTGTGGAAGGGGATATTTGTGGTTGTCGCGCCACCGACGTCAACATCGCACGGCGTGTTTTAGCTTTTTTTTCTCTCATAGATTCCTCTCTTCAATCAATCCTCTCTATATGCACCTCCATGTACTCTCTGTGAATTATGACAGACTAGAAACAATCGGGAGAATGGTATACGCGTTGGCCCTGATGTCGAATCAGAGACATGCATATATGATCGATTCTGACGACTGACACCAAATTTAGAGCATCATTTCCCTTAATGCAGCCAGCGAGTTTGTGGCTCTCCTCAGGCACATTGCGGCAGGGCAATGCAGAATATCATTTTGTGCCAATCGCTTGTGCTAGAACTGATGTGGAGATGTGCTCGATTGGGGGCCAAGCCTCAGCCCAAAGGGCAAAACCATAGGGACGCCCGACCAATTAGGACTCTCCACTTGACAGCGTTCTCGTTACAGCCTCGCAGTGTCGAGTTGCTACACGCAAATGATGTGGCTAGCGGTGAAGCGGATGGGATCGTTACCCTTGATGTGCCAGGTTGGTCGTGGCCGGAGGATTCTGTGTAACGATGCTTATTGTCCATTTCCGTTGGCAGTATCCATGGACCGAATGGAGCATATGATGCAGCCTATCAAACAAGCCGTCAGCTACGGTGTCGAAGGGTATAAAGACAGCCGTCTCTTCCAGCCATCACTCCGCTCCTCATCCGCTCCAAGTCTTCAAACAAACTTTGGGATAAACTCTCTACACAACAATCTTCTCTTTCATAAATCAGAACCACCCAAACCAAATCAACAATCATGCGTTTCTCCACCGCTCTCTTTGCCCTCTTTGTCTCCGTGGCAATGGCCACTCCAGCTGCAGAGGCCGGAAACGGCGTGAGCATGCTTGAGGAGAGAGACGCGTTCTGCCCCTGCCATCCCAACTGTGGTTGTTCCGGAGGCGCCAACTGCTTCTGTGAGACCGGCAGCCACCCTCTGGCACCATGCCACCCCAACTGTGGATGTACCGACGGAGCAAACGGAGTCTGCATTGTAAGTTATTCCTCCACTCTAGAGTAAACAGGCTACTAACGGTTAGATAGGACTAAAATGCTGAATGAGAGGGGAAAGCAGACCCTGGGATACACTGCCATAACCTCACTCAAAAGAAGGCTTGCGCTTTCAATTATGGTAGCATTGCTGGGGGACTGCCTTGTTCAGTGGTTGCGGGGAGCTGTTGTTGTTATTGCGATCTGGGGGTTCAAGGATCGTGGGCAAGTTTTGGGCGGTCCGGCAGACACACATTCACTTGCGCCTGTTGTGCTGTTTCCTGTAACTTACTTGGCGAGCCGTTTCTCCTCCGGAGCATTCGCGTCCATTCGCTTATCGTAATATATCCATGAGCCTTACACCATGGTCGTTGAGATGCTTAGTGCCTATCGTAACCATCAGCCTAACGAAGTTAAAGGAGATAACCATAATCGGTTCGAATCCCTACTCCGATTTTGTTCAAGTTTTGAATAAAACAGGTCAATTCAGTCACCCTGGAAAACGAATCAGGAGACTAGTGATCAGGATGCGTACGGAGTAGTCTTACCAGCAAACTCATTTGACAAAATGGCATAGATGTGGAGACAATGCACCCTCAGCCTTACAGTGCTTCAGCCTTATGCAACCAATGTACGATACATCCAATCACAGCAATGCAACCTAGCAAGTCATGCAGTCTTACAGCAGAGCTGAAAATGATAGGCAGCCACTGAACGCGTCAGAGAGTACGGGCCTGAGTGACGCTGCTGCTCTTGTTGGCGGTGGCTGTAGTATCAGAGAGTGATCTGCAGACTGCCGAAATGCAGAGTACGGTATGAGCTGGGCCGAGCTGAAGGGCACTTTTGAGACCCACTACCCAAGCTCCGGAAGTTGTGGGTGCCGCTGCGAAAGTGGTACTAGCAGGCGGTATGTCAGAGACAACCCAGTTCGCTTCGCAAGCTACTGAAGTTAGCCATGACAGAATGAATGAACGTCGTAGACTGAAGAAGGCAGAAAAATATATCGAAGATTCGACGAACTTGGGTGGTCGAGGAAACCCGACGAAAGAGCAGAAGGGAGAGCTGACAATTGGCCACAGTGCTATGATTAATGGGATAAACAACAATCTGAAAATGCAGCCGAAGCAGGAATGATTCAAAGTTAATTGTTCGCGTGTCGGTAGATATTCAAATTTGAACGTATCGGCAAAGAAAGTTGTGAAACTGAGCATACGATGCTGGAGTTGATGTGTATCAGAAACATCTCAGAAAACTAAGGTGTCTCACAAACCTCAATTTTCGGTTCAGGGTTCCATCCGGGATTGATCGAGGTAAGATACAACGTTCCCTGCTAGCCCAAGCGCAGAGCGGCTCCATCAGGTCAGGCGAGCGACATAGGGAACGACACTCTCCTCACAGTTAGGAAGACAAAGAGCGACGGGATGGAAGGCTACGGTAAATGGGGATGGAGGCGTCCGAGGCGCAAGGCTGAACTGTGGCTTAGCGTCGCCTTCAGACAATGTAGGCATTAATCGGCCCAATCCGTAATCTCTTTCCTTGAGTTACTATCGAGTCGCTATCGGCATCTTTCTGTATGACTACACTAACTCTCTCCCCAAGTAGGTTTGATCGAGGCGTCATACTTCGTGCCCGGAAGTAAGGAGAGGAGAAGCGGTACAGCAATGCGATTCTTCGTCAGATCATCAGCCTGGCCTCCCGTCCTATCGTATTCCCATATGTAACCCCTCCATATCCCACATCACACCGAACCGAACCCTCCACTCCACCCACACTCTTCCTTTCACTTGCTTCTTCTCACTTTAGAACGGAGATACCTACTATCTACGCCACTATAAGTCGAGAAATGGCTTCTTTCTCCACGCGAGCTAATGAGAATTGATGCAACGACCAGGTAGGTCAAAATAGAGTAAAGATGGTGGGTGGACTCGTCTCAATTTTCCATTTGCACGGCTTGGCTCTCTTCATTCAGATTCTCTATTGGTTTCCACTGTCATACCTAAGCGAACACCTTTCCACTTCCGGGCGGGATGGTGAGCCACGGCCACAAACGGCCACTCTAGGCCTCGACAGATGAGGTTTCGATGGCAAGGCTGAAGGCAAACGAGACGGGTTATAATGCGGGGATCGCACCCTTCTCCTGTTGCTTGCGATGAGTCTTTCACACTGACATAGCTCGCAAATTATCTGCCTACGTATTGCAGATCCTCCGACAATGGCGCGGATTCTTCTTGACTTGGCTAGTCCCCACGTCCGACTCGCTTTGAGAATTTACTTCAATGTTATCCTCCCTCTGCTCGGGTTGATCGGCGACCAATGCTGCAAGAAAAGATCTCAGCTACGCCTACTTCGGAAACGACCTCTCGAAATCACGCACATGACAGGATGGCTCCGCGGAACAAGTGCGGCTTGCGCTATGTACTCAATGAGACGAAGTCCAGCCGGCTGGCTAGGCTTCGTCATGGTCCTCGCCGGCCTTTACTGGCTGATAGCCGATCTGGTTGTGAGCGCTCTCGTCGTCCCAGTCAATGTTGTCGATCGATGTCCATTCAACACCACCGGACCTTATCAGGTGATGCCTACTCCTCATGTAATGGGCCCGCTCTCGGTTGGACCTGTGGGAACTCTGTTCGACATCATCACTGGGGCGCAGAAGACGAGCAAAGCCAACGGTGGTCTGACCGGGATCTTTAACAAATCCAATACCGATCCACTCTTTCGTGCTGATGCTCAGGATATCCTGGGTCAATGGGAGTGTCGACGCGTAGGCAAAGACTCAACATACCCTTTTGACACACCCCCGCTATCCATAGTGGAAGATCTCGTGTTACGGGGCCTCATGTATGACCCCTCGAGTTACTGTCCAACAATGCTGATTGGGAAGAATCAGTACATCCAAATGCTCGCATGGTCCAGTTCAGTCAGCGACTGGTCGTACGAGATTGCCGGCAAAACTTCCGAGGAGATTGCCACCGACACGGAGTTGCATTTGTGGAATGTCCTTGCCGCCGTCGACCTGTCCACAGAGCCTAGCGACGATAAAGTCATGCGCTCTTTCAATTGCACCATGAATGCTCCGGCTGTCGAATTCGTCCTCGGAAAGTTGCAAGGCACCACGACGCTGAGCAGCTTCTGCCTGGCTCTCACAACCAATGTCTACGGCTATTTTACGCTCGGCATCCCGCCTGTGCCCGAAATGGATGCTGCAATAGCCTCCACACTAGACACCATGATCATGATGGCCGGGGCATACGGCGCCGGGGTCAATAAGCCTCCTCCGTCCATTCCCGACGAAACGCAAGGCTGCTTCGCAGTGAAAACGGAAGTGCCTGGGCCTGTTATAATTGTCTTTATCTTGGTTACTGCCACCGCTCTCACCATCTGTGCTTATTGGCTCCTTCTCATCATCCAGATCAAAGCCTTACGTAACCAATCGCCGGATGAGGTGGCTTTAGTATCCAAAGACACACCAAATGGCTTACTAGGCTGGATGAAACAAGCCGTCTGCGAGAATGGTCCAACCAACACGGTCGAATATCGCAACTTCCGCAACTGGACACTCGCTCCAAGCCGGGAAATGCTAGGTTTGCGCCTCATTCGAAAGGACCAGTTCATCTCCGAGAAGGATGAACAATACTGGGATGACGAATCATCTGCGTTGAGCATTCAGACCTCCAGTACAGACAAGCAACCACTTGTTACAACACAGGAAGTGCCTGCAACCCGAACTCGAGCGGTATTGCGTAAACCAGTGCAGTGTAAGGTTACTCCAATTCGCTCGCATCCACCACAGGCTAGTGTCACAGCGTACGGTCCAATAGCACCATCGTACAGCATCACCTAGAGGAAGGCTCATGTGCGCATCTTCAGGAATGGAATACTTCGAAATATATCCATCTTATTTACCTAAGAGCCGTTATACAAACCAGTCGTTAATCCTCTAGCAGCTAGATGTACTACGCCCCATCTCTCAGCCTATATCAGCCGAACTCCCGCAAGTATATACTCCCATCTTGTCAATCCATACATATATCCTCAAACCCAACAAACTCCTTTCCCATCTATATACACCCAGCAATACCAATCAAAGCAGCACCATCCCCACCAAACTCACAATCCCAGCACCCACCATCAACACCCCCAAACTCCACTCCACCCCCTCCACCCTCCCCGCCCCACTCGGCGTCATCTTCGCCTGCGTGCCCTGCACCCCACTGCTCGTAGCCGTGCAGCTCGCCCCGCACTCAAAGCCCGTAGGACAGCACCCACCGCCCACACTCTGCGAGCACGTGCTCCAGCCCTGCGCACACGTGCCCGTCAGCGCCGCCGCGGCAGCGCTCACCGTGCCGGTACTCGTGATCGTCCTCGTCCCCGACGGTCCGGCGGACGAGAGCGAGGGGGTGAAGCCGGAGCCCGCGACGATGGTGACGCCGTTGGACACCACGACGGTCTGCGTGGCGGGGGTGGGGCACGACGTGGACTGGCAGTCGCGGCCGACGCGGCAGCAGCCGCCGCCGTAGTAGGCGCTGCATTGGTAGAAGCCTGTGGGGCAGACGCTGCCGCCGCCGCCGGACTGGGTGGTGGTGAACGTCGTGAGACGGGCACTGCTGGACGCTACGGTCGTGGGGCGGTTGGGCGGGAGCGGGGTGCCCTCGGTGGTGGTCGTCGTGACGGTTGGCGTGTCGACGGGGCTGCTGCTGGATGAAGGAGGGCAGGTATGAGAGCCGCATTCGCGGTCTGTTGCACAGCAGCCTCCGCCCACGGAGGAGGGACAGGAGCGGAAGCCGGATGAGCAGGTGGATGATGTCGGCGGGGGTGCAGCGGCGGTGGTGCCATTGGCTGATTGGGAGCCTGTTACTGTGACGGTTGGGAGGGTTGTTGTCGCTGTGGATGCGCTGATGGACTTGCCTTGGTGAATGTCAGCACCGATTGGAGCATATAGAAATAGGCAGTGTAGACTTACATCCAATCCCCTCGCACGTGAAATTCGGAATACAACATCCACCATTATCGCTCCCCGGACAGCTCGTATACCCTTGCGAAGTATCGCAGTCCGAGACCGTCCCTCCGCAATTACCGCCACTAGGACAGCATCCCACGTCTCCTAGATCGCTGTCGTCCACGATGACGCACGTCTCGTCCGTCGCGCAGCAGCTGTTCGGCCGTTGGATCGAGGAGCAATTGTTCGTGCCAGTAGGACACTGAAAACTCCTCGTTTGAAGAAGCGCCCTTGGGAAAAGCCACTCGAGCTTCGAGTCTCGCATGACCGTCTCATCATGCAGCAGAAACGGCGGGAGCAGCGCTGTCTGCATGCTCGAATTCGCATACGCCCCATCCCCTTCCTCCCCCACCGCACGCCGCCGTATCCGCGGCGTATCGCCCGCAAACTGAGCCGCATAGCCATCCTCCTCGCCCTCCCAGCTCTGCGCCTCCTCGTCGAACTGCCAGTACTCCAAGAAGAACTTCTCCCCCTCATCACCGCTCATCTTCCGCACGCCAACCGGCTGCCCCGAGTTCAGCCTCTCCTGCACTTCGAAGCTCCTCTTCACCACCGTCTCCTCTTCCGGCCAGTATTTCGCGCCTACGGGGAGGTTGTACGGCCATTGCGGGTCCGGCGCGACGCGCGGTATCGACGTCGCGAGGAGGAGGAGCAGCACGGAGCTTGGGAGCGCGAGGAAGCGCGCGGGCGAGGGCATTGGAATGTGGATTCGATCCGGTATGCGACGAGGCGTCTTCGTACACAGAGAATGAGATTATGCAGCAGACAGGAAAGGCGCGAAAGGAGATGTCCTCCGTATGTGGTGGACAGTCCTCAGTTCTCGGCGGAGCAAATTCGATGGCTGGTGCACTGGAGAGGCTGGGAGACAACGTGCACCCAGCTCAGCCGTAAGCGGACATGCGACGACGGCGACAACTCAGAGGCGAGCGAGAGCGACTCGTTATGCGAATTGGACGGTGCATAATGCTTTGCGGCAAGCTGGATGGAGCTTTATCTGAGACAGCTTCCAAGTCCGGTGAGCTCTGTTGTGGAGAGCACTGCTGCACGAGTGGGGTGCGCTGATTGGTTGGCGGGGTATCGACTCCTCCAATCGAGCGTTCTTAATGGTTGCACAAGATGAGGAGGGAGTTCTCGAGCTCATACTGCATAGCAATAATGGCCTCAGACATGGCAGAAGGTCCTCATTCCTACTCTGCCTTGGGCAGCTCCGATCAGTATTGACAGCGAGGGTGACGGTACTGTGGTACCTCGATCCAATGCACAAGCGCGATGCACACCACCATGCAGATCAGGTAGGCAAGAAATCCAAATCTATTCCATGACCATGACCATGACCATGTCTAAAGAGCCTTTTCCCCGCTCGATCAACCCTACAGCCACGTGTACAAGCGCTGCAGAGGGCATCTCAACCCTGCGTCTCGGTCCAAACAAGCCAGAATTGCACCAGGGCCTCGCCACTGTATTGTATTCCAAAGCCACGCCGAATGACGCTTCTTGAGACTCGCCACGCACAATCCACAACTTGGCGCACATATATTCATCTACTCTGGACAATATGTTACAGTCCTTTCCTTTCCGTCTCGCTTTAGTCTACCCCCCACTCGCAACTCGACCATATCCGTCCGCTCAATTCATCAGCTCGAAGCGCAGGTATTGAAACAAGCGATCTACTACGCGAGCCCTCTCCAGCGATCTTGTGCAAAGCCAGATTTTTCAACTCGAAAAGAGAGAAGCAGTTTCAAAACGAGTAGTACCACCCAATGTGTGCAACAAGTTGCCAGCAAAAACGATCTGTGCAGAATGGGAGACAGAAAGAACGCCTTCTATATGCCAGAACGCCCATCGATTCACAGCGAGAGCTCTCCTTTTTTGAGGGTGAACGTAGGAAATGTTTCGAATCACAGCAAAAACGGAAAGCACACGTCCGACTACTCCGTCAGCCGAGAGGTATCCCAAAAAGGAGAACCAGCACGAAACAACACACAAGTATAAGAAGAAGAAAATTCGCACAGTTAGTAGGTAACGGCGGGCCGTGTTTTTTCCATTGGAGTTAGGCGTATAGCCTATAGCCCTCTCGGGAGAGGCCCGCGAAGTAGTGGTCGTTCAGTATGTACAAAGTGAGCATCGTCCTCGGAATTCTCGGGGTACGGGCTTTCTCGGTTTGATCCGTGTGGTAACAAGAGAGAATTACCGGATCATCTATATGCAAAGTTCGGGGATGTAACAGCAAAGGGGCAAAGAGGCTCGCCAGCAAAAAAGCAAAAAAGTAGCAAAAAACAAAAGCAAGAAAAAGCAAAGGTGCCATCCAACGATCTGATGATCGTAATCCAAACAGACACAGTAGTGAGAAAAGAAAAAAGCCATCATTCGACGCCACACCCCTCTTTTCAAGAACGTGCTTCCAAACGTGCAGACCGCTACAGGAGGATGCACGCTTTCTTCACATGCAAGTGACGCAGCCAGGGTATGTCTTTAAACGCAAAAAAGCCAGTTCAGCTCAGTTCCAGTTGAGAGGTGGTTGATTTCCAACCTCGCCGCGGAGAATGCTGGGGAAGAAAAAGCCACCATGATGCATCGGGAAACAGCTTGCGACAAAGGCTGAAGGACTCGGCGGGGTTGGTTGGGTTGTGTGACAAATTTGGCGTTTGTCATAGGTATGCGGCGGAGAAATATCGAAGACTTGGCGTCTCACCGCGCGCGTTAGTCACCTTTAGCCGGTTGGGAGTCGGGACGGACGGGTACGAGCGCAGCGACGGCGCGAGTGCGCTACGTGCGGATTGAGAAATTGCCGCCCAACGCGGTCTCGAGGTTGCGCTCGCGGAGGATCGTGGCATATTTGGGCTCGCGCATGAATTTGGGAACCGAGTCCTGTAGGATTGTTAGATAGGATTCTCACAGCATGCCGGCTCAACAGAAGGATCCGAAATATGTAGTGTAGCCAAGGAATGGAAAACTTACGCTTGCCATGAGTTTGAACACCGAGGTTTGTGCCTGGTCGAAGAGAGATGCAACCTCGTCCAAGCTCTTGATCATTGCATCGTCATCTCCAACAGCACGTGTCATCCGACCCGCAAGAGCAGTACGCAGGCTGTGGTCGATGTTGAGCTCGCACGGAGATCCCGGGGCGAGGAAAGCATTGTAGAGACCTAGAAATCGTTAGCTCCGTTCACTTGTTAAAATCCTATGAAATGGCACCTCCAAACTCACTGTACGCGGCTGCGAGCGTCTCCCTGATTGCCTCAAACTTCGGAACGGCACTTGAGCGCTTCGCTGAATTGTAGCCTGCCAAGAAATCCTTGACGTCCAGATAGAATGCAAGATTCTCCTCGCAATGCGTATCTCGTAGGTATTCGCGGAACAGCAAGCGGAGCGCGGGATCGCGGATGATGATGCTCATGCGGTTCGCGTTTGAGTCCTTCGACGACATGTCCCTGTTCTTGGCTAGAGAAGTCTCGTTCTGCTCAGCGGGTGGTCTCGGGCTGCTTATCCATCCTGCAACTCGCTGGCCCTTTTCCGTGATGTAGTAGACTGCAGATTTGGTTGGAATGAACCGCGCGCTGTTCGGCAGAGTGTCTACCGGTTGCATCAAGCCGTAGTCGCAGAACAGAGTTGCCAGTTCGACCGTCTCTCGCCTGTCGACCAGAGTGCAGCAGTCCATAAGCCAGTCGATCGTGGACTTGCCCGTGAACGTGTTAAAGTAGAGCTTATCGCCAATCTTTCGATCCCGTGCCATCCGGACGCCAACCAATCCGCTGGCGTATTCGCTGAGAGAATCTGAATCTGATGAAGAGGTGCTATTCTTCAAGTTTGGGCCTTCAGTGCCCGCAAATCTCCTAAAGATGACTTCAATAGTCGCCTGATCACGATGAAGCTTGTCCGTGTCTGCCTCTCGCTCCACAATGACCAGGTGCATCTGATTCCGGTTCGAGTCCAATGCGTCCATAACATGGCGCTGATTGATGCCATTCCTCTGGCAGAAGCGAGCCAAGACGGCCATGCCCTTCGATGTGAGCTGCCAAACCGCACTCTTTGAGTTGAAATCGCTCTTGTTGTCGACTGCCTCGATGAACCGAGCTTCCAGGAACTTCTGACATACTGAGCGTGCCATCTCCCTCGCCATGGAAAAGGTGGTGGTCGTGGTAGTTGTGACTATCCTGGAGGGGTCTTTCGGATCTGGCATGCGATTTGACTGCGAGAATTTCAGGGAGCCCAGATTCGTGATGGCTTCTTCGGATGTGAACGTGTGCTCGACTTTCTGGAACCGTACCCGATGCGGGGTGAGAGGGAGAGAAACCACGAGGGTTGAGAAGAGATCTTTGAAGTCCTGTGCTCCTGCAGATTAGCATATCCATATATAGTTAAAGATATAAAGCAGCAATAAATATTCACAGAAATTATAGACAATGGAAAAATGTGGGAAAGCACGGCACAATCAGATGCAATGGGCGGTTGGCAGCGCGCGAAGCAGCAACGCATTGGATAGAGTCAATTGCATCGGTGAAATGGGATCAGAGCTCTCGAGAATGTCTAGACCAAGTGAGAGCGTGTGACTGCAATCGCATGCAGATAAGAATAATTACTCACCCTTGTGAACGGCCGATCATCGTCGGTCATCCGCAGGAGGCGTGAAGAAGTTTGATGCATTTTGCGCTGTCGTCTGTTGTCGTGGAGGGCGGGAAGGCCAGCAGCGAGATTGAGCTCCTCGGCGATGGAGGCGGACTTGGAGGAGGCAGTGTCGGACTGCTTGACCACAAAGTCGTCCGAGTCGAAGGGCGACTCGCTGTTGAGGTTGAGTCGGTTGAGGCTGCTTGTGATGGGCGCAGAGGATGCCTGTTTGTGCGATGGTTGCACAGCGGTCGGCTGGCACTGCGTCAGTGGCAGGCCCTCTACAGATCTGGAGTGCACGCGGCCGCCGGGATTGTCGCGTGGTTTGTCGCCAGCAGCCGCTCCCGCCAATTCTGCAGTAGCACCGGAGGGCAATTGATCGGTGGACAGAGGGGTGGAGTCGTCGTCGTTGTAGCTGTCGAAGTCGTGACGCTGCGGCACTCTCTTTTGAGAGGGCCGGGATGTGGAGCTCGGCCGGTGGGAGTTCGGCTGCGCAGAAGCGGTTCGGCCAACCCACGAGGGCAGGCGCTTGGAGAGGCGGCGGCGGTCACTATTTTCGCGATGCAGCGAGTCGTTGGGCGGCGAGGCGGTGGATTGGTTGTTGTTGGAGGTGGTGGTGGAGGTGGAAGGGGACGGGGCAGGAGACGGGGGCGTTGGCGGAAGGCGTCCGAAGGTGCTGGAGCTCGCTACTTCAGTAGTGCCTTGATCGGCAGCGCGCTTATGTTTGACGGAGTCGGGAAAGCGGGCAGCACGCTCAACGCTAGCCTCGCCGCTGTTCTCGTCGGCAGCTGCTGGCGAGTTGGAGGGCTGGGCGGCAGAATGGGTGCGAGCAACAGGCAGGTCGAAAGCGTGCTGCCTCTGCTGCTGCTGCTGACCGTCGAAGAGGTGCGGGTGGGCCATCATGTCATCGGATCTGGCTGGGTTGACGCTGCGCGTGAAACGGCTACGGGCGACCCCCGAATCGATGCTCGCTCCGCACGTTGCAGGCCTGTCGCTTGCGTGGAGCGGTGGGTGGACTGCTGCAGTGGGCGGCGTGTCAGAAGCTTGCGATGCAGAGCAAATCGCTGCAGCCGGGAGGCCGTGGTACTTGAGCGTCTTGCACCGTATTGTCTGCGTTTATTTGCTTCTCATCCTGACCCCATTCCGTTACCATGTCTGGCAGCCAGGAGATTTCCACGCGACGCCCAGCCGCAGCCACGTTTTCTCGCTGACCAGGTGTGCGTGTGGAGCGCAGCGCGACGCAGGGGTGCCGGTACGGGCGTTGGCGTGATTACGGCGGCCATGGTGCACCTCCAAAAATTGGCCAGCTGCTGCCAATTTCCTGGCCAATTTGCGTGCGCTCTCACGCTCTACACTCTGCCTGCTGGCCGAGTCGCGTCCCCTTTGCGGCGTGACTCGCGGGGACGCTCTTGCTTCCTGGTGCCTAGTCTGGCTAGCAGCCTGCTGCTCCTGCCATGTGCGCGCGGTGGGAGGAATGCTGCGCACATGGCAAGCACGCGAGCGCGGCCAATCAGCGCGCGCCGCCAGCCAGGAGAGTGGGCTGCAGAGGCGTGCCTTCCGCTTGCAGGCATTCGCTCGCTTGTCTCGCGCGCTCTCGCTTCAGCGCTGCGGGCGGCGAGTGGCCCTGGGCAGGTACGAAGCATCAGGAGATTTCGCAGATATCAGCTCCTGACCGCACCTCCACGCCCACAAAACACTCCAGAGCGTGCTCCTAGCGGCCGATCGCACTGTTGCGAGTCCACCAGCGAGCTGCCTCCCATATCTCATCACCTCATCTGCAATCAAGTCAATGCGGATCAGCATCACCGCGAGGACTTCTCGTCCGGCGGCATCGGTGTTTGCGAGTCTCCCATCTGCTGCATGCACATTTGCCCATATCATCTACAGTAGTGCATCTTCCTCTGCCCATCGTGCTCCATCCTGCAGCGGCTGTATCTTGCCTACAGCTGCACAGCGATGGATAATCTACATATTTCCCCAGACAAGATGCTCCTGGCCTCTGCGGCCACGAGAGCGGAACGGAATGCAAATGTTAGATTGGCCACGGCCAAAAATAAGCTTCGAATAACGCCTCGCATCCTTCACCAGCCTGCTCCCTGACTCTGCGACTCGCAGCTCGGCTTCGGCTCTGCCAACTTAAAGCCACGATATTCCCGCTGTCTGGGCCAGATTTGACCCATCCGGACATCACGCGATGTTCGTGTGTCGATAGGAGCCTTTCCAGAAGGCATTGGGCAGGCGACGGGCAGGCAACCTTGCAGCTGCCACGCTTGTCCTACACAACCTGCCCCGAGCGTCTTTTCACACGTGGGCGCAGGGGCCACCGTGCAAGCCACGCAGCGCTGGGCCAAATCTCAACGGCCAGCGATACGGTGCCGCTCGATTCGACATCGTCGCTGCACCTCACTCCTCAGAACACCCATCTGACACCGCTGACCAACGCTCCCACTTTTCGCCTGACTCTCGTCTCTGCAGCAGGACCCGCTATGACATGAAACCACATGTTTGGAGCCGCTGCGTCGGGCCCTCAATGCCCAGCGCTAACCTCCCGCTTGCCGGTCTTGTGCCGAGCAGAGCTACCCATTTCCCCAGGCAGTGAGAAGACCCTCTCGAGCGCGCACTGCGCTGCTGCATTCGTCGAAGTCGTGTCCCACCGAGCTCCGCACCGTCTGGCGGTTTTGGGCAACAGCGTCTTCACGAAATGTCCCTCTCCCGACTGTCTGTTTCAGTCCATCCTCGAGGGTTTGCCCGAGGCGTGCATCCTTGGACGATGAAGATGAGTAGGATTCGGTAACGTACAATGAAAGAAGGACTTGCAGGGGAGCCCAGCATTTGCCCACGTTTTGACAGGGACGCAAGTTGTTGAGCGTCAAGATTTGGCTCTCTCCGCTACCAAAGATTGTGTCATTCCCTACAAGGGCACATCCTCGAAGCCCCGTATACAACCCCGGCCCACCTGTCTATTTGAGACTCTCCTACATCCTAATTGTCTATATGGCCACGCCGCAGCGGCAAGACGTAACAAAATGCCTGTAATCATGACTCCATTTAATAAATATTGTAGGTGTAATATTCGCCCCCGTGATCTCGGCTGCGATAGTCTCTTTCAGAACTGGATATCCTACGGTGAGTGGGTAGAAGTCTCTGCCTTACCATTCCCACGGACCGCGACTCCGCCATGCTTCGAAGATCAAAAGGCAATAGTTTGAAATGCTTAGCATATTTCGGGTCCGCTGCTGCTCGCTCTCGTTTCGGTCATCCGACGCAAAAATGTACACCGCGAACCTCCAACCTCGCAGATACACCTTTACCCAGTCGTGTCTCAATCACAGAGCGCCGGACTAAAGTCCAGATACAAGCTCAACTAATTGATTGGAACCCGAGATTGCCGCGAGACGACTCAACTCCCCAGGAGTTCTTCGGCAGGGGGGCAAAGTTCGCCGCAAGTGGATGTTGAGAGGTTGTTGGCTCAGGTACCGACTGTCTGGCACCTCGCCTCAAATGCCGATGCTGCACTCGCTCGAGTCCGCGATCTCCGGGCGTCAACGTCTTTTCGTGGCGTCCATTGTGTCTCACCGCCTCTCTCTATCACGTCCGTCTCTGCTATCTCTCCGGCTGCCTCCTTCTCCAGAAGACGCTGAAGAGGACACCATGGAGAGGACGACGGCCGTGTGCAAACAAACCATAGACGTCACGCAGCGGCCCGTCAGCTCACAGCAGAACGCCCACATGCTGTTATTCTCCGCCATCGTTACACAGCATGCTTCCACGCCTTCCAGAGCCTGCCACGCTCCGGGCCCTGGAATGGCGCTTGTTGCGAGACATTCTGATCGCTCGCCAGACTGCATTGCCGTGCGGCTGCCACGTGTTGGTCCCGCGTTTTGCTTGACGCGCCTTTCCCTGTTTGATGCTTGTTTCAGCCGTCCTATGTATTGACTGCCAGCCTCCTCCCCGCCAAGGGGTGACTGCTCTCCAATCCGACATGTCGTGGCGCTGCATGCTGCGAGTCAGCCCTGAGCTTCTTCCATCTCCGCCGCCTCTGGGAGCGTGCAAAGGCTGGAATCTTCGCCGACAGTCAGCAAGATGGGGATCAGTCCGCGATATCGATCCTTTTGGGTGCGGCCGTTGTAGATCGCATATGTACTCCCTTGCTGCATCGTCCATGGGGGTCGCGCACGGCTGGGACATGCCGTTTCGAGCCTTCTCACGCCATGAGCATGACAAGACCCTGCTTGACTTTTTGTCTCTATGCGTTAATTGAGGCCGTTAACAGAGTACCTCGGCGGGAGCTTTGCCCATAGCTATATACTTCTGACTTGAAGCAGAAGGTACATTACACGACATTGCCGCGCTGCGGCATGCTATATGACCTGCACCAGTGTCCAACACGCCATGGTAGCAAAACCCTACTGTTTGCGCTGTGCGACGTTACCGACTCCAAGTCGTCCAATAAACTCCGCTAGTTCGACCGACATAGCACCTTATCCCCTCGCGTGGAGCGGTTCTAGAAAAAAAAAATTAAGGTCCGTCCCCCCATGCAAGCAGCCAACCTCACTATTTTTTCACCATCGATATCGCGAAACCCACTATCGACTTTTGCTGGTGCCCTAGCTGAGGCTAGCCCGCTCCGAAGCATCCTCAAGGGTCTACTCCGTATATCAAGCGTCTGCTTCCGAGCGGAATAACTGCGAGAGAAAACGTCGACCCGGCCTTCGAGCCGTTTCACAGCCCTGACGTAGATCGGTATGCAGCCCCCACCGACCCTCTCCGTCCTGTGACGGAAGGACGAGGCCCTATTTCGTTCAACTCCGTGAAAGATGCGTAGCATGGATAGGCTCGAGGAAGGTTCGCTTTTCGGCCGGCGCTTACTGTCGGCCCAGACGAGACGTATATGGATACGCACGAGGCTCAGGCATGCAGATTTTCGCTGCCTTATTTCCAACGTCGAGCGAGACGTGTCCAGTTCTCCGAGAAACGCTGCTGCCTACGTTGACCGGAGTTGACAACGAAGCACTGCGTACTGGAGACAGACTCTTCACATGCTACCGGACACTTTCAGATGTCAGTATCCTATGCCACCGGTCACCGTTTTCGGGCTCAGCTCGCGTGATCCCCGACGTCAGACCTTCCATCCTCTCTCGTTTTCGCCTCTCAGCAGTCGACGGCTAAGCAGCGGTGAAATGGAAGAGTCGGCACCGTCGAGTAATACCATCAGAAGATTCCCAAGCAATCGTAAATGACGCGATTGCGTTTCAATAGCTTCAGATAAGTGCTTCGCTGGCAGGCGTCCACGTTTCCAAATTCCTCTGCTATTTAATCGTACCTTGCATCTGCCCTGCATTAGCAGCCATTCTCTGCGTATTTCGTATTTTAGTTCTTTTCGAGTCATAGAAACACCTGTCCTCCTTCTATATCGGACGAGATGATGCACAATGACGCGCTGGTCGAGTACCTGAGCAGGATGCACGACTTATCAACGTCTCGGATCCCCGCGCAGAGACCCCACTCCTCATCTGGCTCCACATCGACGGAGAAGATCCCCTTGAAATCTTACCCAGCACAAAGCAGCTCCCACAAATCCCCCGAGCCGTCGCAACCACAGCAATGGACCGAGAAGCACTCGCGCAACTAGCAGCCACCGACATCCACGCCGCGCTCCCACCCGAAGATGCGGAAAAGGCTTTGTCCAGCCCACCATTCATCCCCATCCCCTCCGCGCTCAACCTCCGCGACCTGGGCCTCGCCGCGCCCGCCACCATCAAACCCGGCCTCATCTTCCGCTCCGGCGCGCTGACAACCTGGCCAGCCAGCAGCCGAGCGCTCCTCTTCTCGCAGTACGGGATCAAAACGATCTTCGACCTGCGGCACGAGCGCGAGCGCACGCGCATGCCCTCGCCCGAGATCGCAGGCATCGAGACGGTGTGGCTCCCACCAACCACCGCCCCCTCGCCCCTCACGCTGGAGAAGTTCGCCGCGAACGGCGGCGTGGACGGCTTCGCGGACATGTACGAGGAAGTGGCGACGATCTACGCGCCCGCGTTCGCCCGCGTGTTCGCGCACATCGTCGCCAGGCCGCGCGAGCCGTTGCTGTTCCACTGCACGGCGGGCAAGGACCGCACCGGCACGCTCGCCGCGCTGATCGAGCGGCTGGCGGGCGCGGCGGACGACGTCGTTGCCGCGGACTACGCGCTGACGCGCATTGGGGTGGAGCCCGGGAGGGAGATGCTGACGGGGATATTGCAGAGCGCGTTTGGCGGCGTGGGGATCGAGACGCCGGGGTTTAAGGAACTGTCGAGCTGTGAGGGCGGGTATGTGCTTGCGTTTCTGCGCAGGGTGGAGGAGAGGTGGGGTGGGGTGGAGGGGTATTTGAAGGGGGTGCTTGGGTTGACGGGGGAGGAGGTGGAGATGGTGAAGAGGAATATTGCGGCGTAGCTAGGGGCGGTGTGTTTGCCGAGGAAATGATACCCTTTATGTTAGAATTGCTAAGTTTGTGTCAATATCATTGACGAAGGTCACAACCATGTTGAAACGTGGGCGAGAAGTGCGTTTAGCACATGCAGAAGCATAGTCGACTCCGTGGCGAGTATCTGTTTGCTTCCGAGTTAGTTCTATCTCTGATCTCAGCCCCTCAGTAGCGAGCATCTGATTGTTTTCGGCGTCATTGTGTCTCTGGTCTCATCACTTCTCTGCAGGTTGCTATCTGCCTCTACTTTTCTTCCGTCGTCTGCCTCAGCAACAACAGCCCGAACGGGCTCGCAGCTTCATGATCCTTCATGTCTATCCCTCTTTTCCCCGTCCGCGAATGCACCTCGAGCTTTCGTTCGAATATCTCAGGAGCAAGAATCTCTGTCACTGTCGCAGCAGCTATTCCCATTCGAGTGGCGTTTGTGCCCATGTCTTCAGACCTTCTGCGCTGGCATGCGTGAGATACAGCATGTTTTCAAATGGGAACCAGAAGATCGACATTTGAATGGCACGGACGGCTCGGGCAGCATAAGTAATGACCACACGATCGGGATCGTCTCGTAGGGGCTTATAGAACTCTCCCTTCATGCGGCTCATGATATAGGCAATCTTATTAGCCTGCTCATCGCTACCTTTAATGTTGATCACCTTATTAGTCATTGTGGGTACGAGTTCGCTGATGCGCTGTCCATCATATATAGTCGTATGTCCTCCAGATCAACATTTTTTACAACAGTCGTTTTAGTCGGTGGCTCTTTTCGTGAAGTGACTTGGACCTCGATCCTTTGATATACTTTGTGATAGCCGTGGCGCTGTAGCTAAGGAAGGATCGTGGGTGATCATCTAGTTTGGGGTGTGCCGATCTTTAATGAGCATGTATTTGACTGTGCTTGGAATCTACACGCGTGTGAGTGTACTGCTTTCCGAGCGTGGAGTTCGACTGAGAGTAACCGTCTAAGCGCGGAGGTACGTTGAACTCAAGTCCTGGATACCTCATTGACAGAATTGTCACCATTCCAGTGGCACTGCTGTCTAAGCACTGCTTCAATGTCCGTGGACGTGAGAATTCGGCTCTCCGGAACAACCGTCGAGCTTGTATTCGACTATGCCTTGGGTCTGTACAAGCGCGATGACACAGCTTTGCGAGCATTGAGTTTGACTTTCTACGACTGTCTGAGTCTTCAAGTACATAGATTTTCGGGCACCTGTTGCATTATCGGCGGAATTACTACCATCGCAGATACACGCGTGCCCGAGAGGTTGTCTGCCACACGCAAAACCGAGAATCGTCGCGGCCGCAAAGGTTGGCGAGCATCAATACGAGAAAGGCAGAAGCGAGAATTACCACAGTAGCGAACGTTGCCGAGCATCTCTTCGCGATCGACAGAAGCGAGAGTCACCGCCAATGCGAAGGTCCTCGAGCATCAATTCGCAAGAGGCAGAAGTGGGAATTATCACCGAAGCAAAGGTCGTCGAGTATCTATTCGCGATTCGACGGGAGCTACTCAAGCACGAGAGCACACACTTAGAAATTTCAATAAATTTGAATAAAATATGAGTCGTTCATTGTTCCACCCTACCAACGCCATGCTATGTAAATACAATAAAAACACAAACAAAAAGCAAACGCAGAAATCTAAAAAAGCATTTTAAAATACAAAAAGGAAAAAAAAAGAAAAGGAAAACCATCTCAGAAGCGCCCGCCCGCGCGCTTGTTCATCTCCTCAATTCTCTTGAACACCCCCGACGTGTCCTTGCCGACGAGGCGTGAAGGCCCCGGTCCCAATGCGGCGCCCAACGGCGTAACGGGCGTGTTACCGCCCGTTACGCCCTCCGCTGCGGCAGCGGAGGTGTTGATACGTCGCGCTGAGGCCGGAGCCCCCAGCGCCTCGACGACAGCCTTTGCTGCCGTGCGCAGTTGACCTGCCGGCGCCTTGCCAGCCCGCTGCAGCTCCGGGTTGGAGCGCATCACCAGCGCCAAGTTCAATATGAGGTCTGAGACCGTCTGCATGACCTGAAGTGTAAGCATCGGTTGAATATGCGCGGGAGCTCGGGGATGGAGAAGGGGACTTACGTTGAGGAGCTCGTTGGTCGGCTGTTGCAGGCCGACCGGGCTGCTTGCGTCGACATACGAGAGTTGCTCTGTCAGCGCCTTGGCCGCATCCTCGGCCTCCTGCAGCTTCATGGTGGCGTTAGTGAACGCCGTTCTGGCCTCAGACGAGGCGTTGCGCTGTGCGCCTGAACTCATGTATTCGGACAGGCCGCGGCGGATGGTGTCGGTGCTGGACGAGACGGCGTCAAGGAGGTTGTGGAGCGCCATATGCAATTGCTCGTCTCGAGAACGCATCGCGGAAGGCGTGACAGATTGTGCACGAGCTTCTTCCTGGTAGTCTTCCTGCTCTTCCTCAGGCTCCTCTGGGATAGGTCCAGCGATAACTGTGCGGCCCATGAATGAGAATGTAACAGTTCCATCTGCACTCCCCCTAGCGAGAGATGCTAGGCCCTGTCCCACATGTGATGGGCCAGGTGGTAAAGCGGAGTGTCCGCCTGCGGGTACCATTCCACGTTCGATGAGTGCTTGGGTGAGCTCCCAGTCCACTACCTCATTGGCATGTACGATTTGATTGACAATCCTCTCTGGCAAAATCTCTGCAACATCCAGCAGAAAGTCAACAATGACCCTGAAGTCTTGGCCAACCTGAGCATGTTCCTGTTCCATTGCGTCGACGAACGGAGTA
Organism: Rhizodiscina lignyota; assembly: GCA_010015805.1. Taxonomy (NCBI): domain Eukaryota; kingdom Fungi; phylum Ascomycota; class Dothideomycetes; order Aulographales; family Rhizodiscinaceae; genus Rhizodiscina; species Rhizodiscina lignyota. Next base: position 319,208 of record ML978124.1, read on the forward strand.
CCATGTGGGATGTCTTCTTGCTGGGCCTCTTCGATTTCTGCAATAATGTCGCTCGTGACAGCGCGGATAGCGGCGAGCGTGTCTCGAACCTTTGCAGCGTCGTCTAAAACGTTGCTAAAGATGCCTGGATTTGATTCATTGGCATTGTTGAGAATTCCTCGAATGATATTAGCATATGAGTTGTAAGCGATAGCTTGTGCCTTGATCAGTCTGAGTTGTAGGCGGTTCTGCGTGTGGGTGTCTAGAGCGGGCCCTGGCCTTGGTCGACGTCGCTCGATTCGTGCGTGTACATCCAGTTCAATGGACCGAGGAGCATGGGAGGTGGCAGGCCGTACAATTGGCGTGCCTGGGTCGAGGGCTGATGAGGAAGATGGAGAATTCTCGAAAGTGCGTGGAGAAGGCCGCATCCTTGCAGTGGTGTTTGAAGACATCGAGAATGACGTGGACGGTCGCTCCGGCGACAACGTACCGGCAGGCTGCGTAGAAGTTTGAGGAAAGTCGAATGCAAAGGATGAAGAGGTCGCAGATGCAGGCTCAATTGGAGACGCTGCCAAATTCTGCGAAGCCGAAGTCGGCGTAGTGCTGGAGGTCAAAGAAGAAGCCGTGAAAGGGAGAGAAATTTTGCTTATATTGAGCGGTGGAGGCGCCAAGCCGGCTCGACGGCGTGTCGAGTCACGTTCGGTGGATAATGAGGTAGTTGCAATGGAGCTTAGGGAAAGTTTGGATGAAGAGGCAGTGGCGTAGGTATCCGCAGCAGGATCAACGCCCATTTCGTTCTCTCTTCCCTTCCGCCAGTTCTCGATGTCGACGAATTCGTCTTCTCTATTTTCAGATAACCAATCCAGCACACGCTTGGTGATGTCTTGGTCGCTGAGTCCTTGGTTCTCGGGAATTCGCTTGTCCCAAACCAGCCTCGGTGGTTCTTCGAGAGGGTTATCCGCTATTTGCAACGTCTGAAGTTCAGGCAACTGAGCCAGGAAACCAGGCAGTCTCTTAAGCTCATTGTGTGCGATTGAGAATATTCGAAGCCTCTGGAGCAGCACGAGGCCCGTCGGTATTGCCGAAATGTGGTTGTTGCTGACGTCGAGGATGACGAGCTTCGGGGGAAGGTACACAGGGCGAGGGATGTATTGCAAGTTGCATTGTTCAAGCTTGAGGTAGTACAGTTTTCGGCACTCGGCAAATCCTTTTGGGAGTGCTTGCTCGGCATTGAGATTGTTTCCAGACAGCTGAAGTCTGCAGGATGTTAGTCGTAGTCGTTGCATAGTAGAGAGTGCGCAGAAGAAATCTCAAGCCTTACCGTAACAAATTGGGACCTGTCTTGTGGACGATGGCAAGAGGAAGCCGTGTCAACCTCACGCCTGTTCTGCCAGCCGCCAGGTTGAGGTCCAAGCCGTCGTTCTTGAATTGTGCGAATGCCTTTGGGCGTGGCTGCACGCCAGTCGAGATCTTGTCGACATCGGTGGCGACAGCGTCGATGACATCCGCCTCGGCATCATCGTACGGCTCATCGTCGAAGTCCATCCCATCACGCTCGTCGCCCTTCTCATCTTGCGCGCTGGGCGCCGTGAACGTCTGAGGACTGCTTGGGCGTTAGCACGAGCTTACACTGGTCGTTCAGATAAAGTACACGCGACGTGCGTGCGCCCCCGGGGCCTGCATGGCGGCCCAGGGGGTAGATCTGACGAGGTTGACCAATTGTTGCACTGGCCGTTGGACCCACTTCGCCCACAGCCCTAAGGAACCTCACCTCTTGTTCTTTGCCTCACGAATTGCTTCACTCGCCATCAGAATAGCTGCTTCGCTGACTTCTTTGCCTCCACTGAAGTACCTACTTGTCGGCTTCATTAGCGAAGGGTTGTTCATTGAGGTGGTGATGAGAGGTGAAGAGACTGGGCCAGCGACAGGCTGGTGGGCTGAATCTGTTGACACGCTGAAGTAGGTAAGAGTGGATACGAGTTTGCTCAGTGTATTAATTGGCTTGGTACACGAGTGCACCCACTGGCTAAAGCGGACTGGGTAGAATGTAATATAGAATGAGGTAGCCATGGGACGTAGAAAGCGGCGAAACGAACGACAACGCGCTCGAGAATCACATCAATCTGCCCTAGGTACCTGGCATGGGGCAAGCCGGTGAAGTGTGGTAGTTGTAGGTGGTCTGACAGAAGAGAGAGAACTTACATCTTTGAGATTGACTCCTGTGAAGATTTATCAAGAAGAGGAGGGCGGGTATTCAAAGGAGCCGAATGGGGCGGTGACAGATCAACCGAGTCTAGGCGTCGAAGTATCTCGTCCAAATCTGGAAGCATGCTGGCTCAACCGACGCCGTGGTGCTATCGTGATGTTGAGGTTGGACAGTGTTGTGGGAGAGATGGTGGGAGAAGATGGGTGGAAAGCAGAAAACTTTTGTGGGTTTTGGCGAGGCCTGCTGGCTCCTCGTCAGGGTAGGGCAGTGTAGCTTGCAACAATTGCAGGCTGTGAGGTGGATGTATTGACAACGGGGAAGGCCGTCGAACCCTTCAGTCAAATACGCTTTCAACAGCCCATGAACAGGTTCGATGTTGGTGTAAGAGTTGATGACTGACAAGAATCGGAATTTATAGGCGCGAAACTGATTACATAGCTGACCGGTCCGATCGGCGGTGATGCTGCAGAGGTGTGCCTGCCCAGGTGAGACTCATGTGCTGCCTCTGGGCGTTCCCTATCGCTCTACCACCCAATCCTTTGGAAATATCCTCGACTTTGGGAGCCGGGTCTCCACGTATCAGTCGACGAAGCTGCGCTCTCCTCTTATACAACTTCACTATGCTTCATGCACTGTGTGCCCTTGTTCTTCAAGCATCAGCCGCGCGGTCAGACATATGCCAAAATCCCTTGGCCCGACCGAGTCAACAGCGATATCTCGCCCTCTCAACAACACACCTCATATCCGGCTATAGAGACACTGCGTCGACCGTTCCGCAGTTGGATAGTCTATGGTCAGACAGTGTTGGAGGCAGCCGGAACTTGATGAAATGACCAGCGCAGATCTGACGAGTCGGCCACGAGCTGGAGACCTCCAAGGAAAACACCACATGGCGACGACTTCCTCTCCTCGATCTTCTCCGGTTTCTCTCGAGTAGTATTCCTTCATACCAAACGTCTCCTTGGAGAAAAAGAATCAAGCGCAACTCTCGAACGCTCTTTCAGGACGATCATCAATGAACAAGAAGATGGTGATGGGTTAAGGATGTTACGAACATAAACAAGAAGATTTGGTGGATCTAGAGCGATACAGATGTTGTTGAGTTGAGAGGACGATGCTCAAGTACTCCTGGACGTCTGACGCGTGCAAATATTTTGAGGATGCCACCAGAGCCCCGAAGCAGCAGTGATATCTTCGCGACATCGAGGGTATCAAATCAGGGACGAAGTGGCATACTCAATCGAGACTGTAAGAGCAAGAAATACAAGAAGAGAAGTGGAATCATGAATCGTCGTACCACTTGGTTAATCACCAAGTCCAGTACAAAACTGTATCGCATAGGTATCCACACGCACATATTGGTCACAGTATGCCGGAGCAAGCTCACGGGACTTCAAACGCAAGCTTTCGCTGAGGCACATGCTTGGAGGCGACGACACAAGGGACCAAGGTTCAAGTTTGGGTCGTCAATCCCAATGGACCTTTGGGTGGACTCTCAAGAGCATGCCTCCCACAGAGAATGTCAGCCAACACCAGGACGAACTGGAGCCCCTTGGTTCCAGGTGTCGAGAAGTATCTAGGTGCACAAGTACACGATTACTGAAGGCGAGAAGCTTTGCTCTACAGGCCGGTTATCGGGACACCGTTTCTGGATGGCTTCTGAGGCACTCCCAGGACGTCGGTCTTCAACGGAGTGATATCTCCAAAGGGAGGTTGCAGGAGAGCATAGTCCTCACATGCCCAGTCAGATGTGCGTAACTCGAACTGAATAAACCCTCATCGAAAGTAGTAGAGGGAGATTCCACCTTGGCAATCCGCAGAGAGAACGAGTCATCTGGCAGGCACTCGTCGCCAACCGCCTTCCAGACATGCTCTACTACGGTATAAGCCTAAATCACTCAGACTTGGGTCATGACTCCCCCAGAGTGACTGCATCACGACTGATGGAGCTTCAGTCGTCTTCGGTTGTTAACTTCTCGGTATCCGATTGATTCTGCGGGCCTCATCCAACAAGCTGAAGGACTTCCAACAAGCACTGGACGGACACAACATTACAACTAGTCTCCTCCTATCAGGATTCAACTTTAGCTGCCTGGGTACGGCCCGCAGATTGCAACTGCTCGGGTCATGGTAGCCTTTGCATTAAATATTCCAGAGCCCAGCATAGAACCCTTTGTGCGGACCTGGGACTTGACCTGCGTGGTATGCTCAGATGGCCAATGAGATTTCCGTAAGCTCCCTTTGGAACTTATTGGATTTAACCATTTTCAGTCGGATATTGGCCGTCGGTTGCCCGTAACGTGCACTCAGTAACACGATGGACGGGAATCCTCAAAGAAAGCTGACTTTTGAGAGCCGGGAGTCTCGACGCTTGCCTTCGGGGGTAAAGACCCAAGAGCTTGGGTACTCAAACAGCTGTCTGCAGGTCCTCCTGAAGTCAAACCTGGACGCCCTGCGCCAGCATTCAGAGGCCTGATCGTTCATCCTTGGTTGTCATGTTTCCCATACTTGATCTCAGCATATCAACAGGATACGTATGACCTAGTTGTCTCCTGCCGGCGTGAGTGTAGTGCGCCTAGAAATATCGTCCTCCTCACAGCGGATATTGAGATGTGTGGCCTGATGGCCTCTACTGGTGGTCCTCGCTGACAAGCCGTCCAAGCTCTTGTCAAACGTATGCTAAGGACGCACAGCTTCCATCAGCTTGTCTATATCATGTCCGCTCGATGCCTCCCGCGCTGAGGATCTCAAGAGCAGCCATATGTGAGCGGTTGTACTGATGGTGCTACATCGTAGTAGTGACTGCGGTGGTTCCTGATGAAACAGCTCGACGTCTCTCATCGATACTGTCTCTCATGTCATCTGACGCCGTTTCATCTCTTCCTCTTTCCATACTTCTTGTAGTGTAGTTCGTAAATGGCGCAATGAAATGGTGGTGTTGTTAGACTTGCGGCACGGCGTCGAGAGCTTGTGGTGAAAGCTGAGGAAGGAGGCAGGTAGGTAATAGGCAGGTAGGCCTAATGGCAGGTCTCTGCGTCTGTTCGTCGTTATTCTCGCTGATCTGCTGGAGTTCCTTCGCGTTTCTTATTCTCGTCTATGTCTTGAAAGAGGTAGGTATGGTGGGCGGCCAGGAAGGGTTGGGTTGACCACGATGCCGACCGCTGTTTGCTTCTGGTTCTGGACAGAAAACAAACGTGTAATGACAATGAAGAGCCTGGACAGATGTAAATGCTCCTGTCTCTGCTGATTTTTGTTAAGCTCTGCCGTTTGGCCTCTCAGTTGTTGGGTTGGTTGTTTTTGGCACGCCGTCTTGAGAGGGCTGATCGATCATCTACTCCTCGAGGTGATGCAACGTCAGAAAGCAATCGCGTTACAAGACAAGAAGTTTATTAGCATCTGGTTGCTCAGTATTTCTTCGATTTCTCTCTCATCGTCGCCGTCGTTCATTTGCTAAAGAAGGTTGGCTAGAAGATCGGCAAAGCATCCCGCGCTCTCATATTGATCAGGGAAACTTTGTAGACACTGCAATGCACTGGTGGGCACGGCTTGAACCCGAAAGATAAATCATGCACTGGTCAAGTCAATCTAGGGCATCCAAACAGCTGGACTATCCTCCCTGAGCATAGGGGCTCCCATGGGGTGGCTGCAAGAGTGCGTTGCCTGTGGCAATACTCTGCACTACCGCCTAGCGAGCAGGGGTAGGCGCACCGGGGTATATAAGCTCCCCAAATTTCTTTTCTTTCTCTTTCCTCTTCAACTCACAACAACAACTCATCATGACAATCATCACCACAACCATGATGAAAGCAAAATCCATCAAACCAGTGCTTAAAATCTCTCTCTATAACCTCCCTCTGCCTCCTTGCTACTTTATTGTTGCCCTCCGCCCTCATCTGGCTCCTCTGGCTCCTCTTCTGGCTCCTCCTCTGGCTCCTCCTTCCTCTCTTCCGTAAGTAAAAACACCCAACGTCATCTCAGTCTAGCACTAACATACCAAGAATCTTTTGGAAGACTGTCGACGATGTCGCAGCACTCTTGATGCCCCCCTCAACACAAGCTATCGCAAAGTTCGAGGCATTCGGAGACCAAGTGGTCCATTGTTATCTATTTGATCGTGTTGTTAACCATACCAGATGTGGAAGTAATGGCCTCACGGCTTGTTCTTCACGCGTAAGCTCCAAACTGACTGTACTTGTTACTATTCAGGGCGGGCCCAAGCGGAAGACATTCTTCGCGGGTAAGCTTCAATCCAGCTTTGCCGATCTGAGGAGTAATTCCAGACGACGGCATTGTCTGGTGCGGGCCCAACCGCAAGACATCACTTTCACGTCTGATATGCTTAACAGCCATCAAATAGATAACAATGGACTAGTTGGTCACCAGATGCTTCAAATTTTGCAATAGCCTGCGTTGCAGGCGTTAATGTTAACAGAGGCATCAAGAGTGCTGTAAAACTTTACTCCTTAGGTGAAGAGAAGGGGAAAGAGAAAGTGTCATACGGGTAAGTACAACCAGCATGACGTCGAGGCCGCCGAACTGACCCTCCATAGCGCGCAGGTCCATTTTCCCATGGGCCAGACCCGGGCAAGTCAGTAAAAGGCCTTGTGACACCAACAATACATCCCGGGCGCGGATGGTTCCTCATTGCGGTCGACAGCGATGATGCCGAAAAGCTCGACAATCCTGTGCCATTGTGCACCACGTCAACTGCCTCCTCTATGACGGCCTCATACTTGCACAAGATGCTATCGACACCGGCGATTCTTTCCCACCACACACTTCTTACGACAACATTCAGGGATCATGGGCGGAGTTTGATGTCGGACTGGGTCCCGCAGAAGCGCAACGAGAACAAGTCGGCCGACTGCGGTGGGGTTGTGAAGGGCAGCAGGTGGAGATCATGGAGGCGAAGCGAGAGGGGGAACTCGAGCAAGCAGGCGGTATCAGATGGCACTCAGTTTTCTTTGGGTTACTATAGATGGTGGAGGTTTCGGCAATAGGTTATGTTCTCGTTTCATGGCTTCGTTTGCTATCTTGTCATGTGTCCACGCAATGCATCAGACAAAGTTCTAACCAGTGACCCTTTTCAATCTGCCAACGCCATGCATGTAGATGACCCTTTGCTTCTGTGCACGCTAGCCTCCGTGGTATTACATGATTTCTCATCGAAGCGTTCATCAAGAAAAGAAATTAGGCATCGTTTGGTGGCGGAGCATCAGCTGGGAACCTCGCCACCAACTCCTCAATCTTCGGCACAAGTTCCGGTATCCTGAACGGTTTTGAGACGACATCATCCTGCGATTTATTAGCCATGCTTCCTCTCATTCCCATCAAAGCATGGACATAGAAAAAGCGGCACACTTACCATACCCGCAGCCAGCAGTGCCTCAATCTGCTCCTGCCGCGCATTCGCCGTAACCGCAATGATCGGAAGATGCCTCACAAGCTCTCCACTACGCTCCCACTCCCGTATCTTCTTCGTGCAAGTGACTCCGTCCATGACCGGCATCTCCTGGTCCATCAACACAACATTCAGTTCCTTCACCTCCTTCCCATTCGCCGCGTTGTCGCGCCAATGGCTTGTCTCACGCAGTCGCTCGAGCGCTTCGCCGCCGTGGTTCGCCACGTTGACATCGAAGCCCGCGTTGCGGAGCTGCTTCTGCAGTACTCGCTGATTGACAAGGTTGTCTTCGACGATGAGCACTTTGACTTCGCCGTCCTTGCGCTTCGGCCGCGCCGCTGGCTGGGGTGCAAAGTCTCGCGTCTTGACGTCCGAGGACGTCTTGGTGTCGACGACATTGCTGGTCAGGCGCGATATGGTGAGCATGTGACCGGCATCGTCACTGGGTCGCACACTCCGTCGAGCTTTGACGTAGAAGGCAAATGTGCTTCCTCGTCCTTTCTCGCTGCTTACGCCGATCTCTCCGCCTTGAAGCTCTGTCAATTCGCGCGAGATGAAGAGGCCCAGACCGCTGCCTCCATACTGTACGTGCGTGCGAGGGCTCGCTTGCGAGAAACGTAGGAAGAGCATCTTCTTTTCTTCGTCAGACAGACCACGACCAGTATCCTGAACCGCAAACTGCACAAAGACCTCTTCACCAGAGCCCCAATCCGGACCCTGCGTCATGTCGAGGCGCTTTGAGCGCGAGGGAAAATAATCAACCATTCTCTTACTATCAGGAAGATCTGACGGCCTTGTCATCGATGCCCCGATAGTAACACGGATCGTCTTCTTGTTAGCTTCCGTGCTTGTGAATTTGATCGCGTTCGTTGTGAGGTTGATGAGGACCTGCAGGACTCTACTCGGATCGACACGAACCCAGTCAATGCCAAGATCATTAAACGATTTGTCGACGGTGAATCTCATCTCAATAGCCGCAGTTGCAACCTCGCTCTCAAACATCTTGAGAGCACGCTGAACAACTTCCACAGGCCTGACATCAACCGGTGTGACCATCAGCATCGCTGAGTCAAGCTTAGACAGCGTCAGGACATCGTCGACAATACGCTTCTGATGCTGTGCGCATAGTCCGATTGTTTGCGCCGCGTCGATGCTCGAATCCAGAATAGGGTCAAGCTTGAGACTCTCATATGCCGCCTTCTTGTCCGTGGCTGTCTCATTCCGGAAATTGATAAGCGTGGTCGATATCTCGTCTGCGCACTGAAGAATGGCACTGAGCGGGTTGCGCATCTCATGGCTAGTGATGTCAATGAAATTCTCCTGCTGCCTCTTCAGCTCGACCGCCTCTTCCATCTTGCGCTTCTGGAAGCCTTCGGCCCACTTCTGCTGGCTGATGTTCGTGACGCTGCCAAACACGCTTTTAATGTTGCCTTCGCGCGCACTGTATCCTCCTCCGCCATCAATATCCGGATCAATGACATCCGCAGTATACTTTTCCGGATACGCAGAGAAGAGGACCCAAGTGTCGCCTCTGTTGCCATTCTTGTCCTCCCACAATGCCTTGAAGCGGAACTCACAGGTGACAGGTCTTTTGTTCTCGATGAGATCCTTCCAGTAATGTCGTACCATATCGCGATCCTCATCCATGATGGCGTCCATCCAGCGATCCGTGCTATTCGTGTTCTTCGGTACACGCGTTATTTCGTACCAGGTATCGTTGCAGTATGTGATGTGGCCTTGAGAATCCGCTATGAAAAGCCCTGTGGGACTGAATTCCGCCATGCGGGTGAAACGCGTCTCTATGTCTCTGGCCTCTTGCGTGCGAGCGGCAAGTTGCTGGCTTAATTCTATCCTGTCAAGCGCGGCCAATTTGGCAGCCCTCTGACCACGGCGGATTTCCTCTTCGAAGAGAACGACAGAAGCAAGAGAGGTGGCCAGCTGACGACTGAGCAGTTGTATGAAAAGGTGGTAGTCGTCATCATATGGACGGCGAGGGTTGACTCCTAGCACAAGAAAGCCAAGATTCGTCTCGCCAGTCGTTGGATGAACAGGACAAACCACTACAGCATGGCAGGGATCACCAAAACCGCGCCATTCAATGCCGCTCAGCATTGCTTCAGATATGTGGCCAGAGCCAGCGTGTGGAGCGCCGCTACTTTCAGATCCATATTCCAGTGACGCAAGATCCAAATCGATAGCTGACTCGTTTAAATCGGATCGAACGTCCAGTAAGACTGGTTTGTCTAACTTCATGACCTCGCGGAAAATCGGACCAAATCCATCATGTCCTTCTTTGAGATCAATCTGCGCAGGCGCTGCAGGATGACCTGGAGGTACGCCAAGTGAACCTTCAAGAAAGCATTGTTTGGTTCCAAACAAGCTGCTTGAATGGATTGAGCTTGAGTCGCTGTCGTTCTCGTCCGAGACGGAATACAGCAATACGAACGGAGTATCATGTTCGTTGTCTTGAAGTGCGACTGATACTTGGTCCCAGAAGCCTTTGACATCCCTCGCAGTAGCTGTGCGCTCTCCAACCTCTCTGAGGGTAAGCATTCGCCTTTCGGCAATCTTTCGTCGAGTCTTCTCAAATGCAGGGTTGTAAAGACCAGTCACACTGCCGTCAACGCCAACCATAGGAATAATAGACCAAGAGAAGTAGGTCTCTTCGAGGTAATCTGATCGCTTAATGAAGAGACAATCATCATCCTGGCCAGACATCAGTGGAATTCTGTGTCAAAGGCGCAATAACCAAAAATGTGAAAAATAGAGGGACATATTCTTTGCACGTCCAGAGGTATTTGATAGTTGCTTACCTTCATCGTAGCTTCCCCAGTTTGTCGCGCGCTTGTAAAGACGTCCTGGACTTCTTCCCATATTTCCGCCCACGCATCGCGATAGCGCTGGCCCATGAGTCTTGGATGTTTCTGCCCCGCCAACAGAACATATGCTTCATTGTAGATCGCAACCAGGTCCTCCCCCCAATACATTGCCGCAGGATGTGGACTTGCCATGATTAGGTTGCACATCTGCCTTAGATCGGCCGCCCAATGCTCGATGGGACCAAGCGCTGTTGATGCCCAGTCGATGCTGCGCGCGAAGCGGATGTGTGATGGGAGGTCGTCAGATACTGGCAGACGAGTCCAATCAAAGAAGCCTTGTGAAGAAGACGTGTCGGTGGATTCTGGAGGAGAGATGCGCGAGAGCGGCATGGGAGAAAGATGTCTAGATGACGAGGAGTGAGAAAATGGGTCTACTTGCGCAGCAGTAGTTGCACCAAGGACGAACTCAGCTGCCAGTGATGGATTCATCTCCATCGCCTCAATTATACCGCTAGTATGGTTGATTATACGTCCATTGTAGCCAATTTGAGGCACTTTGCTAGGATCTGGCGGCTGAATAGTATGACTTTCCTTTGCCTTCGCATTGACGTCTTCAGGAACGGCTGTTGCAGAGCTTTCCTCTGCTTCACTTGGAGGAGCGGCATTTCCAAAATAATCCGCCGGCTCAGCATCGTCTTTTCGGGGTTTCTCGCGGATGGCTGTGGACTTGGGAGCTGACAAGGAGCTTAATGAGGACTGCGTTTGCGCAGGAGAACTAGATAAAACAGAGGACGCGCTGACGACTCGTAGCCGCTTTCGGATCGTAGAACAAGACCAAGCTATGCCACCGTAGAGAAACGATGGTAGACAAACGTCCAGCGACTCTCCCTGCATTGTCGCACTGAGCAACCAACTCTTGAAATGATAATATTTCTTCGCATTCTCTGAGGTTGGTGAACTCTGAGCCAAACTTGGTGGCCCCCCTGGATCTATAGCTTTCCCAGTAACCAAGTCTAGCCACGCCTGATTGGTGCGCAAAGCGGAATTGATGAACACGATCCGCAATGACCCTGGACTGAAATTTGCGGTTTCTGCCAGATCCACGATGAATGTCGGCCTGCCATCCTGCTCCAGAAGCTCTACGATGCCCACTTCACTCAATATCCTCAAACCCCCAGTATTGTCATCCCACTCAGGTGATATACTTCTTGGGATTCGTTCAGAGGAAAGACGTGGTATGCTAGTTGGAGGCAGCGGGCGGGACTCGGTAAGAATACCACGGGCAAGGGCGACCGTTCTTATACCACTGTCCTCGCCATGGGTCTTGCTCAACATCCTTGCCGCCGCCTCAGAGCTGGAGAAGCGCGCTGGTAACGGAGGCCGTTCGCGTTTGGTATTATTCGAGAAGAATAGAGGTGAAGGAGGCTGATTGGGACTTGTAGGATTCGGAGGAAAGTCGAAGTCCTCGAGGGTATGACGATAGTGGCCGTGTAGTCGTCTTCGCTTGTGGATCGGTGGTGGAAGGGAGGACGGGGGCTTGATGGGCTGAGAGGCCTGAACAATGGAGCGCTTCCGAGTATCAGCAGAGATTGAAACGCTGGCAGGTTCTTCGTTGATTGTCGAGAATGACTTTGGAAGCGATATCGAGCGTGGCTGCAGCGTGGGTCTGTCAGACTGTCGAGGCGCGTTCGAGCTCCATGCTTTGTCTTGCGATGGTTGTATCTGGTTCGGTTTGTTGACTGACGAGGACCCAAAGATAGACTTGGGATTGGAGTTGCTGCTCATAGAGACCAAGTGCTGCTTAGGACGCGGGGAGTACGAGAGGTCTAAGGCATCGCAACGATATCGGGAAATGTCGAGCGGCGATCATCGACGTCAATGGCTGCGGAACCGACAAGCTTTGAAGGGGGCGAAAACGCAAGGAATGGGAATGACGTTCGTGTTGCTAGGGTACTTAGGGGGTATGAAAGAAAATGAAGCCTGCCAGAAGTGTAAGAGGTGCTCGAAAGGATAAAGAGAGCTTGGAAGTGAAAGTGCAGGGAACTGAGTCGCGAGACGGTGGAGATTCTCATCGTGATCGGCCGTGATCTGCAATGGGGCTGATATTTCCCATCCCTCTTAGCGGCGCACCATGGCACACGCCGGCAATTCCATCTTCACCATCGTTCCTAACATGCCTCCGAGACTGTCGACGCGATATTGAGGTGTAGGAAGAAGTCACAGTGGCCATTACCTACTGCTCTCATATTGATCGCCCTACGTCGCGGGCCCTTACTGCGGATGCATGCAAGCTGGAGCCCAGACGCGTCTCTCCCGCCAACCACCAAGCCCAGGAACCGGCAACTCTATCTCAACTTCATCTCTTCCCATGCAGTTCACATGAGAGCCGTACTTGCCCACTCGGGATGTGGAACAATGACTGAGCTCTTACTGAATTGTACCCTGATTGGTTCGCAACTGAGGCTATGACTACTTTTAGGAAGATGCGGTCGACGCGTGGCCGTGGATGTGACGTCTCGGCCTGTAACTTCTCTATTTTCTCTCTGCATATCAGTACCCTCAATGTGGGAGATCCTCTGCTAAGCTCACAGGCTTTCGACAACCGCTTGGCAAATTCATGAAGTCGCTGCCGCCCGTAATGAACGCGTTTGTCGGCAACGTTCAGTGGCATCACTTTCCTCGTCAACAAGTGCCGCCACACTTGCTGAGCTTCTGAAACGGTGACATATCTCTTGTCCAGGCATCTGCACTTGAGAAAATATAGTCAAGGTCATGTTCGACGTGCTCCTCTTCCTACTCCGAGACCTGATATGAATTTGCACGGACTCTTATTCTGCATATGCTAGGTGCTGTTTACTTATGGGTTGCTTATGATGGGCCGGCCCAGCGTAGCGTTAAAGTCAGCCAACTCCAGGACTTGTTGGCTCCGTCAGGGTGGTTCGCGGACGGATGTGCGGAGTCTCAACCATTCCTCAACATTTCTTTTAGTTACGTATCTTTTCGATGTCAATCTCATACCAAATTTTTATCGCACCGGAGAAGAACCAGGCCTGCCATCGGCAAAGCTTGCAGGCCCTTTAATCTTTGATTTTTGTCACATTGTCAGCAGACACTGGGTTTAGCCACCCCGCGAATGAAATGACAAGCCAGTGGAGTCGCCGTCACTCTGATCTCAGAGGAAGGGCTCAAAATGTTGTCTTAGAGACGTGGCACTCGCGGCTTCGCTTGCGTCTGGCGGCCTATTTTGGTGGCAAGCGTTATTGGGTAATTCATTTTGCTATTCTGTAACCCTGTCTTATCTTAATTTATAACATCTGTGATCATACAACGACAGATGGACCATCTCCGAGGACAGCAGACGTCTAGCAGCTTCCATTAGCATATCGACTAGAAGGCCTAGTTTCGATGCACGATGCGCACGATACATACGGCAAATATTTGTTCTTCTGCGATGACGACACCTGTTCCTATCAGCTTGTGTACGTCAGTAATTCTAAAGCGTACGGCTTCTCAGCATCCGTCCACTACTGCAAAAGTTATTGCCGCAAACACTCAGAATTCCTTTGTCCTTGATGGACCCCCAGGCTGCGCGAGCCCCCACAACCTACGAGAGTGCACCAAAGTCAAAGAGTTTATCGGAATTTCCTGTGCGGAAGATCCAGTTTTGCACATGACAGGATGAATGAAGCTCGTCAAGTATGAATATTTAAAGAGGCGGGCTACGAAAGGGCGAATTGCTTCAGTTGCAGGGCAGTGCGACGGACGGTAACGGATACGAAGGATATAAGCAATGGAGTGCGTAATCCAATCCTCATTGGAGTACATAGGTGCTTTGGCAAAAATTAATTATATTCGTTAAAGTGTGACTGGAGCAAGGCATATCGTACAAAGCTTCAGCCATGCTCCCCCTTGATCGAAGTACAGCTTGAAATTACTTATCCTGCACTTTTTCGACATCCAGCGGCGCCAAATGCCTATCCTGTCACCTGCAACATAGTGACGATAAACATTAACCGCCTTATCCATACAGTAAAGTTCTCCGAAACTTAGAAGGGAGCACGTGCACCGAGGAGGTCTGTTCGGGTAATTTCCGGTAGATGGTAGATTATCGGCTAAACTCTGTCTCCAACCTCGTTAAATCGCGCCTTCGGTCGCGTTCTGCAACAACAATATCACAAACGCCAAAATGGTTTACGAGTGGGACGACAAATTCAACGATGCCTATCGGCTCTATGTGGAGGAGCGAATGAATTTGGACCAGGTGATGGAATGGTTCAAGCGCGAGAAGGGTTTTGCTCCGAGGTATGTGTGCAGTCCACCGTAGATGTCGGATGTTAGATATGGACGCGACGTTGCGGAGAGCGCAGTCAATAGTGGCCAAAACCGCTACTTTCCTTCCGTTCCATCATTCTCATTGAGATACAATTAGAAGATTGTTTGGTACGGATTCGGCTGATATGTCTTCACAGTAAACGCGCGTTCCAGACACAGTTCAAGGCGAGTATTTTCAGGTAACCTCATGCTGATTCGGATCTTTGACATCATTGCAACAGAAATGGGATTTCCCAAGCAAGCAGCACCCGCTGCAGCAAGACGAGGACCTGACCACACGGGTCAGGGAGTTGTGGGAGAACAATGTCTCTCAAAAGGACATGCTTCGCATGCTCAATGAAGAAGGTTTCAGCATCAAAGAACGCGAACTCATGCGTCTGCGTGGCCGAAATCGATGGCTACTAAGAACTCCAAACGGTCAGGCACCTGCTAATGACGCCGCAAACGGTACTGTTCCTGTGCAGGAAGACAATGATGTTCTCTCTTCTGCCAAGTCGACTGCAAACGGCAAGGGCACCGACAAGCAGGCTCCACAAGTACAGCCTGAAACCGATGACACCTTGATTGAGCGGCAACAACAACTTCTTCAAAAGCGACAGGCAGAGAGCGACGAACGATGGACTTCTCGCAAGCGCCGCAGGCGAACGCGAGGATGGGCTGGCCTGCCTGCAGATCCCGAAGGCCCGCCTCGTTTCCCTTCGGAGACCACCATTGACGAGAGCAAGGTCATCTTGAAAATGGACAATGACTTATATCGCCAAATCCGTGACGAATTTCAAGCAATTTGTGAAGAAGAGGGTGTCATCAAGAAGACCCTTGCTGGGCCAGAGAAATGGCAGGTTGTCAAGGATCGACTCATTCAAGAAAACGAGCATCTGCAGGACGTCATTTACAATGACAATGTCGACACTACTGACCAAAAGTTGCTTTCACTAGACGTCATCTGTCTTGACGTGACAAAGAGAATGCGAGTAATGCAGACGCGTGTCACTATAGCGGATGCGAAAAACACACTGTGTATCAATCCGGAAGAGAGCAGGCAGATCCGAGCTGCATTCTATTCGAAGCTCAAGAGCGACAACTTCACCAACAAGACTGACTTGGGCAACAAACGCTGGAATGAAATCAAACAAGAGTGGATCGCTGAATCCGAGCTACTGCAGCGCATCTTGGATCCGGAAGACCCAGATCACCAATCAAAAGTAAAAGCCCTCGAAATGCTTTGCCGAGACGTCATGAAGCGCTTGCGCGACGACCAAGCACGACGTGATCCTAATCGACAGAAACAACTCACCGGCCCGGGTCCTGGGCCAGCTCCTCCGCGACCATTCAAGACAACTACGAATGGCGCTATTACCGCTCCTCCGCCTGCACCTGTCGAACGTCCCCATCGTCCGCCGCCGCCGGAGACTAACCAAGCAAGTGTTGCGGAAACGGAGCAGCTGGCTGCAGAGCTTCTCACTCACGCAAGTGCGACAGACCTTCAAATCGATCCATCTCTACTTCTCGCCGCCAATGGCGCTCTGCCTCAAGCTGAGCAAAACCACTACTCGGATTACGCCCCTGCTCCCATGGCTGTCGCATCAGCCGCACCCATGTACTCCACTCAACCTGCACAAGCCGCATCGATGGGCGTCTTTGTCAGGCTGCATCCACATTCTCCTCTCCAGATGGAGCCGAAGATCTGGTTGGGAACACTGAGCTCTGGAACGGTCGGTGAATTGAGGCAGTTGGCTGCGAGCCATCATCCTGGATCGCAAGTTCTCAGGATCGATGGCATAGTCAAAGACGGGAATACTGGGACAGAGGTCAGCTACCTGATCGACGACGATGCCAAGCTCGGTGGATACCTTGCCCATGTGACTGGCGGCGATGCGATGTTTGAGGTCAGGCTGATCGGTGGTAGTGGAAACATGAATGTCAGGGCCGGCTTTTGATGGCTGAGGACATGACAGCATGAACGCTCTTGGGAAAGCTGCAGCAAGACTGAAGCATACACTACATTCTGCTCACAGAACTATCCACTGTTCACTGTTATGTGGGCTGTGTAGCTGAGTCTACCGGTCACTTCTGTTAATACTCTGGTTAGTCTGCAATTGAAACAATTTCTACATCCACCGCAAAAGACAACTGGTGCTTCGATGTCGGCACCATTTTTATTTGCGACATGTGGATCGATCCTGTCTCTTGCATTATTCTTGGCGAGTGCTTCGATGTCGACTTTTGCTTCGCTTTCGACGATTTCGTCACTTTCGACCACGGATCTGCCATGTCGGAAGTAGATGAGTGCTGGTACCTTAACGTGAGGATGCCCCCGCTACAATACGAGAGATGTTATGTGCACAATGTTAAATGAGAGCGGAAAGTTAAAGCATAGCTATGAGAGCGAGGGTCATTGTTCTTCTGCCTGCATAATATTCCCGCATCTGGAGTCGTGTCCGTCCTTCGCCGTTGGGGATGCCTTTCTTGTCCTGCTTTTCTAGCAAAGAGCACATTCAACCGCGCTTCGGCCAAATATCGCACGTGTGTTGATGTTGCATCGTTCGCATTGCTGGTGTTTCACCTCGAACGCAACCACAATTGCTTTAGACCCGGCTTTACGGATTGGCTGTAGAACTTTCATTCAAACTCATCTGAATCTGTATCCCAGTCTCTTTCGTTAGTAGGCGCTTCCCCATTTACCGGGTACCGGTCCGGAATGAATCGGAGTTGATATTCGAATGCGCCGCCAGCGCCAATCATATCATCATCCCTTGCTGGTCGGGCAGTATGAGGCCACTGGCGTTGCAGGAGGTTAGCCGTTGGCATGTGGGCTTGAATCTTCGTCAGCAGCTTCTGAAAGTTTGGGCGCGGTGTCCGTTGAGGCTCATACAAGTCTTAACGAGGTGTTTAAGCGCATAGCTGTACATGTTGCTTTTTCTATGCCAGCGGTGGGCTGTACCCCCTTTGGCAATATTATGAGATCCGACATAGGGGCGTTCCCACTTCAAGCCTAGTGGATTGGCTTTCCTTTCCATGAGACAGTACATAACCATGCCGACGCTCCACACATCGCTCCTCTGACCCGGCGCTTTCGGGTAGTTTAGATTGGGGAACCTCTCCTATTTCGTCGTCAGTTCTCGTTCGTCTTTGAAACAGCAAGACTAACTGGAGCTCTCCAACCGAATGTACCATCCTGCACTTGGGTGGGTACCGCCGCTGACTGCCCCTTGGCATGACCAAAGTCTCCGAGGAACGCGGAGGGATAAGCAGGGAAGTTGTTTGGAAGGATACCAGGGATGCTGTCTCCGAGAAAAATATTGCCCAACTTGATATCGCTGTACTTAACTCAGCTCAAGAAAAGCTTGTGCGGAGGAATGAACGTACTTGTGTAACACTGAACCAGGAGGTAATCCTCTCATGCGGCGACGTGGCATAACTCGTAACGCAACGCCGACAGTAGCCAAGTCCTCGAAAAGTTTCCACAGAAAAGGCTCAGGCACCCTAGAAAGTATGAGTATTACCAAGAAGGATTATCTCTTATTTAACGAATAAGACTGACCAAGGCTCCGGGGGCCGTGGACCTTTGGTTATGCTCTTATGCTTGTATATTCTAACGAGACTACTAAGATCTACCAACGTCAGTGGGAGATTAACGTCGTCAATGCCAGGTAACATACCACCGTACGGGCAATAGTCCATAAATATTGCATATCTTAACGTATCCGCAACCGGGAAGTGCCTGCTGGATCTGAACCCAACAACGTTCCTTGGGCAAATGCTTGCTGCATGCCGATGGTAGAAAATCTCGTTCATGGGATGATCCATACTACCCGATAAACGATCTGCGAATTTGAGTACGGCGCGGTCGTCAATTTGCTCGTCGTCATCGATGGAGAGACAGAGGATATTAGAGCCGAATCCAGCTTTGTACAATACCCTCCAATGAAGCCACTCACGACCCGGGTTTGGCGGGGGGTGCTGAAACCACCAAGCCGGTGGATCCGGTAGTTCTCCCAGATCAGAATTCATCTCTTCAAAGGCTCTTCTTCGCATGTCCAGCCTCCAACGTTCATCCTCCCAAAGTGTTTTGTCGGCGGCTTTGAGACGTTTCCACTTCCGCGACATCAGACCCAAGATCGCCCTGTATTTCATCTTCGGCGCTCTTCGCAGGTCGCGATACCACCTCTCTCTGCTGTGGGTGAACCAGACATCCCATGTGTTGAAGTGCCTTCCTCTGTTCACGAGCATTCGCCAATGGAATCTACGATGAGGGCGGCGCTCAATTACCCTATTCGTCCGAATTCGGTGACGTTCAGTAGCTGCGGGATGCGCCATCGCCTGCTCCCGGCCGCGCTCCATGGCTGTTAGCGGATTATCCGGTGGCTTGTTCATGATGGTTATATCTCAGTAGCAAGCTGTCGTAACCTGGAAGTAAAATATTGGCGGGTGTGCGAGAAACAGGAAGGTGTTGCCAGTTAGAGGTAAGTTGAGGAGCGCCGCAGTTTTCCATAGTTTACGTCCTTTGTCTTTGTCTGCCCTCTTCTTGCGGATATCGACCAAAAATGAGAGCAACCACTACACCGGCACCCTTTGTAGAAGCATTCAACAAAGGGTCGGAATGGTAGCGCAAGAAGAAGCAATCAGGGAATGCATTGTTCAGATATTTGCCAGTCTCAGTGGTTTGGACTTGTTGCTGCGAACGTCTTCCACGAAATTCTTCACCTCGTCCGCATACACTTGCGTCCGCGGTACTGCATGCTTCCAGGGATGCGGCCGGATCCTGATGTTCTCACACCGGCTGATAAAGAAAGCTTGACGTTCTCGCTGTGACTTTTCTCTTTGCCACTCTTTCTGTCCGAAAAATGCCAGCGTTGGAGTACGGATCAAATTCTCTCGTTCGGTTTCAGGATAGAACAGCCAATAAACAAGCGGCGTGGGAAAGCGATATGGATTGGCCGAGAATGTGACAAGAAACTCCAAAGGGGGGTGCCACGACGGCAAGTACTTCTGCGTGAGAGGATGTGAACGTCTGCTTGGTTCAAGCATTGCTGCCAGTGAAGCAGCAGAGCATCCTCCTTGAGAAAAACCCAGAGCGCCTACGAAGGGTCCATGTTCTTTCAAAGCTTTCCCCCATATTTCCATTGCGGCCTCGATTCCAACATGACGTTGCCCGACCTCGTCTGTTTCCCACCAACTCCGTTCGTCATCTCCAGGCTTCCAGTCTTCTTGACGAGCGTGGATGTAAGCTGTACCAGCAATGTCACATGGTCCAGTTATGAAAACGAATTCGTAACCTAAAGGCGAAAGCGTATCGACAATAGTTGCGGTGCGCCGTCGAAACATAACCCCCGACTGCCCAACGCCATGAAGAGCTAAGATTTTGGGCATGATGACTTGATATGTCACCAAACTTGCGGACTTTTATGGTTATAGGACATGAAGAGAGTGACACAAATTACATTGAAGACATTGACAACTCTCAAAAACGAAATCACAAAGGACACTTGAAGCAAAATGGTACCTCGGCGTAGAAGGGAAAGGCCGAAAAACGCCGAGCAGCGTGTACGGACGGCTGCGTCTGGATGAGAGCATTTTCCACAGGCGAACCATTTCTGAAATACTGTCATTTCAATTTCAACTCCACTGAAACGTGAAGAGCCACTAATTTTATTAACTATACCTTTCTGCAAAGAAACCCGATGGCTCCGGGGAGATATGATCAAATAGAAGGTTCATGGTGAACCTCTGAGACCATGAGAACGGAGAGGTGTAAGTAGTTTTGCCTCTGTTAATTCTTTTCGTCCGTTCCAAATCTCTTTCTTCGCATTATGTATTTCACCACGAGCACGTCGCGTGCACTCTCCCACTAAGAAGCTTAAACTCAATAGCCAAGTAAAACGTCTAGGCTCTACCGTTTCCGCTATCCAGAGCGGCTGTGGCGCCGCCGAATGTTTGATGCTGTGCCTCCTCCTCACCTCCAACTACCCCACGGCTACCCTTCTCCGGCGAGTCAAGCTCGCAATAGCCAATCGCATCCTATGAAGCTAAAACCCGAAACCAACCACACCAGTTCCAAAGTCTTCAAGTATCGGTGAAACTTGTCGGTTCCTTCCCCGACCTTCCCCAGGATGTGGTCCATGCGGAGTCAGAACCTGGGATCGCTGCAGTCTGGGGTAATGGTTACCTCTGCGGACCACGGAAACGGTACCAGCCGCGAGTCTAATGACGAGCCTCTACTGCATGATAGATGTGACGGATGCGCTAAAATGCTTGTGAGAGGAGCGTATATTATCATGAGGATGTGCCTCCTCGCGCTAGGTGAAGTGTCTTCCTGTCAGATTTCTCTTCCCTTTCTTCTCAGGTCAGGCCGAGAAGTTTCACCATGGCGGAAGAGAAGGACACCATCGCTCATCAAGAGATGAAGCAAAGAACCCAAGAGCCAGAGCCAGAAGTCGCGTCTTCCAACCCAGACGACCAAGTCGAGAAAGGTGTTGAACGGAATGTCTACCCTACAAGTGATGAAGAATACGTCGTTACCTTCAAGACTTGGGTTGTAGTGGCCATTCTAGCATCAGCATATGGTGTACACTGAGTTGCTTCGACTTGAGTGCTCAGGCTGCTGACGAACTAGCAGGTCTCATTTTGGATTGTTCCAGCAATTGGCGTCATCGCCACTCAAGTCGCGACCGACCTTGGTGATCCGACCGCTGGCGTCTGGTTTACTTCGCTGTACACCGTCTGCAATGCGATTGCTTTCATGATATGCGGCGCGAACTCTGACCTCTTCGGACGACGATGGTTCTTGCTATTTGGCAATGTGCTTATGTTCGCTGTATGCATACCCCAGTGGAATTGGCGGGCCAGTAAGGGCTCATAACAAAAAATAGGGACATCTGATGGGCGGCCTTGCCAAGAATGGAACGACTATAATTGCAGGATTCGCGCTGATCGGATTCGGTGCTGGAAATGCGCAGTTGGCTGCATTTGCACTGCCTGAACTGGTACGAGACAAAATAGCCCTTTCTGTAGAAGTTAGCTAACTCGTAATTTCACAGTTGCCCAACAAATGGCGGCACATCTCCGTCACAATTGCTGATCTAGGGACATGGTTGGCGGTTGTCGTTGGACCCATAGCAGCACGATACGCAATTGCTCGCGGAGATGCATGGAGATGGCTCTTTCACGGTCCATCAATCGGTGCATTCTTGTCTTTCTTCGGACTGTATTTCTTGTACTATCCTCCTCAGCACCCTCGCGGACTTGGTTTCAAGCGGGCTTTGAAGGAGCTTGATTACATCGGAGGTGTACTGTTCATACTGGCGGCCACATTGATTCTGATTGGTATCGTCTACACCGAGATTATTCCGTCCAGCAGCGGAAGGGTGAATTTCCCCATTTTATCATAATTGACGATGAAACTAACACCTGATAGGTCATCGGCCTCCTTGTCTCCGGCTTTGCTACTCTCGTCGCCTTCTGTCTCTACGAGCATTTCGGCAACCCGAAGCAACCACTCACGCCCACGCACATTTTCACTAAGGACTATGGCCGAGAATTCACATTTCCTTTCATAGTTGGATTCGTGGTTACTATGTTTTACTACATGACGAATATAGTCTTTCCGACTCAACTCTCCGTCTTCTACACGAACGAGACGACACCGCTGTCCACGACGCTGAAGTACTCTCTCCCATCGAACCTCGGCCTCGTCTGGGGCGAGATCTTACTTATCACATGCGGCACGCGCCTGGCTCGTCTGGTGAAATGGAAGTGGACGTTGGCTGGCTCTGTCTTCATAATGGTACTCTTTGGAGCGCTTCTCGGACTTGGAAACCCAACAAACAAGGGCATGATGTTCGCATTCGTCTTCATAAGCCAAATGGGCTTCGGATGGGCTCAGATGCTGAGCATCACGTTCATTCAGTTCGGCGTGCCGCAGGTTGAGCTCGGAATCTCGGGCGGTTTGGCTGGCGTATCGCGGTTTGCGGGAGGTGCTATTGCCATTTCCGTTTACAGCACGATCCGTAAGTGCACTCGTAATGATCTTCGTCAATAGCTGTCGAAACTGACATCACCAGTGTCGAACGTTCAAGCCACCTGGGCAGCGCGACTCGTCCCTCCTGCTGCCATTGGTGCTGGCCTTCCACAGTCCTCGCTAGATGCGCTACTCAAGGCTCTTCCGCTCGGCTCTGCTGCACTGGAGAAGGTGCCAGGTATCTCTACAAGAATCATCCTCGCAGCAGGCGCGGCTCTGCAGGAGACGTACGTGCATGCACTTCGCGTAGTCGCCTTGGCAAGCTTGAGCTTCGGCATCTTGGCGATCATCTCGTGCGCGCTGTGCAACGACATTGGGCCCAAGATGAACGAGAAGATCGAGGTCTTCTTGGAGAACGATGAGTTTGCAGATCGCAATACTTTCCATTAACGGTGGCGCATCTTCGGAAAGAGCCGCTTGCGGGAGCTAGTGATAGTTCAGAGATATTTAAAGGATCAATATTTTGAAGAAAAAGACGAGAGACCGACCGGGGCGGCTGACTCAGTTTCGGCCACAAATTCCTCATTTCAGGCTGTATATAAAAAGGAATGAATGCTGGTACCGAGCGCTGTATGTCTCAATTGTGAGCTCGAATAACTCTCGAGCCTTCACTGCGACAATTGAGTGACAAAATCAAGAAACGAAACAGACGAACGTTTCCCGAACAGACCCTCAGCCCTGCCAGAATTGGAGCGTAAGAAGCGTGCTCGACGATCGGCATTATGTGGAGTACCTTCTGAGCCGCCAGGGCAGGAGGTGGTGCTTGCGTTGCTTATGACGTTGCTCGCCCAAGCGGGCGGAAGGCGCGGGACTGGGCGTGGAAGCTGCTGCGAAGGCCGTCGCCTGCTCGTCCGCCGCTTCGTAATCGCATAAGACGCTGAGTTACTCCGACTCGCACCGAGTGCATGCGGAGTACATAATGCCAAATACCTCGTGAGCTGCACGAGGAGGAGCAATTGTTTGCTGCTCTTTAGCCTTTCCTCTCAATAAACGCCTCCTCGCGGGGTGGAAGGGCCAGCAAAACGAAGAGCAGGATCATCGTATTCAGCCTCACACGCACATCCACCGCCCGCATTGGGCCCTCCGCCGGCCCCCAGCAAGCTCCAGGTCCCCGTCAGGCCATTCGCCTCGTTTAAAGACCCTTCCTCGACAGCTTGCGTGACACGGCCGAGTCCCTTCTCCTGCACCTCTTTCCTGTCCTGCGAGCCTCGCGCTCTCCTCAGCAGCTGCACCACCATGTCGCAGGCGACGGCCTCGAATATCTGGGCGAAGACGAAGACGGGCGGCAAGGCGGGCTTCGACCAGGTCTGGAAGTGGGCCGACAAGCTGGGCGCGCCCGTCAACCGGCTGAGCAACCGCATTGGCAGCGAGTCGTTCTGGCCGACGACGCTGGACAAGGAGAGCGACAAGGCGGCGCGCATTCTGAAGAGCTTCTGCAAGGATGGCTTCTACACGCAGGAAAAGGTGGATGAGGGAGTGAAGGAGGAGGGCGTCCCGCAGGGGAAGCAGAGAGTGCTGAAGAAGATTCCGACAGAGGTGAGTCTGGTTCTGCTGCTTTGTCTCGGCTGGTGGATGCATACAGCGTGGCTTTGGTGGGACGTTGCGCAACAGTACATATGAGCTTTCAAGCTGGAGGTGAGACTTGGCGAGCATATCGCTGATCTACTACTTCTTCACAGGTCATTCAAAATGCCAAAGGCCTCGCAATCTTCACTGTCATGCGCACTGGTCTCTGGATATCCGGAGCCGGTGGTAGTGGCATCCTCGTCGCTCGATTACCCGACGGATCATGGTCCCCTCCTTCTGGTATCCTCCTTCACACTGCCGGTCTCGGCTTCCTTGTGGGCGTCGACATCTACGATTGCGTTATCGTCATTAATACCGAAGAGGCACTCGAAGCGTTCACGAAGATCCGATGCACACTCGGCGGAGAGGTCACTGCTGCAGCCGGTCCAGTCGGAATGGGCGGCGTGGTCGATTCAGAAGTGCACAAGCGGAGATCACCGATATTCACATACCTGAAGAGCAGAGGTTTCTATGCAGGCATTCAGGTGGATGGAACGGTCGTAATAGAACGATCGGATGAGAACGAGCGTTTTTACAACCAAAAAATACCGGTTGGCGATATTCTCAAGGGCAAAGTTAGACATCCACCACGGGAGCTTGATACACTAAAGAATACCATCAGAGCAGCAGAAGGCTTCCAGGTAGACGACGAAGAGCTTCCGGAAGGCCCGGCTCCAGGCGACTTTGAGCTTGAAGAGCCGGGCCACATGTTTGGCATCCCAGACAAGGAAGATCCCGACCCCTTCGGCTTCAAGGCGCTCCAAGAGCAAGGCCTCGACATCCGCGAAGCCGGCTCGAAAGCACGCGCAAGCCAAGACGAATTCGACTTCCGCCCCAGCCCGACCAGCCCCATACACAGCATCATCAACCGACGGAGCATGGACACCACCAGCCTCAACCGCGGAGACAGCAGGAGGAACAGCTGGCGCGTAAGTGCCCTAAGCACCGCGAGCCGGATGACCGACTCGGGGACGCAGACTGATGTTGACGAAATGGAACAAAGGAGTCCCTACAGCGCGACGTTCCCCTCGGGGGACCACCTGTACCGGCGGAACAGCAGGTCGCCGGCGGAGAGCAGCGGCCACAGGAGCATGGACGGCATCCCGGAGCAGCGGGCAGCTCCGAGGATGCTGCAGAGCCCTCCAATGCTACCACCTAGGCGGAATGCCGCGCCGCGGCCTCCTCCTATCGATGTGGGTTTGGAGCCGGATGATGAGGAGGATGGTGATGCCGATGGTGAGGAGGATGCAGTCGTGCATAAAGTGCAAACTGCTACAAGATCGCCTTCTTCTGCTTCGGTTTCGACTGGCATCCAGGTCATCTCGAAACCACGGTTAGTGACGGTTCACAAGGCGACACCGCCGAAACTGCCACCTCGAAACCCCGACAGAGGGAGTAGGAGACTGAATGGAGTTGATGCCCCCATCAGTCCCATTTCAGCGACTAGCTCTGTTGGCCAGATTGCGGACAAACGCGTCGAGGAGAGCTCAGAGACTGGCAGTGGACAGACGAGGGCGGAGAGCATGTCAAGCTTTTCGGAGGCGAGGCACAGCCCTGACATTCACAACGAGAAGGAGATCTCTGAGGGCATGCAAGAGGTCGATTTGGGCAATGTGTGGAAGGACGAGAAGAGCGAGAGCTTGAAGTCGCCAAGGGAAAAGGAGGACGATGGGTTCCAGGAAGTCGAGCTGAACCACAAGTCGACTGAGGACCATAAACCAGCTGAGGACCACAAGCCAGTTGAAGACCATAAGTCAGTTGAAGACCACACGCCAGTTGAAGACCACAAGCCAGTTGAAGACCACAAGCCAATTGAAGATCGCAAGCCAGCGGAGACGGAAGAGAAGAGAGAGGTCACACCCCGACCGAGCGAGGACGTCGTGGAAGAGAAAAAAGAACTCTCATCCAGAATGAGTGGCGACATGGTCAACTTCCGCGCTGGAATGAGGATAGATGACGACGACGACGACGATGATGACGAGCCCGTGAAGAGCACACCTGGTGCTTGGTAGTTTCTCTCTCGGTATTAGCTATGACGAATCACGGCAGGCGTTGGGCGCTTTCCATTGTTCGATTATCTGTCCTATCATTCCTTTCTTGATGTACACACCTTTTGGGCAGTTGGAGGCCAGCTAGACGAAGATGGAACCTACCTAGTGGGAGGACACAGCGCATGGATATTTTGGGTATTGGCATTTGGGCTCTGCGAATGCGACGAAAAAGGAACGGGTATTTTTGGTTGATATGCGGATTATGTACTCCGCATGGCATGAGACATGACGATTAGATAGATAAAAGATGACCTTTAATACGCATGGAACTGCTACTTGTTCTCCTTCATCTTGAACCTTCCTCGATAGTGATGAAATAGTCGGCTGCCGAGCAAGCTGTAACGTCTAAAGACAAGCAGTTTTCGCTCTTCAAGAAAATCGAGACTGTCCCAGGAGGCTTAGTTCTACGCCTTTTGGAGTGTGTATACCTGTATCACACTGTTGGGAAACTTACCTGTTATCAAGGCTTAAGGGTGATAAAATACTTGGCCGTCGGACAAGCTGTAACGACCGAGGGCGGCCTTCTCTTGCTCCTCACGTGGAGCGAGATTATTTGTGAAGGTTTAGTTATAAGTTGTTTGGGGCGTACTTTATCATAGCACAACATTGAAAACTCTGCGCTCTGCGTTGCTAAGAGAGGCTCTCGAAGTCCCTAATTGCGCTGACTATCGCTCTAGCACAAATGCCCTGAAGCGACCGATCCACTGGGGACAAAATGTAGAAGCTATGCCGGCAAAGATCCATATATAAGAAGAAATTGAACGCACGGCTATCTGGGTACATGCTTATTGCTCTTTTCCGTAAGTTCCTTTGCTGACAGCTCCTCTCGAACCACCAACCATAGCCAGTTGCAGTTAATTCGGTTCGCAGAAATATTTCCACTCTGAGCCCGGACAGGAAATAGGAGACTCATTGCAAGGGCTAGAGTACAAGATGGTCAGTCACTCTTTTTAAGGCGGTGGAGCTGTTACCCCGACTCACGTGCAATCGTATCCGGGGATAGGCGATTCGCTATAGACAAATGCAATCCCGGAACGAGGCTGAAGAGGCGTGGCCTGAACGGTAACAGCGGCGCTGGCGAGAAGCATGAATAGAGCGTTGGCGAGTGGTGAATACATCGTTTGGGAGACTTTGATGACGGCGTAAAGAAGAGAGCAGATTGCGGATAGAGAATCGAACGTGTAAAAGGGCATTCAGTAAGTCCATATACTTAAATATTAGCTTATGGTGATCAATCCCCCTGTAGCTACTCCAGGAGAGGAATTCCGCGATGCCGCGATACCAATCAGAACAGAGTCATACACGGTCTCGTCTTAGACGCGTCCGCGTCTTACATGACGGGGAGTGAAAATGTTCTCAAATTCGACAAATACGGGCGATGGGCAGTCAGCCAGCAAAAGCCTTAAATGCCTAGAATGGAATTTACCCATTCAGAAAAACATGATGATATTCAGGGACGTCGGACAAAGTTGTAAGAAAGCTTTTGGATCTTACATAGGCGCGGAGTACGTTGGCGGGTTCCACCGCAGGGTTAGGGTTTGTGAGATCTGTGATCGACTCCTTAGACTTTGCCCTTCATCCTCCCCTTTGCTCACACTTAGGGCCATTTCATTCGTCTCCAAAGCTTTTGACTCTCTCCCAGCATTGTCACGCTGTCGCCTGTCTCGCAGCTGCAGGAGCGTAATTCATGGACACTCGAGTACACCAATCGGCTGGTTGTAGATCCTTCGGAGTGGAAGGTTCTCTGGCGCAGAGTGTGTCTCGAACGCTGCGCCCCATCGTCAGTTTTACAGATTAGACATCAGTTGGACGCCGCCGCAATACGTACAATCCTCTCCATGTTCAGAATCCTTTGCGACAGCCACCGCACTGCGGCTCCCTTCTACTTCCGTACACCTTTTCATCGCTGTGTCTTTCACTACTGAAGTACAGCCTTGAGCTGTGCCACATTAAAAGTGCTATGCAAACCTTATCTGTCCATTTCATGATCTGCTTCATATATCGTGGTTAGCTATCATTGTTTGTTTCTCTTTCGGCGTTGAACGATAATGTCACGTCTACAACCACTACCTCTATGCCTCATACTGTGGACATATGCTGTTGGAACAGCCTCAGCCCAGTCGTTCTTCCCGCCCCCACCAGAGCACGTTACGACAGTCCAATCGAAACTTGAACCAGGAATAACAATAAGCTATAAAGAAGTATGTACAGATATGAAAGATTCGTAACAGGAGTAGCCTGCGAACGGGCACGAAATTGCGTGGGGACGAAGCTTCGCTTTTTTGGGGAGAGAAATAGATGCATTCGTACTTTTGAGAACAGTCGCTGACATTCACATGTACAGCCCGGAATATGCGAGACTACACCAGGCGTGCGATCCTTTGCTGGATATGTTCATATGCCCGGAAGCGTCCTGGCGGATACCAGCATTGATGCAAATTATACTCTCAACACATTTTTCTGGTTCTTCGAATCGAGAAAGGATCCACAGAATGCACCATTGAGCATATGGATGAACGGAGGCCCTGGAAGCTCGTCAATGCTCGGCGCTCTACAAGAGAATGGACCTTGCAAAGTGAGGGCGGACTCCAACTCCACGGTGCTGAACGAGTGGTCTTTCAATAATGCGGTCAACATGATCTATATAGGTAAGCGGCCTTGCTCTTTGAAGAACCCCTCCACATGAAATAGCATATCTCCGACATGCGTTGGTAATGGACTGGTTCTGTTCGACCCGCCTCATCTCTTCAGAGTCGACGTCTGCAGACGACGACGAGGACACCAAGGCACCATCCTAGAGCGTTGCAAGGGAAACACTGACGCTGCCGCAGGACCTGAGGCAGCGAATGGTCACTCCTCTACCTTCCGCCACTATTGCCATATTTCTATCATTGTCACAGCTGCTAATTATGCGATTACTTAACAGATCAGCCTCTCCAGACAGGCTTCAGCTACGACATCCTAATGAACGGTACGATCGATCCCAACGGCGGCGTAAGCACGTTCGATTCGAGCAACAAGCCTTCAAGCTCCATAGACTGGTTAAATAGAGAAGGCACCTTCTCCTCGCAGAGCGCAAGTAACACTGCGAACAATACGGAGAACGCAGCTCGCACTCTCTGGCATTTTGCCCAAGTCTGGTTCCAGGA
Organism: Rhizodiscina lignyota; assembly: GCA_010015805.1. Classification (NCBI taxonomy): domain Eukaryota; kingdom Fungi; phylum Ascomycota; class Dothideomycetes; order Aulographales; family Rhizodiscinaceae; genus Rhizodiscina; species Rhizodiscina lignyota. The sequence goes on from ML978124.1 coordinate 348,728, forward strand.
GTTTCCCGACTACAAACCGAACGACAACCGCGTGAGCATATGGACCGAGTCGTATGGTGGAAAGTATGGTCCAGCGTTCTCGTCCTTTTTTGAAGAGCAGAACGAACGTATCGCCAATGGCACGTTCAAGGTCAAAGGGGAGCTCTATCAAATTCATCTCGACACGCTGGGAATCATCAATGGCTGCATCGACAGTCTGACGTCAGAGACGGGGTACCCAATTATGGCCTTCAATAATACATATGGCATACAAGCGATTAATCAGTCTACCTCCGAAGCAGCAATCTCAGCCTTCAACAAAGTTGGAGGGTGCAAAGACCAAATCAACAATTGCCGCCAGAAAGCCGCACAGCTGGATCCCAACTTCACAGGCGCAAACAATCAGGTCAACTCCGCGTGCCTCGATGCCTATACTACCTGCCAAGAAGACATAGAGAATCCATATCTTGACCTGTCCGACAGGTCATTCTACGACATCACGGCCCCATCAGCAGATCCGTTCCCGCCAGAATACTACAACGGATTCCTCAACCAAGCATGGGTGCAGAAGGCCCTCGGAGTACCACTGAACTACACGGAAAGCGTGGGCAGCGTTAACGAGGCCTTTTTCAACAGTGGTGATTACCCGCGAGGCGAGTTTCTACAGGATCTCGGTTTTGTGCTCGACAGCGGAATCAAAGTTGCTATGGTGTATGGCGACCGCGACTATGCGTGCAATTGGATCGGCGGAGAAGCGTCAAGCTTCGCCGTACAGTATTCGAACGCGAAGCAATTCGCAAGTGCAGGGTACACGGAAGTGAAAGTGAACAGCAGCTATGTGGGTGGAATGACGCGACAGTAAGAGAGTCCCACATCTGCGCGGGTGAGTGAGTGCTTACAGATACAAATCTAGGTACGGCAATTTCAGCTTCACGCGTGTTTTCGAATCCGGCCACGAAGTTCCCGCATACCAACCCGAAACGGCGTGGAACATATTCAACCGCGCGATGACAAACGTCGACATCGCCACAGGGACTGTCTCGACGGTTGGCAAATCCCCAATATACAGCACCAAGGGTAATTCATCAGCATTCAACATCAAGAACGACGTCCCGCCAATGCCGAAGCCGACATGCTACGTGCTTGCTATAGCATCTACATGCACAGAGGATCAGCAGTCTGCTGTCATGAACGGCGCACTGGTGCAGAACTTCATCTTAATGGAGGATGACACGAAGGGTCTGTTTAACGGCTTGGGTGCTGCTGATCCGGTAACTGGGGCGGCGCCGAATACTAATGGACTCGGCGGGCAGTATGTGGGCAATGTCACCCTGTCAGCGGCCACGACAACGTCGAGTGGTAGTACTAGTAGCGGCAGTAGCGCACCGAAGAAGGGCGATGGCGGGAAGCTCGAAGTTGCAGGAGCATGGGCCGTGACGTTGTCCTTACTTGCTGGTATAGTTCTTTTACTGGAATGATTATGAAATAGCATAATGGACGAGACTTCGAAGCTCGGATGGATATCTTACGCAGGGAAAATGCGTTGCGATGGCGTCCGGAATGTATACAATACTGTGCATAGACTTAGCATTATACCACGAACATGCTTGGAATGTGTTGACAAAGACAGAATATATTTCAGAGGTCGAGAAGATTGTTGAAATTGCTGGTTTTGAACGCAGTGCGTCCCAGCCGCCGAAACGAAGGGCTATGCTCGTATGGCCCCAGCGTGCTCATCATACGAAGCACTCGGATACACGCAAATGGTTGCAAAGTGAAAACAATGGTGACTCACCGAATCGATGTAGGTTTGGAGGGTTCAGATCCAATGACAGAACCAACAGAGATAGGGGTGCACGGCCAAGAGATGTGGTAAAATCATAGTCGCATTCTGAAGCGACATTCGTCTATAGTCTATATTTGCCCACGTCTATAAGCGCCGACGCTTGAAATCAGTATGCCACACAACTCGTCGTCTATCACACGCAACACAGCTTCTCAAACCTTCGTCCTCCAACCCCAAACACCCCACCAACATCTGACCTCACGCCCCTCGTCGTCGCCCTCTCCGCCCCAGTCATCGAGACCAGTCTCCTCGCCTTCTTCCAGTAGCGCCAAGCCAATCTGCCGCATACGCCTTCGCAGTTCGTCGACGTCGCCGGAGTATGCACTCCGGAGCGGCAGCTCGATGACAACTCTGGAATCGGCGGACTTGGATAGCCATGTCTCGATGGTGGAGACGAGGAGCGCGGGATGAGTTGGGGAGTAGATGCAATCTGCAGCGAGGATGACTGGGAAGGAAGGAGGTGGAGTCGATGGAGTTGCAGGAGAGGAGTCGGGCGGCGTCGGAAGTGCGTTTGTTGGGTTGATAGGGTTGATAGGGAGGTGATTGAGAATGTTTGGAGCGGAGGCGGTCAGACTGCGCAGCGGTGAGGAAGGGAGCAAAACAGCTGGATTTAACCAGTCTAGCACAGCGGTCCTGGCAAGCCCGCCGTTTCGTTGTATGACAGTGCGGTTTGTTTCAACATTGCGTGCGAGATTGGATTCGATTTCAGGCAGGTCCGTGAGAACCACGCCTGCGCCGAGGACCGCTGCAGCAGCCATGCCGACTAGGCCTGTTCCTGAGCCAAGCTCTAAGACCTGGTAAAGGCCTTGTGAAGTCTTCGAAAGCTCTTTCTGCAATGAGGGCAATTCGAGTTCGTGTAAGCGCTTCGAGAGCAGATAGCTAGCGCACCAGGTCTTTAAGCCGAGATTATCTGCAGTCAGACTCGGCTCGTGCAACAAAATCTCAATGTCACCATCGCCTGATAACTCAAAGTCCTCTTCCCGTTTAGCAATTCTAAACGTCCGCTCCATCGCTGGCATGGCCGATCTTCCTGAACGCTCGGCCAACCTGACGCTCGCAGTCTCCCATATTGTTTCTTTCTCCGCATCGTCCGACAGCCACGCTAATGGACTCGAAATTATTCGGGTAAGGTAGGATGTGATGCCTTCCGGGTTAACGGCAGGTGCTTCATTGCGGTGTCGACTTGTCGGACTCCAAGATCGCGGTTCGATAGTCAGAAGGGAAAGCGCAGACAGGAGCTCGGTAGCAGAAGGCTTTGTATATAGTTGAGGAAGGTCGAACACTGTTTCTTCTTAGCATTCGTTGTTCAATGTGGGCTTGTGGTGGGAAGTCTTGTACCGTGAAGTGGGTCCGAAATTTGGTGCTGGTCGACCACGTCAACCATAAGTGCGTGTGGCATTGTTCTTTGGTGGCAGCAAGGCCTTCCAAAGCCTCAGAGCCCTTCCGAGCCCGTATAAGGCCGTAGATTGCGAAGCGGTGTTTTTGATGGTGAGATTCTACAGTCGGTCAAAGAAAAGTTCGAGACCAAGTCGCCGATATTCACCCGAGCCGAAAGAGGTCCGCGCCGTGATGTCAGTGAAATGAGAAGGCTTGAATGTCCGAAGAGCTGTCAGGCAATGTCTCCTAACAATCGCTGGCGCTACAAAAAAAAATTGATCCAGAGCGGTAGAAGTATACCGGCGACTAGAAAATTTAAATATCGTCGCGGAATGATGCCGATGTGGGCCGGAGATTGGTTGAAGACCCTGCTGATCTTTGAAAGACCTTTAAGCCTTGAAATCCGTTTGGATTGTGACCGCGAAAGGAAGTTCTCGGATCACTCAGAGCGTTGCCTTGAATCCGTAGTATGCCTGTTGCATGTCGAACTGGAACTCCCTGGCCTGTTCTTCGCTCAGCTTTTCGGCCGCGCGCATCTGATTCAGTGTTATGAGCCATTGCACAATCTTGCCCTTGCTCTCGAATTCTTGATCGGTGACCTTATTGACGGCCTGGATTATCTCGACAAGTAGGGGGTGTAACATGTCCTTCTCGACCATGCCAATCTTAATCGCATCGAGCAGTGTGATGAAATTCTCTGTTGCAGCAACAACAAGGGTAGCGGCGGCTGCAGAGTCACCTGCAGCTTGTGGTTTGTGTGAAGGAGCTTCCATTGTCGCAGGAATACCAACTCGAATGCGCTCAGTGGCTCGAGGACATTCCATCTGCGCATGATGTTAGTTGAAATGGTTCATATGAGAACGATACTCTACATTCAAAATAGGCAAACTTACATCCCATTCTCGTTTGAATGTCTCCAAGTCTACAAAGGCCTTCGATACTGTCTCATCTTGGAGATTGGATTTGTACTGCTTTAGCAGCCTACCGCAAGTCTCCGCATACTCGCTCTCCGTGATCGAGTCCTTCAGGTATGCCTTCTCCAATGCATCAAGAGTGATTATAATACTGTAGACTTCGGCAAGAGACTCGTAGAGGTCGCGTTCGGCGTTATTAGCGGCGAGTTTAACTTCCTTGCGCTGAGGTATCAGAAATGTCCGATGCTGCTACTGAAGAATGGAGGCGTGCAAACCTCGTCTAAGCTGATACTCGCAGACTGGGTTGGTATATAACTGTAAGGCGTTGGCGCGTACGCCAATTGCCTCTGGCCATACATTTGGTCGTTGCTAATGGTGCGTATGTGATGAAGCTTCGTTGTCGTGTGCCTCCAAACTTGTCCATGCCCTTGCTTGGTCCCGTACAGATACCGTAGATCTTCCGATCCAGCTCCCACTGATCCGAAGTTTTCCCGCATATCTATCGTGCCCCAAAAAAATTCTGGGCAAGAAGAGAATTCACGAGTCAATTCTCCCACAGCACACCATGGCGCAAACGAAAGCGACGAAGAAATTCGAGAAGAATCACCTCAAAGATACCATCAAGCGCCGCAAGGAAGCTGCCAAAATCAAGCAGAAAAAGCAGGTGAAGGAGAAAAGAAAAGCAAGACGAGCGAAGGAAGATGGACAAGCTGCAGAGGATGATGAGGAGGTGGAAGGAGGCAAGGCTCCCTCTGGCAAGGCCAATGGAAATACGTTTGCAGATATGAGCGTGGATGAATTTTTTCAGGGCGGATTTGACATCCCAGAGCTGCCTGGGAAAAAGAAGAAGGGCAAAGTCACTGGGAAGAGGAAACGCGCAGAGGTGGATGAGCAGGAAGATGATGCGGGTTCGTCCTCGGATGAGGCACAGGAGAACGGAGCCATTGAGGAAGATGATGATGATGAGTCCGAGGATGACATGGAGGATCACAAACAGCAATTGGAGGCTCTGGCGAAGAACGACCCCGAGTTCTACAAACACCTCCAAGAGAACGATCCAGAGCTGTTGGAATTCACCGATGACAATGAATTGGCAGGCTTACAATTAAGTGAGAGCGAAGAGGATGAACCAAAGGCGAAGAAACAGAAGACTGGAAAGAAGGGCCGAGCAGACGACGAGGATTCGTTCGGTGAAGAATCATCCAACGAGGTCACCAAAGAGATGGTAGAGAAGTGGCATACTGGAATGAAGGAACACAATTCGTTGCGAGGGATGAGAGAGATCATCATGGCATTCCGAGCCGCGGTCCGTTCAAATGAGGATGACGGAAAAGAGTACAAGTATTCAGTGTCGAATCCTGATGGTATGACAGACGCACTCTTCTTTTTGGTGTCTGGCTAATTTATGCATAGTCTACCATGAGCTCCTCGTAACAGCAATGGCGGACATTCCTACTGTTGTCGCACACCACCTCCCTACCAAAGAGACAGCGTCAGGCAAAGTCCGCGTCCCGACCAGTTCCAAGAAATATTCGACCCTCACACCCATTCTCAAAACGCATGCCAACTCCTTGCAATATCTCCTCTCGACCCTATCTGATGCTGCCACGCTCAAACTCACCCTCTCATCGATCCTCCCGCTCTTGCCATACCTTCTATCTTTGAAGAAGCTCATCCGTGAACTGTGTCGCACAATCGCAACCATCTGGTCCTCACCCGCCCACAACGACGCTACTCGCATCGCGGCCTTCCTCGTGCTGCGTCGTCTGACCGTCTTATCCGACCCTGGAATCCGGGAAAACATTCTCAAAATCTCATACCAATCGCTCATCCAAGGCAGTCGCGCGACCACTACTCACACCCTCGCCGGAGTGAACCTAATGAAGAATTCCGCCGTCGAGCTATGGGGCCTCGTGGACTCAAGCCAAGCTTACACCATGGCGTTCAACTTCATCCGCCAGCTCGCAATCCACCTGCGCACGAGCATCATCAGCAAGGAGAAGGAGAGCTACAAGACCATCTACAACTGGCAGTTTATGCATTCGCTGGACTTTTGGTCGCGCGCGCTGTCGACACATTGCAATACGCTGCTCGAGGCTGAGACAGGGAAGCAGTCATCGCTCCGACCGCTCATTTATCCTCTTGTGCAAATTACACTGGGCGCGATGAGGCTCGTGCCGAGTCCGGCGTACTTTCCACTCAGATTTCAGCTTATCCGCAGTTTGATACGTGTGGCGAAGTCGACAGACACGTATATCCCGCTTGCACCGGCCCTTTTGGAGGTCCTCTCAAGTCCTGAGTGCAAGAAGGCGCCAAAGCCAGCGAGCTTGAGGCCTGTGGAGTGGGACACTAGCATCAGGATTTCGAAGACATATTTGAGGACTCGCGTGTGGCAAGATGGCCTCGGAGAGCAGGCGGTGGAGCTGCTGGGCGAGTGGGCAGGCATGTGGGCGAAGAGTGTGGCCTTTCCGGAGCTTATGCTGCCCGTTACAGTCATGCTGAAGAGATGGCTTAAAGACGTGTCGGGCAATAAGTACAAGCAGCATGCAGGCTTCAAAGGGAAAGGAAAGGCAAAGGATACTGGCGGGAATAAGAACAGCAAGATGAACTCGGCAGTTGCGCTGTTAGTGCAAAAGTTTGAGTCGAATGCGCGATGGATTGAGGAACGTAGAGCGAAGATCGATTTTGCGCCGAACGATAGAGCAGGCGTCGAGGGCTTCTTGAAAGAGGAGCTGTGGGAAAAGTCGCCTCTTGGTGCATATCTCGCCGGGCAGAGGAAGGTCAGAGAGGACAGGGCTAAAGTGGTGGAACAAGGGAGACAGGCGGATGAGCGTAAGAGGAAGGAGGAACGGGGTGGAGAGGCCGTGTCTCGCCGTGCAGCTCCAACCGATGCCTTTGAGGCCGAAGACCAGGAGGAGGATGATGATGAAGGCCCTGACGAGAATGAGGACGACGATGCCATGAACGTTTCGGATGAAGATGAAGTAATCGAGGTGTCTGAAGCCGAAGATGATTAAACATCGGAGGCTCTTTGGCCCGTTATCAGAAATGCACATATTGCGCGCCGGATTCATGAATGCGTGTACAATGCACCCCTGCTCCACGGACACATTTCGCAGGAAAATGCCTCTTGCAGCTTGCTATGTGCCGGTTGGAGCAATTGAGCAAGCTGGAGAGGCGGATTTGCCAGAAAGGTCGAAATAGGATGCTGATATCAGCGCTAGGAAGACGCTATCTAAGGACCGGCCGCTTTTGTGGAGTTTCGCGATGTATCCCAGGCCGTGATTTCCTCACAACCTTGCGCTTCGTTTGGACTTCTTTTGTCTATTCAGACTTGGCGATCAGCTCAAGCACAATTATTTGGAATCAAAAGCATTTTCAACGAATTAGAGGAGGCTCCAAGTTGACAATTGGCTTTGGTCTATTTTCGTGTCTCATTTTTTAATCCATATTGTCGTTCTCCCATAGGTACAGTTCCACTGGTGAACTCCACAGCACAGGTCCAATTATTGCCCCACGCTCACTGTATGGAATACATGCACCTACTTCGTCTTATACACGTGAATAACGTGTGGGTTCAGGTACGCGAGCAGACCGGTCTTTCCCCACTCGCCTCCAAGACCTGACTGCTTCACACCGCCGAAGAGAGCTTGTGGCGTCGGCTTCTCGTAAGAGTTGACCCAAACGCTTCCTGCTTCGAGGCGGAATGCGACCTTCTCTGCAGCCTCGACGTCCTTGCCCCATACGGTGGCACCAAGACCGGTCAAGGTGTTGTTGGCACGAGCAATGGCATCCTCGAGATCGGAGTAGGGCATGCTAAAATATGGCGTTAGCGAAGTGGTGAGATTTGACCAAGCAGAAGTTCGCTTACGCTGGCACGATGGGGCCAAATGGCTCCTCCTGCACAATCTTGGAGTCTTCAGGCGGGTTGTCAATGATCGTCGGCTGGACGAAGAAGCCCTTGCCGGCAGCGACGTCAGGCTGGCCAACGGCAAACTTGTAGCCGTTTACTTTAGTGTCGTTGAAGTAGCCCTTCACCTTCTCGTATTGCATTGAGTTCTGGATAGGGCCAAGGAGGACGCCTTCCTCATCGTAGCCGCCGACCTTGATCGACTTGGTAAACCGCACCATAGCGTCAAGGAAGGGCTGGTAGATGCTCTCGTGGATGTAGATGCGCTTTGTAGCGACGCACACCTGGCCGCTGTTCTGGAAGGCGCCCATCGCGACCTCGGGCGCGACCTTCTCGACATCGACGTCCGGAAGGATGATGGTGGCATCGTTGCCGCCGAGTTCGAGGGTAACACGCTTAAGGGTCTTCGCGCAGGCTTCCATGACCTTCTTACCCGTTGGGATGGAACCGGTGAAGGAGATCTTGTCAATGCCAGGATGAGTGGTCATCGATGCGCCAAGCTTGTCATTTCCACCAATAACTTGGACGACACCTGGTGGGAAGACTTCCTGGGCCAGCTCGATGAGCTTGAGCGACGTGTATGGGGTGAATGGAGACGGCTTGACGATGATAGTGTTACCAGTCAGGACGGCCGGAACGATCTTGCCGAGCGAGAGGAGGAGAGGGTAGTTCCAGGGGCAGATGGCGCCGCAAACTCCGAGAGGCATGTAACGGGTCTTGATAACTTTGTCATCGTCCTCGAACGTCTCCTCTGGAATTTCCAACTTGACTGGCCAATGTCCGTGTTAAACCCGCGCTGAATACTCTTCAAAGCGAACAACGTGGGGATGGGGAGATGCGGGTTTTACGTACGATGCCATCCAAGCCACAAAGACATGGCTTTGACTTCACCATTTGCAAATAGTTGCTATAGTGGGTAAGCTCCGAGTTACATCCGGACTTGGGAGGTTACGTACTGGCTTGCCATTCTCCTTGCCCAAGAGAGTAGTGAACTCCTCTTCGTACTGCATGATCGTCTCGCCGTACTTCTTCAGCAATTCACGACGCTTGTCAATTGGCGTTTGCGACCAGCTGGGGAAAACTTTGCGGGCTGAGGCAATAGCATCTTCAAGGTCTTGCTCTGTAGCAATGGGAACTGTACGAAACAATTAGCTCCTGCGGCATGAAGTGCAACCGATTGTCAGTGAGTTTTGGACAGTTTTCATACCATCCCAGAGCTTCTCAGCGGTCGAGGGATTCACGCCATTGTGAACGCTCTTTGCGAGCCTGTTTTGGCCATCGACTATATTGTAAAACTTGTCCCATTCGATAGTGGAGACCTTAGAAGGAGACATAGTGAAAGATTAGAGAAAATGGAGTTGTTTAAGGGCTGGAAAGAATGGTCGATTTGAGACAAGTCTTTGGGGATACAAAGCGCGTCACAGCTTGAAACACAAAGAGATCTGGGCAGAGCTTATATATAATCCAGAACACCTCGGCCAGCGATGTGGTGTACAATTCGGCCCTAAGCTCCAGGCATGCGCATGCGCAATCTACCTTCGATGTTGCCGATGCGGGGCCAAGGGGTGGGGATATGCCTTGGTACAACCCGCACAATCCGCCTGCATATTGTGGCGGCGATCCCCATACCTTAGGAATAAACCCGTGCTCTTAGTGCTTTCCCGGCCTAGGGCGGTGTTAAGTAAACAGTCCTGACGCTCTCCGTGGATTGCCGGGCTTCGTTACCAAAATACCGTAAGTATCCTGGAGTTAAGGCGAAAATCCTTCTTTGTCCACCACGTTCAAGCCGTTCCAAACGCGCGGGAAGCGTTTCAGCCTCGATATCGGCTAAAGCCTGTCACTGGTATCAGTAAGGCTACTATCTTGCTTACAATTGCTACGTACGTTAGCTTGCCGTACAGTTCGCATCGACATTCTTCGCCTCTTCTTGATGGTCCACTGTAAGACAATGTCTCCGCTATGGCTCTGCTCGGGCATACGCTTGGCCAGCGGCTGAGGGAAAAGCAATCGTAAAGATCGCTAAGTGAAACATTTTGCCTGATCACTTCAAGAAAGACGAGATCCGTCTACTGACTGAAAGAGAAATAGGTGTCGCTTGTAGAACAATGAGAGAATGAATGAGGTTGAAGTGCGTTGAATGCTGACAGCAAGCATGTTGCAAGGATAATTGAAGCGAAACTGGCAGTAGTTATAATGTCAGCACGCCGGTGAGCAAAATACAACTAATACGGAATAGTTAATACATGTAGTTCATCATGTGAATGTCAAGCAATCCCCCCTGAGTAGCTTCCGGACTGCGCTACAAATGGAATGGACGGCTCTTTGAATCAAGTCAAAAATCACGGTAAAGATACGACTTACAGTATGTACTGGCCAGAGATAGCCTGAGGTTCAACTTTTATCGGAATAGCAGACGGTCAGGTTTGGCATTTTAACTACGGCCGCGAGAATTGTGGCTTCTCGTATGTAAAGGGTGCTTACCCAGTGTCGGAGCGTTCAAGCTTCAGTCTGGACGTACCACCATCTCCCTCGCTTTCAGGATCTCGGGGCCCTAATTCATGTTACACGCAAATGCCACGTGAAAGGTTTCAGAAATGCGGTCTGAGAAGAGTAAGACATGACGCCACGTACGACCGAGCAGAGAGTACAACCACGATGTTGGAACCTCTGGGCCGAATTTGGATTACACGATGCAAAAATTTGTCATGTATAGCAGCTTCCTATAGCAGATCATGCCTGCTTAAAGAATATTCTCTGCGTGAATTCGCATCGAGCGATTTCGCGAACAACAGCATTCAAAACACAAACGGTCAGCAGTCACCACGATTCTTATACGAAGTCAAGAGTTATGAGGGCATTCCAGATTTCTATTGCTATTTGCTAGGACTCTCTGCAAATGCACTCCGACGTTTCATTTGTTGATCAGGTCGTGATTCTTCAGCAAATTTGAACCCATGCTTATTCCCAGAGAAACCTGTAGTAAAGTCGTCCACATCGCGATTTTGCCATTTTGCCAGATGCCATTTGCCAGACGCCATTGTTACATTTGCCAGACGCCATTGTTACTTTTGCCAGACTGTAGCAGCGCCCATCAGATCAGACTCATAGAGCAGAAGTTGTTGGTCTCTGATACGCCAAGCATATCTTCAGACCTGCTGCTTCTTCTTAGCTCTACCATCTTCAGTACCTTCCTCACCTGTCAAGCGTGACTTTCCTTCCTCCTTCAGGGCTAGCTGCTTCACCAGCCGTTTGAGCACATTGACTGGGCGAAAAGGAACGCTAACTCCAGAACTGTCCAGAAGCACCACAGAATTGTTGTGGGACTCGTTGGCCTCTTTGACGCTTTGAGCTTTGATGGAGGTGAAGAATCCTATTTTGTCTAGAGTATTCACGGAGTTGACCTCGCAAAAATCTCCCTTGATTCCAGAAGGTTTCTCGTCGAAGATCTCGAAGTATGGCAGGCCACAGTCGGCATACGTCTTTGCAGTGATGGGGGTTGACGGAGGTGGGAGATCGGTCAGCTTCTCGAAGAGGTCGGAGTTCAGAATCTGAACATTGAAGAGAATAGTGCGTGACATATCCCAAATGCTGGAGTGGAAGGGGTCCTGCAATATGGCCTGCTTGATAAGACCGCCGGCGGATAGGCCCATATCGGGGTTCTTCTCCGGTACATCTCCACCACCGCCTCGAAGCCCAAGGACAAGATGCACTGTAGAATCCTGCAAACCATCACGTCAGCTATTCTGGCTTGAGTGTGGAGAGCAAAGATAATGTCTTGCATTCTGGATGTTCAAGTCCGCCATTGTTTGGCCCGCTTCCAGGATCAGCAACGATAAGCAATTGGTAGTGTAGGCTTAGTGCACTCACCGTTAATCTGTTTACCCCTGTGAATAAGACGCTGCCGCTCAGGCGGGATACCTTCCTTGTCCTGCATCATATCTTTCAAGTTGCCGTCAGTGAATTGGGATTGCACGAGAAGGGGAATCGCTTTTCCTGTCACCATCATGATGGTGATTTGCATGTCTTTTTGGCCAGGCAAATAAATGGCCACCTGAGGTTGTCGAACAGTTGGAGGAGAAATTTTCGGGGTGATCTCGAATTGAAGACCACGTACGACTTCGTCTCCGGTTACCTGAGCCTCGACGGAGTATCCGCTACCACATGGCATTGCTACGAACTGGCGAACAGCGCCGTCAGAACTTGCAATGCCATCTACAGATTCAAAACTGAGTCAGCATGAACGCCCGGAGTGCGAGTGCACAAATCATTCACGTACCAAGCCAAAGTTGGCGCGGAGTAACCACATAGTCCTGTAGAGACTTGCCCTCGCGGAACAGCTTGAGGCGCTTGAGCATCGTCACTTCGTTCTCCAGGACGGGAAGACCAGAGATAGCATTCACACCGCCAACGTAGACCTTGATAGCGAATGGATCGTTTCCTTTGAAACTAATCCACATTGCCTCACGTTCTTTACAAGTCAGCAGAGTCCAATTTTGAGGCACTGCTAGAAGACTTACGATACATGGGAAAGAAGATGCCGCCTTTCTTCTGGATTTCGTCCGGGAGAGTGCTCTTAAAGTCTTGAACATTGTAAAGCGGGAACGTACCAAGACCTGGTGGAAGTGCGTTAATGGAGTTATCGTCTGTAACACGAACCGTACGCTGGAACTCGATAGTAACGCCCGTTGAGTAATAACGAGGGGAGATCGTGACGCTCCGGTGCTCCTTTGATGAAACTCCTTTTCCATAGTTGCGGTTTAGAGTGACGCGAAGGTCATCTTTGGGCTGAGTTGTGAGTACCATTTTCGTGGTATGGCGCGAGGAATATGAGAGTTAGCAGGAAGCCGTGGACCTTATGAACAAAGTGCAGACTGCTAGAAGCAGTTCAGTTGAGAAACTCAAGAGATTGTTGAAGCGAAGTTTTAAGTAGCCGTAAGGCAACACTGGTCTTGGCAAGCCATGTGGTGAACACGAGTTAGGAAGGCACGAAAATGCCAAACGGAACTTAAGAGGAGTAAAAAGCCATGAGGCGCACCAGTTGGGGAATGGTTATCAGTTTATGGGGGAAGGTATCTATTTCTTGATTCATCCGCCGATCTTATACCCAGCTTTTGGTTTTCCTCAGCCTCAGGTTGAACCTTGCCCACTTGCAACCCGCCAACCTGTTAATGCAGCTACCGCAATGTGAATTTCATGTCAAACTGTCTAGATACGCCAGGGCAACCAGCAAAGTCTTGTGGTGGGAGCTCAGCCAGTGAAACACTGATAGCATCCCAATATCTCTGGCGTGCCCTTGCCCACTTGATGTCTTCGCATCGACGCTCGTTGCGAGCAGAGAAGTGAATGTAATGATTTACAAGTCGGGGTCCTCCTCGTCTGGCAGGGGCATGTTGGCCGCATCCTGCATCTCCTTCTGGTACTGCTCGAGCACAGCCTGGTCGACCTGAACCTCGGGGGGAGCAAGAGCGGGAGCAGCGACGAACTCCTGGGATTTTTGTCAGCTCAATGTTGCAGGTATAGAATTCAAATGGTTAGGACTTACGAGGCTCTGGTTGCCGACCAGCTTCCTAGCGAGCCAGAGGAACGGCTTCTCGAAGTTGTAGTTCGACTTGGCAGAGATATCGTAGTACTGGAGGTTCTTCTTGCGGTGGAAGGTGATGGTCTTGGCCTTGACCTTGCGCTCCTTCACATCGACCTTGTTACCGCAGAGGACGATCGGGATGTTCTCACAGACGCGCACGAGATCACCTGCATGTCGCGGTTAGCTGTGCCTCAACTTCTTGCAATATTTGTTTCACTTACGGTGCCAGTTGGGGACGTTCTTGTACGTGATGCGGGAGGTGACGTCGAACATGATGATGCCGCACTGCCCGTTGATATAGTAGCCATCTCGCAAACCACCAAACTTCTCCTGGCCGGCGGTATCCCAGACATCGAACTGAATCTGGCCCAAGTTCTATTCATAATCAGTTATCGCCCGCCGAATTCTGTGGCTATGTGGGAACGAACCGTAGTGAAGCCGAGAGGGTGGACCTCAACGCCTAGGGTTGCGATGTACTTCTTCTCGAACTCGCCGGTGATGTGGCGCTTGACGAAGGTTGTCTAGCAAAAACCAGGCGTCAGTAAATCGAAAACTCTTCCCGTTTCACGATTGCCGACGTTGTTGGGAGCAAAACACCGAGGCGCGTGTCATGGTATCTTACCTTGCCAGTACCACCATCGCCGACCAGCACGAGCTTGAACGTGGGAACGTTGCTCTGAGCGGTTGCCGCTGGTGCAGCCATGATGATTGATGTGTGCGGGATTGAGGAAGGGAGATGATGTGGTTGGCTTTGATAGCTCTGCGCTGATGTTGAATGTCAGTTGTTTGGTTGAGGAGAAGAGAGCAATGCAAAATTTATTCAGAAGCTTAAGACTCACCTAAGCTGTTTGATGACGCTGCAGGGTGTGAGTTGGCAAGTGAAGGGAAGCCTTTTGCGCGTGGAAAGCGAAAGAAGCGTTGGTGTTGACCGACACAAAAACATTCTGTTTGCACGCCCGCGGGCTAAACCGCCACGCCACCGCCGTTGTCATGTCACGTGCTTCTGTTGCCTGCCAAAATCTCCCCGCAGACGTCAGAAGCGGCAAATCCCTGGTACGAAGGTGGTTCTATCTCCAGGGAAAGCAGACTTTGGTTCAATCAATTCCACATTTAATTTTAATATTAATATTCGAATCAAAATTCAATTCAGATTCTGCCATCTCAAGTATTTTGGTCTGGAAACGCCAGGATATCATGCATGCCCGAATCGCAACCCAAGCTCCATGCCATGCAATCGTGCATTCGTGTCACTCATGTGTCTGGTCACACATTATCCATCAATCATAACAGCACGATGTGGCAGCCGAGCATTCCGCGACCTCCCCAATTCCTTCTAGGCGTCAGATTCAGATGGAACTGCTGTGGTGCAGACGCTGTCCCTTCCGTTCTGGTGACTGACACAGGTATTGACCGCTAAATCCAGTTAGCTTATTGTTCAGTTTTCAGCGAAACGTCGCCATACCCCTTCGTTTTGAGACACCACCTCCGCGACCTTGCTCAGTTTCTCGTGATTCATCCAGTTGGCGCTTCCGAAACTTATCACTTTATCTCCTGCCTTTAGACCTGCATCCGCCGCTGGACTCTGCGGTTCCACACTGTTGATCTTCGCGAAAGCTGGACCCGTTGTTTCGGAGCTAGATGTGGCAGGTACTTGTGCTGAGGACGAGGATGATGTAGCGGCTGAGGCTGATGCGGCAGCTTGAGCTTGAAGACTGGCATGATGTTCGTGGAGGCCTTTCTCGATGCTGGCCATGAGGTCCTTATAGTCATTCTTCAACCGTATTATACGTGCTCTCGTCGTTCGTACTAAGCCAGACTTAGAACATATATTCGTCTTCAACGCGGGGTGGACAGGCCATACTTTGTGGAACATCGATATCGCTTCGAGGGAACCCGTCGAAAGTTGTGAGGCTCGTATTCATATTTACGCCATGCTGTAGACCGGGACATCAGAAAAGCCAAGAGCAGAGACCAAGGCTCGACTAACAGAATCCAAAACACTGCTCAACGCCATCAGCTCCGCTTCTACCCTGTCTCTCTCCGCGATGAGCTCTTTCAGTGACAGTCGATCTTTCGAGACTCCATTCGTTGCTCCGTTCGAGGTAGGCCCGGAGGCTACCGTTGGTGCATGAAGATCGTCCATACGTAGGCCCATGAGGAAAAGTAAGAAGGAAAATCGAATCTGGAGATATTAAATGGATGGCCAACGTCAAAGACACGCCCAATAAGAGGTGTGAGTTGGAGCTTGAGAAGCACGTAAGAGTTGCCGAGGATCTACCGAACTAGGCAAGGTGAGCTTTGATCCCTGAACCACTCTTCGTCCTCCTTTCTGCAATGCAGCTGCAGTGGACGTCGCGTCGCGTCTTGCTCCTACGGGACGTGCTTTTTAGCTCCAGATTTTCGTGACGAAGTAAGGCAGTCATGACAGCTGCGTTGAGCTCCTTTGTCGGCCCTCAACTGTAGATAATCGTCGATCGCCTCCGTTGGCCTGGTAAGTCCAGCCAGGCTCCTTCCTCCAGCTTGAGGATATCGTCCCAATTTTAGCTTCCACGTCTCCAATGTGCTTCCCATTCAATATGTCGTTTGGACTTCCTTGTATTTGACCAGTTATGTTATCCAAATAAACCCCGGGGCCGCGCAATCTGTTCTGTTTCTCCTTTCTGTTGACCCACAGTACATTGCACAATGGCATTTGTACTTTCGTTGCAGCCCCAAAGTCCTCTCAAGCGATCGTTCAGTGATACGCCTTATACACGGTCATGCTCCCCTCTCTCTATATCCTCTTCTTGTGGGACAGTCCGGCGCAATGCCTCTCGAAATCTGTCTGCAGGTTCGCTAGCCTCCATTTCTCCTCATCGAAACCGACAGTGGAGGATTCAGAACGAGAATGCCCCGCCTCAAACATCACCTCCCCAATCTTTCAAATTCGAAGCCGACCCGAAGAGCAATGTACCCAGTCGAGCTAGCTCGGGCCAAGTCTCTCGAGAGCCTTTCCCGACTGAAGATATAGCTGCTCCTCCCCGCAGTGGCTGCCCACGAGACTCTGGTTTTGTACAAGATGACACGGAGCAAGCAGATCTACAGATCAATAACTGTCTCAATGCTCCAGAGATAACCATTCAAGACACAGTTGGACCTGAACCTACCGACGCCACGGACCGCTCCTCTCAAATTGACATCGACACTGCGCAGCAAGGAGCAAAGCAGGATGATCTTCTAAAACCGGAAGCTACTGTGCGTGGGACAGATGGTAATTCTATGCCGCCGTTTCGAAGATGGGTCACCACACTACGGCGGAAGAACCTACAGCGACGCAAGGGTTTGATTCCAAGAGAAGAACGTTGGCCACTCGATGATTCTAGCTCTGATCTCACGAACACCAACTGCAACCCTCCACGAATAAGCACGGACACAGCAAAGCATACTAAATCGTTGTCCCACTCGTCATCCATGGGTTTTATAACCGCAGTAAAGACGGCCTCTGTCACACTCGCAAGCGTTAGTATTGGACCGTTCCGAAGCCGTGCCAGTCATCTTCGAGGCGGATTTCGAAGTAGTGGAACTTCAGAGATCAGGAGGTCTATGGATAGTAACATAACATCTCTGACTCCAATTATCGACGAAGCCACATGGCTGCGTTCCCTGCAGCGGCGAAAGGTGTTGGAAGAGCTCATCTCCACGGAAGAGAGCTATCTGACAGATATGAGAGCTTTCGTTAATGTGAGTCCAAGCTCCCAGCAAAGAGCCGATCAACTCATACGTGTCAGGTCTACTCAACTCTCCTTCCTTCGGTGGCGACCATGTCCTCTCAGATCCGAACATCCGTTGAGCAGACTCTGACGCAGATCGTTCAACTCCATGAAGAGCTTCTCGGCGAACTCTGCAAAGTGATACCGCAAGCTGAACACACTCGAGATGATTCTATATCAAGCTCATCAATTGTACGACCTCGAAAGCACATGCGGTGGCATAGCGCAGATGTGTCACTGCCTCGCGATGACTTGTCCAAGGCCGGAAGAAGGATAAGACACTCGTTCGAGATCGGTCGCATCAAAGACTATAAGACGACTGCGTTGACTGCCGATACGGGAACCACTGCCGCTGTTGCAAAGGTTTTCAATCAACTGGTAGTACATTTCCGAAACATTTTCAATGGTCGATTTCTAACTCGGCTACAAGATGCGACGCTTTCTGGTCTACGAAGCTTGGGCTGCACATAGTGAGACGATGCACAGTGACGTTCTGTCGACTTACAGGACACTCCCAGCATGGCCAGCCATTGAGCGAGGCTTGGAATCACTATCTACTCTTGAAACCTCCATCAACAGCAGAGAATCACATCAAAGAAAAGGCCTGACACTGGCGGATCTGCTGATCAAGGTTTGTATGCAGATATTCTGACAGAATTTGCCCGCTGATAAACGCGTATCTAGCCTATACAGCGCGTATGCAAGTATCCACTGCTCTTCGAGAGTCTCTGCAAGCAAACCCCGGCTTGTGACGACCCGATTGCGCATGACGAGATCCAAATGGTGCTTGTACGTCTACGAGAATTGACGGACGAGATCAATAAAGCGACGGACGACCCAAAGATGCGTCAATTGGTGGAAACGACGTGGATTCTTCAAGATCGATTAACATTTGATGAGCATACTCAGCTCACAGTACAACCTACGGTCATGTTTCACCTTATTGGCCGTGTGATCCTTTGCGGGGTATTGCATGTCGCTTTCGATACCAAAGACCGTGTGAAGGGGCAGTATATGATCTGTTTGCTATACAGATCTTGCTTGCTGCTGGCTAGCATGAAAAAGAACAACACGAATTATAGTGTCTTCGCGGTCGTCCCCCTTAGGAACGGGGTCGTTGATGAGTCGGACAATGCCAGAGGTGCGTCATCCGGGGAAATAAATTGCAATATTGAGCCTAACCATGCGCAGGCTTGCAATGTCATACTGCTCCACATACCTGGAAGCTTCTCTTCGAATCACAACATCGGTTATTTGAAATCATGCTGAGCGCCTGCTCTGCGAAAGAGGAAGAAGAGTGGAGAAGCAACACGCTGGAACGAATTGCAGTGGAAAATCGCGATGTTTCCGAAGGAAGATCGAACGGAGATGACCTGGTCGTCGTGTTGCCACACGAGCTCAAATCTTTCAGCACCGCAGGAGGTCAACCTGAAAGTATGGCGCGGCGTATGTCGATACAACGAGCGGCGACGCTTGGACCAAAAACGACGATGCGTCAAGTGGTGATAAAGAATACTGAAGCTTTACACACTTCTGGTGATTCTACTGTGCGAGATCCAATTCCTGTGGCCCGCTCACTGTCACATCTCTCAACAAATCACGTGCAGACATTGGCTCCGCGTCGCGCTGACCGCATCCGCTTGGAGAATGCTTTGTTCGATGTCTGGACTAAGGACGTGCTCCCCTATCCGGGAATGGCATCTCGTCGAACGGAGAATTCGATTCGCGCTTCTGCCAACTCTGTCATGCGGAAGCTGAGCATGGCTAGTATAGCCAGCAATTTCTCCAAGCGCTCGATTAGCTACACCAGTGTAAGTACAACAAGCACGCGCATGATGGCAAACAGTAGTATCGACGATGGACCACATGCCTCCAATGACAGCACGAGGTTCCGATCAACGGGCAGTGGCTCCGGTAGATTCTGTCCTACGCAGTTGCGAGAGAGAACCCATACAGGCCCTGGATTGCCTCGAGTCGACTTTCACAACGCACCGAACGCATTCCTTCCGGAAGATTTCGAGCTCAAGCCCAAGCAGAAACAAAACGTGAAGTGCCACAGCATGTCGTCCGCCACGGAATGGAAACGTGGGCTGGCAAGCAGGATCGGTGCTGGTGGTGATTATCTCAGAGAACTACGCCCACTGACGCCGATACTTGCGACTGGCCGGTCTTCCAGAGCAGAGGGGGAGAATATGACGTTTTCAGAGGCATTGACGAGGTCGAGCTTAGTGAGCGAGGGACGAGGCGAGTCGACAACGCCTGCGAAAGCTGTCGATACTCGGGATTCAAGAGACGCGGTAAAACTACAGAGAGCGTTTACGTATGAGAGTGGCACTGTTGCAGGAGACAGGTCTAGGAAAAGAGCGAAGGATGATGCGAAGGGACCGAATGACATTCCCAATTTACTATCGACACCGAAGAAGCCAGTGAAGACGAAGAGTCGGTTCTTCAAATTTTGGTCATGAGGGCTAGCAAATGGAGATGGTGAAAAGGTTAACGGAAGGAAGGTGAATTGAGAAGTTATAGAATTTGCATTGGGCGAGCACTGGAGTCATGGCTTTGAAGGTCTTCTGGTGACGGACTCTTGGATACAACTCCTTATCCGCTACGGGGACGGCTCTGATTGGTAGATGGCTATGCATTGGGATGGCGTTTGAAACGGGAGAGGATGGTGTGGGTGTTATGCAAGGTACCCGGAGGAACATCACTTTTAGAGCGTTTGTTTAGAGGATTCGTAGAAACAAAGGCATTGTACGGTAGACTACTTCGATCTGCAGTTTTTCCTGTCGATGGTCCCGAACTTTGACTCTTTTACCTCTACGGCATCGCTGCTGGGCGTTGAAAACCGAAGCAGTCTTCACCAAGAGACCCATATCAATGCTGTGACGTGGTTGCATAGTTCATTGTGGATTCTGATGTCTTAAACTTTCTGAAACAAGGGGCATGGGATTTTCAGCGTTTTCCATGGTCACGGATTCTCGAAATCGCGATGACGTTCCGCCCCAGACAATGACATCACCGATGTGGCCTGAGCTTCTGTGAGCTTCAAAAAGCACACGACACCTCCCAACTTTCAGCCTCAACTTACTACACATCTTCTGACACTCCAGACTCATATAAAGAGCTCGATTGAACTCAATCTACGATCCTACCTTCAAACTTTCAACCACAAAAAGCTTCAACCCACATATCTCACTCTCACGACTACCCCACCAACAACCTCATTCAAACAACGACCAAGATGACTCGCGCAGACGGTATGCAGAGCAAAGTCCACTTCAAGGGCGATAACGACGACTTCGTTATCATCGTCCAGGATATCGAGCAGGTGAAGAAGTGGAAAGAGGACAAGAGCATCCCGCTCGTCGACGTAGTCGATAGCTTCGACGTCTTTTGCACGCACAAGTGAGTACCTCTACTCTATTCAACTTTCCTTTATCATCAGAACAAATCACTAACGTGACTCTACCCCATAGGCAAGGCGTACAAGGCAAGCTCGACCGTGCTTCAAATGCTGAGCTCGAGAATGAGTTCGGCACACACAAGGAGGATGACGTCGTGAAGATGATTTTGGAGAAGGGCAATCTCCAGGAGACGAAGGTATGTTGTCTTCATAAGACTTTCTTGAGAAGAGAACAATAAACTGACGTCATATTTCTTCACAGGGCCACGGCAGGCAAGGTGATCGCAATACGATGAATGGCCCAATGATCGGTGCTGCCACCGAGGTGCACAACTGAGCGACTCGTTGAGAGGCCGATGGGTGATGAAGGGAGCTTGAACGATCATGCAGCATTTGAAAGGCATATGAGGCGCTAAACGGGATCCATGCTGTATACTACTTTACCATGCCAAATAAGGCATGACAAAGAATCGGAATTAAAATTTCTCCGAAATATGAGATCTGGCAGTCAAAACTCGCAACTTCCCAGCTACAACTGATTCATTGCCCTTCTCGCTCAGTTTCAGGGGCTCCTTAGTGTCGTCCTAGATTCCGTGGCTTTTGCAAGCTCGGAATGATTCCTGAAGCGGATTAGCGCTTTCCTCGTTTTGTCCACGGCTACTCTGGGGCATACATAATGCCGGTTTCCACGGAGTACATCTCACCGGAGACTGTTTTGAAGTGTGACCGTCAGACACTGTTACGCTTATAGAGTGATGACACTCTACACAGGGCTTGAGATTATCAATGTAAGGAGGCGGTGCTTGCTTACCCCGGCGGAGCTTGAGGATAGTACTCCAGCTGAAATTCCTGTCATCTTCATTTTACTCACTTCTCTTACTCTCCCTTTTCCAGGATGGCGATTCTTTCCATCATTCCATTGATATCCTATTGGCTGTTGCTTCCCATTTCATTCTTACTGCTACGAGCTCTCTACCGAAAATATCTCCACCCGCTCCGCAAAGTGCCAGGGCCGTTTCTCGCATCGACGACCAACTTATATCGCCTCGCAATCTTCCTGCGAGGTCGCCAGCACTACGAATACCATGAGCTCCACAAGAAATATGGTCCGCTCGCTCGGCTTGGGCCTAATACTGTGATCCTGAACGATCCAGCACACTTCTCTGACTACTTCGGGTGGGATAAATCTCCATTCTGGCGGGCATTCAGAGGGCGTCTGACCGATCTGGATCACGGACAGATTGCGAATATTAAAGAACATGCGGTGGTAAAGCGACGTGTGATGGGTGGCTACAGTATGTCGAACATTATCAAGAGCGAGGGAAAAGTTGATTCGCATATTACTGAACTCATGCAGCAGTTCTCTGCGAGATGTGGGACCGTCTTCGACATGGCACCTTGGACACAGTGGGCTGCATTCGACATTGCTATGGACATGGCCTTCAGTAACCCTATCGGCTTTGTAAAAGCTGGCCACGATGTTAACGGGCTTATCGATTCATTGCACGAGCTGCTCACCGGTACTGGAATCATAGCTCTCTTTCCCAAATTTGTCACATTTATGCAACAGCCCTGGCTTTTCCCGCTCATTGCGCCTCGTCCAACTGACAAAAAGGGGCCTGGAGCCTTGTACGGCCTTGCTTGGAGCCAAGTAAACAAACGATTCGACGCACAGGACGAGGAAAAGCACGAAGACATTTTGCAATGGATCATCGAGCGCGAGGATCGAGAAGGCCAGCGACTTTCGAAAGGAGTGCTGGAGAACGAATCCGTGGCTCCTGTACTAGCAGGCTCCGACACGAGTGCCACAGTCCTGCGCGCGATCATACTCTATGTCGCCACCAATCCTCGTGTTCTCAACAAGCTCCACGAAGAGATTGACCGCGCAGACGCAGCAGGGCTTCTCTCCACGCCGCCCAAGTATGAGGAGATCAGACAGCATGTACCATACATAGCCCCGATCATGCGAGAAGCCCTGCGTATGTATACAGTCGTTGGGTCTCCGATGCCCCGCGAGGTGCCAAAAGGCGGTGCAAGTATCAATGGTTACTTCCTACCCGGAGGGACTGAAGTCAGCATCTGCCATTACGCCATTGGCCGCAACACAGCCATCTTCGGGGAAGACGCAGATCGGTTTCGGCCGGAGAGGTGGACCGAAGAGGTTGATCCGGCGACGAGGCGATTGCGCGAGACGGGCGATGTCTTCTTCAGCAACGGTACGATGATGTGCACGGGACGGAATGTGGCGACGCTGGAGATTTGGAAGATTGCTACGCAGCTGTTTCGGCAGTTCGATATCGAGGTCGTTGATCCGGTGAAGCCATGGCAGGAGAAGGATAGTCTTGTTATGCTGGTATGGGACTTTCGGGTGTCACTGAATGTTAGAAGGTAGGTCGTTAGTATTATCACGTCGAGAATATGATTTCCCAGCCTAGGGTAATCTAGAGGTTTCATGTTCTCCTCATATAACTAGGGATGCTATAAGGCGCTGCCCATGCCTCAACAGCTGCCCATGGATCGTCATCTTTCCGCTCCCGCATTTGACACTTTGCCCGTGATTTTCGCGGCGCACGCATTGCCCGTGCATCGTACTTTGCCTGCTCCTGGGCTCCATCATCTATTGGTGTCACCTCGTCTATTACTTCTCGCTTTCCCAACTGGCATTTTGCCGTTCTCCCAATCTCATGCAGCGTGGGTGCACGCTTGTCTTCTGCATTGATTGTGGTGCCTTTCGCAGTGGATATCTGGAATGCTACAGCGGCCACAGTGCCTGGCACACAGGGTACGGCGCCAATTTTACGCCTGGAAATGAGCGTTAGTCAAAGGCGCACACTCGCAAATGGTCTTCGAAATTGTTATACTGACGAGATCAAAGTGCATCCCTGCCGTGATTCAAAACTGAGGGCAAGAGCCTCGCCGCCTTCATCTACCCAAACTATAACAGTGTCTTCGTATGTCAGCTCTCCATCGTCATCACTATTACAATTAACGTGAATATCGTTACCTTGCTCTTTGAAGTATTTGCTCGAACAGTTTATCTTTGAAATAAGGATGAGTCTGCCGGTTTCATCCTCTGACTCCACTTCGAGCCACAAATCTTTCTGTGATGTGATTTTAGAGCCGACTAACAGTATCAGAGGATTGAGTATCATTGTCATACGATAGTGTCCGAAGTAAGGCGCGGAAATCGAAATTCGACAGTTTATGTCCGAAATATACACCTACTGCAACGTATCGCAGGCTGGCAAATCCAATTGCACAGTCAATCCAGTTGTCCGCAATTAGCTTGTAGTGCATACAGCGCATTCCTCTTTTGGCTTTTGAGACACGAAGCCGTCGGAATTGTCTTGCATCTGGCGTAGCATCATCTGATTCCCTCTTTCTCTTCAATGACTTTGGTAGCTGTTCCAGTGTTGAAAGGGCACTTTTGACTCGTGCATCTTGAAAGGTAGGTAGTAGTGGAGGCGCCATCCCAGCAAGATCATCGTCGGCAGTAGAGAAGTGAGTTCCGCATCGAGAACTACAGAGCTGTTAGTGGGATGGGCCTATACTTTCCCATAAGAATATACAGTCAACATGATTTGGGACATACCAGGTGACACCAACTTGGGAATCACCTCCAGACTCAAAATTACAACTTGGACAGCACTCAAGAGATGCTGAACTAATTGAGCTTGACTTCCTAGTAATAACCATGCTCATTGACACCCGTTGCCCAGGAAAGAAGCAGGAATCCCATGACCGGGAGAGGTTAATGTCTTCGTGAGTTCCATTATCTGTGATAACGAATTCGCCTCTTTCAATCATTCTTTGGCCGCACCCAGAAGGTTTAAAATTGACTTTCAATATTGCCACAAGGGCCTCGGCAGAGCGCACAAACTCAAGATGGAAAGGGCTATCCTTTCCAAAAGCGTCAAGCAAATAGACAGGCTGTTGATGCTGAGTTTGGCCGGGAATCTGGCATATGATGCGTTGTATATCGTGAACAGTCTTGAAAACGAGGAAGTTCATTCGGATAGCAGCTGCACTCAGCGTGAGAAGGCGCTTGCCTAAGTCGACGGTTTCTGTGACCGTGGTGTTAATGGCGGCGAGCTTTGCCATCCATTGAATAGAGAGCTCCTGAATTTTCGCCGCCAAAGTCTTATGGTGCTGTTCCTGTTTCCTGGCCTGAAGCGATCACGCATCGAATTGTATGCTCAACAACAATACCTCGATTGAGCTGGTATGGCCTTGCAACTGTGCTCTAAAAGCTTCGACGTCATCCTTCTTGCACAGTGCCCATTTGATTCGATACCATGCATCTCTCATATTATTGGATCCGCCACGATGCCCAAGATGGGGTTGGTATTTCCGTATCTTCTTCAGGAACTCGTCGATGGTTGTTTGGCACTGCGCCGCAGCCTGACGCAATGCGACCTTCTCCACATTCTGAGATCCATCGAACTCTAAGCGCTTTACCCGCAATAAAGCACTCTCAAGTTGATGAAGCTCGTTTACGAGGTCACGGTAGGTCTTGCCGGAGGAGGATGACTCGCGGAGAGCGTCGATAACCGTACCAACAAGTTTGAGCGCGGCGAGAAAATCGCCAGTGGAGAAACCGAAGCCTACCGACATCGATCGAGGAGATTTCCGAATGTCAACGTCTTTTCATAGTTGGAATATCAAAAGTCCGCAATAAGAGACTTGTAGTTGGTAATTCGTGAGCGCCGTTATAGCAGGAGATATCGAAGAACTGCTACGTTTAAGGGGAATGAAAGAGGAAGAGTTGCGGAACCGCCACGGTCTCGTTCTAAGATGTAGACGACACACAATTGGATGTCGCTCGCCGACACGCTTGCACGAGGCTGAATTTCTTGCACTACATAAGACTGAGACATGGGAAAGGGGTGTGCATGCTAGGGTCGGCCTTTAGTAGATTCCACATATTGAGCAACAGCCAACTCGAAAGCGTGCATGTACGAGGCTGCTTGCACAAGGCTGAATTTCTTGCACTCCTGAATCTCGCAGGTCACTCCGTGAATTACTAAGCCATTGTTGAGTGATATGAATATAATATTCTAGATTCGATCAGTGATACATCCAGCCATCAATCAGAATTCATAGTCGATGATTCATTCGGTTCACCACACCGTAAGAGTTCCATCCCTCCGTGAGCGATCATACCAAATAGCCAAACTCAATATCGAGATCTAACAATACATGGTATATCGCAAGAGCTAGTCGTCAAATGCAAGAGGATTTGTTGTCAAACATTGTGACCAAAGCAGCAAAAAGTCGCAATGATAGATCATCAAGTTGCAAACGTAGATAGCGGAAACATTCAAGCCAGAACCACGGTAGAGTCGTCATGTGGCATTTAAGCCTTCTCGGGGTCGTTGATGCCTCCTGCGGTGATGATATATGTCGCTTCTTTCTCGGCAACATCGGGAGAATCTACCAGACTTGTGAGAAATGGACCAAAGACCGCAGCCAACAATGGGAACCAGAAGCAGCCTCGAAGACGACGAAGAGAAGAAAGCACAGACAGCAGATAATGATCGGTGAACGTACCAACAATCTTTGCGACTCTTTCATCCTGACGACCCTTACGAAGTAATATGCGAGTTTGGGATGCGTGCGCAACGACATGGCCTCCGATAGCTTTTCGGCCATCAACTCCGGCAAAGAGCGCGTTGGCTCCGGGGTCAGATTGGACTTGATTGGTCTGCGAGTAGGTTAGTTGAAGTGATCGTGAACTATGTCTTGAATACGAGCGTCACATACGCAGAATATTGCGATGTTGAAGGCTATCATCAGTCAGCAAGCCGATCCAATTCTCGAGGGTGACTCCAGATTAGCTTACTGTCTGCAATGTTGATCAACTTGCTCATAAACTGCCCAATCTTGGACTGTCGGTCCTGAAGCTCGCCTCTGCCAGTGTAGTCGACGCGATAGTGGGCCATCAGACTGTCAACGACAATAAGTCTGTACTCACCACTGACAAGCTGCTGCGAAAGAGTGTAAAGTAGCTCATTTTGGTGCTGCGAAACTGTTAGAACAGACTAAGTCTCCGCTCTCTTGTAACTGACTTCGCTATTGAAAGCTCGGGCGTAAAGGATATTCTCCTGAGCCGCTTCAGGATCAACTATCGCTTGTCAGTATGGTTTCAAAGCGGACTGCATATAGCTTCGAACCTCCGAAGCGCTTCGAGATCTCTTCAATTCTGTGCAAGTTATCAGCCATACAGAAATGATCGCTGTCATCCTGACTATACCTCTCTGGACGGAAGGTGCCTTCAGTGTCTGGAGAGTACAGTCAGTAATTGAATGAATCCTCAGCAAGTTAACCGCATACCGATGTATGCGGCTTTGCCATCAGCACCGCCCATCGACTTGGGCAACTACAACATTGTCAGTGTTCGATCGTCGTTACCACTTGCTGAAAGAAGTAAGATACCTGAGCCATCACGCAAAGAGTCTGGGCCATCTGGGTCTTGCCGCATCCTGTCACCGGCGTCAGCATTTCCATAGCACAAAAGCGGGTGGAAGACGTCGTACTGAACTCTCCGTAGACCTCAGTGATGCTCAGGCTTCGAATGCCACTGTCAAAGCACGTCAGCAACTACCAGGTCTTGACATGCGCACAAAATGTGGCTCACCCGCCGAGTGCAGCATCTAGCTGCTTGCTCCCAGTCGAGATAATATGTAGCTTCTTTCGCTGATGCTTGAGTTCCGCAGCAGTAATGAAGCCTCCGATCGGTCCAGGCTAAGTCAGATGTCCACGTCAATGAGATCCAACGTCGAAAGATATCGAGCTTACCAGACACTTGGCCACAGCCTCCTTGACCTTGTCGACTTTGATCTCGCTGAAGCCTTTCACAGCGCTCAACTTCTTGCGCGTCGCTTGGTGGACATCCTGAGCCAGTATCTATCAGCCACATGCTTGATGGCTAAACGACGCGTCTGGGACGCGTCTGAGGACGAGCAGACTCACCGAAATGCAATAGAATCCATGGGCCTTGAGCTTCGCGATATCAGTGGCACCAATACCTGTGACGCGTTAGAGACTTGGTCTGGTACGACTTGAGGAGCACGACCAACCGTGGCTTTGGAGCTCATCGAGATCCACGATGAGGGTGGCGTGCTCCTGTAATGTGCTTCAGCCAACAATGGGAAAATACTCAAGGCCAATGGTACTCACGTCAGAAGCATCGCTGATGACGGAAGAAGGCATTTTGACGCGTCAATGGGTGATGCAGTAGTCGCACAGGCTGCTCAAGTGTGTAAATGAATCAGACAACGAGAGAAGACGGGAATAAGGCGAAGAAGGACTTCAAACTACACACGATATACCAGACGTGTGATTCTCCTGAGGTGTGGCGAGATTCGCATTGTGCGCCAAGCCTCGCGGGTGCCTGACGCTCCTTCCTGTTCTAATGGGTGAGTGGCAGCCGACTTGCCTAGCTGAACCTGGGTGGGCTGATCGAACTGGAGCGCAAGTGATACTACGAGAGAAGAGTGAAGTAAACTTGTTCTTCGCATGCGGTTACAGGACTATGATCGGGTGGTCTATACTGGTCGAGGTGAACGCGAACCAGTCGGGATGAAAGTGAACTTGAGAGTTGCCGCACCAACTTTGCCATATGCATAAAAACGACTAGAAACTACCAACGGATGCAATCCCAGCAGATGCCTATTCCTTCCAGGACTGACCCCGACAAACTGAGCCATCGACTACTTCCTCCTCTCTTCCTACTTCCCGTTTCTTGGCTCTTCAGTCCATTGCCTTTCCTACCAGCCTCTCTGCCTTCCTCAGTCCTCAAGATGTTGCTCGTCATTGTGCGGCCCTTGCAACAAGAAACGTTGCAGTGGCGCATCCATGAAGACGTCCAATCGCTCGGTGATGAGGTGTCGTGGGGGTTGAAAACATGGGTATCGGAATCTCGTGAATGAACTTGCTTTTTTGATGTATACGCAAGTGGATCGTGTGCAGCGTGAATGGTGTGTTGTCGGTGCCAGTGACGAGGAAAAGAATCGGGCAGCCGAGGGTGGATGGAAAAACGAAGACTTCAGGGGGGTGTAAATCGTCAAACGTCTAGCGAGTGTAAGGGATGGAACAATCGTGCACAAAGGGGAGAACCAGGTGCGATAAAATCAGAGGTATCCGTAACGCCTAGAACGGCATGCGAGTCGAGAACGAAGCTGCGCTTATGCAACAGCGGGAGCGGCCGCAACCGGAGCGGCAGCGGGGGCAACATTTGTAGCGGCGGCGTCGCCGTTGACCTCAGCAGTCTGAGTGCAATCCTTCGAGATGTGTCCAACCTCGCCGCAGCGGTAGCAGGTCTTGCCAGCAGTGTTGTTGAGTGTTCCACCGTTGGGAGCCGTGCAGTCCCTGGAGATGTGGCCGAGTTTACCACAGGCGTAGCACTTCATGGCCTGAGCCTGGCAGTCGCGCGCGAAGTGGTTCGGGCCTCCGCACTTATAGCAAGAGGTGGCTCGCGGGCCAGAGAATCCACCACGGAATCCACCATAGCCGCCTCGAGGACCACCAGCACCACGACCAGCACCGGGACCGGGAGCAGCACCGGGAGCACCAGCAACACC
Source organism: Rhizodiscina lignyota (assembly GCA_010015805.1). NCBI lineage: Eukaryota > Fungi > Ascomycota > Dothideomycetes > Aulographales > Rhizodiscinaceae > Rhizodiscina > Rhizodiscina lignyota. Next base: position 378,069 of record ML978124.1, read on the forward strand.
TTGGTTAGGGCATTGCCTCTGGATCAAGTTAATATGGATATGCAGAAAACTGCTCGATGACTTACAGCAAGGTGTCCGACTTGACCACAGCTGTAGCAGCGACCACTGGTGGCTCCGCTGAGCCTCAAGGTAGGGCAGTCCGCTTGAACGTGTCCCAAGCCTTGACAGTGGTAGCACTGCTTCGTCTCGGTCGTACGAGGATGAGGGCAGCTGTTCGATTCGTGTCCAGGCTGCTTGCAATTGTAGCAGAGTCTTTCCGAAGACGAGCACACCTCTGCCGTGCTTTGTTACTAAGATCTTCCTCATGTTTGTTTGTCGCGTTCAACATACCCGCATAATGGCCCACATTGCCACACTTGTAGCAAGCACGGCGCGAAAGAGAAGACATCTTGCTAGTTCTCCTTTCCTGTTCTGCGTGGTCGAGGTCAGATAACGTGGCGAGTTGGAGCGATGCGACTCGATGGAATGAGGGCGTGCGCAGGCGATGAATGGGCCGGAAAAAGTCAGGATCGTACCTCTGAACCAAGTCCTTCGATTCCTTCACCTGAATTCAGCGTGTCAGTGAACGTGTATCGCAAGCGCGCAAGGCGCCGAAAAGCCAGGTTGAATACGGCGCGATGGGGCGGAGGAGGCGGGCAGCGGGCGACCTACTCTGCAGAGACCACTTTCACAGTCCTTCGCCTCAGCAACTCTTCCTTCAGACCGTCCCGCCCGTGCGACACCGAAAGTAAACGATAAAAGCGCGAAGGGAGTGATGGGAAGGTGGAATGAAAGTGGGAGAAGAAGTGCTGCGGGCCGCGATGCAAATTCTCGGACAGGCGTCCGTGCACGCACGTTTGCCGAGCACTGGTTAGTCCAAATACGGGACGCACCATCAGCTGCAGCGCGCCAGCATGCACACCACGCAGCCTTCTCCTGTAAGAGCTGCGCCCATGGCCAACGACCGACGCAACGTCGACCAGGGCCCCGCGCCGCCTGCTCATTGGCCTGCCCTGAAATGTGATACCTCACACGCTTTGCACGAGGTGTGTAACTGCGCGCGTCTTACTGGAAGTGCTCGAGAGATGGGCACGCTAGGTTGTTTCAGCGCTCGCAATTAGCTGAACAGAGCTGTACATCGTCGAAACGGGCCAGTTTCACTCTACGAACGTCTGTCGTCTACCTGGTATCCATGCGCCGAAAAGGGACAAAACTTTTCTTTTTGCTGGTCCAAACCTGCACGCTAACATGCCCATGTCTATGTTCTTCACTCCTCCTTTTCGAGGACAGCTGGCGCCTTGATCGTCTTGCCCTTCATGAAGTCGAGTCCCTCACCACCCTGGCAACAGTAAGCGAGTGTTGATCGGATCAGGAAATGACGAAAGAGAGACGGAAACTCACGTAGCTGAGCAGCGGAGACACTTCCACACCGTCATCGGCGTTCTCGCTCTCCACCACTCCTCCCGCTCCCTCGACCCACCTGGTGCCTTGCTTCATGATATCCCTCTTGCTCGTGTCTTGATCGTCCTGTCCAGTGCCCTTGGCGTTCTTCAGCGGTGAGAACTCGTCTTCCCTCTTCACCTCCATGCATGCAAACTTCTCCATTGGCAGGAACGGGAAGCAGTCGAAGACGAACTGCTCCAGTTTGACGCCATTGGGCTTCTCTGGCTTGACGCTCTCACCGTTCTCCATGTTGACGCATGGGATCTTCTTCTTGGCCACGTGATGTGGCAACTTGTTCGCCCACTGCGGGATGCTCTCCAAGAAGCTGCAGGAGTAGTAGTGGTTGACGATGTTTGCCGCTCGGAATTTCAAGATTTCCGGGTTATGCGGATCCTTTGCTTCGGCCGTCGCAGCGTCAATCTCAGAGTACTCAACAACGTCTGGCTTGCCATTCTTTTCGACGATCAAACCGACTGACTCCTTTGCGTCGCGCTTTCGGACAACCTTGGTCGCGATATTGACGTTCTTTGATGCAGCAAAGCCAATGAATGTGGGGTCGGCGACCTTGACGAGGCAGTTGTCGACACAATATGCGTGGATATGCTTGATACCGCGCCTAGACATGTCTCCAACAACACCAGATGTAATCAGAGCCTGATAGAGGCCACCGTTACCGTCTGGTGCTACCGCGACCTTCGATTTGCTCTCCATGAGGATCTTTCCGTCATTCGAGATGCAAGGAAGAACACCCTGCTCGAAGATCATGACGTTGTCTTTGTTGAGTCCAAAGTAATTGTTCTTCTTGAAGAACTCCTCTGTTGGCCCTCTGGTCGGTCCGCTGGTCATGACATACCACGGCACCACGACGCTGTCCTTGCCTTGCTTCTTCGCTCCCAACTGTTGTGCCTTCCAAATCCTCTCCGCCTGCATCTGAAATAAGCTCTTCCGACTTGGCAGTCCAATATCGTAGCATCCTTTGGGTGCTGAACTACCCAACCTTGTACCTTGTCCTCCAGCCATGAGCACCACACCGACTTTGTTCTCCCCGATGAGGTCGAGACCAGACTCGTACCATTTCTCCAAGTCCGATCGCGCCGAGTCGAGGACAGATGAGGTGGCAGATTCTGGGAGAGGCTCAAGCTTCGCCTCCTCTTTGCCTTCCGTCTTTGGAGGGTTGAGGGCTTTGTCGGCGAGCTCGTTGATGCGGTCAGGGTCGAAGTTCGAGAGCTGGGCGAAAAGAGCCGCTTTTTCGGAGGCACTCAAAGTATCGTAGAATGCAAAGACGTGATCTTGCCCAGCTTTTTCATATTTGCTGCGGAGCTCTTTGACTTCGTCTGCACTAGGCTCGTTTGCTGGCGTAGCGGAGCTCTCCTTGCCTGTGAGATGGAGCTTCTCAGCGAGGCTGTGGACGACTTCTTTGACTGCTGCTGCCATGGTGAAAAATCTTGTGCAATGCTCTTGGTGACCGTGAAACGAAGGACCGGTCGAGGTGAGACGGTGAGCTTAAATGCAAACAAAATCAGGGGTGAAACAACGGAAAGTTGAAGGATCGCACGTTGTTTGGGAAATCTTTGCCATGGGTCCATCCATCTCAGCTCCAGCTCGTTTCTCGGGGCAGCAAGACGTCACCCCGCCTCTATTTTAAGGACCCCCCGCGCCCGCACCCCAGGGGCTACGAAGTACCCCCCGTACAGTGCTTTGACGACGAGTCAATTGGCAGCTTCGTTAAGCGTGCAATGCTTTTTGGAAAACAACAACCTCAAGCAGAAAGAGCTTGATTGTCATCCAAAATATGCTCTCTAATGAGAGTTAAGGGGGCCATGGCGGCACGTCCCAGTGGGCAGTTACCAGGTTACTTAGGTATTTTCAAGCGTCCAAAGGACAGGGAGGGCACGACCAATGCGACCTGCATGCAAATAGGTATTCAGCTAAAGATTCTTCTTCATCTCCAACATCGACCAACGCCTGCATCGAGCATGGCATTCATTAATCTCAAATCCACTTGATCGGAGCTTTCTGTGTCAAAGAACACTTCCCTTAATCATATCCGCACTGATAATGGAGCTCTGTTCGAGATGTAATAGCATCACCCTTGAGAAATTAACTGCGCCTTTACCAGATCCGGCACCTTCTGTACCATCTCATCGGAGGCAGTCTTTAAAGGGTTACAATGGCTTCCCTGATATGCGCCGGGGGAGCATGTTGTTGTTTGAGGACTACGGAAAATTCATTATCTCTAAAGAAACATGTCCGCTATGTCAACTTATTTTTCAGGAGCTTCGAAGCCTCCACGGGCTCAATTATACTTCAACGCGTAACAGGCCCATATACATTACTCCAAAGAAGGACGAGCTTGGTCGTACTTTCCCCTACCTAACGGGGTCTGGCCACTTTATCACTGGTCTTGTTGTCGCCTTCTGGGGACAACACAGACCGCGCTGTCGAGAAGTCAGCGTGAGGCTGTTCGCAGAGAGAAGTGCGGTAATTCCACGCCTTTGCAAACCTAGCTGACTTCTCGGAAGGCCACCCTGCGGCGCAGAGCGGTGACATTATCGGTCGCAGATTCCTCCCCAGCTCTGGCTGCGACGAAGCTGGGCAACTCATACGAAGCTGGCTAAATGCATGCAAGAGGGAACACCGTAAATGCACTGAAACGTTATCCAGGCACATCATGGATGACACCCAAGAGCCGACATTGCCAAAACGTGTCATCAAGATCTCGCCCCTTGAAGAGCCTCTTAGGCTTCGGCTGATGATCTCTCACGGCAAGACTGGTCGATATGCTACACTGAGCCATTGTTGGGGACCTCCGGAAATGTCTCCACTGACAACAACTAGCCATAATTTCGAAGCGCACTTAAAGGCCATCGACTGGGCCAAACTACCGAAAACATTCCAAGATACCGTCCACGTAACAAGGCAACTTGGGCTGACATATCTTTGGATAGACTCGATATGTTCGTTTCATTCACCCTGATACCGGTTTTTACACTTACCACTTCACCAGGTATCATTCAGGACGATACTGAAGATTGGCTAACTGAATCCGCCAAAATGGGCACCGTTTATGAGCGCTCGGAAGTCACGATTGCTGCGTCTCACTCCGTCCATTCGTGGCAAGGATTGTTCTTGAATCGATCGTCCCAGTCACCGCCCATACCTCTACCTAACTTCGACCCGCGAAGCAAAGATCTCTGTATTTACGCAGAAGCTTTCCTAAAGGACTACGCAGCCATCCAACCGGAGAGTGGGCCTCTTGCTAAGAGAGCTTGGGCGACACAAGAGTGGCTTCTTGCGCGAAGAATGATATTTTATTGCAGAGACCGCATTCTCTGGTCCTGCCAGACCATCACGCAAGAGGAGACGGGAGAGAAGCGGTACAACACTGCGCGCAACCCGAAGTGGAAGATTATCACGGAGCATTATTCTGAACGGCAATTAACGAAGGCAACCGATCGGCTCGTTGCGCTGAATGGCCTCGTCTCTGAGCTGTCAAAACGACTAAATGACAGCTACATTTTGGGCCTGTGGAAGAATGCGTTGCCGGATCAGCTACTGTGGCAAGTGTCCCAGCAGGTCAAGGAGCCTTCGAACCCCCTCCAATTGCCGTCTTGGACCTGGGCGTCTGTGCCTGTTGGGATACGATACATGATCATCAAAAACGCCAAGAACCACTGCCGCCAGATAGACACGAGTGTTTCTGGATCGATCACGATTACTGCGCGGTTGAAAAGGATATACGACCTGCGGGACGGAGGAGACCACCGTCTCAATGGGTTGTACCCTGGCATCTGTGGAGCGGTAGGTGGCGATGTTTACGCTTCCAACGCCAAAAATACTCCCCGGATGTTTTCTTATGTTGTCGACAGAGATAACGCAGAGTGTGGGTGGGCTGTGCTTGATCATTCGATATCAAGTGACGCTAGCCTACCACCGCTATATGCCCTTGCCCTCATGGGATCACTTACGCGCAAAGCCAGCGAGCAGGACTACACCGTACCTTCTGGAGCTCAGTCGTCATCTAAAATCCAGGAATATTGGATCCTTCTTCTCGAGGCGCAAGATCTGGCTACTCACACCTTCACTCGCGTCGGCGTCGGTAAAGTGTACGGCCAGGAATACTGGAAGGATTCGGCAGTTCAACGTGTAACACTGGTCTGAACTGCTTGCGCCATGTTCGTCCACAAGGCGGAGGTGGGTCAGCAAGGCGTTCATAACGAGCAGAATTTTTTTTTTCGCTATGCAGAACTGGAAGCCGGCGTGTCAGATTCTCGGCGACATTATTACAAATTTAGCAGCAAACCATGCTGTCCGCGAGACCGGCAACAGAATCTCCTCACGTTTAAGCCGTCGGCCCCATAATCAGAGTCTTGATGCCCTTCGCCGCCTTCACGTCATGAAACGCCTGCTCGGCCTCTTCGAACTTCACTTTCCCCGTAATCAGCTCCTTCACGCTGATTCGCCCCGTCGAGATCAGTTCCACCGCGAGCCGGTAGTCGCCCTCGCTGTATCTGAAGCTCCCCTTGACGTTCAACTCCTTCGTGCCCATCGCCGAGATGGGCCAGACGATCTCGTCCTTCCCCATCCCCGCCTGCACATAGGTACCGCCTGTCCGCAGCGCATGTATTGACGTCTGGATGCATATCTCCGCGCCGCTGGCGTCGATGATCACGTCTGCGCCACCGCCCAAGTTGGTCTCTGACAGCAACCTCTTTGCGCTGTCCTTTGCGCTCTCCTTCTGGCTCCGGAAGACCGCGGTCGCAGCGTACTTTTTCGCAAACTCTAATCTCTCGTCGTTGATGTCGACAGCGATGACTTTGGTCGCTCCCCACGCCTTCGCTACTGAGCAGCATAGCAGTCCCACAGGACCAGCGCCGAACACCACGACGCTATCGCCGGGCTTGATGTCACCTTGCCGGCAGACATGTACCGCCACGCTCGCGGGCTCGACCAGCGCGCCCTCCTCCAGCGAGACATGACTCGGTAGCTTGTAGCAGAAATCCTCCGGCAGCGTGTAGTATCTCGCGAGCGTACCGTCGATGGGTGGCGTTGCGGCGAAGGCCATGTCGGGGCAGAGGTTATATCGGCCCTCCTTGCATCGCACGCAGCGTCGGCAGGGGATTCCGGGCTCCATTGCGACCTCATCACCCGGTTTGACGGTTGTGACCGCGCTTCCGACGCTGTGTACTACGCCTGCGGATTCATGGCCGAGGACCATTGGAGCTTCGACGATATAGTGACCGATGTGGCCCTCTTGCCAGTAATGGATCTGGGGTTTGGAAGTCAGTATACTTCGTGAGGGCGATGATTGTCAGGGTGTGGAAAGCATACATCGCTTCCGCAGATTCCAGTGAACTTGACTTCGACAATGACATCGTGCGGATCTTGATCTTTTATTTCTGGGACGGGACGGTCTTCGAATTTGACTTTGCCTTTCGACTCGAGGATGAATGAAGGGTTCTGAATTCAACTGTTAGCCTGTCAATTGCATTTTGCCGTTGCCGTGCTGTCTTTTCAATGCTCGATGCGGGGTGATCGCGGGGCTCGTACCTGGTTTCCCATTGTGGTGATAATGAAGTATTCAATGCGAATGAGAGAGAGATTGTGTCGAAAATAAACTATTCAGACAGCAGAGGATTGAAAGCAGCCCAATTGTTGAGGAGGAGAAATTTCGTCGTCGAGCTCCAGAATCTCCATCGTGATTCATGACGCTATTTTGCGCGCGACGCGTCGTGATTCGGTGGGATTTCTCCCGTGGCGTACGCCATCCGAAAGAGGGACCTCCGCTCTCGGCTGACGACCAATTTATCCGCGACTTTATCCGGTCACTCTCACGGACTTCTCCTGCTCTCGCTCTCGACTTTGTTGGGAGTCAGATATCGTGACCGCTCTTTGTTTCCAGCGCCTCGTTCCGTTGACCGCACTATGTCACGAGGTAGCATACGCCGTCTGACAACATATGCCAACTGCAAAGCTGCGGTTCCGCAGTGGAAACCTTCATATTAACTGTCGCCGGGAATATCCAGCTTCTCTCGACTTGGCGGGTTGGCCGGCACGATATCCGTCCCACGATGTTCCAAGCGCTCTTCTACACGACCGTCGAATCATTACTGAGCACTGGGGAACCGTCTTTTTCCGTGTGACGCCATGGGATAGTTCCCGTACCTAGTGGACGTGGTCGAGACTTTCTTACTCCGCTGTCGAAGACCCGGAAAAACGCCATGGCGTCACACGAAAGTGTGGTATAGAACCTTAACTGGCAGCGGTTATAATATCTTCCAGGAGACTAGTTCGTTTCGTCACATAATTCGCCAAATTTGCATCGCCAAATGCGCCATATGCGCCGCTCGACCAAGCGATATGCCATGATTGCCATCCAGATCGCACATTAACGCAGCCCTGCAGTACGGACTAGCCAGCTAGTCTGCGCGAGTTCAGCCCATTGCCATGGATCTGGATAGTGCAAAACCAGAGTGGTCCGGCACATACAACTGTAGTTACGCGTCCCAGAGCCGAGCGAAGCTGAGAACCCGAGAGTAGCCATCCAGTCAAAGGCGTTGATAGTGGAAACATTGCTGACGCCATTGGAATTCCCAACGAATTAGCTTTGGCCTTGCTCACATGATCGTGAGCAGCTGCGCGCGATGGTGCGCATGCGGCGTGCCGAGGGGTATCACAAAAAGCAATGGTACGAAACAGACGTACGCGCCAACGATGGCACGCAGGCAAGCGCAAAAAGTGTGTGGGTGACAGGGAACAACGATAATGTGCATTGATGAAAAGCGAGTTCCATGGGGCCTGGCGTGCCCGTCCAACATGTGAAATGGAAAACTGGAGAAACTCAAAGCTAACAGAAATGACAGGAGCGACGTATCGTACAAGTCTTTGAGCCAAAACGCCAATAAAGTGAGTTGAAAGCGAAATGAAAATGCCCGAGCGCGCCAAGACGACATGGGAAAGTAGTCATACATGATTTGAAAAACGCCCCGAAATGGAAACCATCCAAACAGTTGCAGAACGATTGCAGAGCGGAAAGTGCCTGATCAGACTGGAAAGGGTATTTCGAATTGACAGCATCCTCAAGTAAGACGGTGCCCCGGAAGTTTATTCCGTTTTGCCGGACTAAACGAGTCGTCCGAAATGCGAGCATTGGCTGTTGCTCGGCGGTGTTGGTAGAAGAGAATATCGCCGTAGTGAATAGGGTCAATGGAGGAGCGCAACACCCTAACCTCTTGAGCCGCTATAGTAACCGGAATCTGGTGTCGACATGACGCCTCCTTGCGAACCGGCAGTGGACGATCCTCCTCTGCCTCTTGAATGCGTTGCGCATGCGTATCCGACGAGGACGGTCTTCTCTTGAACGGAATGGCCGCGTTGGCCGTATGCTGAGCATGCGTCTACCGCGTGGACATGGTATACACAATAGCACGCCGAATAGCTGTGAGAACATCAGCTCTGTCTTTTACTCAAAGTGGGCACGCGACTGGGTGAGGAAGACGCATAAGGAATACGAGACGCGCCTACCGTTCGACGACTTGATAACACATTGCGCACGTTTATGAAGGAGATGGAGGCTAGAGACAATGGTCTGAGGCCGGAAAGCTTCGAGAATGTTCGATTGTGCCGAAGGAGAGGAGACGAGACTGACAATCGATGAGGGTGGAAGGATGAGGTATACGTAAGAGCGGGAGGATCCAGAGGTGAATCTCTGGGAATGGGTCTGAATGTCTCGGAGCGTAGGGCTGAGGGCATGAATATAAAGCCTCAGAGGTGTAGGAGCTATGCGTGGTTGGTAATTTTGACAGATGCGTTTGTCACTCGAAAGGCCCGTCCCGTTCGTCCCGTCGTTAGCTGTCCTCGTGAGAGATCCGCATTTGATTGAAGGCAGACATTTCCGTGATCTTGATCGCCAACTGATTTGAGAGCAGATATAGTTGGGGGCTGCAAATCTATATAGCGACGAATGTGAGTGGTGAGCGGGTCGACAAGGGCTTAGAGGAGTAGCAGGAAAGAGGAACGGTCAGCAACGAGGAAAGGTGTGAGCGCAGTGATCGAAATAGGGCTGTATGAGAAGCACGCTTAGCACCGCCATGGATAGGCTAAGCTCCGGCGCACATCTAGAGATTGTGCCCGTGCAAGGCAACAGAGCGAGTGGACATGGACAGCGTGTGGCAGCAGACGTTCCCCAAGGTCGCTCAGATGCATATCCAGTGTACTGGAGTGAGGTACTAGCAGGCATCGAGCGGGACCTAGAAGGGGACCCACCATGTTGGCGCAGTTTGCTGCTTCTGCAGCATATTTTGGGTTGGACAGGACACAGCGAACCCGATGACAGTGATAGCGGATTACTTGCATTGAGTTGACATGAGCCTCGGACGACATTCCCAATGACGTTTGCGGGGATCGCGGGAATGTTGGGAAGATCTCATGGAAATTCACCAGAGAGGAAAGAGCGGCGTGACCGCTCGGCCTATGCCGCGTGGAGCAGTTCGGTGCGGGAATGGCTCGCCGATTCGATCGGAACCGAAGGAAACAATGGGATATGGCGCAAAGCTAGGCACCGGTGACGGCGGGAGTGGTCGGCGGCAACGCGGGGGACGGAGGCCCACGCGCGTCCGTCGGGATATCAGCCTGGTAGGTTTCTGTACAGTGTCGTGGACCAGCAGGGTGGTGGAAGCCACGTTTCTGACGTCCGGACATGTAGCACCGCCGCGAGAATGCGAAGGGAGCTAAGAAACCAATACATTTGTTACTGAGGCGCAGATCGCTAGCCCTGGGCGGGCACTGCGTTTGACGGCGGTGACGTGAGACATGAGACTGTACGGGGAAAATAGAAGTCGCTCAAGACGGCGGCATTTATCATGCTGCTTGTCAATCAGGGAGTTCTCGAGCGCTCAGAGGGCGATTGAGCTTGCGAGAGACCGAAAGCAGATGGAGACATACCTGCAAATGGAAAGGATGTGGCAGGAGAGAGCCGAAGATGGAGACTGTTGTCTGAATGGAATCATCGGCCGGCGTGAGCATGTTGGGTTAGCATGATCGGGGGAGGGATAAAAGCAAAGTGGTCGTCAGTGTCGTACCCCAGCCTGCGAGTCGGTCGAGTGCAGGCACATACGACTACGACGGTACAAGGCTCCAAGGGCCAAGGCCCCACATTTGCCCTAAGAATAGGCGTGTCAGGGATTTCGAGGTTTAGTCTGAGAAGAGTGCCTGCGCTGGACGCAAAGTCAAGAAGCAGTTTGGTCTCCTCCGTCCAAGAAGCGATTCGTGAACGATCGGCGCGGCATTGCGTCCGTATGCAGTATACATAGAGCAATTGGTGCCTCCGAAGCACGGAGTGCCCGATAGACGAGATGAAGCGCGAGCAGCAGAGGCAGCAAAATCCGTGTGTGCCGTCGAGTCTAACGCGCGCCAGAAAGGCGTGAGTAATCTGCAGGGGAGGGACAGTAAGCACTTCCTGGAGATAGGCGGTGTTTGTGCTCGGCTTCGACAATCTTCGATGGGTACGAGAAAGATACCGAGAGAGATACCGAGCGAGATCCAGCGAGCTACAAGCAAGGCCGTCCATGCTACGAGGCCGTGGCGACTGGTTTGATCGACAGACTCTGGTGTAGCAACGGCTGACATGAGTGTTACAGGAGAATTATTGGAACTTTGCGAATCGGATGGCAGCCGGAGGTGGCATGCTCTGCACGATGCTAACGCGGTGTTTGCAATGCTCGATATAGCAGCGGGAATGCAACATGGACAAGGCCCTTCAACAGTTGACTCATGAATCCACTTTGCGGCCTTTGAGCGTGAAATTCGCGGTGATGGCCTGACAAATAGTGCATGCAGAGATGGCATGGCCTGAACGAGAAGCAGGTCACGTTCCTACGCGATCCCCGGATTGACGCGGCGTGGGAGGGGTGTCGATGTCTTAGATCCTTCGTTCAAAGCTTTGTTGTATCCTACACGAGTCGGCCATCAACGTCTCAATGGGGCAATTAATGCTTTTCTAGAAAGATTCCGAACTCAGACCCGCTCCGCAATTACAGATCGTGTCACCGCCTCACATCGTCAGTCCCCATCGACCCGACCTGAAACAGCACCGCGGAGCTCTGTCGTCATCTGCCAATGTCCTAAAGTCCCAGTTAAAGTAACTTGTGCCTTTAAATACCTCTGCTTCACACGAGAGCATGAGAAACGCTCTGCCTTTAAGCTCCAACACGCGATCACCTCATATCCATTCTTCACGTCTTGGACACCGGAGAATAGAAGTTTAGTAGGTTTGGATTTGGAATGCATTGTGCAATATATCCGATATACATAGTACTGGACTATCAGAATGCTGCAGCAACACGGTCCACTCCCGTATCTGCAGAACAGGTCAGGCCCCCAACCGTGCCCAGGGCCTGCGTCCTGAAGCTTGACGCACATCCGCTCCCTCCCGTCCCTTGAGCCTTCTTCACAGCCACACCTCGACCCCACATACACCTCTTTCCCCTCCATCTTCCCAGTCGCATGTCTCATGCCCGTCTCATGCACCAGAGAACGAGCTGCGAGCGCGACATAATTGCCAAGTTTTCTCAGGCCGCCACGATATGCGGCTCGAGAGGATGACACGGAAACCCCACGGCGGAGCAGGAGGTACATGGGACCAGCCACACTCCTGACGTAACTCCGACCGTGCCCGGAAATCCGCGTCTTGTTGATCGACGTGTCGAAATGAAATGTGCAATGGCGCGTCCTCTTCGGCGTCCGAAAGGAACCGCCCGGACTAAATCTTCCAAAACCGCGTAAACTGTGTACAAGAAGTAATAAAAATGGAATGCCAAAGCATGAACATTCCAGGAGCGAGGATGCAGCCTTGAACGAAGTGTGTCCTCTACTGCATGTACATGGCCTGCCTGCGGGTGGAGCGGACGCGGTAGACCTCCTCGTCAGACTCGCTAGAGCAGTCGCTGCTGTCGTCAGAGTAGCCGCATCGGGCGCCCTTGCAGTCGAGCTTAACGCGGTCGCCACCACGGGTGATTCCGTAGCGTTCGCAAGTGCAGCAGCTGCTGACGCTGGAGACGCTGGATGGGCTGGAAGCATCGCTGCGGCTGCTGGTGAGCGACGGAACGTCGGACTCGGCGTCGGAGTCGGAGTCGTCGGAGTCGTCCTCCTCGGTCTGAGCAGACAGCTGGGCAGCGGCGAGCTGCTGGGCGAGCTGCTCGTAGCCGTAGGTGTAGTCGCCGTTGACGATGTGGCGGGTCTGGCCGGGCTTGACGGGCTTGGGGCTCTGGATCTCAGAGGGAGAGAGCGAGCGGCCCTTGGGGATCTCGGCAGAGACGCGGCGAGAGGAGCGCTTGCTGGAAGACTTCTCCCGGGAAGAGGACTTCTCGGTCTTGCCGACTGGGACGTCGAGAGTGTTGAGCTTGCGGCCGGTGGTGGGCTCGACGACGTGGTCCTTGGCGGGGTCGTGGGAGACGTGGTAGCCGTCAACGATGTAGTAGTACCAGTAGCGCTGGCCCTGCTTGAGAGTGGAGCCCTGGAAGCGGAAAGAGCCCTTCCAGCCACCAGACTTGGCGGGGTCCTTGGAGAGCGGGAGCTGGCCGGTGTAGTTGTCCCACGAGCCGAGCAAGTGGACGGTCTTGCAGTTGGAAGAAGTGCGGAGAGAAAAGTTCAATTGAATAGCGGCCATTGTGAATGATTGAATTCGGTCTGTCGATTATTTGGGGGATATTGAAATGATTGTTGGTTGTAAGTTGAGCGAGCAAGAGAGCTGGAATTAGTTTTTTTGGAGGGGTTTGTCGACCGGCGACGAAATTAAGTGATTGTGGTGGTGTTGTTTTTGGAATAATTAATTAATTGGTGGTTTGTATGGTCGAGCACCAGGCTCTTGGGGGAAAACAAAAAAGGGTGGAAGGGAAGAAAAAACCAAAAGGACAGCTCTTTGATTGACAGACTTGCTGAGGAAAGGAAAGGAAGGCCGTATGCGAAGAGGCGGCTTTAATATAGCAGCGGACGTGCCATTCAGCAAGGCGAAGGTGGAGTGTGCTACAGCTGCACATACGCGCCGCGCTAGCGAGCTCCCGCGCCCTCATTCGCCTCGATTCGTCGCCCAGGCCCCACAGGCTGCAAGGCCTGCGGGAGCGGTCTGCCAATCAGCGCGCGCAGAGCCGCTCAGCGAGAGTGCCATGTCGTGCTTCCATCCAGGAACTCCGTGCGCCGTGAGATCCCCTCCTCAGCGCGCTGCACCAGAGGCAATCTGTCGATAGAGCATCATAGCGCCATCTGCCTCCGTTCCCTGTCGTGTGCACGAGTGCCGTGGTGACCGAGTCCGACGAGTTGGCCCTGTCTTGCCGGCCTCCTCTTGCCCCTGCAACGAGCTGCCTCCGACTGCGTGCGCCGGGCGGTTAACTGCAGCTCCGCATGGCAGCTTAAGTGGGAAAAAGGGCAGGCCGTCTTCGAATAGGCCTAGTCGCACGCCGTTTCGATATTGCTGAGGATCATGAGCTGGTCCGCTGCATTAATCGGCACTGAATTCGCCTAGAAGCAATGCATCCGGAAGTGTTTGTCTGACGCCCCGCGAATCGAGGTCACAGCCGAAGCGCCCATCACCCTGTATTCCGTAAGCGTTGTACAACACGCCGACGCGAATCTGTTGGCTCTCTGCGATAGGAAGAGGCAAGAAGACTCGAGGTACCGGTCAGGAGCGCCGCTGCATGCAAAGGTACCGCAGTCACGTACTTCTGCGTCTGGCCTCCCTATTTCATCGATGCTCTCGGCGCCAAATTCTAGCCTAAGGTGTATTGCATCAAGACGTCGCTAAAGTGGTCCACGTAGGTAGTCAACCGCACTTTCATGATCTGTAGCTTCTTCTTCCGATTGCAAGTAGTCTATCCCATCTTCATTGGAATCTCACCCCGAACCTTGCATGTTTATCCCGCTCCTTCTCCTGCAGAACGCGCGACTGAGACGACTCACTCGGAGAAGCGACTGTTCACTACTTATCTTCTCATCGTCATCTACCAATCAACTACCATATATGAGTTGCATGATTGGCTTGTACATCTTCGTACGATAGGTCATGGAGATGGTCTAGAGGGTAGGTGGTATATTAACAGTGTCTGTACCAAGCAGGATATCACAAAACCAGAGCCGGGCGTATTCATCGTCATATCATATCATATCAAGCCAACGAGCATCTCAGCCAATTCGTCTCTCGTCAACGTGCTTTTCCTTCGCCTCGGGCGCCCTCCTATCCTCGTCTTTCGTGGCGAGCCGCTCCTGACGCCCTCTCGTGCTCCACCACTCTGGTCTCCAATTTGATCCTTTGAAGCCGATTTCGATTCCTTTTCCACGACGGTTACAGCTGCCTCCTCTGCCTCTGCTTGAACGGCATCAAGTTTCTCCTGCACCGTCAATTTCGGCGAAGGCTCGTCGTCATCACGTTCGGCCGAGGAATTGCGCTTCAGTGCCTGTAGCGGGTCAACGTAAATACATTTATAGTTTTCTATGCATGGGGCAGCTGGTGCGCTAGTGCTGGTGCTTGCTTGGTCAGGTGCTAAGAAAGTATTGTCAGGACGTACTTTGCGCGGTAGGCGTGATGCCGTTGGCCTTGTTCTCGATCCAGCCCTCGAGGCAGGTTTGACTAATGTAGGATTGATCAGGTCGACATCTGATGCATTTTCATCTGCTGCTGGGTCCGAGGCCTCGAGAGTGGATGCCGGGTGGAATGTCACCTTTTTAGGCGACGAACTGTTGCCAGCTGCTTCCTGCAATGGTGGATGCCGCAACTCTTTAGACGCACCCGTCTTCGTGACATCTCTCACTGGTTGCAAGACATTCGGTGATGATTCTGGTGGGATATCATCGTCCTCGGCTGCAGAGTCTAGATCCAAGTCGTCTACTTCCTCGCTCTCTTCCGCTATTCCTTCAAGTTTGGAACCGTCGGCATCGCGGTTTGCGGCCATATACGTTCCCAATCCCGCGCCCAAGCCAAGACCGATCTTCAGCTCTTCCAAATTAACGGTATCTCCGCCGTTTACCATTCTCTCTCTCCAGCCATTCATCAGTACAATGGCCTCATGCCATTGGCCCTCCAGACGTTCAAAGCCAGCTCTCAGCCTAGCGATTTCCTCCTCACGAACTGTGACCTCATCGATCGGCACAAAATTGGGGTTGGTGAGCAGTGACTTGAGGTTCTCAAGGACGCTGTCCATATCTGTGGCAAGCGCTTCGTAAGACGTTGGAAGCGCTCGAACCATATCGGAGGAATTATTTGCTTCGTCGGCCTGTTGAGATGTATCGCTGCCCTCCACTCTTTGCGCGTTACCTGGAAGGCCTTGTAATTCTCGTAGAGTTGCCAATGTGCTGCGGACTAGGCCTATTAGACTGTCGTTCTCCTCACTCAGGCCCTGGCTTAATTCTGTCAAAAACTCTGTTGTCTCTTGATTAAGGGTATATGCAGGATCATGAACATCTGGACCATCCTCCTCTCTGAGAGCGCCCAAGGCGCCTCCCACTCCAGTCACTCCTGGTGTTATGGTGATGCTCGCTCCGACAAGACCAGTCTTATTGCCCCGTTGTTGAGAATTCAGGTGCATCTTTAGTTTCTGTATCTGTACATCTCGTTTCCGAACGTCGTTCGCACACGAAGTCCGGACTTGCTGTACCGTGGTCTTCAGCCGAAGCATCTCCTCGCGCAGTGCTTTCGCAGAGGCTTCAGCGGTGCGAAGGGCAACTTTTGCAGCACGCTCTTGTGATTGGGATAACGACAATTGGCGAGTCAGATCCTCGGTTTTCGCTTCGAGACGTTCGGTCGTCGAAGTATTCCGCGTGGCATCCGTACGCAGGGACCGGATCGTTTGCACGAGAGTTTCGCGCTGCTCTTGCTCGCGCTGTGACGCAATTCATTATTAGCATAGTAGTTCCGGATAGCATAATATAGCGCTGCTAACATCTCTTCGTAATATCAGGTCGTGAATGATGTTGATGACTTGCGCCATAGTCGCTTCAGTCCCGCCTTCTCCCTTCGACGGCTTCGCAAACTCGAGAGGCTTGCCATTGCGCAGGAGACCTCGCGCAAGTAAAAGATTGTTAACGTATGTCGATGCGGTCTTTAGACTAAAAGAGTCCATGTTTGCCTGAAAGTTAGGATTGAAGAAGCGCAAGAATTCATGGCGGGCGTTGTTGACGCTTGTTGACAATTTGCCATTTGCGGTTTGGCGCCATTTCGGCTCTCTCCGTCATTCCGCAAACCCAATTGCCTCACGATCACGACTGTTATTGCCGAGAGATGGTCCTGAATATACCAGCAAATCACTTTCCTTGAGCAGTCAATACAAGATGAGAGTTACGCGGTCTGCTGCGGCTCAGTCTACTCCTATCGACGACGAGAACACTTCAACATTCAATGGCGGCCTCGCTCGATTTCAGTATGCCACTCAAACTTCCGACAGAACTGCTGTAATAAGGAAATCCACCGGTGTTACGCCGTCTCTCTCCTCTACGGCGCATAGCCCACTGAAGCGATCCCTAAGTTCTGTCGTCGGTGAGAGCGCGACGAGCGATGACGCTTCAAGAACCCCCTCTCCTGCGAAACGACGCCGGGAATCGAGCAAATACGCACCACCCTCGAAATACGCGCACCTCCCGCCACTCCTTGACATACTGGAACCGAATCTGATTGCAATATTCGTTGGATTTAACCCCGGGGTCCGCACCGCTACGTCTGGCCATGCCTATGCGCACCCCTCAAATATGTTCTGGAAGTTGCTGCACTCCTCTGGTCTCACAGACCGACGGTGGCGACCCGAAGAAGACGGGAATCTTCCGACAATTGGTCTGGGGAACACCAATCTTGTCGATCGTCCGAGCAAGAATGCAGGCGAGCTGTCAAAGCAAGAGATGGCCGCAGGAACTCCCATACTGGAAGAGAAAGTGAGACGTTACAAGCCAGATGCTGTCTGCATTGTGGGCAAATCAATCTGGGAGTCAATCTGGAGATACCGGTACGGGAAAAATCCCAAACCGAACGAGTTCAAATATGGGTGGCAGGATGAACGAGAGAATATGGGCAAGATAGTCCAGAAGAGCGACACCTCTGACGAAGAACCCTGGAGCGGAGCAAGAGTATTCGTCGCCACAGCCACGAGCGGCTTATCGGCTTCGCTTAAGCCTGCTGAGAAAGAGGCCATTTGGAAACCTTTTGGCGAGTGGGTACAACAAAGAAGAACAAAGCGACGACCACCACAAGTAGAATCACTGAATTGAATGCTCAGGGTCGGCTAACAATGCCCTTAGCCCACTGCGATAAGACACTTCATGCTCGACAGGAGTATTGTTGTGTCTTCCAAGGACAATTCCAACCTCCACTATCTCTTTTACGCTATGTGTTTGAGATAGATTTTACGGATGCGCAAAGTATGCGTCTGCGATGGAGTTTGCACCAGTGCTAGCCTTTCTGCGCGAGGTGGGTTTGCCCAGGTCCACCCACGTTCACTGTGAAGTTGACTGGACAATTGTTACCAAGAATTCATTTATATCTTCGGGTTAGCAATTTATGCCTTCGGCGAACAACAGAAACATTCTCTTAAAGATCATAGTGAATCGTTCACAGCATATTCAATATTTTTGAATATTTTCTCTCTTGAATAGAGTTGTCTTGTAAATTCAAATCACCTTCGTCTAGTGACACAGCATGTCTTGTCTTCCTGCGAGGCTTCCTTACTATTTCCTTTGTCTGCTTGACCCACTTTCTCTCTGGCGACACAATGTGCTTCACTAACATATCTGCTACGTCTTTTCCCTACCAGAGACCTTCGAGGTCTAATTTCAAGCCAATCTTTCATATAATTTAAAGACTTCGATACGCACTACTCGTTCCCCCAATCATCAACATGGGTCGCATATGGAGAACTGCAAAGAGTTTCGCGAAATTTTATCACAACAACATCAAATCGAGCATCGCCCACCCGCAGTACTATACAATAACGTCAACGGTTACTGGCAGCGAGAGGGATGGATCTCCGGTGAAATCCGCATCACGCAGGGAGTTCCTCAAGAAACCATACAGGAAGATGCGGGAGTATGCATCCAGCTGCTTCACTGGAGATGATGACAGCGAATACTCCGAATCTTTTTGCAGTACCTGCTGCGCAGAACGATCGTCAACTTTCCCAAGCAGGAGCACGGTGTCTGTTGACCCAAACATGGGCTCTTCAAGCAATCTTTCATGAGCGCTATGCAAGCAATATTCACAGCATTTATCCGAGCCCTGCGGAGGCACCGGCGATAGCAGATTTGCTCGAAAGCCATCTGTTCCATTATCTATATTTATGCTTTCTCGAATCGGTTGTGCGTGGCTTACTGCAGCAGACATGGGCTGACCACGGACATTGGCTGGAAGGAAATGACGCAGGAGACGAAGATTGGTCTAATGGTTAATTTAAAGACATGTTTCCTGAATACTTGCTACTTGTCCCGCTGCTGCAGCACTAGTATTGCAGCGTAGAGTTAGTTATTGGTCATGATTTGTTTCGAAGTATTTTACTTCACGTATTGCTCTACTCCGTCCTCCGTCGGTCCTCATTGTTTTAGTTAGGGTTGAACAGTCGCAAATGCGATGCCAGCATGTCAATTGTGTCGAGCAATTAATAATTGGACCATATCACTAGGGCCAAAAAAAGGCCTTTGCACAGTAGATTCTGACTCAGTCGGCCGCTGTACGAGCGGCTAATTTAGTGTCTTGGAGTAGTTTATCAGTACCGTACCGAAAAATAACGATTGGTTAGCTCAATAATCGGCTCCTTGCCAGGTAGCACGCGGATCTTCTACAGCTTCGGATAGGCTCTCCAAATTGTTTGTTTTCAAACTCGGTATCTATCCCTTTTTCAGCTGAATGGTATACGCTTACGGATACGCTTACAAACCAAAATTTCGAGTTTCACCGTAAGACACTCGCTCTCTACTTCGTACACCTCCTAATAGCAATCTCAGCCTCAAGCTCCTGAAGTAGCCTCGTTCGATTTATTTGTTCTTGAGATGTGAATCCAGTATTTTCCAGAGCTACTCTGCAGCTTATCAACGGTGCTCTACTAGTTCTTTGTTCTTTAATTTCCTCCTTTCTCACTGCCTCGTGCAACGATGCCCCCTGTAGTAGCGGCGGCTGCTGTTGCCTGTCTTGTCTATGTCTCGGTCCTAGTCTATCGTCTCTGTCGCAATATTCTCAATGGGAGGAAGACTGGTCTTCCAGTTGTTGTGGTTCCTTTGGATCAGTAAGTTCAGTAACAGCGGCCAGCCGCCACCCTGCGCCAGAATGCCAATGAGAGAACAGAAATCACATACTTTGGATGTTACTAGCGGTCCCGTGCCGCCCGACTCTAAAGCGGATCCTACCCAACTTCATCTGGGAACGTATTACGATTTCGATTTACGGCTGGGAATTCCATGAGAGGCGCAAACCGTACCAGAAGTACGCAGGCAATGGCAAATCGTTCATGCTTGCTGGCTGCGGCAAGCTGGAGCTCTGGACAGGCGATGCGGAGATGACATATGAGATTCTCAGGCGTCCACAAGACTTCGTTCAATTAGACCTTACGACGTTGTTCATGGCCCCGTTTGGACGCAACGTCCTGACTGAAGACGGAGAGAGCTGGGCTCGTCAGCGCAAGATTGTCGCTAGTGTCATCAACGAACGCATTTCCAAAGCTGTGTTTGACGAGGGTATACGACAGACTCAGCAGATGGTCGAAGAAATCTATGAGCAGGCTGCTCCAGGGCAAGTGTCAGTTGAGAGCAACCAGCTCTTCGACTCGCTCAAGAAAATCACAATTCATATCCTAAGCGGCGCTGGGATGGGAGCTAGTGTTCCATGGAAGAATGGAGATGGCGAGAAGCCAAAGCCGGGCTTCAAGATGAGCTACATCGACACTGTCAAGGCTGTCATCTATGCCGTTACGGGCCCGATACTCTTACCCACATGGTTGTTATTACGATGGCCAAGCTGGCTGCCAGGACACGACAAGTTGACCGAACTCGGTTGTGCCAAGGTCGAATTTCCGAAGCATACAGCCCTCATGCTCGAGGAAGAGAGACTGCGAAGCGAGTCCAGCAAGGGAAAGTCGCGGAGCAATATCATGAGTCAGTTGCTCCAGGCATCTCAGCAGGAGCAAGCGCACAAACGCTTGAGCGATGAAGAGATGATGGGTAATCTCTTCGTATTCACAGCGGCAGGCTTTGACACCACCGCCAATACTCTTTCATTTGCATTAATGTTCCTTGCACGCTACCCGCAGTGGCACGACTGGCTTCTCGAAGAGATTGACGAGATCATGCCGACAAATCCTGATGAGACGCTTGATTATTCGACAAGCTACCCGCGAGCACAGAGGATCATGGCATTCATGCTGGAGACGCTACGGCTTTGCCCTGCGCTCATTCACATTGCGAAGATGACGAATGGACCCCAAACTATTACGACATCCAGTGGCACGTACTGCTTTCCTCCAATGACGACTGTCTATGGCAACGTTGTCATGCTACACTTAGACCCCGAAGTCTGGCGCGACGTCAACCATGCATCTGATCCAGACTTTGTACGCCAGTCAAAGGATGATAGAGATGACGAATTCCACTTCCGTCCATCACGCTGGATCAATCCCTCAAGCTCGCCGCAGCCCTTTTTCCAGCCTCGCAAGGGCTCCTTCGTTCCTTGGTCAGCTGGCCCGCGCGTCTGTCCTGGACAGAAGATGGCACAAGTGGAATTTACGGCAGTCATGCTTGCACTTCTCCGTCGTCATCGCATAGACGCTGTACCAATCGGTCAAGAAACGTTAACAGAGACCGAGGCAAGGCTAGATGCAACAATCCAGGACAGCATTAGTATCCTGACTTTACAAATGAATGCTGTTTACGACGTCGGGGATAGCGGAAAGGGCGTGAACCTAAGGGTCAGTCTACGTAAATAAATTAACTCACCAGGAGTATCATAATGATCTCAATTTGAATTATTCGCAGTTGAATATCTATAATCCCAGGAGCTGAGGTCTCAGAGCTCGATTTTAAGCTAGTGACCTCGATGTTTTGCAAACCAGGAGGTCTTTAACCGAGTACTTTCGTACCGTCTCCTGTGCTAAGTTTAGCGTGGAAAATCTTCTCATTGATCGACCACTTTGACACCGTATCATGTTCAAAATTCCTCCACATGACATCAATAATTCAACTAGCAATGATGAGATCATCAGAAATCAATAGACAATCGAACCGAATCTCCTTCGACGCCTTTCCCCGTTAACAGTTGGCACGGAGCCCGCCGTGCTTAAACGGTGCGACCCGTAAGAGACTCGCTACAGTCTGCCCTCCTTTGATTGGACAACGTGAACAATTAAATTGATTCTAAAACGACACGGGAAAAAACTTCGGTTCATGGAAAAGTCCCGCCCGGAGGCGGCCAAGCAGCGACGTCGCAATAACGCAATTGGACTGAGAGTCCACTCAGTCGCATGGCGAACGGCAATCGGCACGAACGTTCTGCTGCGAATGTGACTAGGCTAAGGAGTGAATTTTACCTAACTCGGCCGAAGATGAGAAGTCATGAAGAAATGGAATTCTCATTACTTAAACACCCTCGGTCCTCAGTAGCCATTTTGTCTTCTCCCCTCTCGTATTTCAATTCCAATCAAAAGTTGAGCAGAGCAACTACAGTCATTAGAGAGCACCCGTACAGTATAATAACGTTCATCCTGTCTCATTTTGTACTCCAAATTCACCGCACATGAATACAACTTCCAACGGCAGCAAGCCAGGACCAACTACAGCCAGCAATATCCAGATAACCCCTCCAGGTCTGCCTGAGCCCGTGCCAGGATGTCCAGCTCATATCGACTATCCTCAACGAGTAACCGGGGAAAACAAGTCCTCAGTCCCTATTGACGTGGATGTGGGGAACGAAAAGACAATCGAGGCCAGCGATGAGACATCTACTTCAGTTGGTCCAGGTTCGCGGTCGTTCGGCCATTCTGATGGGCACACTTACCCCGAAGGCGGGCTTCAAGCATGGTTGGTCGTTGCTGGTGCCTTCGCTGCTATGCTTTCTTCGTTAGGGGTAATGAATACACGTATGTTATACATTTACCATTGTTCCTCATTGAAATGCTGACCCGTCCATCTAGTTGGTGTTTTCCAGGCCTATATCAGCACCCACCAGCTGGCAGACTACGATGAAAGTGCAATAGGATGGATCTTCTCCGTCTACGCTTTCTTCGCCTTCTTCTGCGGCGTGCAAATTGGCCCGATTTTTGATGCCAAAGGACCCCGCCTGCTCATCCTCTCCGGCAGCATACTTGTCGTCCTCTCTATGATGCTCCTTGGCATCTGCACCAAGTACTGGCACTTCATGCTAAACTTTGGCGTTATTAATGGAGTTGGCTGTTCGCTTCTCTTCACACCGGCTATGACTTCCATTGGGCATTTCTTCATGGTAAAGCGAGGCGGGGCGACCGGTTTGGCAGCCGCTGGTGGATCGCTCGGTGGGATCATCTTTCCACTGATGCTGCAATCTCTCCTTCCCAAGGTCGGCTGGGCCTGGTCCACTCGTATTCTCGGTTTTATCCTCATGTTCCTTTGCCTCATCGCCAATCTGCTTATCAGAAGCCGGTTACCGCCAAAGGAAGGTGGTTCAGTCATGCCCGACATTCGCATCTTCACGAACCTCCCTTTCCTGTACACCTCTCTCAGTATTTTCTTCATGGAATGGGGCCTCTTCGTTCCCGTCACATACCTCATTTCTTACTCACTCTCTTCTGGAGCCATCAACACGACACTCAGCTACCAGATCATGGCAATATTCAATACGGGATCGTGCTTCGGCCGGTACCTGCCTGGAATTTTCGCAGACATGATCGGCCGCTTCAATGCCATGTTCTGGACACTTGCACTGTGCGGTCTCACAACACTGGTGTTGTGGCTTCCTGCGACTATCCTGCCTCTTGTAAATGAGGGAGCTCAACCGAGTCGAGCCATCGAGCCACTCGTCATCATCTACTCACTGTTATTTGGCTTTGCATCTGGTAGCAACATCTCCTTGACTCCGGTGTGCGTCGGTCAGCTCTGCGACACCAACGAATACGGGAGATACTATGCTACCTGCTATTGTTTCGTTTCGTTCGCAACGCTGACGGGCATCCCGATCGCAGGATCTATTCTGCAAGCATGCGCTAACAGCTACTGGGGAGTTGTTGTCTTTACCGGAGCATCCTATGTTGTCGCGGTGGCCTTTATCATTGCCGCGAGGGCTCTCCGGGTCGGGGGTTGGATGAAGTGGGTGAGGTATTGATTACATCGTTTCCAGACTTGAAAGACTTGATTCATTGCATTGGCATACATGGTAAATATTCACCTTGGCATTCAAACATCGATAACATAGCGTTCTGTGCATAAATGGCGTTACTTGGGGGATCGGTATTTGATGATATGGAAAATTATGAGATCAACGACGAGCATGTTCTTGAAAGAAAAGTTACCGCGATGATCAGGGGAAGGGAAGCGACTATGAAAATTGATAAACAGATAACGAAATAAGCAGTTCTGAGAGCTTAAGCTTTCTCCTCGCTTTACCCTGCGCGAAATCCCTTTGCAATGCATGTTTTGAATATGATTAACCGGGGATGAGGAATGAGCGCGCTTACCTATCGATTGCTGTATATATAAAGTCAAAGGACTACAGTATGTTAAGGTGGATACCGAAAGACCTAGAATGAGCAAAGAGGAAATTTTGCCGCTTTGAAGATATCGGCTGGCATCGACCCGAAGCGCAGCCAAGGCTCACGATGGCTGGCTTGCGCTCACGCCGACATCCCCGCCGAAAGCTCTACCACCCACCGGCGGAGAAATTATCGGTAGCACAGCATGTTGAGGCTAGTAAGTCAGGCACGCGGTTACATCGTGACCCACATACACCCAATCATCATACCAAGGACCCTGCCGTGGGTCCGTTGAGCCTTCACGTCCTGACACGTAGAAATCTCTCCCGCGTAGCGCCTCACGATTTCTTTACGAGGTCAGGCTAAGTACCTCGAGCTGCAGCTGCCCCTTCGTTTCTTCCATTTCATCTGCGCTCTGTACACTTAGCTCAATTACTATACTCTTGCCCTCGGAGACCGCCTAGCATGTCATCTACCACCACCGAGACGGTGGTCAAACCGTCCAAACCAAACATCGGCGTCTACACTAACCCGCAGCATGAGCTCTGGGTTGCCGACGCAGCGCCTTCATTAGAGGACTTGGATAAAGAGGACAATCTCAAGCCAGGCGAAGTCACAATTGCAGTCAAAAGCACTGGCATATGTGGGTATGTTGTAGCAACCAATCCACCATTATTTGCCACAATTGCGCAGCGCACCTCCCAAGCGTCGCTTGAAGCTGACATCCATCGATATCGCAGATCCGATGTCCACTTCTGGCATGCCGGTCGCATTGGTCCTATGGTTGTCACAGACTCGCACATCCTCGGTCACGAATCATGCGGTGTCATTATTCGCACTCATCCTTCTGTCACCTCCCTCAAGCTAGGCGACCGCGTTGCCATCGAGCCCAATATCCCCTGCTTTGCCTGCGAGCCTTGCCTCACCGGTCGTTACAACGGCTGCGAATCCGTTGAGTTCCTCTCCACCCCGCCCGTCCCTGGACTGCTGCGAAGATACGTCAACCACCCCGCTGTATGGTGCCACAAGTTACCAGATAGCATGACCTGGGAGGAAGGCGCGCTCCTGGAGCCGCTGAGCGTCGCCCTGGCCGGGCTGCAAAGAGCCAAGGTCATGCTGGGCGATCCAGTATTGGTGTGCGGAGCGGGACCAATTGGATTGGTGACGCTGGCGTGTGTGAAAGCTGCCGGCTGCGAGCCACTGGTGGTGACTGATATCGATGAAGGACGGTTAAAGTTTGCGAAAGAACTCGTTCCGTCTGCGCGGACGCTGAAGGTCGAGATTGGGGAAAGCGCAGAGCAATTCGCCGCGCGAGTGAGAGAGCTCATGGGTGGTGTGGAACCAAGCTGCGCGATTGAGTGCACCGGGGTCGAGAGTAGCATTACCGGAGCAATTCAAGCACTTAAGTTTGGCGGGAAAGTGTTCGTAACGGGAGTGGGTAGGGAAGAGATCAAGTTTCCATTCATGAGGTGTAGCACAAGAGAGATTGATGTGCAGTTTCAGTATCGGTACGCGAATACGTGGCCGAGAGCCATCAGACTGGTGCAGGGTGGAGTCGTTGATCTGAGGAAGCTGGTCACGCACAAGTTCAAGCTTGAGGAAGCTACAGAGGCGTTCAAGACGGCGGCGGATGTCAAGAGTGGCGCTATTAAAGTTATGATCCAGAGCCTGGACTAACTTGTATACTTTGAGCATGCATACTTTTGATGTATTGATTGAATGTACGAAGGAGCTAGTTTCCCGTAGCGAACAGTCTATAGAGCCGTTCTATTATATTCGCCTTCGGCCTTTCTAAGAAACTTCCGCATGAGTGAGTTTGCATTCGAGATCGTCAGCCTTAGAAGATTTGCGTCCCGTTGTTATGGAAAAGAGACGCTGTTATAGGTCTCATCCGCTCACGAGAAGCTAGCTCCTTCGTATTTGCAGTCTCCCCTAGAGGTTTAGAATCAAATTGATTGAATGGGTTAAAGGTCGTTGTTTGAGTCTAAGATTACTGCGGTGGTATGCTGAACGGGTTGACTGGTGCGGCGTCCCGTTGAACATGTTTGAGGAATCAGCAGCGTCGGTTTTTTGGCGTCCTTGCGCGTCGTCGAAACGTGTGTGCAAAGCAGAATTGAAGGTCCAGTTTGGCGGGAGATATCTCGATATATAGTATACTCCATACATGAACCCCTACGACTTTGTCAGTACTGTTCAGAGCAGGGCAGGCCACGGCGTTACCCGGAGCGATTGGCTGTTCGGAGTCCGCGAAAATATTTCGCCGGCGGCTTTGATGTGCGGATGACATAATCAACAGCTTGAGCTTTGAAGCCCGCGCGCGTCAGGCGCGTGGTAACGTCAACGTCCACCCGCCAAGAGCTCCCTTCAAACCTTATTAAATAAAAAATCTACGGTCAACAACAACCCCACTTCTTTCCCTACACAACCCTCACCAACTCTAAAACCCACACAACCTTCACCCACGAATTTCCACTCTCAAAAACACGCTTCCCCGCTGCCACCTTTTCACCCTCGATCAACACTCAAAACTTCCTCAAAACTTCCGATCGAGAACACTTCCACTTTGTGTAGGACAGTGACAAGAAAGCAGAACGACGAATTTGATTGGGAGTGTACGCGCCTTGAGAGTGCCGCGTCAATACGCCTGACTGAGCTGGAGAGGTCGAGATGTCGAAGAGAGAGGCAGGCCCTCCGGCCACCCAAGAGGATATGCAAGATGACTTCGAAACAAGATTTTGGGCTGCTACAGAGAAGGAACGGAAGGACTGGGAGATCGATTTGATCAGGAAGATCTCGGCGCGCTCGCAAGGCAGCGTCCACGACAAGGAGGAATGGCAAGAATCCTACAACCAGCTCCAAGGCTTCAAAAGGAAAGGACCGCCTCCACCGCCTCCACTGCCTCCACCACCGAGAGCCACTGCTGCCGTCATGGCTTCGCGAAGGTGAGTTGTGTGTTTGTTTCCTCCCCTCGTCATTGCCCGGAAAGCTCCGCGGGCGCAAAACTTTTGTGCCACGAAGCTATCCAATGTGTTAGCTTTGTCACTTGACCACGGCGCTGTTTCATAAGATCTATGTAATGAGCTTGTCATGAGTCCTCTGCTATTGTTCCAGCCACCCGCATTTGCCAGCTTCAAACCCAACCCCATCAAACTTTTTCTCTTATAACAACCCACACTCACCACTACTCAACAGAACCGCGCCTCTGAAGAAGAGAAATAACTTTGGTGCTGCTGGTATGAACTTCCATGCACCCAAAAGTCAATTTGCATTTACGCCCGCCATAGACCCCGCAAACATGGGCAATCCGCCCTCACCATCAAAAGAGAATTCGAGCTTTGGCGCTGCTGGTACGATATTCAATGCCCCTAAAAGTAAATTTACATTTACTCCTGCAACAGATTCCAACCCGTTCGGTGCCGCGCCACCGTCGCAGAATGATGTTCAGCAGCAGCAGGCGAATCCCTTTGGTGCCGCGCCACCACCGCAGAACGATGTCCAGCAGCAGACGAATCCCTTTGGTGCCGCGCCACCACCGCAGAACGATGTCCAGCAGCAGGCGAATCCCTTTGGTGCCGCGTCACCATCGGTGATTGATGCCCAGCAGCAGCCGCAAGCATCGACGAATCCCTTTGGTGCCGCGTCACCATCGGTGATCGATGTTCAGCAGCAGCCGCAGCCACTGCAACAGGCCGATACTGACCGCGACATGAGCCTCCAGGTCGAGCAACAAGCTCTCCCTCAACACTTTCCACAGCTCTCGCCTGACGTCAACATGGCCCTGCATACCTTGCAACAGGCATTCGACATACATCTTCCACTAGATGTCAATGTGGCGCTCCAAATGGTGCGGCAATACGTTCAGCAACATGTGGTCCCTCCGAGAGTGCCTTTACCGCAATGGTCGAACGATGTGCTTGGGAACTGCCAGCACCCTCCCGATAACCTTGTCCGTACCTTCCCCTGGACTTGGTCTCCTTCAGAGCAGAAGCGCACCAACGATCGGCAGCATGTCGTGGAGCAAAATCATACCAACGATCGACAGCACGTCGACGAGCAAAAGCGGACCATTGACGAGCTAAATCGCGTCATCCAAGAGTCAAATTGCCTAATTGATGAGCAAAGGCAAGGCATCGACGTCCAAAAGCGCACCATCGCCGAGCAAAACCGCGGCATCGAGAACCAAAAGCGCATAATCGCTGAGAACGCTTGGCTCGTTGATTCGCAAAACCAGCGAATCAGCGAGCACTTTCGCAACATCGAGGAGCAGAAGCATGCCATTGCTGAGCAAAAACGCATCCTCGATGATCAACAGCGCCAGATCGATAATCAGCAGCGCAACCTCGATGAGCAGAAGCGCAACTTCGATGAACAACAGCATGTCATCGATGGACGAAAGCGCAAACTTGACGAAGAGCAGCATGTCATCGACGAGCGAAAGAGGCAAAAGCGTGCCGACGAGCACAAGCGTCGTAACCTCAAGCCAGAGGATTGGAAGTCCTTCACTAAGGATCAGAAGGCTGAATTGGTCTTCCTTTCGTTCCAAGCAAAGCTTGAGGCTGCACCACATGCGAGCCTCGCGTTCCGACTCGCCCTCGGAAAGCAGTTTATGAACATTCTGGAAGCGATCGGCATGAACAGTCTCGAGGCGACAGAACTTACACCTGGCCTCACTGTACCTCCTACCACCTCATCATCTGGTCCTAATTCATCGGCTCCCATGCCAAACGTCGCTCCGTCGGCTCCCATGCCAAGCTTTGCTCCATCGACTGCCATGCTAAGCTCTGCTCCGTCGGCTGCCATGCCAAACGTCACTCCCTCGGCTCCCATGGCAAACGTCGCTCCATCGGCTGCCATGCCAAGCTTTGCTCCATCGACTGCCATGCTAGGCTTTGCTCCGTCGGCTGCCATGCCGAATCCTGCTTCGTCGGCTGCCATGCCGAATCTTGCTCCGTCGGCTGCCATGCCAACCCTAGCTCCATCGGCTGCCATGCCGAATGCAGCTGGCTCACAGACATCCTCGCTCTTCAGGGGCGTGTTACAGAACAGACAAGGTACCCTTCAAGCCCCCGCCGCTTTCCCTGGAGAGAAGCGCAAGCGTACGGATGATGCCGTAAGCACAGAGGCTGAGGACGTTGCTGCTGCATCGCATGATGCCAAGCGCAAGCGTACGGATGACGACGCAGGTGTAGAGGCGTCTCCCTTAGCTGGAGACGTCGCTCCCTCGTCCGCTCCTACGTCGGCGCTCGAGGTGTCTCCCGACCCAGCAGCAACGCCCAGTGAAGCAGAGCGCCAGCATGCGGGCGACGACGGTGTAGAGGCGCCACCACCTAGTGGAGGCGTCGCTCCCTCGTCCGCTCCGACACCAGCGAGCGTGTTCTCCTCTGTGCTTGACAGCGCACATCTCCGGGCGCCGCACATCGCCAGAGACAACATCTTTGGCCACCTCTCGGACAGGGATTCTGCGGCGGAGAGCAAGAAGGGCTTCGCTGACGATGAGGAGTCGAGTGGCGACGATGGACCTCCTCCTCGCCGTATCCCGCCACAAGCACCGGGCCGCAGCTTGTTCGAGCGCATCCAGCGCGTCCCAGACGTGTCTGGCACCGAGAGCGCGGACACTGGCGCGGATACTGGCGAGGAGGAGCCGGCGCAGAACGACGCGCAGACGGACCTGGTGGGGTTGGAGAAAGAGAAGGAAGGCAGCGATGTCCTCTTTGAGGCTTCCAATGCCGCGTTCTACCGTCTGGACAAGCAGGCCTGGGCAAAGAAAGGCCTGGGCTCCCTTCTCGTACTGAAGGACCAGCAGACGGGCGCGCGCAGGATCCTCATGAAGACCGTGCCAGGGGGTAGGGTGGTGGTGAACACGCTGGTGGGTCCCCACGGGGGGTACAGGGTCGCAAGGCCCAAGCAGGTGACGCTGGTGGTGGGGGAGAGTGGTCCTTGCAGCCTTCGCTTTGGCTCCGCAGAGGAGGCGGAGGGTTTCGTGAAAGCATGTCTGTAGAGCAGCTGCGGAACCAGAGCGGAGGTTGTAGGGACGGTGGAGGGGAGTGTATATGAGGGGGATGGCGGGGTGGACATAGGCACAAGCAAATCAATACCATTCTTATCAAAGTCGTCCAATGTCTATAACAATGGCAAAATAAAACAGAGTCACAGGCGAACTGGTAGGCTTGCTACGGAGAAGTACGCACGTGACGTAATAAACCAGGTGGCGAATATCACAATCGAACCACGTGCGTCCCTTCTTTAGGGGCTTAGGACTTAGCGAGGAAATCTAACAGAGGCAGGGCCTAACTTGGTGAGAGTATATAGGGCATATGCATACGGGCAGCCATCAGTATGTACTCTTCTAGCGGAAGAGTTACATTATGCCGAGCGTCTGCGACTGTAGTCATCAAAAGAATAGTAGCTCTACCAGAGTCGTCCAATCTCTGTAGACAATAACAAAACAGTCCTGAATCAAGCTTTCATTGATGCTCTCATTCGTGTTGAAGAATACATTTCGTGTTGAAGAATAAGACTCCTCCGTGCTACACCAGTTCGCCTCTGAAGTGGCCGTGGCTCATTCCCGTTCAAAGTCCTCATCTGCACCGTACTCAGAAACGACCCATCTACAAAAGTCCTCCCACGACGCGAGCCATTCTTGCAGTCTCGTAGCCCGAATGCTCTTTCCAACCGCACCCATTTTTATCTCATGCAGCCACTCTTTAGACGAACAATCTTCAAAGGCAGCCCAGCGGACGCTGTTTTCCGCGAGCGAGCCCAGGCCAGCCAAACCAAGATTGTCCCAGCCTTGCAATGCTTGCCAGAAGTCGTGTGTCATGCCGTTCGAGCCCTGTCCAAGAAAAGCTGGGTCGTCGTTGCTCAACGAGCAGGGAACGCCTCTTGCGAGAAGTGAAGGCAACGGATGTGACATAATGGAGGCGCTTAGTCGAAGGACTTCATTCGAAATGGGACAACTTTCAATGAGGATCTTCTTGTCTTTGACCATGTCGATGAGTAGTGGGTGCTTGTAGAGAGAGAAACCGTGGCCGATACGCCGAGTACCGAGAAGGATGGCGTCGAAGAGGTTCTCGTCTGTGCTGTCACCGTCGCCGAGGCATTCGCCTGCGTGAAAGAAGAATGGAATGTCGACTCCTTCTTCGACACAGCGCTTCTTAAACCAGAAGATCTCGGGCACGAGCTCGGCGAGGGGGCGGCCTAAGTCTTCTTGGCCGACGAAATCAAACCCTGCAACAAGATCTGGATAGAGCTTTTTCATTTCGATGCACTCCTTCATAGCCCCGATGATCATCTTCTTATCGAATCGTCTGATACCAGACCAGATGATGCGAGCTCCCCAGAAGTTTTTCCCTTCTTCGGTAGCTTGGAAAGCTTTCAGTTCTTCTCCGAACGCCTTGAAAAATTGAGAGTAATCCTCGTCGGGATCATCTGCACCTTCGCGGATGAATGGTGCAACAAACCCGTGGCGGAGTTCTACATACTGAACCCCATCCTGTCGAAGCTGTTCGAACATTCTACGGATCCACTTCCGAAATATCGGTTCATAGAACAGGAGCGAGCCGATAATTGGGAAAATCGAAGTGAACTTTCTCCAGACTTCATTGACGCCTTCATGGTGCTTGAGCGACTCTTCGTATGTGATAGTGAGTCGGGATCGGAGCCAGTTGACGAATTCTTCCTCACCTCCAGAGAAACTTTCGGCTGCCTTTTTGATGGATATGAGGGCATTCGGTGGATACGATTCCGTCCAGATAGAATTGTTTTGGCTCGAGACGGTCTTGCAGTACTGGAAGATGAATGGCGCTTTTAGAAGTTCGTTGGGAGTCTGAAGCGGGGCGGTGGCCTTGATGTATATGCCTTCTGTCTCGAAGAGCTGCTTGAGAAGCCAGTCCAAGTCGACCATGGCCTCAAGATGGGAGTGTAACAAGGCACCTTTCGGCATGCGCCGCACGATATTCCACAACTTGCTCTTCTCCATGCGATCCCTCGCTAGCATGAACATCATGCCTGGATACGCATTTGCCCGCTCGCCTGACAGGCTGTCCTCGTATTCTGGCGTCCATAGTGTTTGTTGCTCCTCAAAACGAATCTGATCGACAATGGCACATGCTTCGAAAGCGGTAGGAGAGAGGGCTTCACGGAACAGGCGGTCTTTTCAGAGAAGCGAGTCGTATTAGTACGTGCTTCTTGGGTAGTTTCGCAACGCCATGGATCTCACCAACCGCTGCGCTTCTGTTTCTCTTGAGCCACAAGAGCATCTCGGCCGTTCAGATACTGCTGAATGAACTTGTCCTCCATGCGCGGAACCCCTTCGGTGGCCTCCCACTCCTCGTCAGGGTCCATGTCAGGTTTGATGCCCCAATTCGCGTACGCCGGGTGATCTGTAGACGTGCTCATGCCGTGGATATGCCTGTAGGCGAAGGTATTCGTGCTGGAGTCGAGGAGGCGCGTGAGGTATAAGTGGGGACTCGACAACGAGGGGCGGAGCTTCGCGCTGAGGATCGTCATAGACAGTCACGCGTACCTTACCTCGACTGTAGCTTTTCTTTAACCACCGCACTTGGTCGAGCTAACCCGACGCTCACCTATCGCATACTACACCTAAAGCCTATGTACACTTTATGTTCGAGAGCTAAGATACAGTCGGAAGAACTCATGTACCGCAACGCCTTCAACGTCTTTCCCTCATGCTGCCATCTACCGTAACCGTTCGTCTACGCAGGCGTAGCCTGACCATCGATATCGATCCGAGCTCACTCACCGCCCTGAGACGGCGGTGCGTGTCTGGCTGGCATTTCACGAAAAGTCTTTTCACACGTTCTATCACGACTTACGAATGTGTTGTCGCTTTGCCCACCCTCGTACCCTCGATCCAACGATAGTACAACCTACGAGCTGCCCACCATGGCGTATTTCCTGCCCTCGTCCATCCAGAAGCGGTTATTACGATATGCACTATCTCGTCTAGAGCTTCTCGATACCGATGCATTAGACTTGGAGAACCTTGACATTGCGTGGGGCAGAAGAAGTACAGTTGAGCTGAGAGATGTCGGCCTCAGGATACAGGTGCGAGATAAATGCTGTTAAGAATAGCATTAAATACTGACTCGGCATTATCATATAGAAACTGGCGACATTGTTGCATCTTCCTGAAGAACTCCAGCTCCTCACGGCTCGAATCCTGCTCCTGCGCGTTACTGTACCGTCCGATATCTACAATAGTGGCATACAAGTCGAGCTAGAAGGTGCTCATATCGTACTCCAGTTGGCACGCGAGAGCGCAGATCCATCCAACCCTGCGGCGAAAGACAAGAAATCATCAGGGAGACAGCGACAACAAGCAAAAAGGAAGGACGAAGATGACGGTATACCGACGACGCGAGATGTTGCGAAATCGTTTCTTGCAGAGGAGCCGCTGGAGGAGAAAAAAGAGCTGGAAGCTGCTATTCTCTCTCAATCGCAGCACCTGCAGGATTCTGACATACTCAGTGAGGATGGAGATGGCGAACCAAACGTCGGAACGGGCACGGGACTAGCACTACCAAGTTTTCTTGCCAAATTTTTGCAGGGCATCGCAGACAGGCTGGAGGTGACAATTTCAAACGTGAATTTCGAACTCAGGGCCGAGTTGGATTTCTCAGACATATCTTTTCGAATGACAGATCAGCCGAGCGCGTCTGTTCTTGTCCATATTGAAAGAGTCGGACTCGAAGGACTCACGTCCATCTCAATCCCCACTCCTGGCAGGACCGAGACAACAGACGCGGCTGAAACCCCCCGGCCTGGCAAGCGGAAAGTCCTTCTAGAGAGCCTCTATGTACGTCTACTTTCTGATCCTGCCATCTTCTCAAATCTATCGCGAGTACCCAGTGTGGCATCCCCTGCTGAACCACGATCGCCCCGTTCGGAACGAACAAATGGTTCTCGGACTGGGACAAGGTCTTTCGGTAGTCCTGCATCATCTCCAAGTCTGTCGCGCATGGCCACTGCGTTCGCAAGGGAGTCTTCCCCACCAAGGACGAGTCCAGCAAATGGGCTATCATTTATGAGAGACTCTTCTCCATCAAGCATTGCTGCCACAAGTGGCCAATCCAGACGATATCATTCCCCTTCACCAGCTGTCGAGCGGAGCAGGCGTTTCTCTTTTGCCGACAGTGAGAGATTTGCCGACGCAAGTGACGCGGGCTCCTTGGCAGATGTCCGCTTCGATGCTCATCAAGATCACCTCTCAGCCCACGGAAGTGTCGATCTTTTAGCCGCGAGTACTAGCAGTAGCACCGTCGACGATCAGCCGTATCTTGACTATGCTATTGATCAAGAGATTCCAGTGCCTGAACTCGAGGATCAATTCGACAGCCAGCATGATCTGATTTCCGCTGATATATCTCGGAGTGACCAATCCACCGAAGAGCGCGAATATTACGTCGAAGGGCCTTTGCAAGGACGGTCCTCCCGTCATCTTGCTTCTACCTCTCCAGACATCTCCAACCGTCCCTCTACTGGCACTGCAGCACATTCTGGCACACACTGGACCGTTTCTCAATCTCAGCCCTTGGGTAGCGGTGGTCCATTACCAGCTGCTGAAGACCTGACTTCAAGGGGCCCTCGTGGCCTAAAACCAGATCCTGAGCAGTCCGAGCAGAGGACACCTAGCCCAGCGAGCAGCAGTAGTCGTTCGTCGGGTGCAA
The DNA here is from genome assembly GCA_010015805.1 of Rhizodiscina lignyota. Lineage (NCBI taxonomy): Eukaryota > Fungi > Ascomycota > Dothideomycetes > Aulographales > Rhizodiscinaceae > Rhizodiscina > Rhizodiscina lignyota. The sequence continues at coordinate 412,849 of ML978124.1, forward strand.
ACTCTGGAGATATGGCTGAGTCCAAATTGTATAGCCATGAAGAAGCCGAGAGCATGTATATGAGCGCTTTCAGCGAAGCTCCTACGTCCAACGAAGCAATTAACATTCCCGGAGGATGGCAAGCTGATAATCCAATCCCGCAAGGACAAGTCGTTAGTTCCATGCCAACTGATGGGCCATCTGACTCGCCAGCTCCGATTGAGAGACGTGAAGACCTTGACGAGGAAGGCTGTGCAACTCCACGGCCGGCTTCGCCAGCCCCTTTGGCTGCTGTCGTGTCCACGGCTGCTGACAATGCAACGGACACAATTCCTCAGAGCCTAGAAGACGACAAAGCATCGATTCCACCTTCAGATACAGATGAAGTGAAATCAGATCCTTTAAAGTCTCTTCCAAATAAAATCGCAAAGGATATTTTCTGGATAGATCAAGTATCAGCATGGGTTCCAACGAAACAGCAGTTCTCCCCGACAAGTCCATCCCAAGCAGAAGAGCCGATCGCTTGCATCGATGCGTCACAATCAGAACTTAGACCCCTCCCAGGATCGTTTTCGCAGTACGCCGATTCAACTACACTTTCGCGTAAGCTAAGCGCCAAAAGGTCTTCCAACTCTACCACTTTACCTCCCCAAAAAGATGGGGGTATTGGACAGGGCCTTCCCCAGGAGACTTCGCCTGCAGATTCACTTTTCGAAATCTCTATTGGTTCAGTCACCACCAAGGCAGATATGTCTGTCTGTCGTGTACTGTTCCAGCTTGTGAAGCAAATACAGCATATGATGACACCTTCAGAGAATGGGCATCCTGGACCTTCTGCTAACAGTGCAAAACTACCGGAAGACTCGAGTACCCCGTTTGCCTTGGCCATCAAGCACCTCTCCTTCGTATTTGTGGAGCAAATGCCACATTTCTCGGCAGTTGAAGCACTTTTCGAGCCTCATTTGGAAACTTCGGTCGACCAGTCGGAATCGGCGTTGCTCCTCGTCGGTTTCGCAAACGTCCAAGTTTCATCCAGTGCGAAACGAACAATCCGTCTTGCGATCCAAAGATTTACACTCGGCGTGGACGAAGACCCTATTATTTCGTTTAGTGCCTCCACATCCGTTAGGTCCACTATGTCTATCAAGGATGCCACCGAAAATGATATTGACATCAGATACAAAGCATCTTCAGCCGGAAACAGCCTGGATATTACAACTCTTCCACTGCGAATAATCTTGGATGTGCAAAAGATTGACGATACTCTAAGCTGCTTTGGAGGTCTCAGTGGCATTCTGGAGCTGAGTAATTCGATGTCTTCTGGCAACGCTGTAACTCCTTCACCCGTCAAAACGAGCTCCCGGCCAAGAGGCGTTCGATTTGCTGGCGAGCCAGAGGTGTCACTGCCGACTCCGTTGTCTGGTTGGAAAATTCAAGGCGCCTTCGGAGGGCTGCATGTTCTCCTCACGGGAAAAACCTGCGGAGTATCACTCGATACGACCACACTCCGGGTTATTGGTCGTGAGCAGGGCATCAGAACAACGTTCTCTAAGGTGCGGCTCGCTGGGCCGCTCTTTGACTCAATTACAGCTGCTCCACCTCTGAGCCTACACTTGGAGCGCTCTCAGGTTGATTTCTGGTTCACGCCTGAAGAGTCCGATTTGACGAAACTTGTCTCCCTAATAACTCCTTCTCGCGACAAGTTCGAGGACGATGATGACATCCTTCTTGATACACTCTTGCGACAACGGAAGAAGGGCTCATTACTTCGCGTTGGCGTGGGAGAATCTCGAGTAGAAGTGGTAGACTTGGATGCTCTGAGCTCTCTTCAAAGTTTAGGTGACGAACTATCCAAGCTCTCAAATGTTGCCAAGTATCTACCCGAAGATGATCGTCCTGGTATCCTCACGATGCTTACCATTGAGGATTTGCGAGCGCATGTCACCGTTAATCGTCACTTTGGACTTCTTCAGTCACGAATGCGCAATGTCCGCTTCGGCCATGTTGGCATTCCTCCTCTACTGGCGCTGGGCATTGACCGCGTGTCACTGACGCATGGCAACGACACGCGCCTCATCACGGAGGTTCTAGTGAAAGATGCTCAAGATATCCCCATGATCATGGTTCGCATTATCGCGGACGAGATGGTTCCGACCATCAAAGTGAAGCTTTTCAATGTCTGTGTAGAGTACCGAGTCGCTACTCTCTTGGCTGTTATGGGGCTAGTGGAGGAAGAATCTTCGGACGATCTGACGAAAAGTATGGCTTCCTCGATAATCACGATCACGCATCACGCATCCAAAGCCATCATTCAAAGACAGGGCACCGAGAGCAGTCTCGGCAGCCCAAGCCGAACAGCGAAACAGACACATTTGGACCTGCTTTTCCGGGAATGTGCGTTGGGACTGAATCCCCAGGGAATGCCAAGCAAGGCTCTGTTCTTACTCTCCGATACAAAGTTCCACACTAAGATACCTACTGGGACGGCGATCACTGCGTCACTTGATGTGCGGAAAGCGTTCATGCTTATTGTCGATGACGTTTCAAATCTCTCGCCCGGCAGCACATCGACCGCCAGGTCGAACTTAGCAGTGACAGGGACTCCACATGTCTTGGAGCTATGCAGTAGCGGGTTTGTCTCTATTGGATCGATTTCGAAAGCTGCAGTATCTGTGCACAGTTTCGAAGATGATGAAGGCACCCGACTCACAGAAGTAGCTGTCAGGAACGAGCTCCTCATCATGGAGACGTGCGCCGACTCAACGCATACTCTCACGAAAGTCCTTGGTGCCTTAGCGCCACCAACGCCACCAACCACAGCAACACAATATCGCACCAAAGTTATGCCAATGGAAGATATGATGGCATCGTTCACCGGAGATGCGTTCCTGGAGAAAGAAAGTGAAGCGACGGATGATGAAACAAAGCTGGACGATGACGAAACCATGGGACTAGACCATGTTGGAAGCTTCTACAATCCTGACGATAACCTCGCTTCCGAACAAGCTGTCGAGATCCCGCCGAACGACGACCTAGCCTTTTTAGCTACTGCACCTCTGCCTCCCGACCAGTCCCTGCTTGAGAGCTCTCAAGAGCGATATCACATCTCCCCTGTCGATGAACCCTTCTTCTACGAAGATGACTATTACTCGAGGCAGGCGGGTACCAAAGGCATGGCTCGCAAATGGGACTCTGCAAAGAACGAATATGGCATCACTAGCGAGTCAAAGGTTGCAAAGAGCCCTCTCAAAATTCACGTTCATGACGTCCACTTCATTTGGAATCTATTTGACGGGTATGATTGGGCGAAGACGAGGCAGACCATCGAAAAGGCTGTTTATGACGTCGAAGCCAGAGCAGAAGAGCGCAGGCGAGAGAAGCGGCTCTCCTCTCCAGAAGATGACGAGGAAGACGTCGTGGGCGACTTCCTGTTCAATTCAATCTGGATCGAAGTACCGCCGAACCGTGATCCTCGAGAATTGGCCCATCAGATCAACCGCAACATGGACGACTTGGCTAGTGAGACTGAGAGCTACGCTGCAACTACAACAACAATGTCGCCACCAAGATCAACCGCACCTCGACCAAGGAAAAAGAGGCTTCGGCTCCAGCGAAGCCGACATCATAAGATCACCTTTGAATTGAAGGGCGTATCAGCTGACGTATACGTCTTCCCTCCGCACTCCGGTGAGACACAGAGTTCCATCGATGTTCGTGTGGGGAACTTGGAAGTTTTCGACCACGTTCCCACCTCTACTTGGAGGAAATTCGCCACATACATGCAAGACGCTGGAGAACGCGAGATGGGCAAGCCAATGTTGCGCCTGGAACTCCTCAATGTCAAGCCTATTGAGGATCTCGGAGCATCCGAGACGGTCCTCAGAGTTACGGTTTTGCCACTGCGACTGCACGTCGATCAGGATGCGCTGGATTTCATTACACGATTCTTCGAGTTCAAAGATGATACAGAAAAGGATCAACCTACCTCTGGAGACCAGCCGTTTCTGCAACGTGTAGAAGTCAACACAGTGGCCATCAAATTGGATTACAAGCCTAAAAAGGTGGACTACGCGGGCCTTCGTTCCGGTCACACGACAGAGTTTATGAATTTCTTCATCTTGGACAGCGCCGACATTATACTTCGGCATTGCATCATCTATGGCGTTTCCGGTTTCGATAAGCTGCACAAAACATTGAATGACATCTGGATGCCTGATGTACAACGTAATCAGCTGCCCGGAGTGCTCGCCGGATTGGCCCCTGTTCGGTCGATTGTGAACGTTGGCACCGGTGTCCGCGATCTGGTCTACATTCCAATGCGAGAGTACAAGAAAGATGGTCGGATCGTCCGCAGCGTCCAAAAGGGCGCCATGGCGTTTGCTCGCACGACAACTAGCGAGCTTGCCCGCCTGGGCGCCAAGTTGGCAATAGGCACGCAAACCGTTCTGCAAGGCGCTGAAGATCTACTCGCGCCGCCTTCCGCGGCCGCCACGTCCTCCCGACGCCATGGTGATGGCGATTGGGACGATGAGGCTGACACGTTTGATGAAGACGGTCCCTCCGGAGATGAGGCCCGTGCCATCTCCCATTATGCAGACCAGCCCATCGGAGTACTTGCAGGACTTCGTGGCGCGGCGAGAAGTCTCGAACGTGATCTGCTTACAGCGAGAGACGCCATCGTCGCTATTCCGGGCGAGGTCATGGAGAGTGACAGCGCAGGTGGAGCGGCAAGAGCGATTGCGAGGAGAGCTCCAACTGTAATTTTGCGACCCGCCATCGGCGCTTCGAAAGCGGTTGGGATGACCCTATTAGGCGCAGGGAATGCATTGGATAAAGAGAGTAGGAGGCGCATAGACGATGTAAGTGCAACGTACCCTCGCCTGCGTGCAGCGTGCATGCATTTCTTCACTCAATGAAGACGGAAGTTGGCTAACGCTTTGACATGCAGAAATACAAGAGATTTTGAAATCTGCCTCGTGTCGTTTTGGGTCATAGGGAAGATGCACGTCTGAAGCATTTGGATTTTCACGGGGAGATCCGCAGGATTTCTGCCTAAGGTGAAGCCTCGAAGGTTGATTCGCGCACTGCATCAAGCGTCCTCCAGGCGTTTCAGGTTATGAATGGGGCATCTGGCAACTCTTACTGCATTCGGTTACGAAGTACATGTACAAGGTCATGCATCAGGTCATCAGAGATATCACTGTACCGATAACTTGCACTTCCTTCCTTTTCCGCTTTACAAATCAAGCCAATCATGGCGCTGGAACCAGCTTCTGCGGCGTGTACACCTGACTGCCGTCGGCGTACTTTTTGACGTATCCAGCCTTGCTCTTGACGTCCATTCATCATGACTACGTAGCCTTGTCGATTGCCTTTATGCAAAAGGTCATGAGAGACTGAATCACCTTATGCTTCGATCATCTCGGCCCATTATCAAGTTGCATCCCACGCCTAGTCCACAATGATGACTGTTTGACGCGAGCTTTGTTAAAAGAAATGACTAAAGAGGGGGAGCGAAAGTTGGTCAAGGTAATCGCCTTGCCGAAGCGCGTCTCCTCTCCGCAACCGACCGTTTGGTTCCCTTCACATGCATCCTACAGCTCGAGTCTCACGGTTTTTCCCTTCCACTAAGCCAATAGAGCTCCCCAGCGCGCTGCAGGACGGGAAGCAGACGCGAGATTGAACCCTCTTGCGGCGCCTCCAAAGCTACAGTCCGTCCACGTCAAGAGGGAGGATCGACGATGGTAGCTTGTCCTGACGAGATACGCGCACCACCGCAAACCCGCCTATTCCACGGTGCAGCACAGCCATTTTGCTCCCATCCCCGCGGCGATCAAGACTTGTACGGAGAGATTAAAAGCAGCTAGCACTAGAAATGGCGGCAGCGCGGGCGGTGCCGCTTGGAGCGTGCGCTCGGAAGGCCCTATGCGGACGTCACGACTCCCTCCAGCGTCTCCTTTCCCTCTACTTGATGACTGCAGTCTTTGGCGCTGCGAAGCTCGTTGTCTCAAGGGGGCCATTGCGACCCAGCTGCTCCTGATGCCAACTCATTCGCGGGGGCTGCCTTTTATTGTAGGCCGCTGATGGTGGATGTTCTCTTATCCGGCTCTAACCTCGCCTGCAGGCCGTTCCGTCGTTGCCGAGACGAGAAATCGCCATGCCATTCGCACAAGGGAGCAGTCGTCCACAGCGTAATGTAAAATTTGATGTCCTATCCTGTGCCTCCTGGTCCACTGTTGCTTTGGGCGCGACTGGCGCCGCGTAATGAGGACACCCTCGTCGAGCGTGAGAGTCCTTTCGACCAGCCATAGCTCCAGGACGATTCAACATGATCTACTCGAGGATCATTGGCAGCACACTCTGGGCATGGCGCGTTTGCTGAGACCCAGAACGTTCCTGTGCCCAGTCAAGCACGCCACGACGGTGGTCCGCGTACACACTTGCCACGACAGCTGGAGCAACTGTACACTCGCTAATCAGAACACGAATTGCTCAGATCTAGAAGGTTCCAGTATCGTATACTTGGTTCTACATCGATACATTGCTTCCAAGAACAGCCTCCCTGACCCTGATGCGGCGCGGCGCCTGCGCTATGCATAGAGTCAAGTCTCTTCCACCATTCTGTTCGCAGCTCCTCGTTTAATCTCCTGCCTCTTACTCTTTCCACGCCGGGTCGCTTTGGCGGACGACACGTTTCGAGACGCACTCAGCGTGCTTGTTGTCAATATCTGAAGCGTTCGCGAGCGTTTTGGTGGATCTCACGGCCGTTGATGTCATCCGCCACTGCCCGCAAGGTTGTCGAGCAAAAGCCTCATTTGCCTTTTTTCCACCTTGCCGATCTAGGATCATGGGAGCAAACCGATTCTGGCGACCAGCATATGCTGGCTCCATTAAAACACTTTTGATCCCAGAGGTGCGGAAAAGCTGGGCGCTAAAACGGGGGGAAGACGGCTTCGAATCCATATGGCCATATCAACGCACTTTATAATCAAGCCAACAACGCCAGACCCTAAGCGCCAGATTGAGCTCGGGACGCGCCGCTCCCGCAGGGCGGTCGGCGGGTACGTGCCTAAGGCACATCTCCCACCGTTTTCACATGAGTCTGGACGTTTGGGGTAATGCAAGATTTGTCGCTCCATTTGGAGCACCATTTCCACAACTTTTGGAATTAATTTTCTTAAAATCTCATTCAATTCTATCGTTAATACGCTCGGCAGAGTCGCCGAGCATACCTTGCGTATCTAAATATCTCTATGCCGCCGGTACTACATACACGCGTAGTTCATCTGCATCGGGAGCGGAATAAATTTGATTCGGAGTGTGAGCTTATTTGGTCCGTCTGATATTCTTTGTTTCTATGTTACTTCCACACCACAAATCTCAAATTGCACGTCTACGTTTATTTCGTACCTGGTACACACAAGCGAACGTCGTTCTGTTACACCAAGCACGTGTCTGTACCTGCGTCCTGTTGTGTGACCGCAGATTCCAGATCCATGGCCTCAGTCACGTCACTCTGCCTGGCGAGCGCAAAACCGCGCGACTGTGCTCGCAGCCGGAAGCCGAAGCGCGGCGGTCACATGGGCGAGCGTCCATCAAGTTCAGCATGCTACTATGCCGCGCGGATGCTGGTATGTCTCTAACAGACCGACAGGATGCTGCTGCGCCTCAAACGCCGAGCAGAGCAAAGCCACAGGCACACAGTCGCAGGACACGCTCTAGCGCCGGATCTGTGTGGACGTTGATCGGCCGCGGGACCTGCAGCACCCCTTGGATTGTTTATGATGACGACACTGAAAGGATGATCATGTCGAAGAGGCAGAGCTGTCGCGTTGAGGACAGCAAATTCGCCCGGCCATGAGGGCATGTGGCATATTTCCATTTACCTGTGTGGCTGATAGGCCTGGACTTTTCCCCGAGGGACATGCCACTCTTTTCTGCTTCCGTCTGCTGGCTGTTCGCAATGTATATCAGTGCCGATTGAACCAAACGCAACTGCAATGTGGGTTCTTTCGGGCAGGTCGATCAGGGAATCAGATAAAGCATATCACTGCCATTCCGTCGGTGGATAGACGGGGCGATGCCTCTACTAAGAATGGAATGGAGGGTTACTCGTGTTCTCAAGCAGCAGGCAACTTTTAGCCTGCGGTCATCAATGCTACGTCCGCGTTCGCCGCAACAAAATGTGCAAGCGAATGTACGCGGAAACATTTGCCTGAGTGAGAAAGGAAACGTTGCGCCTCTGTCGAGGCGTCAGGATTTGTGGATTTGCGTCATCTCGGCAGTGCTCCCAATTCGAATTGAGATCCAGCCAGATGGGACGAAAAGCGGAGAGTGAAAATCGGCAGTATCGCGTGCCATCGAAAACGGCCTTATTTCGCAACAGAGCTCGACGATCCCGGACCACACATTGCTGCACGAAAGATGCAAAGCACAATGACAAGGCGCACCCCATGCCGTCCCGCCGCCGTGGTAAGAGATGGCCCCTTCGAGTGAGCTGCAGGCCGCGGATGTAGGCCGCTGCTTCCCCGCTGCACGTCGAGTGCTCTGCAAGGCTCTGGCAGCCAGATTTGCAGCGTGGTACATGGGCGGAAGCTGGGTTTCGCTCGTGGAGGTGCGTGGGTGTGGAGCAGGCATCTCAGAAGTCGCTCGAGGCCCAGGTTCGGGGCCGGTATTCGGTGCGGGCCGAGCAGTACAGTGCTCTGCTGCTGTACAGCGACCAGCGGCCAGGCGCGTCATCATGCGAGCGGCGATGTCGAGCGGGGTGCGGGTGCAGGACGCTCGAGTTCTGGCAGACGCTGCGCCGCCGCAGCGCGCCTGGAGAGGGCTGTCGACGGTACTGGTACTTAGGGTAAAGGCGATTTGGAGGCCTCGAATGCGGGAAGAGCCGCCAAGTGTCCACGGATATTCCCTGATGGCTCGGAATGACAGTGGATTTGGCAAAATGCTGCAGCGACCGGGGCGCGACGTCGACGTCGAAGCACACTGGCCAGCGTCTCTCGTGTGCGCTCGTGCTCTCACGGTCATGCTATGCTCTGCTCGTGCTCGCCGTCTCTCTGCCTGCCACAATGCCTCTGCTCTGCACCCCAGGCGTGCGGCAGCTGCTGGCGAGCGCGTTGCTGAGCGACACGGCGTATGCAGGGCTCGACGTTAACGGCGCAGCGTGCTGCAGACGCGGCCTTCCGTCCAGAGCAGCGCTGGGCGTGCAATTGGCCGGCGAGGCTCGGGCGGGCGGCGCTGGGGTAGCTTCGACGTTGGGTGAGCGCGAAAGTGACTGATCATCCTGCCGGCCAGCGCGCCTGTCCCTGCTCAGGCTTGCCGAATCGGGCGGCGTTCGCGCTGGGGGCGCACGCCCTGGCGAGCCTTCGAGAGGCCCTTCCGCATGCATACTGTGGCACGTCTGTGGTAGGCGCCGTGAGTGTGGGGAGCTCGAGCTGCCGAGCTGGTCCTAGACACTCTGATCTGTCCGATCGCTGCTCGCCACTAGGCACGCACGCGATGGCCGGCTCTGGGATAAGGGTCGAGCGTAAGAATGCGACGGCGGCAGCGAGTATTGCAATCTCTCCGACACTCCAATTGCTTGCTCCAGCAGCGCGACGCTCCAAGCGCCGGGGGCTCCAGCTACACTAAGCAGCGCAATTGGAACGACGCGCAGCGATTCGCCTTACGCCTGGGATCTTTTCGTGCTCACCCTCCGACGCCATCAACACCTGCTGAACAGTGCATGAGGCCCGGCCCTGAATGCGCCGCTTTCCAACGGCTGCTGGTATGACGATTTCTCAAATGCCTGCTCGCATGCAAGCCCTCACGTAAATGGTCAACACGCCGTAAATTTTCCACCTTGACTTCATATCGCGCACTATCTTAATTTTCACCACCCACCTAATCGCTGGAGCCCTCACCCTGACCTTCGCTAGCGAGCGCTGGCCTATATAGCTCCCGCTCTCGCCCGCTATATCAAGCAATTGACCTCGCCCGCCTGGCGATCTTCAAGCCCACTCAGCCTGGTGCATGAAAACAGCACTATGGAGCAGTGGTGGGTGGAGTTCGTCACTGACGCTCGTTACGACTGGAAGTTCTTCGTGTTTCTCTTAGCCTGTTTCCTGTAAGTCCTCTCCGCAAGCACCACCGCCCGCTCACGCGCCATTCACCCGTCGATCACCTCTTCCCCTCCTTGCAAGCAGCGAGTTCTGACGTCCGCAGCTTTTGCTCCCGACAGTTGCGGCTCTTAGTCAATCTCCGCGCCGTCTCCAAGCACCGCCCAATCCCCATCCCGGACCATCCAACGTTCACCCCGCAGGACGTGACGGTAATCATTCCAACCATCTGCAACGTCGTCCACGAATTAGAGGCGACCATCCGCTCCGTCGTGCGAAATGATCCCCACGAGATCTACATCGTCACGACCGACGAGAAATTGAAGCTCGTCCGCAAACTCGCCACTTCCATCTCCAAGAGAATCAAGGTGCTGCGCAGCCCAGTGCAGAACAAGCGGATTCAGATGTGCCGTGCGGTGCCGAAAGTCACAACCAAATTCATTCTCTTTGCCGACGACGATGTCTCTCTGCCAGATCGCACCGTGCTGTGGATGCTGGCTCCATTCGAGAGCGGCAAGATGGGGGGCGTGGGAACCGCGCAGCGGGTCAGGCGAGACGGAACGTGGAACTTCTGGAAGTTCCTCGGCTTCCAGTACATCGCTCGTCGAAACTTCGACTGCAGTGCAGGCGTATACATGGATGGTGGGCTGCCCTGCCTCTCCGGCCGTGCAGCCATGTATCGCACGCCAATCATTCAGGATCACGAATTCATGCACAATTTCACGCACGAGTTCTGGGAGTGGCCGTGGCCATTCAACCGATACATCACCTATCTGATTCACGCCGACGACGACAACTTCCTGACGCGCTGGATGGTCGACCGTGGCTGGGACATCTACATTCAGGTGCACGAGCAGTGTATGGTGGAAACGACGCTCGAGGAAGGCTGGAAGTTTGTCAAACAGTGCCTGCGTTGGTCCAGGAGCAACTGGCGGTCGAATTACACGAGCCTTTTCCGCGATCGAACGATCTGGAGGTGCGTCACGCGAGCATCACGAGCAGCTCGACCCCGGGGCAAACGCGTCCCAATGCACTTCGGAATTGATAATTCACTGATGTTTTGTCTAGGCGTCATCCTTGGAGCGTGTTTGCCTTCTTTCTGACCACCTTCACCGAGTTCGCATTGCCGCGCGACGCGTTCCTCTGCTGGGGTGTGGCTTACGGCACGGAAAATCTCAACTCGCCCGCGAAATGGGCCGTTCGAGCTCTCCTGTGGCTGCACATCCTCCTGATCTGCCGCATCGTCAAGTTCAACATCTTCCGCTACCCCTCCGATCTCCTTTACCTCCCTCTAATCCCGATCTTTGGATGGATCCATTCTGTCACTATCAAGATCTGGGCCCTCTCCACATTGAATGAGGTAAGCGCACCCTTCTAATTTATCGATGTATTAAAGCGTGCACGCCATGGAAGAGTGCAAGCGTCTCACTCTACACTACAGACGTCGTGGGGCAGTCGAGAAGGCGCAGATGCAGACGACGCCTTCCGCATGATTGCTCTGCCACCATACGACGGCATTGCCGGTTCCTCGTCGAACTCGCAGCACGATCCCTTATACGATCTCTGGCATGACGACGAAAATGACGAAATTGACGAAATCGAGCTCAACTGGGAAGAGGTTGCGCTACCCCAGTACAACGAGACCATCGTAGACATTGTGTAATGTCTATTTAACGGCCGCCACTGCCTCCGCAGCATCAGAGCCCTAATGGTGGCTACGACCTCGACCGCAACAAAAAAAACTCCTGATGGCTTTGCTTTTCACGCGCAAATGGCGATTAACGACTATGAATGGACATTCCCTCTGCACGGCACCTGAGATTCGAGCACTAATTCTTGCTTCCCGCGTTCTGCGATTCACATAGATTCACTTCTTTCCGCGCCTCTTGAGGGAAAAGTTTTTGGTGGTTCGTTCAAGCGAGATTCTCCCGGAAAATCATCCGGCGCAAAAGTTTGGCATAGGGTCCTTCTCTTCTTCGGCGTCTTGGCATGACTCCACGTTCCTGCCGTTCGAGCGCAGTGGCAGGCTGATGAGCACTCCGAGCGCATGTACTTCTAGGATTCCGGCGTTGCGATCGGCACGATGCTGGTCAAATCAAAATGGCATTTTGTGCGACTTTGGCGGGCGCGACCCCGATTGGAGCTCGTGCTGATCAGAGGATTAACCTTAATGCCATGACCGCCATGTCTCACCTCACTCGCCTCCCCTGACCATTTTGGTGTGCCCTCACGTGCTCCCTCCACATGTCTCTCCACCCTCTCAAATAGCTCGGTTTGACTTGCCACGCGCTGCCTCAGCATTTCTCATGTGCATCTCTCGTGTGCAGCTGTTATCGGTCTGGAATTCCGCGCGGAGAGTGCGTTCCCATTTGGAATTGAGCCTTTGCACGCTGCGGGCTCGGCTAGGTGGACTGCAGTGCTAGCAGGCTGCCGGGCACGGGTTGGTGAGATATTCGCCTGGAGCAGCTGCAGCTGCTGCTCCCCAAAGTCCTATGACCTAAAGTGGCACGGTACGTTGAATGATGTCGACGCGCAGCCTCGAGCAGACGCGACTGCGCGTGAGATGGTGAGCAGGTGGTGAATGCTCCATGTGCACGTTCTATCGAGACGCCTCTGATCACCGGCGTCGCCTGCCGCTTCGGGTGTCCGTTCGGCACGCTGGCCTGTCATCAACGGCCGTTGTCGTCGCGCTAAAGGCAGCCGAGTCAGACGAGTGGCACCAACGCAAGTCATACATTCGCGCTTCCTCCCGCACACCTCGTTTCCTGCCTAGCGGCCCTCATGTCGAAAGTGTCTGTGCTGCCTTCCCCAGCCCGTGCGCCCGCCATCGAGCGCTTCAAGCGCCACGCAGCTTGCCCGCCCGTTCACGCTAAGCCAGCGACTGAGGGTCGAGAGAGGCCTCCACACGCTTCGCTACACCTGGCCCGCCGCGTCTACAACCCATGCCGCAATGCACAAGATGCGACCCCCATACGAGCTTGATATTGAGGGCGTTGCGAAGCTTTTAGCCTGCGCAAGAGCGGCCACAGCATGGCGCCGGCGAGGAGTGTGCTCCGTTTGCTCCAGAGAGGTCCGCTTTTGCTGGCCGTACCTCTCCGAACGCTACTCCACAATAAGCAGTAACAACATCAGTACACTGCTCACACGAGTCAAGTCCAAATCGGTGCCTGCATTCAGACGTTTTGAGCTCGATGACCAAGTCTGACATGAGCAAATCCTCAACAAAATGCCCCAGGCCTCCAATTACGAGCGGAAGGATTTGATACAGCTTCCCAATTGCGTAGATCGCGCATATTACGACCGGAAACCAACGTCGACCTCAGAAATGAGACCAGTCTTTGAATAGGATATCGTGCATTCCCATATGCGAGTCAGAGCCACGATCCTACCACACCACGAATCCCTCCACGGCCTTTATCATCGTACCTAGTAATAGGGCACATGCAAGACCGATCGCAACTGCTCCTACGTAAATTCTGACTGTTCCCCACAAGTCCCGCCGTTCATCATTCTCATCTGACGCAAACACAGCAAGAGGAACCTCCAGCCGTCGACACTCGGCCTCCCCGCCTTCCAAGTCGAGATGGCCGCACGACCAAGACGTCCGTCCGACACATGCGGGTGGTGGAGTCTAACCCTCCCGTAGCGCGGCCAACGGCGCGAACCTTCCCCCCATGGCACACTAACATGAAGGACCCTTGAGGATCCCAAGATCGGCCTGGTCAAACGGTTCTCGTCAGCCTTGTCGTTGGCCCTAAATCAAACCGAAGCGTGGCAGTCGATGCTTTCGTACCTCTGCCCCGAATATCATCCAGGTTTGAGACTTGACACCATCTTCCGATCGGGCAAACGCACTTCTGAGCGTTTCACATGTCTCACTTTCCGGCATGTACCGATGCTAGCTCTCCACGATGCTGTCTGCAGTCTCTACGCGCGGGAGGTGTGGTTGCGCAACCCTGTACATTCCAGCCAGGGCCAATGGTTGGTGCGTCGACGGTTCTCGCGACCACTATGGGGTATCCAAGTGCCTGATTCAATCTACATGGCATACAGGCTATAGGCAACCTCTTTCCATCCCACAACACACCACTATCAGCATGACTCCACCGATCAACGAGGCTACTATTATCTTTCCTCCGCCTTGGCCTGGTTGTTTTCGGCGATGCATATTCCGCGTCGATTAATATCCAGGTTACTCAAAGGATGCCGTTCCGCAGAATAGCATTGGTTGAATCCTTCAGCTCAATATGTATCTATGTGGCTTTCGGTCTGAACCGGCTCGTGCACCAGTACTGATTAGAGCGCGCGTGATGTAGACACGGCCCGGCCTTACTTCTGTGCTCGGCGAAACTTGTCATGAATTGGACGTCCATGTGGAGACATATTTGCAATTACCCTTTTCAACGCTCTTCTAATAATCAAGTACACGCATATTGTGGGTTCTCCATTGGCATCTGCAAGTGTTTGCAGAGCCAAGTCCGATTCGCATCCAAACGCTCCGCACACAAGCGAGGAAGTACGGAGTACGCGGGTGACATTGTCCGACGTTTACCGTACCTTGCATGGAGTTATCGTGTGTACGTACCAGTGTGGCCAGCTCTGCGCCACGCAAGCCATGGCCATGCACTGATCTGCCTTTCACTGCATCCTTTGACGATCACATGAAGCGCGCGTGGCACGGACAAAAACTCAGACTCAACGTTCCAGCCAAGTCGCATGTGGTCAACTGACACCTCCTTCGTCATTCCAACACATATAGTCTGAGTCCATTGCTCATAGGCTTCTTTCGCCTAGTAACATTAAAAAGCTAATTCAGTTCCGTTGAACCAAAGTGAAATAAGAATTTGAGCTCGCTGTTACAAGCCGGTTTGGAACCGATATCAGATATTGCATGCATTATAAATCCCGGGTGGATATAATTGCGATCTGCAGTCATCGCTGTTCGTTCTTTACATATCAATTGACCGTTGGGGGGACGGAGCACTTTTGCTGCTGAGTCGCTCGCGACTACTAAAGTTTCAATGACCCTGTTATTTACGGTTAGCACTCCGCGTGTTATTCGTAAATTAGCTAGTTTCTGCACCTCTAGGACCAATGGGAGACCAAAGTTCTTGAGCATCAGAAGAAGCGAAATGAAACGCGCAAACGGGGTGACTGAAATCCACGTACCTTCCAGCCCTCCATTATTACGGAGTGGATATACCCAGCAGAGTTCTGATCCGACGGTCTCCTTTATGTACAGGCGCCGTCCGAGTAGTCCTGTAGAAATCAAACCTGAATGCTAACATGATGGCCTTCAGCTCTGTAAACCCTCACTCCGCTCTTCTTACCCCAACCACTCTCGATAGACGCTGCTCGAGTGCCAAGAGCCGGTCTTCCAGGTGTCGTGTGTCTCGTTCCATATGCACAAAAGACCTGAAGCGTTGTCAGAGGGCCCGCGCAATGATACAGAAAGTCCGTCCACTCACACATTCATATCTCCCACCTCCTTCGCGATCCGCCTCGTCTGGATCATCTGCAACGCCACCATCAGGTTCTTCACCTTGTACTTCGTCTGCAGCCAGATGATGCGCTCCCTGAGCCCACACTTGCGGTACTCCGAGCGCACGTAGGAGCTATCGTCCTGCTCCCAGTCGTCCTTCAGCTCCTCCGTATCCCAGTCGTCCTCGCGCAGCGAGCGCCGCACCGCCTTCTTCTGCTCGTGCTCGTAGCGCAGGAACGGCCGCTCCAGCTCGCGGAAGCTGCGCACCATGTGCCGGATCGTCTCGCGCATCAGCAGCAGCGTCCTGTCCGTCGAGCCGTCGTCCCTCGACACGCGCGCCCCGCCCTTCTCTCTGTCCCTGCGCGGCGCCGACCTCGAGCGCCGCCGCCGCTGCTCCCGACACACCCGCCGCAGGTGCCGCCGCTCCTCGTACAGCCCGGCCTTCAGGTTGCCCAGCATGTCGGTGATCTCGGTCGGCGCGGCCCAGACCGTCTGCAGGTTGTCCCACGACACGCGGAGCAGCGTGGCGGCGGTGATGATGAAGGAGACGAAGCCGATGATGGTCGAGGCGAGCGAGATGGGCGCGAGCGTCGAGTGCGTCGAGAGCGTGACGCCCATTGCCGGTGCGCGCGAGGGAGGAGCCAATTGCGGACTTGAGGGCGTTGTTCGAGGCTCTGCGACGCCGTTCTCATGCTCCTCTTGCTTTTGCAGAAATATGCAAATTGGATCTTATGTAGATCCGCACCTTCCGAGTAGCGCCGGGAAGCGTTGCTCGGAGGATTTGTTGGTAAACATTATACCATGACGTTATAACCATGATGGACCGGGGTGAAGGGTATCAGAGAGCATTGAAGCTCGTCAATTGAGATCGAGGAAGTTTATCACGGAGAATACGATACAGATCGTCCCATACGATGCATGCGATCCAGGGCGAAGCGAGCTCGGCACTTAGGCGATGAAACGGAGCGGTATCCCACAGGCTCAAGCCACAATGAGTTACGGCCACCTTAATTAGGGCTTGATGCTTGCTCCACATTCGAGGAGGATCGATCATCACAGGTATATTTTGGGTCAAACTGGTCCAGCTCGATACATTTGATTCATTGAACTGGAGTATCGAATGCTAATCTCCCAGTATCGTGACTTCCAACACACGGCTTAGAATACAATTTCCTTGAAGTCACTGATGAATTTACACCTCATTGGTGCTTTTTGAAGTCCTTGATGAATTGACACCTCACTGCTGCAAGTGAGTGTTCTCATACCAAAGATCGCCTCCGGGAGACAATGGTCCACTCCGATTGTACGGAAACTTGGATGACTTGATCTCCTTCAGCCAAGTTACCACCCTTGGTACCGGTTTAAAGCCACCCGGTTCATTGGTATTAGAGATAACCATCTGCTTGCCATCGTCATTCCTATCTTCGAGACCGCTCCTAACGCCGGCGCGATGCACAGTCGTACCTAAATGAAAAGTTTAATAAGGAATGCTCGCATCAGGAATGTCAAAAGCGCAGAGGTGCTTCTGGAGGGGTTTGGTGGACGTGTGTTGGAGTCGCAAAAAGTAGTAGTAAAGATCTTAAAAGCAAATCAACTCTATCATCTCACGGACACACCGGAACGCTCTGTAAACATCCTCGCCGCGATATTCATGCTCTGAAGCTCCTGGAATAGCAGCTTCGCCGCGTAGGGAATGTGCACCTGCACAATCTCGGTCTTGTTCTTGCATGGACGACATTCGAATTGCTGCTTCTTCAACGAGCTTTTGTACCAGTTAGCGATCGAAAGTTTTCCAAATGAAGGGGTATGTGAGTGACTTACGCAATCGGCGTCATAAGACCACAGAGCTTGCAGATGTGCACGCGGTACGCGTCGCTAACCTCGAACAACCTCTCCTTCAGGAAGCTCGCTGCACCATGAGAGATCATGCAATCGCGCTCCATCTCTCCGAATCTGAGACCACCGTCTCTCGCCCTACCCTCCACGGGCTGCCTCGTCAGGATCTGCACCGGGCCTCTTGCTCTGGCATGGATCTTGTCATCGACCATGTGACGGAGGCGCTGGTAGTACGTCGGGCCCAAGAAGATCTGCGCGCGGAGCTTCTTGCCAGTGTGGCCGTTGTACATGACTTCGAAGCCACGAGACTGATACCCGGATTGACGAAGAAGTTCTGACACGCTGGTGACGGTAACGTCAGTGAAAGGCGTTGCGTCGCCTTCCGAGCCCCTCAATGATCCGACCTTGGAAAGCAGGCACTCGATCAAGTGAGCAATTGTCATACGAGAAGGAATGGCATGGGGATTGATGATGAGGTCTGGCGTCAGACCCTCCCTTGTGAAGGGCATGTCTTCTTGCCTGTAGGTGATACCGATAGTACCCTTCTGTCCGTGCCGAGAGGCAAACTTGTCGCCGATCTGTGGGACTTTGGTCGTGCGAGTGCGGACCTTGACAAATTTGTTGCCCTCAGTATTCGTCGTGAGGACGACTTGATCGACGATGCCATTCTCAGTGCTGCGGAGCGGAGTCGATACATCGCGCTTAGTGTGCAACTTGGTTCGTTGTCCAAGCTCTTCAGCATCCGGTGCGATTGGCGCAGTCTTGCCAATGATAATGTCTTCGCCAGACACACGGACACCAGGAGCGATGATACCGTCGTGATCGAGTTTGTCGTACGTACCATGCTTCATGCGCAGAGTATCCGAGCGGATAGGCTTCTCAAACTCTTCCACAACAGACATTCCGACCTTCTTCTCTTGATCCGTATAAGCTCTGTAGAACAGACTGCGGAAGAGACCGCGGTCGATGGAACTCTGGTTCATGATAACCGAATCTTCCTGGTTATAACCGGAGTAACAGGCGATGGCAACGATGGCATTCTGCCCAGCAGGTAATTCTCGGAACTTGAGGAACTCCATCGAGCGAGTTGTAGCAAGGGGCTTCTGCGGATAGTAAAGGACGTTGACCATAGTGTCCATGCGGAGATTGTAGTTTGTGAGGTTGATTCCCATAGCTTGCTTGCCCATAGCAGACTGGTAGGTGTTACGAGGTGATTGATTGTGGTCTGGGAAGGGGATGATGCTTGCACAGACACCGAGAATCATGCTAGGGTGGATCTCGCAGTGCGTGTACTCCCGCACCAATGGGTTCGGCCTCGGCTTGACACGTTTGTGCGGGTCGCTATCATCATCAAAGATTTTGTCGCCGACCTGGAGCTTGTGATGGTCCTCCAAATCGTCCGGCGTCATGATGATCATGGCAGTCTCCTCCTCATCGGCATCTAGATACTCGACGACACCATTCTTGAGCAGGTAGTCATCCCAGACTCCTTTGTACTTGTCGGTGAGCGGCTCGCCTGTAGCGGCTGCAATTTGTGCCCACTTCTGGTGACCTCCAAGCTCTTTTTCGAGGAGACAACGGTCTATATGATCCTTGTTGAGGACCAGACTACCCTTCTTAGAGCTGGCAGGATTCGTGTCGACAGCAAAGAGAGGGCGGCAAACGCGACCAGCGTCGGAGAAGATCTTGAATTCGCGGTCACGAATGTCCCAAATCATGCTGATTTCTTCCATGCTGCGAATGCCGGACTTGCGAAGGTTCTTGACGATAGGCACTAGCGTGGCTGGTTCACGATGAATGCCGACCCATACGCCATTGACAAAGACCTTAGTGGCATTTGGAGAGGTTGTAGGTTCGTATTCTTCCAGTACCGACATATTGCGCTGCATCATGAAGTCGACGACGGGGTCAGCGATTGTGCCGACAGTGACGTAGCACATGAGCGACAAGTTCTTGACCAACCCACAAGCCTGGCCTTCCGGAGTTTCTGCAGGACAGACCAAGCCCCAGTGAGTGTTGTGGAGTTGACGAGGCTTTGCGAGCTTTCCGTCACGGCCGACGGGAGTGTTCGTTCTGCGCAAATGGGACAGCGTCGAGGCGAACGTGTAACGGTTGAGCACCTGAGACACGCCTGCCTTGCTGCTAGCAGCCTTCTTCTGATCTCCCCAGTTGCCGGTGGCCAAAGAATACTTGAGGCCATTCGTTAGGGTGTTGCTCTTGATACCCAACTGCAACGAGAACTCCCTGTTTGTCTCCACACACTTCTGCAGATACTTGTAGATGTCCTTGGTGAACCTGTCGAAGAGTCCTCGAAAGAGGCTGGCCAAAAGCGGACCAGCGAGATCAAGTCGCTTCTTGCCAAAGTGATCGCGATCATCTTCCTCTCTTCTTCCCAGGGCGACTTGGAGCAATCGATGGACCATGTAGCCCAAAAAGAAGGCCTTTCGGGTCTCGCTGCCCTCCTTTTGAGAAATGTGCGGTAGAAGTTCTTTCTGCAGGACGTCGCGAGCAAATCTCACACGCTTCTCCTTCTGGCCAATCCTATCCGCACGCTTGCCGATGAAGTCAAGTGCGACACCTTGCTCCTGAATCAGGAACGACTCCTCGATTGATGGCTTCAGCTTCTCGAGCATCTGTGTGTCGTTCCGGTCGTAGACGATGTGGTCGAGAATGTCTTCATCCGAAACAATCCCAAGCGCACGGAACACCATGACAACGGGGATGTCCGACTTGATGTACGGAAGGGTCGCCTTGACCGTGTCACCGAAGCCGCCCCTCGACAGCTCTCCCTTGCCAAGCTTGATCTGAAGGCTGGAAATCAACCTTGAGCCTCTCTCCAGAGAGCTTCTGATTTCGGCAACAAAGGGCGTTGGGTTCTGCTTCTTGTGGAAGACCTGAACGATATTGCCCGCACTGCGCTCTTGTGCAATCAGCACCTTCTCACTGCCGTTGATGATGAAGTAGCCGCCAACATCGTATTCACACTCATTGTGGCCGGCCAAGAATTCCTCTTTCGTTATCCTCTTGCTCAGCCGGCACAAGTTAGACTTGAGCATGACGGGCATCTTGCCCGCAAAGGTCTTGGTCCACGCCTCTTCTCCTGTGTCTTTGTCCAACTGCGGCACGTCCTCGCGCTCCCATCGCAGCTCAGTTGGCTGAGAGCCGGCCTCGCCATCAAAACCATCCATGTCGATCGGAACTTCTCTCGCCACCATGATCTTTTTCTTCATCATGAGCCACATGGGAGCGGCGTAAGTGAGGTTTCGCAACCTCGCCTCGTGGGGCCACAGGTTGTTGTGGACACCATCGCCTTCCGTCACTTGCGTTGTCGATATTGAGAGCTTTCCGAATTCTATCTCGTATCGTCTTTTCACGATGGGGTCATCCTGGTCTCCAGGTGGCGTGTTCTGGTCGAGGATGATCTTGCCCTTGTCCTGGACTATGTCGTTCATCGTCTTCACTATAAACTCATTGTAGGAGTCGAGCTGCTGCGACACGAGGCCATGTTTTTCGAAGAATGAGGAGATGACAGTCCAACAGTCCTCCGCTGTGATAACATTGTCATCCTCCAGCTCATAGTCCTCGTCGCCAAAGCCATCCGTGTATTCGTCCTCCATGTTGGAACAGTAGCAGGGTTGTGATCCAGCTGGAAGATGAGGAGGGTTGGAGAAGAGTTGTTATGGTGGTTGTTGTGATGGGTGGCGGGTGTCGCGAGTGAAGAGTGTTAAGGGAGGAGGGAGAGTAGCGGCAGCGCGCAGCACAGCTGGCGATGCAGCAGCGAGGTAGGCGTGCGCAAGATCAAAAGCGCATGTGGGAGAAACGCGCACAACTGCCAAAGTGGTGCTTGAGGGTGTTGTTGGCAGATGAAGCACGCGAAGGAGAATATGAAGAGCGCAACGGAGGAAAAGGCAACTTCGAGAAACGATGCGGCTCTTTTGTTGTGCCAGGGCGAAGGCGCTAAGGGTTCACGCTAACTACGTATGCGGCTTAGCGCCATCTTAGAACTCCAAGGACCAACGCAGATTCACATGGAGCGAAGTGAACGAGGCCAGTATATTCTAGCGCATTCATCTACGTCGCTTCTGCTTCTTACTCCGTACAATTGCCTCTTCTACGTCAAGGTCACTCATGTCGTCTAGCTTATGTCTTGCTCTCCTTGCTCGTCCCGTTGCATACTGCAATATAAACCGAAGAAACAAGAATCAGTGCAGAGCCCGCAACTGACATGAGATTTAGCCCCGTGCCAAATACCATTAGGTCAGCTGCAATCGCGAATACCATCTGCGTATACACCATACATGTCACTCGCGTGGAGCTTTCATGCTGGAGCCCGGCCGCAAAGACAAATTGCTGTAGTATTCCGTATCATCAGCCACTCGATCACTGTGTCTGGGGAAGGACATTTCTGTACACTCACCATTAGATATCCGGAGATCGTTATCACAGCTAAGTAGGTCCAGTCCTGCCAAGCTGAGGGGAGGACAAAACCGATCCCTGGTACGGCGACCATGGCAAGCGCAGCGAGTACTGCACACCAAAAGGAGAAAGTGTTCACAGTCTGGAGTGGTGATGCTCTTTTGCCAATCCATCTGATTGTAGTAATGGCGAGAGTATTGCCTGCCAATGATCATCAGCATTTCTGCCATACGCGGAAAAGAGATCTCTCGCAACCTAGTACACCAAGCATTGCTACAGCAACCGCGCCAGCTCTCTGTCCAGCGCTCACGACCACATGTGGCTGAAGATCGATGGCTGGCACCGGGACAAGTGTGCTGTTTATAACATCCATCATGTGGCTGACGTCCATGTCTAGTTCTAGGCTAGGGGACCACGGTCTCGCGATGAGCACGACACCGACAAGCGAGACTAATGCAGCAAGTTGTTGTATACGGGTGAATGATTCTTTCAAAATGAAAGAGCACGCCCAGCAAGCAAGCGATGGCGCAAGGAATGTGACAACAGTCGCATCCGCGATTGGAAGATACATCAACGAGTCTAGTTCACCAGATCATCAGTATCATCTTTTGGCTCATAGAGGACAGACCCCGTGGGGATGAGCGCTGGATACATACAGTACATCCCCAAAACACCGAAACATCCTCCAAGACTTCTTCCAAGCATCAGCAATCTGATTCCCTTCGCTCCGAGAAGGAAATCAGGAGTCTTCTGCCGCCACAGGTATATGCTTGCAAGTATCGATGTTACTGACATTCGCCAGAAAAGAATCTATCAGTGTTAGCGCTCCATTCTCATGCCACACCGACAAATCTCCTATGTTACGAAGTCTTACCTGAAACGGATGCATGCCATTGCCGTGGTTTCCCTCAACCTCAAGCACTCTCGTCGTTGTATTCATGAGCGTGGCAAACAGCTGCGACAGCACGACTAGGAGCAGGCCTTTGTTTCTTTGCCAGAACGCTTGCAGCTCAGCCTGCAATGATTTTGGGAACCCCCCAACCAGTCCAGATGCTCCATCCTCTTTAAGGAATGCGGAGTCTTCTCCAGATAGGTCTTCCTCTTCGGCCGCTAGATCGATGGATTCTTTGCTGGATATGCTGCTATCATCGAGCGATGTAAGTTTCCGGTCTCGCCGGCGGCCAGCTGCGTCATCCGCGGACTCTACATCATTGTGATTTATCGGGATAAACTGCAAGGGAATTTCTATTGTTGTCTCTCGCTGCTGGTTTTCCTTGGCCCTTGATGGAGTAGCAAGACTGTCACCGTCGTGGTCCTCGATCGCGCTAGGCTGCGGAAAGGACAGCGGCTTGCGTGAGTCCATATAGAAGCATTAGAATACCAACTGCCATCTACCTACAACAGATCGAAGGCTGAAAAACGAACCAGAAAGTTAGGTCGCAGAAAAGATGGAATTGGTTATCACATAAGCTTATGTGATCTTCGGGGAAGCGCCCCACAAGCATTATGTACGCCACAATCGCAGCATTGTCCGCATGCGTATCGCAACTGTTTATTTCACAAAGGAGGCCTATGAAACCTCCGAGGTTTGTCACCTATCGTTCGAAATAAACCTTCACTTGTAGTTATAATAGTTTGAGAGTCCACAAAATTGACTTGAACCCCTGAGGCCCTCATTTCCGATACCTGAAACGCTACCTTTTCATGCGATGGCTCTTCCACTGCTTCCACATTGGAAGCCGAGGGGAGTGGATATTTAGAGAACAATCTCCTGCTGTTCATCCTCCAGTGTGTCTCTTCCGCGCCACTTGAAATAATTGCTGGTATCGAAGAAAAATGTGCTGCTCCATACACATGCCATGACATGGTCCAAATCAAGGATCTCGGAGGTCGTACGATCCATTACTTCCGTTTCATGTGTAAACCCCCCAAGATAGTGGCCTATTTCCTCTTCATGTTTGGCGTCACTGCGCTCGTGTATCACAGGCTCGGGTTCGGCTACAAGTCTCATGTACACAAACCTTTATCGGTGCAAGCAACAATTTCGAACTCGCGATTGCCGTGACCGTTGCCGTATATGGTACTGCGAGTGGTCAGATGTTAGCGAGCACAGTACGTCTGCTCGTTGAAGCCCCGGTCCTTGTAGGGCTGTATATGCCATCTAGTGGGTGAGGAAGAGGTTGGGATGGAACCCCTTGAGCGATGTATCATGTGCAGCGACGAAAATGAATGAAAATGAGAGATGCAAAGCTAGTACATAGGACGTAGGTTTTCTGTAGAGTTTTAGATTTTGTATTTATAATATATCTACCCTCTAAGCGATAGTTCAATTGCCACGCTCTCCAGCCATGGCAGCCGCACGGGGCGGAGAAGAGTAATCTCATCCGTGATCATCAGTAGGTGTATCTGAAGCTAGGCTATAGCTAGTTGTTAGCATTGAATGAAAGCAATGAAGCCTGACTTGAAAGCAATGAAAGGGCATACGTACTTCACCGCCCTCAACTCTCAGCTCACCTCGGTCTGCCTTATTGTTCGCGATCCGGAAAAAGACCGTCTCGATGCATACGACGACGATTGATAGAATCGCACACGCAATGCAGGCCCACAGTCCAGGGTGATACGCCGGAGCGTCCTGGCTTCTGAAGACCAGGCTGCCAGCGATGCCTCCAATCCCACCAAAGCCGACCATGCTGGCAGAACAGAAGGCTCTCTTCCACTGCCCACGGATATTGTTTGCCTGGTACGCCATTGTCGCAGGGACGTTCGAATTCGCTCCGGCAGCAGCGAGGAAGACGCCAAAGTATCGTACACCGACGCCCTTAGTGAAACCCATCAGTGCCAGTCCAATGATAGCCATGACCATATTGAAGATGATGATCGGGCCGCGAATGTGGTATTTATCGCCGAACCAGCCGGTCGCGTACATAACGATGCCACCCCAGACATACGGAGGTGCGACGAGGCACTGCGCAGCGCCGGTACTGAAGCCCATTCCGTCTTCGAGAATGACGGGAAGGAAGTAGGCAAGCGCGTATGTGACGGTGGTCGTGTCAAAGAAGATGAGCGCATATCCCCAAATCTTGAAATCAAGCGCTGGTCGGAGAAAGCGGCCGAACGTGAAAGGTTCGAGTTGCGCATCGGAGCGGTCGGCGTTGACACGGTCGACAATCCACCTGGTTTCTTCTCGCGTGAGGAAATACCAGTACGTCTTCCCATCGTCAGGGAAGCCGACAAAGAAGAAATAGCCAGCAATTCCCAGTCCAATGGTCAATGCGCCTTCAATGATGAAAATCCATCGCCAGCCACGAATACCGTCGGTACCTTCCATTTGAGAGAGCTATCAAGGCGACGTAAGCAGAATGGCAACTACGTCTTTGTAGGGAGCTTACGCCAAACGCCAAAATACCGCCAAATGCAGATGCGACAGCGCCGAGGATGTAGAAGAACGAGTAGCGCTTTCCCACCTCATCTTTCTCAATGTTAGCGTAGATTCGCGTCAGTTCCAAGGAGTAGACGTACATCGCAGATACCATGTACCTAAATTACGTGGAGCAAATTAGCACAGCTCTGGGCTTGATCTTTGCATCACATGATAACCTACTGAGCAGATATACGCAACCTGGGAAGAAGCCGGCCTTCCTCAAGTCAGCCAACGATCGTGATATCGGACAAGTTGCAGATGTTTACCTCTAGGGCACCGAGGATAACTCGGAGGCCTGACATAACCTTGAAGTTGGGCGCAAATCCCATACCGATCATGACAGCTCCCCAAAGGACAGTACTGGGCCGAATCAGCGACGTGAGATGTCTCTCCGGAATTAGTGAGACTCACATGTTAGATAGGTGGATTCTTGGACCAATCTTCCGACACAACACTGTCGACGGAGGTTGAAGGATGACATAAGGGATAAAGAAGACCAATGTAATGATGGACTGTGTAATGTTAGAATGGAAGAAGGCACTCGTTTTCGTTAGTCCGAGGGGCATACATAGCGAAATCCTATAAGATCGAGGTCCTTGGCCATACTACAGAGCAGTCAGGATATTTACTCGTGTATCAATAGACCAGGGTGCAAGTGCACTCACCCAGCGATGTTCGCCACGCCCAAATTCGTCCGATCAATGAGACTCGCGCAGTACATGAGCCCCGTCAACGTGACCAGCCTTCTGTCGATCTTCCAGACGATCTTCCTCTGCTCCTTTTCCGTGTACTGGGTGACGAAAGCCTCCTGAGAGCCATCTTGCGACGGAATCCTCTCCTGTGCGTACTCGTCGTACTGAGCTCCAGACTTCTCGATGTCGGCCATGGTGATCAGTCAACAACAACACGGACCGCCGAGTGGTAGCAAATCTCGAGCCGAATGGCCGGATTGAAACGAATCGAACGAATAGAAGGAAAGGAAGAGAAGGCAATCGCTTTGCGACGGATAAGCGGCACAAAGAAGGGAGAAACGATTACTTATTCCCTGGTGGATGGAGTGGAGGTAGAGAGTATATATCACTACCATACTCCTCCCCTCAGATGAATGGTACCTCACGTACGACAATCATGTTCCCCGCTCAGCCCATCTGTTCTTCCGCGTGGATGCCATGCAGCGCATTAAAGGAAGGAATCTACCGAGGATCACATCAGAAAAGCCGATTAATTCCAGTTCAGTAGCCTTGACCGCCGACGTGGAGCGCCGTCAGTCAAGGATACATGTTGAAGAGAGCCAACGGAAGCCTATCGCAAGCACTCCATGCAGAGCCGGTGGAGGGGCAGCATGCATAGGAGCCTTACGGACGAGGAAACGAAGTGGTCCGATGAAGAGAATTTGGGATAATGGAATGCGATAACGCGTTGAAAGGGGTAGGCAATGACGCCGCAGTAGCGAGTTAGCCATCGGTAGCATGGACGCGGACGAAACCAGGGACCACTTAGGTACCAAGTTGACAAGAAATGCCTGCGGGAAAGGATGATCTTGGCTATCGAAGGATGACGAGGACAAGAGGCATGACCACTACCCCGGACCCCGCAATGGTGGGTCCACAAGGTATCATAGTCTGTGCTAAAGAAACAACTCGCCTTGATCTGGGGTCGGCACACCTTGTAAGTGCTTGAACGAAGTGGATCCTGCGAAGGCCGGCAAAAGAGCTGCGAAACAAAGCTTGGAAGTGATGGTTGCTGGCTTGCAGTGTCTCTGAAACCAGTTACCAACAGCGATTACGAGAGCATGGGTCATCCCACCTGGAAGGTGATACGATAGGACGGCGGATATATACTTTGTGAGTCGCGAGAAACAGTAAAACGGCAAGCATGTCAGAATTCTGGACTTACATTGCTGAGAGGCTGAAGTGCAAGGCAAATCATGTCCAATCAGGCAGGTAAGATGCGGTGACAACGAAGGGACGACCTCAGACTGCTCGCAACAAGCAATATAGAAGCAACAGCCATTTGATGGCCGTGTTCCGCATCCCAAGATGTTGGGATTTGAGCCTCGTCCAAGGAACTCTTGGACTTCGACCGGCCGTCTTGGAATGGCGCGAACTTCTGCAGTATGAGATAATGCCGCTCTTTGGCGCGGTTGTTGCGCCAAGTCGAAGAGTCGGTACAATGGCCGACGAGACGACGATCACGATAGGCAGGAGATGAGGCGTGGACGTTAGTCGTCGTGGGTTGGTCAGCGCTAAGGAGACGGAACGCTTGGAGATTTGTGGGGGAGAATGCGGAGCCAAGCGAAATCCGGGGAAACTCCATATTCGAGTGACTTTTAGTCAATCGGTCCTCTGCGGCCGCCAGGGCTGAGTATTTTCCGAGACGGGGAGATGACTTGAATAGATTAGGTTCTGAGCCACCATCTGACCAAGAGCAGCCAAATGGAGGAAACGCAAGCTCTTTTTCCGCCGCCGTACTGAGCCGATGCTCGGTAACGGGCGGCAGATTGTTGCTCGCAAGACTTTTCTAGCTGGGAGATAAGCTGAATTGATATGGAGACTGGAGAGATACGATATACGTCTCGGCGAAATACGGCTGTCCTCGATGTTGGAATTCAAATGGTGATAAGAGGAGGCAGCGGCGTTGGCGGCCGCATGAAGACGGGGTAAATGCCTAGTATCTAGCTTTTCGTGGCTAGGA
Source organism: Rhizodiscina lignyota (assembly GCA_010015805.1). Lineage (NCBI taxonomy): Eukaryota > Fungi > Ascomycota > Dothideomycetes > Aulographales > Rhizodiscinaceae > Rhizodiscina > Rhizodiscina lignyota. The sequence continues at coordinate 440,774 of ML978124.1, forward strand.
GGGAGTGAGAAAAGGTATGAAGGAGGGTTGACATTGTCTGGATATTTCTCATCCTTGATTGCAAATTGCGCAGTCATGAAGAGCGATTGCATATCCATCGGCTGGCACCGACAAGAATGGAACGTCAGAAAGCCGTCGTCTACCTATGGCATACGGAGTACAACCCTACCCAAGAAACAAGCAAGCGAGGCATCGGCCTCTTCAAAGGACTCGGGCACAGCCCATGGAAGCTGTTCTTCTGGTCGTAGTGGAGTACATCAAGATCAGGATCTTCTTGGAAGTTCGTTTTAATAACGCAATATAAATGAATCTAACGAATGGGTATATCTCGTCGCTCCAGACACTACAGCTGGAAGGGCCGCTAGCTAGCGGTGTGCCGGAACGATCATCCCAACGCCAATGCCATGCAGGATTCCAAAATCATCGACATTATGTACCTTCGTACTCTTCATCATAGGGTGCCACCCAAGTCTACCCGCACCCAACATCCAGACGGTCGGTAAGTCGCCAAGTCGAGCGGCTCCAGCCCAGATCTTCTCGCGCGCAACGCAATATCAACAGCAACCACTTCGTCGCCCGCCCCTGTTTACTCTGAACACCTCTTCCCACTCTTGCATCCCACTCATCCAGCCTGGTCCTGTTCCTCTTCTTGGCCTGCCCTTTCTCCTTCTTCTGGCTCCACTGTACCCATCTTCCACCGTCAGTCCGCTCTTGATGCTCCCTCCATCTTCTGTACCACCCCAGCCTCCACTGTCGCCATACTGTATACCGCTGGCAGGATCATCGGGGTTGATTTCTCCCAATTCAATCTTCGTTAATATCATTCTCGCCAAACGTGAAAATAGCTCTTCGACGGCGTCCCCTGTCAGCGCGGAAACCTCCACTGCGACAGGTATGTTGACACTAGAGGCCCATCGTGACGCCTCCTCTGCTGAAACTTCACGCCCGTCCGGCGCTACGGTCGCCGTGTTTTGTGATCCCAATCCAAATCCTCTCGATGATTGTGCGGAGCCGAGTGAGGACGGTGGGATAGTAGATTTCCTGCTGTCGAAGCTTAGAGGTGTAGGAGGAGGTTCGGTATCACCAGGGTCGGCGGCGTCAGACTTGTTGCCGGCGAGCAGGAGTGTAAGTTGTGGGGATGCAAGAGCACGAGCGTCATTGAGGAAGGTCGGTAGAGCGCGGAAAGATGAGTGTGAAGTAATGTCGTATACTAGGATCGCTCCAGCGGCACCTCGATAGTATGAGCGAGAGACGGATCGGAAGCGTTCTGTGCCTGCTGTATCCCATAGCTGGAGCAGATCAAATCAGCGCTTGAGTTCTACACAAAGATATGGCTGTAGTGCTGAGGGTCGTACTTGAAGCTTGATCCGTTTTCGCCGTGCGCCTGTACCAATCTTGACGATCTTTGACGCAAACTCTACGCCGATTGTCTGCGATGATAGAACTCGCCCTGCCATATATGAGCCTCCAGTTCGTCAGAAATTTCCCGTCCTATACTGACATTCGTCCTTCACAAAACGGTGCAGGATACATGATCTTGGCTTATCAGCAACCGATATTCGTCTTCAACACCTCGAAACGCTCACTTTCCGGTGCCGCTTGGTCCCAGCAGTATAATCTTTGCCAGATAGTCGTACATGCTTCCGAGCTCCTGCAATGATCATCAGCTTGGACGCAAATGAAGACCATATTAATGCGGTTACCTGCTCCCGCGGCTCTCTCGACGTGCCAGACGCCACGGTGGACGCGCCCGAATTTGCGCGTTGTCGAGGCATGGCGATCGTATTATTGCATGCATAAGCGGTGTGCTCTCGGGGGCATGATGATTTATTTTGAAAGATGAAAGAAGAGTCTCATCCCCGCGAACTGACGCGCCGCATGATACAGAGAGATTGTGATGCAACGCAACCAAGCTCCGCGGTAGTTGGCACAAGGTATCGTTTCCGTAACCGCCACAGCACGCTAAATGCGCCACACCTTTTCTGAACCTCGAACAATGAATGATCTATGCTTGGCACTTTATTGCTTCTCTGAACTTACGGACCAGGCTAATAATTCCAGAATCATCTTCTAAATTGGTAGCCGATGTCATTATACGTTTAAGATCCAGCACAATACTGGTAGCCCTTCAACTAAATACAACATCATACGCATGTATCAATCATATCCGGTCCTGTGCTACCATCCAGTAGCAAAATGACAGACGTATACGAAGGGTCGCAAGCACATAGTGACAGCACAATCGTTGGATTTGTGAGCATAGCAGGCGGAGTTGGAAGGGCCATCTCGGGCAAAAACACTAGCATGTCGATACCACTGTCTAAAGTGGCAGTCCATATATACGAGCTCAAGCCGATATAAGTAACTTACTGTTATCTCTGGAGTGTGCGATGTGCGTGAACCCTGAAATCAAATGACAGCCTCGATCACTACGCTGCGTATTTTGTTCTCTTCCTGTCTCAGGACTGATTGGGATCGCTCCCTTCCACCAATGCCTCCTATATTTGCACATTCCTGCGGCCTGGTCTGTCAATATTCGCACAATCGGAGCATGTCCCACCATAACTAACGGCGATAATGGTCGGTTGGTCCGAATTGTATCGAATGTAGTGGTCGCCCGGCCAAACAACCCAAAGCACCAGCCGAATTGGCTGAGCAACCTGGCCAGGCTGCCAACTCCATGGCACTTGTTCCGTACAATCAATCGACTCAACCGACGACTCGCCTTTCGACCCAAATAGCTCTTCCCGCTCCCGCTCTGCTCCGCAGATCCAAACGACTCCAGTTGTGAGCATGGAATTGACCCGTTCGATTCATTTAGTCGCTATTTAGCATTAGCTTAAGTATTGTCGACTTTCAACATTGGTATCGGCAATAGTGCTTATAGAGGGCAGGCTGGTATGGGATGGACAGATAGATAGGTGTCTTCTTCGTATATATAGTCGGCGAGGGCGTCGACGACTCCTTTCGTTTGGCGGCATCTGTTTTGTGAGCCAAGCACTTCGCGTGCATTTTTGGAATCTGCATCATTCTCCACCAAGGCTTTCTTCACAACAGAGGTATTTAAACATGGAAGGGCACCCATGTCTCGTCACATCCATCTTGCTTGGCTGGAAGGAGGAAGCAGTAATTTCACAGGCGCTTCCAGGAGGCCAGGGAGGCTCTTTTAGGTCCCAATGCGAGCGGCCGGAGTAACTTTCGGCCAGCATTGCATCCCACGCATTTCACTGCCATCCCACAGCCTTTGCCACGCACGTGCGCAGCGCCCCCAAGAGACGATCTGCGAGATACAATTAGAACTTGATCAAAAACGGATTCAATCTCTGTCTTCAACGAGCAACCTTCCCAAGCCTTTGGCAACCGGTCGTTATGCTCTCCTCGCTTAGCCAACTTGCGTCCGAGATCTCGACTGTACGAGAGCCTTCCCCGAATTAACAGGAAAGAAAGCACCAGACAGGGCCGAGAAAAAGTTTGGGTCGGCGGCATACGTCACGCTTCAGAATTACAACCAAGTTTGCCAACCCGCATGCCTGACGGAAGCACCGGAGCAGGCCCAAAATGCAAAAGAGAGTTACGGAATGGCACAGCCTGAGACAGGAGAATTGGCCAACTCATTTTTCATGGGGGCTGAGCGCCCAGGGGTAAGAGTGGGCGTCGGGTCGAATGGGGTTTAAAGCTCCCGTGGGCGGGCGTCATGCACACGAACTTTTTGTTGCATCGATCGTCTTCATGCCGACTGTGTCGCGTGCTCATCTTCCCTTTCGCCTCTCCCCGCTTTCCTTCTCTCTCGTTTCTTCCCTTCCTCATGTAATCCTTCCTGCCATTAGAACCATTCCATCATGAGCTGGTTTCCACGCATCACACCAGGCTTTCCACAATACACGGGCCCCTATTCCGTGGGATCCGCAGACTTTGAGATACCCGTCTCAAGTCTCGATTCACCTGCGTCTTCTCCAGATTCTTCCATCTCTACTGTCGCTTTCCGTATCTTTTATCCATGCGAGGCTTCTGCGCGCGAAAAAGCCGTCAAATGGCTCACATATCCTCATAGAGGATACGTCCAGGCATATGCCCGGTTCCTCGGCGCTCACAATCTGTTTGCTCAGCTGTTCTCGTAAGTATTGCACAGAATCGCCTGTCTATGCCGTATGCTGATTGCTCCAGATACTTTCCACACTTATTGTACTACGCAACGATACCAGTCAAAGCCAATGCGGAGTCGTTACAAGCGAATACCGAATCACAAAGATGGCCAGTGGTAATATTCTCTCATGGACTTGGCGGCTCTAGAAATGCGTATTCGCACATTTGCGGTACGTTGGCAAGCCATGGGATTGTTGTCATTGCACCAGAGCATAGAGACGGAAGTGCTCCCGTTACATACATCAAGTCGCCGAGCAGCGGAAAGGTCCGGCCTCTATATTATCGACGAGCGAGCCACACTCCATCACCGGAAGTCTACGAACACCGCGATAATCAATTGAAAATCCGTCTTTGGGAACTTGGCCTTATCCATGACGCCATTCTCAAGCTCGACGAAGGCTCTCTCTACATACCCGCGAACACCAAAATAACCAAGCGAGAAAGCGGGGAGTTAAATGACGTAGTAAACCAACTTCAAGGCCAATTAGACGTCCACACACCGGGGAGCATTGTTATGGCTGGACACAGTTTTGGAGCGGCAACTATGGTCCAATTCACCAAGAGCGTCTACTACAATGACCAGAGCGACGATCCTTCATACCAACCGCTCTACACACCGAGCACGTCCTCTTCTATAACTCGACAAATTACACCAGCGACTACCGTACTGCTGCTTGACATGTTCTGTCTTCCTCTTCGCAGCCCTTCCACGGAATGGCTCTGGTCACAGCCGATGCCCTGCTACGCCCCGTCTGGTTCTGGCGGTGACGCACTCCTCGCTGTTCTAAGCGAGACCTTTTCCAAGTGGAAAGGCAATCTTTCAGATATGAAGCTCGCTCTATCTGAAGATCCTACTGGTGCCAATCTATCCCGAACGAAGGCTGCGCCGACATTCTTCTACCCAACTGCGAGCGCTCACCTCTCTCAGAGCGACTTCGGGATTCTCTTTCCGCGCGTAACACGTGTGGCCTTCAAGTCTGAAGAGCCGGAACGATGCCTTAAACTAAACGCACGCGCCATGCTGCAGAAGATGAGGGAGAACGGATTTGAAGTGGCCAGCACGGCACAGATTGATGCCGAAGAGGAAGACAAGAGCTTCCCGGTAGACACTCCCTTCAACACTAGAGAAGACTGGCGTATTCTTGCTACGAATGGCGGTATCAAGGGCTGGATACCAATCAACATAGACGATGGCACAGAAAGCGAGTCGGATGGAAGCATGGATGTAGACAAGTGGAAGAGCCAGACGGACGCCGTCATAGAAGGCGAAGTACTGGGAGAAATGAGGGAGCAGAGCGCATAAGCGGACTTGTATATTTTCTGGATTGTATCAATTAACCTGCATCTAGCGACGGTCATGGGTTGGTTTGGGCTTGTAAAGCACTGTACTGCGGCATATATATACACATCGGCCATTGTATTATCTCGATCTTCTGTACATATACACAATTGCGCATCCAATGGAAAAGATTCATCGGTGCTTTCAAATGATCTTGAGTCTTTGAGCAAGCTGTGATCAGAGTGCACGACGAACTCTCAAATGCATCTCCATCCACATGCGCCGTACTTCAAGACAACAACTCCTTCTCGCTCACTCGGAGATACTTTTTTGACTTAAACACCAGCGGTTTGTTTATTATGACACCTTTACAACCTCTTTGCATTCTTAATCTTTTGAAGCCAGCTATCAATGCGCAGACTAGCGAATTAGAATTATACGCCTCACGTCGAGCCAATAAGAGCGGTTTCCCAGATGAACTCACAGGCTCCGCTTGGACAACGCAACGACGCCGAACGCAACAAGTTTAACTCCCAATCTCACGACCAAGCCTTCAGGGATGGTACGTACCCTTATCCGGAGCGCCATCGTCCGAGGAGACGGGGCTGCACAGATCGGCATCGCTCGCCTTCGACATTCCCATGGTCTCCAGACTGCATCTTCGCTATTCGCGGCGGCGACGGCGCCGCGTTCGAGCTGTCTGTCTGTCTGGGCCGCAGGGCAGCGTCGAGGTAGAAGCGCTCCTTTGCGAATCGGGGAACTTTGTTTTACAACTGCTGAGTTCGATTGGCGTGGCGACTGCGGGCTGTTCCTTGGGACGGGCGTCATGTCCGAGGGGTCTCTTCGTGCGCGCAGAAGACTGAAGAACGTGAAGTGGATGGAGCAGTTCGGCAGCGTGGAGGTCAAAGCGCTCGAATAGTGGTCTCATTCTGGAGTCTCGTGCCGTGACGGATCTAAATGATGGATCGTTTCCGGTTGACGAGTAAGCAATTGCGTACATGGTGCGTCGTATTCGAGGGGCTTTGATAGCGAGAGGCGCGAGAGGCGGAGCGTGACGGTAACGGGGGAGATGTTCGGGAGAGGAGTGCTGTGAGGAGGGATACGTTAAGTCTTGAGAAGAAAGTACATGGCTAAGAGGCTGCAACCCGCATGGATGATGAAGGATCTCCGAAGGGAAGGAAGATATAATCTTACTACTTCCAAGGACTAGAATTGAGCAAAATTCTTGATTGGAATGAAGAACCACAGCCATGACGCAAAGAATATCCTAAATACTTGCCTTAGACCAGCATATCCAGAGTGTGAACAGGGCAGAGAGGAACGAAGTAGCAGTCTTTTCAACATCTTAAGTACACGCAGCGGTCGCCTCTGATACAATGCGGATTGCACACGTCACCCAAGACCAAAGACAAGTTTTCAAATACCTGTATTCCATTCTTCGCGGCCTCCATTCTTGCTCTGAACGTACACACACCACCATCTATGAACAAGAGCGGCCCGCAAAACGCGACCATCTACCGGGGAAAAAGGCGAGAAAAAGTATTACAAGGGAAAAAAAAAGGGGGTGCAATCCTCCACAGTTTCGATTTATCCAAAGTTTCAAAAAGGGGTTGCAAGCAACTAGTCGCAAGAAGAGGAAGAAAGCCAGAAAGTATAAGCGGAGATCGACTGTCTCGACCAGTCAACTGTGCCCATCAACCAGCCGCAAGAAACGAAAACAAAAGCAAAGATTCCAAACTTTTCGTCTCGAATTAAAAACAAAGGAAAACACAGCTGTGACGGCCGTCTAGGGCAGTGAATGGGTACTGGTACCGAATTATGAAAACATGGTTCCGAAGGCGAGAAGACTCGGCTTATGGGGGAATTGAGGAAAAACGGACAGAGAAAGTAGGGGGAAGAGAAAAAGGTGTGTCGGTGGTCGGCCGTGACAGACGTAGCTCGTCCATAAAGGTGTGGAAAAAAAATCCCTTTCCACTGGGGAATGCCGCTGCAAAAGAAAAAGTCCCAGGCCCATTAAGCACTCTTTCCCCCCATCGCAATGCGCAGGAAAAACACCCGGAAAACAAAAGCCCCAAAAACCAACGCGTGATCCAGTCTCTTCTCTTCGATCTTCTTCTTCAGCAACCTCCTCTTCCACTCCATTGAGGTGCTCAAAACATGCCACTTCCATCCGTGCCCACACCCACGCCCATTCCGTCCATCTGACCAAGGCCACCAAGACCTGCGCCCGCAACGTTTACTCCGTTTACATCTCCGAGTCCGACGTTCAGGCCTGCGAGGTTCGGCATGTTGAGTTTGAGGTCGGGGTTGCAAGGGGGTGAGTGCTGGCGATGGTACTTGAGACCGTTCAAGTTCTTGTAGCGCTTGCCGCAGACTTCACATCTGTACGGCTTCTCCTTCTCCATGCCCACGGTGCCAGGGTAGGGGATCGAGGTGAGGGGATCGACGATGGAGTAGGTGCCGTCGGGGTTCGAGCGGAGCTGTTGGTTTTGATGTCCGTGCTAGAGAAGACGTCACTTCCAATGTCCCAAAGGGATTATATCTAGGCAGGGGAAAAGGGATCTAAGCAGAACGAGTGTACTAACCTGTTTGTGATACTTCAGTCCATTCTGGTTCTTGTACGCCTTCTCACACCCAATGACCGGACATCTGAACGGTTTGTTCTCGGCATCGATTCCCGTGCCCGTAACGCCAGCGCCCAATCTACCAGCCAGCTGCTGTTGCACCGCACGCGCCAGATCGGTATCGTTACCCAGCTGACCAGTGCGCAGCGCATACTGCAACTGCTGCTGCGTCAGACCACCGCCTTGCTTGCTGTACAGGCGCTTGGCGGGCTCGTCGATTGTAAGGCCGGACATGTCGTTTTGCAGACCCCCGCCAAAGTTGGCCGTGTTGCCCGCAAAGCCACCGTTGTTTCCCAGCGCGGCCCAGTCGAAGTTCGGGTTGTTCATCTGCATCTGCATCATCATGTCTGGCCCCATGGGAAGGCCGTGGAAATCCAAGTTGCCCATGTCGAACTCGGCGTGGGGCGTGCCGGGTATGCTGGAATCAGGAGACTTCTGAGATTGTGTCGCGGTTGCAGAGATGGGAGTGTTGAAGGCTGGGGTATTCACGGAAGAGACGGTTGGATTGTTGGGGAAGTTGAAGTTGGTGCCTGCAGGTGTGGTTGGTGTGGAAGACCGAAGGCCTTGGTGAGATTGCATGGTATTGGCGAGGTTCATGTTTAGAGGTGGTACTTGTGGAGTCGTCTGCTGGCCAAAGTTTTGCTGTTGCTGCTGCTGGAAGCCAAAGTTGGACTGCATTGGGGTTGGAGGTGCAGCGGTGTCATCCATTTCCATATCATCGAGGGTATCAACATCTTGCACAGGCGGGACAGGAGCAGGCTGTTGCTGTGGTTGAGTTTGCTGATTCGGTCTCTGCTGCTGTCCCGTCACGAGGGTTTGCGCGCTCTGAGCTCCTGCTCCGGGTGCCATAGCGCCAGTTGGTCTTCCACTTGGAATCTGCTGACTCGATGGCATCTGCAGACTTGATTGCATTTGCATCGGTCTCTGAAGTATCTGGTTCGACGGCTGTGCATGGTTCTCTTCGTAGTGCTGTAGAAGTTCGTGTAGCGAGTCCAGTGTGATGCCGCAGCAGGTGTAGTCTCGAAGGAAGTTCGCCTCCATCTTCGGCAAGTAGGAAGACGAGTGGAAAGACGGCGATTGGTGGAAGGCATAGGGTGACGTCCCAGTCATGAGTATGCTATACAACGTTAGTTAACGTCTGCTATCAAGCGCGAGGCGTTTGCTTCATGCAGAGTAATGCTTACTCGTCTCGAACCCAACTCCCAACAGACACGCCTCCCCAGCTCATGCCATTCGCAAAGCTCCCCGCAGCGCTCTCGCGCCGGGGCCGCTCCACGCGACCTGGAATCTGTCGCGCTCCTGATCCATAGTAGGACGATGGAAGGCCGTTGGAGATGGAATCTTGGCGGCCCGTCACACTGAGCCTGCCGTCATTGCCGTTGCGCGCGCCAATGTTTATGGCGGACGACTGGTTTCCCGTCGCACCGGCCTCTTGCAGCGCGAAAGTGAGATTCGATGTCTGGTTGCGCGGGGACTGGGAGTTGAATCGCGGCGGTGTGGCGATGTCGAGGGGCGCCGCGGCAGTGTCCATGTCATCGGCCGCGCGCAGCGGGGGAGAGTCTGGGAAGAGGGGGAAGCTGGTGTCCCCGGAGTCCTCGAAGAGAATGTCGGAGTCGAGGAAGGCGCTGTTCGCCTCGATCTCGACGGGCTTCTTGTGCCACGAGAAGTAGAGGTCCTTGCCTTTTCGCGGCCGCCCAGCGGCTCCAAAGTGCGAGGCGACTGGGCAGACGGGAGTGGTGACGGGAGTGCTGTCCGCGGTCGATTCTCTGCCACGATCGCTGGTTGAAGGCGAGTGGACAAGAGGCGGCGGTGTGTCTTTCAGGTCCCGCATGCGATCGTAGGAGGTCGTCGATCTGGCGCAGCTCCGGAGTTATAGCCGCGGAAGTGGGTGGAGTGGCGTCGGGGCGTCAATTGCAGAGGCTCGAGGGCAGAGGGGATGCGACTCGAGGGGATTCGCAGGTGGGCAGCGATGCAGGTGGTGGTGTTTGATGGAGGTTAGAAGTGAAGCCGGCTGGGAGCGTGTAATGTTGTCGTCGAGCAGCGTGCATGGCATGGCGTGTGCCGGGTGGGTACAGGGACTGGGGCTCTAGTGGGCGGTGACGGCAGCACACACGAACGAAATCGTCCCAAGAGCAGGCGCTCCGATCACATCACACTCAGAACAGCGCGCGCATCAGCATGGAAGCAGGCGAGCGAGAGCGAGAGTGCAGAGACCCTGAGCGCCACCAAATCATTCCGGATGCTGTTGCCAGATTCCGCATCGAAACTAGGGCGCCACGCGACGCTGCTCGCTCGCGCTGAGGGCACTGTTCAAGAGCCAGCCATGTCTCCGAGACACTGCGCACCTCGAGTAATCGCGCGCAGTGCCGCCTCAGTGCCTGTGCCGCACGTTGCTTTTGGGAGAGACGCACTGGGCCGCTGCTCATCTCGCAGCGAGATGGCTTCCATGCTGTCTGCCTATAAGACTATATAGAGGCACACCGGCAGCGCTCTCTCGCCTCGCTTGCACTGCGCTCGCCGTCACATCTGCGCGCCTTGACTCCGACGGGCCGGCGAGATCCACGCGAAGGCTTCTAGAAAACGCATAGCTGAAACGCCTTATCGATTGCTTCCACGTGGGAGCCGTTTCCAAACAGCTGCTCGCCTCCAGCGCGCTCTCGAAGCTGCGCGTTCGACTCCGTTTTAATTCATGCTGAATAGCAATCGGGGCAATGCTCCACAATACAAGCACTCGCTCGCAGCGCTCAGCGACGAGTCAACTTCCCAGCTTGGCAGAGTAGCGAGGAATGGCGAGGCGATCGCCGGCTAAGGAGAGCAACCCTGGAAATAGCTCGGAAAAGGAAAGCAAGCCGGGCTCACGGGCCGAGACTCATTTCGAGCGTAGAGCGGATGTCGCCTGGCGCCAGTGCGGAACGCTTTTACGTTAAAGCTCCGCGAGATTAGTTGTTAAATGACACGCCGTTTATGCCACTGAATTCCATAAGCATGACAGGCCGCCTCCAGCGCATCCTGGAGATCGAACTGCCCTACAGCCGCATACTGCACCTAACGAAGCCCTCCTCCGACTGCCGTGACGGGCCGACTGGAATGCTTGCCAATTGCGTTCCTTTTGTCGAGTGGGCTAATAGAACAGCCCGATACACACAATTGATGCGACTGACGGCATAATGAAGTCACAGGATAACCAGGAATGGGTGACGCTTGATAGGTGAGATTGGCTACCCGAGAAGCCGAGGTATGGCGAGAACGCGATGCTCTACAGCTGTACAGGGGTAAGCTCGAACACAGCGTCCACGCAATAAAATGGAGCCTGGACCGCTTGCCACTGGAGTGATATTTTGGGACAAGGTCCAGACAATTGAGAAAGAAAGAGAAAGAACGGGAAAAGAGGGGGTCGTGAGAGCTTGTTGAGAGGCTCTATTTTGCTTGACTATTTTCAATATTTCTCCACTATATCACTCAAACAAATGGTCCAAAGGCTGCCCAATCACGTCACATTGTTTGGCGTCAGGGAACGGCTTCATCACTGAGTTCCACTGCAGCTCCAACATCTCCGGATTACTGGCATCGACCGGCTTCCAAGGCCCAGAGAAGGAAATCTGATTCAGGGTATTCCAATAGCCTCTCACTCTCAGGTACTCCGGATCCGGATTGGGATTGAGGTTTCTCCCAAACGCCGTCCAGTAGTCGAGGCACAGCTGTGAGAACGGCATGTCGTTCTCATCACGCGCCGGGAAGCCACCACGGGCAACATTGCCGAAGGTGTTGGCCAGATCGCCAGCATGGCACTTGTAGTACTCTAGTGACGGGTCGCCGAATGGATGTGAAGGCGTGACTGGAGGGAGGCAAACGCCATTCATATTATACCCTGGATCTTGATATGTGCGGTTGAACTCGAAGTACCATATATCCGGCAAGACGCCGAACTTGACGCCGGCATATGCCGTGTATTGGCTTGAACAGTGGAAAGAGTTGTCCGTGTAGATGCGCGTCGTAGTGTTGAACACTCGCAGAGTCATGTTGGATCCCATTCCTAAGGGGAAGGCGCCAGAAGATATGATTGCATTGGCGCTGAGCTTGAGCGATGCTGCCATGTCGTCAATTCCAGTGGTGAGATTTGTTGTGTGGAAGAATGGTGCAAGGACTCCTCCTTCGTCACGATTGACGCCAAGCATCACTGGAACGGAGTTGGTGTCGGTTCCCTTGGCGCTGGCGTTTAGATTTAAGTAAGAACTTCTCAAATACTTTCCGTCAATAACTGGATTGCTATTGTCAATGTTAGAGAGCTACTGATTTACCAGACATACTGGCCACACTGGTAGACTCACTTGGATATCGTCTTCAAGCCGGAGATGAGTGCAGTTGCATTGTACCCCTGCAAGCACGCCAGCTGGTCCTTGGCAGAGTCACACCCTGTCTCTTGAAGAATTGGGATAGTAGACTGATTGACTGATTGCGAAATGGGAAGATATGGCTCGAGGTAGAGGCTCTGAATGATGGCTCCGTGGAAGAGGCCTTTGGCTTCCGGGGACGCTATGAGTGCTGCCACACTCACGGCACCGGCTGATTCTCCATAAATCGTCACGCGATTAGGGTCTCCCCCAAAGCGAGAAATATATTTCTGCACCCATTGCAAACCGGCAATGCAATCGGAGAGCCAGTAATTGCCGTTATGGACGCCATCCTCGAAAGCCAGGAAGCCAAGGGTGCCGAGTCGGTAGGCAAGGTCGACCATCACGACATCTCCACGAGCCGCAGTATTACCGCCGTCGTTGGTAGGGTTGCTTGCTGAGCCTGTAGTGAAGCCCCCGCCGTAGATGTAGACCATCACAGGCTTTAGCTGTTGCTTCACCGGACTCCTCTCGCTTGGAAGGTGCGTCGTATACAAATTTAGGAACAAGCAGTCCGTGCTTCCATTGTTCGGTGGCTGCAGACACTCTGGCGCAGGATTGAGGGCAGAGTTTGTCCCAGTACCGTCGTACAGCTTGGAATACGTAAATCTTTCTGGCTCCTTTGCAAATCGCACGCCCATGAATCGGAACGTCAGAAAATCTCGGTATCCAATTAGAGTTTGCTGACCAACAGGTTGCGCAACCTGGAATCGAGCAGAAGTATCGGCAAAGGTGCTATTCGATGCAGGGGCGCTCTGAGTGCAAAGAGCGGGGAGACTTTCGTGGCAGGAGACACGGTGTACTTTCCCAGTGGCATCAATAGCTTCGCATAGTGCTTCGTAATGGTGTACCGCAGGCTGGCTTTCCGAATCAATCCAGAACAGCTGGTTGCTTGATACCCGGCCACTGTAAACTTCGTATGCCAAAGAGTAGTTCAACCCAGCACGAAAGTCTTGTCGCTTCGGTGACCATAAGTTCTCGCCCAGAGCTCCGCAAGCTTCGTATGCTGATGATAATTTGCTCTTTGCGCTCACAAGCACAGCAGCACTTGTCTTAGTGGTATCATTTGCTGCATTTGTCAGTATATTCTTGGCAGAGCCATAAAGAATTTGTTGAAATACGGACTGATCAAATCATCGGCAGCCAGGATGCTTATGTCGCCATAGCGGTCCGTTATAGGGCTGGGGCCTCCAAACGCAGTTGATGCAAGTGAAAATAAAATAAAATTCGCGAGCATTGCAGTTTGACGTGTCATTGCGGCCTGGGGTCGCTGAAGCTGCAGGAACAATTCGACCAGCGCAAGGACTCGACATCTCACTATCCATGGTGAACGGCATCCTTATAAGGTAACCTCTGTGTCTTTTCCGTGCAATGTTGTCTGCTCCGCATCAGTTGAAGTTGGCTGATATTCACCGCCAAACACGGAAATGGCTGTCCTGCCTTTTGGCTAAATTCTCCTTTGGTGGACCGCACGTTCTTCGCAGTCCAACTTTTCCATCGCCTGGTATCCCCCTCTTTCTAGAATTGAAGCGCGTGAGAACATCTGCTGAGCTGTACCATCATCCAGTCCGGCGGGGCTGGCATACGTTTTGGCTAAATCCTATTGCGGAGTAAAGGGCATCGGAAATAAAATTCCTAAAAAATTGGATTGGGAGATCATCAGCACCATCTTCGACCTTGATCCGCAATGTCGGTTCAAGGCTGGATCCATTCCATGCTTGGAGTGGGAGCATCTTCCTGAGCTGAAGGCCAAGCTCGTTCTTTGGCGATGGACGAACATCCTTCGATCTCCAGCGGCTTAAAAGGCTAATAAGCAAGGTACTAAAGGGCAATAAGCTTGGTCTCCACCTTCTGCCAGAGAAAGCATCCTTGAACTTGTGCCTGAGATTCCTGAATGCTGCATGCTGCATGGCATTGCGCTAGCGGAGAGATTGCCGACACTCGAGGGTAAAATAGTTTGGCTGTCGGGCGAGCTGTAAGGGCAAAGATCGAGCATGCACTTCAACGTCAGTGAGATTGGCTCTGAAAGCTTACTTCTACGTTATTTGGAGTGCATGTAATAATAGCAGTATCATGAGAAACTTGCGCACTGTACGAAGGTATCAGGACTATACAACAGCTGTTTCGTATGTACAAATCTGCAGCCAGCTTTTTTTTGTCACCCTTGAGGTTGAGCACGAGCGACGTTGACCGTCACGGACCGACGACTGTCCCCGACGGCTTGGCATCGTCTTGTCGTCTCAACTTCATGTCTACTGCATTTCACGACAGATCCGCTTTTAAATCAATACACATCTGTTGTTGATGTTATCAAGTGTATATCCAGTAGTATTTCAACCTCGTATTCGATTGACTATGTCTTTGGACTTGTACGATGGCAGAAATCCTCTTTTTGATCACAGTTCCTCAACGCGCCATGTGCGCTTCTTCCTTCACTTCTCTTTCCTTAAGGCTGATCGACTCTTGACAAGTCGTACTATAATCGTACTAATATCAAGTAAACACTTCAACCGTTGCTGTTGATTCCGATCTCGGATCTGTTGGCGGCGTTGCGGTGATTCTAATCGGAGGCGTTCACCGTGCAACACCTCCATCAATCCGGCAAACTTTAAAAATGGCCGAAGATTCCCCTTTTCCTTTATTCTCACGTGCTTATTACACGCTCTTCTTCGTTTGGCTTTTCTCGTACGACTTTTCTCTGACGCGGAGGTGCATGACACGTGTTGCTCATTTCAAGAGTGCTCATCTTCCTCCGCGTACCTTCTATTCTAGGCAGACACTTCATCCAACACGCGGAAGAGCTCGGCAACTGGCGGATTTCTGGCGCTGCAGCCTGCAGAGCTAATTGCACCCCGCTGCTCATTTCCACAACACCTACTCTCTTGTGCATTCCTTCCCTATTAGCCGAACTGTTCATTAAACGCGCCAAGAAGATCGGCAACTTCCAACGCTCGAACAACAACACTCACATACGCGCCTTGGAACAACATCTTTCGGTTTCTCAACTCCCAAGTTCCTCATCTTGCTTGCACTTCTCGGTTGGTTGATCCTTCTATTGGATTCGTCAACTGGTAAGCCATTGCAAGATCTCAAAGCTGCTCAACAAGTCTTCACTCACAGCTTCGATCTCTCCACTGAGAGCACAGCTGACGCGTGATTTTGGCTTGACTTCAGCAAAACAGTACTGTTCCAATCCTGTCAACCAGCGTGTGGCATTCTCCAAGAAGCATTTGATACTCGTTACGGTGTCCTTGCTCACATTGCTTTTCTTGGAATCGACAAGATGGTGGACTCCAAGTCCGATCCGCCTGATAGGCGCGCATCAAAGTCACAAATCCCGAAAAGATCCATCCCGCATCATCTGTCAATCACCGCAGCCAAGAGCAAGCGATTTGTCCAGTCTGCTAGAGGCCGTCTGCAAAATCAGCGTGCTAGCGACTCTGAGATTTCACCTCAAGTTCCTAACCGCCCGAGCCAAGTTGACCTCATGAGGCCAAGCTCTGTAAGAAATTATGTCAAGGCTCTTGGGACACTCCTAACAAACACTTAGGACAACGTCTCACGGATCCCCAAGGCTGCTAATCTACACAAACCGCTGCCAAGCCGTCCGGTGCTTCAATACCAGCGTCAGAGCATCCATACCGAAGGCCGCACTCTCCTTGATGCCATCGATCATCGTGCCGCAGGACTGGCATTCCCGACGCTGTTACCGTCTGGCCCGTCTGGCCCACCTCCTGACCGGCCACTTCCTCCTCTGCCAAACAACCCTGCCCACTCCACAGAGGCACCGACAAAGGTAGAGAAAGACAAGGGCCCCAAATCGAGCTCTCGGGCCAGCGACCGTGTGCCCAAGCCTTCGATGTTCTTATCCACGCTGCCAATGATTCCACAGCCTACGAAAGTATCATCCAGCAAGCATACTCTCGTGGACAACAACTCCAAGGCGAAAGAAGTGTCTAGTCAGAAGGCGAAAGAGGTCTCTGATCCGAAGGCAAAGGCTCGAGAGGTAAAGGGTTCGGTGAATGTTGAAGAGCAATGTGGCGTACAATTCACGAACGGAGGCCGATGTACAAGGAATTTGCTATGTCAGATCCACACTAAGGAAGCAAAGCGAGCAGTACCGGGCCGCAGTGTCTCATTTGACATTCTACTGGCAAGGTATCTGGCGAGGAATGCTCATGAAGACTTTCGCAGCACTATGGCTCGCTCAGTAAGTGACAAAGATCAAAATATTCCCGCAGTGCTACTTGTTACGCCACTATCAGGACACATCATCGGATGGAGGGTCTTCCTGGTTGGAAGCTGAGCGGAGTCGTGCTACAATCAACTATGATTCCACTGAACCCCGCTCTGTAAGTCTCAATGACCCAAACCTACAATGCTCTGTGTGACGTACACTTTAGAATGTGGAGACAAATATCCGCCCTCCCGCTATCTCTGCAGAGCGTAGCCGTCTGCCGAGACGTATGTTTCGCACGCGACGCAGACTCCCCGCAGGTGAGCAAGGGAGCCCGTCGGAGAAGAAGAACCTTGGTAATTCGCGTGCCGTGATGACCAACGCAACTCGCCATGAGGAGGCTCCAAAAGACCCATCTCATGCTGAGGGCTCTACTACGGCGGAGCAGTCGGCCACACCATCGCTTCCGAACTCGCCACATGGCTCCTCTGAGAATCTTGCAGCTGACTACCAAGACGAGATACGTGACGACCTTAGCCTTATGCTTGAGGAAAACCCAGCTGCAGGTAGGCTTTGCTCCCTTGACTTGTCCACAATTGTATTCCCAACCCGATGTCGCAAACAATCTGCGATATATTCCCTTGGAACCTATCTGTTGGCCCCATCTCAACAATGATATGCGTGACCCCACTCGCTGTGATTATATTGCACTGTATGCCAAAACAGCTAATGTGCTTTCACTTGCAGGTCAAGATACCGAGAATCATACCGGGCAGGCCCAGAACGTAGTGATTCAGGCACAATCCAACGCTGTGGTGCCTGAGCATGCACCTGAACCTGTACTTCCGCCATTGAGGCCTCCTCCAACCTATCCCTTTGCTCGCAAGGAGAAGGTCCATAGGCCTCCTCCCATTGGCTTCCCCAAGCTCGTTTCGTCACCACTGTCCAATTGTATCAACCCTAACGACCTTCCATCTCCTCCGCGTTCTTTCTCGCGTGTGGCACCAGGCAGCGCGTCGTTCGTTGCATCTGAGGATGTACCCTCGGTCGAGTCTGGCGAAGAGACTCTGCCATTGCCCAAGCAGATGCGGCCCTTCACCACCGATGGCAGCCCTGAACCAGTCCAAAGGAATGCCGTCGAGCCCAAGGACCCTCCGTTGAGGCGTCTCCCGCGGAGGCCGACGCTTGTTACCCCGACGCTTGATAGCGAGTTGGAACGCCAAAGGTCTCATAGAGGAATAATGGGTTCGATTCCCATGCCTCCAATTGCGAGAAGGGCTCTTCCTCTTTCCCCTCTTCCACGTGAGAAGTCGGTCGCCAACTTCACAGCTCGATTCGAACGCAGCAACACAGAACGTGCGTCTGCTGGTGAACCTGACATCGCAGAAGGCAAGGCAGTTATCGAGGCTGGCGGCGCAAAGGACGTCGCGGTCGTTGAGCCTGGCAACGCGAAGGATGATTCACTCGTTGAGACTAGTGACGTGAAGGACGATTCACTGGTTGAGCCTGGCAAGGCAAAGGACTCTGTGGTGCCTGAGCCGAACATTTCGACAGACAAAGCGATCACCGAGACTGGCAACGGAAAAGAAACAGAGGTTGCTGAACTTGGTGGCGTTAAAGACGTCGAGGCTGCGGTGGAGCGAGACTGGAACTCACCAAGGCGTCCATCTGTGAAGGACACAGAATTCTCCGGGCCAAAGCTTAAGGTTGCTGCAGAGGCCGACTCTTTCATTTTTGGTGAGGCAGGCACGCACCGCGCTAATTATGATCCAATCTCCCGGGGCAAAAGTTTTGTTCGGCGTATGAGTGGTAACACTTCCTTCCCCCTCGCTCGCACCTCAACCTTCGAGGAACCCACCACCACACTTGATTTTCTGTCTATCCCTGGCAAGATCAAAAACAAGGAAGCGAGCAGTGGCAACGGTGTTGATCGTCTCGAATCCGCTCAGAACTTGGAGCCTGAGCCGCGCCTCTCACTCAACAGCTCCAACGCACTCGACACCAAAAAGGCTGCAAACAACAACGAAAGTCGCGAGAACACGACTTACAAGCAACCAACCGTGGAAGACGACGCCGAGTCGATCAATACCATGGATCACCCATCGATGGCCTCCCGAGCGTCAAATCACGCTCTTAATCGCGCGAATTCGGTTCCTGCTGGTCGCATCCAGCCAACTGAGAACACCATCCGACGCGGTGGCAGCCAGCGCCTTGACCTTACCACGCTTGTCCTCTGCCAGGAGGATGTCATCAGTGAGCACGAGAGAAGAATTTCTCGTCTGGAAGACGGCGTTGCTCAGGTGAGCGCCGCCATGAGCACATTGAATGCTCGTGTGCCAGAGAACCTGGAGGAGGTAAGTTCTATAATGCTCATTCAATATCTCAAATATCCGACGCTAACAGCGACGCTTTCTACAGCAGCTCGCACGCCCTCACACGACATCCACAACTGCGGCAGTTGTGGGCTCCGTCCGTCGTCTGCTCAACCGCCGCTCACGGATCCCAGTTCCGTCGTCGCCGACGCCAAGCCAGCGTCGACACACGGCGGTGTCTGTGAGGGAGGACGGACTGACGGCGGAGGCTCGCCGCCTCGCAGATGCCATGGCGGCCGTGGCGCGTGGCACCACCGACCAGGCAAGAAGGGAGGAGCTGATGTCGGTGTGCTGGTTTGCCTGCGAGGCGGTGAGGCGCAGTTGTGAGGCGCGTGCGGCTCTGGAGTCGCTCAACAACACGTTGGAGGCGATGCTCTCCGACCCCAGGATCAATGGGGTCTAAATTGGTGTGTTTGTTCGTTTGGTCGGCGTTCCTGGGATCGGTGAGCATAATCGCCAACGTGTTGTTGGGCAGGTATTGATGGAAGGAGCGATTGGTTTTGCTTTTTTTGCTTTGGCGTTGGCGTTGGCGTTTGTTTGTTTTGTTTTTTGTTTTTTTGATAACGAAATGACGACTGCTGCTGCTATGAATGTATCTGTGCCTTCCTGCAAGTGATGTAAAAGAGCCAGGTTCTCGTGGGCGTATAAGGCCTACAATGACGCCTCTGTCCCACGATAACGAGAAGCAAATCGTCTACGGTAGGCCTAGTAAGCTACTTCCTATCAATCTCGAATGTAAACTTGCTAATATGCGGAGGCTTCTTAGAAGAGCTGAAGTAAACTGTAATACAGTTACTCTATAGACTGTTTCCTCGCGGGAAACTACCTCCTATCGAGAGTTAAAGTGCTTCTCTACTCTGTTCTCCACGCCGTCCTTCGTGAGCTCTGACAGCTGATTTGTGGCAGTAGTTCTACAAAGTTCGAACTATCTAACAGCCCCTTATTATAACTAGACCTATCCTCAACTCACGTGCTGGTGACGATTTCTCAATTCTACTGGCTAGTCTTAGGGGTGACAAACTCTTTGTCTCTTAAACTATTCGTAGCCTGTAATAATACATATATGGCAATAGTTCTATAAAGTTCTAACTATCTAATAGCTTCTTATCATAACCAAACCTATGCTCAACCCGCGTGCCACTCATATCTTCCCAATTCCGCCGGCAAGTCTTGAGGATGACAAGCGCTTTGCCCCTTGAACTAATTCGAGGACTGCAACAACACTTCTATGGTAATAACTCTTTCATGTTCTAACTATCTAATGGCCTCTTATTATAACCAAACCTTTGCTGAACTCTCGTGCTCTTGGGGGTTTCCCAATTTCGCCGGCTAGTCCGGAGTGTGACAAGCGCTTCGTCTCTTGGCCTAAATTCGAAGTCTACAATAGTACTATACGAGAACCGCTCTTTAACATTCAAGCTCTTCAATTGGTCCTAGTAATCCTCAAATCAATGCTCAACTCACAGTACTGCTGGCATTTCCCCAACTCCGATGGCCAGTCTTAAGGGTGTCAAGCCATTCGTCTTGTAAACTAATTGGAGTCTGTAATAGTACTATGCGGTGATAGATTATTATTGTTCTGGCTCTTCAATTGGCCCTAATAATACTCAAATAGATGCACAACTCGCACTACTGATGACCTTTTCTAAACCCCGTCGGCCAGTCATGAGGGTGTCAAGGGCTTTGTCCCTTCATCTAATTCGAAGTCTGTAACTGTACTATATGGCAATAGCTCTTTAATGTTCTAGCTCTTCAATAGGCCCCAGTAATACTCAGATCGATGCTCAAGTCACGTCGCTATTTGTGCGAGTATTTCAGTGGGAGTTTATAGCTCGGAGGCGAACATGACGGCCTGGAAATCGAGGGAACAAGTCGTGGCTTTCATTTGCTGTCTTGTGCATCGCCGGGGCTGACACCCGTGAAGTGCAACAGTGAGATCCGCACACTCCTGTGGTCGCTCAATACCATGTCAACAATGCTCGCAATTATCAGAGCCCGGATGGAGGAGAGATAGAGGGAGAGGGAGAGGACGATCTGGTGAGTTTACATCCGAGGATACACAGGAGCAGCTCGCCAAGCATGATTTCGAAGATTTGTTCCTCGTTATCGCGGAAAAGAGACGTCGTTGTACGTTGTACGTCTCATACGCTCACGAGAGACTGCGCCCTTTTTTCAGGACTTATACAAAAGGTGAGTTGTGAAAATATGTAAAGATACTGTACAGTCAATTGTATGAAACTCGATGGTGTGAAGAGGGACCATTCGCAGAGACGCACCCCCACTGGGGCGGGTGCTTCGACAAGACTTCGAGGACAGCTTCCCACTATATCCAGACTAAAGCATTCTCTCTCATTGGTGGTTTCTCTTCCATGATTGCTTTAGTAGACCCCCTGTCTCATTCATATCGTTTCAATTTCCCTTAGTATTACACCCCGAATCCTCCACCTGCCGCAGATCTCCTCCCGGCTTCACCCTGCATCTTCTCCGAAACTTTCAGGTTGACTTCGAAGAACTTTGATACGCATCGATCGAGGCAGACTGATTCGGCTTTGTTCAGGTCGGATTCCCGGTAGTCGTTTTGTATACATTTCTTCGCGCAGCTCTGCGTCAGTCTGGGGTTGAGCAAGAATGGTTAGTAAGGCTTCCTAAAGACACGACTGACGGGGAAGGATAGAAATGAAGTGAGACATCACAGAAGAAGCTCAGGGATGGACCGAGTGTTCAGTTAAGGAAGTTGCACGATTGGGGAGCACGCGAGCGTCCGTACCTTGTGAACATGTCTGAAACCATCTCAATCTCAATTTCTGCTGCGGCAATCTTCTCTGCCGACGTAGGTTGCGGTCGCCCGCCGCCGAATAGGAAGGACATGGTGGAAAGTTTCGAGTTGTGAGGGTGGGTAATGAGATAGGTTGATGATATTTGGAGCTCCGACGTCGAAAAGTCGCAGTAAGTACAAAATTTGAGCTCGGGGCACCATATGGTCAAAGCTTCGTCAACGCCGAAAAGTTCAAGACACCGACATCTCCCCCATGGCCATCCGTTACAAGCTCGCTCGGTCTGCGACGGCCAGTTTTCAACAATGGATTCAATATAGATTGGATTGGATGACTGATCAGGGCTTTTCTTTAGTGATCGATCGGCTGTCTCACTTTACTCGCGGTATGTTAAGATTGTTCTCTGGATACTCTTCATTCTCTTGCAATGATGATTTACTCAATAGAACCGTTGCGAATGACACTCTCATCAGTGCATGACTATTACCATATACCCAGTCTGATCTCCTCAATGCATCTACTCCGTTTTCAACCATTATGCTTTCAATATTCTAACACCAACCTTATAGAATGACTGTCCGCGTGCCGTGCTTCGTAGGACGCCATGTCTTCCAGGATTTGATACGAGCGCAACGTGGCTACTTTCGAAACTTCGCCGTCCATGCTAGACAAGCAGCTTCTAAGGGAGCTGTTGCTCAAGCACGTGGATCAGACTACGAAGATCGTGTCAGATCTCTTCAAGAACGAGGAGATCTAGACCGATGTTATCCGTCATGGCCTCCATCAGAAGCGCGACGTAGATTGATATCGCTTCACAGTCTGCGGCAAAAGTTCGACAGGAGTCTGCAAGCAAATGGGATAGCGGACGAGACCTTGCAAATACACGGTACGTATATATGAGGGCTTACTCCATCCGTAGCTGACGCGACGCAGGCCGGGTAGTTTCCCGGCGGATGGCAGGCTCAAAGTTAGTTTTCTACGATATCGAAGACACTGGAGAATCTCCACACCCGCGAATACAGATTATGTGCAATTACCGCTCCATGGCCGATCACGTCAAAGACCAAGACGATTTCAAAGCAACTTGTCAAATGTTGAGACCGGGAGATTATATAGGTGTGCACGCATGCTAGTCAGTACAGAAAACCGTTATTGACTCCATTACAGGTGTACTCGGTCGCCCAGAAAAGTCCTCTAAAGGGGAATTGAGAGTACTTGCGCAGGAGCTCCCGATGCTATTGTCCCCTTGTCTCCATCAACTTCCAGATCAGATCACGGACGAAGAGACTGTATCTCGCCGTAGCCATTTGAGAATGAGGATGGACCCACAGTTTTTGCGAAACGTCAAGCTTCGATCCAAGGTTGAGGAGGAACTTGCCGTTTTACTCAAGCGAAGGGGCATGGTTCAAGTTCGCACGCCAATCCTGGCGAGCCATGCAAGTGGAGCAGCTGCAGAGCCATTTGAGACAGGCTCAAAGGCCCTATCCGGGGAAAAGCTAGCATTGCGCATTGCACCTGAACTCTTTCTAAAACGACTTATGGTAGGAGGGATGACGAAGATCTTCGAAATTGGACCGGCTTTTCGAAACGAAGGTTAGTAATATTTGGAGTTCGTGTAAGATTTTGGTCGGACAGGGAGATCTGACATCACTAAGGAATCGATGCCCTTCACAATCCCGAATTTACAATCTGCGAATTCTATCTGGAAGCTGCAAGGTTGGACGATTTAATGCGGGATACGGAAAAGTTGTTTTCCGAGCTACAAGACGAAATCTTCTCTTACTTGCAAAGGTCCGGAGCAGAGACACCTCACATGCCAAGCCTCCAAGGACAATATCCAGAGTTACACTTCTGTGCGACATTGGAGAGAGAGATAGCCAAGGCGATAAATGGCTACCGGCTCCCTGACCTCATGGATCCTACCGCTGCGGATGAACTCCGAGCTCTTTACGGCCGATTGAGTTTTGATCTTCCGTCAGGTCCAACATTACCTCGGCTTCTCGACGACCTTTGCAAGCGCTTTATTGAGCCACTCTGCGAACGGCCGACTTGGATTACTCACCACCCTGCTGTGCTCTCGCCCCTTGCAAAATCTTTCGATTCAGAGGGACAGCGCATCTCGGCAAGGGCGGAGCTCTTCGTCAATGGCCAAGAGCTCGTAAACTGCTACGAAGAGGAAAATAGCCCCTTCAAACAAAGAAGCAAATTCCTCCAGCAGTTGAAGTTCCATGAGGAAGCCGGTGGTGGCGAAGAGATGCCCATTGGTGCTAGCAGCCGCTTCAAGTCTGGGATCGACGAGAGCTACATTGAAGCTTTGGAGTGGGGAATGCCGCCAACAGGGGGATGGGGATGTGGAATGGACAGACTGATCATGCTGTTTGCTGGCGCCACGAATATAAGGGACGTCCTACCTTTTGGAAACCTGAAGAATGTCGCTGCCATGGGGAAGCCGTGGAGGACATGATGAGTCGGCTGAGCTGGTCAATACAGTGGCGCTCCTACAGAGGCATGCGTGTACTATATTGTAAATTAGACGACAAAGCATCGAGAAATTGAATGTACATCAGATTTCCGTCACCCCAAGATTTATCTAGTTTTCGCTCACGTGAAGACGCGTTCTCTGACTGACTCGCGCGATGTGGCTTCTTCGCCTCGTCTGAATCGCTACCTGGCCATATTGTCCCGCAAACTGGCAACATCTTCGCACCAGGCCTTTGTCTCTCAAATGGCCGAATTGCCATCTCCCTTTGGATCTACACTCATTTCCCTTCAGTCATGGACGCGAAATACAAGTCCCTTAAGGAGGACTTCGTCTCCAACCTATCCGGTGGCTCAGTATGGGAGATGAACCTAGTTACGCTGGTCGCTCCTGTACGTCTAATATCAACCCATAATTGAAAACGCTCTTTTTGCTAATGATCACACGATATCAGGCATCTGTTCTCTTATGGTCTGTGTTACAATCTCGCAAACGCGCGTTCACTCCTTACACAATCGAGGCATGTCTGACGGACTGCCTATTGAACTGCGGCGCAATTCTATTCGTCACAACGATATATTCGGGGTACCCTGCTGCACTGAACGCGTTTCTGCTGTTACCAGCTCTCGTCACATATTTCTCCTCACCGGTCAAGTCGGAAGCAGGCAAACCCCGACCGACTCCAATTCGCACCGGAGATGGGAATGCAGAGAAGGATGAGACAGGAATTGAGAAAGCACCGGAGCAGCTACCGATGAAGCCATTCCTCACAGCATATCGGGGGTCAATGTTGGTGGTGACCGCCGTTGGGATACTTGCTGTGGACTTCAAGGTCTTCCCAAGGCGCTTTGCGAAAGTTGAGAATTGGGGCACTTCGCTCATGGATATGGGCGTGGGCTCGTTCGTCTTCTCTGGAGGACTTGTTTCTGCCAGATCCATACTGCGCGAGCAGTTATCAGGACGTAAGAGCAGTCTTTTGCAGAGGCTACGAGCATCCTTATGGCATTCACTGCCTCTTCTGGTGCTGGGCGCAATACGACTGTTCAGCGTCAAAGGCCTAGACTATGCGGAGCACGTCTCAGAGTACGGCGTACATTGGAACTTTTTCTTCACGCTTGGCCTTCTACCCCCCTTCATGGCCCTGTTTCAATCAATGTTTGATATCCTACCGTCATACTCTGTCCTCGCGATCCTTGTTGCATGCGTATATCAAAGCGCACTCGACTCTACCGAACTCACAGCCTTCATACTCACAGCACCACGCACAGATCTCTTCTCTCAAAACAGAGAAGGTATCTTTTCCTTCGCTGGCTACCTCGCCATCTTCCTCGCTGGACTTGGAACCGGAATGTATGTCTTGCCGCGACGCGCTCCTCCTGTGCCCCCTTGGTTGCGCTGGTTGTTCCCTTTCGACTCTGTCTTCGGTCGTCTGGCCACATGGTCTATTTTCTGGACAATCCTCTTCTCAGCCTCGACTAGCTACGACCTTGGTGGCCTCGAAGTCTCACGCCGGCTCGCCAACCTCCCATACGTTCTCTGGGTCTCCGCATTCAACACTGCACAGCTTACTCTCTTTTGTGGCATCGAAGGCTCGTGCTTTCGGGATTTGCACAACTCCAAAATCAAAGATGCTGCGCTGGAAAGGAAGAAAGCGAAGGAAGCAACAAGCAGGGTGCTGTATGCATTTAATCGAAATGGGTTAGCACTGTTTTTGCTGGCGAATCTGCTGACTGGGTTGGTCAACATGACTCTGCCGACGCTGCATATGGGAAATTTGCAGGCAATGGGCGTTCTGGTGGCCTATATGGGAGTCATGTCGGCAGTAGCTCTGGCATTGGATGCCTGGAACATTAGTGTAAAGATATAGGCAATTGCATGCGCATTATCGAAATATTTAATGAGTTCACGATCATTGATGTGAGAACATTCCGCTTTGAGCTTGGGCATGGCTTCCGATGTTCTAATCTCACTTTCCCCACGAGGTCTTCAACCATGAACTCTCAGCCTCGCAACTGCCAACTCGTCTGGAATACAGTTTTGTGCTCTTCCACCTGAATAACCAACAAATAATCTTGAAACTGATATTTCGATATCGTTTGTGGGCGCCTGACGTCACCAAATCCCCACTTTGCGAATCTGACCATCGGCGCCACTACTCACGCATTAAACGCGTCGATATTCTGTGATCGGACGCGTCAATCGCATCACCATATATCCTCAAATATGTCACAAGAACCAAGTCAAGCTTCCGCGACCGCGACTCCCCCGAACCCCAAGCGTCGCCGTCTGAATGGCTACGCGACGTCGAGCGCACTATCGAAGCCGTTTCGGAGCCCGTTCCGTACGCCGCTGAAGCAGACACAAGATGGATCGGCGGCCAAGTCACAGACTCCAGCGCAGCAGTATGCCGAAAATAATAGAGTTCAAGAGCAAGTCACAAGGGGAAGCGCTGCAAAGTCCATGCCAACATTCGCAAGACCGTCGAACCAAAACCACATCCGAACGCCGCTCCATACCTCCTCTCCACTATCAAAGGCGCCTGCTACAGCGGATCCTCAAACAATTGCGGCGCTCCGTGTGGCTCAACGTCAGATGACTACTCTGACCACCTCAATCGCTTCCGCAAAGCGTGATATCGATGCTCTGAAGCAAGCCATATCCCTCTCGACGAGCACGCGAGATGAAGAGCTGGAAGAGCTGATTGACAAATGGAGAAGTGCAGCTAGAGCCGCGGCTGAAGAAGTCTTTAGCGGATGTAGGGACAAGGTGAATAGGATGGGCGGCGTCGGCGCATGGAGGGAGAAGGAGAAAGAACAGAGGGAGTGGCAGAAGGGTTGGGATCAGCAGAATGACGCTGATGCAGCTGCAGCTGCAGCTGGTGAGGACGATGAGGACGATGATGAAGATGTGGAAGGCGAAGATGCTGAGAGCAGAGAGGAAAGGAAGATGAAGAAAGAGATGCAGAGGGAGTTCCAGAAGCAGAGGCGGGAGGAGATGGAAGGCGACAAGGAGGAGATTGAGCTGGATGCTGAGCAAGTGAAAGAAGATGAGGAGCTTTGGAAAGGTGCTGATGATGATGTAAGTCTGCCTATGTCTAATTTTGTCTTGGAGATGCCCCGACTGATAGCCTCTTCTAGAGTTTTACAATGGGCATGATGCTGCGGACATTGAAAGTTGATTTAGACGTTATTGGTTATGATAAAGTAAGACAAGCGTGGGTGGGCTGATGCATATGAACAGCGGCCTGCATTCTGGCCACTTCGCTTTGCTATGTCTTGCTGTATAGTCATGTGGAAGACTTATGGGTGGAATTCACAGTGTTGAATTCGTCATATATATGTACTACCGAAGTCATAAAGGTAGACCATAACACGAAAGAGCCCTCAGCTAGCTAAGCAAGTTGCAAGAAAGGTATCCGAAGTAAGACTGCATGATGAACGAGTGTTGACGACACTGACCGAACACACCTGCTGCGCCTTGCATGAAAAGACCGAGAAATCATAATGTCATTTGCTTCGTAGCCATCGCACCCGTCAGAGAATACATTTCCAGCATGTAATCTCTCTGGATTCAGTCTGTACATCCATCGTGCGCCCAATCAGGTAGTTAGAGAAAGAAGTGAGAAGGTATGCGTGCATGTCACGCCGACGATGTCTCTCAGCCCGCAATATACTTCCGGATTTTCTCATACTGCTGAATCTCTTCAGTGGTCGGCCTTCTTTCAGGACCTTGATAGCGGATCGGGTCCTGTCCAGCACATCGCCTCAAGTGAAAACGATGTGTTTGCTTTTCCGCATCGAGTACCTGGTACGAAAGCACGTCATACAGACCGTCGTATCTTAGGCCTCTTTCCGGACGGTAAAAGCTCTTCACAGAAGACAAGTTGTGACTCCGGATAACTCGGACCGGATGCTTCGTGATCGTACCGTTCTCGTCAACTCCGGTAGCTGACTCGATCATCCGTTTGGTATTTTCTGTCATTTGAAAATCTGCACCATCTGTGCCTGAGTACCAAATCTCATCTCCATCGTCCCGATCTTGATAGCCAGTGCCGCCGCTTAGTACAATGGAGTATGCACCTTTCCCGGAAGAACCAAAGATACCTCCTTGCGCAGCTCCATGTGCACCATCACGAACGGTGCACAATTGTGTTGGCCACCATTGGCCGTTTAAGAGGTTTCCTCCGCCGTAATACTGCGGATGCTCTCTGTTTGGGTAATCTTTTTTGATCCTGTCTGCGTTTCTTTTCTCGAAGTTGTGCTTACTAACCTTTCTACCAAGCTCAATTCCATCGAGAGGATCAGTATTGAATTTTGCTGCCGCCCACTTGTTGTACAGTTCACGCGCGTCTGCACGAATATCCCATGGGAAAGGCGTTTCTGACAAATTCGCATCGAAAATTTGGGGCAGACCGGTAGTCTCGCTCAGCATGCGCACCTTCTTTAAGGACACGGGCCAAGATTTGTGGCCTTTATCGCCCATGTCCAAGCTGAAGAACATGATCGCGTGCAGCTCGTCTCGTAATTGGTTGAAAGTGTCCGGTGTCGCTTTCTGCGGGTCTTGACATGTCTCAATCAGACGCGGGATTCTGCTCAGACGGGTCGTGAGTGCCCGAAGCTCAAGCTTCTGTGTGAGCCTGTGCTTCAGATCGAGTTCGCGATACCATTGTGGCAACGTCCGGTTTGCCTCAGTGCTCTGAGGGGGACTTCTCGGGCCATCGATCGTCGCTTCTCTTGAAGCGCCATCTTCCAGGGGTACAGGTTCAGATGTCTTCGGCTTTTTTGTTATTTTCAAACTCGATAGGTCCATGGGCCTTGGATTCTCTCTCGGCGTCGCAACAGATGCTGGTGTTCTCTCCTGTGGACTCTGCTCACGGCCCCGCTTAGCTCTGTTGGGTTGTGGCTCGGTAGCACCATGGTTCTCCCTCTCCTTCATCTGCTCCTGCCTCGCAATGGTCCTTTGCCTCTCTTCATATTCTTCCATCAACTTCTTCCGCCCAGCTTCATAGCGAGCTTCGAACTCCTCCCATTGTTTTTGCTTGATGGGATCGTCTTCATACATAATGTGTATAGCTTTGGTGCTTCTGAGTTTATAAGTTAGTGGAGGTTTATGTAAAAGTAAATCGAATTCAGAGTCTTCCTTGAGATAAGTCCGACAACATCAATCCTTGAGGAACTTCGGTCCCGGAATGTGCAAGCAGTCTCGGAGAATGAGAGGGGATTTAAGTTCATACCTTGACTTGAAGTGCCTTTCTAATCGGCGTGTTCCAGAGGTGTTTTGGCGTCAAGTTGCAATGCCGGGATAGGTCGAAGAACTTCAGAGTCGCGTGGTACACACGTACGTCGGTTGCTATCCACAACAAAGCTGCAACCTGATGCAACGCTTGGTGGGTGTTGTGACGTAATCGTGCCTATCCACTCGTCAAAATTTGGGCCAAGAGAAAAATAAGAGAGAAGAAAAGGAGGGTGTTGTTAATGTTATAAACTTATGAATCGGACATCTGTTGCTCGTGCTATTGCTCTTCATACTCTGAATCGCGTGAAGAAAAGGTGTAAAAGAGTTGATATGTGATAAAACACATTACAAAATGTCTTCTATAGAGTGCACGGAGGCAGGTTTAAAGCAGTAATGTATTGGGAAGTTTCATACTTGAGATTTAGGAAATTCACTTACCAACTTGAGTGCCGGTACCGAGAGCTATGTGCCAATTTCCTGACGAAGAAAAGCAGGCTGGCATTGGCCAGCCAAGCCGACCAAGATGTTGATGAGTTGAACTTTGGAATCAAAAAAAGTCCTTGTTGATGTGAGAAAGTTCGTGTGAGTTGATCAAGAGATCCAGACTTCTTAACACGCAATACTAGCGCTTCCTAATCGGGTTAGGGTAGGATAGGATAAGCGGCTTTAGGCAGCCACGGCAGCGTCCCTTATTGCAGGTGGTTGCGAACGCGTTTTCGGTATAATATACTGCTGATGTGAAAGAAAGAGAAGGGGATTCCGTCACCGGAGCCCTCCCTTTAAAAACTCTTCGGCTACTTCAACGGCCGCCTTCGCTCCAACGAACTGTAACTGGGGCCCAATGCTGCATCTTGAGACGCCAATTCCTGCCAGGTCTTTCACAGTTAAGCCACCCTTTGCCAACTTGACGCTGACATTCAATTGCCCATTGAACGCCTCTGTGAGCTCCATAACCTCAACCGTGGTGATGCCGCCTCTCTCGCTACCGCCCAAGACGAACACATTGAAAGCCCCAGCATCTAGATAAGCCTTCCCCCTCGTGATCGCATCCTCAATCGTTCCGCCATGCATCAGCGTGTCTGTTCGCGCGTTGACAACAAAGTCCGGCACACCGCTCGATACTGATGCTCTGACTGCCCGTCGAATGCGCGATGCTGCTTCGTCAATACTGTACAGCTTAGACGTCTGGGTATCAGCGTCGTCGAGATTGATGCCCACGGCGCCCAAGTCGATGATCTGCTTCATACCCTGCTCCAGCTGGTCTCCGTAGCCCGAACCAAATTCTATGCTGAGTGGTAAGTTGAAGTCACGCGCGATTCTGGCGACTACACGGCCCGCACGCAAGTTGGTGTCCATATCCAATCGATCAGGGGAGAGGCCTTGTGCCGCAGCCACTGAAGATAGAGATGTTGCCAGAGCTTGGCACGACCCAATTGATGCGATAGCTCGTGCAGTGATGCCGTCGTAGACATTCGCTAGCAAGAGAGGTTGGCCAGGTTTGTGTAGGTCGCGGAAAGACTGAGCAAGCTCGTTGAGAGCCATTGTACGGAATGCTCTAGCCGGTCCGGAAAACAGACCCGCTGATCAGTAATAAAAGAGGTTTAAATGATAAGAAAGCAGCAGCAAGGATACAGAAGACGTTTACACGAAGCGTGCGTGTTGTGGAGCGCGTTGGTCAAAAGAATCGTGTTCGTATGAGTGACCCAGAGACCACAGAAGGTTTGTGCAGAAGAAATATAGAAGATACCTTATTAGTCAGTTGCTACAAACGCCAATTAGTTTCGGAAGCTAGCCGGAATTTTCATGTGAGAGCTAATATTATGTGCATATTAAAAAAAAAGTGGCCATTCTGCTAAGTAATCCGTGGCATCGTAAGATCCATGCGTGGTATATACCCAAGATGGAAGGTGATCATTAATGCATCTTTTCAACCACCAAAATTGATGTTTTTTATAATAGCGAATCCAAATGTGAATCTTCTTTAACTGTCAGCTACCTCGCTCTATGTAGCATGTGGACCGGTATCGTAACTTCCTGAAGACAGACGCAGGGCACCATGATTTCTGCATGTCCAGGTCGCGGAACGGGATGAAAGTAAGGAATATTGAAGGTACATTGAACCGGTTTCTCCTTCCAAACCTTTGTACGTTCAATGTTGTCGAGATGTACGGTCATTCTTTCTCAGTCTCGTCGTACGCAGTCTGTTTCGTTCAATGATAAACCGTTTCGTCCAATACACAATCTCCAAACTGCAAAGAAACATACACTGCATACTTGCGCCTTCAGCTACTTTGCAAGGATTTTCAAAGACATACTTTCTCTAAGAAATCATCTTCGAAAATGGCCAAATTATCGACGTCTCAAACGTCAGCTTCAACGCCTCCAACAAGCCGGTTTCCTCAAGATACTCCATCCAACTCTCAGGCGCCGCTTTTATGCATTCCACCAATACGCGTTGATCATCCGCAAGAAATCACGATTGATATACCAGACTTCCAGAGCTCAAAAGCCGGTGTGGATTTTGACACCGAAGCGCAGACTTTGACACTCGATCAGAATGAGGAAGACGATGAGACAACATCTACAATGGACTCCGAGCTATCAGAACTCTTCTCCGTATTACGCGATTTGTCAATGGTCTTTCTGGCTGTACTGATGTGCCTGGGTTTGGCATTGCTGATGGTTTTGCGATACTGGATGGGAAGAGATGGAGTCTTTCTGGGTTCATGAGCAAAGTTCAAATTTTGGGGTTTGGACTCAATGTTGGTATGGCGCTTCTGAAGGAGGAAGATGGACATTGAGGTGGATCCTGTCCGAATGAAGATGGGAACGCTTTGCAGAGATAAGAGGACAGCACGAATGAGGAAAGGAGGATCGTTCGGAAATTCCTTGGGTTAGAAAATTTGAATAGATGATGAGTTTGGTCAAAATAGGAGTTCAAATGATAGAAGTAGAGTCCAGTGCTGCCATCCCAAATGTGGTATCGTTCCCAATTTACGCCGTAATACAATTCAGTACCTCACTGTTCATTTGAGGAATTATGTCTACAGTCCCCAGACGGCGAACAACACTGTGGCCACCATGATCCAATACCCAGACATCTCCGCAACAGTCTTGATGGCGCCGCTTGTAGTGCTGGATGACGCTGTTCCCTTGGGTAGCGTCCCATTGATCACAATCTTATTGCTGCCATTCGCGTCCGCCACATTGACCAATGACTTGTTCAGCGCCGCATAGCTCCCATTGCCAATTATCGAATTCAAGTAGGTGCTGTTCGTATTGTCATCGCATCCACAATCCTGATTCTTCGCGCACAGACACTCCACATCCTTTGTCTGATTTACACCGTTGGGGAACGTCGAGTTTCTCGCGGACTCGTTGTGGAAAGTATAGGGATGGCTATACGGGTAGGAAAAGGCGCCGGCAGCCCAGATGCCAGGGAAGATGAGGAAGGGCGTCGCAAGGAAGATGGGATTAATTCCGCGCGGTGATCGGCCACCTGCAGCATAGGCAGTCGTCGCACCTCCGCCATAATAGCGTCCGCCAGCGAATGAAGGGCGAATGCCGGTTGTGCCGCCTACCGCAGCTCCGCCAGAGGAACCGGTACCGCGACCTGGAGTATGTCAGTGAGTAACTGAAGAGTTAGCGCTCAAGGAGGACGTACTCCCTGATGAAGAGGAGCCTCCTGAAGAGGAGCCTCCAGATGACGAGGAACCTCCAGATGATGATGAGCCTCCAGATGATGAAGAGCCTCCACTGCTTGTTCCGCCGCCACCCTTACCCCCTCCACCTTTGCGCTTGAACAGATCATTCAGGGATTCGACGGGCGCGTCGACAATTGAAGGCGCATAGTCACGGATAGCTATATCATTGACTTCGGCAGGGATGGAAAAGGTAGAGGATAGCGATGCGCTCGCGAGCGCGATTATTAATGTGTGGAAAATCTTCATGGGTAGGTTGTCTCAGGGTGTTGTGGAGAGTTGGAGGTACAACGCGGTCAGAACCGAGAGTTATTGTATCGCAACGGCCGCGGCAATTGGAGTTCGATGGAAATTTATCCGCAGGGCGAACATAGGGCGAATGTAAATGTCATGGACACGAAAGAGATGCCTGAGGAAGCGATGACATGGCGACGCCCCTCGATTAGGATACAGAAGGTGCTGAAGTTCTGGGGCAGCTTGGCACCATGGCGCAGTTTGATCATGAAATCAGCAAGCATGCTTCATTTCTTTGCCAGCCAATCAGCGTGCTCCTCGGTTCAACCCGAACGACGCCGGCAAGGCTGTCCGGGCGTATTTCGCATTCGCTAGTGGAGGAGGATCGTAAATGTAACCGGGTACATTCTGAACAGCCACGATTCGTCTAGCAAAACTTTGGAAAAGCCCAACGAGCGGTTACTTAATGATGTTTCAGCAGCCGCAGTTGCCGGCCTGTGTCTTCTCACCAGGGATTTGTCCTGTGGCAGTATCGTACCGCCACCTTCCGCACTAGCGATCGTACTCGGCTATTCGATGGACATTGACGACCTTTCATGTGTTCGATGTGATGCGAGTTAATGATAAATTAGAAACTTACGATTTCGTCTGAACAATAGAGCTGATAAGTTTGCTGTGGTTGAGTTGAGCAAGCGCTATCTGGATGAAGTACTAACCTAACAGAGGCAGTGAGTTTAGACCGCTCCCCTTACCGGTGTAGCTATCGGCCGCTTGCCAGTCAGATTTTGGAGCCTCTTAGAGATCAAGCACAAACACGGAAGCTGTTTGCTTGAAGGCTTAGGCACGGGAGTAATACAGCTGACTCTCCGGTCATGGGGAGGCCTTGGAGACAAGGTCATTGAAATCGTGATGAGACCGCAAAGTAACTTAGCTACCCAGAGACCATCATTCAGAGTTGAATGGCTGATAGTAGCACTCCACACAATGAATGGCCAGGAACAATTCTGATTTGTGAATTATGCTCCAAAGCGGCATTTTGGAAGGATGATTCATTCGACTTCGAACACGTGGAAATGAGAGAAGACTCCTGTTATTTTCTCAGAAGCTGTCATCTAAAATTGAAAGATGAAGAGTTATGAATGAAAGGCCACGGTCGCTAAAGTCAAATTGGCATGCACATTGCGATGATATAGGTAGTCAATGGGACACAAAAAGTGGGTTTCCCAACCGGAGATGAATATTATATCGGGCCGATGCGCTCATTCATAGAACGCGACATCGGTAAGGTCCTCTCTCCTTCCAGCCGCGAGATATTTCTCCAAATGGGCAGCTGAAATGAAGAGAGAAGAAACAGGTTCTGGTTCCGAAACGCAATCGGCACGAAGATGCGCCAGCTATGATCAGTGTGGCTGCATCCTTTGGAGTTGTAGTAGTTGGGGATCGAGGTCGCCCGCACCGATTTCCACATTCCGTTACGCTCGCGCAGAATTCCTTCGTCGTCACCTTCGTCTGGCGACCGCCGCGCAATTCAACGACATCCCATTGGTTTCTGGAGAAGTAGCTGAAAGGAAGACTATTGCTATGGCAAGTATATTAATTAACCCAAGCTCTCTTGAAGTCCTCGTTTCGTATTCAACCACCTTTCTCTCAATCTATTCGTCTCCTGTTAATTGCTTCTTCCCATCATGACAGAACCAATACCGGGCCCAAGGGGCTATCCCATCATTGGAAATTTGCTGGATGTCCAGGCTGAAGTCCCTCTCCACGCCCTGGAGCGTCTTGCAGATATTTACGGGCCTCTCTTCAAATTCAAGGTCGGCAGCCATGAACGCGTCGCCACCGGCAGTTTCGAGATTTTCGATGAGCTTTGCGACGAAACGCGATTTTGGAAGGTACCTCCAAGGGCCTTGCAATCATCAGATGGACAACGGAGGGCCGTTGGCCTTTTCGCGTCTCCATCTGAGAAGAACGAAGATTGGGGACAAGCGCACCGAATACTAATGCCTGCTTTCGGGCCAATCGCAATCGAATCGATGTTTAATGGTAAGCTCCACTCTCAAACTACAGCATAGTGCATTCGATCACACTAACATTCAATAGAGATGCACGACATTGCCAGTCAGCTAATTCTCAAGTGGGCGAGAAAAGGATCCGATTACAAAATCCCGGTTTCTGGTGACATGTCTCGACTCACACTTGACACTATCGCTCTCTGTGCCATGGATTTCCGCTTCAATTCATTTTACCAAGATGAACTGCATCCGTTTGTTCAAGCAATGAACAATGTTCTAGCGAACAGAAGCAATGCTGTTCAGTTATCGGGTATCATTTCGAGGTTGCTACCCTCCCACACAGAACAATTGAAGAAAGATTCTCTTTATCAGAAGAAGGTATCTCAAGATTTGGTGCAGTACCGGCGCGATCATCCGACGGATAAAAAGGACCTCCTCAATGCAATGATATATGGGAAGGATCCGAGGAGTGGCCAAACAATGAGAGACGAGTTGATCGCGGCTAATATGCAAACGTTCTTGGTTGCCGGTATGCAAGAGGAGCTGTGAGCATTGATTTAGAAGCTAATTAGCTTTACAGGACATGAAACGACATCGGGCCTTCTATCGTTCGCGTTTCTATTAATGCTCAAGAATCCTTCGACCTATTTCGCTGCCCAACAGGAAGTCGACCGAGTCATCGGTAAAGGCAAAGTAGAGGTTAAACATCTCAACCAGCTCAAATACATCAATGCTCTTCTTCGCGAAACTTTACGCTTAACTCCCACGGCGCCGGCGATTACGAGAAGTGTGAGGCCTGAGAACAAGGAAGAAATCCCAACGGTGGGCGGCGGGAAATGGGCAGTGCCGAGAGATGGTGCTGTCATATGCCTTCTTGGCAAGATCCAGCGAGACCCAAAAGTGTGGGGCGATGATGCGGAAGAGTTCAAACCAGAGCGCATGATAGATGAGAAGTTTGAGAAGATCCCGAAGAATGCTTGGAAGCCATTCGGAACAGGACTTAGAGCCTGTATAGGTCGTGCCTTTGCCTGGCAAGAGGCAGTCCTTGCTGTGGCCTTGATTCTCCAGAATTTCGACCTCTCACTCGACGATCCCAAATATGAGTTCAAAGTCGTCCAAACGCTAACAATCAAGCCAAAAGACTTCTTCATGAGAGCAAAACTCAGGCCTGGAATCGTTGCTACTCAACTTCAAGAGTCTCTCATGGCCTCGGCACCAACTGATCTTAGCCCTCACGAACATGCGAGCAAGCCTGGAACTCAAGACCCGCACGCTGGCAAGATAAGGATACTGTATGGCTCAAACACCGGGACTTGCCAGTCACTCGCTCAGAAGTTAGCTTCGCAAGCCAAATCGGCCGGCTCTGAGGCATCTGTGGAGGATATGGACTCGATGATAGGCAGTCTACCAAAGGACCAGCCTGTTGTAATAATCACAGCATCATATGAAGGCCAACCTCCCGACAATGCCGCCCGGTTCGTCGCTTGGTTAGAATCGCTTGAGGACAAGAAGGCTTTTGAGGGAACCAAATTTGCCGTTTTCGGATGCGGCCACAGCGACTGGCGGACCACATTCTTACGGATACCGCAGCTTGTCGACAGCAAGTTGGCTGAACTCGGTGCTTCACGTATCACTGCCATGGGAAGCACAGATGTATCGAAAAACAACATCTTTGATGATTTTGAAACGTGGGCGGAGAAGGAGTTATGGCCCGTAATGCCAGCTGTTTCTGGATCACAGCCAGTATCGATGACAGAGTCGGTGAAGCTACCAGACTTGATTGTCGAAACAACTGCCCAACGCCGTGCCGCGCACCTCAAGCAAGATTTGCAGTACGGTACGGTCGTCGATGTCAAGCGGCTCACAGCATCCACTCAACGCGAGAAACGGCATATTGAGATTGAGCTGCCTGAGGGCATGACATATCAAGTCGGAGACTACCTCGCGGTGCTTCCACTGAACCCAGATGATAGCGTAAAGAGGGTGATGAAGAGGCTTGGTCTTCCAGCAGATGGAGTCCTGACTATTCGCGACGCGGGACCAACGATACTTCCAACGGAGGCACCAATTATGTTGTTCGGGGTACTTAAAGGCTACGTTGAATTATCACAGCCTGCAACACCGAGAGTATGCTCATATCAGACCAACCCTCCGATAGAATAATATTGCTAACTCAACTGAAATAGGATGTTGCTCAACTTGTGGACCTGGCAGTGGATCCGGATGAAAGGGGGAAGCTGAAGGACCTGACTGATCCGGACATCTACACCACGTCGATACTCAATCATCGTACTAGCGTCATTGATCTCCTCGAACGCTGTCCTAGCATTCAAATCTCTCTTGCTCAGCTCCTCACGATGCTGCCTCCACTCAGACCACGACACTACTCCATCTCCTCATCATCGCTCAACAAAGCATCCTCATGTACACTCACATATTCTGTCATCGACGAGCCTGCTATGTCCAACAGCGATGAGCATTTCGAAGGCATCACAAGCACTTATCTTCGCGACCTCAAGCCTGGCGACCGCATACTCGTCTCTGTTCGGTCCACAAACAAGCAGTTCCGTCTTCCAACTGACCCGGAGAAGACACCAATCATGATGGTTGCGGCGGGCTCGGGCATCGCGCCTTTCCGTGGGTTTATCGAGGAGCGCGCAGTTTTGATCAAGGAAGGGAACCGCAAACTTGCTAAAGCCCTGCTCTTCTTCGGCTGCCGCTCTCCCACGGCAGACTGTATGTACAGAGACGAATTCGACGAATGGGTCAAGATTGGTGCCGTCGATGTTCGATACTGTTTCAGCCAGGACCCAGCGCGCAGTGAAGGCTGCAAGTACGTCCAGGATCGGATGTTGAAGGACAGACAGGATATTTATGATCTGTGGGACGGAGATGCGAAGTTTTTCGTCTGTGGCACGAAGAATGTTGCCCACGAAGTTGCTCGGGTGGCAAGGGAATTGGTGAAGGGGAAAGCCGAGGCGGAAGGCAACAAGGTGAGTGACGAAGAGGTCGACGAGTGGATCAAGGAGAAGAGGGGTGAGAGATTTGTTAGTGATGTATTCTCATGACCGTATACTTTATTCAATGTGGACTGCGGTAATAATCTAATGTATCATAAACACCTATTCCGTAAGTTGTATTCGTTGTAGCAGCTTGCGCTGTACCTCTATGCAGTAATTCATTAAGTCACCCCGCTGACCTTATTCTGCCAACCTTACACTATATGCAGAACGTCATGAAGTTGTGCGGTTGACTCTCTTCCATCCAGATTGAATTGTATACAAAGGC
The DNA here is from genome assembly GCA_010015805.1 of Rhizodiscina lignyota. Classification (NCBI taxonomy): domain Eukaryota; kingdom Fungi; phylum Ascomycota; class Dothideomycetes; order Aulographales; family Rhizodiscinaceae; genus Rhizodiscina; species Rhizodiscina lignyota. The sequence continues at coordinate 479,483 of ML978124.1, forward strand.
AAGATGCTCAAATCAAAACACTTCTATGAGGCAAAACAACAATGATATTCAATCTATGCTTTAACTGCTACGAATCCCTCCTCCACCGCCTCGCGTGTATGCGGTAAAACATAGTCTGCTTGCGTGCACTGCGCCTGCAACCCCCATGACACCAGCGACGGCACCTGTATTCCAAATGTCAGGTGCCATACCTCCACCGCCTTCATCGACTCTTCGCACAGGCGACCTCTTCCTCGCCAGAGGTTGCCCAACCACGTCCGCGGGACCCTGTACACGTGCTTCGTGTTTACCCAGCTTGCACACCAGAGCTCCGAAATGTCTTCCATTTCGAGCATTAGGCCGGTGTCTGGATGGGGGAGGGCTGGGGGAAGGGGGAGGAAATGCGTCCTTGATGATCCGTAGTGTGTCTGGCTGCCGAATTGCGGCAACTGAAAGTCGGTGTTGTGGAAGGATGTCACAGTGAAAATATCGACTTGGTCGATTTCGGGGAAGTAGTCTAGTACGATGACTGGATGCGAGAAGCATCCATCAGGGACATAGACGGGGTATGGAGTAGGGGCTAGGTGCTTTAGCTTTGGCAGCCAGAGAATTTCGCCACGGCGGCAGAGTCCTGGTTTGACTGCTGGATGCTTTTGGAGGTTTCCTTTGAATTGTGCCATTGTTCAAAGTTCCTGTTGGTTCGATGTGTTTCCGTGGTGTGATATGTGATGTGCTTATTCGTTGTGTGTGCTTTCTTGCTACGAAACGTGCGTATATCTGACCGAAGCGTAGAAACGATTGTGATGAACGATCGGATGTGCGAGATGGAATGTAACTGAAGAGAAAGAAGGAAGGAAGGGAAGCATAGCTTTATTCTGTTGCCCTGCTGAAGATAGAAATTCACCGTTGGAAATTGTGCAGTGTAGAAAATAGGAAATGCTTCATTGGAAGCTCTATGATTGGATTGTAGAAAGCCGTTGAAGGCGCTGTTGACCAAATTGCGGCCATGATGATTTGACGTGGTCCCCATCAAATTATCTGACTCGCGTACCAGTGTTATTTACATGACGAATCTCTCGATGGAGAATTATCATTTTCTCTGCGGGGATTGGGGCCCGTTATGTGGAGGAGAAAAGGTGATCTATGATACTCAACGTTGGAAGAGCATTAGTGCGGCGCGTCTGCAGAGTGCCTTAAGCGCATACATAAGCCATTGTATATACCTGCTACGCATATACGGCATTGCGTTAAGATGTGAAAGATTTCGAATATCTTGATATTAGAATGTTGAAGTAGTACTGAAGATCGTGAAGAGAGGCGAAAAGAAAAGGAGAAGTCGCCAGGTGGGGCCAATCTCTTTTAGGAAACAAATGATCCGCTTTAAACGGCCCGGTCCATCTTGCGGGGGTGGGGCAGGGGCCAGGGTGGGTGGCCAGAGTGGGTGGCTTGATCCAGGGTGTCCAATAATCCTCTGGGATTATGGATTATCATAATCTTAATAATCAAGATTATCATAATCGGATTATAATCAGATTATAATCCTAGTACCTAAGCCTAGGGGGATAGCACCTAAACCTAGGGGGGCTTAGGTCCCGAAAGCTAGGTGCTCTAGGGGTATACACAGATCATTATTTTTAAAATTTAGAGTACAGTAATTAAAAGTTACAGCTACCTAGCTTTAGGTACCTAACCCTTCTAGGGCTAGGTACATCCAGATTATGAGAGGATTATATAATCTCATAATCAGGATTATCATAATCTAACCTAATCCATAATCGTTCATAATCTGATTATTGGACACCCTGGCTTGATCCAACAAGTCGAAGCAATTCTCACTCTTCAACAAAATCGAGAGCATCTCTGAAAACCTTATATAATATGCTCGAGGCATTAGTTATCAAAAATGCACAGCTTCAACATACGCGAGTTGTATTAGCTGTGACTCAACCTCATTAGTACTCTCTACCCCTGCTAAAGAAACATGAAATGCCACCATCCCTCCTTTACATCTGTTGCGCATGCGCTAGAACGAGAAGGTAAACACCAAAAGCAGTCCCACAACCAGAATCACGAACACTGCAGAAATCACGGCCACGTACATCGGGAGGTTAGATCCGGTTGGCGACTCCAAGTCCAAGCTCTCTTCATCGTAAATCCGTTCGTGTCGCCTTCCATATTCGTATCTTTCCAATTGAAGCAATGGCAGCTGTTCGTGGGGGAAGTGGAGGAGTGCGATACTCGAGGTGCGACTGTTGCTGGCGACTCTGGATGGGCCACTTATTACGAGCGGGTTCGTTAACGGTTCGTAGTCTCCGACGAGAGTGGAGCCACTGTAGCTACTAACGGCTGTGGACTCGTAGCTACCAACGACAAGTGCGCCGGCGACAGCATGGTCGGAAGTTGTGGTTCCGTAAGACATGATTCGATTGTAGTAGGAGTCGTATTGCTGATGTAGATGGAGTATCGGAGTAATTCTCGAACGTAGTTTCGCTCTTGTATCCTGCTGTGTTCGACTCTGGAATCTTGAACTGTTTGAGGATATGTGAGATGAAGAGAATGAAAAGAATGTGAGAAGGAAAGTCTGATAAATACATAAGGATGATCTGAATATTGGAATATTCTATTGGATGTACGAATTTGATGATGATTCCGATCTCATACTTTCAACGGCGGTGATATGCATTACATAATCTAATAGTTTTCCACCAAGCTTGGAAAATCCAACGTCGCTGATAATATCGCTAGGGATGCATGACGTTTCGATAACAATTTAAGTGCAAGCGTCCGCGGCGAAGCTCGGATGTGAAATGATGGGAAAGGCTGTCATTCGAACATCGATCCCCTGGTGACTTCCTATCAAAATGATGACACTCCACAGGGAGTGTGTCTTCTCTCTCATATAACCATCTTTCGTAAATATTCCTTCTTGATCAAGGCTCCAATCCCGATCTCAGACGGCCGGGAGAGTCATGATCGTGATATTCGCATTTCCGGACACTGCAGGCACTCCGCTTATTTGACTGGCGGCAAATTTCGCATCGCGCATACTCGTGCGGTCCTTCATGTGCACGGCGCCTGATAATCAGGTCTTGAAGGAATTCCTGCCGTCCTTCAATCGTTTTCTCTTCAATAGCCGACTCTACCCAGTCAGCTAGACTGTACCACCATAAGGCAACCATGTCTACTGCTAACTTCCGCAGGTCAGCCCCTGCGGAAGTATTTTCATAGATGTACTGAACGTAGCAGACAAGATCGTCGGACCCTGCAAGCCAGAGATCGATCAATATGTCGATGATAGTATTCTTGAGAGCCGGAATACCGCACTTGTCAGCAAAGACCCAAACCTCACATAGGAGCTTGCGAAAGTCGGGATGCTGTGCTTTTGTAGCCCCCATGTCTTCGAACAGTTGTCCAGTGTAGAGCCAGAATAGGAAAACCTCGAAGACCTCATTCTTGGTGTTTTTGAGAACCAATGGTTTGTTTGTATAATTCGCAACGCTGTCGTGAATGATGCCGTCGAAATACGAAGACGCGAAAGAGATGAGGCGCCCACGGAAGGTGTATCCTCGGTTTCCGACAACGATGTTGACGAATTCACCGCCGAACAAGGTCGGACTACTTTGTCAGTAGCAGAACAAGCGGATGATTACTCAGGGCTTACTCTTTCTGCTTCAGCATTAATGCCTCCTGTGTGGGACATCCCTTCGAGATTTGATTACCCATCTTCTGTGAGTTTCGGTGATCTAGAACCAGACGAAACAGTCGAACTTGCGAGATGAGTGAGAGAAATGAAAATATTTATGGTAGTCTAAAGCTTGATGGTGAGGCGGAGTTCGGTGGATTCAAATCATAGGTGAGGCTTTGAAGAGGAGGCAAGAACGCAAATTAGAAGCAGTTGATTCCAAACGGAACCAATGCATGCGCAACCAATTATTGGTATTGACTGCCGTCCAATGCTTTCCACGCCAAACGACCCTCTCCGACCGAAAATGCCGCACAATAAGCCTCAATCCAGTTAATCATCGCTGCCATGCCAAAATCGTCATCAAGCGAACTTATCGTGTTTGCCTTTGACTTTGACATCAAGCAAAACCTCGTGAAAGTTCCCATCCCTTCTTGCCCTCTTGAGCATCTTGACATCGTTGTCTTCGAGTCTCCGGCCAACCATTTCCTCAAGCTCCTTTCGACTAATCTTCTCCCGTGCTCTCTCTTCCTTGTTAGCCTTCAACTTCGGCTTGAACCTGGCTTGCATCCGTATTCTGAAGGTCGTTCTGAACTCGATGAACTCCGCGTCTCCACGCACATCCGCAGCACTGCCCCCGACGGTGCCCTTATCCTCGTCAATAGCCAAGAACTTGTCTCGCTGTGTTTGTATGCCGAAAGCACCTGGATTGTCGGCCACTGGTATGCACAAGAATGACTCTTCGGGCGAGATTGCTTCTCGCGTTGCCGACAATACACCAAACTTGTCGCACGTCAGATATTTCCCATGATGGCCCTTGAAGCTGAAGCTCTCAGTGCCGGCTATACGCGTGGCGACCCAAACTTGTCTGACATCGTGAGGTTCTGCAGTGAAGTGATGATCGCCCTCAACCTCTTCAACCTGTATTGAGAACACTTTGCCATTGTTATCGCAGGAAAGGCAGCTCGGGTGGTCGGTAGGCAGCACGATGATTACGGGACCTGAAATATCAGCGACTGCTTCGGCGTTCACCCACGAGTCGTCATCTTCAGCGGGTTCTTCTGTAGTCTTGACGAGCGCTTTTGGTTCGGGTGCTTCAGCGGCTGCACCTTCTTCGTCGGCGGGTGCGCGCTTCCGCTTTTTGCTTGGTTTCTTGTCGCCTTTGAACGTTAATGGTTTGACCATGTTGCCTGAAGAGGATTTGGGGGTTTGAAAGTTGGAAGTTAGGGCTTCAAGTGTACGGAGTAGCGCAGTTTCAATGACGTTCGGAAGAAGCCGAGAGAGCGCGTCACTTCACTCGGAAAGACGCGTCGCGACATTCGAACAGACAAATCTATCACGAGATCATGCAGTTGTATATGCCATCCACTTTCGGCGAGCATTCTGCCAGATACAAAGTGAATTTGACGGCATGTGAAAATCGGAGTCAAGCACAGCTTCGACATACATGGACTCATCGATTTGAGCGCGTACAGCTTGGACTTCTGACCCTTTCTCCTAAAGCGCCTAAAGGTAGAGCTTCAATTCGATTTGCCTAGGGTTTCCTTGTTCCAGGAATGACGTGCACTGGAGTATTCACTTTGTTTCTAAAGACCTCTCTTCTACTAAAGAGTATTAGAGACCGGAGTTGAGAAAACAAGTTAAAATAATATACTCATTCTTCTAGTGATGAGGGAGGAGCGACGGTGGAATGTGTAATTGAGCAATCATTGAATTATAGGAACACTTCCTTCTGTCGAATAAAGATATTTACTTGAATGTCATTTGCATGACGATGAGCTCTCTCTTGCGCCAGTAGAAACTCGATGCTGAACACTGCTGGTACATGAAAAGCCAGGATTCCGTCCATTTGGACATCAAAACACAAATTAGGCGAAGTAAAACTGCAACAACAGCAAAAGTAGCAGCACGACCGCCATAGCCAACATGAAGGCTATCACGAACAATTTTCCCACCAGTCCGCGGTCCTGGGTATAAGCGCGACGTGCACGCTTAACCTCCCTGTCCGCTTCCCCTCTAACCTCCTCAAGTCGCCTCTTGTTTCCGGCAGCGCGGAGGTTCGAACCGCGAAGTAATTGCGACTGGTCCCGCTGAGCCCAAGCAATGTCCTCCTCCTGCTGTTTCGACAGACGGTCCATTTGCGCAAGTTCAGACTGAAACGCCGCCAGCTGCTGCTCGTGCTGTCTGTTCAGGTTCATAACCCGCGTGCGGTGCTCATCCTTTGCTTCGCGAAGTCGATCATGTAGTTCTTCCAATTGACTTCCCATGCCCTGCAATTGGCGCTCATAGGCAGCTCCAATCTCCTCACTCTTTGCTGCTCCTTGTTTGCGCTCCTCTTGGACCATTTGCATGCACATCCCGTGCTGGATATCCATCGGCGGGGTGTCATGGTTGTGAGTGCGGGGTGCAACATTGCTGGGTGATCCGAAAGTATGAACCGCGGCAGAGGAACTTGTAGATTCCGAAGGACTCGGAGTCACGGGCGGTAGGAATCGATATGGCGTGTTGTTATTGCTGACTTCGAATTCGGGCAACTTTAAGCAGTTTGCGCACAGCGGGAGCTGCTCCCATATGAGACCGCGAACTTTCTGCCGCTGGTCTTCGTTGAGATACTTCCCCACATATCGTAGAAGGTCGTGTTTGTGCATGTGAAGCACCATGTCGACGTAAGACTGCTTCTGAAGCTGCTGAGGTCCCTTCCTGAAAGGATGCCTCAGGTAGCTGAAATGAACGCGATGAGAACTGAAGACCTGCACCATGTCGACGTAAGATTGCTTCTGAAGCTGCTGAGGTCTCTTGGAAGGATGCCTCAAATGAATGCGATGAGGATTAAAGACCTTTACCCAGGCATTTTTCTTCATGTCGAAGTTCGGATTCTCGAAGTAGAGACGTGGTTGTCTCACTTTCTCGGATACTGTGGCTGGATACAGCGGCAGGTACCCATAGGGGTCGGGAGGTCCCACGCTGTTTAGACCACTTCTGGTGAGGGCTGTTGTACAGAGTATCGTAACGCGTCCAGAAACATAGTCAATATCGAACACGATGAAAGGATGGTCAAAGACCCCGAACTCAACTTCGCTGAACTGGCGAGATTGAGAATTCCTGATTGCTTGAGCCGAAGCTTCTTTATGAGTCGGAAGCCACACGTAAGAGCCGCGAGTGATCGATTGTAAGTCGACCCTCTCGTTACTCCAAGACGGCAACCGCATCATCTTGCGTGCGAGGTCCACAGCACTATCCATTGACGGCAGTATTTAACGCATAGCGAATGACTGTGTGAAAGGAAAGAAAGGAGTGTGGTGTACAACGGATGGAGGCTGAAGAAGAAGGAAGGGAATTTATAGTTGTGTGCGCGCGGAGCCATAACAAACATTAATACTCCGGGATCGGAGAGAGATCGAGTCACAGTGTGTGTTGCAACGCGTCGGCGCGCCAACGCGCTAGAAGTGAATTGAAGTACTCCCTCTCACCTCTTTCTTGAAGCATGAGCCTCATCACTCCCCATACCTTAACAATGCATTACAGCCTACGCAATAACATTGCCCTCTGATGAGAGCAGTAAGACTGATAGCCGTGCGTTCATCATTCTGCTTGGTGCTCCGAAATTATTCCAGACGTTCACCAGCTGCACTGAAACCCAAGCTCGTTTTCGCACGTATATATATCAGTGCCTCCGCATCATTTAAGAGACACAATCCAGGTGATCGCCTTCGCTCTCAGAACTCGTAGATCGATATATACGAACACGTTCGCAATAGAAGCGGGCCAACTACGCTTCGATACGCCAATTGAGAGGGCCATTATTTTCCTTCAGCACAAATCTGCTCAAAACAGTGCATGAGAAGGCCTTTTTTCCAGTATATGGACTCAGTTCTGATGCTTCCAGCTCTTCTGACCAATCTTTCAAATTCATAGGCGCGTGAGAACATCTGAAGTTCTCCCTCAGACTGGAAGAAGAGCCTCATAAGGTATGCTGTATACTTCTCGCAAGCTCAACTCGGTAGCACAACTTCTACGAGGTCTGCATCATCCCCGAAATCGACCCCAAGTGGAAAGAGATTCGTATGTCGACTTGGCGTTGGCAATGGCCAAGGAGCAATGCCTGGGACGAGTCGTGGAAAATCAGCGTCCTTGATAAGTATCCTATCTTACGCCCAGCTTTCGGAGACGACCGAAGATAAATGAACAACAGTGCGGCCAGGCACGCGACGCTTGGCATCAGTGCAAGATGACAGTTCTTCTCGACAACAGCAAATCTGATATGCGCCCGCCACATACGGAGCTGACGGCTCAATTAGGAGGGTGGAAAAGTCTCCGCTGTGCACGGCCACCAGCCTTCCACTCCGGGGCTCCTTCATGAACTTCTCGGCGCGGGAGTCGAAATGCAATTGATTGGGCTGCCCGCTTGAACGCCACGGCTTCCATGCTCGCACATCATCTAGATAAGGCGAGTGTATCCTTATCATGCCCAGGATGACAGGGAACGGGGCCTGAGTCGCCCTCAAAACGTCTTGGAGGTTACATGGTGCGTCTGACAGCAGGGTCGGAATTCTAGAAAGACATTGCGCGACTCTAGGGATGCTCTCGAATCATGAGCAGCTTCTGCAGTTGGTAAATGCGGCTCGTAGAGGGCCAGCAAATCAGACGACACATTGCGTAGTTCAAAACCCCCGGCGGCGACTCCGCACTTCACTCGTTATGGCAGCTCGCCGGACCATCAACTTTTGCCAACCGTCCTCCGCTGCTTGGCTGACAAGCTTCTGCAGTTGCGTGCGGGATACCGCAGGTCATCGAGACGATCTTCGGTCATTCGGTGCGCGAGGCAAATCGCATCTGCGGCCATGTATATCAGTTCGCATGGATCGCGTTTGGTCGCTCGAAGGCGACTGCGACCTCGAGGTATTCGACCTCCAATTCAACGCGAGCAGCATCTGCCGCTTTCAACAGCGCGGCAATGGATACGCAACACAATTTCTCGTCCCAGACGGACGTCGTGAGGAACAACGACCCAGCCCTCGATATCGCACACGAGCACCACCACGAGCATCTACATCACTCAGCAGCTGCTGAGAAAGGCAGGGAAGATGAGGTAGTCTACTCAATTGGCACAACGGGGGAAAAGAGCAATATTCCAGATGCTGATCCTATGGATCACGCTCTGCACGACAGACACCATCCTGAGCGCCAGCACGGCATTGATAAGAAGAATGATCTAGGGATCGATTATGATGCCACTGAGAAGGGATATGGATCAGAAGGCCAGAGTGGTGAGGGTGAAGCTGCTCGTGGGCGCGGTTGGAAGAGATTCTATCGCCACTACAAGCTGTTCATCCATATTGCCATCGTTGTCGTCTTCACGGGGTCAGGCTTACTCAATTGTGGTGTCTGAAAAGCAGAGCTAAATCTTGAACAGATGGTGGATAGCAGGTCTTGTCCTCCACCGCCCAGGCACCTCTCAGCCAAAGAACTGGATCATTCCCTTCCTCCTTTGGCTCGCCATTACTCTTCGCATCATATTCTTCTACGTTCCAATAACTGTTGTTACGAAACCCATGCATTGGGTATGGAACCACGTCTCGGATCCGGTCGTATCACGCATCCCACAAAGACTCCGCCTCCCGCTTGGCGGAGCTATCTGCGTGGCAGTCATTCTTGTTGGATCCTTTGCGAGCAAGGAGAGCCAGGGTAATACCAGAGCAAACCGTGCGGTTAGCCTGTTCGGCCTGCTTGTATTCATAGTCGTTCTCTGGGCTACATCGCGAAATCGGAAAAAGATCGCTTGGCACACAGTCATTGTCGGCATGCTGGTGCAATTCATTGTAGCTCTGTTCGTTCTCAGGACCAAGGCTGGATAGTAAGTATCCATTTCGCCTTCTTTCTCCGATGTGGGCCATCGCTAACCGCGTCGAATAGCGACATCTTCACTTTCGTGTCAGAACTTGCCCGTGACCTCCTTGGCTTTGCCAACAACGGCGTTATCTTCCTTACGGATAGTTCCGTTCCTAATCTTCCGTGGTTCTTCACAGGTGTCATACCCCCTATCATATTCTTCGTCTCGTTTGTACAGCTCCTCTACTACTGGGGAATTCTACAATGGTTCATCGGAAAGTTCGCCGTCTTCTTCTTCTGGTCAATGCGCGTCTCTGGCGCTGAAGCCGTCGTGGCCGCTGCGTCACCCTTCATTGGACAGGGCGAGAATGCGATGCTCATCCGGCCTTTCGTGCCCCACTTGACCCAGGCAGAGCTACATCAAGTTATGTGCTCGGGTTTTGCTACTATTGCTGGCTCTGTCTTGGTCGGTTATATCAAGTTGGGAGTAAATCCCCAGGCGCTTATCAGCTCTTGCATCATGTCAATCCCCGCTTCTCTGGCAGTCTCGAAGCTCCGATATCCAGAAGAAGAGGAAACTCTTACAGCTGGACGCGTCGTCATCCCTGACGATGATGAGCATCGCGCTGCCAATGCTCTTCACGCATTCGCAAATGGCGCGTGGCTAGGCCTCAAGATTGCGGGTATGATTGTTGCAACACTTCTCTGCATTATCGCTCTTCTCGGACTCGTCGATGGATTGCTTACATGGTGGGGCCGCTACCTAAACCTTACGGGTAACTACGACTTGACGCTCGAGTTGATCCTCGGATATGTTTGCTATCCGATTGCTTTCCTACTCGGCGTCAGCCGCGAAGGCGACGACCTGCTCCTCGTCGGCCGTCTCATTGGCATCAAAGTTATTGCGGTATGTTTCTCCAGGATTCAGAAAATTCCCAATACACCTACTGACATATTCTCAGAACGAGTTCGTCGCATACAGTACCCTCACTGACACCACTGCACCGCGGTTCGCCGAGACGTATGGGTCTCTCACCCCTCGATCCCGCCTTATTGCTACATACGCCCTGTGTGGCTTCGGCAACATTGGTTCTCTTGGCACTCAGATTGGTGTCTTGTCGCAGATCGCTCCTGGAAGAAGTGGTGATGTTTCGCGATTAGCTCTGTCTGCTCTCGTTTCGGGTATCATTAGTACATTGACCAGCGCCGCAATTGCCGGTATGTTGGTTACAGACCAGGCTGCCTTTATCAATCCCGCATAGCGATATCGAGAATTCATGAATATTACAGAGCAATTGAGGAAGTTGAAACAGTGTACTACGCCCTGCGTAATCAGTTGTCGTTTTCTGTAGCGAGAGATAAAAATTTATAATAACAAACGCAAACAGTTCCTACAGTTCAGCGAATTCTAACATATCCAGAGCTTTCGTGAATTGCGTTTCTTCATGTATATTTGTACATCTATCAAGCGCTTGCTCTATGGTCTACTTTACTCGAACAAAGGGACCAACAGCTGATTGTTTCGCTCACTATACTGCGTAGAGGCCGACTGGTTCCACACCGGAAACTCTGAGATCCAACGCTATGCTTCAGATCCCGATACAAGCCGAACTTCGCATCGCCCGGCCACGTTTCAAAATTCGTTGAATGACAGCGCGCATTGGATACTGTCAAGACAGCCATAAACCAAGAGGCTCGTCGAAAAGTCGCTCGAGATTTGGATATATGAGCTTCAAATGTCATCTTTCAGCGTCCGAGTCCGGGCCTGGGCTCGTGACATGCAAGTTGCTGAAGTACTTGACGCGTTCACCCACGACGCCTCCGCGGTGCAGGTCAACAAGAGTTGGGCTCAAGGCTGGCATCTTGCGCGCCGCTGCCCCCGTCTCTGAGCTAGCAGCAGCAGGAATAAGTCACTGCTCCTCTCTTCCCTCTTGCGCATCCACATAACTCGGTGGTGCCAACTCCTCGCCGCCCTTAACCCACACCTTTGCAAGCTCTTCCTCGATCTCTTGCCTGCGCGTCTTCCATTCCTCCACCTTTGCCAAGCGCTCGCGCAGTTCTGCGAGCTCCTTTTCGACGCTCTGTTTCTCCGTCTCGGTGCCTATGCGCTGGAACTCCCAGGATTCGCCCTCATCGCCGATGCCGAGGGTTAGGGTAAACGTATGATAGCGCTTTAGAGATGCGCGTGTGGAGATGGTTATTAGTGCTACTATTGTATTAGTGAAGAGCATTTGTTATGGAACTTGAGAGGATGATAGGGGACGTACTGATGCCCCGAGCCTTCGCACGCTCGTAGAGAAGGCCCTCCACATCTGAGGACACGGCGGACGTCCCTTCATCGATGAAAGCATACCGCGGCTCGTGATACAGTAGTCGTGCAATCCCCATGCGCTGCTTCTCGCCACCGGATAGAACATCTTTCCAATCCTTGCGGGTATCCCAGCCACCTTCACGATCGGGCAAATAACCCAGTCTCGCATCTTCTAAAACTTGGCTGAGCTCCAAGTCTCTCCTCTGTGCATCCCTCATGTCCATCTCCGTATGAGGATAAATAACTTGGTCCCTGAGCGTACCAGTTGAGAGATATGGCCGTTGCGGAAGGAACATGATTCCATCCATACCAATACTTCTCGGTCGTGAGACCAGTCCACGATACGTAGGCCAGAGACCCGCGACAATACGTGCCACAGCGGATTTACCAACGCCATTTGGCCCTGTGATTAGCAGATGCTCTCCACTGTGTACAATAAACGAGAGCTCATCGATCAACTCCTCGCCGCCCATTGGATATAAGGCAGGTGCAACAACAGGCACGTTCTCGAGACGTACGCCATCGAAGCCTTTATGGATAGTGCCTTGGACGTCTGCTAAGCTGAACAGCTCGGGATGAGTCGAAGGAGATGGAAAGTATGCATCAGCGTGAACACGATGCAGGGTTGAGATGAGGGTATACACTCGTGACGTGTAGCCCGCGAGCTCGGCGAGGTCCTTGATGGAGTACATCATCCTTCCGCCAGCATCAGCGAGAGACAGCATAAGCCGCTTGTTTGTGATGAATTCTTTCATTCTGCTTCGTTCTCTCCCGCCGTTGCTTTCCCCGGGTGTCGTAGCAGACGTGCCATCCGAAAGCTCGGAAAGGCCACCGAGACCGCCCCATGCCGGGAGAAAGATAGGTAACGATGTGATGAGATATCCAAACGCAGACCAGGAGTATTTCAAAATAAAGTCCTCGAGCATATTATACCGAATCTTGAGAGAGTATATGCCTTCCATCCACTTCCTCAAATCCCGGAAGCCTTTATCCAAGAACTGCTTCTCCATGCTCTCGCCACCATAGAAAGCAACTTCTTCCGCATTTGCTATGAGTCTCGAGTGTAAAGCGCGGAAGTCACCTTCTCTTCGCCCTTCAACAGCTTTTAGCTTTCCGAACGGTGGAGATAAGCGTCGGAGGAGTGTGGCGGTGAGAAAGTAGTTCGAGAACAGTCCAGTGAAGGCGAGGGGACCGAGCGAGCGGAAGAGTTGGTAGTTGAAGACGCATAGATCCACGAAGGGCTTGCCGAGTGAGGAGTAGAGCGATGCAGCGGAGGTGCAAAATAGGGTGAGATCTTGGGTTATGAATTGGTCGGCTTGTGTTCCAACCCCTCCGTCTAAGTTGAGTAGCTTGTAAAAGTTCAGATGGTCATTGAGGTAGAGGTCGTGGATGTAGCGAGTCAGTCGAGTGCGGAATGCTATGCTGACTTTCGACTGGAGGAACTTGATCATGGCGTTGGTGTAGGACGCGAAGCAGCCAACACCACACCACTTCGTGATACCCCAAAGGAAGGCCTTTCCATTGCCCGCGACAAGATCTCGAACGATTTCACCGTCGAGGCGCGCAACGACGAGGGAGAGGTAGGTGCGCAGCATCAGGAAGACAGCATGGGAGATGATCAGACCGGTTTCTTTCGATCGCCATCGCGGTACCATAATATTTAGAAGCGAAAGGAACTGGTGTAGGAATGCGAGATTCAGACCAGGCTTGGTCTGAGGTGGTGGGACTTGGGGCGTAAAGCCATCGCTGAGCCCGGCAGCTCGTGGTGGCTGCAGGAACAGTCGTCTATGTGCATCGAATGTTGTCGGCTTCGTAGGACGTATCCTCACTTTCGCTGTCGAGTCCTTATACGGCACATATATGATTCTCGTCCCGTCTCTTGCTCTCAGCCCCGAATTCTTGCGCACCAGCGCCCTCCCTTGTTCCTTGTCCGCCCTGCGTATCCGCCACCAATTGTAGCCGCCGTAGGTGGAGGATATAATCGAAATGAGAAGCGCGAGGGTCGCTAGGAGGCGCATTGTCCGTGAAGTCTGTCGCACCCGACGCCGAATGCGATCTGCATACGCATGGTAGAGCGCTACGAGCGGGTCATCGCTCGAGCGAAGGGTAGACTGTGCGGCCATTGTCGCGGATGAGGTTCCAGTTGTTCAGGTCATTATTGGAGAGATGTTTGCGTTTTCAGCCACTGCTGGTCGGATAGCAGCGGCGAATGCAACGTAGAGACGAGATGTGATGTTGAAAGGTGCCATTGGCATGTGAGCATCACAGCTCCATCGCCGTCATTGGGCGGAGCCGAGGCATGTGATGATATGGTTCGGAGTTTTAATTCACCGAATTTCGTAGACTTGCAATTTTCCAGCTAGGCTTGAAGTAAGATACATATGTATTATCCTGTTTAAACTTAAAGTCCTGCCCAGATGGTATGTAAAGCGGCCTCCCCCTTTTGAACAAAATGCATGCTTTGTCGCGATGCCCAATATGTAGCTGGCATATCAATCAGAGTGGGAGACGCAAAAGAGCAAAGATGACCGATTGAATGATATCGCGGCAGCAAAGCTTAATATCCGCATTATATGGGCTCTGATTCGCCTGCTGATTCACAACCGGTATGATCATCTAGCACAGGTGATCTGGAGTCATGAAAGCGACATGTGCTTAATATACAAGGCCGAAGCTGCTCCTCCAGGATCGGAAGCGAAGGGAGATGAAGGCACCGATCCAATCGCAGATGTGCCTCGGGATCTGAGAGCACTGGTCGATATAGAATCACACCAGGCCATCTTCCGGCAGGAGCCTCAAGTGCAGAACGAGCGCGACTTTGTCACAAAGCTGACTCCAAAGCACCCGACACCAGACGAAGCTAACGTCAAACGATTCTGGTTAGCGGAAACCGTCATGACGGGCAAAATGACCTGTGGAAGACAGCTCAATGTCGGCGTCGCGCTTCCACTACCACAAGCATTCACCGCATTCAACGCGTTAGGAGGCAAGTTGAATCTCACGCAGGGCTAGAACCCGCCCATCAACCAGAGTAGTGTAGCTGAGCTTGCGGAGGAAGAGAAGGTTCCGGGCACAGAGACGCCGAAATCAAAATACACCGGCGCATTTGAGTCGGAGTGGACATTCAGGAAGTGCATTTTCACTCCAAGCGTCCAGTATCGACCGGATCCTCGACAGACACTGCATACATGGCGGCCATTGCACTGGGTAGCGAACCGTCTTTTCAAAGGATCCACGCCTGACTTCTGGAAAGTCGAAGGAGGAGAAATGACGCGAGATTATGCTAACCCGACGGGCATGCTGTCGAACTGCATCATCTATTGAGGTCGAAAATGAAAAAGGCTGTGAAAATAGTAGCGCCAATTGAATGCTGAGTCCTCGACTGTCTAGGAGGACGATGAATGCCTGCGTTGGTGAGATGCAGGAAACGGAGAGGTTTCTCTTCTGGGGAGCGATGTGTGTCCTAGATTTCCATAGTGCGAGTACGATAATTAAATATGGCATTCCGGCTCCTCAATGAAATGGCAGGTCGAATGGAACCATAGCTCATTTTTCAGCTGTGAATAATACTCATCCAGCCATCATGGAGCCAACTGGTTTCAACTCCTTGATAGAGTGGTTGCATGATGCAAGGAAATCGCTTGTGTCGCATTGGGCTGCCTGCAGATGACGCATGTCTCTCCACGTCCGCTTACATGAAGTGTGCATCAATTTGACTTTGCATTTGAAATATCAAAAGTTGGAGTACGATCTTCGTCGTCTGATTCATGCCAGCTGATGTCAAACTGTTGGCCAATGGCGGATCAACTCGAAAAGGAGATGAAAAGAGACGACTGAAGGCCACTTATCTAGCATCTTCTACAAACTTGGAAGAGACGTTCCTAGCTTAACCCAATACATATGTGGAGCAAGCGGTATCAGAGCAACAGCATGTGTGGCATAGCCACGCGGAACGCCGAAGGGCGAAGGTATGACGAGGTCACAGGCGATCAGACCTCGGAGAGGCCAAGCGATTGTCGAATCGATATTTGCGCACGCACGGGCCATTTGCAAACAATGGAGCTGCCGTTTGTCGAGATAAAGAAATTCACAATGTGTGTTGATTGTTGCATAGGGAGAGCGACGAACACGCCGCGGCTGAGGAAAGCGAGAGGCATGCGTTGGGGAATGTTTCGAATAGCACAGCTGTCATGTCGCCTGTGGTGTAGCAATTTAAATTTAGGGCCCAGGGTGATGCATGGGGCGTGACGGCAGCACGCGAACGCAGTGATAATTGGGCCGTTTGGCGGCGAGACTGGCACTCGGCTTTTCCTTTGTGGGTCTTTTCACGCCCCTGCAAAAGCCCTCACCTCAGGTCGCGGGTAAAGGCCTTGGTAGCGCTGCACCTCACATAATCCTGCATCCCCAAAACTCTTCCTCTCCCGTTTGCTTTGCTCTTCTCGTACATACTCATTCACGCCTTTGTCTGTCTGTCGTTTATTAACAGCCTTCAAGCTCCTTTCTAGCCTTCGTTCGTGTGCTGCCTATTCCGATCGTTCCCCCCTGACCCCCCCACGCCTCCTGAATCGACACGCAAGCCAGCCTGCGATATCTGCCCCGACTGGGCGCTCGTGACAACTCGCCAACCTTTGTCTCTTTGTCTCACACACATCCACAATGCGTTTGTCGATATGGAGAGCACGTCTAGTGCTCCTGCTGTTCGTTCTGGCCGCCATCGCCATGGCTGAGGATGACGAGTTCAAAAAGATGGGCAAACGGCAAGATTCTGTAAACTTGTCAACCGGTGCCTCTTCAGCGACTTCGAGCAGCGACAGCGCATCCAGTTCTTCGGCAACCGACTCTCCAACCTCTTCCTCGGACCCGCCATCCTCATCTTCGCCAACTCCGAGCTCGTCAGACTCGTCAGACTCGTCAACCCCCACATCGAACTCTCCATCGCCTACACCAACCGCCTCGAGCACTCCTCCGGCGGACAGTGCAAGCTCTACGCCTCCACCAGCATCTTCGTCGAGTGCAAACACTCCAAGCAGCGCATCTTCCACCCCCGGTTCCTCTTCTGATGATAGTTCGTCATCGCAAACTCCATCGGCATCAGACTCGAAATCTTCAACGCCAGGCTCAGCAAGTGCCTCGCCGACGCAGTCTTCTTCCTCCACGAGCCGCGTCACCAAGGCTACGACTATAACCAAGGCCCTAATCGGCAGTTCAACCTCAGTTGGCGTTTCGACTGTTCCCACCACTGTCAACGGGCAAGCAACCTCTGTCGCCGTGACACACAGCCGTGTTGTCTCGTCAACTACCGGTTTCGCAACTTCCACACTCACGCCTAGTCTCAACGATGCTTCCAGCGGCAACTCTAGCTCAGGCCTGTCCGACAACTCGAAGAAGATCATTGGTGGCGTCGTTGGTGGTGTCGGGGGCTTGATCCTGCTTGGCGGTATCGCAATCGTCGTCTGGAGAATCTACGGCAAGAAGAAGCACCACGATGACGACGACGATGATGAGCTCACCTCTGATGGTTCAATCAGAAGGGAGAAGAGGCGGGCAAGCAGCATGCCGTTCCAATCAAACTTGGAGCAGTATCACGCCCCATCCGGAAGAGTGAACGCTGCCTCTAACTTCTAACCTGACGTCTCTTTTCTATTGTGTTTGTATTTTTGGGCATGGTACATACTCTCCCTTCCCTCTTCAGCAGGCATAAAGAGGAAAGAAAATCGGTCATATATTTGCATTGTCAGCGAGGTGCATGGCGTTTTTTTCGGACGGAATTGATCAGAATAAAGATCAGGTCGATCCTTTTGGGATAGCGAATGCTCGGGATTCTTTGCACAAAATACATCTAGTCAATAGATTCATCATGGGCGCTGTACAGCTTGGAGGCCGTAATGCACGAGGCTCTCCTTCCCTTCCTTTCATGCTTGTAACAAAACATTCTGATAGTCAATAGTAGATCGTAGTATAGCCAATGCAGAATGCTTCTGCAATTCTTTCTTCCATCTATGTTCGCAATTATCGCGAAGCCATGTCGATCTAGCTCAGAGTGTATCTCGCCCTGCTGCCAATAAACCCATCCACTCCCGCAACTCTGAAACCACACCCCAGTTCAGCCACTCCCGCAACTGGACCGGTTGCATCTGCGTTTCAATGTAGACTTCCGACGTTCAGGAACCATGCTGGATCAAACATGAAAATATCTAGCTGCCCGCTTGCGTGGTCTGCGTAACATCTACATTTTCATGTTTTAAGTATCACATAGAGTGGGATCAGCACCAGGGGATTTCAACACCACTTTATTTTCATTCTTTTCACCTCTTATTAGACTGATCAGAATCTTGCAGTTTCGAAACTTTACTTTGCACCAATTCACTACCATCACCAATTGACGTCGTCTGGAGGTTCGACTTCCACTTCCAATCCCACATCATCATCGCAACCAACCTTTCACCATGCAGCTCTCCACTCTCCTCATAGTCTTCTTCAGCTCCGCGATTCGCGCCAGCTCCGAGCTTGGCTACACTCACATCGACTCTCTCCTCAACAGATTCGCCCCCCGACAAGGTCCGGCGAACCTACAATCATTCGCCGGTCAGCTTGGCGGGCTGGCACCAGCGATCGTACAGTCACAGGACCCGAAGAGACCTTTCCAGGTGGCCAACTCCACATTTCCCGACTTCCCTACCGCAGGCCAGAAGACGTGTGATACGCAGTACAACAGTTGCGGTAATGTGGGTAGTCCCTCTTGCTCTTGCCTCGCCGTCTGCTCCGGCGTCCAAATACATTTTGTGGCTATATATTCGCTGCTCGAATCCAGCTAACCTGTTGGGTATAGGCAGCGAACGGCGCGCAGAAAGACCAGATAACACACAACATGTGTGACTCGCAGCACGATGCGTGCATGGCGGCGCAAAGTAGCGCGCCGTTAAAAACGTTCCAACAACTACAGCAAGCCCCGCAGCAAACTTCCATCCCGGATCCAAATGATCCGGATTTCGACCTGATATGTGATCTGAATTGACGGGACCGTCCCTGCGATTCTAGAGTTGAAAGGCGCATAATGGCAAGTCGTCTTCAGAGATGCTTTGAGAGCAGAGTGAAAGGAATGAAGGCTTGTCTTGAAGTACGGGAGACGCTTGCCATATTGTCAGAATATATTGATATGATATTGCGAGGAGATATGAGAACAGCCCGCTTCCAGAGATCGAGAAGGAAATTCATGAAAAGTGTTTGTACATATCGGCCGTGTGGCCGTGATGTTGCATGAAGAACAGACAGGGAAAAGTCTTTGATGCAAGAAATTCGAAACGCCCAAAATGATATCCATGAGCATGCCTCATCCAGATCGTACGTGAAAAGGAATAGCAGAATACATTAATTACGGCGGATCATCTCCCTCTTCTCTGCAGCTGTCCTAAAGTCCTACAGCTCTTCAACTCCATCTCTCGCGCTTCCCGCATCTTCTCCTCGTCCGTCCAGAAGAAACCCTGCGCGTCTTGCATCATCCGATTCTGCATCATCTGCTCGCTCTCGCACTCCCGACTCAGCATGCCCATATACCGCACCTCTGCAGACCTATCCAGCTCTCGCCAGTTTCGCGCGCTATACTCGTTTACTGCGGTCGGATCGACGAAATATTTGACCTTCAGATCGCGGCTCGTCCTTGCAAAAGTGTGGGGTGGCTTGGGAGTATCGAAGCGCATGGTGGGGCCGGAGGGAGTAGAGGAGCCGGGGAAGAGTGCAGAGAGGAGAGGTAAGACAAAGAGCAGGAGGAGAGGGAGCAAGGCTTGGAGGGTCGAGAAGATAGAAGCAGGTTGTTGAGGCTGATTGCCCCCAGGAGGTCGGCGTCGAGGACCAGCACCCCCAAACTGGTGCACGCGAATGCCAGGCCCGCCGCCGAGATTGAATACAAAGCCAGGGCCTGTATCGAAGAGGCCGCCGCCGCCTGAGACATATGTTAGTTAAGAGTGGATGAAAGTGTAGAGGTATGTAGAAGCGTGCACGTACCGAACGGTCCTCCCCCGAATCCACCACCGCCCATTCCACCGCCGAAGAACTGACGGAATAGCTCCTCTGGTGATATCTCTTCTTCGAACATTGGCCCGCCCGGCCTGCCACCAGGCGATCTGGGAAACCCGCCGCCGCTGAATGGCGAAGATGTCGATGCGGACGCACCGCCGAATCTACTGTCTGGGTCGCCACCGAAGCGGTCGAATTGCGCCTTCTTGTCTGCGTCGGAGAGGATTTGGAAGGCTCGTGAGACCACTGTCGTCTTTTAGTTCCTCGTGGACAAAAGTAGAAATTCAATCTTTTTAATATCTTGTAATTTTCAAGCCGTGTAATGTAATGAGCACTCACTTTTAAACGCTTCATCCGCACCATCATAGCCATTTTTGTCCGGATGCGTGAGCAAGCTCAGCTTCCTATACGCCTTTTTGATGTCCCCGTCTGAGCATGTCGTCTTCACCTCCTCCAGACCCAGGATGTCGTAGAAAGCGTTCGCCGAGCACCTCCGCACTCTTACCACAGCCGCCTTCTGCTCTACTGTGTACGCTCGTCCCGTGCTGCCATCATGGTGCTGGCGGTGTTTTGCGTCTCCGTTTGGTGTCGCTTTCGCGCCGCTCGCAGATGCGGACATGGTGGGCAAATGCCCGAAAGGTTGGGAGTTGGTGGAGACGCACTCTCAGTCGGCTGAGGTCGAATCCGCTGTCATGAAATGTTTCGGGTGGGTGCCGGATAAAGGACCGCTGCGCAAGATGTCGGTGTTTGTGTTGTTGTTTAGGTTGTAGTGGATTACGCTGCCACACTTATCGAAGAAGCCACATTCGGGCATGGATCTGGCCACTTGCCGCGTCCGCTCGGTAAAACTTCGGTGATATGTTCGAAATAGCTATCTCGACTTTTCGCTTTCAACTTTTCATTTGTCCATCTTCCTCATCTTCCTTCTTGAGGTGATCATGGATTGTTCGAGAAAGATCATGGCTCTTTCACAAGAGGGTGTAATATCCCCTCTTTCCCTAAGCGGGCAGGAGCCGGAGAGGCCCTTACAAGAGTACTTCAGAGACTGAGTTGTACGTTTTGACAATGTCGAGCAGCTTTCTCCTGCAATTGAACCCTCCCGCAATTAGCCGTTTACACTGTAGAGAAGCCACCTCAATTCCGCCTCTAGCATGGAACGACTCCGACAAGATTTCAATCGTCCGTGTACTTAGATCAGTCTCGACATTACGATCACTACGTTTTCGAGTACACCCATCCTTTCTTGGATTGAATTGGCTGTATCTGCTGCACAAGGCAAATGTAGCGCCTGCGCTACACAGTTGCTCTTCGGTGTATGCCAATAATCAACTTTTAGCGTGAATCCAAAGGGTCTATAGGGTGACCATCAGCGCATTCTCTCTAGCTGTTCGCGGGCAGCTTTACCCGAGCTCGAAAACTACCGCGGTTGCGAGCGGGCACCGCATAGCTATAATCAATACATGTCTCCGGCGGTCAAAGAGATCACCCATTCAAAGTTGAGAGTTCAGATATAGCTGTCTGCGTTTCTCCAATTATTCAGTACTTGAACTTGTGCTCTTCGCTATAGCAGTCACTATGGAGACGATCAGGATACCTTCTCTGATCGCCGACAAAATAAGTCCACGGGCACGTGAGACTCTTGCAGTAGTCAAGAAATTTGTTGAAGAAGACTGTAAGTTTGCTATGACTTAAAGAATGGAAAAAAAACTCACCATCTGAAAGGCGTTCCTGCCGATGAAGTCTTCGAGGCACAGCTATCATGGGACCCTGACAAAAGATTTAAAAACATTCCTCTAATTCTCGAAGATCTTAAAGCAAAGGCACGCAAGCTTGGCCTCTGGAATCTGTGGCTGAGCAAGCACTATGAGGGCGGCGCCGGCTTCACGAATCTTGAGTATGGGCTCATGTGCGAGGTCCTGGGCAGGAGCTTGCTGTCGAGGGAGGCGATGAACTGTAGTGCCCCAGATACGGGTAACATGGAGGTAGATTTACTCTCGCCCTTGTTCACCATAACCTACACTTACAATCACAGGTGCTCGCCATGTACGGTACCGAGGAACAGAAGAAGCAATGGCTGCAGCCACTATTGGATGGCAAAATCAGGTCTGCGTACGTCATGACTGAGCGTTTCATCGCTTCTTCAGACGCAAAGAACATCGAACTCGACATGCGCAAGGAGGGTAACGAATACGTACTAAACGGCGTCAAGTGGTGGATCAGCAGCGCGGGAGACCCACGGACGAAGCTCATGATCGTCTTCTGTCGTTCAGATGCTCAAAATCCTAACCCATTGAAGCGACATAGCATTGTTCTCGTCCCAAGAGATTCCCCAGGTATAACCGTCAAGCGAGCTTTGACAGTCTTTGGCTACGATGATGCGCCACAGGGACACTGTGAGGTAATTTTCAAGAACGTCCGCGTTCCTACGTCGAACATCGTTCTCGGAGAAGGCCGCGGCTTTGAGGTAATGCAGGGCCGGATGGGTCCAGGTCGACTTCATCACTGCATGCGGGCCATCGGTTGTGCTGAGCGTGGCCTCGAATATATGATTGCTCGTACACACCAAAGGAGCGCGCAAGGGAAGAAGCTCGCGGAGCAGGGAGTTATCCAAGACTGGGTCGCTAAGTCGCGGATCGAAATCGACGCTGGACGCTTGCTTGTCTGCAACGCAGCAGATATGATTGACCGGGGCAATACGAAGAGTGCCATGGTCGAGCTGGCCATCTGCAAAATCTACGTCCCGCAAATGGCCTGCAACGTCCTTGACAGAGCCATGCAAGCTCACGGCGGCGGTGGACTCTGCCAGGACTTCCCATTGGCAAAGACCTGGGCATATCTCCGGACGACGAGATTAGCAGATGGACCAGATGAAGCCCATGCGGCACAGCTTGCTCGTATTGAGAATAAGAGGCATAAGGAACTGTAAGTTTGATCCACCTGATACGTAGCCGACTGCTAATATTGTTCGGTTTCAGGATCGACATGATACAGACTCAGGAAAAGAAAGTTGAGGACTTGATGAAGGAATACAAAGTACAGATCCGGGCACAGTTGTAATGATACCTTGCAGCACATTTAATTTGATTATGCTCAGCCTGGAGCCTATGCTGTTACGTCGGTTACAATTGTTCGGGGCGTTCAAGGGTAACAAATATTTGCCGCAGCTTTCAAGCACTGAGTAGCTGTTGTGTATAACCTCTCTTAGCAATAAAGCGGACGTAATCTCCAATAGTGCGCTATTGTGAAATATACTCCAAAGAACGTAGAACTAGGCTTTGAGAGATAGTCTCGCTTACCTTCAAGTGCGAACAATGAGAGCTGCTTGCCTCCAGGCGTTACAGCTCGCCCGGCGGCCAGCTACGTATTTTGTCACCCTCGAGGGCCCATCTTGAGTCAAGTGAGAGAGTTGCACGCGTTACGTTCACTCATGTTCGAAATAAACATTGAGTCATGTTGAACATGGATGAAAAATCGTCGATGCGGTGACGTCGCCTGTGCTTGTCGCGTTGCTTAGCAATTCAATTAAGGAAGGCGCGCGTTGCACGTGATGTTTTTACGCGCACTTACCAAGTCGCGTTTCGCGTCTTTCAAAAGCAGCCCGGCCCCTCCACCTTTCCTCTCTTCCACAACAACCACCACATCATCAACTCTGGTATGCAACCTTCAATTGAGCTCATAGAATCCTCGAGCTAACATCGTTCTAGTCTCGGCGCACTCGGGCTCTGTAGCTGTGATCGTATTTCATCATAGCTTCAATATCATCGACGCCAACATACTTACCCACGAGACCAAACCAGAGCCACGATGTTCGTCTATAAGCGAGGTATGTATTCCTTTGTTACCATCATCCTATCATCTCCCACTGTTGGAGAGCCATAGATGACGCGTTTTGGACAATCGCAACGCGTCTCCTGTGTTCTCGCTGTCTCGCCACCACTGTATACTGACAAACACGTTGACAGATGGACGCAAAGAACGCGTTCAATTCGACAAGATAACGGCTCGTGTATCACGGTTGTGCTATGGACTGGATCCGGAGCACGTCGATGCCGCCGCCATCACGCAGAAAGTCATCTCCGGTGTCTACCAAGGCGTCACCACCGTGGAGCTGGATAACCTTGTGAGTTCGTCTCATCTCTTTAAGCAATAAAGTCAGACTGACATAGAGTTTTACCTCAGGCCGCCGAAACTGCCGCCTACATGACCGTTACACATCCTGACTATGCCATCCTCGCTGCTCGTATCGCCGTCTCAAACCTTCACAAACAGACGAAGAAGCAGTTCTCCGCTGTGGTTACGGATCTGTACAACTATATCAACCCCAAGAACAGGAAACCGGCTCCGATGATCTCCAGAGAGACATATGACACTGTCATGAAGCATGCTGAGGAGTTGAATTCGGCCATCGTGTATGACCGCGACTTCAACTACCAGTACTTTGGTTTCAAGACGCTGGAGCGTTCATACCTTCTTCGTCTTGACGGAAAGGTTGCTGAGCGCCCGCAGCACATGATCATGCGTGTCGCTGTTGGCATCCACGGCGAGGATATCGAGGCAGCGATTGAGACGTACAACTACATGTCGAACAAATACTTCACTCACGCGTCCCCGACCCTATTCAACGCCGGCACACCTCGTCCACAACTCTCGTCTTGTTTCCTCGTGGACATGAAGGAGGACTCCATCGAGGGCATTTATGACACGCTGAAGACTTGTGCCATGATCTCCAAGAACGCTGGTGGTATTGGTCTCAATGCGCATTGCATTCGTGCAACAGGCTCATACATCGGTGGCACCAATGGCACGTCGAATGGTCTCATTCCGATGTTGCGTGTCTACAACAATACCGCTCGCTATGTTGACCAAGGTGGCAACAAGCGTCCTGGTGCCTTCGCTGTCTACTTGGAGCCTTGGCACGCAGACGTCTTCGGGTGGCTCGATTTGAGAAAGAATCATGGCAAAGAAGAAATCCGTGCGCGTGACCTCTTCTATGCGCTATGGATCCCCGACCTGTTCATGAAGCGTGTCGAGCAAAATGGCACTTGGACTCTCATGTGCCCGAATGAGTGTCCGGGTCTTGCGGATGTGTATGGTGATGAGTTTGAAAAGCTCTACGAACAATATGAACAAGAAGGTCGTGGTCGCGAGACTATTCGTGCTCAGAAGCTCTGGTACGCCATACTAGAAGCTCAGACTGAGACGGGCAATCCTTTCATGCTCTACAAGGACCACTGCAACCGCAAGAGTAACCAGAAGAACTTGGGCACCATTCGCAGCTCGAACTTGTGCACTGAAATCATCGAGTACAGCGCACCCGATGAGGTCGCCGTCTGCAACCTTGCCTCTATGGCTCTCCCCACATACGTCGACTACAACAGTGGCTCATATGACTTCAAGAAGTTGCATGAAGTTACTCAAGTTGTCGTGCGCAATTTGAACAAGATCATTGACGTCAACCACTACCCTGTTATCGAGGCAAAGAACAGCAACAGCAGGCATAGACCGATTGGCGTTGGTGTGCAAGGTCTCGCGGACGCCTTCCTCGCTCTCCGCATGCCTTTTGATTCTCCAGAGGCGAAGCTGCTCAATATTCAGATCTTTGAGACGATCTATCACGCCGCATTGACGGCTTCCTGCGATATTGCCAAGAAAGAAGGCACCTATTCGACATACGAAGGCTCGCCTGTCTCTCAAGGCATTCTGCAATACGACATGTGGAATGTAACTCCTACCGATCTCTGGGATTGGAGCGCTCTCAAGGCCGACATCGCTGAGCACGGCGTCCGAAACAGTCTGCTAGTTGCACCTATGCCAACGGCTAGCACCAGCCAGATTCTTGGCAACAACGAGTGCTTTGAGCCTTATACGTCCAACATCTATTCTCGTCGCGTGCTTGCTGGCGAGTTCCAGGTTGTCAATCCGTGGTTGCTGAAGGACCTTGTTGACATGGGCTTGTGGTCCGACAACATGAAGAACCGCATCATCGCCGATGGTGGTTCTATCCAGCGTATTCCTAACATTCCTGATGATCTCAAGGCGCTCTACAAGACTGTATGGGAGATCTCTCAGCGCACTATTGTCCAGATGGCAGCGGACCGTGGCGCTTTCATCGATCAGTCTCAGTCTCTCAACATCCACATGAAGGAACCTACCATGGGCAAGATCACTAGCATGCACTTCGCAGGATGGAAGCTTGGTCTCAAGACTGGCATGTACTATCTGCGTACGATGGCTGCGTCTGCACCAATTCAGTTTACTGTTGACCAGGAGCAACTGAAGGTGGCCGACACGAACATTGCTCGCACACTGGGAATGAAGAAGCGCAACTTGACATCTGGAAACCATCACAGCACTCCAACAGCTGTACCTCGGCCGATGTATATGCAGAAGACGCCGGAGACCCCAACGTCTAACGGCCTTCCAACACCATCAGTAACACCACCTGCAGACTCTGAGAACAAGCGTCTTTCGACTACTCCAAAGAAGGATGCCAGGAGCGCCCCCGAGTTCAAGGCTGATGTCGACGAGGGTGAAAGCCCCGACATGCTTGCGACCGAGCCACATCCTAGCACCAGAGCGGAGAAGTTGTCGCTTGACGACGTCCCAACGCCCAAGCAGGAAGAGGATAATGATGAAGAGACGCAGGATCGCGAAGGGGATATCTATGCTGATGCGGTACTCGCCTGCAGCATAGAGAATCCGGAATCCTGCATTATGTGCAGCGGTTAATGCGAAAGGGAAACGTATACAGCATTTCATGGCTTGCATTTGCATTCAGGCGTTTACTGTGAATTGGTTCCCTTTGTAATCGGTTATTGGAAAGATATCAATTGTGTCAGGTTATCATATTCGGGCTAGTCTCTGTCAATAATAGCATGCAAGGTCTGCAGCTTCTCAAAATATCAATTTAGCTCTCACGTGAACACGCGTTTATCCATCTACTTACGTGAAATGCGGGCTTTGATTGACATAAGCTAAAAATAGTTAGATAAACTTATATTAGTTTGATATAAGCTTATAGATATACTCAAATGCATTGCAATGGACCCTGTGAATAGAATGTATAAAGACGAAGGCGATTCTCGTGAGCGACGAGGCCTGTAAAAGCGTCTCTTTGTCGCGATAGAGTAACGAGAAGCGAATCCTCTAAGGTAGGCCTGGTAAGCTACTTCTTAAGAACCTCGAATATAAACTTAATATATAGAAACTTCTTAGAAGTCCTAAAAACGACTAAAATAGAGATACTCTAGAAACTGTTCGCTCGTGTGAAAATGGCTCCTTCGTATGTCAGGTAAATGGTCTGGCAGCAGCTCGCGTTTGCGCAGGGCGCGCCACAAGGATTGTTCATCAACAACACTTCACTCAATAACACTCCAACCACCAACATTCACTGATGCTCCAAACACGACAATCCTGCTTCAGGCAGCAACCTTCCCCTTTCGCTCTCGCTTTCATGTTCGGTGCCTAGCCTAGTAACCTTTGTACACTGGTTTCATGGCTGCCAGAACTATGTAAATCGCAGAAAAACAAACCAACCCTCCCTCCCGCACCCCAATTTCCTTCTCCACCACGAACAATGGTGCGCGACAAGCGTTCCGCTGAAGCGGATGCCGAAGATCTTGATGACGAGCCTACGACAACTACTCGAAAACAGAAAACCGGCGCAAAACAGTGGGTTGACGGAGACAGCACGCCGCAATTCGCGTTTCCAAACGCACCTCAGCAGTCCAATCCCCTCCGCGGCCCCACTCCACCAACTATCGCTTCTGTTTCGCATAACCACCCTCTCACGGCGCCCCATATGGACAAGTTGTCTGAGAAGTATCACACCGACACGATCACCATCACTCGAAACTGCACCATCAGATCTAGAGTTGCACAGCTGCTGCAATTGCTCAAGCCAGTCGTTCCGCAGTTGACCGCTGAGCTCAAACAGACTGTGATCGCGCTGTCTGCAAGAGAAGATGCTGCGAACAAGCTCATTTCCGTGGTCGAGATTGTGAAGCGGGAGCTCGACGTGGCTCAACAGGCCTGGTTCCAGTACACAGGAGCTTGGGGCAGGATGGAGCAGCTCAAGAAGAAGGGAAGAGACGGAGATGCTGGCCGCGAGCAAGAGCGTCGGGGCGACATGCTGGCGAAATGGGGCCCGGGCAGGAGGCTGAAGGATGGAAAACACGTCACAAAGGAAGCGGGCGGTGAAGAGGAAGCTATGGAGGACGCAGATGCCGTGCCTGATGTCGGATCTGATGATGACGAGGATGGAGACGACGCTTTCGAGACGATGGTGCAACCAGAGAGGGACAAGGTTCGACAGATACCTGTCATCACGATCTACATGTCCAGGGGTCCAGTTCCGGAGCTCAGACAGCTTTTCGGGTGAGTACTTCCTCAAAGCAGCAATCTGAACAATCAGTCCTATGCTAATACAGAGATGCTTCCGAAAAGAGAGCAGTCATCTGCCAGTATGACGTGAATCGACCTCACGTTCACGGCGTCAGCTCTTCCATGGACGTTGATAGCTCCCTGTTTACAGGTACCCCAGCAGTCTTTCCGCGGGCGCAAGATGGAAGCGAAGGCCAGACAGATGATGTATCTGAAGAGCAGCGGGAGATTGACGTTACCAAGCTTATGGACAGGCTTGTCCTACTTCGCGATAGGTAACGGCGGGCACAACAGTGTTCCATTGCGACAGTCTAGTATTTGAGGGGGAAAATGGGTGAGATCGACTGCATGGCCCTCACATGATGCTGCGGACTTGCTCTGCTGATGAAATGAGCATTCAATTTCGTTACTGTCGCTAGACGTAAAAACTACTTTTCAGACTCTAAGCTCTAATGCCTCATGAACAAATTTGTCTCGCTCTCTCCCCACTCATAACCCACTACATCCGCAGTCGAACCCTGTACTCCGGCTTCCTCACCAAACCCTCCATTCCCTCATAAGCGTTCGCCGCTGGCTCCGCCTCCCTTACAACGCCTGCCAACTCAAGTCCTCTCCGCATGCTCTGCAGCGTCTTGTGCATCACAGACTCGATAGCGGCCTTGAGCTTGGCGTCCGTCTTCTTCTTCTTTGGCTCCGGCTCCGGCTCTGGCTGTGGCTCCGGGAGGGCATCACGCTTTTCGTGTTCGGCAGCATTGATGAAGTCCAAGTCGGTGTCGCCTAGCGAAGGTGTGGGATGGCGGACGCCTAGCTCGACGAGGATGTCATGCTGGTTGGTTGGGTTAGTTGTGCAGAGTTAATGTGCTGGGCAATGGGCGTACTTCAGAGCGGCCTTGGAAGCGGAGCTCCTCGGCTCTGTTCAGGTCGATTGGGTTTGCGAGCACTGTGACCGCGGAGAGAACGGCGGCGAATAGGAGGACTGATCTCATGATGATTCCAGGTGATGAGAGTGGGCGGTGAGAGATCGATTTGCTTTTCAGAGGGTTGCTCAAATGAGATTGGCGGCAGAACGAGTGGATGAAAGAAAGAGTGACAGTTGGCAAAAATGATTCGTTGGTTACTCGAGCCCAGAGAAGATGCAATGGAAGATGTTGTAACTGGTACCTGCAGACAACCAGGCCTTATAGGTCTCTGTGCTGCTTCTCCTCGCTGCACCTCGGATTCATTTCAGTCCAGCCACTTCGCGCATCACGTTTCTGCCCTTGCAGAGGCGCGTACAAATGACCATAGCTTCATACCTTATGTGACATGGTGTGCGGTCTCAGTCGTGGTCTTAGTTTCTTGCAGCGCGTTAATGTCGAGAGGTGGAGCAAGGGATGCAGTACCACGTCTTACCGCATCGAGGCATGTAAGTGCTTGCAGCAAGGCGCGTCATATGCGCGCACTCGCATCCTTGGTGCATCGACACCGTTGAGCCGCGAAGGCAGGTAATGTCAGGTACCGTGTAACCTGACAATCAAATGCAACTGAGGATGAAGCGGGTAGAACATGTCATCTATTCTAGCAAAAAAGGTCTGCGCAAGACGTGGAAGAAGAGAAACAGACTCATCGCAGAGCCCGATGCCGAATTCGTTAATTAAATATCTGCTAACAGTCCGCTGAAACAGCGGGCGGGCGACGCTGCTAACGCCCGCAGCAAAGGAATGCAATTGCAGCGAATAACTACTTTTAGCCATTTGCATAGACGCTTTATCCGTCGTCTTGGTATCTCAGTTGGTATCTCAAAAGGCCATTAAAACCCCTGCCAGACGCCATGTATCCAAAAGATTGTGTGCGATCACGGTCAAGGGCCGTGATCCAGACTGCCTTCGTGGCTCCTCCTGCCCAGGCTCTGGCCAAGGGGCGCGCCGAAATTCATACTCGGTTTCAGTCGCAAAGGGATGGGCTCGTCTTCCCCTTCCTTATCGCTATCCTCGTCCTCCCCTACTTTCTCTTTCTGAGGAGCGTGGTTCCCATTGCCGTTTGTCCTCTCCGCCCCGCCGATATCCTCCTCTCTGCCATCACTCTTGCCGTCTGTGCTCTCACTGATCACAGACAGCTCGTCCTCTCCACGCTGGAAGATATATGGCTGATGTTCAGCGGGGTCTTTTGAGATATTCTCAAGCTTCTTGTCTAGTATCTCCAGGAATAGAGTTGAGTCTTCCGGGTTGTTTCGCAGTCCGAGTGCACCTTTGAGAGGAGGATCCTCATCGATGTCAGTAACTTCGTTATTTCGCAACGCCTCCTCCTTGTATGACTCTGCCGCAGGCACTGTAGCATTAGCAATGCCAGCTAGCGATGCGAAGTTTGACTGCGTGGGAGTTTCAGTACCAGGAGATGGTTCTTCCTCCCCGCCGGGGCTCATAAGCGATATACTAGCACCCGGAGTGTGCCCCGCGTGTCGGCGATAGGACGGTGGCGGAGGAGACATTGGTGGGACGGTCGAAGGCGGCGGTTCGTAGGGTATTTCCTGCACGTTGATTGCGTTGGGAGTGATGTGGCGGGACCCATAAAAGGTATAGTGGTCTGCACTACCATTTCTACCATTCTTTGAAGGAGACAGGCTGCGCTCAGCGGAGTGAATCTGTCGTCCTGAGGGAGAGAACGAACGTCCTGAAGGAGAGAACGAGCGGCCCGAAGGCGAAAATGAACGAGTTGGTGGTGGGAGTTGGCGGCCGGATGGCGAAAGAGAGCGGCCGGATGGCGAAAGCGAGCGGCCGGATGGCGAAAAGGAACGGCCTTGCGGGGATCGAAATCTTGCCTCCTCTTCATTGTAAGGGCTGAGGCTATCGTTGGAATAGCCGTCCTTCATGTCGCAGATCCTCAATCGGTTCTTCAGCTGCTCGTTCCTCATCGCCAAGCCCTCGGTCTCTTGTTCTTTGTGCCTGATCCTCTGCAACAACATGTCCCTCTCGGCGTTCCATATTTCCCTCTCTTTCCGGAACTGCTCCTCCATCCTCTCTCGCATAGTTTCTTCAAGCCTCCGAGTGGCTTTCGCCTCCTCTCGCAACTCGGCCTGGAGTCTCTCTGCCAATTGCTCGGCGTTTGTTCGTGCCTTCATAACCTCTTCCATCATCTCCTTATGCGACTTCTCGGCCTGTTCAAGCTGCGACTGTTTGAGCGTATACAGCTCGAAGTAGCTCTTGTCCGCATCCGAAGAACTTCCTCCCGACCCGTTTCTGCCTGGATATGGGCCCCATGCTTGTAACGACACCGACGGAATCGAGTTTAGAGACGATGGCTGGGATGCTAGTTGACCTGGACTTGCCTGGGTAGGCAGCTCGCTTGCAGAAGGTACAGACTCTCGCATTGGTATTTGCGTCGGGGAGATTGTTGCGCCATTAATGAGAGGTGCGAAAGAGTCGTGCTTAGGACTGGCGAGGTCTGACGGCGGTGTGAAGACGTGGTGACTGCGAATAGGCACTCCGTCCACGACTTCGGCTTTGTACGGCTCGTACATGCTGAGATCCGCATACATCGACCCTCAGGTCCTTCTCTTTCTTCAATTCCGCGAGTGCGCGATCAAAGAGGGCATCTGGTGCGGCAACTCGGCAGCATGAGCTGGCCCCGTCGGCCGAGAATGCCAGCTCGATGTAAGCGGAGCAGGCCGGGCAGTGTGTTGCAGTGTCGGAGGAATATATTTCAGTGTTCAGTTATGAGAGAGGTCAGAAAGGGAATAAAGCGCGGCGTGAGCAAAGAGCAATTAAAGGTTTGTGTCGCGCGACCGATTTGGTCGCCGGCGCAAAGTGAAGTGCACGCTTTGGCGGGTGAATGTGGGGACGGCGGCCTCCTTAGCCAGGTGAGAAGGGGATAGGACCCCCACACAATAATGGGAAATGCGCTGGAGTCGATGCGGAAGCGATGGAGGGCGTAGACAGATAACGTAGACAATTCGCATCCAGGCACACGTCGCAAGAGAGGTTTTTGGGGGTGACTTGAAGTGGATGTGACGTTTTAGCTGATCCCTGCTCCCTACGTGTCAGCTCCGATGGAGCCATTTCTTCCACGCTGCCGCAGCCACTCACGCTTCACCGCACCTGTCCCCTGCAAGAGATCTATCGCGGCTGCGGGCCGCCCCTTTTCTTCTTGCTGGAGGGCGTGGCGTGAGGTGTCGAAGAATTGGGCATTGCTTTCTAGCCACGATACCCCTGAAGCGGTTGTGCGAGCTCAGACGGCGTGCTTCTTTCAAACCTGCCACATGCTCGGCGCCGAATCTGGTAGGAGCGACGTTCTTTTTTGGGAAAGGGGGAAGACGTTTTGAACACACGAACTGTCCCAATTGGAAGCCACGGAACAGAGGAGGATTTGGTCTTTGCTCGCTGAGTAGGTCGTAGGCTGCTCACATCATGATTTGTTATCCAGAACAAAAGTGACTCCTGTTCACAGGCATCTTGGGTACTTTCTTTGCCCTGACGAAGCCTGAGCTCTTGATGTCACCTTGCACGTTTCTTTTTATTCACAGAATCTCAATAGGTCGTCGACTATGACATTTGCCGGTGCGTTCCGCATAGGGGAACGTTGGTGTCAGTTATTTACAAGTTTAGCTCTGTACCATTGGCTGCTCTCAATATTTATTCTTGTTCGCATTCCCAGTCTTGCGAGCAATAGAAGCAAACTGAAGCCGTACGATTCTGCAGCAATGCGTTCACTAACAGTGGGAGTCACATCGTGGAGCTTGCGACTTGGTGAGACTGCATCCCAGACAAAAGTAACCATAAAGCAATCATTAGAGCTTGTGGATTGTACTCCGCCGTGGTGCCAGAATGGCATCACGACAGCCAATGCCGCTCGTTGGAAAACAGAACTATTCAACTCATTCAATAAAGCAGAAGTCATCCAAATAACCCCATCCAAGAGGATTCTCATCATTCATCCAACATTTCAAAACTTCTAGTGAGTACACCTCTCACTAGGGTCTCTCCAAACCAAGCCCATCCCCTCAAAAACTTTCTTCTCGGCATCCACCATGCCCAGTCCTCCATGTACGCCTTCTGGTCCTTCCAAATCTACAGCCAAGCCAGTCCGCCGGTCCCGAACTCCGCTGCTGTCGAATTTCCACCCCTTGACGTTCTTCGCGTAACGACGTACGTCCCGCTGGAACGTGGTACCACCACTCCAGCCCATCACAGCGCAGCCCACAGTGCGCCAAGGCGAGATGATAATATCCACACGCCGATGGATGTTTGAATTTTTGGCCTGCTGTTTCTTCTTCTTCGATTGCTCCTGCTCGCCTGTCGAGGAGCTGGACCGCGAAGAGGCTTTCGATAGTTTGGGCTTTCCTGGCCAGTTCGGATCCTGCCATACCACGAGCGCCTTGTCGAGCGTATCGAAGCCATGGCCTGCAGGGCCTGCACCTTTGAACGGCAATGTGGCCTGACCTCTGTGTGTGCCCGTCAAGCTTAGAAGTAAGGTGTGCGTGATCCAGTCCTCCGTCTCCAGGCTGGCCACAATGTCCGTGACGAGGTTCGCCGTCTTCCCCAGCTCACGGTGACTGACGACGATGTCAACGTCTCCCGACTCCTGCTTGCCACGCCGGTAGCCACCGACAACGAGGACCTCGATACCCGTATCACGTACACGTATGGCGTGGTCCTTGATCACAGCTGCGATGGACTCGACTTCGGCGCGCGGGATGCCCTTTTGGAACTCTTCGTAATACTTGACACCGATCTGCTGCACACGAGTAAGGCCTTTCCAGCCGAATTCGACAATGTCATCGAGATCCCTCCACCCTTTATCGAAGTAGAACTCCCTCGCCGTAGTTGCACCAACCCCCCAAATGTCGTAAAAACGTTTCAGCACTTGCATAGTCTCATCTTCTTCTGCTTCCTCAGCAGCTCCGATTTTTCCGTCATTGTTCCTCCACTCAATCCACAAGTTGGCAATCTTGACATCGCAGCCCGGTAGCTGCAATATCTCCTTGGGATTCCCGACTTTGTATGGATATGCTGCCAGCGCTGCGATGCTCGTGCTATACGCCCGCACTCCGATCTCGTCCCCGGTCAGGAGTCGTGCCAGCTTGATCTTCTTGAGCTCCGCAATGAAATCTGCGTTAGCCTGGTCGGTTGGCGTACTGCGCTGGCATGCGTACTTTATGTCGCGCTTGACCCACTCTGGCGGCTCGGGAAACTCGTCCCCACTACCTTCATAGTCCGACGTGGTTTGCTGGAGGAGTTTCGCCTTGCTCTGAGTGTGATGAGCGTGCTGGTGCGCACCGAGACGTCGAGGGCCATGCGTAAGTGCAGGGACGTATTGAGAGTGGCGACCGCGGGGAGCTGAAGCGCTCGCATCATCTTTAGCGCGTTCAATGATGGTTGAGGCTGATTTAGGACGCTCAGCAGCAACAAACTGCGACTGAGGTGATGGTGGTAGAGCGAATGGCTTGGAGGGTGATGTGGATGGTTCTGAACTGGGAGCTCCAAATGGGCGCTCTATTGTCCGTCCAGAATAAATGAGATAGTACCTTAGAGGTACCAATTTTTCGTGCTCGAAGACGGTCTCTAACCAAGACACCTTTACGACATGGACAGTCTCCATTCCGGGCTCACCAATTGATGGGAGAATATTGGCTTCATGCAAATGGATAGGCTCCGCGGAGGTATCTGGAGGCTGTACCTCTCGGGCTAGAGACTTGGAAGTCGATTGCTCGTCTTCAGACTCGGTGCTTTCATTTCCCGAGTCTGCAGTGTGTTCCGTGTTTCGATTCACTTTGGTCTTAACGAACCCAGATTCATGTCTCAGCCGTTTGTTCGAGGCCTGTTGATCTTCGTCGCCATCTTCCCTTCCGCGTTTTCGCCCTGTTGAAGAATCGAGCACTTCCTCCGTCCACCTCTTTCTCATTCGCAGCTCAAGCGCAGCGCGCCTCTTGGTGCTGATGTTGCCTACAACAATTTGCGCCTCAGAAATGTTGTATGTTAGGAGCGCCCCAGCTTCCATAAGTTTTTCTTCCAGCTCATGTCGCGTTTCAATGTCGATATGTGTTGGTAGTAGAAAGATTGGAGGCAAGACACTGAGATCAAGCTTGACACCAGACTCTCTCGCGGCATCCGGCTCCAGAGCCATAGTTTGAGACGGAATAGTACCTGAGGAAGTCATATTGAGCAGATTATGTGAATCCTGGGAATGGGACCGAGAGAGCACTGCTTTGCTTGATACGAGCGGGTTGCATTACGAGCAAGTGCGACTCGACTCGACTCATAATAATTATATGCAACCCGCTACAACAGTAGCAAAGCCAAAACAAAATCTGAATAAGATATGCGAATGGCAAGAGGAGGATTAGCAGTGGCGAAAGCGATGCTTCTGAATTACCTCTGGCGAAATCTAGTTGAGGTGATGCAAGGCGCTTAACTAAATGCGTCATATTGTACTCTACTAGGTAGGGGCGCAACGGCAAATGCTGACTAAAACCGATCGTTTCTTCCAATTAGGTAGTAAAACTCGAACTTGTCGTGTTAGCTATCGCATTGCCGTGGGAGACATTCAACCAGATTTATTTCCTTTAACGAAACTCCGATCCCTTAACCCAACTTCAAAATGAGGTTAAATTAGGCCCCCAACTTAGTGCCATGGCCCATAAGGTTATGCATCTGACACTCACCAATGCCTTAACGGGGTTAGAGTATGGCAAGCCACGGCATATTTCTGCCTCGGTTTCTTTTGCGCATACTCGCCATCGTGCGTACCTTTCTGATTACTCTCTTTAAAAGGTCTACCTCTGCGTCTTGGAGCATCGTGAAAAACAGTATTCAAAGATGGCGATCGATCGTATTGATATGTTCAGTGACCCTCGTGTCGAGCACAAAACCGCAAATCTCAATGGTCACACCTATCACTATGTTCTTGGCGAGCCTAAGGAGGCAGTAAAGGGGACCATTTTTCTCGTCAGTACTCCGTATCAAATGCATATTTTGGGAAGAAGCGGGAGCTGATATATTTCAAGATTCACGGTTGGCCAGATTGCGCTGCGGGATGGCGATACCAAATTCCCGCACTGATTGAGTTGGGCTTCCGCGTCGTCGTCCCAGATCTTATGGGCTTTGCTGGTACTGTATGGTGCCCGTCCGACTATTGCTTTCTACTTTGTGGATTGGTCAAGGAACGCTCCTCGTTATTGACTTGGACGTCTGCAGGATGCCCCGAAAGTCCCGCCAAACTCCATAAGCCTGTACAGCCACAAAAGAGCTGCGGATGACTTTGAAGAGCTCGCGAGGCAACTTGGCGTATCAAATATCATCCTCGGTGGCCATGACTGGTACGATTGACAGGCCATCGGCTCATTTAGGCATCGTGTGCGCTAACTGCTGTGAAAGGGGTGGCTCAGTTGTTTGGAGAATGGCACTCTGGAAGCCTGATCTGGTCACTCACGTCTTCTCTGTGTGCACACCGTACACTCCACCACAGAAGGATTATGTCTCACTCGAGGATCTGGTCAAGGGACCGCTTCCGCAGTTCGCATACCAGCTGCATCTCGCTAGCCCTGAAGTTGAAGGCCGTATTCAGAGCAAAGAGGACATCAGGCAGTTCCTGAAGGGCATGTTCGGAGGGCGGGGACCGAATGGAGAATTGGTCTTCGAGGCTGAGAAGGGCATCTTGTTTGACTCACTCCCGAAGCTTGGGGATACTCCCTTGATGACTCCCAAGGTGGGTGATGCTATCGGCTGCGATACGTAGCAATGCTGCTGATCAAATCTAACTG
The DNA here is from genome assembly GCA_010015805.1 of Rhizodiscina lignyota. NCBI lineage: Eukaryota > Fungi > Ascomycota > Dothideomycetes > Aulographales > Rhizodiscinaceae > Rhizodiscina > Rhizodiscina lignyota. Next base: position 516,413 of record ML978124.1, read on the forward strand.
ACTCGTGATACAGGAGCTGGATTACTACGTAGAGCAGTATTCCAGGAATGGATTGCACGGCACAAGTAAGGTAGATGCCTATTGAGAGGGAGAGTCATGCTAACGTTGATGTAGTGAACTGGTACCGAACTCGAAAGGTTAATTGGGAAGAGGAGTTGCAGTAAGGCTCCAAGTTAAAAGTTTCGTTTAACTACAAGAGTGAATAATGCTCATTGCAAAACAGGCTCAACAAAACCACAATCGACCAACCCAGCCTCTTCATTCAGGCAACCCGCGACCTCGTGCTAAAGCCGGAGATGGCTCGGGGAATGCAGAAGTATATGACACACTTCTCCTACGGTGAAGTCGAGGCAACGCATTGGGCGCTCGTACAGAAGCCGCAAGAGGTAAATGCAATCATCACGCAGTGGCTGAATGAGGTCGTGCTCGGCGGTAGAAGTAAGCTGTGATCGCTATAGGCTAATGTGAACCGACGCCTTCGAATCACAAAAGCTGCTCATATTTACTTTCGAAAGGGGCCATCTCCATGCATGCAGTAATTGAAGACATCAACCTATGTACAACGGGTGCAACTTTTGGAGTCAATCTGCGTCACATCACTACGTGCGCTTTGACTGGAAAACACCCATCAAACTCTCTAAGATCTACTGTGACCCATTCCAACCTCTATTTCGCAGGCAATGCTTGCCAGCGTCGGTTGGACCTTGAAGCTTTTATGCCCGCCAAAACAAAATCGTATTCGAAGCACCTCATTCTCACCATCAGCAAAGAAAGAGAAATCCGCACCAAATTAGTCCATCTTGAGTTCTTCATGCTCGCCGACTCGAACTTCCGCAGGAGGCGGGTCGTCCTCGCTCATGGGCTCAGTATCGCCCGGCACATACTGCACCATTCTTGGATCGACTGCCTCAATGTGCGTCACACCGACCGAAGGACTGACCTCACGGCTGACGTTCAGAGGTAGAGCGCTGTCATCAAACTCTTCCATGCGGTTATCGTCAAGGTCTGGCAGCGCACTAGTGCTGCTGCCTTCCGCGACATTGCTGTCATTATCGTCAGCCTCTCCATCCGCGTCTGCGTCATTGTCCGCCCGACGTAGGTCCCCCCAAGTCCAGTTTTGCTCTTGGGTGGCGGCCATGCTAAAAGCAGACTGCTCTGCGGTCACAGGTCCAAACAGCGCTGATGACCGACCAATTGTACCACCTAGCGTTTCATCGCCGGCATGATCCATCTCTTGAGATCCATAGGCCGGGAGCTCCTCATCCATCATCGCGTCCCCTGCCTCGGTCCTCGCTTGCTTCCCTGCTCCCCCCGAACCAGCTGGCCCGCCCACTGGTCGGCGAGCCGCTCCGGCTGCGGCTGAGGCGCTCGACGACCCATTGTGGAACGAGACGCCGAGCGGTCGGCCTTTTCCCTGGCCGGATGGGGAAGCATTACGTGAGGAAGATTGCGATTTGTGCACCGTGCCGTCTTGGGTATCAGGATTAACTTCATCTGGATTTTCGGCGGCGCGGGCGTCGGCAATGAGCTCTTGGAGGTAAGATGGCCCGAGAGGAGTATCAGATCGACGACGATAGAAAAGAAGGTAGGCGGCGGAGGTGATGACAACATCAGGATCGTTCCTCTTGGAAACTTGGGAGTCTGCACTGTAGTTAGTAGTGTTCAATAAGGGCGGGGCAAATTCATAACCTACCATTGTATTCATACCACTGGCCATCAAAGAAGTTCTTGGCAAAGGCAGTATAGTGTCCACCTCCCAAGCCGCCATAGTGGTTGTCCACGGCAATCAAGTCGTAAACCAGATCCTTGTCGCCATCCTTCAGCCCAACGCGCTTATTCAAGTCGAGCCCCTCCACGGGGAAGTCAACAAGCACGTCAATCTTATCTCGGAAGCCTCTATTGGCGCCAAAGCGTTTCAGGTGGATGACAAGAATATCCGGGAGCGTCCAGACCTCCAGCGTCTTTTCAGCGCGACGAAGCTCTTTGCAGCGGCTGCAGTACCAAGCATTCTCCTCTGAGAGGACCTCGCTCTTGGAGGTCTCTGTAAAGCAGTCCTCCAATGTCACACCTGATTTCTTTCGCGCAGCACGACGCTCCTTTTTCTCTTGCAATTCTTCATCCTCAAAAGTCTCGGCAAACTTCCGCGCTTCAGCACCACGCATCTCCCCAGCCTTATCAGCGCCAAAGAGTGCCTCTACTGCATCGGTAGTCCAGTCTAGGACCAGAACTTCCCCCAAGCGAACCAAAGCAGGATCTTCATCTTCATCGGCTCCATCGTACGCCGAGTAATGTGAAGGCTGAACTGAAGTCTGCTTGCCCTTGCGAGAGTACGTCGCCTGGTTTTTCCTACCCTTCCCGTGTTTCTTCTTCTTTGAGGGCTGGTTATACAGAGTGCTGATCTGAGGGAGTTCTTCGTCACTTGTTGGATCATTCGTCTGGAAGCTATTCACTTGTTCAGGAGGATCGTCAATGTCAGATTCAGAAGAGCGGCTCCGACTCATGCTAACAGTAGACGCAAGTGAGGACCTGCGCCCATCTGTCAGCGATTGATGGACCCTCGACTGGATATCGATATTTTTCGCGCTGCTGCTATCGAAACTGGAGAAACCTGTTGGAATGATCTCTGGCCCAACACTGTGGTATCGAATGGTGAACAGATTCTGAAGTTGGCCGGGAATGAATGATCCTGGCTGGAGGATGGAAGGACGCTGACTCGTTGCGAAAACATTAGGATGCAGGTTGTGGCTGTTTGAAGTATGGCTGTCGGTCATGGAGACGTCGATAATAGAATTCTCGCCCTCCACTGATTGTGCCTGGACAGCTTGATCGGTGGACGAAGCATCGTCTTCGGGTGTCAAGACGGTATCGGACTCGTTTGCTGACTCATTTGCATTTGTGAATGGTTGATATTGATGATCGTCATCCTCGAAAATGTCTTTCGTTGTCAGGCCATCAACTTTCGCTAATATCTTCTTCAATATCGTGTCATAATCCATGGCCTCCTTAGGAGTGAGACTAATGAAGAAGGGGTAGAGGATCAGACTCTTGGACGCGTAGGTATTCGAGCCGGACTTTTGATTGAAGACAGGGACAAGCATGTGCTCTGCGAGCTCCGAGTCTGAGCCGTCCATTTCATCGTCCGAATCTTTATGGTTGAATACCAACATTGATCTGATTTTCTGGGGGTTCTTCTTTTTGGGAGGAAAGTTTGTAGGAACGTGCTCCAGCTCATAGACAACGATGTCATCCCGTGGTTGTACGTTCGATTCCGAAATTGTGGCGTTGTCCTCAAAGATCTTGTAGAACTTATTGTTGAAGATTTCCGCGACAAGAAGGCGGTTGCGATCAAGACCTGGAACTCGCTGCATGATGTACTCCTTGAGTGAGCGGAAAGTACCATTCTTGTCCATGTCGATTTCAATTCTCAATGGTTTCCCATACAGAGGAATGAAGTCGATAGTGTGCTGCCAAGTTTGTTGGAATGGCAGCTGGAGAGTAAGCAGGGAGAACGGGTCGAACGTAATGCTAACTTTCTCGCATTCTGGGCAAACCATGGTATTCTTGTAGAAACCGTTGAACAGGTCCATTGCAATGGAGTCATTACGAGCGCGATGATTGTCTTGGTACTTTTGACCAAGTGCTTTAATCGCGTCAGGGTCATGAACGGTCTTGTCGTCCGATTCCGGATTCTCGATGTAGGGTTTCTTGACAATGCGATTGAGGTCCTCATGGAGCCCATCGACGAGGAAGCTCATAAGCTCCTGAGAATCTTGCTGACCGTAGCCGGAAAACATTGGCGCGTATCTACCAAGCACTCCTTTGAAATTGCGCGGTGCGAAGCTTGTAGCCGCTGACGGGTCGTAAATCGAAGCAAGCAAGCCTGCGTAAGCCCTCGCTACGTTTCCATTGTGACCGAGCGGATTGTTCGTATTCAACTCTTTCTTGTACTTCTCCACTACACTCCGGATCAGTTACATATTCACAGCAAGACTGAGAAGCTCGAATTAACTTACGGAGAAAGTACTGCGTCAGCTCTTCAACACTACGAATGCATTGCAAGGCAGAGTTCATGTAACACGAGTTACCAAGGTTTATCAAACCAACCGTGCCACGAGTTCGACCAGTACGTTGAGAACGCCCCCGAGTCATTGGTCCAGAGGGAGCAGGGCTAGACCGACCGCTTGATGTACCTGCTTTGCTAGCTGTTGTACGGTTCGCAGTGGTCTTGTTGTTGAGAGTGACACCGTTCTTTGCTGCTGTGGAGCGCAATGCATCTGAGACGTATTCGTCCTTGGTAGTTGAGACTTGCTCTTCGACGATGAGAGTTTGATCCGATGCGAGACCAAGGATTGCAATCTTTGAGCGTCCATTGTACTTCGGATTGGCTGTCTCGTCTCGGCAGTCGACCATCTCCCGGTCTGAACCTTCGGTCATAGATGTGAATTCGTTGAGGTCCATTTCCAGTTTAAGGGAGGAGGCCTGTGGTCGCATGCGCGGCGAACCGCCCGATGAGGACGGAGGCGTTAATATTCCTGGCTGATTTCTAGTACTGGCCTCTGGTACGGGTTGGTTCATCGAAGTCAGGTCCCTCCAGAGGCGAATCTTGACGTTATTAGGGACATTGACTGCCTGCTTTACGTCTTTCAGGAACTCTTGTGTACCCTTGCTGCGCGTTGCCATGAGCTTTGGAGCAGCTAAATTTCGCTCTTGAAGGACTTCTAGAGTAGTTCCATCCTTCCCGTTTCGAACCTTGCGGATCGTGAAGATTGGCGGATGCAATTCATAAATGACATTAGTGCTTGTCGAGTCCTCTTCAGCAGTATCGTGTGCGTAGCGCTTGACAGGGAATGAGCCAGATGCCAGGCCGTACCAGTCGAGGATCAGATCCCATGCCTTCGAAGGCACAATCGTGTAATCGTCTTCGGTCACTCCAGCTCTGAGCGGTATGAATGGCTCTCCCTTCTCGTCGCTGTATGTGTGCTCTGGCATTTCTTTCAAATATTAGCTGCATATTCAAGGGGGAAAAGACCCCTAACCTGTTTGCATAATTGATGAATTGTCTATCGGGCCAACTTCTCCTTCTAGAGCATCCTTATCCACATCAGCTGGCGGTGAGCTGGTTCGCGCAAGAACGCGTTGCAGCCACTTGTTCGCCACCAAATATCCTACATCGCCATCCTGAGGTGGCTCCTGTAGCATGGGAAGCACTTCTCCGTATTGCTCATCATATGAAGGGCGAGGGGTATTGCTGGCCTTGTCTTCAATGATTCTATCATCAGAGGTTGCGGTCATGTGAAATGGTGATGACTCAAGACTCGTGGCGGCGCTTGAAGGCTGTGCGGAGGCTGATGTTGGATCGGAATTGATACTGTTCGAGGCAGTACCATCCGCCATTTGATCATTGGAAGAGGGCTCGTTCGAGCTGAATCTCGCATTTGACGTGCCCTTTGAGGAGCTGGCGTTGTCTCCACCGGTGGTGTTGGTGCCCTCGTGCCCAGGTGTTTCCTTCATATCAACATCATCACCATCTTCCATGTGTGCGGCGGATCGCTTCGGAGGTGATGACGAGCGAGTCTCCTGCGATGTGACACTCCGTTTCAGGCTGGCATTGTCGAAAGGTGTTGGAAGTCCTTCCTCAAGCGCTGGAGAGTCTTCGCGATTCTGATCCTCCGGCATTATCGGGGTTCCGCCAGTGTTTAGCGATAGCCCAGCGTAAGCTTCAGTTGGCGAGCTTGCGGCTGAGGAGATAGAGGTATCTCCAGAAGCTTCAGCGATCTCTCCGTGTAGATGTGCGGGAATGAAGCGAGGCGGAGAGAGTGAGGGGCGAGAATCGGAGATGGGAGGCGGAAGAGAGGGAGGTGGCGTGGCAGAGCTGGAAGGTTCGAAGGCTGGAGGTGTGCAATGCCGGATTGGTGGATGGGTATCCTGATCAACTTGTGTCTTTGAAATCTTTCTCTTCTTGGAGGTGGAGGAAGCCGTTTTTGCAGTGTCTCGCGCTGCTTTCAAACCGTTTGCCGGTCCGAAAGCATAAACACGTAGAAAGGGCCGGGAAGATGTGAGCAAACGTAATGTAGCAAGCAGCTACATCGATAGACGCGAAAAGAGAGTTTTAATGTTGCGCGGAAGGGCGTAATGTCGCGTGGTGTCGGCGCCAGGCACCTTCTAGGTGACGCTTCGAGATTCTGATCTTGGGGGCCCAAGCGTCGGTCGTGAGGCTGACGGCACTTGCCATATTTTAATTTCATAAACACCAACACACATCGGGAGGATACTTAGTATCTTGCATAAGGCCCCCGACGAGATGGACAAAGTAGCTGGTCGCCAGGCAAGATGCAACCCATAAGTGTGAGCGCCTCTCGTACTTCAAGGTCAGCCAGGCTATCTCTGGAAGCTTAGTTCTATGTTCTTCAGAGAGTGCATCATAGTAATAGGCCTTTGAAAACCTTGATCACCATGTTCGTTCTAGAATCTATCGATTATGGCTGTTCGGTGTCTTAAAAGCTACGGTGAGCCTTTTGGTCACGATCGAGTATGGACTAAGGTACTGTAGAATGCGTTTCATGACTTAATGCTATTGATAAATGGACCGACTCCCTTATATCTGCGCTTCATGGTGAACAACCTCAACGATTGCTCTCTGTGCTTGTCTCCTTGCGCTTCTTCTCCTCCGCCCTATCCTCCCTTATTACTTCCTCGGCGATTGACAAAACCCACGCAGTGAATTCCGGTGGGAACTTGAATTTCTGTGTGGGTTGTTCCGCTCCAAACTCGGTTCCGTTCCCCTCTTGAGTGCGAATCTCATGTTCAACGGAGTTCGGACTTGGAGTAAGGTTCCTGCACAATCTCAGTTATTAGCATCCGCATCGTGGCTATTCGGTCCATAAGCTATTGCGTACTGCTCAGATGAAGATAATGACCCGCTGCAATTCACTGCAGATTCACAGGTGCTATTGCAGGTGTCTGGGTGTTCTGCAGAGCTGAGAGGTCCATATGCCAGCAGAGGCTGTCCTGATTGCCGTGTCGTTCTCATACCCTCCGCTTGAGACAATGGCAGTTGGTCAAAGTTTTCTCTTCCCTCTCCATTCGAAATGAACAGAGTCTCTTCGCCCTCAAGCGCCTCGTCAAGTACAGCAACTTCGCACCATTCATGTGTATCCGGCTGTTTCTCTTCATCCCCACCCTCGTGATCCATTGTGGAGCTGGAGTCAGGGTATACCGTGACCCATCCGTCTTCGGCGCTGTTCTCGACTCTCTCCTCGATGTCCTCTGGGTGGAGCTCGTGTCGCAATGGTGAGTGGCTTGTACACGGCCGTTGCAGTGCCAAAGTCCTCCTTGTCGCGGGAGCGCTTGGTGGAAAAGACTGGCGAAGTCGCCATGCCTCTTGGTTCCATCTATCTTGAACCTCATCTTGCTCAACATTCAGTGTTTCGACAACCTTCATCTGCTTCAATGTCTCTTCGGATGTTGCATCATTCGAGTATGCTTCCTCCAGCTCCTCTTCGGCCTTTCGCAGTCGCATCTCAGTGTCATCTACCCTACTTTCCCACTCTTCCATAAATGTTGCAAACTGACACCCGCCGCAATTCACTCTAGACAGGAAGTATGGAAGAAAGGAACTCGAACCTCCCCTTGCGCAGCAACACGCTGGGTCACCACTCGTGTGTCGTACGGTCCTGCGACAGTGTGAATAAATGCGATAGCTGGTATGGCCACAGCCATGCCATACTTGGTGTATCTTGCACATGGTTGCACGATTCCGGAAGGAGACTTGGATAAACGTAGGCGTTCGCGATGATTTGAGATAGGCCAAGTTATATAAATTCGGTCAGATTCCAATGCGTGTCGCAGAAGGCCGAAAATGTCCCGTGTTTGCGGTGCTGCGACGTGAAATATGCCAACCTCCGATGATAGAGATGCTTTAAACAGAGTTTCTCGTCCAAGTTGGCTCCTGGTGTTGCCGGAATGAATATTTCAGGCCTTTGATGATGCACCGGGCATTTAGACCCGATCTTCGATAACGATGATCTCCAAGTATGAGGCACCGAGAGTACCAAACCACGACCGATCGACAGCTGGAGGGAGAAGATGGAGAGAAACGGCGATGATGAAAGAGCGATAGATACAAACTAAAGAGTCAGCTACTAGTACCTAGGTGCCTACAGGAGTCCGTGAATACGTTGAGTTGCGCCTTCCATAATTTCCCTTCACGGTGTGCGCTTTGACGCAGTGAACCACTCTTTTCCCAACGTCCATATTTCCAAACACACGAATTGTTCACCTCTGATTTCGAATTATGTCATCACGCAAAATAAGGAGGAGATACGTGGAGTTTCCCACCAGCGAACAGTCTCCAGGGCCACCCCACTACAGTCGTCTTCAGCACTTCTAAGAAGCTTCTACATATTAGTGAGTTTATATTCGAGGTCGTCAGGGATTAGCTTACAAGGCCTGCTTTAGAGGGTTTGCTTCTCGATGTCGTAGAAAAAGGACGCCGTTGCAGGTCTTATTCGCTCACGAGAAACCTGCTCTTTCGTACCTTTGGGATCTGTCTCCATAACCAGTTCTTGTAGCGAGAACGTCTCGGTTCATTTTTTTCTTTTCAACTTTCGTCTCGGTGTATCTTGATTAGATACATTTCAGCTCGTATTATCAACCTTACTACAGTAACTGCGCTCCATTCTTTACAGTCACGAGAGAGTCTATCGTTATATGTATGGAGGCTACGGCATTTATATCCTCACATTGCCATTCTGGCGATCAGCTGGCCTAGTATCCTAATTCAGAAGACTTCCGTGGTACACTTTACCAGTCTTTAGTTACCTTTAGATCGGTAGTCTTGTGGTCTTTCTTCGGTACCGAACCTTTTAGCTTGCATTGCCTAGGCGGCAGACGGCGGGGTGACGAAAGTGGCGGGCGACCAGAGTGGAGCTTGACACGGAAGGGGTTTGCTTATTCTTCCTTCCCTCAAATGTAGAGTTGGAGTTAGTCTCACCACGAGAGATGTTCCAATATATGAGTTGATGAAAGAAAAGATTAGAGACACAGGCTGGAGGGGCTTGGCACGCTCCCTGAGTGGGTGCAGGCGCCATTACCACTGACCAGCGTTCGGCGCCTGCAGCGTTTAGCAACAACAACGGTTAGCGCACCAATCAGGATTTCCAGGTTTATTTCGTGCGTCAGACAGCCACCTCACGGCTTTCCGACCCAGATCTGTCACGTGCGCGGGACCTGCGGGTGTTCGCAGGCCCACAGGGGAGCCAAATCGGTCTGGCTTCGTGGCTGCAACAGTAGCTCCAAGCGGCGCTGCGGCAGACCAGAAAGCCTAAACTCTCCGAATACGGAATCATGGATAACCAGAAACTGGAGAGACAAGAGTCATGATGCAGGTAGATGGAAATCATGCCGAAGCACCCACTTTGCCGCAACCAGAGCGGCCAAAAGGCACCGGATGAGAACGAATAGCAAAGGATATGCGGAACGAGATGGATCAGTTTGCTCTGGACCACGCTACAGCTGTATTGTCGCTATGAACTTCCCTTTATCGTTTCCCCATCGGAGATTTCGGGAGACGTTACCTAGTGACGCAGGCAAGGTCATTGCCATGTGCGCGGCTAAGTTAGTGCTGGCGGTGTACAGCACCGTTCAGAGGTTGGAAAGGAAGGCATGGATGGCAGTGGAGCCTCTGCACTGACGGTAGCACAGCGCCGGAAGAGCAGACAGGGTGGATCATGATGCTGGCAGAGCATGCGCTTGGGAACGAGCGCTTGATGTCTCTTTACCCTGACCCAACGGAAGGCAAGGTTTAGAGGCCCATGTCCTGAAATAACAGCCGTGCCCCGGTCCATGCCTCGCCGGTCGCAAGTCGCAAAGCAGGGCGACCGGCCTTCCTGCGCACATGCTGCTTGCTCCTTTGGCTCCCCGCAAACTTAGCTCACCCACCGTCGACGGGCTCTGCTGTAGATCAGACTCGTTTTCCTTCTCTTATATCGTCCGTCATCACGTCTTATTCGCAATTGACCGCTTTTCGTGCTCGTCGTATCATCTGCTGTCTTCAATCCTTCCAACTTGTACCCAGCATGTGCCTCACCTCGTGCCATTGGTCTGGATGAGCACTAACATTGGACTTGCAGAAGTACTTGTACATACGCTCCTACCCTCTCTCTGATTGCTCCTTCACGCTGCATAAGGCCCTGTAAAGCACGGTCACCCACCGCTTCCTTTTCTCTCAACGGGCTGACTGTTTCGCTCGCCCCGCTCCGGTGCCTGAACTGTCTCGTGCACTCGGTCTGTCATGCATTGTAGCACCATCGTCCTATCCCGGTCATAAACTAGCCTTCACGCACCTCAGCCGTCAACGCTGAAACCTTCTTGAGGAAGCGACAGAAGACCATCTCAAATCTTCGATAGCGATTGCGGTCCATGTCGACGGGAGGCCACTTTCGTTCTACCAGTCGAACCAAACCAAACATCCGAGCGGAGGACTCCGCAAACATAGAATCAAATCTATACTCGCTCGGCCTCCTCGGAGGTGGAAGGGCAACAAGGAGAAATAAATCGGTAGAATTCAAGTCGCAAAACGAAGAGCGTGGTACGGAAACACCTTCTCTTTCTCTTCTGTTCCAATTGTTTAAGACATGTCTAAAACTGAATCCATTCACCGTGCGCGCCCTAACAGATCTTATAGAGCTTCGTAGACCACCGCATTCTCCGCGGTACCCTCCCATCAGCGCCTCGCCAATTATCTCGCGATCCTCTTCCAGAAGGTCCGCAAGCTCACCCACTCGCTCGCTTCCGACTCGTCCGCTCCCATCTTCAGTCCCGAGGTCTGGCAGAGGCATGGCCGGCGTGCTGGACCTGGACAGGACTGGAAACCGCAGAGACAGGACGTTCGTTGGGGCAGAATGCGCGGTCTGCGAGGAACCTCTAGAGCACACACTTCGCGGTGAGCGTATACTACAGCTCACATGCGCGCATGTTGCACACGAAGCTTGCTTCTATGAGTACATCCGGGAATTTGAGGCGCAAACTTGTCCAGCATGTGATGCACCGCTTGGGCTGGACTCAAGCCGGGGAGGTAATGTATTAGATATGGGTATACGATGTGTTCTACAATTCGATACACCGCATCGCTAATACTAATGCAGGAAAGCTCAACAACTTGGTGAAGTCCAACAGATCACTTGATCTTAGAGATGACCCACGAGATGGTTACGACGCGGCTACCCCATGGGATCGTGACCCACGACCCGACACTTCGCGATCTGCCTCTGCCAGAGATGTACATTATGGGGAAAAGAGTCAAGCACGAGATTTCAGCGAAAACAACTCTTCGCGCCTACACAATCGGAACGATAGTGGAGTGTCTGGTCCCTCTAATGAATATGCGGACCCACATGCACCTGTCGCCAGAAGGCATGACTTTGACGTCCAGTCTATGGAGACAACTCTGAACAGCCCGAAGACGGCGAACAGGAATCCTATTCCAGCCCCTCACGTCACTATACGAAGCGAGTTTCCTACATTAACGCGATCGCGCCAGCAACAGAGTTTGACCTGCCTTGTCACCGTCGAAGTTGCAGAGCGAAAGTGGAAACACGAACCGGAGCCGGAGAGTTCGCAACGGGCTCAAACAACGACTAAACTTGCAAAGGCGCCGAGCCAGAACTTTGTCAGGGCCACTCCCATGGACCAAAGCGTGGCAGAGCGACTCAGAGATCGAGTGGATAACTGGCATGGATTGGATGTCTCAAGGTTGGAGATTTTGTCGGCGCTACTTGTCAAGGCTGAGCTTACACTAGAGCAGGTTCGGGAAATTGCATCTTCACGCCCACATCCGTGTTGGAAAAGATAGGAGGACCTGGCAGGATTTGGAGTGCTACCTTTTCTCTGAAATGCTAATTTGCGTGAAAGAGAAGAGAGTGCCATCAGATTCGCAGGTTGGAAAAGTGCGATGCAATCTCAAGGGTTCGATATTGATCAAGAAGCACCTTCGACAAGTTGATGCATCCATGGGTATATCAGCCCATCCCTTCTTTCGACTCGACACTGATTCCTTATAGATGAACTTGTTCTAACCCTTACCCTATCCGTTGCCGAATTACCGCAGTTCCATCTGCACTTCAGGGACCCGGACACTTTGGAGGTCTGGAAAATTGCACTGATGCAAATTAACAGCAATCAACAGCCTATCCTAAAGACGACAGAGTACGATCAAGATAATTCTGGAACCGATGAGGATGATTTCACGAGCCCAAAGACGGATAAGCGCCTATCATCCGTCCATTCTTCATACGCCGGTCGATCATACAATACAGCAGCGACAGAATATTCGAGTACCCGGAATGGTGTACCAGACATGCGACTACCGGCCGGTGTGCATGTACCGCTGGATATTGTTGTCGTAATCCCTGTATCGAGCTCGATGCAAGGCCTAAAGATAACTCTTCTCCGTGACACACTTCGTTTCCTGGTTGCCAATCTCGGAGAACGAGATCGTATGGGTCTTGTCACATTTGGTTCAAGTGGGGGAGGAGTACCTATTGTAGGGATGACGTCAAAAGCGTGGAGTGGCTGGCCCCAAGTTTTGGAAAGTATCAAGCCTCTTGGACAAAAGAGTCTGCGGGCGGACGTTGTTGAAGGCGCCAATGTCGCAATGGATTTGCTCATGCAGCGCAAGTCGACAAATCCGCTATCAAGCATCTTATTGATCAGCGACTCTTCGACGTCAGACCCAGAAAGTGTGGACTTTGTCGTCTCGCGAGCAGAGGCCGCGAAGGTCACTATTCATTCCTTTGGACTTGGTCTCACGCACAAGCCGGACACAATGATCGAATTGTCAACTCGAACGAAGGCTTCATACACATATGTCAAAGATTGGAATGCGCTTCGAGAATGTGTCGCAGGATGCCTGGGCTCGTTGCAATCAACATCACATCAGAACGCGAAGCTCAAACTGCGGTTACCGGAGGGCTCGCCTGCGAAGTTTGTCAAGATTTCTGGTGCCATGCATATTACAAAACGGGCTACCGGAAAAGATGCTGAGGCCGCTCTTGGCAATCTACGCTTTGGAGACAAGAGAGGTATGATTGTCGGTGATTATGATCTTGCATGATGACTAACAACTGTATAGATGTTCTAGTGCAGCTTGCTATTGAGCCTGACAACAGCGCAGAGCAAGCACCCCACGACGCATGGGAGTCCATAGTCTCTGGCCTCGAAGCACTTGGAGGAGCTGACCCAGAAGACCCACGACCACTCAGCGTGGAAGAAGTTCCCTTAATCCAAGCAGACCTTGTGTTCGGCGACGTTCTCCGCGAAGGTCAAACCGCCCATCTGCCGCGACCAACACTACTTACAATCACAGTTCTCCCCGCATCAGGCAGACCAAAATCCATTGCTCGGGCACCGTCTCCACCTATTCCGCCACACCCATCTGTCGTACAGCGCCGAATGGAATTATTGACATCTGACATGCTTACACGCGCTCTGACACTTGTTTCCCGGAACCAGCACGACCGAGCGCAACAGCTCCTTACGGAGACGCGTAGTATCTTGAAAGGTCTCGGCAAAGGTAGCTTACCACCGCTTCCTCCGCCTCCTGGGAAGATCCCGCCCACTCCGAATACACCAAAGGATTCTCAAACGTCTCCAACGGGCGACTCACATCCGGACAGGCGGCAAACGCCTTCGCCGCACAACAGCACAGCCTCCAAAAACTCATTCAATCCCGCGTCTGGGATTGATCCGGGTACCATGGCCGCCTTGGATGCGGAAATTGAGAGCAGCTTAGAGTGGATTAATCATCCCGCAGTCTTTAGCCGGGACTCTCGGAAAGCTGTGCTTCAGGCCATCGGCATCATCTCATCTCAACGTGGCTATACATTCCGCACGCCTATCGAAGTGCTCTGGGCTGAGCGGATACCAGGGGTGAAGCAGATCAGCGACCGAGAGAAGGAGTGGAGGGATATGGGTTTGGGCGAGGAAGCGTTAACTGAAGAGTAATTGTGTCTCTCACTTTTGCGGATTTTTGCGCGTTTTCAGCGATCTATACTGCTACATTCGGCATGTTGGTCATTTGGATCTCATTTACGCACTTTATACCTTATACCTTCTACCTTCGCTTGGATTTCACTTTCTCGGTGTAATTGTCGGCTGTCCTCTTCTATTAGAGGAAAGCGCAGACTAGAGAGGAGGGAGGATGCCTTGAACCAGGCTTTGTCCGGAACGAGATACCACCGTAGCGCAGAGCAGCATTTCTGTCGTTATTAGCAGTAGAGTAACAAAAGACACTACATTTTGGTTTCCCGATCAACTGGCGCCTATCATCTAGAGAACGTCCTTAATCTTACACTGCCTCCGTTTGAAGATACTTATCTGGCGGAGATAAGGAACAAGGTTGCCACCGAACATGAATCCGTCTTGGGAGGTAAGACTACTTCACGATCGTCCAATTCTCCCTAGGGGCCCCCAGCATGTGAAGACGACTCCCTGTGTGCACACGAGACACTTTCATCAAATACCTGATTCTAATAGTAGTCTGAAGTCTCTTTCAGCTTAAATCTCGCTTCACATGGCGGTTCCCGCGCCCAGGCGCCAGCTAGCAGTGCAACACTGCACGCACGGTTCAATGACTATTGGTTTCAAACACCGAGAGCACTGATCTGAGCGCGAAGCGACCACGAGCACCGAGTATTGTTGGTGAAGAGAAGGAGAAAGAGTGTGTGAAGATCCTCAACTCTCACGAGCCAACGTATTACCGTATTGCGGCATCGAGCGGGCAGGATGCCGAGCCATGGGAGAAAGGCATAGAGTGAGAACCTAAATAGTGCTCGGACGAACATGGGAGATGCTCAACGAACTTCCGTGGAGCTCAAACAGGAGATGGCCTATCTGGTCCCGCAATATTTTAGCCGAAGAAGAGCGAAGGGACTGCAGGAATAGGCATTCGTCCCGATGAATGACACTGCGCAATGCCCATCACGCAGCTCTTTAGAGAAAGTCTAATCCAAATGCAAAGACAAGCAGCAGTTGGTCCGGGGATGTACATAGGTACGGAGTGCCGGCTCGTGCCACCCCGGGTCCACGTTGCCCTTCTTGTATCAGCAAGCTCGCCTCCAACGGTCTAGAAAGTTTCGTGATTCAGACATCTGCTCTGACCCGCATGGATCGGCGTTGGTCAATTGTACGCGTTCCCTGTAGTTTGAAAGCATAAAACATCATACGATACATGAATTCGCTACTGCAGGCGGTCACAGGTGCCCTACTGTATGTCGCGCTGCCAACGATCCGCCCTTCTTGGCCAATTATTCTGGAACGGCGATCTCCTCAAGCGAATTTCATGCGAACAGTTCGATGATGACATTGATGAAATATCCGCTGCGCCTTTCCGTCGTGGATGGGCGCTGCTGACAGCCCAGTTGTGCGCCGACGGTTCAATACCACGGCATGGGAGCCAGCATCCTGGCCTTTTTGCGCAAGCGATCTCATAGAAGGGGATAAACAAGGAAAGCACTGCGGGAAGAGGTATCCAACGAGTCAATGCTGTCCAGGTCCCCTTGCGAGTAGCATACTGTGTCTTACCGTCCAGGATTCAGCTGACGGAAGCGCGCTCTTCGCGCTTGAAGGTGGAGGCGAGCGTCCCATTAAGCGCGATATGATCAACTTCGAGAATGCAACTGTACTCCGTAGGACAAGAAAGCTTAAATGAACCCTTTCGCTAAGCCAGTGTATCCACTCCGAGCCCTAGACGCAGAAAAACTTGTTGTATGCAGGACATGAATCGGTAGGCACAGAATGTCACTCTGATCTATTTAGAGTTACATCAGGCCAAGCAAAAACGGTTTCTTAAATAATGATCTTCTAGCTTAGTGGCAATACCCCGTTGGCATTAGAAAACGTCCAAGCAAAGCCTGGAGGTGAGACGGAGACCCGCTTGGAATTTGGAAAGGCAGTATTCTTTTGGGCTGCAGTCCCGAATACACGTGGCACGAGGCGCTGAACGGCCCGAACCGTGCTGTCATAACCTTATCTGCTGAGCATAACTGGAGTCTCCTATTGACAGCATTTTGTGGCGCAAACCGGAAGCTGTGCGAGGGTATTTAGTCAAAGGGATAGATCTATTGAGACATAACGCGTAATCGAACTGTAGCTCAACTATAGTGTGATATCCGGACTGAACGGACACTTTGTCGATCTGGTTGCAATTTCGTACAGTTTCGTCTCCGTACATCTCCGTAGAAGTGTTGCAACGTTTGATAAGAATGCTCGGCCAAAGACTATAAGGTTAAGTACGTCAGGAGATAGCAAGTGCCATTGATAAGCTGTGAGTTGTGAGACTTGTCATGGAATAGTTCTTAAACAGTACGAAGAGGAGAAGTTGGGCAGATCGTTAACCATGACGGCTCTTGAACCCCTTATAAACCATCTCATGGACATCACCCCAATCCCGATGCGTCAGAGTTGAAGCTCGAACTAGGCAGATACTACCATGTGGTACCACCAAGCGCCCGCTTGAAGTCTTCCGCTGCAACAAAGTCAGCGCTGTCTCCAGGAAGTATGAGTAGTTGCGTACCATAGTCTAGCACTCTACCGCACTCCGACGAGTCTCTCTTCTCACGAGCCTCTGGAAGCCTTGCAATCCAATTAGCGAAAGTGGATGTTGTTTAGAGAGCAATTCTTACCATTCCCTCATTTTATCCATCCGATTATGACTCGACGGGTGCGTAGATAGGAATTGAGGTACCTTCACCTTCTCAGCCTTGTCCATACGATCCCATAAGCCAATTGCGGCATCAGGATTGAAGCAACTCTGTGCCATCATCACTGCCATAAATCAGTACAAGACAGCGCACCAGAATTCAGACTCGTTCCCTACTTAGACCGATATAATCCGCTTCTGACTGAGGAGCACACACATTAGCAGAGCAAACCCTCAAAGATTCGATATGTCCCTTACCTCCTGTTGTCTACTCCCCGGCAGTGAAAAGGCATAGTTGCCCACCAGCCGAAAGAGACCTATGTCTATTCCGGTCATGAACCACGAGATAAAAGCGACCCCTGACAGTATTCCAGCCTGGCTGAGTCTCTCAGCCGCATGATGCGCGAGATTATGTGCTATCTCGTGTCCCAGCACCGTCGCGAGTCCATCGTCGTTCTTGCAAATCGGCAGTATCCCCGTATTGACGAACACCTTGCCCCCAGGTATAACGAACGCGTTTGGCTCCGGGTCGTTGATAACATGGACCTCCCACCGCTGGTCTGTTAGGCCAGACGATGGAATGAGCCGTTCTAAGACGCGGTGCACCATTTTTGTGCGCGGGTCCCATTCTGATAACAGCTTGCCCCGATTCTGCTCCATGACCTCATTGTACATCTGCTTCGCGAAATATATCTCGTTTTCCGGACTGATAAAGTTGAACCGTCGACGCCCTGATACAGGTACTACTTCTAGGTTGGAGACGTAGACCCCTCCGGCGACGACTCCCAAGCCGCCGATCTGGTAGAAGAACGTGGGCGACTGCGTCCATCTGTACAGAGACCAGTAGCTTTGTTGGAAGCGAGAGTATCGCTGCTGTCGGCTTCGTCCTGCGTGGAAGTTGCGAGGGAATTGGGCAAGTCGTGGTCGGAGAGTCGAGGTGATGGAGCGCGAGCGGAGGGACGTAAAAGCTGTACGGCAGGGTATCATGTTGGATAGAGGCAGCCCCGAGAGACTGGAGGATCCGCTTTGGTCATTTCATTGTCTCTAGAAGCGTGGGAGACTTTGACTTAAGGTGAGTTACATGGCAGATCGAGTGTGGTCGTCGCTCCCGTTCACAATACGATGCTGCTGAGTTCTCGAAGCTACCCCTGCGTGCCCCACGCGATACCCTTACTCGGCCGAATAAATCGTCATCCATAAGGCATGGTCTTTCTGAAATACATACGCAAAGTTTTATGCACACTTTTTCATTGAATGGTTTTTTTTCACTATCGAATCCTATCGTACAACCTGATTGGGTTATCCTAACCCGGATGCGGTCAGAAGCATGCTCAATGGTGAGATCAAGCATGTCCAACTGCAGTACCTTGTCGAACCCAGATGAAATCAAAGTGGGCAAAGTGGAGAAAATGAAACGGAAAGTCCATCAACAAGAAATGACACGGATTCAGTGCCCAAACCATACGTCTACACGTTTGAGGTTGGGAGTGTGTGATTGCAAGGTGAACCTGTAGCTTTCGAGGGGTGAGAGTGAACTATCCGCAACAAGAAGAAAAGAAACTGTTGTCATATCCGCCAGTGTATTAGGGGGCACATAGGCCAATGCAATTGAAGTCCAACGTGTCGCACAACGGAACAAGACTGGGTGAGCTGCCAAGAGCAAGACGAACGGAAATGCTGAGAATGCTCTTCGCAACGTGTACGTCCGCTCAGTGAACGCTCGTGTGGACACCGTTGTGCTTTGCACAAGGGTCATCTCCATAGAAGATGTTCACCGTCTCCCACTCTTCGAATTGGGAAAGCTCGAGCTTGAACTTGGTAGCATCCTTGATGTTGTTGAAGCGGAACTCAACAACGCGATTCTGGTGGTTTTGGTTAGCCGTTCAATTATAGTATCGTGTGATGAAATACCTACTCCACGCGGATTCGTGCCATTGATAATACGCTCGACCATGCGATCGTTTCTATCAGCCAGCCTGGTCAGATATCCCACGCTCAAGTTTTTCGCAACACCTATTGCTCGCACACATCGCGTAACGCCAGAGAGAATGCAGCCTCGCAAGAAATCATGAATATGATCGTTATGATCTCCAAGCTCCACCTTGGCGTAGCGGCCGGTCGTGTTCGGAATAGGGATACCATTGGAAGTGCTCTTGAAGTACTTCATGCAGTCATCGTGGGTCATGAACTTCACTATTGCTGACCGCTGACCAGTGATGTACATAATCTTCTCGATTCGACCTCCCCACACGAGAGAGAGGACATTGCTGGTAGCGTAGGTTGAGGGAAATCCAGAGAGCCGAACAGAGCGAGTTTCGGACGCTACGTCGCAAGCATTAGTAAACTTGGCAACTGTGATGAAGTGAGGATAAATCGACTTACGGAATTCTATAGTACCCTGTTTCGGCAAAGCCTTGAAGACAAACAAGCCCTCAGTCTCGACTTCCTCGCAGTTCATGTCCTCCATCGCTTCATGAGCTGGGATGGTACTAGAAGGCCTGATGACACGTAACTTGGGCAGCTCCGAATTGAACTTCAGCGCAGGGGATCCAACCGGAGATGTTTCCTTCTTCAATAACTCAGCGCTCAATGTCTCAGCCTTCAATGCTTCAGCCTCCGCAGCTGCGGCATCTTCTGCCGCTTCGAGCTCGTCAATGGCCGCTACAGCCAGGCCATGAAGAGTGTCGTTCAAAGTCTTCAAGTTAGCCTTCGACTCGTTCTCACGCTTCATCGCAGCTCTAAGTGCCTCCTGGGTCTTGTCCAACTCATTCTTGGTATCCTCGACATGCTTCTTGGCCTCCTCGACTACCTTCTGGGCGTTCGTAAGCTGATCTTCGATCCGGTAGCGCTTGCCCCGAGCCTCTGTACGATCCGCCTCGGCTTTGTGAAGAGTCTCTTTCATCTGGTCGATATCGCCCATGGCATTCTGTAATTTCTTCTTCGTAGCTTGATGCTTGTCGAGTTTGAGAAGGAGCTTCGTGAAATCAGTCATCAGGATCTCGCGGTCTTTGGCCCTTCCATTTTTGAGCTCCCCTGGAACTGCCTTGCGTGAAGCCTCTCTCTCCTCTGCATGCTTCTTTTCAGTCTGTTTGCGCAGTGCTTCGCGCTCTTCTGCCTCTCGAACGGCCTTCTCTAGAGCCGCCTGCTCCTTCAATGCGCGCTTGCGCTGCGCTTCGATGCGCTCCACT
The DNA here is from genome assembly GCA_010015805.1 of Rhizodiscina lignyota. Taxonomy (NCBI): domain Eukaryota; kingdom Fungi; phylum Ascomycota; class Dothideomycetes; order Aulographales; family Rhizodiscinaceae; genus Rhizodiscina; species Rhizodiscina lignyota. The sequence goes on from ML978124.1 coordinate 536,297, forward strand.
TCGATGCGCTCCAGCTCAGTCTTTCGATGCTCTTGAGCAAGATGCACCTTAGAATCATGAGGCGCGGCGAAGCGCTTGTTTGCCTGACTCGAAGGCGTGAAGGACCTGGATGCCATCCTCTTGCCTGGGGGAGAGATAGAGCCTGCCGGGCTATCCGAAGAAGGGCGACTGAAAAGGTCGCTACGAGAGAATGCACCCTCAACGTTCTGAGCCAGACTCAACTCCTGTGGGGGAGGTGATGGGGTTCCAGAGTCTCGACTGCTAGAGCGAAGAGTGAATGCAAGCGCACTAACTGGAAGCGCGTTGGATTTATCGCCAAGCGCCGTAGGAGCCGTATCAATGGAGGCGGAGATGTCTGAGAAGCGTCAGTACTGGCCGCTTCAAATCTTGCTAGTCAGCGGCAGGATGGGGTGATTCGGATCAATTTATGCTGTCAAGGTTCGGATTGATGAAACACATACTCGCACTTGGTGATCCAGCTTTCACTGCGACGGCGTGAATCTTCTCTTGGGAGGACTCCTCTTGCTCAGCGACGCCTTTAAACGCGATATCTCGATCAGATCCGCTCCGATGGTGAGCACCTTGTCCGCGGGCACGAACAACTTCTGCAGAGTTCTCGAAGGGGTTGGCGCCAGGCTTTGATGGCTGAGGAGCGTTGGAAGCTGAGCTGGTGGAGGGCAAAGTCGAACTTCCCAAGTTGAGCTGGAACCCCGCCCTCCCCAGATAGCTTTTCAGGTTGCCATCTTTGCCGCGTGTTGGCTGTTTGTCCTCACTGCCAGGTGACGCCCACTTTGATTGACGCATCCTGCCTCTAAGCACACAGCCGTGGCCAAGAGACTCACAGAAAGGCGAATGGTTTTGGGAAGAAGTTGCTCGTAACCAAGATCGAAGAGGTGTTTTGATTTTCTCGGGGAGAAAGGTGAGTGAAAGAGTTTTCCCTCAGCAACGCGCCGCACAACAACAACAAGCTTCTGAGATTGGAAGGAACGACTGCCCACCTGGTGGGTGGCAAATTAAACCTACAGTTTGCGGGGTGGCTCCCTAACACTCCTACCTTATTCTTCCACGGAGACTATAGTAATTCCCACCCGCGCATATTAACTTCATATTAGCGCAACCTAAGGTTACGAGCAGCTTTGAGCGCCCCAGCCTGAAGTTCAGACAGCTCTTCACTTGGCCAAAGAGTTCGTATTTGAGCCTCCTTACGCGCCACTAAACTGGTCTAGAGCCTCAAGATCATGCCTTTCATACCATACTTCAACCTTGCCTAACTTAAACATCTTTCGCGGTCCCGCGGACTGAATGATTGCTGGAAATGAAGGGCGCTTCATAGGAACGACGACGCTAAAGGCACCTTCAATTAAATGAGAAAGGGCGAGCTTCGCCTACTAATGGAACATTTTGAAGATTTCTCTTTACTACATTAGCGTAGATGTGGCTGATATCATTATCAAAAGAAACCTAGCATCAAGTGAAGTGGTTGTGATTTCCTTGGCGCATGATACGGCTTGGAGGGCCAGATTTCGGGGCGGGCCGGCCGCCGCCAAAACATATCCCCGCGTTGACGTATGGCTGGGCTGCAGGTGGCTCCTTTCGCCCTGAGACCTATTCACGAGATCTTACCCTGGTGGCACCCTCAGTATATATTCTATCTTTATCCGCTTCGACCGCCTCGAGGCTTTTCGCTCCCTTTGGTACCAGCCTTGAAAGATGGGCCGATAAGAACCTTCGCAAATCCTCAATACCTTGATAACGAGAGACTCCCGTCGCCACAAAGCGACCATGACCCTCGACAATGACACCCGCGGGTGGATTATGACCCTGGCTTCCGGGATTGGTATGTATCTCACGGTCTACGAATACTTACTTTACCTTTACAAGACTGACAGTCGGATAGCTTGCGTCCTTGGATCATCCATTATTTGCGTCGACGTATTCGTTCGCATGATTCCTGGGCAGAAGGACTTTAGGATTCAAGATAGTAACGGATTCCTATCGTCATCACTAAGCCTTAGTTTCGGTGTCATGGTAAGACTTTGCAATTTGGAAGCAGATCGGTCGAGCTTACTTTATTTCTCAGTTGTTCTCGTCGCTTTACAGCATGCTGCCTTCAGCAAAACGGTCGCTCGAGAAAGGCGGATTTTCCTCTCAGGAAGCAGCATGGATTCTGATTCTATGTTTTATTGCTGGTGTGGTAGGCATTCAGATTATATCACGGGTTTTACACCATTACATGCCCTCTCATGTAGTTGACTGCGACCACACTCACCAAGGCGGCGAGGAACAATCTGGTGTACATTCTGGCCACGCAAGACCTCACCGTCATTCTCATGGGGAGCGAAGAGCATCCGACCTTTCCACACATACTGATCCCGAAATGGCGATGCGTGAATCTGCCGAATCACTTCGGCAGAATGGAAGTTACAGTGGCACCGATGCTAACGGAGCTCTGGCACGAAGACCGTCCTTGCCTTACCAATTGACAAAGCAAGTATCGCAATTAATGACAAGGACGAAGTCATCTTGCGACGTCGATGGCCAGTGTTATGGCTATTCTGAACCCTGTGGACTTGAATGTTTCAAGATCGTACAGTCTCGGGGAGGAACTCGTCTACCTTCCACTGGCGCTATTCGGCACCCGGGCCTGTCACGTAGCGCGACCACAAGTCGAGCGGTGGCTCGGACGGGTGAGCGCCAGCCGCTACTCCAGGATATTGTCGAGGATCGCACCCTCTCACCGCCCAAGAATGGCTCTCCGATTCTGTCTGTCAATGGGTCGACCGGACCTAGTAATTACAGCTCTCTTCACCAGACAGACGCGCACTCTGAAGGCACAGCAGAAACAGAGTTCGACGAGGGAGACGATGACCTAGCCCATGATCATCACCATCACGTCCCAACAAATGCGTTTCTTTCTATTGGCCTACAGACCTCCATCGCTATTGCTCTTCATAAGCTACCTGAAGGGTTCATCACCTACGCAACAAATCACGCCAATCCCCAATTGGGTTTATCAGTCTTTATGGCCTTGTTTATCCATAATATCACTGAGGGATTCGCAATGGCTCTTCCACTATACTTGGCCATCAACAGTAGATGGAAGGCTATGTTTTGGAGCGCCTTACTTGGTGGAGCGAGCCAACCGCTGGGGGCAGGAGTTGCAGCTTTGTGGTTTCGGCTTGCTAGACGTGGAGATAGCGAGCCAGGCGAAGGAGTTTACGGTGGAATGTTTGCGGTTACTGGTATGCCAATCTCCCATAAATGAATTTTCGAAATGCTAACCTTGCTGCAGCTGGTATCATGGCGTCGGTTGCTTTGCAGCTTTTTTCCGAGAGCTTAGACTTGACACATAACCGTAATTTATGTATGGCGTTTGCCTTTGTTGGAATGGGTATTCTGGGTATTAGCTCGGCGTTAACCGCGTAGACGAATGGTTTCAAGGAAGGAGGCTCATCTCATTGGAAGGCCTTTTCCAATTATTCATGGGAAAAAACATATTTAGCTCCATCAGGATTGCTTCGGTCAGGGTTCGTGTATGTACAATAAAATTCCAAGACATGTATTATGCAAACACTGTCACAAGGTACGAATCACCTTGTAAATTAGACAGTCAGTTCGCCACCGACAGTAAGGCCGCCATTCAAAATATACGGTGTGGTTCGATAAACATGTGATTTGTGGCCTTAAGGTTGTTGATCTGCCGCCAGCCCGCGTTTAATGCCCCGCGGTTCCTTGCATCACTAAAAAGTTACAGAACACCCAGGTTCCACCATTTCCGCTCTCTCGGCTTTCAGATCGACTGCTGGTGCCTCACACCATCTTCGAACGTTCTCTTCACCAAACCCATTTCAAAACACTTTCATCGAACAACGGGTCCTTGAAGATGAACTCAGAAGACGCCGGAGGCGGCGAAAAGCCCAGCAACGGAAAGTCCAGCAAGCCACGCGACAGCAAAGGCTGGGATGGCAAGCTTCGCGTTGAGAGGAGGCCTCTGATCGTGAACCCCGAAGCGTTGTCTGATCCTGACTACTCTGACGAAGATGCGCCCCCTCCGGAGCTGATCGAGGCGGATGAAGGTGCGTATCGCGGTTGGCACGCGAGCTTCCTTGGAAACTGACTCCGGACTCTTGGTAGATCTGTTAGATGGTGTTGAAGAAGACACCGAGGTTTGTTTCTCCGGACCCAGCTTTACTGACCACCTGCTAATGTTGGCGCGTCGTAGGAGGTCGACCTCGTACACTGCCGCATCACCTCAATCCCCGCCTTGCACCTCGAGCGCTTCCAGAAGGTTCAGGTTTGTGTTGGCAGATATGCTATGAGATCTTGGCCAAACCTGACCTGTTAACAGAGGCTTTGTCTGCGCCAGAACCAAATCACCATCGTCGAGCTCCCGCAGGAGTGGGCTTCTACTTCTACTCTACAGGATATTGACCTCTACGACAACCTGCTCAAGCATATCGAAGGTCTGGATAGCCTTCTCGAACTCATCAGCCTCGACCTGAGCTTCAACAAGATCAAGCACATCAAGAATGTCAACCACTTGACGAAGCTGAAGGATCTCTATTTCGTGCAGAACAAGATCCAGAACATCGAGGGCTTGGAGGGTCTGAGCAACCTCAGGAACCTGGAGTTGGCTGGAAACCGGTTGAGAGTAAGGCTGCAGTTTGTCAATTACGCGGCTATCCTTACTAACTCAGGCTACAGACGATCGAGAATCTCGAGTCCCTCAAAGGCCTTGAGGAGTTGTGGCTAGGCAAAAACAAGATCACCGAGATCAAGGTTTGCGAACAGATGCACCTCATCCACAGTTGGCTTGCTAAACCTCATCAAGAACATCGACAGCCTCTCCAACCTCCGTATCCTCTCCATCCAGTCGAACCGTCTTACGCAAATCTCCGGCCTGTCCTCCCTTACCTCTCTCGAAGAGCTCTACATCTCACACAACGCGCTGACTAACATCTCCGGCCTCGAGTCCAACACGTCCCTCCGCGTCCTCGACGTGTCCAACAACCCGATCGACCATTTCACCGGCCTGACAAACAACTCCAACCTCGAAGAAGTATGGGCGAGCAATTGCCTCTTTGGAGACTTTGCTGAAGTGGAGCGCGAGTTGAAGGACAAGGAAAAGCTGGACACCGTGTACTTTGAGGGAAATCCTCTGCAGAAGAACCAGCCGGTGCTGTATCGCAACAAGATTCGCTTGGCGTTGCCACAGGTCAAGCAGATCGATGCGAGTAAGTTGCCATTCTACCTCTGGATGAGTTGAACATGCTAACTGTGAGTAGCGTACGTGAAAGTGAGCTGAGGCAGCCACTCCGACGACTGAATACGCTTCTACATCCCAGAAGGGATTAGCAGCTCACACTTTAGCATTTTCAAGGCTCTCGTGTTTTACTGGAGCCATTATGAGGGTATGTACAGTACGCCGTATGGTATTATACGGCTTGGACGGGAAATGATATCCCATTTCGATGCAAAAAAAACGACATGGCATTTTGGCATGGAATTGAAGTTGGTCATACAACGAACTTCACGAGCGCTGCATATGCAGGAGTGCTTTTGGTGTATCTGAGCTAGACGCATATCGCCCACCGAATGTAGTGGGCGGAAAGACGATTCTTCTCACGAAGAGCAAAATATAGTTATCAAAAAGTGTACCCCATGCTTTCGTCCTTGCTCGCCCGCTGAAACGAACAAGCCGAAAATGCGAAGTGCCATCCCCAGAAACTTGCCCCCTAATTCATTTGCAAGACTCGCTCGATGCGCCGTAATGTACAGCTCCTACGACCTCATCTCCTCCAACTCCAACTCCAGCCTCCTTATCTTCTCATCCCTCTCATCCCTTCCCCCAGCACTTGCGCCACCACTGGCAACCTTGCTCTTCAGCATATCGACTTCCCCAGTGAGGTTCGTAATCTGCTCGCTCTGCGTGGCCATCATGCGGTTCTGCGCCTCAAGCATGGCCATCAACCTGGCCTGCGCATCCTTGATGTCCTGCAAATGCGCTTTGAGGCCCTCGGCTGCGCCGCTTGCTGTTGGGCCTGCTGCACTGGGTGGGGGTCCGCTCGACACTGGCGCAGGTGCTGGTGTAGGGGTGGATGTGGGCGGGTCCGCAACTGTGGGCACTGATCTCGCCCCAGACTTTGGCTCGGTTTTCTGCACGGGCTTTTCTGGTTCCTTCGCGATTGCGGGACCACGAGTCTTTTCCTCCATTCGAGCTACCGTCGCCGATGGCCGCTCGACGGGCTTGGGTATCTCCTCGAAGCTCGAATCATCGTCATCTTCTTCCTTCTCGTCTTCATCTTTATCCGCGAACTTGGATGCCATAGCCGACATGGAGGCCTTGTTGTCCTTCATGCTTGGCATGGTGTCTCTCTGCACTGGTGCAGGTTCCGCTTTCGGCTGAGCCTTTGGTGCTTCTGTCTTGGCTGGCGGTGGGCTCTGTAGGGGTGTCTGTGTGGCCGGCTTGTAATCCGCGGGGACTTCCTTCGGTGCTCCGCCTTCGTAGACGCTCTCGAGTGAAATCTTGGGAGGGAGACCGTCTTTTCCATCGAACCACTCGCCAGCCGACACGGCAGGTTTGATGCCGTTGGTAGGTGGGTAGATGTCACCTTGGAAGACTTCAGCACGGCGGGGAACGATGAAAGAGATGGGCTCGACGTATGTATCAGCCACGGTCTTGTAAGCACGCATGACTTCATTGTCGTGGAGCTGGCAAAGATATTAGTATCTGGACTGTAATATGTATTTCATGAGAGGAGCATACATTGATCCCACGCTTTGGTAAGAAGGCAATGCCTCGCTGTGGATCAGGTGATTTGTACTCGGAGAGGTACTCAAATTTGTCGTTTTCATACTCGTAGTAGCGGATATTCCCGTCACTGAAACTGGTTAGCGATAGAAAGTACTCAATTCATGACAAAACTTACCCTTTGCCTGCAAGATAAAGGCATTTCGTTCCATCGTCCCAGAATGGCATACAGACCCCAGATATTTGGTCCAGAATCATGAATCCACCAATAGGCTCCTTTGGTGCCCTCACATCCCATAGGCCCAACTGACGATCGCTCATGCGCGAGAAGCCTGTTGTTGCGATCCTGTCGTGCTCGCCCATCCACACAGCCCGGCTATTTTTCGCTCCTGAATGGCCTTGGTTTTCCTGTACTGGCTTCTCTTGCCTCACATCCCATAGGCGGAGCTTCTTGTCACGACTAGTTGTTACCAGAAGAGCACCATTCGCACTCCATGATAGCGATTGAACGACATCTCCATGCTTCAGCGTCAGCTTTGGTGCACCTGCTTCGATATCCCATATCTTCACAGTATAGTCGCCGGACGAACTGGCAAGGACGTTGGCGGCGGAAGGATTGAACAGGACGTGGCCAACTTTTCTGGAATGTGCGGTGAATCTGCTGACCGGTCCGACGTCTTCTGGCTCTTCCGCGTCTGTGTACAGCGAAAAGTCCTCCGGGACCTTCCAGATGAAGACCTTGGCGTCGTCTGAGCCGGAGGCGATAAGCGAGTCGTTGAAAGGACTCCAGTCCGTATCCAATACAGCAGCAGTGTGTCCTCTAAATAACGGCATGCGCTCTGGGAGCTTCCCGCGCTCATTGGTAGGTATTACGGCGAACGCCCCACCGCCGCTCGCCTCCCAATTGACAGATATGTACTCCGGATTCGCCTAATATACATGTGAGTTTAGTCCAGCTCGTGTGGGGCCCGGCGGAGCTCACTTTGATAAGGTTGGTGTCCCAGGCATTCTTCGATATGCGGAGGTTATCATAGCATTGTTCCTTGTCGCCGTTAGTTTCAGAAGCTCAAGTTGTCTGAGAACGTTTCTATGCAGCTCACCTTTTTTGTAGACTGTCCAAAGACGTGACCTAGAAACTCTTCTTTAGCATAATACTCGGGTCCGGTGCAGAGCTGAGCGAATGCTTACGGTACTTCGAGGCTCTTACGAAGCGGCCAGCCATTCTGGCGCGTAGGAAAAGAAAATAGTGAAAGAAAACAGGAGGTTACAGCCAAAGTGCTATGTTCACTTATGTACTATAGGTGCGTGGATCGCATATAAGGGGTTGAGGCTGAGATCGAGGTTGCGCGTGCTGAAACGAAGTCGCATGCGTCTTGTCGCGAGCTCCAGCCCAGCTTCGAGACGCGGACAAAGAAATATTCCGAGGAGCTTGGGCCATTTGTAGGGCTGAATTGTATAAGTTCGACAAAGTCACAGGGAAAGTCACAGGGACCACCGCAATCAATGTGCCAACTCAAAATTTCACTGCCCTCCCTTTATAACTGAATTTGGAAGACGGCGATATACGCTCGCTTTTGCCATTTCTCAATTGACCACTCTCGCAGCTCCTTCTGTATCCCTCGTCCTGTCACAGGGACAAACTCCACCGCCGAGCCACGAAGTCTGAGTCAACCCCACTCAACCATTCTGCTGCAGTCGAGGATTATGTCCCGGTGACAATACCATAAAAGAGATCAACGCGGTAGAATTGAGGTTCATTAAGGCCAATATGCTCCTGCGACGGCTCATCACCGCTCCTTGCGGCTCCTTCTTGAGGTCCAGCACAGGTTCTCTGCGACAGGCCAATAGGCATGGTTCCATTACTCATCTATCAATGAGAGTAGTACTAATAAGGAGATGAAGCAGGCTTTTATCAACCTCACTGCCTCGTAAAGCCTCGCCGACCGACGATTCGAAAGTTCTGAATAAAGTCAGTAGCCATGTCACACAACCAAAGGCTCAGGGGGCGTCGCAGGCTATGCTGTACGGCACTGGTCTCACAGAAGAGGACATGAATAAGGCTCAGGTTGGCATATCGTCCGTGTGGTTCTCTGGCAACCCATGCAATATGCACCTCCTCCAGCTCAATAACAAGGTGAAAGAGGGCGTGGAAAATGCCGGTATGACAAATGGAAAAAAAGTTCAAGTGGAGCTAGAGATGCTAACACAGTTGGATAGGCATGGTTGGGATGCAATTTAACACCATCGGTGTTAGTGATGCCATTTCAATGGGAACGAAGGGCATGAGATACTCGTTGCAATCACGAGATCTTATTGCTGACTCCATTGAATCCGTCATGGGCGGCCAGTGGTACGATGCCAACATCTCCATTCCTGGATGTGACAAGAATATGCCAGGAGTGGTGATGGCAATGGGACGTCTCAATAGGCCTTCGCTTATGGTGTACGGAGGCACAATCCAACCTGGTTGTGCAAAGACACTGAACAACCAGGATATTGATATTGTGTCAGCGTTCCAATCATATGGCCAATTTATCTATGGGGATATTAACGAGGAGACGCGCTTCGACATCATTCGGCATGCCTGCCCTGGAAGCGGAGCATGTGGTGGAATGTACACCGCAAATACCATGGCCACCGCGATCGAGACGATGGGTCTGACGCTTCCTGGATCATCCTCGAACCCAGCAGAGTCAAAAGCGAAGCAACTCGAGTGTCTTGCTGCGGGTGGTGCTATCAAAAACCTTCTCGCGGAGGACATTCGCCCAAGCGATATCATCACCCGTCAAGCTCTCGAGGATGCCATGACAATCACTATGATTCTTGGCGGTTCAACCAATGCTGTCCTTCATCTTATTGCAATCGCTCACTCTGTTGGTATCAAGCTCACCATCGACGACTTCCAGGCCGTGAGCGATCGCACACCTTTCCTGGCAGACTTGAAGCCATCTGGCAAATACGTCATGGCGGATCTTTATGCTATTGGCGGCACACCTTCCCTGCACAAGTTCCTTATTGGAGAAGGTGTCATCGATGGTAACCGACTGACCGTAACTGGTAAGACGCTTAAGGAGAACATCGAAAGCGCGCCTGCGTTCCCAGAAGACCAACAAATTCTCAAGCCGTTCAGCAACCCTATCAAGCCGACGGGGCATATTCAAATCCTCCGCGGTAACCTTGCCCCTGGTGGCAGTGTAGGCAAGATCACTGGCAAAGAGGGTCTCAAGTTCAAAGGCAAAGCTCGCGTCTATAATGACGAAGATGACTTCATTACCGCTGTTGAAGCCGGACAGCTAAAGAAAGGCGAGAAGGTCGTCGTCGTCATCCGCTACGAAGGACCAAAAGGTGGACCTGGCATGCCGGAAATGCTGAAGCCCAGTTCAGTGATCATGGGCGCCGGACTAGGCCAGGACGTTGCTCTGATCACAGACGGCAGATTCAGTGGAGGGAGCCATGGATTCTTGATCGGTCATATTGTTCCTGAAGCGCAGGAAGGTGGTCCTATTGCCTTGGTGCAAGATGGGGACGAGATCACCATTGACGCAGAGAGCAGGGAGCTGAATCTCCATGTCAGCGAACAAGAATTGGAGAATCGACGAAAGGACTGGAAGGCACCGCCGCTGAAGTATCAAAAAGGTACTCTATTCAAATACGCGAAGAATGTGAAGGATGCTAGTCTCGGAGCCATCACGGATGGCTAGTGTAGTCGAAATCAAAAAGATCATTGCCTTGTTCCATAGCAAGGAATGTCCTCTTCGTGACCGTGTATGTCTGGCGTAACTGCGATGGGTGAGGCCTGATAAGTATTTTGTGCCTTACAAACGTTCAATACGTCATACCAGAGCCCAATTTTACCTACAACAAGTACCTAGGCAAGATCATAAGATTAAGACAAATCGCCGGCGTGAAACGCATGCATACGATCACGGCCTCCTCCGATCGCAACCCCTTTGACTGACAGCACTTCTCCTTATTAGATTGAAAAGGAGTATCATGTTACGGAGTAGAAGCAGTCTGCCGGAGGATTTTATACGCACTGGGCACATACTGACCCGAAAACCAGGGTTCGAGGTTTGGGGCGGAGAACATTGCAAGGGTGAAAAGTGTGGGGAAGCGAAATACTGGGACAGTCAATAATAATTCCGGACTTTTTACGCTTCGGAAGCACCCAAGCAGTGACAGCGGGCTACGCCCGCAGCAGCCCTTACAGTAGCTGCTGGCATGCTGCAATCCTCGCACTGGAAGAGTCCGTTGTCCCGTTTCGTCTCCTCTCTCCGCACTCCTGCCGCTCTCTCCGTCTGGATTGGCCTTCACTAGCCCCGGAGTCCACCTGCGTATGGTATCTGCACCATGGCATGATCTCATGCCCGCTAGCGATCCTGCTAGGCAACGTTGACCGCTCACGGGATGATCTACGGGGGGCTGGCCGACGGCAGCTCTCTGTCGCTATTTGTCCAAAGGATCTTGGTTGTACCGAAGGTACCGAACATCGCTGCTGGAGCACCTGGACATGCGGCCGGTGTGGCACCCGAAAGGTCCAATCTCACCCGCAGGATGGAAGACTCCGCCTCTGCCGAGTTTGATCTGCTGTTCAAGCTATCTCGTAAACTGATCTCTGCTTCCTTCGTTTCTTTTGACTTTTAATTCCCGCCGTTCCCTTCTGTTGAAGTCGCGTCGTCGACCAATTTCACGCTCGCAAAACGCCTGTGCCTACCGGAGTAGCGCCCAACAATCGATTGAATAGGCCCTCGAATCCAGGAACGCTCTCGTAGAGTGACGTTCACGATGAAGCCGCCTCAGTGACGCTCATTAACCAACATCCCATGCCAACACTCTTAACGCTTTAACGATTTCGGTATACAATGGTCAACTCTCTTCTACTCAACGGTTTGGCAACACGACGAATACGTCATGGCAGGCACCGAGAGTCGTCAAACGACAGCTTTAGTAATTGCTGCCGTATTTCTTGCTTGCTCTACGGTCTTTGTGACTCTTCGGCTTATTTCACGAACGTTGGTTGTCAGGAAATTGCAGCCTGACGATTGGTTTATCATTGCAGCTTGGGTATGTCTTAGTTCCACTGAAACAGATTTTAGCTTATTATGTGAAGGTGGTGAGCTTCGGGCTATCATTTTCGATTTGCTATGGAGCATCTGTTGGCCTGGGGAGGCATGAGATCGATGTTCCAGCGGATTGGGAAGCTCCACTGAAGAAGTCGGAATATGCTTTCTCGGTGCTCTATGTAAGGAGTTCGAACGATCTCCCGACTTCTGCTAATTGATACAGAACCCCGCGCTCATGCTCACAAAAACCTCGATATTGGTGTTCTACCTCAGGCTATCAACAACCGAGAAAATTTTCAAGTGGGCATGCTATGCTACTTTGGTTGTTGTTAATGTTGGTGGTCTTGCTCTTTCAATACTAAATATCGCCCAATGCAGACCATTGGTATGAGATATGGCTGTGAATATTGCAACTGTATGTGCTAATGCAGTACAGAGTTCGGCTTTCGAGACTCCAATTCCCAATGGAGCGAAATGTACAGACATCGTCACGCTGTACCTGAGCTCCGCTCCTCTAAACATTATCACCGACCTTGCAATCCTCTTCCTCCCGTTCCCTGTCCTTACGTCCATCAAGCTACCGCGGAAGCAGAAGATCATCCTACTGGTTACCTTTGGATTTGGCGTATTCATTGCAGTAGTCGATGTGGTCCGAATTGCGTATTTGCAACAAGCTTTCATGACCCGAATCGAGAGTGTGCAGACCAATTCCCACAGCGAGGGGCCAGACGCGAGAAATAGCAGCGATTTCTCTTGGTACGGTGCAATTTCGTACACTTGGTCCGCGATAGAAGTCCACGTTGGGATTATGGTTGCTTGTGTGCCTGGTCTGAAGCCGCTGGTATCAAGGTTCCTGCCCAAGATGCTCCGAGATTCGGATAAGGAAGATTTCACGATAAGGTCGAGCGACGCGTCAAGGAGTATGTCTGAGATGCAAACGGCACAACGAATACCATCTGCTACCAAATCACCCGTACGAGACCGAGGCGAATCAGTGGCCCCGGATGAAGGACCAATTGGCATGATGGATTTCTTGACTACTCCGGATATGACCGAACTTCCTCAGATCCAGCGCACAGATACAACAATGACCCCAACGACCCCCAACTTTTTTGACTTTGTGAATATCCAAGGCAAAAAGTCCATGGTGCATATGACGACAGAAGAGTCCCTTTTCCCTGTGGCGATGGTCACAGTTCTTTTCTTCATCTGGGTAGGTTGCCGTGTGGTGCAATAGCGATTGTGCTAATTACTGATTGCTTTTAGGGGTTTGCCTACGGCCTCCTGGACAGCTTGAATGCACAATTTCAAAACGTTGCACACATGTCCATTGGTCAAACCATTGGGATTCATTCGGCGTACTTCGCCGGGTACTTTGTAGCTTCCGCATCATTCGGTCACCTCGTACTGAGGTTCTGGGGATTCAAGGCATGCTACATTGTTGGCCTCGCTATCTATGCGTGTGGGACCTTGGTCTTCTGGCCTGCGGCAGTGTTGACGTCCTTTCCGGCCTTCCTTGTGTCCAACTTCATCGTTGGCATGGGCCTGTCCACCTTGGAAGTCAGTGCAAATCTGTTTATTAGCCTTTGCGGTCCGCAGGAGTACATGGAGATTCGCCTCAATTTATCTCAGGCTGTGCAGGCCATTGGAAGCGTTGTGGCACCACTGCTAGCAACTAAGGTCCTTTTCAAAAGCGCGACACATGCATCCGCTCTGACGGACGTCCAATGGACCTACCTTGGCATATCACTCTTCACCATCCTGCTAGCCGTGGGTTATTACTACGTTCCCTTGCCCGAGGCAACAGATAGGGACCTTATAGAGATTGGGGAAAGGGCAGATGGCGCTAACGATGCTGAATTGCATATCCCTTTCTTCTCCGGACCCAACTCGTACATCAAAGTCGTACTCATAACCCTGGTCATCGGCATCTTCAGCGAATTCTGCTACGTTGGCGGTCAGGAAGCCATCTCTACATCGTTTTCCTCATACCTCGCTGAAGTAAACCCGTCGCTCGATCCAGTCAACTTTCAGGCTGTAGGCCACTCCGCCTTCGCGGTCAGCCGTTTCATAGCGGCCGGACTGAACCTTTGGATCAAGCCACGGTACTTATTAGCATTTTATTACGGGGGAGCCGTTGTCTTTTCCGCACTGTGTATGGGAACATTCAGCGCCAAGACCAGTAGTGGGCTACTCATTATGGTGTACTTTTTCGAGGGCCCGATATTCTCTTTGGTCTTCGCGATGATTCTACGAGGGCTAGGAAGACACACGAAACTCGCAAGCGCAATGATCGTTGCTGGCTTTGGGGCAGGTGGCGCGACAATACCACCGATCATGCATGCTGTGGCGACTGGAAGAGATGAGCGATATGGGTGGTCTGTAATTGTGGCGATATTCGGTGGTGGTTGTATTTTAGTGATTTGGGCGAATGCGTTGCCGAGTGTGAGGAAGGTTCTCGATCCAGTGAAGACCGCTTCATCACCCTCGTTCGAAGGCGGTGCGGATACTCCCGATGAAGACCAACCAACAATTGCGAGTTCGGGAAGCAGAGCGAGCAGAATATGGGGGAACCTCAAGAAAAGTCGGAGAAGGAAAAGCGATGAAAAGAGAAGCAGTGATGACGAAGGCCCTTCGAGCCCTTCGACCGAGCATCGAGAGAAGCTGTAATGGAATCGGTGCATCATTGACGCGACATGACGAACTTCTTTTTCTGTACATATGTTATAGATACCCCTGTGAATTAAACACATGCGCCTACGTATGCGCTTCTTCCGCTGCCAAGAAGCCTTGGCTTGTTCGTTGGTGGTTTGTTTTGCGACAGGAATTGTGTGAGATTTCGGTCTTCCGTTCATGCCTTAGTGTCTCTCTTCTATGACGGGAGACCTGCATACATGGCCCACGTATGTGTGTTTTCGAATTTCATGACAAGGTACGACTCTGTATTACCCACTGGAAAGCCGGAATGTTTGGATTAACAAGACTGTCTCGGCAGAAAAGCTTGCCGGTGCTTGATGGAAATTTGTATATATGCATAGCTGCCAAGAATTGATCTGCTCTCGAGGGCAGACAGCGTCAAAGAGCTCCCATCACCATCTACGTACAATGATGAGCTAATTGAAGTGCGAATCCAGCTATCCTGCTCGGCCAGTTCGAAGCTGCTCAACCGCAGCGCCACTCGGATGAAGTTAACTTTAGACTGAGTATTGTTAAACCAGTCAGTGCTTCCGCCATCGTCGCAGTTCTTCCAAGACGGTTGCTCACAAACTGCGGAGGAGCGCAAGGACAAAAACCTACGACGGAGCGGAAACTGCCAAGGCGGCTTTAGTGTGAACCGATATATGGAAGATGGTGGAGAGGAGGCTGTGCAAAGAACTTGATACACTGTCGATGCGGGTGTGTGATTAAGGATATAATACAGGTCCGATTTGCAAAAGTTTCGAGCCTGGGTGTTGAACGATGATCTCCGACTTTGCATGTTTGACAGTGTCAAGAATTCGGAGAAAGGAAAAGATCAGTTCGCGCCTCCTATTGGTTCAATGCTCCACGTGGATTTGAGTTTAGAGCTTTGAAATCTCATAAGAGGAAGTCTGAGAGACGAGAGGGTGGAGTTTTAGGCGCGTTTGACAACCATCATGAAGACCAGGCTTCCCTGAGCAGATCGTACAACGAAGCAGTACGGCCTTGAGGACGCGCGGAGTTCCAAATACTTCCATTTGATATGTCGCTTTGACGAGAATCGGAACTGCTCAATCTTATGAGGAAACAATTCTTTCTTGGCTTCCGTCTTTTTGGTCATTCAACAAGTTTGTGGTACTCGTGATGGCCTGGAGTTGGTGCTCAAGGTCCCAAAGTGCAATCCGGTACTGATCTAGTACTATCTGATGATCTGCAGCCACCCGCAGAGGGTCTCGTAGGCAAAATAGATGAAAGACCGACTCGGAGAGGGTGCCGATATTGTGAAGAAGATTGCTGCATGGTGTAGGTTGGTAGATTTCGCGGGAGCCGCCCTTGGGTGCCCTAATTTGCAAGGGACTTGGTGATGCACGTGGCTGAAACGCTATCCTAAACAACGTCCTTAGTATCCTTCGTACCAACTCAACACAACCTACCCTCTTCGATGCTTGATCACGACAAGCTGTGTTTCTCTCGAGAAACATCGGCTCCCAAGAGCTCTTGTTTTCGCGAGATGGTCTTAATGAAGGAGCTTCATGCCATCCCGCACTCTTACCTCGCGGCGGGTCTGTGCAATAATCGTTTCTACCACGAATGCTTGGTAGTCGATGAATGACGACTGAACCATCAGCAGCAACAAATAGGCAGTTCTGGAGACAATGACAGAGTCTTAGATCAAGTTCTATCAAAAGCTGCTATCGGAAGCAGGAGATGGGCGTAGCCTGGGATAGAAAGGTTTCTAATTGAGTTGACATCTTGTGTCTGGCGTCGAAAGGAAGCTCATACAGGTCTCAGAGTGCGTAATAGCACGTTAAAAAACTATACAATAGTATAGAGGTAATATGATCGACGTACACGCGCTACGTATCATCGGAGCAGGAGCACAGCCAGTAATTGATGATGTTTCGATCTGGTTATCCAAGGATGCTCAATCGTCCTCTGTAAGAAGATGCATCACCAGCAGGGGTATGATGCCAGCCTTACGACCTCAAAACGCTTGTTTAACTGTCCGTGATAAATTGCAGGTGCCTTTTTTTGCCAAGATCCCCAAGGGTGAGCTCCATCACATCCAGGCCATACCCCTAGTCGATCGAGGCTGTGCTTGACGCATTCATTCATTACTTCTTTTCTCCATAATCGCAATTTGCTGTCTCTACATTATCCCTCCTCGCGTCGTTGTTTGCCTTTGAGGGTTTGCGGGAGTGATCTTTTTCTTCGTCTTCTATAAACATTTCTTTCCATTCGTTAGGAAACGTTAAGGCGGGCCTGTTCATTCCTTTGTCACTCATTACTTGGGCTTCTGCTTTCAATCTTTAGACTCATCGGCCGGACCTTCCATTCCTTTCAACAGTTCATCATGCATATCTTCGGCTCGCTGTCTCTATTGTTGCTGGCAACTTCGACAACAGCCTCTCCTTCACGACGTTACTATCGTTTCTCTCAAGATCAACAGCGCAAGGCAGAAGAGATAAACCGGCGCCAGCTTAATAACAACATAACAAGCGCTGTTGATCCAGCCTCAATTACAACTGCGACAATTTTCAGCACTTCGACCCACACGGTTACATCATGTCCCCCAACAGTTACCAATTGCCCGGCGGAGGCTGCGCTTACCACTACCACAACCCACGTAATTGCGGTATCGACGACAGTTTGCCCGGTGAGCGAACTCTCGTCGATATTTTCTTCTATATCTAAGGCAGCGGCGTCCCGCGAGTCGGAGAAGTCGAAGGAATCAAAGAAGGAATCAAAAAACAAGAAAACGACAACACCTGCTTCCACATCGGCAACGATGACCGGTACCGCCCCAATGTCATCGTCCCTAGGAACAGGATTTGCTTCAGGATCAGTGTCTATTCAGTCAGCCAATAATACGAGCACGAGCAGCTCCAGCATTATCTTAAGCACCGGATTGTCTTCGGGTTCGGGATCCGTAGCCGCTCAATCAGCTAACAGGACGACTTCGACTTCGACTAAGCAAACGACTTCCACCAAGACATTCACGAGCACGTCTACCGTCCTCAGTCAAGTCACATCAACTGTTACATCTCAAGTAACTATGACTCTGTCTTCGAATGGAACCACGACGACGTCGATCAAAACCACAACGCTTGTGAACACGAAAACGGCAACTTCGACCAGCGTAAGTCTTCTCCCCCCTCGTATTATTGAACTCGCACTAATCAATCGCGGTAGACCGTATTCGTCACCGCCACGATGATGAATAATTCAACAATATCAGCCGCGACCGCAACGACAACGACAACCTCGACTCCGACCTCGACGACTTCTTCTTCCTCTAGCCTCAGCTCATCTAATTCAACGCTAGTATCTGCCGCAGCAGCTACTACCTCGTCCACAACTCTTTCGAGCACGACGACCACCACGTCTCTCAGAACGGTCACCTCTACGGTCCTGACCTCTGCTCCTGTTACGTCCTTTGTCAACACGTCCATGAGTCTCATGACCTTCACTAATTCTGCCGGGTCTGCTACGACGTTGACATCGACAGTTCTCAGCACATCTACGAGCTTCAGCACCGTCACTATTCTGCAGACGCAAACTCTATCGGCGACTTCATTCGCCACCTCATTTGCAACTACATCCGCCACATCGGTATCCGCTGCAGCGTTCACGTCAACCACCAGCACTACATCGTTGGCAAATACGACGTCGTTCTCTACCGCGACCTCTGCTGTATTTACCAGCGCAACTACCTCCACTGCGACATTTTCAACCCCATCGTTTTCCACCGCGAGCACTGCGGCCTTTACGAGTGCGACTACGGCGACGACTGCATTCACGAGTGCGTTTACCTCGGCGTTCACGAGCACAACGAGCTTTCAAACTTTCTCCGCTGCCTCTGCGCAGAGCTCGACCTGTACTCCTTCCACAGTAACAGTTACAGTTACAGCGTGTGCCTCGACTTGCAATACCCCGGTTACCGTCACAGTGGTGAGTTCAAAACTTCTCCGTTTCAGGTGGTTTCGGGAAATACTAATAACAACCGTTAGACTGCGGCAGCATCGACCGCGACCGCACTTGTCGTCCAGACCGTCAGTGCTGCAGGTTTCAATACTACAACGAGCGCTACGTTCAATTCCGCAATGGTATCAGCAATGGCAACGGCTCTGAGCTTCGGGACAGGAACTGCGGGAACCGCGGGCACCGCGGGCACACTCTCTGGCGGTGCATTTGCAACAGGCAACAACGGCACGTTCACGAAGAAGACGTCTGCTCATGGCCACAAGTTTACCAAGACACCGTCTGCTTTTGACACTTCTACCAAGAAGCCATCTACTACAGAGGTCCCTGCATTGTCGTATCTGTTCTAGTTAGACAGGCGGAGGAAGGCCTGGAGCCTGCTTTGAAGGAATAGAGTCGATTTCTCGCATATTTCCTTTAGTGGGCATGTTCTTGGCTTACCACGGGTTTCTGGGGAGATGTAAATAATTCAGATACGACGAGTGAACGACACCAGTAAATATCTCCCACACAGGACTCTGATTTAGGGTCGACTCACTCTTAGTGCGAGACGTCAAGGAATACAAGCGTGGAGTTTGCAGGCTACTTCGGCTCCTTACAATCATTCATTCACTTTCTTATCACGCGGGTGACAAAACAGCTACGCCTGATTCACTGAACGACTGTAATAAGAACAATTTTTGTTCTTTAGCAACGAGCGAGAGCATCTCTGAAGGCTCGATGAAATATATGCCTGAGCGTATTTATCGAAAAAGCGCACCTTCTGTATATATAAACCATATTAACTACGGAGGATACACCTCCTCATAGTTCGATATTTTGCAGCAACGACTCAACTATTTTGTCGCTTACTTGCTTACTACTTCAATCTTACCTTTATGCTCCATATTCATGCTCGAGAAGCGGCGAAAGTGGGTTCTATCTCAGGTAGTTAAAGGTGTTACCTTTCACCCGATAGTATCCGCAACCATTCACATGAGAGAATTAAGCTTTGACCAAGAACCGCCCACTATTTTGGACCAACACAAGATCTTTTATCTCCTTCTTCTACTCTTTCTTTTCTTCCGTAGCCCACTGTCCTACTCTTAGAGATCAAAAGTCGCAGAACAGGTTCCAAAATATCGGCCCTCGCAGTCGTCTATAGCATCATCCAAGCTACATTCTCCGCGAACTATCAACACAAGCGAAAACATGGCTTCTGAGGATCTATCTTCTAAGCATTCACTTGCGTACACATACGACATCCAAGACTTCCGAGTCGGTAATGTGGAAGATGAGAGACGTCTTCGAGCTCTTGTTGGAGTCCGAATTGGCACCGATACCGATGCTGGAAGGTACGTCTGAGAGTCTGAGAGATTCGATCTTGGGTTGGCAAGCTGGACTTAACATTAACGGATTTTAGTGAAACCCCCAAGTCGAATAATGGCCGCGTCAGTGGCCTCGCTCAACAACTTGCCTCCTTGTCTGTCTCTTCTCCAACCGAAGAAGCCTTGAATGAAAAGATCAATCGGAACCTCGAACAAGTTAGTGGCGCTGGTGTCACTAGGCGCGATCGGATCGCTATCGACGATGCGTCCAATTTCCAAAGACCATTCATAGCCTTCTTCAATGTGACGCGGAGATTTGAGAAGACTTGGGCTGCTGTCGGGGTTGCTGTTCGAATGGCGGCCAAGGAGGTCGCTGCCGCCAAACAGGTTCAATCTCGTAGACCGAAGTGCGTTGTGCTTGTCTCGACGCGCATGGAAGCTGCTGTCCTCTTCTATCAGGCCCTGAACCTTTGCTTCGGTACAGGAATCCGTCCGCGAGCTCTATATGGCACGCAGTCCGAAGACATCGATTGTCCAAGCTACGACAAGCAGCGCAAGCTCCTACTCAATGGCAGCTGCGACCTTCTGATCGTAACCCCTGGACGATTTTTCCAGATGCGTCAGGATGCAAAGTGTAAAGCGGCTCTGGGTGACATTCGATTCGTCTGTCTTGAGGAGGCACAACTCTTTATCTCGGGAATGTGGAACCAGGATAAGAAACCTATTTACGAGCAGGTGCACGAGGGAAAGCTGATACAAGAAACAACATCGATCTTAGCGATCGGATCGGGCCTAATCCACATAGTAAGGAAGGCACTTCGAGATTCTCTGAAGATTGAGAAACGGGGATGGATATCCCGAATCCTTGCTCCAAGTGCGGGTGTACATGCGGCCCAACATGTTCAGCAACACTTCACGAGGATTCAAGATGGCCCCACTCTCTTGAGGCACGCCGTGTCGCTGATCCGCGTAATACTTCTTGGAAGAATGAAGACCATGGTATTCCTGAATTCTTTGGAGACGGCGGACGAGTTCCATCGCGATGTCATCCGCGAATTGGAAGAGGCCGGGGTCAGGGAACCGGGTAGACAAGTTGGCCTGTTGACTCGAACAATGGGTTTACAGCACAACGAGTCGGCCTTCGCAAAATTTTCCCTAGGCTCGGAAATGACCGTTCTTATCGGGACCCACGGCCTCGCAATTTCTCCGTACATCTCGAACGTTACCACTGTCATCCACATAGCCTTACCTTTCTCCTTGGAAGACCATAATATCCGATTGGGCTATGTTTCAGCGGCAACCAAAGAGGCAGCAGGAACATCGCTTGCACTTGTTCAGGAGAAAGACCAGCCGGTATTTAAGAAGATAGCGGAAGATGTTGCTGCTGCTGGGACTGGCTCAAAGGAGGTCATCTTGCGAGCCCTCCGAACTCCCTCTGCATTCGAACCTGTCCCTCAGAAACCTCATCGAGCCAAGAGATATAATCCGAAATCCGATAAGAAGTGCTACGAGTGTGGCAGTTGTAAGTCCCCAGAATAGAGGATGAAGCCAATTCGTCATACAGAAGCTAATATGAGGCAGACGGGCACTTCCGGGTGAATTGTCCGTTGTATTAGAGGTGACGAGATAGAATCAATCTCAAGGAGGAGGTCTGGTGCAAGAAGTATTTTTGCCGGTTCGACGACTTGAGGGAGGGAGCATCACCGCTTGGCCGTTCTCGAAGCTACAGCGCTTTTTTCAATCACCGTCCACGACAAGTTCCAGGCACAGTTTCCGGATAAGACTAGGTTTGGGACGCAAAGGAGGTTGCATATTTTGATTTCGCACCCCGGATAGTGCGGAAGTGAAGGTCCTTTTACGGAGTATCCAACAGTGACTTATGAGGTATTGCGGAAGGAAGGAGAGGTTACGTACCAGGAGAGGTTACGTACCAGGATAGTCACACAAACTAGCACTAAGGTTGTACCAGAGCCGCAAGATATCGAACTAATGGTTCTTGACATTGTGCACTTCGTATATTCAGATATGGCCTCGCTCGTCCGAACCTCAACGTTGGAATGGGTGGAGTTCAGATATTCATCACGTGAAAGCCAAGACTCGTCACTCGGTAGGTACCGGGGAATGACAGTCCGGGCCCGAGCTTTCGCCTCCCATTTTGAAAGCCTAGCAAAATTCTAGAAGTGCCAAAGCGCCTTTCTCCGTCGATTGGCCGAGCTTCAAAAGAATTTCAGTTCTCCCTTTTAACCGCACATCCCCCTCATCCATCAACCGTCAGATACCCGTAGACTCGTACGCGCTGTTTCGACCTCGAATTTCAATAGACCATATTTCGTATACCCTTATAGATTCTCGTAGCGCAGGACAACGCGCCTCCTTTCCATTTTGCACTCAACCCGCGACTCCGGCCGCCATTGGCTCCTAGAAAGAGATGAAAGTTTTTTCGGCTTCAGATGAGTTCGACTACTCGTGGGAAGAAGTTTCCACAGCAAACTGGCGGAAGTACTGCCCTTGGAACGAGAAGACGCCACATGTACTTGCGGTCGACACGCTATCCAGAAATATAGACCCAGAGACTGGAATTGTAAGTTATCACTTGCCCATCGCGCAAGGTGGACAGTTTCTGACCATATCACCTCTACAGCTTCGGACTGAGCGACTGATTACATGTCAACAAACCGCACCCAAATGGCTTGCTCCCTTCGTTGGCGACGGCAGCTCTCATGTCTATGAGGTGTCTTACTGCGATCCAAAGTCGAAGAAAGTCACTATGTGCTCGCAGAACATGACATGGTCTGATCTGATCAGCGTACAAGAAACTGTCGTATACAAACCCTTGGCAGCATCTCCAAACGGAAAGACCCAATTCCACCAGACAGCCAGAATTACAGCTCTATGTGGCGGATGGGATAGAATTAAAGCCAAGGTCGAACAAGCCACCGTCGATAGATTCGCACAAAATGCAGCGAGAGGAAAGGAGGGCTTCGAGATGGTTCTCGAAATGAGCAGGAGAGCGTTCGCCCAGGAGAGAGAAGAACAGGCCATGCAGAAGGCAAGGCTGTGAATCAATGACGGTGGCCAAAGCTATCCTTCCGTTTGGCATCGACGAGTACGACGACTGACGCCTTCACCATAATCGACCATCCAACGATGTTCGACTTCTCATACGGCTTGAATGATATACCCTGATAGACTCTCGTTGCTGCTGCGTTGAAGCGTGTTTTAGGGCGTTTGATGGGTTTAGGGCGTTTTGAATTGGTTTAGAGAAAATCTGGCGCGAGCTTGTATCATCTAGGGGTGGGAAATCTCCTGTCTAATGATACCACCGCTCGTTCTTAGAGAGCATCACCGGGTCGATTGTAATTTTAGATGGCAATAGATTTTAGAAGCACCCTTACTATCCACTACAGGAGATTGCAATATTCTACCAACATTACATGCCTAGAGTTTCTGAAAGAGAGAAACCATTCGCGTAAATTGGCAGTTCATGTCCTTTACTGGGGGTAGGGGTAGGTTTGTATATTCACCCCGGCGCTACGTAGCGCCCGCCAAGAACATTGTTCACGCCCACGTCCAAGTCGCGTTGCTCTGGCGCCCAAGAGCTTCCATCGATCATTTTCCAACCTCCCATTTTACACTCCAACTCTGACAATGAATCCGTCCACTCTACTCAACGACGCATTCGCGGAAAAGCCGATCTTAAAGCGACGACTCGAAGAATGCATGAGTAATTTACTCCCTGATCCCTTGTCGTTTGCCGCGCTCGCTAACGTGTAATTACAGGCGAAAGCCCTCAGTACGCCGACCTCGTGCTCAACATCTCCGCATACGTCCTCGAGCTACGCCAGAATTTCTCTGCTCACGTCCTGACGGCAAACGAACCTGCCAACAAAAAGCGGAAACTCGACGATGCGCCCTCAACACAGACAGCACGAACGGAAGGCTGGGCCGACCCTAGTGCAGAAGCCGCATATACTGCGCCAGATGTGTCTTTCTCGATTCCCCAGCGCAAGAAGCTCGGTCTGCAGATCGTCCGCGGCGTCAACGGCGGCATTAGAGCTATAGACTCGACTGGGAAAGTTGAGTTCGGTGTCGGTTGGAAAGATATCGAGCAAGTGTTCTGCCTTCCAGTTCCCGAAAAGCAGAAGCGTGCGTGGAACTACGTCGTCATTCCGCGCGGGAACGACGGGATCAATGCACCTCAGTCGGGCGCGAACATCCCAGAGCAGATAGTATGGACATATCAGGAGCTTTCTCCAAAAGAGGCTGCGGCGAATTCGGCGCCCCTGGAACCAGATCATACTGCTGGGCTGCTGGACCAACATTTATCTCCACTGGGAAAGTCTGTCATTATGCCGGAAGAGAAAGAGTTTGCGAGCGCAGTGCCCCAGAGTCATCGGAAGGGAGAGAAGGCATATCACGTCAAGGCATTCAGGGGCAGCAAAGAAGGCTATTTGTTCTTGTTGCCAACAGGAATATTGTGGGCGTTCAAGAAGCCATTGACGTTCTTTGGGTTTCCAAGTGTTGGGAGTATCAGCTACACGAGTGTGCTTCAGAGGACGTTCAATTTGGTCGTATCAACAAATCCAACCCAAGGGTCAGGAGAACAAGAAATAGAGTTTGGCATGCTGGATCAGGCGGACTTTGCGGGCATAGATGCTTATGTCAAGGCTCATGGGCTGAACGATGCAAGTTTGGCAAAGCAGAGGGCAGCAAAGATTTATGGTGTCAACACTGATAAGTCGAAGAAGGCAGACGCCGAAGCGAATGGTACTGCTGATGCGAACGGCGAAGCGGCAGTCCAGGGAGGAGATGAGGAGATGACGGAGCTGCAGAAAGCCGAGCAGCAATTGGAGGACGAGGAGGACGAGGAGGAGGAAGATTATGATCCAGGCAGCGAGGGTGAAAGTGAGGGCGAGGGAGGAAGTAGCGAAGAAGATGATTATGGGCCGGGGGAAGAAGTCGAAGGAGATGAAGAGGTCGAAGGAGAGGATGGGGAGGAGGGTGAAGAGGAAGAGTATGATGAAGATGAAGAAGTAGAAGAAGCTGAGCTTGATGAACCCCCGGCGCAGCAGAGCCATTCGGGATTTCCCACAGTCAACGGCCGGGGACATGGCCGTGAAGAACCGGATGAACCTGAAGATGGGTTTTTGTAAAGCTGAGAAGCACAAGGTCTGGAGGTCTTTTTGCTTCTGTGGTTCCTAGATGAGGGCTACGGCGGAAACTCCAAGTCGGACAGTGTGTCTCCTCTCCACGTACTTTTCCAATATTTGTTCAGCGGTCAGGAAGCTTGGAAAGAATACGATGTGCATAAGAGCAACAGGGGTTATAACAATAGGACCGTTGCTAGATGATACATGTCGAATGAACTCTTAGTTACTGACGCGAAAGGATCCGGATCACATCCACAAAAGCGGACGAGAAAGAGACGCCAGTCCCCTTGGCTATGCCAGAGTTCCCTGCGTCGCCTTCCCCGACTAAGTCAACACTAGATACACACTGCAGGATTTAGCAGCTGCATCACCTTGGCCAATGATCGCTAGAACCTTCGCGGAAGCGCTCATGAGGTCCGACTTGCCCTAGTCGAGCCCTTGGTGTGGCGCTGGAGCAGCCACGGCACGATGCAGCTGCTGGAGAGGCGCGCCATGTCTATTCGGAAACTCACAGCGAGGAGCTGCTTTCTCCTCGCAGTTTGCAGGATCCTTGACATCATAGGGTGACCACTGTGATACACCATGGAAAGCCTTCGTATGCGAGTAGCCGTGGATGATGCGGCATCCTTGCAGTCAGATTTGACATGGCGGCGTTCTCTCAAGACCTGGAGCTGCAAGTTCCCGCTAATGCAGAGACGAGCGGCAGAACACAGCCCAAGATTGGTGGATGCGTATGTGCGCTTATCGCGCTATTCATGCGGTGTAACGAATGGGATAACACCATGCACGAGTTGCGGCAAAGACCTTTCGAACAAGGAGTCCCTTTCATTTCGAAATAGTAACGAGCCCTAGATTCCAAATCGTCGGTATCCTCCCCACCCTATCAAAACGGAGTGGTTATTGTGATTGCGTTGACCGCCTCAGCTCAGGCAAGCCACGACACATTCAGTCTCAAGTATTTGTGGAGAGCCGAACTCGATCCGCTACCATCCACCAAATCCGCGAAGAAATATGGACCAAACTTTCCTTCTGCAGCATCCTGCTGAACACGGTAGAGGGCGATATGGTCGTCGCAGACGAAGAAGTATGGCTCGAAATCTGTCCTGTAGACAAGGAGGGTTCCCGCGGCTTCGTTTGCAGCGACGTGGATCGCATCTTCATCTGCTGCTGACGATCGAACAATTCCAGTCATCATGACTCTGCCATCGAACCGCCGTCGGAGGATGATAGAAGGACGAAGTAGCTGCTGCTCAGCCGCTTTATGTTCATCGTCTTCTCCTTGGGCTCGGTAGATGGCAACCTCCAACTCCTCTGAAACTTGGTCACGCAATTGCTGTGCCCAGTATTCCAGTCGATCCTCGACTTCCCTGGCGGTTGGCTGCTCTCCCAACATGGGCGCTGTGGGTTGGTGAGAAGGGTTGTTCTCTGCGTGTCCCTCTGCCATGTTGTATGAACCTGAAGGGAAACCGTTAGCGAGACCGGAATGTGGCGCTGCGATGCCTTACCAACAACGGCTCAATGCGTAATGATAGCTTTGTTGGAGTCCAAAGTTGATGTTTCCTATTTGATATAACAGTAGCCCAAGATCAAAATCCACAGGTTCCTCATGGACAGAGCTGCAGAGCATGACTTTATACCATTAAAGCAAAGTTGGAAAGTAACACAAGAAGGAAGATGTAGGCACGTAGCCGACTAATTCTGGAGACAAACGAAAAGGGCGACAAGAAGGTAGCTGCTTAGTTGCACAAGCGTGTCTTTGTTGAAGCCGTATCTCCATGCATTCCCTTTAGTGGCTGCCACTTGGAGGTGCAGAAGAGCACGGAAACATGCCGGAAACCAGATGACGGTGAGAATGGGCCGGCGACTGAAGTGAGCAGAGATGGCATAGATTAGATGTGACTGCTCACCTCTCTCCAAGAAGACGGAATGGCAAAACTACCTACCTAGCCGATGGGGGAAACATCTTGTCCGATGAGACGGCTTGGAACACATCCAATACTTCACAAGACCAACGTGTTGGGCCCCGAGCCTAGCGATGTGTGAGTCGGCAGCCGTTCTCGTTCAAGCCAAGCCAAGCATGCGCAGGAACTGTGGAGTGTAGGATTCGAGTCTGCCAAGTAGACGGTTCATTTGAAGGCGGACTGCAAGGGAGACGGGACACGGTGCTTCCCAGACATACCATCGATAGATTTGGCGCAGAATTGGAAGGCTTCCCTTTCGACAGTTTTGGGCATCATCTGCCTGAGCGGTATTACAGCCAGCCTCTAGAATGGTCCATATGCAAGGCGAAAAGGGCTCGTTGTCCATATTCGCCGCTCTGCGGATGGTTGCGAGATTTCATGTATGACGGTGGACTGACGTCGCAACACTTTTTTCATCATCTTTTGGCAGCGAATTATTGAGTGCCAGGTGGTGCTCAGCATATAGCTTAAACGCCGAAGCAGTGAATGTATAAGGAGATGTAGAAACTATTAGAAGAATTGGAAGGTGCTTTGTACAGAGGCAAACGATCTCGATGAGAGGTGAAGGAGAAAGTTACGGCTAGGACAACCTCAAACTAGTCTATTTTTGGATCGCAGATTCATCTGATAAATTTCGGCGCTGTGTCCCAGACATTTTGCAGAGTCGAATGACTGGAGCATTGCGCTCTTAGAGGTGTGGGTAGTCCAGGTCGAAATCAAAACTGGGATTTAAAGGTTGTGCAATTGGTAAACGTGTACATGAATAATACTCTCTATGTGAGGTGTGGTAAGTAGTTGAAATGCTGCGCGAAGAACGAGAAACAGCCCCAATGCAGATATGAATCACTATGCAAATAGCAAAAATAACCTCGATTCCCACTCAACTGCTCTTTTTCAAACGGTCTATACACTCTAACAGTTCAATTCCAACAGTGTCTCTCACAAATGGGCGCACGTTTACATAGTCGTAGGGTTAGGGTTAGGGTTCATGATAAAAGCTCTCGCTCTCTTCGAAATGATTACTCGCCATACCATCGAACATGCATAATCTTCTCGGAGAGCGTTATGCTGAACGACTACCATGTCCAAGGGCAAACCCATTTTCACAGTTGGCTCGCCGTACACGGCACCATCTTGGTAAGATATCATATCGTGCATCTTCCGCCTCCGCTAACTCTGCCGAAGGCCGCACTTGAAGCCTGATGAACAAGGAGCGATCGTAGATTTGCTTTGCAGGTTAGTGGATATTCCCTCTACTTAAATGTATAGTCGTAATATATTGATAAGACGTTTCACTTCTTCTCAAGAATCCAATATTTACATGACACTGGCACTGGTGGTGAATAGTGCTAACATGCATCAGCGTCCTCTCCCCAATTGGTCACCACAGAGTCACCAACACGCACCCTTCGAAGGGGAAACGTCAGAAGAAGCGCAAAAGGGACTCAGCATCAGATGAAAGCATACCCGATGCAAACTTAACGGAAACACGAGAGCCCGGTATCGCAAATTTTGTGACCGTCGGGCTCAATTCTACATCAAGACATCTTGAAGCTCTCTCTGCTCCTCTCAAGGATCAGACCAAGCAGACTAGCGAAGTTGTGCAATCTGAATACCGACCGCCCTTGAGCGCCATATTTCTTCCCAAGGCTCGCAACGATATGATATACGCTCACCTGCCGCTCTTGGCGCAAACTGCCTCCTCCGCTCAAAATCTGCCGGCACATTCTGCAACTAGACTCGTGCCACTCGACTCAAAGCACGAGCAGAAACTTGCCTCTTCTCTTGGTCTACCCAGAGCTGGCGTGGTTGGCCTCATGGAAGGTGCTCCCGGGACCGATGCGTTGATAGAGTATGTCCGCAGCAAGGTTGAGCCGATCGATGTGCCATGGCTTAGAGAAGCTGCGGAAGCAAAGTATATGGGGCTAAAAGTGGATGCGGTGGAGGTCAAGAAAGGTTGAATACCATCCTGCCGGTCATTCATGCGCCCTGATACCAGATGGATGATTGGCCCTTCATGCAAGCCACTGCAGCTCCCGGGTCACGCGACAAGTGGGCTTGATAGGAGCAGTTCAGACATCGAATCGCTTCTGGAGTGGCTCTGTGGTGATATGCGTCGGCATGGAAGAAAGGGCCGTACAGAGTATTTAATCCGAGGACGAGCAAGGACGGAGAGTTCTTGAGCTTTACGACTCGTCGCATTGCCTACACTTCTTAACCGTTCAAGATGCAATGCAACGCAATGCCAGTTCGTCATGTCCTCGTAAATGCAGCAAATCTCAACGCTTGCCTTTCTTTCCCTTCTTCTTCTGCCCACCTCCACCTCCGCCGCCTCCGCCACCACTGCTCGGTGCGGGCTTCGCCTCCTCCACAATCCCACCTTGGGTTCCACCTGCCATCCTTCCTTTTCCTTTTCTCCCTTTGGGCCGATAGTAGCTCCTGTCCCTCATCGGCAGCCACCGTTCTGGATCCATGTCCTTCCCCTCCACAAAATCCTTCGGTGTCCTTTTCGCCGTCAACTTGCGCTTCTTCTTCACAGGTTCTTCCCTTTTGCCCTCCTTTGCGGCCTTCTCCGCCGGGCGCTTGACTGCTACGTTGGATGGGAGCGGTAAGGCAGCAACTCCAGCATTTTCCAACGCGGCAGCGTCAATTCCGGCAACGAGACGAGAAGCAGCCGGTAGAGCATCAGCCTCGGAGCCATCAGAGCCTGACGGGTGAGAAGCTATCATGCCTGCGAGTGCGGCTGGATCGGACGGTTGTGTATCATGTAGTTCTGTAAAGATCGCTCTTGAAGCTTCAATGTCCGTGGCATTGGCGCTGTTGAGCAGTTCCGTACCAGCGGCTTTCAGAAGCGATAGAACGCCACTTGAACCACCTTTGTCCGACCTTGATTTGAACTTCTCTCGCCAGTAAGCCGCTGCTTTCGCAAGCTCCTGTTTCACGTGCGCACGTCGTGACTGCGATGAATACAGTGATACCAACGTCCCTACCAGACCAGGTGCGAAGCGCACGTCCTGATCAGCTGGAGTGGACGACTGCTCGAGGCGCGAAAGGAATGACTCCAGCAGGCTAATCGCAGATCCATGGTTGTTTGTGAGGACGTAGAGTTGAACCACCATAAGGAGAAGACCAATATCGTTCGATCGCTTCTCAAGCAGTGGCAATATGGCCTTGATCCCGGCTTTTCCAGTGGCACCTTCGGCAGTCGCTGCTGCGTTGATGACGGATATAGAATTTATGGCTGGAGATATGGTGGCCGAGGGATTTGTTGAGAGGTAGTTGCTGGTTGATTTGGCGACGCCGTTAAGCTTTAGAGAGAGAAGGTCAAGGACGTAGCTATCCTGTTTGAGAACCAGAGATTGGTAGTCGAACGGCTGATCAGACTTTGGGAAATTCGGCACTGAATGGAAGAGGCGGTGCGATAGATATGGATTTGCTGGGGAAATGGACGTTGTAAGGCCATTTACTTGCGCGATGTGTCTCGTAGAAATATCGGGAATGCTGGAGCAAAATCAGTATATCATTACCCAAGAACCGCGGTGACATACTCAGATGAAGAAATCTCTGATGACAGTTTCTCTGCCTCCTCCAGCCTGCCCTGTCTGACGAGAACGAAGACATGTTGAACCATAATCGGCAGTAGCTCAGCCTTCTTTTCTTCGTCTGACAGCTCATCCGAGGCATTGCATAAATCTTTCGCCCTCCGCAGTAGCACTTCCCCTTGCGCCAGCTCTCCCCTCGCAATACTTCCACACGCCGCATTATACGCTGTCTCGAACGCCTCCAGATCCTCCCTTCCAGGCTTCTTCTGCGTCACCAAGTGGCCTTGGCCCTTCCACTCCAATTGTGCGTCTACAGCGCCACTATTGATCCTAAGATCATTCTCTTCATGCTGTGCCTCTCTTATTCTGTTCCTCAGTTCCACATAAACCTGCTTCGCCTGCTCGAACTCTTCAAGACGGTAGGACGTTTGTGCCAACACATAAAGCAGGCCTCTGTCGCCTGTCTCAAGGCCTTCCCGCGCGACGTTGATAGCATCCTCCCAGTTCCCAGACTTGTACAGCGCATATGCCCATTCAATCTGTGAAGCCTCCTTCAGCTTATCGCCACCCTCTTCGAGCGCACGCAGTGCATCGTCGAATCTGTCAAGTTTGAGGAGCGCGACGACGCGGACATGCTGAGCTTGAAGATCGGACTTGGACTTCCGTAGCGATGCATTGGCAGCTTTCAGAATCTCTTCGTGATCGACGATATCAGCGTGTGCGAGGAGGGAGGACAGGGTCGGTGCGCCAGATGACATGGTGGATGGAGCACGCGATATGAAAATCGCCGAGACGAAGGAGGAGAACACAGGATGTGTAGACAGACTGCCTATCTCGGTGCCATGGAGGGAATAAGATGACCTCCTATGAGTTACAGGTGCTAGGAGCTGATGAAGGGGTTAGTATTCTTCTTGTTTGGTCGCATCGAAAGCGTGACGTTCGAATTTCTGTGGTTTGTGTGGGGTTTGAACGTCGCTGGTGGAAGATCAAAGTTTTCTCTGTGGGACATTTTCCTTAAAGTTCACTACAAACATGAAATTAATTTTCCAACTAATATTTCAATCGCATCACTATAGAGATCAGCATTCATTAGAAGGAAAGCTTGGAGATTTGGATTCAAATATCTCATTTTTGTGCGAATAAACTGCTTCAGAACGTCAAATCCAGACCCGTTCTAGCTGAACTCAATTGATTGGCTCACTACAGTATTAGAAACTTAATCACTAAACCCGCTGAACGCCTCTAATAGGGAAATACACATTTTGGATCTGACTTACATATCCATTTTGCCCCGCTCGTGGGCCTTTCGGGATGTCGTGATCGCCAGCTTCATCCGAATTTGTAATCATCGCCGTTTTCATATATGCCTCGTGAGTATAAGAAAGAAGTCTCCTTGCTACAGAACAAGCCTATTAGTGTCCATTGACATACCTCAATCTTCGATTAGCAGAAATACCATGGCGGAGTCAAAGCAATTGCATCTAACCGCGTTCATGCGGCCGGTGAGCTTGCATACTGGAGCTTGGAGGATGCCGAACGCGTACGCCGATGGAAATTTCAACCTCTCCCATCTCAAAGAGTTTATAAAGAAACTGGAAGAGGCCAAATTCGATGCGTTCTTCATGGCCGATCACCTTGCTGTCCTGAACATGCCCGTCGAGGCTCTTAAGCGGAGCCACACCACGACTTCTTTCGAGCCATTTACGCTACTCTCTGCCCTCTCTCAAGTCACGGAGAGAATTGGATTGGCCGCAACGGCCTCTAGTACTTACGATTTCCCTTATCACGTCGCTCGTCGTTTTGCCTCACTGGATCATATCAGCAATGGGCGGGCGGCATGGAACATTGTCACCACCGGCAACCCGGAATCCTCGAAGAACTTTGGCTTCGATGAGCATATGGAGCACGGCGATCGCTATAAGCGGGCTCGAGAATTCTATGATGTGGTTACCGGCCTATGGGACAGTTTTGCTGACGATGCCTTCGTACGTGATCAAGAGAGCGGCATCTACATGGACCCGGAGAAGATGCATGTGCTGGATCACAAGGGCGACGACCTCAAGGTACGCGGGCCGCTAAATATCGCACGCCCTGTTCAAGGCTGGCCCGTTATTGTTCAGGCTGGTCAATCCGAACCTGGCAAGCAGCTGGCAGCGGAAACGGCCGAGGCGGTATTCTGCTCGCCGAAAGATATGGAAGGCGCAAAAGCTCTGTATGCAGATATCAAGGGACGCGCTGTCGCTGCTGGTCGCGATCCCAATCATTTGAAGATTCTGCCTGCTGCGCTCATCGTCGTTGGCGATAGTATCGAGGATGCTCAGGCGAAGCGCCTCAAAGTCGACAGCCTGGTTCACTATGACAGCGCCATTGCCTCACTGTCGATTGCGCTTGGGACTGATGCATCAAAATTCGACCCAGATGAGCTGCTCCCAACAGATATACCCGACACAAACGCATCCAAGACTGGTCGCGCTGGAGTTCTGAGGGTTGCCGAGAAGGAAAAGCTGACTGTGCGGCAACTTGCACAACGCTGGGGCGGTTATTCCGGGCTAGCATTCGTGGGCTCACCGGAGACAATCGCTGACGAAATGGCTACTTGGCTGGCCGAGGAGGCATGCGATGGGTTTACTGTCACCTTCCCATTCCTGCCGCAAGGCTTGGATGGTGTTGTGTATCGCTTGGTACCAGAGTTGCAGCGCCGTGGTCTCTTTCGTCGCGATTATGAAGGTACGACCTTGCGGGAACACCTTGGTCTTCCGCGGCCGGAGAACCGATTCTACCCCAAGGAGACCAAGGAAACCAAGGAGATAACCGAGACGAAGGAGACGAAGAAAGAGAATGGTGTGAACGGAAATGGCGTCACGCCACCTGCGAAGAAGAGAAAAACTCGTCATTCATGAATTTCATACCAGATCTGCCGTCTCGGCTCAATGGCATTTAGTATTGCCAACGTGATCTCTAGTAATGAAGTGTATACCCGCATGGTGCTCGGGACTCGGGAGTTGGGAAGGACATCGGAATATTTTTGTTGGGTAATTGTTGGTCTATGTAATGTCTCTGAGAAGATTCTCTGGGTTTCGGAATCAAAAGGTTCGTAGCTTTTGGTAGATGAATTCGATATATAGAGATCTGAGGTTGCGTCCGACTCAAAGTACCTTCAAGACAGAGGAACACTCAGTTCAGAGATGCAATCGATCAAACGACTCCACAATGTGATTATGTGAAGGAGCCACTTTCCCGCGAGCGAACGGCCCGCAGAGCCACTCTATAAGATTCGCCTTCAGCACTTCTAAGAAGCTCCCGCATATTAGTGAGTTTACATTTGAGGTTATCATAGAGTAGCTTATAAGGTCTGCCTTAAAAGATTTGTTTCTTGTTATCGCTGAAAAGAGAAGCTGGTAGAGGTCTCATACGCCTATGAAAAACTAGCTCTTTCGTACGGCTAGGCTTTGGCTGCAGTAGCCGGCTGCAGGGGATAGCTTCTTCTCAAATCGACAGTCATGCAGGATGAACTTGCCGGAAATGGTAGAGTCGTTCAAGCAATTGCACAGAGATGATTTCATTTCATTGCCGTTCCAGGTGCTCGGAGAATGTGGATCTGCAACATAGCTGTAGGTATCATGGAGCCCCGACAACCAGGACCAGTCTAGATCTCCTCGAGACGCACGCTGCGATGCAGAACAGGGCAGCAAAGGGGAGGATAGGTTAGAAGTTTCCGCTTGGCCGAAGTAGTCGCGAGTAATGTACGAATGATGAGAATGGCCAGATCTTGAAAATAACAACCCCGCAAGAGTCAGCGAAGCTCTCACTGGCTTGAGCTTATGATTCGGCCTGGGACCCATCCTCAGACTGGGGATGGGAAGCACACAGCCAGGTGCATGTGTGGTAGAGTGCAAGCTTCATTAGTGGCCCATAGACGCGGAACGGGTTTGACAGTAAGGCGACTAATGAATCATAGCTGAATAAACAATATTGCGGCTTGGCAGGAGAAGTGAACTTCAGCAGAGATATTTAAATGAACATCAAAAAATGATTTCGTTTTCATTGCATAAATCTAAAGAACGGAACGGAGAGACGTGGCCGTTGCAATATGCAGAGAAGAAAATTGTGCAAGCTCAACACACTGCTTGGAAGATGGATCTCTCGCTCGCAGTACACTGCCTCGAGTGTCAGCAAAGGCTTGTCACCTGCGATTTGTAGAACTCTATTGTGTGACAGCCTTGTCGCCAAAGGTTTTCCTTGCACCGTTCTCGGAGCAGGGGATGGAGGGCTGAATACCTAGGCATCGAGCACACACAGGATCGTATGCTTCGGCAGATAGTTTTGCTGGATGTCCGACTGCGATGATGGCATCGACGCTACTAACAAGGGTTTCCGCTACAATCCGGGGCTCCACGATCCAAGATATTGGCACCAGACTGTTGGAGAGAGGTGCTGTGCCTCACGGCTGAAAACGCCAAAGCTCTCGGAACTTACCGTTCGGGACGCTATATCCAGCTCTACCAGGCAAGGAAGGCGAGCTTTCACTCTCGTTAATGATTCAGTGAAGGATTCATCAGCAGTTATGTACGTGAATTTATACGAGTGAAAGCGAGCCAGTTGAGCACAAATTCCGCGCTTGAGCGACTCATTTAACCCCCTATCCGACGGAAAAGAAGCATTGTTTGAATCGCTGGCGGCGGGACGACGCCCTCAGCCGCAGCCACCGGCTTGCTCCTTGCATCAAGTCGCGCGGCCGTCACAGCATGGGTGCGTTGTCTCGGGGCTCCCGGCCAAATTTAAGGTGTTCGCTTGAGTCGTGTTCTGGGCCCATGGGGTGCCGCCGTCGTGTGTGGGGAATCGAGGATAACGTTCTCCAGCTGTGCTGAACAACACCACAGATGGCGGCGCAAGAAATATATAGAAAAGCAGGCTTGGTTGCGCACGCGCCTACTAAGAGTCTGTTGCAGAGGTCATGAATCAGTGGTGAATATTATTGTCTCCTTAATAGTTGTCTCCTCCTCCTGTACCATCTCTTCGTCTCTTTTGGTCTCGTGTGGTTGAGCCCTTTTACCTTCTCCTTGATCACGGGTTCTCACCGCCAACTTCGTTCCCCCAACAAACATGTCGGCCAACGAAAAGGAAGCGCATCCGGTGGAAACCCACGAGCACCAGATGGATCACGAGGTGGTGCACGTCGTCAAGACGGTGCATGCCGATGGCGTAACAGATCTCGTGGATGCCAAAGCAGTCGGTGGCGATGTGAAGGACATGCCAAAAGGTTATTACTACAGCCCGCAGTTTATTGGCACGGTTTTAGCACAATGTGTTGCTAGTATATGTGCATATCTTGGTTGGGTATTGCCTGCCAACACGCTGTAAGCATCTAGCAGAGATTAAACGCTATCGACGCGCGCTAATCCATCAAACAGCTCCCTCATCAACGAGGATATTGGTCCATCAGCGAATCTTAATTGGGTAGCAACAGCGTGGACTCTCGGCAGCGCCGTTGGCTTTCTCCTCGTTGGACGTATTTCAGACATCTTCGGCCGCAAATGGATGGTCATGGGCACTCAGGTGCTCTGCCTCATCGGCATGATCATGGGGGCAACCGCGAAGAGCATCAACGTCCTCATTGGTGCCGAACTCCTTAACGGTCTCTCTGCAGCCGCGCAGCTGAGTTTCGGCATTGTTCTTGGCGAGATCGTACCGAACTCCGCAAGAGGACCAATTGTCACGATTGTCTTTTTGAGCAGTCTTCCATTTGCCGTCTTCGGGCCCGTGATCGCGAGATCATTCATCTTACAGACCGCTGCTGGTTGGCGCTGGAGCTTCTATCTAGGCATCATCTTCGACATTATTGCACTCGCGCTATATGCTTTCTTTTACCACCCGCCTCGATACTCCCAATTGCACGTCCACGGCAAGACGGTCTGGGAACAATTCAAGGCGCTTGACTTTGGTGGAATTTTCTTGTTCTGCGCCGGTATGGCGCTTTTTCTTATCGGTCTATCTTGGGGAGGTACGGCGTACCCATGGGCCTCCGCTCATGTGGTCTCAACAATTGTCATTGGTGGCATGACACTTGTGGCCTTCGTCCTCTATGGTAAGCTCACCTTTCACGAGAAGGGCGAAAGATCTAATATTAACTTCTTCTCAGAGGCCTATGTTGTGAAAGGCCAGGCGCTCATGCCACCTCGCCTTTTCAAGAATATCGGTTTCGACGCCATCGTTATTATCGCAGCAGTCGGCGCGATGATATACTACAGCATGACGGTGCTGTGGCCCACCATCATCAGCACTCTCTACACGAGCGACATCATGGAGATTGGCTGGCAGTCATCCGTCGTCGGTGGCGGCGTTCTGCTCGGCCAGTGCATGAGCGGCTTCGCCATCTCATACGTTCCAAAAGTCAAGATTCAGACAATCATAGCAGGAGTGCTAGCTGCTGTCTTCGTGGGCGCGCTCGCTTCTATTGATGTAACACGCCACGCAGCAACGATCGCCTTGGGAGTTCTCGGATGCGTGGCTATCGGTTACGTCGACAACATCTCCTTCCCCGGCGTTACGCTTGTGTGGGAACCGCAGGACATCGGTCTTGCAACCGGCGTCATGGGCTCGATCCGCGCTGTTGGCGGCGCAGTGGCTCAAGCACTCTACGTCTCCATCCTCACAAATAAAGTCGCACATTACATGCCCGAATACATCTCGCCAGCTGCCGTCTCTGCTGGACTACCCGAATCGTCGCTTCCTGCGCTATTCACAGCTATTGCAGCCGGTACAGGCAATTTCAGCAGCGTGCCAGGCTTCAATGCCGCTGTTGGTGCGGCGGTGGGCGAGCAGCTGAAGCATGCCTACAGAGACAGCTTCAGAATTGTGTTTTATACCACCATTCCATTCAGCGTGCTGCTCATCATTGGTGCGTGCTTTGTGCCGAACATGGAGAAATATCTTAGCGGCAATGTGGCGAAGAGGTTACAGAAGATGGGAAGCAAGGATGGAGAAGCAAAGGGTGCCCAATCGCTGAAGGAAATTGAGATGGTGTAATTATATGTATCGGCTTTTCAGTTTGCGATCACTCAATCTATATGATATTTATGAGACACATCCCAGTATCAGAGTATCATGCTGACTCTAAATTCTGCGCCTCTGCCAGACTGGTGGACTCTCTCCTTCCTGGACTTCTGTATACGGTATTTGTGTATATGATCAGCCTGAAGGTCTACCCTCTACTCATATTATTCTCTACAGGTGGTAACATATGATTCTCGTGCGTGAGAGAGTGAGGGTAATTAGATAGCGCCTTCGCTTTCCGAATTTTCGAGGCGCTCTGTCAGGAGGTGCTCGTAGCGTCACTAGTGCGAGGACGTGCACTCGTATACATTCCTTCCCTTGAGATTCTAGATGATCTCACAGCAGGTCTGTGGCTTAAAGAGCTCACCTCTATCTGCACCACTCTTCAACGACCGTATGTCTATGCACGTCGACATGATGTTCAAGAGACAGATCAAGAAGATTATTCAAATGACGTCGTACATTCAAAAGAGTGCCATGCAGTTTGGTGGCGATGCTACTGCCCTGGGGTGGTTCAGAGGACTAGAAGTCACGAAAAAGGTCCATCTGTTCAGCTTCCTGCACAGCTCCGCTAACCGCTCCAGATCAAACATCTCACCAATCGGCACACCCCATCCAGCCAGCAAGATATGGTGCATGGTCCAATCGTTGTCGCGGTTCGGTCGAACTTCGAAACTGACCCCGTCGCCTGCCACCGCCACGATATGGTTATCCCACATGAAGCGTGTCACCGCCTCGCTCTGGATGAGTCCGCTGTGCGCATGCTTCTCCACTTTCGTGTTTGTCCGGTACTGCTCCTTCTCCTTCATCGAGAGAGAGTCCCACGTCTTAGTAAAGCCGCAGCGTAAGAAGAAGATGTCACCGGGCTTGAATTCAATCTTGCACTGCTTCGCAATTTCCAGAACCTCCTCGAGCGTAATTGCGGTGCCGTCCATACCATTGACCTCGAGGCCCTTTTGCTCGGCGTAAGAGACGTAGTCGATTAGGAACCCCCGAGCTGCAATTCCATCCTGCGCCCAGTGTCCGACGCCAATCCGGTCGTTCTTAAGATCCGTGATTTCGTCCCCAGTGGTGCCTCCGTACCATTTTTGCTTGCCATCTGATTGTTTTGCGCTAAAATGGCGGAAACCATCCCATTGAGAGCTGGCCTGGGGATTGAAGCGCCAGATATCGTCCCATGCGATTCCTTCAAAGTTTGGAATTGACACTATCTCATGTTCACCTGAAATGATGGGCGAAATGGTCAGCGTGCACTTCAAAGGCCCAGAAGGATTATACCCATCAGCCTGGCATACATTGGAATCGATTGAACCCTGCATTGATCGTTAGAGTGAGGGCACATATCGTTCAAGGACAGGACTGCACACCCGGTGTCTCCAGCTTGGTCATGTCCCAGTTCAAGCAAACTCGCTCGCCAGTCTGCACTTCTGACTTGACTACTTCTGCCACATGAGCTGGAGTCAGATACCTGAGCATTCCAAGACCTTCATCTCTGCTGCCTGGCTTCGCTGGCCAGAACTGTCTCTTGTTCTTTAGCTCGTCGAACTTTGGCAGGTCAGCAAAGGACATGGCTGCAATTACTCTAAGGTTGTCAGCCTATTGGTAGCTAGTTTAGATAATTGCTGGTTGTATATCGTATTGTGTTCGACCAATCTTAAGGGGCTTAGACCGCGCTCTTTGAAGAAAGAGAGGTACCGAGTCCCACAAGATATGCTGTACGTCAGAATTCTTAGATAGTTGCCCAGCAGCATCTAAGAGATCCGAGGAGAATATGTCATGAGCAATGAGGGGATACATGCAAAAGTCCGCGGATACTGGCTGGATATTGACTTAACCGCGGTAATGACATAGCTAGTTGCCCGAGCATTCAGGATGCCACTCCTTTCCCATTACCTCATGGACTGACGGATACTAGCTATTCTGGTCCTCTCGCATGCTATTTACGCGGCCGGTGCAGTTCAAGAATCGCAATCAACCTGCAAGAGTAGCACGAGCTCTGGTGGACCCTGATCGATGATATGAGATAGCCGACATTGTTTCCGCCATATTTATACCATCAGTGCATTGATCGTTGAGCAAGACCCGTCTGGTGCGACATTTAGAATCGATCGTTTCGACAATTCAAGGATGAGTTCGATTCAGCAAAATGGTCACCATGACGAACGGGGCACCCGCCCTGTCCGTATTGCAAACTGCTCTGGAGGACAAATGGAGCCGGGGTGGCAGATGCGAAAACAAGCCAGTTTGGGCAACGTCGACTTTATCACTGGTGATTGGCTTGCGGAGAACAATATCGCGCAGGAAGCAGCGGCCATGGAGGCTGGGACTGGAGAAGGCTTCAAAAAGAATGCCTGGGAGGCTCTCCAATTGAGCATGGAGGTGATCAATCAGAAACGCATCAAAGTGGTCATCAATGGCGGAGGACTCAGTCCGCAGAATCTTGCAAAGCGGTGTCAGGAGCTCATCGACAAGAACAACTACAACCTGACTGTCGCGTTTGTGTCTGGCGACAACATGGTGGGTCAAGTCCGATCCTCGCTGAAGGAGCGTGGGAGCCTGCCAAAATCCTTCCAAGACATCAACAACAACGCCCACAAGGACACGAATTTCAAACCCGAGGACGTGCTTGCGTGTACTGCGTACATCGGCGCTCGAGGCATCGTGAAGGGCCTCGAAGCGGGCGCGGATCTGATCCTTTGCGGCCGCGTCGCCGATGCATCTCCCGTTATCGGGGCTTGTATGTGGTGGTGGGGCTGGTCAGACACCGATTACAACCGGTTGGCGGGTGCCTTCTTGACAGGCCATCTCCTCGAGTGTTCCGGATACATCACCGGATCCAACTACTCCGGCTTCCATCGCTTCCCTCTCGAACGTTTTGTCGATGTCGGATTTCCCATTGGCGAGATCGAACGGGATGGATCATGCATCATCACCAAGCACGAAGGTACAAACGGCATGGTGACAGAAGATACAGTGAAGTGCCAGTTTCTCTATGAAATCCAAGGAAACGTATATTTGAACAGCGATGTCACGGCCCTGCTCGACAATGTCCAAGTGCGCCAGGTGTCGAAGGACCGCGTGCATTTTTCTGGCATGGCTGGACGGCCTCCTCCACCAACTACAAAATTAGCAATATTCTATAAAGGTGGTTGGGAATCTCAGAACTTGAGCAATGCTGCTGGCTATGCGACACGGAAGAAATATCTATTGTATGAGATGCAGGTGCGAGCTCGTCTCGCAGAACAAGGTTTAAACGAGGCATTTGATTGCTTAGAATTCCAAGTGTGAGTGATATGCAAATCGACGGATGGGATCTTCAGGGACTGACATTGAACTTGCACAACAGTGTTGGCACGCCAAAGGAAAATCCGACCTACCAATTGGAGAGCACAACCTACTTTCGCATCTACGCGCAGGCCGCCACTCCAGAGCCCTTAGCTGCGCTGAAGCTCCTGTTAGCTGATGAGACCATGCAGCATTTCTCAGGTACAGTCTGATCACTTTCTCAAAATCCAAGAGGAACAGCAGACTGATAAGAGTACCTTAGGCCTCCATTGGTCGCAAGATCTTCGAACGGCGGATCCTAAATCGTTCTACGTCTACTACCCAGCCCTCGTCTCTCAGGACGAAATCAAAGAAGCAGTCCATCTCCTCGGTCCGGGTGGCAAAACAGTAAAATCCATTGAATGTACTCGGCCTCCCGCATACGAAAAAATGGGAGAGCGTGAATCCTATGATCCAGTCGATGCGGCGCCTCTGGACTCATTTGGACCTACTGTCCGCATGCCGCTAGGAAACATCGTTCTCGGAAGATCTGGCGACAAGGGTTCCAATATCAACTGTGGCTTGTTCGTACATCGTCCCGAGATTTGGGAGTGGTTCAGGAGCTTTATGACTCTGGACAGGATGAAGAGTCTCATTGGTGGAGACTGGAAGGACGAGTACCGTCTGGAGCGCGTAGAGTTCCCGAACATCTATGCGGTTCATTTCGTGATATATGGGA
This sequence comes from Rhizodiscina lignyota, assembly GCA_010015805.1. NCBI lineage: Eukaryota > Fungi > Ascomycota > Dothideomycetes > Aulographales > Rhizodiscinaceae > Rhizodiscina > Rhizodiscina lignyota. The sequence goes on from ML978124.1 coordinate 577,787, forward strand.
TTCTCGGGCGGGGGGTGAGTAGTTCGACCTTATTGGATAACAGGGGCAAAGGTTTCACGGATTATGTGCGTGTCAAGCATGTTGATGTCCCGGAGAAGTTCCTCCAGTGGTCTTGGAAAGAGGACGAATAGATAACGAATTGACGATGTTTGGTACTCCAATATGAAATCTGGGTGTACTTACAAGTGTTCGTCGCTAGAGTTCTTCGACCGAGTCGTTCATTGAATGAACAACTATGCTACACTTTACCTCGTAAAACTGCGCACGGGTCGTGTCGGTAAAGTAGTATGGTATGCATCATTCCAACGTTGCGGGTGTTCCCACTTAGTTCCCGCGGTTATTCAATCGGCGAAGTTTAGATGCACCCCGCAAAACCCCGCACAGGTTGCATCGGTAAAGTAGTATAGTACGCACCATTCCAACATTGCAGGTGTTCCCGCGGTTATTGAACCGCGAAGTTTCCACTTTGAGTTCCGTGGGAGACACACCAATGGACAGCAACACCAGAAAGCGAAAGCACTCTTCGACAGACAACACTGAGGGAAGAACAGAGAAGCGTACGACTAAGCACCGCTCATCGCAAGCATGCCAGGCTTGTCGGGTGCGCAAGGTCCGCTGCGACGTACTTAAGAATGACGGCTCTTCTTGTACTAACTGCCGCCTGGATGATGTTGAATGTGTTGTTTTGGCCTCGAAAAGAGGAAAGAAATATCAACGAGCCACCCTCGACGACATCATCGTCCAGTCTCGTCCGCCCACAAGCGACGACAACAGCAATAATAAAAATGATCCAGCGAGCACCGAGGCGATATTGACACCAATAGTGTCTGCAGTCGCTGGGGATGTTCCGGTCTGCGTAACTTTTGATGAGGACCATCAAGAAAACAATAACACCCAACAGCAGGCTGCGAGCCACCAAGAGTACACCAAAGACAGTAGTATGATAGCTCAAGGGGAGAAGCAGCAGCAGGCAAATGTGGTACCTCCTCCACTGGCCTCTCCTTCTCCTCATCATCAAAGCCCGGCTGCCGGAAGTGCAACACCTTTGCCCGCCTTCATAGCTCCACTGCCAGCCCATATGCCGAGTGAAGATCTGGACTTTCTGCGACGAAAAGGAGCATTCGCGATGCCTGAGCCCGCTCTGCGCGCGGAGATTCTGCGGTGCTACATTTTCAGCGTGCACCCATTCACGCCGATTCTAGATCTCCCAGTCTTCGTTCAGGCCGCGGTGAATGGGCAAGAGGACAGTCGCATCAGCCTCTTGCTGTTCCAAGCCGTCATGTTCGCTGGGATAGCCTCGCTTGACCGGCACTTTGTCCAGCTCTTGGGCTTCGATCGGACCAAGCCAGCCCGCGAGGTCTTCTTCGATCGGGTCAGGCTTCTCTACGAGTTTGACGTAGAGCAAGACCAGACAGCCGTCCTGCAATCGTTGTTGTTGATGAGTTGGTGGTATGGTAGGTGGAATAAGCGCAGGCATACGTGGCATTGGACTGGCCTGGCGCTCTCAGTCGCTCTGAATATGGGACTCCATCGTGAGCCGATGGCAAGATGTGGCTCGGACAAGACTCGACACTTCCGCCGAAGGCTCTGGTGGAGCTTGTACATTCGTGATCGGCTCCTCGCACTTGGCACCCGCCGACCAATGCGCATTCGTGATGATAGCTTCGACGTGACGATGCTCGCCTTGGAGGACTTCGACATTCAGACTCTAGGTGAGTTTGGTAGTGGACAGCCCCCCACACCGGACGTGGAAGAAAGTACTCGGACCGCACTTATGTGCATCGAGCTCGCTAAGCTGAGCATCTGTATCGGGCACGTACTGACATCCCACTACACCACCCTGAGCGCGCAGCCTGACGTTCCGCACACGATGATGGTTGTACCCAAGGGCGAGAAGGATCGGACAGTCGGCGAGCTTGGAAAATGCGAGAGGGAAATTGATGAATGGTTCCAAGTACTAGCCCACAATGTCCGCAGAACACAAAATGGGCCATCACGCAGCAGCGGCTGCTCCGAAGTTCACTGGGGGATTCTCAATATGGTATATCTGACGCTGGTGAACGTTCTCCATCGTGTGCAAGCACTGGAACCGCTGTCGGATGGTGCAGAAGCGCAAGCCGTGCAAAAAGCATCCCGAGCGAAAGTCAAGGAGGCGGCACGCAATGTAACGGAACTTGCGCACACCATGCTTCGGCACGATCAAGCCCGTTACCTGGGACTCCCGGGAGTGACAGCTCTCGTGGCAGCATGCTTGTCTCACACGCTAGACATCCGGTCAAGCGACGAAGATGTGCGTGATGCCAGTGTATTCCGCTTTTCCCGGAGCATGCAAGTCTTACAGTCGCTCAGCGAGATCTATGCTTCGGCTGACTCGGCCGTGTTATTCCTGGCGTGGGTGATTCGCAAAGCTGGGATTTCCATGCCCGTGCAAATGGCCTTCTCGCCTGCTCTGGATTCCATGTCCCGGACTGATCAACGTCTTGTTCAGCCCATAACGACGGCGAGTGAGAAGGAACACACAGGTGGCTGGAAAGCCGCCGCTCTGCCTCATCAAGGCAGAAGATGCACCATTTCTGCTGCACATGGGCCCATTGCGGCTGATAGGGGAGATTGGCCAGAGAGCCTTCTGGACGATCCAGACCGAGAGGTTGCGCCGGGTAGGAGCAGTAGCATGATGCATCACTCCATTCCTCCTGCTACAGGGTCCCTTGCTTTTACTTACTCACCCTCATCCTTTCTTGATAAAAGCACTCCCGCCCGAAAAGACGACATGCCCTTCTTACACTTCGGTTTTATTCCCAGTCGGGAGCTCCCATCTATCTCAGGAATGGGTAGCGCGCCTTTCTTTGAGTGGAACAATAGCCTCGATTCTGCGGGCTTGGATTTCGAGCCTATCGCTTTCAATTACGATTTCGGTCTCAATACTTTCGGTTTCCTGGGCAGCTGAGATTCACCTCGTCGCAGTTGTCGGAGATTGATCCTTAGATTCAAAGTCAACCTAGAGTCAGTCGAATTTGGAGCTACATCGAAGCTAATGTTCGCTCTTCGCAGAGAGATTTCGTGCCGGATAGCGAAATGAGGCACGAAGTAGTGAAATGCACGTTGTGAGGAAATCGACTGGTGGAGCTACGAGGTTTAGAATAGAAAGCGAGGTGCAGGATCATAAGGGCATTCCGGAACATGCCATATCACGTGCTTTTATCACGTGACTTGACTGTGAACTATGAATCTCTTGCTGGATATCCCAGAAGCCTAGATTTATTGGATCAGACGAGTTGATTAGTCTCTTCGGCGGCTTCAGTCTCTGCACAGTTGCGAGATTAGAGGTGAAAGTTGCTTTTATGGAGCCATCGTAGGATCTTTGGAATCTAGTGTACCGGGAGAAATCTACAGATGCCCTGAACTGATCAATGTATGGATTGAGAAGGCGATGAGTTCACCTCTACCTAGGCCAAGGAGCCTTGTCGAGGAGAGTACGTATATTTTGCGCTACATGCTAGATACATGAACGCGCCGATGAAGTCGTATATGTAACTTCAGCATTAAAAACGAAGGGTATCGACAGAAGCAAAAGCAGGAAATTCAAACTTTCCAATCTTGTGTGAAATTCATCAATTCGTGCGCTGCCTGTACAACTCCGGAGACGCCGGGTCCATTCCTCCCGCGACCATCCCATCTTCAACTGTTGACGATCCAGGAACACCGCTTGACTTGACGGCGGCGGGTACGTCCGCAGTATTCAGTATCTCCTTCACATCACCTTCCTCACCTCCGCTCCAAGACTCTTCGCTGTTCGTCGAAAGCCGCTGCGTGGGTGCAGGGCTCTCTCTTGACGAGATACTGTTTCTCAAAGGTACAGTCGAGACCGTGTTCTGTGCGGTCGGCCGCTCTGGTTCACGGAGGTACACAAGAGGCGCCCAGATGCGCCAATGGAGGATGGCAATGTGCGATATGCGTCGCACAATGTCGGTGATGACATTCTCTGGATACTGGGCATCGTTCGCAACCTTTCCATTCAGTTGCCTCTGCCGCAGTGTCGATTCTCCGCCGGAGACAATGAAAGCGTTGAAGACGTCCGCGGGGGAAGAGTCAATAAAGCCATCCACGTTTCTGGTGATTGTAGGCAATATCTGTTCTTTCAGCTGCATGCCACGGCCCCAAAAGAAGGAGCGTTTAGGATCGAAGAAAATGGTGTGGAGCGCGTCTTCCGCTGTCTTGCGTAAATGTGCTTCTTTGTTACTGTCGAGTGGCCTGGAGTGTACGAGAAGGACTTGTCGGACGACTTCCAGAACGATGTGATCAAGGTTGTCCTCCCAGCTGGCACCATATGGGTCATAGTTGATGATTGAGGAGACGGCCGAACGTAAAGCTCTGCGTGAAGACAATGATACCGACGTGGTATGTCCGATGGTCGACAGAAGATCGACAAAGACCTTTTCACAAGCGTCGAGGCAGAATATATCGTTGATGTCTGTCCGCAAAGCCCGCATGCGATCTGTGTCAAGATTGAATGTCTCGGGAAAAGGCTCAGGAGAGAAAGGGCATAGCAGCAAGTTTACAAAGGCAGTCACGAATATGCTGAGCCGAGCCTCTGCATCTAGCTCGCGTCCAGCATGTTCGGTGAGGGAGGATGTAGCCTGAGTTTCTTGTGCCCTGAACCAGAGGCGTGCATGATGCGGGTCGATCCGCCGGCGAGCGATTCTGCTGCAATGGTATTTTTGCTCAAAGGTGATTGTGTCTTCGATCAACACCAGTCTGAGATTTCGTATTTGATGGTTCGCGACGTCCTAGAGTACTGTCAGTAATCTTATGACCAAATGCAAGTCGATGGTTGTACCAGTTTCATTGCTTCCATTACCCCGAAAAGCTGAACCAATCCTTCCACTAAGAATGATGCCTGCCTTTCAGCAACTCCCCTGTCGACATACGCGACCATCTTATCAATCATGGAGTCGCGCATGGGAGCGCAATGGGCTTTGAGTATTTGACAAAGCCAGCGAGAAATTCGGGAAAGGTCGCAGATGCCGCGTTCGATCTCCTGCATAATGACCGTCACATCCAAGTGGGCGTCGATGGTTGGCTGGTCAGATTCCGGTACAAGGGCCTTCAAAATATCCCTTGCTGCTTCAAACATTCTTGGTATCCTTCTTTTGCTTGCAGCCCTGAGGCGACCCGCATTGTTGCAGCTGCCCAGGGACGTCGTGACACCACTGGCGATCATATCGTACAGCTCTAGTTCGGCTACGAGCGCCGACCAGTACGATGACTGTGCCTTTCTCTTCATTCTGCCTTTTGCTCCATCCAAGTTGGGCCGGAAATGGAGTTCACGGTCGAAATTGATATCGTGTCGTAGCTTTGAGTTGCCCACGATGATGCCAATATCGAGCTCACTCAGGGACGACCTTGTGACAGGCGGGTCTATGTTTGCGTTCACGAAGTCTTCTGCTTTCGTCTGTCCATTTGGGCCGCCATGCTGCACCAACAGAGCGCAGAGCTCCTGGAGTACGTCTTCAAGCTCTTCCTTGTCCCTCATCTGTGTCGTAGATGATATGCACAGGCAGTGGCTTGAGAACGCTTCTGATTGCGAAAGTCTTTCGATCCTCCTCCTCTGTTGCGGCCGTGGTGATCGCGACTTCCGTACATCGTAGCCTTGGCTGTTACTGCGTCTAAGCAACTCTCTACCGGGTGAGATGCTGCGACGGCCTTCTTGGATATCCACTGGAGGAACTGACAGTCGAGCAGGTGCTGAGCTTCCACGATGGCTTGACGATCTGACGTGGGTTAATCTGATGGCCTGCGACTGTGCGTCGAACTTTGTGCGACGTGGACTTTTGTCTGTCCGCTGAGCGGTCTGACGGTTGCTGTTCATGAGGAGAAGTCTGCGTGACGGACGCAGAGGATGGGTTGATTTTTATATCGGCACAAATATGAATCAATGTCGCACAACGAAGAGAGTGTGCAGTGTGTATCTCCAGACTCTTGTACAAGGTGACAAAGCAAAGTTCGGACTGAAACTAAGACACAGCTGGTTAGCTGGTGAGAGGAAACTGAAGAGAACTTGTTGTTTGTCGCTTCGAGACACAGCAGAAGATGTTGTCGTTGCAGTTTGCTCGGCGGAGCAGTTCAGAACAAACGGCAGGCGGCATGGGCTGCTGCGAAACACGAGGTTCGGCACGCCGGTCTCGAGTCGTAGACAAAAGGGAATGATGACTTTAGAAGAACATGCTCTGCATACCTTCTCATCAAGAGATGGCTAGCGGGGACGAAGACGGCGTGACAGTTCCGGCGCTGGTACTCGCACCTGTGACAACATTGCGGATGCGCAGGTTGTCATCGAAGAACAACGCATGGGTTCATTGTCATGCCGGACGGATGCGGAAATGTGAGTGAAAAGCTGCCGAACGCCGATGACGAGGGAATGTCTGGAGGTTAAATAATAGAGGCGTGTGAAACAGACGATGGAAAGATGAAAGAAAAGGGCATTCTTGGGCTAAGTAGCGATTATTTGGCCCACCATCACAGCTCAGTAACCCCTATGCAAGGAAACCCACGAATCGGCGAGGCCCGTCGTTATTACCATGTAAGGTTTTTTTCCAGGGCGGCACGTCTTGTATTGCGAGGCGTAAAGTGACGGTCGGACTACAGCTTGAGGCTCGAGCGGCTGAGATCTGACGTTAATGTCCGTCACACAACTGGAGTGGAAGACAGGCCACGTCCACTTGCAGAAAGCACGAGTAGGTGGCGGCGATGCTCCAACCCATACGGGCTGCCGAGCGCGCATGAGGTCGAGCGGCGAAGGGTCAAAGCATTGCGCTGCTGCAGCTGCTCGCGCCGACGCCGAACGCGTGAGGTCTGGTGTGGAAAAGTGTGGTGAAATTTGTCCGACAAGCAATACGTGGGCGTTGGGAATGGCTTGGGCGCGTAGGCCGAAAGCGTAGATCTTTCGTACAGCGTAGCGCGCAACAAGCTTCAACCCGGGCATTGTCTCTTCCTTCCTCAACGCATCCGCCGGCGTCCTGGCGGATTCTAAGAGATTGACCATCTTGTTGAAACCGCAAACAGGCATGAGACTGTGGCGGAATTGCGACCGACGCGTGCTTGTCCATCCGCCGTGAACATTCTCATTGCAAGGCTGACGCCGGACCGGCGGTTCGCCCCAGTTTCGCCTCATTTTCAAACCCCCCTCCCACGCCTCCTTGACACCATCTGCGTGGAACGATCGTGAGAATTCCATCGATTAAAAAGGCGGTAGCTAACTCACCGTCACTTGCCGGAAGATGTGCGTCCGGAGAACACTGGGTCAACCAACCACACTTAGAAGTGCGATCAGATGGTTCGTGACAATAGATCGACGCAACTGCACGACCCAGCTACCCAATGCACGCGACAGCCGGCTTTCGAATGGCCTCGCATGATCTTCCTTCTTCCTCTTCGTGTGATCCATCGGGCGGAACGGGAGTCACAGCTGCTCAAATTTGGCCTCAGTGATCAACGAAAGCAAAACGAGCAGGAGTCATGTTGGCAATCACAATTGTCATTCATGACACGAAAGGTCAGGCAGCGAATCGTGAAGCGTCGAGCAGAATCCATCAAGCAAAGACCTGGCGGACATTGTGAGACGCATGAAGCAGACGAAGATTGCGATGATCAAGCAACCAAAGCACTGAGACCTTTAGCCAATTCAACAGCAACGCGGTGCATCGTCGTCAGCAAGCGCAGTAGCAAGTAGCAGGCAAGCAGCAATGCAAGGCGACCATTTGCGTGGTGAGGTGAGCTACAGCAATCAGGTGAGGTGTTTTCACGCACTTCCAGGTTTGACCTTGACAGCGTTTGCCGTGATCGAACGGATCACTTCACGCACCTCCAGAAGCTATGCCAGACTCCACATCAACCTTGTCTTCCTGTGCTGCATACATCGACTTTCACATCGACGTCTGCAGTGGCCCGGCTCGCTTCTGCACTTAACCATGCGATTCACAAAAGCCACCGATAGGCTAGATCAGTTCATGTGTTCCATTTCCGTCAGAGGCGCTTATTTCCCTGGCGCGTCAATATCACTCCAATTATAGCCTTCCAACATCGTCACACTTGAGATGCGGCTCTTCATGTCTTAGGCGCCTTTGTGTAACCCTCCGCCTCATCTAATATCTTCGATGGCAGAGTTCCCACTTTGCACTCAATATGCTAGCAGTTTCAGCAGGTCGAATTACAAAATAGTGGAATTTTCTTAACTAAGTGCAAATTACGTGTGCACGCCCCGAGTAGCGTTAAAGTCATCACCCAAAGTTGGGTGCACACTTCTGATATATGACGTCCGACTTAGGGCCACTGCACCGGCGCTTGTAGGAGCTGCAGAGACGAAATATTTTGAACTTTTCTATTTGGAGCGAATAGTATGTGTAGATCCTGCGCTCTATCGAGTGCATCCTCCGATCACAGTGGCAGCTGCGTTGCAAGGCCCCCTTGCTTTTGCCTTTGATTTTACGGTCTCATCCAAGTCCGCAACATTTCGCGAGCCATTCCAGTCAATACGATCGGATCCTGTACATAGCCAAACACCCATCGCCCGAATGAGAATAAACGCCGTGTCAAGTCTCGACAAATTCCCTCAGAAATAGACAACTGGAAGACCCCGCCGCCGCCGCCTCCTCTCCCTCCTGAAATCATCCAAGTAAATCTGATCACACATCCCGCAGTTTCTCCCCGTCGGCCTTGCCAGTACGTCGTTCTCCGCGCACGCGACACCAGTCGGCCGTCCAAGTGAGTAGGAACGCACTCGTTGTTGCGCTCGTTCGCACAGCCGATAGTATGGTGTGCATGGATATGCTGCGCATCCGCAGGAGGGAATGGCGAACAGTACGACACACATCCTGGGAGGTTACTTGCTGTTGATTGACTGTTTGGGGTGTGATGTTGAGAGGTAACCCGCACCGTTGTGAGCGCTTCGAAGAGGCAAGATAGAGCACGTTGGTCTTGATGGCGGCTGTGATGAATAGTGCGTATTTAGGTTGGTCAAATGAACTGATTTGATGATACCAGTTGTAGCTTTCGCTGTTGAACAGAGCTGAGAACGACTTCTGCAGCACCCCGATATAAGATCCAGATGAAGGTGTAGTCAAACATTGCTCTCAGAACTTCAAGGTTCCTTGCGCGCAGGAGTGTTTTCCAGAGAGACACCATGTTCAAAGGATGCGGTCGTTGTTGTTTGCGCAATCGCGGACAGCAGGTTCAAAGATCCGTTGATCTGTTGGCAGAGCTAGAGACTTGTTCTTTGTGCGACATGATTGCGCACCAAGTAAAACCAAGACTGACAAGTGAGTAAAACAGAATTGTTGATTAAAACATCTACAGGCAATAGCAAAGAATGCTAAAGAATAGAAATAGAGCTGAGACAACAGACCATGAGACCTCCTTCATCCATTGTATGCAGTGTGCCGTTCCCTTTGAACATCCATTTGCTCCACAGGCGCAGCACTAGCTGCTGTATTTCGCGCATTGACGTAGGAGCTGGTGGCCGGCGACAGATAAGGCCGAAACTGGAGAGAGCGCGAAAGAAGAGCAGTTCTGTTATAGATGCGCTACTCTGGGTGAATTCATTTCTGAGTCCACTTGTGCGTCTACTTCGTCCTGCATGCTCTTCCCTCTCCTGCCACGCTCTGGTTCGAACTTCGGGCTCTTGTCACTGATGCTGTCGTCTGCACTGTCTGGGCTCGGCGCCCGGTTATCATTCAAAGTGCGGCGACTTCGTGACATCTGTATACCAGTCTCAGCATTTTCGCATGTGATAAGAAAGCTTCACCTCCAACTCACCCAAGATCTCACACCGCCAATGAGGCCAAGACTGTATCCAGCGGCAAAATCCGACGAGCCGGCGCTCTGTGACTTTGGAATGTCCAGATGACTTAACCTTGCAAGAGCCGTAGGGCTCTTCAATGAAGACACCGTCGGCGATGTTGCGTTGTCTGCCTCTGATCTCTCTCTGATCGACGGCGCTGGACTAGCCGGTCGACTGTTCTGCCAAAATTTATGCAACTCGCGGCCGATCTCTTGCCCAGCCGTGGTCCAGTTGGTCTTGATGTTGTCGCGGAGCTCGGACATGTTGCGCTTAATGTCAAGCTCGTTCTTCTTGAGCCACGACACGTTGAGTTCTTGGCGTGGCGTGCCGCGCTTAAGCTGACGAGCAATGTATTGATCATAGTCACGGATGACTCTGCCGATTTGTTAGTTCCTTAGTGACAGCGATTAGAAATGATAGAAACTCACTTGGTGATTATGCCGGTCGTACTGACGCCCTCAGTCCTTTGCGTGACGAGAAATTTGCCTGCCTTCTTGATCGGCGCGTAGATGTCATCACCCTCATTGGCACCGTAAGGAATGTCATCGTGAGCGACATAGTCAATCATGTGCTGGTCCATGAATTCGACAGTGATAATCCATGGGCAATCCTCAATGACTTCGTCAACCCATTTGCAGTGTCTGACACTCTCGGCGCGCTCTTTCCCAGAGAGAACAGTAAGGCCTTTGCGACGATGTGTCTCCTTGTCTCCTGTGACGCCGACTATGAGATGGACGTCAGGAAAGGCTTGCTTCGCTTGTTGGAGTTGTCGCATGTGGCTATGAAGAATCCGTCAGCGTTGTACGACCAAGGTAGCGTGAATTAGCTTACCCAAGATGGAACAGGTCGAAGACTCCATCGGCATATATCCTCACTGGTCTCCCTGTCGGTGGAGGATTTGTATGATATCCTACAGGATCCACTGCTCCAGCCTTGGGAGGTTCCTCCATACTCATTGTACCTGCCTCCCCGTTCTCTCCATTTCCGAAATCAATCGCCTCAGCGTCGTCGTCGGCATCGCCATCACTTGGCTCTCCTCCTTCTTGTGTACTAATCCTCTCCTTCCGACCTCGACGAGTGTGAGCTTGGTCTGCAGCGTCGACGTCGTTGCCGTTTTCTGAGTTGTCGCTCCGGGAGCGCTTTGCCGGATGCAGTTTGCTACTGTTTGTATTGTGATGCTTCAGGCTGCTGACCTCCTGAAGCACTGGATCTTCGACATCTTCTTCGGAGGCATCACGCGACGAAGGCTGGGCGGTTTCCAGCACCGGCTTGGACTCGAGAGTCGCTGCGCGTTTACGCTTCGATGACGACATTGTCGCTTCCAGAACCAACTGAGGCGCTGGGAGAGGTTGTAGACGAGTTCAATGGGCGAATTGTAGGAGTATAGGTGAAGTAGTAGGCGAGAATCGAAGAGTTGGCAGAAGTTGGTGATTGCCAAACGTTGCAAAGGGAAAGTTGTAGAAATCGCGCTAAGCTCAGGTCAGCTGTATCCTAGATCCCAGGAAGTCCTACCACAACGCACCAACCTCCAATGCCCTCCTTGGACTCGGACCGTGAAACTCAAGGTTGAAGCGATAATCGATTTATACATAAGCCACGTGGGTTGGCAGCGGGGCTTCTTTTCCCGGATGGAATTCACGATAATGGCGGTACATCATGCCACAATCAATTTCAGCCAATTGCTGGAGAGTGTTTAGAACGCAGCTGTGGTATTCAAATTCATGTCTATGCTCAAAAAGGAATCCGTCCTGTTAGCCACTGCAAGTAGTTACACCTAAGAGTAGCCCGCAGCAACTGTGCAGAACATCAGTACCATGAACATGGCGAGCTGGCAGGGCAGAGCAGAGCCTTTCGCAATGTTCGAACTAGCCATATAAACGGCTGTGAGAGCAACAACTGGCAAACGGTACGATAGAAAGAGAATCGATGCAAGGTATCACAGAGAAGCCGACCCCTTGAGCTCTGCTGCACCCAATGCCAGGTCCAAGAAAGTAAGGTATTGCCCATTTTTTGTCTTCCTCCGGCTTTTCGTATACCCATAAGTCGTATCAGCAGCCATCAATGTACGCGGCCTACCTGGCTGCATGCACAGGCCGAGAACAGTAGAGAGCTCTACTTCGTAGCTTCCTTTTCTTTCACGGTTTCATCAGCATTACCGTTGGAGGCAGCAGTGGCCTTTGCCTCATCGACTTTTTGCGAGCCATTTGCCGGATCGTTGGACTCTGACTTCTCAGTCTTGACAGAAGATGGCGAGTCTGATATGCAGTTAGAATGTGAACTTAGAGACCCACACTGATGATGGCCTACCTGTGGTGCCTGAAGTTTCGGCTTTTGGTGCCGAGCTGGGTGCTGGCGTTTCTTCTCGTTGATTCCTGTTCTCTTGATCCTCGTCATCATCTCCCTCGATCTCTTGGATTCTGTTGACCTGGGCGTCCAAGTCGCGCTCTTCGTCATCGTTGTCAAACATCTCAGTATCCTCATGATCATGTGAAAGTTCGGTGCCATCACTTAGTAGGATGATTCTGCCACCACCCAACGAGCCGAATCCCCTGGTTCTCTGGTCCATGTCCATATCGTAGTCGTCTGAATTGTCATCATAGCGGTGATGCACCCCCGGTCCGCGGAACTCAGCTGCAGAATAGTAAGAATGTTAGGATACAATTTCGGATACTGAAACGCTCAAATCTAGATACAGGTTACAGGGGAATCAAAAGGTTACAACTTGCCGTACTCTGGCGGAGCACATGGACCATCACCTTTGGCGACTCGATCCGCGATTTCCTTGTACCATTCATCCTTCGTCTTGCCCTTGAGCAGCCCAATGATGATGACGGTCATGTTATCACATCCAACACCACCCGTGTCACTGTTTGATGCAAGGCAATTGTCCATCAAGTTCTCACAGATTGAGTGAAGCTCCTGCTTCGCAGCAATCCCTCGCCGCACGAACTCAACAACCGCTTGGGACGACTGGCAATCCCAGATACCTGCACACAAAGAGTCAGCCATTGTCTATGTACCACACCTCGCAGTGCTCGCGTACCATCGCATGCCACAACAAGGAACTCGTCATCGTCTGAGATATTGTGGACCGTGACATCAGGGAATGCGGTTACGATTTGTTGTTCAGGAGGAAGGTCAGCGCTCTTCTTGAACTCGAAGTCGCCAATCGCTCTGGAGAGCGCGAGGTTGCCGTTGACGCGGCCAAAATCAACAAAGCCACCTGCCGCAGTGATTCTTGCCTTCTCGCCTAATTCAAAATATTAGCTCAGGTCATCGCCGTGGCCAATGTGAAGCATACCTTCATTCTGAGGCTTGTGGTCGAAAGATAGCGGCTTCGCTCTCCCTTTGATTCCAAGAACCGTCCGTGAATCACCGGCATTGCCCTATTAAGATCAGATCTAGGAGTGAATTGACGGTAGGCCCACATACGACGTATATCTTGTCCCGCGTCACCAGACCGACAGAGGCTGTGCAGCCAGATACCTCTTCCTCGTATTTCGGGTCTACACCACGTCGTGAGCATGCCGGTATGAATCCAATTAGCGCAAAAGAATCGTACCATTCAGGATGGCCCTATCCGTCGCCAGAAAGCCGTCTTTCAAAGCCCGCTCCAAATCCAAGGATTTGAAAGCATCTTGCCTCGCGATTATCTTGTGCAGATTCTCTCCCGCGTATATTGCGACCTTATCCCCACCGTGTCCATCGTACACCCCGAAGAAACTTATTCGCTTGTCTGCAGCAGCTGCTTCCGCTTCACTGAGGCTTTCTGGTTGCAGGTCGAGGACGGCGGCGTGTGCGTCCTCCATGCTGATGCGCCATCCTTGCATAGAGGAGACTCCGAACACTACTCGGTCATCTTGTCCTTCGTCGGACCTCTAAATCACCGAGTCCGTTAGCTGTGCTAGTTTCTTGAATAACACGATTGTGGCCGTGGGTGGATGGCAATGGCAACACCGCTTGTGCACCGCGCAGAGCTTGCAAAGGCGGGACAGTTCGGGACGCTGCAGGGAGAGCAAGATCTCGATGCCAGAATAGCAGTTGCATACCTTCTCGACTACCGGTTCCGAAAGTGTCTGTCCCATATTGCCCTCGGTCTATGCGAGAACAAAGGTAAGGTTTGAAGAGGAGGGTGTGATTCCCGCGCGTCTATCATCCACCACGGAGGTCAAAGGAAGTCTGTAACAGCCTGAAAATATGTGCAGGATGAAGACTTTTAGTAGGGGAGAGAGGTGTTGTTTGCGGGAGGTGTCGTGTGCCGCGTGCGTGTGTACTTGCTGTGGAAGTATGAAATGCAGGTGGGAGCGATGACGACCCGGAGTTGGTGTGTGCACTGTGTGGAGGGGCGAGACCATGTAAATATGGCTATTCACTCTTCACTTGCTCGCAGCCCTTTCAAGGTGTATACAACGCTTTGCAAATCGCAAAACAGAGGTTGTCTCCAGGAAAGTGGATCCAGCTCTGGATTTACTCTTCGCAGCAGGCAACACCCAGCTTACATAAGGTTATCAAAACTGACATGGAGGCCATCCGTGTACGCTTCACCGCCCAGCACTGTTTCTAAGTCACTCAATTGACTATTCTAGCATGCGGCTCATGTTCTATGGACTCCAGCACATGTCGCACTGCCATTCAATACAGTTGAGCAGCGAAGAGGTCTTCCCGCGATATGCCGCGCATTTTGAGACTGATAGTGCGCTGAGCTGGTGGTCAGTCTCAAGCGCGCTCTACGAGGGCGCTAGTTTCTCGTGAGCATATGAGACGTGCCACTACGCCTCTCTTCATCGATAACGAGAGGCAAATCTTCCAAGACACGCCTTAGCGAGCTACTCAATAGAGCGGCTCTATAAATTGATCGCTTGCGGGAAACCAGCTCCTTCGTATGTCGAATCTACAGCTTTGACTTCTCTGGCAGTAGCTGGTAATTCTTTTCATACGATTCTAGCCCATCGCGTCAGTTGCGCTTCTTTGTTGTGTCACATTAGAGAAGGTCTTACCAATGGCACTTCTGTCTATTTTTTTCACGGTCTTGAAGCCGCCGACGTTTAACAAGATATCAAACTCTGCCAGCAGTGACTTCATAACATGTCGAACCTTTCTCAACTTTTAGCCTTCGTCTATTACTCATTAAGAATGATACAACTTACTCCGTGCTCACCCATAATGCTGAGGCCCCAGACCCAAAGCCTGCCGATGAAAACGAACTTCGCCCCGATGGCGAGGGCCTTAAATACGTCCGACGCGCTTCGAACCCCCGAGTCGAACATTATATAGGTCTTATCACCAACCGCTGCTCGGTCTTAGCGAAACGCTCTCATGCCTTGAGTTGGATATAACTCACCATTCACGATACGCTCCAGTGCGTCGAGACTAGCCACCGCACCATCAACTTGACGGCCAGCATGATTGCTCACCACGATTCCGTCGAAACCAGTTTTGACCGCTTTCTCCGCATCTCTCACGTCCTGGATACCTTTTATGCATATTGGCTTTCCCCCACTAAGTTCCTTCCACGTTCTGATTAACCACGGCATCTTTTCCCACGACCATGCGCGACCATGCCAGATACTATCAATCCACATCGCGCTAGCGTTCACCTTCTCTTCCTGCGTCATGTTGTTCACGTCGATGCCCCTCTCCCTCAACCGCTTTTGGAACACCGGATCTGACAGGCCCAAGTCCGCTCCTATTCCCTTGTAGAAGGCGTAGTTGCTCGTATTAACATCGTCATGTCTCCATGCCAGCTGCCACGTATCGACGGTCAGGAAACACGCCTCGAATCCACCCTCTACCGCTCTCTTCAACAAGGATACAGTCATCTCGTCATCGTGTGGCATATAAAGCTGGAACACCTTGCAGCCGCTGCTGGATGAAGATCCGTACGCCTTCCCCACATCCTCAATCGGTTGACTTCCGGCAGTGCTGAGGCAATACGGAAGCCCGAGCTCGCCCGCGACTTTCGCAACTGGCAGCTCGCCGAGAGGATGATAGATCTTGTTAATGCCAATAGGCGCGAAGCCAATCGGTGCTGCAACTTTGTGTCCGAAGAATGTTGTAGCAGTATCTCGAGCATTGGTATCGACGAGCATGCGTGGAATGATACGGTGACGATAGAAAGCTTGGCGATTGGCCGTATGGGTGTGGGAGAGGCCTGCATTGGAGGAAGCATAATACCAGCCCGATTCCGTGAGCTTTTCTTTTGCTAGCTCCTCCAGTTTACCAGGCTCTGTATTGAATGGGGGCACGAGTCCTTCGTTTACAGCCCAGAAGTTGTCCCTTTGGTACATGGCATATTGAGGAGTGGACCTGCGGTCTTTATTTGGACTTTTTGGATCCATATTCAAGTCGCAGGATAACAAGATTTATTATGAGGCACCGTGTTGTTAAATGCAGCATACCATAGTTGATGAAATTGTGCCTCAAGTATATATTGCAGAATGTAGGCTTGAAACCCCCACGGCATTTTGCAAGATCATGAGTCGTCATAATGAGATCTACAGTAATGTATCCCGGTTCGTTACTTGGAGATGAGATCATGGTTTCCCAGTCTGCCCAGCAAGCCGGGATCAGTGAGATCGTTCCAGAACTGCTTATTTCCGCCACAGAGACCACTGCGGTCCCGCCCCGCTCCGCATTTTATTCATTTCCAGGCACGCGGGTGATAAAATAGTTGAGCACGCTTTAACTGAATAGCTATAGTAAGAACAAGTTTTATTCTTCAGCATAAGCGAGAGCATCTCTAAAAGCTTAATTAGATATATACTAGAGCATATTTATCTAAAACGCGTAGTGTTAGTGTGTATAATCTATATTAACTAGCGAGGGTATACATCCTCGCGGTTCGACGTTCTCTGCAATATTGAGCATAAGAGAAATCTGCAAAGAGGCTGGGTTTTAATAAGAGGTCTAGCCCTGCCTGTGAAGCACATGGAAGTGCATTCTATTTTTATTCTGTAGATGGTTCCCTGGCAAGAGGATGCCAGAAAGTTGTCGGCACCTCTCAATACTGAACAGCATCATTATATAGCCTCTGTACGTCTCGCAGTATGAGAATCGCTTGTTTTACGGCTCCGGATCAGATGATGTTACGGCGCTCCTTCATCCTCCCCAGATACTCAGCAAATCGCGAATCTTCTCCAAGTCGACATAGCCAAGACGCCACAATTGCAGAGGAGTCGAGGATCAGTAAGTCTGAGTGCAGACATATATGCTAGCTACATCAAGAGCCAGAAATGGAATGAGTATGGTAAGTCTAGCTAAAGGAATTCTGGTTTCCTCATCGCCGTCTGAAACGTAATCTCATCGATTTAAGGTATATTACGAGTTCTTTCGTGAGTAAAAAAGCTCGACCGCTAGCGACGAGTAGCAGTGAGACTGATGTCCTTCGTTAAAATAAGGAGAAGGTCGGTTATTCTAGGGTCGTTAATTCGTGGTGAAAGTTTACGAGCGAGATATTAAGAGAGTGATCGCTAATAGCAAGAGTATGAATAATATCTTCGCCGACCATCAGCTGGCATACGGAAGGGCAAGAGCAGAATATCGTAAGGTGCAACGTAAGAAGCCTCATCACACTGAATCAAGGTATTGAATTTGAGGGTAAGAAAGCTCCAGATCCTCTCGTACATGGTACCATGCTGGTAGTGTGGTAGAGGAGCTCTCAGGGCCATCTATTGTAGGTCGAGGCGGCCTTGTTGCCGTGCCTACAACGAAGCACTTCGGTGAAGCTGCATGCTGCATGGCCCTATAGGTGTCGCCTAGTGAATCTCGCTCCATTGCCATGGGAACGCCTACATGAAGTTTCGGAGGCATTTGAGTCATCGCCGCTGTAGTGTGTACTGGACTTCTCTGATTCTTGGCAGTGCTAGAAAATCAAGCGAGAGGCGGTCGGGAGCCGCTGATTGGCCATGCGTGTTTCAAGAGCGCCTTCCAGCCTAGCCTCTTCTTTCCGCGGCAGCGTCGCCTGAGCTTCACTTGTAAAGAACTGATCATCAGCCTTGCGCCGAACGCAGCAACAACTCTCCTCTCTTCCATTGTAGTTTATCGCGTCGCAACCTCTCCACTCCATCAACCATCTCCTCTCTTCTTTTTTCCTTCCCTCCACCTCTCCGACGCACAGAATGGGACTACCGTATGCCTACCCTTTGTTGATTGGCGCGCGGAGAGACACGCCCGCCGTCGCAATCCTGAAAGAACGTCGCTAACAACACGTCGCGTACAGATACTGGACCGCGCCTACCCCTATTGAGGTCAAAGACGCGAATCAGAAGGACTTGACCGCAGCTCAACGCTCGCCCATCCGGCGCAGACCCTCTCCCCAGCAGGCCGCCCGTAGCAATGCTCGTCGCGCGATGCGAGGGGACGTAAACAGTCCTGCCTCAGGCACACATCCACGACAAGGAGCGGCGAGAATAATCGTTCCCCCAGGGTCTGAGGCTCGGGATCTCCTTGCGACAAGAACAGCACGGCGAAATGGCATATTGCACGAGGGAGCGGACGGATCGTGGCGCTTCGCGCAAAGTCCCTCAGCTGCTGATGACGACCTCCAGCGCCTTCCACCGCTACGTCGTATGAGCCGTCGCAACATTGCCGATGGCCCTCTGCCTTCCTCATCGCTCCGCGAGACCTGGAGTCCTGTCGATGCTTATTCCACGTCCGGCCTTGGCGACCGCGAGCGGAGCTTCACTCCTAACGGCGAGGATGCTGATGGCTGGGACACAATGCTCAGTACAATCGCTCCGGACACCCAACTACCTAGCTTCGACTCGTCTTTCACGTCTGCCGCCGCCTCCGCCTCTGCGTCCTTCTCTGCGAACCGCTCAAACCCGGCCTCCAACTCCGCGTCAAACTCGATCTCTGATGGCCACTCCACCTCAGTTTCTGCAAGCTCCTCGCGTACCCATCTTACTGTCCCGTCCCCGAGGATCATGGCTCAGAATTTGATCGCTGCTGCGTCGGCTTGCCCATCAGACTCGGATTCAGATACCACAAACGATGACTCTGCCTCTGAGACCGAAGCCGACACAAACGAGGTGACGGTGCGCCTCTCGCGCACTCACCATCCTCACAGCCCACCACCGCGCAGAACATCCGGAATCCGCGAGACATTACGGAACAGGCCCTTCAGAGGTACAAATCGCAGGTCCCACGACACCACCTCCGCCGAGGAAAATCGGAACAACGCGCGCGACCGTTTGTTGCTCGAATTGGATCTGCAGGAAGCTCGCCGTGAACTGCGAGGTTCTACTGATGAGGACCGACTATCATCGCCGCGGAGTCTGCGCGCCTACTTGGACTCGCAGGAACGCCAGCTACACGACCTCCGTGCGGAGAGGGACCGCTTGAACGCAGAGAGGAACCGACTTGAGTATGCAGACGTCCCGGAGCACCTGTCGGCCTCTTCCCTCACTGCGCTGGTAGCAGTGAGTGGAGACCGCGAGGAGCGCTCCCTTCATCTGGATGGCAGCCGTGAGGAGGATGTCGACATGTCCGGGGGGCATGACGAGGGCGATGCGTCGCGCTTCCTGCGCCACTACGAGACCTTTGCGGAAGCGAGGGACCGTCGTCACCGCGAGGTTGACGAGAGCGTGGGTCGGAGCCTCTCGGCGGAGGGTACGCTTGACTGGTGGACGAGCAGGGCGAGTGCGATGCACGGAGCAAGTCGCCCACCGCGCGGGTCTGGCTTGGCCAGGAGAGATCCGATGAGCGAGGTGCTAGACGCGGGAAACCGAGAAAGCGAAGAGAGGGAGCGCGACAGGCATGATCCGACGCTCGCGCAAGGCAGCATGCTGGGCAATGACCCGGAGCTGGAGACGATGCGCGCGATCCTGGAGAGGATGAGCAGGAGGGACGACATCCCTGCGGAGTGGTGGCTGAGTGCAGGCCTTTCGCCTGCTATTGCTCGTGGAAGGCTCTGAATCCCTCGCCTTTCTGGGACTGATTATTTACGGTAATGGAGAATACATTGGTTGTATGGGCTTTCTGCGCAGAGGGAAAAAGGCTTGTCATGTTTTTGGTTGGAATCTTTTTCTTTTCCTTGCTAGACGACGGCTCAACGAACTGCCGCCTTTGTTTCTGCTTTGGGGACTGGAACTCGAGGACATGTTGCTTTCAGGTGCGGGTTTGTTTCTTCGGTTGATTCGATAAAATGTACTTTATAGTTTTGCTATCGTGCCGAATTGGGAATGGCAGCATGGATAGCTACGAATGGAAGTGGCTTAAAAGTTTCGCAAAATGAGAGTCCCTTTAACTTGAGCACTGAACACGTCCATCGAGGCGTGGCAACATTAGAAGTCTTGAGTACGAGTGCAAAATCATTGATTTGCTATCTATCAAGGCGGTTGATGAAACCTTTCAAGGTCTACGAAGCCTTTTGTTGATCGCTTTCGTCCGACCCTGTGTCTAAAAGCCCAGTTGAGTGAGGCTCGTTTAGTATAAACTCCGTAGACCGTTATCGTGCAATATCCATTTCGTTCCTTTTCATGCATTTGATATATACCGTGCCTGGTGCCAAGACGCCAAGACAAGGTATCAGAATCGATTAACAGACCCACCAGTTGGAAAGTATAGAACGCCGATGTTGAGATCGCCCATGCCCATTGAGCGTTGAGATCATGCCTGCGTGTTGAAAATCACTTTTCCGTTCCTCATTGCGTTAACGCATTATTGTTGAAAGGGGTTTGCCGACGTCTAAGTAGACTTGGCGTATTTCTCGCGGTAGAACTTTGCGGCGTTGACCATGTTGGTCAGAGCAGCCTTGGTCTCCTTCCACTGGCGTGTCTTGAGACCGCAGTCAGGGTTGATCCAGAGTTGATCTGGCTTGAGATACCTGTAATGATGTTAGTACATGTGACTCTTCATGCCATGGCACAAGACATACTGAAGCATCTCCTCAATCCTATCCTTGATTTCCTGCTCGCTCGGCACGCGTGGGCTGTGAATGTCATACACACCCGGTCCAATGTGCCTGGGGTAAGCCTGATCCACAAAGACCTTCAACAGCTTGGCATCGCTCTTGCTGTTCTCGATGCTAAGGACATCGGCATCGAGTGCCGCAATGGCATGGAAGAAGTCCTGGAACTCGCTGTAGCAGAAATGGCTGTGAATCTGGGTGCTATTCTTGACACCTGCTGTGGAGAGCTTGAACGAGTCCACTGCCCAGGAGAGGTACTTCTCACGCTCTGTACCTGCACGCAGAGGAAGACCTTCACGGAGTGCGGGCTCGTCGACCTGGATGACATAGATGCCAGCGGCCTCGAGATCGACGACCTCATCGCGAAGAGCAAGCGCAAGTTGTTGAGCTTGCACGGACTGGTGGACGTCATCACGAGGGAAAGACCAGCGCAAGCACGTGATTGGTCCAGTAAGCATGCCCTTCATCGGCTTCTTGGAGATGGAAGCAGCATACTTGGACTCCTTGACCGTCATCGCTTTTGGACGAGAGATGTCGCCGACAATGATTGGCGGGCGCACACAACGGCTTCCGTAGCTCTGGACCCAGGCATGGGTGGTGAAGACGTAGCCTTCAAGCCTCTCACCGAAGTATTGCACCATGTCGTTGCGCTCCGGCTCGCCGTGGACAAAGACGTCAAGGTCAAGCTCCTCTTGAATCTTGATGACGTCTTGTATCTCCTTCTCGATGAACTTCTCATACTCTTCAGCCGTGATATCGCCCTTTGTGAACTTGTTGCGCTGAATACGGATCTCCTTCGTCTGAGGGAAGGAGCCAATGGTGGTGGTAGGGAAAATTGGAAGAGAGAGGTGTTGCTTCTGCGCAGCGAGGCGTTCTGGGAAGGGAGACTGGCGGTTGTGCATCTCATCCGTGACTTTAGATTGGCGGTCCTTGACCTGAGGATTGTTGGTGCGCTTCGACGACGCACGGGCTTGCATAGACTTTGCGTTGGCCTCAATCTGATCTCTGACAGTTGCAGGGCCATCCGTGACAGCCTTGGCAATGATAGCAATCTCCTTGCACTTTTCCGCAGCAAAGGAGAACCAGTCGGCAACTTCTGGGTCAAGCTTCTTCTCACTCTCCAAAGTGTGAGGTGTGTGGAGGAGGGAGCTTGAAGTGGCAACGATCACTCGCTCCTTGCCGAGCTGCTGAATAGCCGTCTCAGCGAGTTCAATTGCCTTCTTGAAATTGGTCTTCCAGATGTTGCGGCCATCGACGACACCGCAAGACAGAATCTGTTGGGAACCAATCTGTCCCATGACGCTTGAAAGCTGCTCGGGATTGCGGACAAGGTCGATGTGGATGCCATAGAGGCTCTGGAGGTTTGGTAGAACGTCAAAGTTGTGGACAATGTCGCCAAAGTAGGTAGCGAGGATGACTTTCGGAATGCTAGTATTGGAGCCGGACAGCTTCTCATATGCAGGCTTGAATGCATTCTTGACCTTCAGTGGCAGATCAAAAACGAGAACTGGCTCGTCGATTTGCACTGTCTCGGCACCGGCATTCTTGAGCTGCTCCAACAACTCAACATAGACGGGCAGGAGCTTGTCCAGCAGAGAAATGGGGTTTACAGACTGATCGCGATCTGCTTTGCCGAGGGCCAAGAAGGACACAGGCCCCAAGATAACTGGGCGAGTGGTGATTCCAGCATCCTTTGCCTCTTTGAACTCGACTACAGGTTTGGGATTCGAAGCGAGCTTGAAGGTCTGGCCGTCCTGGAAGGTAGGCTTAACGTAGTGATAGTTCGAATCGAACCACTTGACCATTTCCTGCCACATTGTAAGCTTCCACCAAGCCGAGAATTCTCATTATTATTCGGTGCATACCAGACTTGGGACGTCAACACCATCCTTCTGATGGCCGCGGCCCATGGCAAAGTATTCGTCGATTGGCTCGAGCTTGGTCTCGGAGTACTTCGCAGGAATAGCCTATTGCAGTTAACATTAGCAGCTGCTCAAAAACGCTAAAGGCCACACTTACGTTGAACATCTGGATGTGGTCGAGAACATGATCGTAGTAGGCGAAGTCATTGCTGGGAATGATGTCGACACCAGCATCCTTCTGGAGCTTCCAGTGCTCCAGACGGAGCCTCTTGCCCTCAGCGAGGAGATTATCCCTAGAGATTTTGCCAGCCCAGTACGCCTCGTTTGCCTTCTTCAAGTCTCTATCCCTCCCCATGCGGGGGAACCTAATCCAAGTCAGCTTCTCGCTCGTCACGTTATGTGGAGCGAAGCATACCCAAGAACAGCGGATTGCACCATTTTGCGCGGTGAAAACCAATTCAACGCTCGAGTGAGGACCCAATGTATGATGAGAGCAATGAAGAGGTATCTGGAGTAGCGAAGAAGAGTGTTTGAGGAGAGTGCGAGTCTGAAAGAAGAGATGTTAGAGAGGCGGTATGGCGGGGACTCTGAATCAAAATTTCAGTCTGCCCGCGGAAGCAAAGCAGCTGCCAAGCATTTCAACAAGGCCTTGCGTAATCGGAGTTGGGCTCCTCACCTAGCCATTTTCCAGGCGCAGCCAGAGGCAATCACTCACTGACAACGGCCAGAACGAAGAAAACATCATGCTGACGAGGTGGATCTGTCCCGACGACGAGAAGGAAGTGCGAGATGAGCATTAGCAGCGGAGCCGCAAAGCAGCAGCCTTAATGGTTTAATAGTTGCCCAGTCTGTGAGCAGACCCCTGGCGGGCGTGCCTGGCTTGGTCGGCAATTGAAGCTCGCCTCTGCCTGGCAAGTGCGTGACAAAATAGTCGAGCCGACGCTGTAATATGTCGAGCCGCGAGGATGTATATCCTCGTTAGTTAATATAGGTCATATATATTAAAGCTACACGATTTTTATAAATATACTCCAGTATTTATATATTCGAGGTTTCAGAGATGCTCTCGCATGTGCTGAAGAACCATACTTGTTATTACTACAGCCGTTCAGGTCAGTCGGGCTCAACTATTTTGTCACCCGCGTGCCTGGTTACATAGCTGAGACTGTCCCACTGCATCCTCATCACCAGCGTTGGGCATCGACCATCGACGACACCTTCCTCATATACAGGATATTTCGATCCAGATAGATCTGACTCTCATTCACGGCAACAACTACAGGTAGGCCACTTTAGCTTTCCCTTTGGATAGTCGCAGTTTCCTCTCATCTTGATCATACTATTTACTGTGCCATTCTTGTACTCCTCTCATGATGCCTTTCTCAAACAATTTTGTGCTATCTGAAGGCGTTTGCCTTCAAATAATCTCTTTTCCGAAGCCTCCTGTTCGCCGCTTAACAAACTTTTCGCATCTGGCGGACGATGGCCTCAAAAGTCTGCTGTACCGCTCCTCAGCGCTCTGGATCACCAGATCTTCCAAACGCTCGCACTTCAGCAGCGGTGGGCACAGCGGGGAGTGAAGCTGATGGGCCCATCGGTTCCACGGCAACTAGCACGCGTACGGAAGACCGTGAAGACATCCGGAGAATATTCAACGGTGCCGACGAGGCCGTGGACAATCTTGCGGAACTGGGAGACATTGCTAAGGGGAATGAGTCTCTAGAGCTTCCTCGTGGAGACAGCCCGAAACCTCCCAGTATCGTGGGCAAATTGCGCAAGCGCCTATTAAAAGGTGGGAATAGATCGCAATCGCTCTTGAAAGATGATGCGAAGCCTCGCAGAGTACCCAAACCCAGGTTCCTAAGGGAGAGAGACTCTCCTGAGGTGAAGAACGACCTCCGAGAGAATCTTTTGAACGAGGGCAGTCCTGGTCAAGGTGGATATGACCCAGATGCAGAAAGTGTTGCCATTCGCGAGAGTCTTATTTCAGCACCACAAAACGACCTTGCTGTCTCCCCAGTGCGCGAAAAGAAGATCCCGCGCCGATCTCCGTTGCAGGACATTGAATGGCGGACTCGATCCGCGACATCGTAAGTCATTCCCTGGAGTCCGCGGCCTTTTCAGTGCTGGCTAACCGCGGCTATCTACTGCACAGTATGTTCTGTCACACCCCAGATGGTGACGTAAGAGTCAGAAACGCTTCTCGCGTCACTGTGCTTCCTTACTCTCAATCGCGGCCCAGCAGCCGACGACAGTCATATGACGACAGGAAAAATATTCGACGTTCTCGGTCGGAGTCATCGTTGGCACACGCTGTCCCCGTGCCATTGAATGAAGGACAGCGCATAAATGCCGCATCCATGTCTGAACCATATCGAGAATTGCTACTAGCAATGCCACCGTCAAATAGCGAGGGCTCCAATCGCGTTCCTGATTCTTCGGCCTCTGAGTATGCAACAGCTCGTGCGAGCCAATCCTCACACAGTGATCTCAAGCCGAATGAAACCGTGTCTACAGAGAAGTCATTTGATATACCAAGGACAGTGGATCAAAGCAGAGCCGATTGTTCTGAGACCCAAATTATAGACGTGGCGGACGATGAAGCTGGCACAGAAAGCGATCCTCTCAGAGACTCGGAAGCATCCAAAGCGGTTTCCAGGACTAATTCAGTTCATTTATATTCGATGCGTATTTCACAACATTTACGCTCAACATCGATGTTTTCAGACCACTCCGAAAGGCAAATTCAAAGTCCAACAGCAGAACCTCTCCAAAGGACCCAGTCTGTTCACAGTGTTCGACCTTCTGGAGAGCATCCCGTGACTCAGCATCACCGCCAACAGTCCAGCTCAGGCTTCACAAGCACCAAGGTTCCCAGTGCCTGGGGTAATGTCGTGCAAGACCAAGATCAAGGATCTTCGGTCTATTCTTCGAGAGTGCATACTCCTGCAGATTCACCGTTTCGGCCATACTGTTCAAGCCCCGATCTTACTGGAACCTACGAGATATCATCGGCCCTTCTGCCTCGGTCAGATTTCCCCAGAATTCGTTTAGAGACGTCTACTGGTGCTCAGACAATCCGGCAACGTAGGCCGGCTTCAAAGCTTGCTACTGCGCAAAACGTCGAAAGCGTAAACTCGTCCCCAAGCAAGGAAGCCCCAGGAATTGCCAAAGAGCTCCAATCAAATCACCTCGATTCCAATAGTAACTCAGCAGAGCCCTCGGATAACTACGACGCAGATGAGTCCTCACGAAGCAGTCGTTTCGTCGAAGAATTACATTCGACACCGCCCAAGTCCCTTGTGAGGAACAAGAAGCCTTCAATATTCAGCTTGTTCAGTCGCAAGTCAAAGGCAGTGGTGATCGCGGAAAGCACCACTGTCAATGCAATTTTCGACGGACCAGCAGATGATCTACAAGTACCTCGACTGACACGTTCAAGTTTGTCTCTCCGTGGAAATGACGAAGCGTCCAACCTCTTTGCCAAAGCCTTGGTTGCGAATCAGGAAGAGAAAAATGCACTGCTTCTTCCATGCAATCGAGAACGAGGAAACTCGATGTCGTCGTTGCATGCACCACGTGGGCGTAGCGCTTCTGTGAGCACCAAAGACACCTCGAGAGCTCCGTCGGCGGCGGGCTCGCTGCACTATTCTCCAAGCAAATCCTCTGTAGCTCCTTCTCGGGCATCACCGTACGCAAAACCGGTATTCAGTACGCCTCAGTTTCTCTCTCCTTCGTATGAGGAAGGTTACTTCGATCGGCCGAGGCTACAGAGCGGCTCTACATTCCTTGACCCTCTTGATACAACCTCTGTCAAATACAGCCCCAAGGCTCCATCCATTTCCGTCTCCGAACGGAGAGTATCTACTACTGGTGATGAATACCATTGTCTTACACCGCAAAGCGATCTTATCCTACCAGAGTTAGTCATCGCTCCGCCTCAGCAAGGCTCATCTGAGGACTCGCTCTCGAAAGCCGATTTAGGCTCCTGGGGTCGCTATCCCTCTCACACGCGTGACAGCCGCATTGGTCCTGCTGGGCAAAGAGACAGAGTCACTACTCGAGATTTTGCTTATGAGTTACATGTGCAAGAACCTGAGCCAATTGACGAAGATGTCATTGAATCAGATCCGCAAGGGAGGAAGTTGAAGAACAAACAGAAGTCAGATCGAGTCTCGTCAAACATGTCTAAAACGAGGAGTACTTCATTCGGACGACGTTTAATTCGCGGTTACTCTGCGATGTTCAAATCCCAAAGCCTCGAATTCTTGCGGCATGGCCATGGACATCGCAGCAGCATCTCCGCTGGAGGCGTACTGGAGCACCCGGAGCTCGAGATGCTCCCACCTATCTTTCCCGCCTACCACGCCGATCATTATAACAGCATCAACAGTAATAACCCGGCGATCGAAATGCGAGACATGAATCCGCGGAGCGCGAGTGTAACCAGCACCGGCCACGATGGGTCTAACGACTCTACGAAACCGATGACGCAGCTGGACGGCCAGTTCGACGAGATGATCTTCCCAACCTCGTTCCACACTCCCACACATACGCCTGCCCCGAATGCAGCTCGTATTTGGTCGCAGCTCTACGCCTCCTGCGTCGAACTGCCCTCTTCTCGGTGTGACAGTCCCGTGGATCTAGATGCCACACTGCGTCCCCAATCCTCTGTCCCTACTTCGTGCACAGTTTCTCGACAAGTCTCGCCGTGCCTCAACATCAATTTCTCGCGGCCGATCTCGAGGACGTTGCCCAGAGTCAAGTCGCCCTCACTGGACAACATGAAGCCAGACGCCCATCGGCGCAACGCGAGCGTCGTGAGCGCGATGAGCCTGCGTGCGAGTACGAATGATCTCTGCAGGTTGCTGGTGGAAGCAGAGGAGAGTGAGAGGGCACGGGTGCTCAAGGTTGCGGCTGGTCTTGTCAGTGGTTCAACTGCTTAGTATAAGCATTCGAACAAGCGCAACGGCGTTGTCTAGCCGGTAATTGGTATTATTCACTTTTTGAGGACGACATTGGAGGATATGGAAGTTAGAAACTTAGATACAGACTTGTAATTCATTTGAGGCATTAATAACACTCAAATACTGCCTTACCCTTGGGATAACCAGTAATACAATCGCCGCCGAGCATGGTGTAATGTCGAAGGGCGGGCAGCTGTTGTCATAGAAGCTGTTGGCAATCTTTTGTCGGTCCCCAGCTTGCCTCTTGCCACGGCTGCAAACTTCTCGGTACAGATATAACTATCCACTTTCACAACGCTTTGTACACGCCTGAAAAGCGGCCATAGGCGATAAAATGGCCGGGCTTAAGAGATATTCAAAAACAATCATCGGGATTAAGGTGTGACAGTTCAGTCATAGTTACTTCCTAATTAGGATTAGCGTGTTCGAGAGTAGTTAGAGCTTTGTCAGCATATGTACAAACCTTTGAATCGTCACCAGCCTGTTGTACCCAGAACCTCGCAGCAGATTGAGTCAATTCAACACCATACTGTCGTGGTATCTCTCTCCCTATTGATTGCCTATTAAGGTTTGCTCCCCTCCTACTAGTTTGTGGCATAAGGTGTGGATTAGAAAGAAAGTCGTCGTCTCGGCTATAGGGTTAGGGTCGCTCATGAATCCGAATCTTGCACGTGAGACTTCGGCCAATCCGAAGTTCATCGGAGCCAAAAGACCTCCTTCCGGTCCTTGTCTCGCTTGTATATCTGTATATCGATCCTTCAAAATCTCCGTATGAGGATCAGAGAGCCTGAAACCTCTCAGGCCACTAGAGATTGCATTATCCGTATCTTCATAAGAGAAAGACTCCGTTTCCAATGCAGAAGAACGGACCAATGGAATGTCATTCTCAACGGGTGCTCGCAAGACTTCCGAGAAATCGGGGTGTGGGTGTTGGAATTGTCTATGAACGGTTAAAGCTAACCACAGTCTCTTGCACCGTTCTTCGCCGTTCGTCACCGTTCCACGGCCGCATACCATCCATAGGCGGATTAATTTATCTATGTCCGCAAACGCCGTTCTTACAAAGGTGCCCGCAGCTTCGACGTCACGAATCAATTGAAGTCACCACTGCGATCCTGGGAATAGACCCTGGCATGGAGTTAGTGCTGGATGCTTAAGTAGACGACGAAGAGTGGTTGCAAGTATATATCACGCTTCTTTCATTGATCGCTGGCTTCTAATACCCCTAAGACTCTCACCTCATCTCTTAATCAGCTTTCGCAAAACGAGACCAAACCTTCGTCCACTGATCAAGACACTATCAATTATGGCTCCTCCAACGCTTCCGACACATCAATTGGGCAAAGACGGCCCACAAGTCACGGCGATTGGCTATGGAATGATGGGATTGTAAATTGAACCATCTCCAGATCCCCAAAACTCCAACTAACCCCTCTCCAGGTCCGCCAACTACGGCGCCCCACTCCCAGACGACCAGCGCTTCGCCCTCCTCGACAAGATCTACGAGGCGGGCGAGTTATTCTGGGACTCATCCGACTCGTACGGCGACTCCGAAGTCCTCATCGGCAGGTGGTTCGCGCAGCACCCCGAGCGCAGAAAGGACATCTTCCTCTGCACCAAGTTTGGGCAGCGCTTCCAGCCCGACGGCTCTCGCGCCGTCGACAGCTCGCCCGCGTGGGTGCGCCAGGCGTGCGAGAACAGCCTGAAGAAGATGGGTGTCGACACCATCGACCTGTGGTACTCACACCGGCAGGATAAGAAGACGCCGATCGAGCAGACGGTGCGCGCGATGGACGAGATGCGCAAGGAGGGCAAGGTCCGCTACCTGGGCCTCAGCGAGTGCAGCGCCAACAGTCTGCGGAGGGCGTGCAAGGCCGCCAAGATCTCCGCCGTGCAGCTGGAGTACAGCCCGTTCTCGCTGGAGATTGAGAGCGAGCAGATTGACCTGCTGCGGACGGCGCGCGAGCTGGGCGTCGCGGTGGTCGCGTACTCGCCTGTCGGCAGAGGCATGCTGACCGGCACGATCACATCTCCGGATCAGTTCGAGCCGGGCGATTTCAGGGCGAGGATTCCGCGCTTCAGCAAGGAGAACTTCCACAAGAACATCGAACTGGTGGACAACATGAAGAAAATTGCGCAGAAGAAGGGCTGCACGCCTGCTCAGTTGGCGCTTGCCTGGGTGCTGGCGCAAGGAAAGGATGTCATTCCGATTCCAGGGACGACAAAGTTTGAGCGGTTCGAGGAGAATATGGGTGCGCTAAAGGTGAAGCTCACGCCAGAGGAGGTGAAGGAGATCCGGGACATGGCAAAGGCATGTGAGCCGGAGGGCGATCGATACCCTGATTTCATGATGGGACATCTTTTCGCCGATACACCAGAAGAGGCTTAGAGTAAGGCAGAAAGGTTACTAATTTCACGGAGGGAAGTGCATTGAACTATGAGTCTTGATTTTACATTCCATGAGCTTTACATTTAAGCATCTATGGAGTATCTAACAAATATGAGCGTACACATGAATATTCCAGTGTGCTTGGATTTAATTCGTCCCGTGAAGGCCACCAAGTATGCACCAAGTATTGAGAAAACGCACACCTTCTTTCAGTGTGCTTGGACGTAGTCCAGTCCAATGCTGCGGAGACCAAGACTAAGGGGAAAGTGGTGCCAAGAGTGTGTCATTGTCACCGAAAACGCAGGCTGTATTCGCTTCGCAAACCAAGGAGCTCGGAAGATGAAAAAAAGTGCCAATGTGCAAATAAGGCAGCGCTCCAATGTGAATCGTTTTTCGAATGAGGATCGCTTGCCAAGTGGAAATCGTTTTGGGAAAGTGAACAAAGTGTGCAGAATAAGCGCTTTCCAAGTGTGAGGGACCCGTGACTGAGCGCCATGCAGGAGCTATGTCGAGTTCCTGACTCCGTAACGCCGATCCATGCATGTCTAGTGAACAGTGCTGTCCGGAAAACAAAGGAAAAGTGTAAACAGTCGAGGCCGTCAAAAGAAAAGCAGAAAGGAAAAGTTCAGTGTCGTCTTGTCTGAAACGACCTAGGTATGGCGTCTGATTTCACCACCACTTGTTTGTCTTCGGGTTCTTCTCGGATTCAAGACAGAACTCGGCTTTGGGACTGGTGCCGTCGTCGTGATAGATCCACCTCCCACTGGCTTGTGCGTCGGCGTGATGTTTTCTTCGTTTTGACCGGTGTCGGTGCGTGATTGCTGGCTTGCCAGACTGAGTCTTCCGAGTCGAGTAGCGCTAGTGCGTGGAAGTCTGCTCTTTGGCCCTGAACCTGAAGTGCTGAGAGCGCTGAGGCCATGTGAGAAGCCAGAACCATTGGTATTTGGAGTAGATCCAGAATTGCTGTCCCTCGAAGCAGGGCGTAGAGTTGGAGTGCTACCTGTCATAGAAAGTGCCGAAGTGATGGATGAAGCAGAAGCGTTCGAACCGATACTGCTCACGCTATTGCGAGGGCGTGAGCGAGGAGATTGGAGGGCACTGTCGAAGTAAGATGGTCGAGCATGGTGCTGAGAAGTTGATGCAATTGAGAGTGGTTGATATTGTCCACTGCCGGTTAGAGTTGAAGAACTAGATCGGCGCATTGGTGATCGCATCTGTGGGCCCTCGGCGAATTTGAGAAGTTCCGTCGCAATTTCCCTAGCCAACAGTGCCTGATCTTGCTGGACGCGCCGCAGGCTATCGAGAAGGCCGGAAGATAGAAGGAGAGAGGCGCAGCGATCGTCGGTGGCCTCGCAAATGTCGCGGATGACCCTAAGTAACGAGACCCTAACGATGGGCTTCTTCGTCTGCAACTTCTGTACGGTTCTGACAAAGATCTCATCTCTTGCCAAGCATGCCGCGACGGCAGGACTAAGGCGGACAATCTTCTGAAGAGGCTCAAGAAGATTCTCGAACACATCCGATGACGTGTTCTTGTTGGTAAAGCACTGTACGATGGCGTCACTGAATGCACCATCGAGAAGTCCTTGCTCTACTCTGGCGGTTTCTTCTTGAAGCCTATACCTGTGTTAATAAGAGGGAATAGTAAATCAGATTACAAAAGCACTTACCAGACAAAGATTGCGTCGAGAGCTTGTGTCTGGTAGTACAGATCACCAAGCAATCGAATGTAGAATTGAAGCCCACGGTTTGCCCACAGAGCCTTGCGGCCGGACTTGCCAGAGTGCGCCATTTCGCAAAGAATCGGCAGAGCAAACTCTTTCACAGCCCTTCCACTTGAGCCAGCTTCCATGAGCAATGGAATGATGCCTTTCTTGGCGGCAAATTCCTGCCTTGGCTTATTGTGTTTGCAAAGATTCCACAAGATGTTCAGGACTTGGTTCTCCACTTCTTGTGAACTCGACTCCTCGGCGTTCTTCAGAAGGTTGATGAGAAGCTCGATAGCGCCGGAATTCAGCAGGGCCTCATGCGTTGTGGACAGCATTGAGAGGTGCTTGATGAATTTCAGCATCGTTACCCGATGTGTGGGTTTCATTCGGTCCAGGTCGTTGAGTAGGGCTAAAGATTCAAGCAGTCAGATTAACTATGGAAATGGTTGATGAGATGCAACTTACAAGATAGCACTTGTCGATCCGCAGAGAGCTCCTGGACGTAGGGCGCCGACTGAGAGAAAAGGTAGAAGAGGTTGACGACACGTTCTTGGACAAGCTCTGCAATCTCGCTGTCCTCGTCGAGAATTTGATTCAGGACGTCTGCCAGTGGAGCAAGCAATTGGTTTCGCGATAGAATGCGGCAGTAGTCATTCTTTCGTGTGATTCCCTGCAAGTCGAAGACCTTCTGGAGACCCATTAAGCCTATCAGCACCATGTCCCGCTCTGTCACTAGGTCTTCCTCGATCAGCGCCGCGAGAATCTTGAGGCCTCCACTGCCGATGAATATTTGCAGCGTCTGGGGTGATGACTGATACATCTGCCGGATGAAAGCAGCAGCCTCCATGCGGATGTCCCTTGCGTAATTTTTGCCTGCAAACTTTGTGACAATTGGTATTCCACCAATCTCGCACAAGTGTTCGTGGACCTCCCAATCATCGAAGATGATCTCATTGATGATCTTAAGGGCCGGCAGCAGTAGGTCCCTTCGAGTGGACGTTTCTAGGATCTCGAGTGTTGGTAGGACGCCGCCACACTTGACAATGATGTCTTTGGCATCGGGAGATTCGGCGAGATATTGCATAAGCTGATCGCATCGTTCGAAAAGTACTTCTTCCAGCTGCGAAGGATTGATGGAATCCACGATATTTTGAATGGCCTGCGTCATGCGAGCATGTCGGTCTCGAGCAATATTCTCTTCCATGTCCATAGTTTCATCAAAACCTTCATCCAGTTGCGCGAATGGATCATCCTCTTCTTCGTCTTCGTTCGATGACAAACCAGCTTTCATCATGTTGGAGGGCTTAATCATGAGTGTGCTCCGATCAGATCCACTCTCATCCTTGTCGAGGAGATCAGAGAGGTCAAGATCTCCATCGTTGTCCGCATACTTTTCGATCTCCAGTTCAGAGTCTGTCCTCTGAAGTGGAACATTCTCCTTGTCTTCAGTAGGAGTAAGTCTCCTTCGCACACTGCCATTGATTCTGTTGTGTTGTGCTAAGCGAGCGGCGTTCTTCAGGTGGGAAGGATGGAAAAGTTTTGGCGAGAAACTGTCATTTTCTTCTTGCGCTTGTCTCGCATGGACAGCCTTTTGGAAAGCAACATCGTCTGTGACGAGATCGGAGTAGTCCATCGATGATTCTTCTCGGTATAAAGCTGGTCTAGCAGCGGATGGCATGCTTGATTTTGCTTGTGGGGCCTTTGTAGCCGTTCGGATGGCGAGGTTCTTTGATTGAGAAATCGAACGCATTGGGGAACCGTTCGTGGTTGTAGATGTGAAGCGGTACTCGTTGTTTGACGTGGGAGTGAATGGTCTCATTGCTTTCAGAGGATCTGTACGAGTGAGCTGAACTGGACTTCTCACTGTCCTGTCGTAGTCCTCCATAAGCGGCTCGTCTAATAAAATGTCGCTTTTGCTGAACTCTTTGAGTTTCTCAGAGCTCAGCATGCCACCGAAGTGATCTTGAGGCTTTAAATGTTGAGCAAGCTGGAGACCAGTAGGATTAAGTGGCGTAGCAAAGTCGTCATCCCAAATGGTACTATCTGACTCGGTTTCAGGTGAGCGATAAACCTCTGGGTTCGTCTTGGTCTTCGGAAGATTTGATGGAAGCTTTGTTTGGCCATGTGAAGTTGAAGTTGGAGGGAGGCTAATATCAGGCGCCCGCGCTGCGGCTGTTCGCGGCGGAGCGGGTGATAGTGATGGAAGGCGACCAGTCTTGCGAAGAGAGCCGTGAGTAGGCGAGCGCAGTGCTTCATTCCACTCTTGGACGCTTTTAATGGCCTCCTTGTAGTCCGTTGCTTTGTTGAGTTCTTCTGCGTCTCCTCGCCTCGCACTTGATATCCACGGATGCCTCAAAAGCTTCTTCGCAGACACCCTTAGATTTGGATCTTTCTGGAAGCACTGCATGAGGAAATCACGCACAGCCTAGGTAATGTGGTTAGTGTCACCATTTAGCGGAGTCGATTGACCACTTACGGGCGATGCACCACCGGGCAGAGGTGGATGGTCATCATTGACGATGCGAAACAACGCTGGCATAGGCTGGAGTTTGTGATATGGAGGCTTGCCGTCCAAGAGCTCGATGACAGTACATCCCAAGCTCCATATATCAGACGAAGTCGTTGCTCCAGTAAGCTCTATGACTTCGGGAGCCATCCAGTAGGGGGTCCCCACAACGCTGGCCTCATTCATCGTAGAAGCCTTGGTTGCTACACCGAAGTCTGCCAGTTTGACCAAACCCTCTTTTGTTGTCAGGATATTTGCACCTTTGATATCCCTGTGGATGACACCTTGGTTGTGGAGATACATCAACCCCGTCAGCACTTGTGACATGTATATAGCCACAAGATCCTCGGGGAACTTTCCAAAGTTCTTCAGGATGGAGTGCAAAGAGCCATTCTCGCAGTACTCGAGGATGATATTGAGAACTGAGCTGTCTCTCGTGTAACCGTGATATTTGACGATATTCGGGTGATCGAGGTTCTTGAGGAGATCGATTTCAGACATAATAACTTTCAGTTCGCCTTGGGGAAGGTTCTCGAGCCGGATCTGCTTAATCGCTACAGTTTCGCCATTGCGGAAGTTGATTGCTCTATAGACCGAACCAAAGGCTCCTCTGCCCAGACAGTCGCCAATTTGCTATTTGACAAGTCAGCCAACATGCCATGAAGATTGTCCGCTCATAGTTGACCGTACGTATTGCCCTGCCGAAGCAACATCTTGCCCGCTCTTCGTTCTGCTACCATTTCCCCATTGTGATGCGAGAGACGACTCGCTTGCTCTCGCCCTCACACGGCCTGGTGCACCGTTCGCCATGTCCTTCCCATTCAGGTGTTTCTCCGGCGAGCGAGCAGCCATTGTGGGTTGTCGGAGGCCTTGCACGAAGGTGCCGGAGGAAGCTGAAGGAAGGAGGTAGAGGCGTGTATGTCGGGCACACGGTGACGCAGAAGCATTTGCACAGGATTTACGCGTCTGAAGCTCAGGGCGCGATCCTGCAAAACGTTTTCAGCAGCCCCGTAAGCGTCGCCCGCGGGGTTTGTAGGTGCCCAGCCGTGCTATAGGGGAATTATGGATGTCGCTGCTTGGGACCCTTGTCTACTGGAGTTTGAAGTCGCGAGTCGGGCGTGAGGGTCGCCGCAGGAATTCGCGCAGTCCTGTGACTTGGATGGTAGCGCGCATAAGGCGGGAGTCTCGCTCCGCGCTGGACGACGTCGTTTCTGCTCGAAATGATTATGCGACGACGTTCGCGGCCGGGGCGCAAAGGATAGGGAAAGTGAGCTTCGGTTGTGGCGTCGTCCAATCGCCAGCGACTTTTTAGGTCGTCGTCGACCGGCGGAAAGTTGGCAGACGCAAGCCACATTTTCGATGTGCATCCCAAAATAGCCGTCACTTTACCAAGAGCAGAACTGTGTATAAAATGCCTTCTACCCAACTTCACGAGTACCTACGTCTATCACTATCCCCACCTGATACGCAATCTTGCGTCTTCTAGCTGCAAATCATCACAGATGTGACAACGTGCAGATCGCGTGCCTTTCACATCCCGGGAGCTCAGAATAGGAGCCAGTCGCGTGCTCTCCGTAGCAGCCAGTAGAAACCCCATGCAGCGATTCAGCATCGTGCATATAGCCCCGTCTCACAACCCGCTGCACGCCGAGAGAGCATATTGACGATGTTGTTGCCTTTCACTTCACTGCTCGAAATCATTTCCCCTCTATCGCCCCGAGACTACGTTCAGAACTCCGCCGTCAACTGCCAGGATCTCTCCATTCACGTATACATTCTTCGTCAAGAATATCTGCCAATAAGAAATCAGTCAATGCATGTCCAATGGAGATGAGAAGGAGGCTTACCACCGCCTGCGCCATCTCCTCATCATGTCCAGCCCTCTGCGCAGGTACGTGGCCCTTCTCCTGAACCTTCTCATCCGGCAGCGAACTCTTCTGGTCTGGGCCGCTCTCTTTCGCCGTCATCTCGCTAGGGAAATAGCCAGGTGCAATACTGTTCACTCTGACTCTGACCTTCTGGAATTCCGCGCTCATAAGCTTCGTGAGATGAACCGTTCCGCCTTTTGCGGCATTGTACGAGAAGTGGCCTTGGGCATGTCTCATGATCCCGCTCATACTGGAAATGACGATAACGGACGCTGAGAGATGGCCATGCGTGTCCGTACCCTTTTGGAGAAGCGGCAAGAACGCAACAGTGGTGAAATAGACAGCAGTAACGTCGGTATTCATCGTCTCGTTCCACTCCTCGAAGGACTCATTGTCCCACAGCTTCGCTTTCAAGCTCTCAGCCTCTTCGCGGTCCGGCTCTGCCTTCGGTCCTGCTATGCCAGCCGCAGCCACCAGAAGGTTGATGTATTTCTCCTTCTTCGAGATTTCTTCCACAAGATTCTGGAGGCTCTCTTTGCTTCGAACGTCGCATGGACCGCATGGTATGATCTCGCCACCCTCTTCTGGATTATGTGATTTGGCGGCGGCCTCCAAGGCTTCTGCTCTTCGTCCTGTTATGTAGACTTTTGCACCGTTGGCGGCGAGAACTTGGGCAGCCATCAAGCCAATGCCCGATCCTCCACCTGTGATGACGCAGACATAGTCTTTGACTGAGAATAAATGCTCCACACGAAGGTCTGATGTCTTCGCCATTTTCAAGTGGAACTTGAGGTTTGACTATAAGAGAAATTGCAAATTGAAGGTAAACGAAATTTTGGAAGCAGTGTGAAAGGCAGTGGCAATAGGAGGCAGTATTGGATAGAAGATTTAAGGAGGAGCATTCGAGGGAGAAATTAATTCTGACGCGTCTACGTCACTACCATATCATCCCTGCTGTAGTACATACATGTCGATCCGGAGGTCGTACAAGACCCTTGTGGGCGAAAATACATGTGGAAAAGCAATATCAAATGCTCTGGCCTGCCTTCAACTGTAGTATCAATATTGCTGTACTTGGTCCTGCAATGAAGATTGCTAAGAAGCACGGCATACTCTAGTTGTAGCGAGATTTCAAGGTGTTCGCGTGCCCCACCAAAAATTCTGAACCCCTCTCATCGATACCATCCTCGATCAATTCCTCCTCTCTGTATAAAGACTCAACTCCAAAATGTCATCACTCTCACTACCGTCTCCACAGCAAACCATAAAACCACTTGCAACGCTGAATCCTCCCTCGACTGCGCGGACATGGCACACCGCGCCACATCCCTATCTCCCTCTCGCCGCAACCTCCTCCTCTGACAAGACAGTGCGCATATACTCCCTTCTCGACTTTCGACTCCACTCGAGTGTGAGCGGCGGACACAAGCGCTCCATCCGCACGAGCGCTTGGAAGCCTGGCACGAAATCTGCCGGTGAGAGCGTACTTGCAACGGGTAGCTTTGATGCTAGCGCCGGCATATGGAGGCGCTGGGATGGCGGCGTGAAAGGGATGAAAGAGGAGCAAGATTTCACAGGCGGTTTTGCTGGGGGAGGTGATGATGGGCTAGAGGGTGATGGGGATGGGGATGATGAGGACGAGGAGTGGCGCTTCGCTGTGGTTTTGGACGGTCACGAATCGGAGATTAAGTCTGTGGCTTGGAGTGCGGGTGGGCAGTATCTAGCGACTTGCTCGCGCGACAAGAGCGTGTGGGTGTGGGAAGAGATGGAGGATGATAATTTTGAGACGGTGGCCGTAATGCAAGAGCATGAGGGAGACGTCAAGTGCGTGGCGTGGCATCCGACAGAGGAGCTGCTTGCGAGCGGAAGCTACGATGACACGATTCGACTGTACAAAGAAGACTTGGACGACTGGACGTGTGTCGCCATTATGAACGGACACGATGCAACTGTCTGGTGGGTTGAGTTCGAAAGTGAGAAAGTTGTGGGATTGGAAAACCAGGAAGAAGTAGACGGCACAGATGATATGAAAGAGCAACGGAAGATTTGGTTGGAGAGGAGAGAAAATGCAGGTGCTCGATTAATTTCGTGCTCTGACGACCTCAGTATACGTATATGGAGAAGAATACCGCGAGAGCGGCCGGACGTACCAACAGGACAAGGCAGAATGCCAAGTATACTTCGGAGCAACAGCATCGAAGAGGAATGGGTGGAAGAAGCTAGGCTACCCCAGCGGCACGAGAGGTCTGTGTATACTGTATCTTGGAGTAGGAAAACAGGAATGGTGGTGAGCACAGGAAGCGACGGCAAGGTTGTCGTATACAAAGAGCGATGGAAACAATCATCATCCTCTGCAGGACCGACCGATGACAACGGTGATCGTGCGATGTCAGAGGGCAGAAATGCATCTAACGGTCACAATAATACCACAATCGCAGAGACTGAGTGGATTGTTGTTGCTGAGATGTCTGATGCGCATGACGTCTTTGAAGTCAACCATGTCTGCTGGGCGCCTAGATGGGATAAAGGCAGGAGAAGCGAAGATGAGGAAATGATCATGACAACAGGAGACGATGGTGAAGTCAAAGCTTGGATTTTAGAATAGAGATGTGAAACTACAACTTTGAATCACATCGGCTCAACCTCCTTTCGACTTTCGCGTATCTTCCGATCTCCCTTAGCTTACAGAACGATTCTATCTGTACAAGTGATTCCATGATCTGAAACGCAGCAAGAAATATCAACCTCTAATGGTAAAGCAGGGCCCCATATCAACCAGCAGTGTCCACAACCTCAGCAAACCACTGTCTCAACGCCGTTGCCAAAACTCCTGGTAACTCCTTGACATCCCTCACGACAATCCACCACTTGAAGGGAAACGTATCAAGATACTTCCTCCGCACAAGCTTCATCTCCCCATTCTCGTCGGCTCCAAACTCGGCCGTTTGAAGGTCCATGATGCTCTGCTGACTCTGCTTCCCACTACCGGAATTGGTATCCTTTGATGCTGCATCGACAATGACGAAGACAATCATTATTCTCTCCTCCTGTGCTTGCCGAACCAGTCTTTGGATAGTCGCGTGGTCTTCGCAGATGCCGTCGCTGATAACGAGTTCTAGCTGCCAAAGCTCCGCTCCACTGCCGCTTGCCCTCATCCTCGCCTCGCGGAACAGTTCCAAGCTCTTCGCAATCAGCTTTCTCACATCAGTTTTTGTTTGCGTAAATCCGAATCTTTGAATCGCATCCGCGCCAGCGTCCGAGCCGAATGGCTTGCCAAACTCATGCGCAACCTCCACGTCTTCCCCAAAACGCACAACACTGACCTCTCCAGCTTCCAACATCGTCAATGCCCTTGCCACAAGCGCGAGCGTCTCGAAGGCCAATGTAACGGTCCTACTCTCGGCCATGCTCTTGCTATCATCGAGTGCCAACATGATCTGGTAACTGCGCTTAGAGGGCACAGAGCGCCGCATCCAGATCTTATCACGCTTGTATTGCGAAGCGATATAGGGGATAATACGCTTGATGTTGAGGCGTTTGCCTGTGCGGAAGTCCCCACGCATTTTGGTTGCAAGTGTCGGTGCGAGGATGAGGCGGAGATGCTCGGTCAAAGAGAGAGCAAGCATGCGAGTAGATGCTTCGTGTTGTGACCAGAGGTTGCGAGCTTCTTCAGCACTGCGAGGTAAGGTTCGGGATGAGTCCAGTTGGATTGTCGACAACTGCGTGTCGACATCGTCAACATCCGACTCATCTTCCATATCCCCTGGAAGATTTCCATCGAGGTCCATTCTGTCTCTAGACTCTCCGATGAATGTTCGAGCATTGGCAGCAGTCGGAATGTTGCTTGTATCTTCCACGCTAGTCTCTCCTAGTCCATCGTCATCATGTGTATCTTGGTCTTGGTCGAACGTTTCCTGCACTTTCGCGACTTCCAGTTCTGTTTCAGGCTTCTCCGGCTCTGTAACGTCCATAGCGAGATCTTCATTAAGAGCATGGGCTTGGTCTTCCGATGCCCCACCTAAAGCTTGAGTATCAGCGGCTGCTTCATCAGAACGCAAGTGTTCAAAATCGGCATCGGCCATCTCTGTATCTTCAATCTGATCTTGCTCTCTGGATTCTGGGGCAGCATCACGGATCTGCCTCTGTTGCTTGTACCATCGTTCCAGGATGTCACCAAGCTTACGGAAGGCTTGCTGCTCCGTGTTCTCTTCATCATCGTTTCGGCCCATAGCACCCATATCAGAAGCTTCTTGAGTCCCAGCTTCAGAGGCACCTTGATCCATCTCATTGTTCTCTGTATTAGCCCCATGTTGCTGCTGTGCGGAATTGGCAGCCGTGGCGTCGTCTGTTAGCTCCTCTTGATTTTCGTTCCCAACTCCTTTCTTGTCGCTCTGAGCTGTCTCCTCAGCAGCTTGAGTGTCCTTGTCGTCATGAAAGAGGGGATCATCGCGCTCAGCATGCTCTAAATCCTCGGTTTCGTCCTGCATGCCCTCCATCGTCTCCTCCATTTGTGAAGATTCATCCACATCCACATCGTTTGGTGTGGGCTGTTCGATATCATCCTCCACACGATCCGCCACATCTTCTTTCATGTTCATGTCGTCGTCGCCATCTGCGATTTCTTCTTCATTATCATCTGATGGTCCCTCCTCGGCATCACTAAAATCCAATTTGTCGGAGGATGCAGCGTCGGAGTCGGAGTCCGCATTCCCGCCAATATTCATATCCTCGGGCAGATCAAGTGCCTCCTCTTCTCGCATTTGCGGATCTGCTTTCTCCATCTGCTCTTTGCCAAGTTCCTCTTTTTCCTCTGCTCCAAGCCCCACGTCGTCCTCTCCATCTTCAGGGGTCTGTTCATGGTCCTCGTCTTTTTGAGCTGCTGTCTGATCTTCTGTCTTTTCCCCAGCTCCTCGCTCCCCCTCCTTTTCCTTTTCGGCATCCCCGCTGTCATCCCACATCTTCTCATCTATCGTTGATGGCCCCAGGTCATCTACATCACCAATTTCTTCTTCCAGATCCTTCTCATCCTCTTTGTCAGATTCTGCGGATCCTTCTTCATCGTTATCATCCGCAACATCTCCCAATTCACCCTCCATTTCTTCATCTGCCATGTCAACTGCATCTTTTTCATCCTCCAACTCTTCTCGATCCTGTTTTGAATCCGGTTGCTGCGCCAGCTCAGACAGATCCTCATCGTCCTTGATATCCTTGCTGATATCTTCAGCACCCTCTCCCTCGCCAAGACCAGTGCCAGCTTCAAGCTGGTCCGAGGTTTCCTCTTTGCCTTTCGATCGATCGGGAGGCGTACAGAAGCCCTTTGTTCCAACAATGACAAATGTCTCCGCTAGCTGACTCGCTAGCCGACATGTGCTGGTGTGCAAGGAGATATACTGCGATACGAGATCACCGAATGTGGAGAGATATTGCTCAAATATAGGCAAAACCGTGGCCAACATTGCGGAGCACAGGTGTAAATTCTCCATGTCCGCATCCCCTAGCTGCTCCAGAAGCACGTGGAAATTATCGCTGACTACCTTCGATCGGAATACCTTCAAAGAGCTCTGGAGAAGACCTTGCTCGGTCACGAGCCATGCTCTCTCATCCGATGCCTGCGCAAGTTTCGCAGCGGATTCTAAATGTTGAAATGACGCCAGAGCACCATCGGCAGCCCTGAAGAGTATCGTCTTGAAATGTTCCGTCTCCATAGGGAAACTCGGAGCAATGCCGTTCGTTTCAGAGCAAGGAATGCTCTCTAACCAAGGATGCAAATGCTGGAGAATCGGTTGCAACATCTCGTACTGTTCGCCAATAGTCGAAATGGTAGACTGAAATGAGTCGATAACACTCTGCGCTTCCGAGTAGAACTGTTGGTGGAGGCCGCTTAAAACGCCCGCAGGCAAGGCTGGAAGTCGATCCGCCTCTTTGTGAAGCACATCGAACTTGCTGGCGAACTCTCCTAAGAGTGAAATCGCATCGTGGCACTCGAATCGGCCAAGCTCAGCTTGAGAAGAGCATAGTTGGGCGCAAAATTTGCTCAGCCAAACAAGTGAGGAAATCCGATCTTTAATTGATACCAGGTTAAGGCCTCCGAGTTCTGACATTGGCTTGATCTCATATTGTCCTGGATTCCAGGAAGCTTTTGCTTTGGTTATCAAGAGCCGAACTTCTTCAAGCTGCGATGTCGCATTTGAGATATAGCAAGACTGTTCAATTGCGTGGTGCAGCATGCTTTCTAGGTAAGCGATACTCCGCGAAACTTCAGCTGGTGTAAGGTCAGCTGAATGTTCTCGCGCCAAATCTCGCACAGAGTCGATGAAATGTAGGCTCTTGTGCAGATAGTAGTCCGCATCCCTCATTTGCCCTCCATGGTGATGACTTGAGGACAAGGGAAGCGATGCGAGAACTGTAGCAAGCGAATTTTGACTGCTGAGTACATCTTCTGATAGATTGCTCTTGAAACCCATCTGACGAATAGCCTTCAGAGTATCCGCAAAAAGTCTCCGCTTCCTCGTCTTGAGGTGTTTCACAAATTCCTCATTTTCTTCTTTGAGTATGGTAGGTGTTTCTTTCTGGAGTTTGCTCATTGAGGTTGCAAGATCTTTCAGGAAACTGTCCACCTCAGAGGATACATGCAGCCTCTCACGATCAGACTGGGCTAGTTTCTGCATTAGATCCAACGTAGGGCCAATATTTTGGAAGCGGGCCGGTCGATTGTCCCAGTTCGGCGCGTTGGATTTGCAAAAGTTTATAGCGGTGATATCAAGATCCACAAGATTGACGAAGGGATTGATCGGAATGTCGTTGGCACGCGCAAAATTTTCCTCTTGAGGCCACTGCAGGATGAGAGAACGGACAGGTTGGCAAAGGAGATCCCGAAATTTGCGCACAAGTTTGAACAGCCTTCGATGAGATGTCTTCGCACTTTGCCTGAGAGCCTCGATTGTTGTGTCTTTCCAACTTGCGAGACGGAGGACATCCTTGACATCTTTCTCCAGAGGCTGCCGGCCCTTCGTAATTGCGTCCTTGACAGGCTGTAGAAAGCGAGAGAAGTGCTGAATGAAACGCTGTAGGCCTGATAGAATACGGTAATGCGCGGAACTGGAGAGTTTTTGAGATCGTAGATGGGACTCAAATTGAATGAGGAGCTGCAGTCTTTCCTCAAACTGGCCGAAAGTGGAGTTTGCAAAGAATCCTGCGAGAATTTGTAGCAGATCTCTCGCGTGGTTATCAACCGACGACCTTGACTCGACAAGTGATACCGGCACTGCTACAAGATTCTCGTATGCAACGAACCACCAGGATTTGGCGTCTTTTCTACTTTTCTCGGCTTCAACATCGAACAATTTGGCCCATGTTCGAAGCTCTAGCTGCCGCCAGCTCACTATGAGTTTAGTGAGTTCTTCGTAGAGTGGCTGGACCGAGTATTCTCTACTAGCGACTCTCTGCCATTCATGAACCGCTTCGTGAAGCTTTTCAACTTTCGTCAGATACTTCATCACAGGCTCGGAAATGGAGAAAGACAGAGCCTCCTCGGAAAGTCTTAGCACTTCTCCTGGAGTGGCATGCTCTGGCCATCGATCGTGGATTTCTCGGAATCGCTGTTCAACTTTCTCGACGAGGGCTACTAAACGTTGCGCTTCTCGAATATTCGGATCTTTGTAGAAGTTCGGCGTTTCATCATTACCCGCAATGGCGCCGATGGCATTCTTCATCTCTATGAGACCCAATATCAAAGAAGGAAAGGCATCATTGCCGCCAAGGACCGCGCTTGGGTGAACGTCTTCACCAAGAGCAAGAATAGAGTCGACGGAACGGCGCATAGTGGAATGAAGCATCTGTGCACAATCGTGTTCTGGAAGAACTAAGTCGCGATGAGCATCGCAGATGGATACAGCT
Source organism: Rhizodiscina lignyota (assembly GCA_010015805.1). Classification (NCBI taxonomy): domain Eukaryota; kingdom Fungi; phylum Ascomycota; class Dothideomycetes; order Aulographales; family Rhizodiscinaceae; genus Rhizodiscina; species Rhizodiscina lignyota. The sequence continues at coordinate 621,728 of ML978124.1, forward strand.
AGGTCGTGGTGGGTTACTGAAATAGGCGATTGCGGGTGTTGGGTTTCATTTTCGTGTGTCGGGAAGAGGACTTCGAACTCCGCTTCATCTTGCTCGTCTTCTTCAGCTTGACCACCTCGATAGGTGTATAGGCTTGCATTTTCATTTTCCCTCTTTTGCTCGAATTCCAGCCTGGTCTTCCATAGCTTGTAAATTTGGTCAAGATGATAGCCGGCCTCTTTGAAAGAGGTCTCATCAAAGCGGTTATCATGACGCATAGATCTCCCGAGGGCGAGCTGATGAATAGCAAGAATATGCAATGAGCCTTGTTTCTGCGCCGAGAAATCGCAAGTTTCAAGCAATCGCCGACGCGAATCCGCTCCTTCAGCCACAAAGGCCCCATTGTTGCCGATGAACGGTGTGGTCAAGGGGAAGGCGCGAAGAACCGCGTATTCCTTTGCTCGAGAAGCCACGTGTAACTCTTCTGCTTGGTCGGCGAATGCAATTCCGAGGTGCAATGCTTTCAGGAAGCCCACAAGTGGGAAGGTGATATCCATGTAACCACGGTACTGATCAGTCAGTCGACGCACTAGCTGGGATATATTGTGTCCGAGTAAGGCACGGTCTCTAGAGACCAAGCCCGTGCCTCTGTCTTTGCGCAGTGGTTGGATGAGCCTAAGTACGGCTCGAAAATCTTCGGCCATAGATGACATTTCGGACGTTAAAGGTCGTGCAACAGGTGCTTCTTGTGGTTCGCGCCCCATGTCCGCAAGTTCCTCTTCCACCATGTCGATTCTGAGGCTGGTCTGCTGTCCGCTAAACTTGAGTTCGAATGCTCGAAGGGCCTGTAGCATGCTATCCAATTGGAGACGCTTGCGCTGGAAAAGCTTGCGTAGGACTTGGGGTCGCAATGCAGGATCAAACGCCCGATTGGGGACGTAGAGTATGATGCAAGCAACAGCAAACGACACCCATGCTTGAGAGGCCGCTGATAGCTTCTCCTCTTGGGTGTGGAATGTCGACTGGAGGTAGTTCGCAACCGGGCACAGTCCGTCGACCAATGAGGTAGCCAAGTCTTCATCAATTTTCGCGTCCGTTGGACCAAGAGAGACATTTCTGGCATCCTTGAATGAAGCGAGAGTTTCGTCATCGGCGACAAAAGCCGAGTGAATAGCTACTACTGTTGAGAGAAGTCTTTCAAGCGTGTTGTCGAAACTTTGAAGTGTATCTCCACACAGTAACGACGGCATCGACGCGATGGAACGCCCAAGCACGATATTTTCTTCTTGTAGCAGTCTCAGACGCGCCAGCGGAACACGAGAGAATTGCGCTCTGAAAATATGTCAGTTTACATACGTACAGCTTTCGATAGCGACTATAACCTACAGGCTTAGTAAAATACGTCGATGGAGATCACCTCGAACAAGCCAAGCGCCGTCATGTTCTGAGGGGTAAGGTATGCGCTGCAGCACCTTTGATTCGGATATATCGACAGTATTGGTTGACAGTCGCGTTGGTCTCGTCGCAAGAATCTCGAGCAACGGAAATATCGTTCCTTCCTGCGATCTAGCAACTTCCACGTGTTGAGCAAGTAGTTCGAAGATTACGTGGAAGTACGGAACGACTACTTGGCAACTATTATGGCGATTCAGTTCTAAAGACTGCAGGGACTCCTCTAAAGTTGTTGCAAGATTCTGGTCTGGCGTCCTCGACTCTTTGAAAATCGCAAGAGTGCTGGCAAAGGAGTTTCGTAGTTCAGCAAGGTGTTCGAGAGGCACAGACGCCTGGAATATCAGCTTGTCAAATCTCTCAGTGAGCTTCTCCAACGTCCACAGATGCTCCAGTTGGCTGAATGTCGACGGAACCTTCGGCCTCAAGACTGTCCACAATCGCTCCATGGATCGGCCAGTCCCATATTTGTGGTCTGATCGAACAATTCCGAGACGTTTCAACCAACCTTCTTGTAGAGTGAGAGTAAGTCCAACAGGTCCTTGATTGTGATGACCCATGGAATGCCCTATGGTAAGAAAGGCTTCAAACACCGCTTCATCGACTACGCGATTGTCGACAAGCTCAATCATGCACCACCAAAAATTTTCAATGTCTCTAATAAGTCGCAATGAATCCTAAAAGAAATCAGTTCACTTTGCTTCACAAGGAGGCAACACACTTACGCGGTCGAACTCCGGAGAGTTTATAGTCTGGAGGCCCCATTCTCGAGCAAGCTTTAGAGTTTCGGCAAGGAAACGTGCAACATGTGCCGTGGGCTCCCTTGCACTGCCAATGACCTCCATAGACTGCATGGATCGATCGAGCAGTGTCATCTGGAGGCTTATGTTGCCTCGCGCGCGGATGGTTTGAAGATGGTAGTTCATTTTGGAGAGCCTCATCATGCATTCGAAGATGGATGCAAGCCATTGGGCACGATAAAGGGATGACGCTGTACGCGAGACGAGAGCTTGGTTGTTCAATGGATGTATTGACTATATACAAGCAACCCAATCAGCGACCCCATTCTCTTTTGAACGCATGGACGGACTGACCTGCGCACTATGAAGGACTTTTGGAAAATCCATGGAGGCTTCAAGCACCTCGTAATTACGACTGATATTTTGAATAATAAGTTGATCAAGATGGAAGAGACGGTCAAAGGAAGTGAACGTAGGCGAGATGATGCCTTGTTGCGAACCAAGAAGACCAATCGAGACTTGGTCACGAAAGGAAGCAACGAGAAGGGAATCTTCGAAGGATAAGTGGTCGGCATAGATGTCGATGGCAGACTCTGTCGATGGCAGGCCCGCATGGTTAGTATCGACAGCCATGAAGTTGCGGAACCGATACAATAATGATTCGGAGGTAAATGTTTTCTCCTCGTTCTCCGGCTCTCGCTGCATAGGGACGAGGAATAGCTCGACAGCTCGGTTCCGCATAGCTCGAGAGAGCTCACCGTACCGTGGGTTCATAGTGAGAAATATTCTGAAGCTCGGATGAGGTCTCAGTATTCGTGCTTCTCCGTTCACATCGGAGTGCTCGTTGATCGTGAGATATCCGTTCGGCTCTAGTAGGGAATTCAAACGGTCCAGAACTGATGAGCTGCAGAGATTGGCATTGTCCAAGACGAGCCAGTCACCTTGCTCAAGCGCTTGGATAAGGATACCGTCAATCCACTCGAATTGAGGTCCACTTCCTGCTTCCATGGCTAGAAGGAGGTCATTGCACTCTTCAATCAGGGACTTAACGTCGTTTCTCGTTGCAGGTATTTGGTGTAGCGCTTGCTCGACTGCAACAAGTTCACCACGATCGATCACTAGCTCCTCATGTTGCGTTAGCTTCTCAATTAGTATGTCCAGTGTCTTGTTAGACGTGTGAGGTCCTTGGCCGTTCTGATCAGTCAAATCTTGAATAGCGGAGCCTCGCGTAACTCGGAGGCATCGCTTCAAAAATTGCTGCGCTGCCCGAGTCACATCTGCCTGCTCGTACCCGCCTACAAGATCAGTTGCGTCGATGTCAGAGTGCATATCGAAGAATGTTAAGCGTGCTCCCACGAGATTCGACAATTGTTCTATGAGGGTCGTCTTTCCGGAACCGCTAGGACCAACGAGGATTACTGGCCAATTTTGCTGCACGCAGATCATCAGTGCCTCCAAAGTAGGCAGGCACTGAACTGCTACAGGCTTTGTGATCAAAGGGCCATCATTGGCTATTGTATTCCTCTGGAGGAGTCCGAGGCCAGTCTGAATCGTGGCAGTGCTGAGATTGTGATAGAAATTGCGATCTCTCATTCGAGCGTCAAAGCTTTGCTGGAATATATTCCAAAGACGAGATCTGTCATTGGCATTTCGAAATCTCTGGGCGAAAAGAATGTCGACAAAGTCCTGTGCGTCTCCACGAGGAAGTAGACCACGCTCCGCGGTATATAGCTGAAACCATCGCAACGTATCTCGCAGATTGAACTCCCAAGGAGCACCCTGTGAGCCAAAAGATTTTTGCTGAAATATCTCCGAGTCAAGATTCGAAACGAATGAGGTGATGTTGTTGATCTGCGATTCGTCAGCTTGCGGATATATCTGCTTGCAAATGAGAATTAAATCGTCAGCCCTAAAAACATCTGCATACACCACTGTGAAGCGGTTAACAAAAGAAGCGGGTAAACCCTTGCGGCCGCCACCCTGGTGGTGGGGATTTTGAGCTGCAAATAGGCGGAAGTCCGGATGTCGCTGGAAAGTCTGGTCCAGCTCAGCAATATACACTTCGCCTCTATGATCAAGGCAGGCATTCAACCCTTCGAGTACGGATTGCGAGGCCAAGTTCATTTCATCAAGCAGTACCCAATCGCCCCGTTTCATTGCAGTGAGGAACGGGGCATCTTTCCAGGCGAATGAACCAAGTCTTTCTCCTTCCATCGGAACATCTGAGCCAAAGAGATCCATCAGATCAGTCTGCTCTGAAAGATTTATACGTTCAAGTCGCTTGCCAACAGTCTTCGCGATCGCCGTGATCAATGTTGTTTTGCCAACACCAGGATTGCCCTCCAGAAGGATGGATTTCTTGAGTTGCAGGGCACGAACGACTCGCATTGTATTCTGCTGCGTTGTTGGAGCCATGAATGCAAAGGACTTGTCCGCATCAGATCCGGAGGCCTTTCCTATCATAAACTGGCCGGCCTGGAACCATTGTTGAGAAACTGCGATCTCAATTTTGCCATGGTATACAGAGGCCGCATCCACGCCCAAAGCGTTGCCAAGCTCCTTAAGACATTCTCGCCGTTCAGCGTCAATGGTTGCTACAGAGACAGCCAGGATAGCTGCTGGGTTCGCACCCAATGTATCGATGAAAACCATGGCAGCACCATGAACCAAGGCAAACACATGGTCGTATTGCTGATAGAGGTTGGTGAACTCGACCCAGGCTAGTGTGTCACGGATAGAGATTGATGCCGATGCTGAGGAGTTATATCGATCATTGAACCATTTCGCGAATGCTACAATTCCAGTCCCATATGGTGCCACTGTGGGGTGAAGTTTCGCCAAGACGATCTCCAAAATGTCTTCCCTGTCTGAGAGAGCGGGGACCCAGATTTCCGTGAAGCGATTCCGAAGGGCTGGTGACAGTTCTCTCTTGCCAAAATCTCCGCCTGGATTCATAGTGGCCAAAAATTGAAACCCGTCAGTAGCAGAAACCAGAGACTCCACTGGACCCTTTTCAGCAAGAAGCAATGTCCGTTGAGGCTCAAGAACACTGTTGAGCCGTTCGAGGACGGAGTCGTCCGCAAGCGAGATCTCGTCTAGGAGGAAATGTGTTCCTTCACGCATGGCTTCCACCAAGCTGCCGTCAGACCACTCAAAGAGCGCAGCGTACTTTGTCCGCAATTGTCGAATCAGAATCTGTGAGTTTTTGGGAATCTTGTTCAGGTCTTTGCCGAGGCCATCGTAAAAGTTCAACAGCTCTGATGTTTCCCTGTTGTCTAGTGGCGCAGCTGAGATGGGTGCTAAATTGACCATGAGTAGTTTACGTAGTTCCTGGTCAATTGCAGCTCTGTTTCTGATCGGCCTCTGCGAACCTATCAAATCCCCAGTCTCCGTATTCTGATGTGCATTAACAATGTGCAGCGATTTTCCGAAAGCCTTTGCCAGCACTTGACAAGCACTCGTCTTGCCGCATCCTGTTTCGCCCACAAGCAGGACCGGTTCGTTGTTCCGAAGAGCACATACAAGGAGAACAAACAGACGCCGCATCGCTCGGGTCCACACAATCCCCGAGAGGCCTTGCAGTTGATAGTCTTTCAATTCTGGCGATCCTTCTTTTGCGTACAGCTTATCTTCATCAATTCGGACCCTTGGTCCGCGACTGCTCATGACTCTCTCAATGACAGTTTTAACAGCCAAGCGTTCATCAGGCTTGCGAACCCGTTCAGCGAGAAGCATGAACCCATTCGTTGCAAGTTCTTCGATAGACTCAGCCTTTCGCAATGCCCATCTGAAGAGGTCCCGTAGTGTAGCAAAGCTCTTTTGCTCAAACAGCCGTGTTTCTTGACGCAACAAAGAGAGTTCCCGATATGTCTCCACTATGCGCCTTGCCCAGGATTCAGGTATCAGGGTCCGTCGTTGAAGGATCTCCTGAAGCTCTTCGACTGGTATGTCGTCGAAATGAAGCTCAAGGAAGCGATTTCGGAACGCCCGTGATAATGGTTTTCGGCCTCCGTACAAGCCGGCTGGATTTTGTGTTGCGAAGAGCATAAAGTTCTCGTGTGGCCGTACTGTCTCCTGAGTCTCGGGAATAAGAAGCTCTCTGTTATCGTCTAAAAGGCGATTCAGGGCTTCTAAAACATCGGTGGGCGCAAGATTAAGTTCGTCCAGAACGATCCAATGCCCTTCTCTGAGTGCCTTTACCAATACGCCCTCCTGAAACTGCAGTTGGCCGTCTGAACCGGAAACGTATGTCCCGAGATATTCTTGAAGATCAGTATGCTCGTGATTATTGATACGCACGAATCGATTTCCGGATCTTTTGGCAAGATACTCAACCATACTCGTTTTGCCGGAAGATGTTGGGCCCTGGATCAAGACTGGGAATCGACGTGTAGATGCGGCACGAATGAGATTACCCATGTTGCGCTGCACAAAGGGTGTAATGATGTATTGAGGCTGTTCTTCGATAGTAGAACTGCCTCTACGAAGCCAATGTTGATCAATCTGAACATATTGTTTGTCGTCTTCAGGTTGCTTCAATGGACGCCGAAGTTCTGCCGTAGCGTTGAGGCGCTTGCTGAAGAGATGTTTCCAGATGATGGGGGTAATGATGCTATCTGATTGTCTGTCCAGGAAAGTAGAGAAACTCATATGAAATCCTTCAAGCAGAGCACGGCGCAGGCTGCAAAGAGGTGCTGCATCTTGAGCGAAAGTGAGTGCGCGTGTCAAGGTCCGAAGGCTGAAATGAGGCTTTTGGCCAGCTCCATCGACAAGTGCATTTGACTCTGCGAGCTGTTGGATTTCCATATACAGGTTTGTCACGTCAGAAACGACGGTTTTGTCGATCGAATTGCCGATGTATGCTTCAATGATACTTTGCAAGCTTTTCGGATCCTGATCGGGGCTAGAAATGTAGAGCTCCGTGAACTTTGATCGTATCCCCAGCGGGAGGTCCTTCTTCCCAACATCCGTGGCTGGGTTCATTGCTGCGAAAATGCGGAAATTTGGGTGTGCCTTGACGCGTTCCACGCTGCCGGTTTCCGTTAAAAGGATAGATCCAGAGGTGTCAATTCCACTGACGAACAAATCGGCAAGCGCCTCTAAAGTGTCGGGCGTCGCGAGGTTGATCTCATCGAGTAGAACCCAGTCGCCATTCCTTACAGCTTTGACGATGTTCCCCTCTACGAAAGAGAATGCAAACGAATCTGATCGGCTGGACAGCTGGGCTTCCAATTCTTTAACATCTGAGGCGAATTTCGCCCATCGAGCTTCAGGGAAAGTATCATATCGAGTTTTCGACGCAGTAGCGATCTTTTGCCTCTTAGTTGGATGATCATCGGAACGTGTCGCGGACTGCTGTTTAAGTCCTGCAGCCATATCTAAAGCAGCATTCCAAAGCATGCAGACTCGCTTCCATTGTGATTTCGCAAACGATTTCCCCAACTGCTCGATGAATGATTGGTTTTTTCGATGTCCGAACGTTTGTGTGAATAATTCGTCGAACTCCTCCTTCAAGGGTAGAATCAACGTGCGGATATTTACCGGTTTGAAGCCGCCGAGTAGATCACCACTCTCACTTTGCTGGGATAGGTTGAAGGGGACAAGTTTACGGCCGACCTGGTCCGCAAGGTGTTGCACGACAGTGGTTTTGCCGGTGCCAGTTTCGCCAACGAGAAGAATTGGTTCATTGCATCGAACAGCAGCCGCTGCATGCTCCAGGATCCGCAGTGAATGGTTGTTGTTCGAAAACGGATGACGGTTGATTTGTTTCGATCGACGATCAAAGTCCGACGCTCGTCTTATCGTAGATCTGCCTATCTTGATGCTTGATCCTTTTTTCACGGTCTCTTGGATGATTGAGCGTTCAGTAGTCAAATAGTCTCGTCTTCGAGGATCAATCTGAAGCTCCTCAGCGATTGCGCAGATGACTGTGCTCTTCAACGGGCCAGGGCCTAAACTGCCAGCAAAACAATCTACGGCATCTAGGAACATGGAATCGAGTGCCTTGCTAGAGAAATCACCCTGATCTCCCAGTGAAATTGTGATACGCGCTGTCCACTTCAGTAGATCTCTTGGCGTCAATGGCCGAAGGTTGCTACTTCGTGCTTGCGAAGACAACGACCTATCATTTTGCAGCCTTTTCAGACGATTGTAGACGCTCACCAACGAATCGGCGTGATCAGCAATTAAGGGATTCGTTTTGGTGAGTACTTCGTGGAGTTCGTCTTGTTTGAGTGCCTGAATCGAAACGTACTGCCAGAACCGACGCCCAAGCAAGTTACTGGTAGAATCGATCTCTCTCCCATGCGAATGCATGGAAGTGCTCGTAGTAGCGAAGATCTTGAAGCCATGAGCGGCTTGAACAGTTTCACCGCGGCTGTGAATGAGGAGTTCTCGCCGCTCAATCAGCGGTAGAAGTGTACTGATTACCTCGTTCGGAGCTCGGTCTATGTCTTCGATGAAGACCCATCGACCCTCGCGGACAGCGGTCGTCAGAACACCGGGTTGCCAGCTGAAATTGCCAGGTGTTTGTCCGGTCGTGTACATACCGACCAAGAGTTTCGCATCGGTTTGTTCATTTAGATGCAGCGTCACCATCGTATCCAATTTACCCAGCTCGTCCGCCACATATTTCACAAGAAGTGTCTTTCCAGATCCAGGTAATCCTGCCAAGATGATGGATTGAGAGGTCAATATCGCCCGAGCCAGATTTTGGAGATTCAGGACTGTAGATGGCACGGGCACCAGTCTCATACTGTATGAAGTGGGCATGACCCGTACAGTTCGTGGCAGCAGCACTCCGTGGATGCTTAGTGTTGAAGAGGACAATTCGTCTCCCCGTAGAACTCTATTCCATGAATTTCGGTCTGGAGGATGCTCAGATGCGATCCGACCTTGCTCTAAGGCTCGCCTTAAATCTCTGTAACGCTTCTCTTCCCACAGACTTAGAAATCGAAAGTCGATGTTCTTTCCTTCCCAAATGCCGAGAATGGTGACCTTTCCCAAATGCGTCTCGATCATTCTCTCCATAGCAGCATCTGCTGCATGAAGGACAAGGCAAAGACATCGAATCGTCAAATAACGAACTGGTCGGGATGTGTGAGAAAGAAGGCTTTTAAGATCACCAATGTTAATGTGTCGTCGAAAACAGCGCTCATCGAATACCAAGAGTCGAAAGAGCCCCAGAAGAAGCTCCTGCAATGTTTGTTCATCCGGAGCTTCTGAGATCTCCGGAATACATCCTGAAGGCAGGGACCTCGATAGGTGCTTCACCGCAGTCTCAGCCAAGTACGGCGAGAAATGAAGAACCCGGCCGAGAAACCCGATGGCAGAGACAAGATTTTCTTGCTCTAATCTTCGAGAAGTAACTTCGACCAATAGAGCTTCCAGGGTAGTGAGGAATTGATCGGTATGCGCAGGCTGAAAGGCAATTTCTGAAATCGCGCTCAGAAACGCGTTGTTGGTGCCGTTTTGAATGATGTGAAGGACTTCCTCTGGGAGATTCGCCACGGTCGAAACAAACTGTGACGTGCCGAAGGAGACATCCATTGCCTCGCATTCAAAGGAAACGCGAAGACGCGTTGACCTTTTGTCATTTAATGTGTTGAAAATCTCAAAATCTTTGATACAAAATTTTACTATATGATGTCGGAGCTAAAACGCCGTTTCTCCGGGCCGATGCAAAGGCGCGTCTTAGGATTTATCCTAGCTTCATGAGCTTTTTGGATACGACGGACTTTGTGCACAATACCCTCAAATCCCAGCTTCAACATGTCGGTCCCTTACCAAAGCACCGTGAGGTGCTGTGCGCGAGCTCTCAGAAGTTCTCGCCGACCTAACCTTCGACCCACCGCCTGTGCTACCTCGAATCGCATCCAAAGGAGACGATTACAATCAACGGATGCTACCGCCGCAACAGACCCGAAAATCTCAAGTATAGTCGATCAAATAAGTCAATTGACGCTGTTGGAGACCGCAGACTTAGTATCGACACTCAAGGTAAGCACGTATCACTATCACCGGATGTCTCATGTACTGAAGCTAGTCTTGCAGAGCCGTCTCAACATCCCAGATATGCCCATGGGTGGCTTCGCTGCCGCCGCTCCAGCCGCCGCTCCAGCAGCACCTGAGGAAGAAGATGCCCCTGCTCCAGTACAAGAAAAGACATTGTTCAATCTCAAGTTACAATCGTTTGACGCCACCGCAAAGCCCAAGGTCATTAAGGAAATAAAGAGTATGCTAGGGCTGAGCTTAGTGGACAGCAAGAAATTTGTGGAAAGCGCGCCGAAGATGATGAAGGAAGGGGTACCAAAAGAGGAGGGCGAGAAGATTGTAGAGACATTGAAGGGCTTGGGTGCAGTTGTGGTGATGGAGTAGATCCATTCACTGGTGGTTACTCTTTGTATAAACTTTGTATACTACAAAACCTCATAGCGACCACGGAGGCGTTGAATCATCAGGTTGATATAAATGTAGGACGGGATGACTAGTCATGCCGTCAAAGTCCCACAAACCCGTCCAGCGCCGCGCTAAATGCAATGATGCGGTTGTCCCATTAATGCCCTCAAGAACTCCTACTCATGCCCAAAAAGTGTTTGCTCGGATGTAACCATTGGTATCGCAGGCATCCTCTCAACCAAACTCCACAGCCTGCCCTCGCTGCTCTCCATCCTCTGTTGCCTCGAACTCGTCATCCTCTTCAACATCACTCCCGTCCTCCCACTGCTTTTCGAACTCCTCATGTTCCCCCTTTACCGCCCATATGCTCTCGCGCTGCTTCTTGTGCCGTTCGCGATCCTCTTCGATACGCTGCTCGATTTGTCTCTTATCCGGCCGGACGGCGCCGTTCGCTCGACCACCATGAGGCGTAGACATCCGACCGGCGTCCCCATTGATGCTAGTATCGCGGTCTTTTAAGCACTCTTCGAGCTCCTGAACTGTCTCCGGGATGAGGACTTCTTTTTGCTGGAGGCCATGTAATACCTATAATAGGTCAGTCACAGCATTTGCTCAGAGATCCTACACCCAGCGGTGGAACGTACTCTCCGCACGACCTTTACGTTCGCTGCTCCGGAGCCGTCGCTTGGCGCTACAGCATCTATGACTCTGAGAATATCTCTCTGCATCATCCGAATGTAGTCTACGTGGTTCTCTTTTTGCGCGAGGTCACAGAGGTGCTCGATGAAGTACATGATATTGGCTCGATTGTTCATGTTATTCTAGCTACGGTTAGATATATCTTGATATGGGGGACTTAAAACTGACATACCCTTTCCAGTTGCTCCAAAATGCACGAATGTAGGTCCTCGTCCATGTCTTTATACCGCAGGGCATAGTTGGCTGCCTTTTGCGCCGAGGTTACTGACGCATTAAGATGTTGTAGCTGGCTAGTGAAGCGCATTCGCACTTCGAAGGGGTCGGGGGCTGCCATGATGGGGAATGTGTGAGGTAAAGATTGAGGTTAAAGCTGGAAAGGTCGAAGCCTCGGAGGTGAAGAAGTGGCGCAGGTGAGCTCCGCAACGTCAAATGCCAAGGATATCCATACACAGTCACACAAATTGGAAGGAAACTACTACTTCCTCAATTCGCGTTAACAATCAAATCGCAAAGGCTCTACATTTCTGTTTTCTGCAAAAGTACTCCTGAAACCTTAGTTAGCCAACATGGCACAACTAAATGGAAGCTCTGGCCTCACTTTGACCGTGTTGGGTTGCGGTAAGTTTGACATATTCAATGCTTAAGATCAACGTCTAATGCGAGAGTAGGCACAATGGGAATTGCAATACTATCCGGGATGATGGCTACTTTGGAAGACATGGAACAAGGTGCACCGACCTCAAGACAGCCGCATTCAGGAACTGCCACACCAGCGGAAGAAATCCCTTTGCGCCTGCCGTCTCGTTTCATTGCTTGCGTCCGTCGCCCAGAATCTGCGAAGCGGATCAAGACATCTCTTGCGCACTACCGATCGGCAAACTTAACGACATTGCTCAATGAGAACGTCAAGGGAGTTCAAGAAGCAGATGTTGTACTCCTCGGATGTAAGCCGCAAATGTTCCGAGAAATCCTATCCGCGCCTGGAATGAAAGAAGCACTTTCTGGCAAACTCCTCATCAGTATCCTCGCTGGTGTCACTATCGACCAGATGGAAGGATTACTCTACGGGGAAGAATTGCCATCAGATGCCTGCCGTGTCGTGCGTGCCATGCCGAACACGGCTTCATTTGTGCGCGAGTCCATGACTGTAATCGCGAACAGCACTCCTCCATTGCCCCCTCACCTCTCTGCTCTTATCACATGGATATTTACACGCATTGGCCGCGTCGTTCACCTTCCTCCTACCGCCATGGATGTCAGTACCGCATTGTGCGGTTCTGGGCCTGCATTCATGGCCCTCATCCTTGAAGCCATCGCTGATGGAGCTGTCGCGATGGGCCTACCTCGTGCCGAAGCACAGCTTATGGCCGCACAAACGATGCGAGGCACGACTGGCCTTGTGCTGAACGGTGAACATCCAGCGATTCTCAGAGATAAGGTGAGCACACCAGGTGGATGTACGATCGGTGGCCTACTTGTCTTGGAAGAAGGAAGAGTCCGCGGAAGCTGTGCCAGGGCAATAAGAGAGGCAACTGTCGTGGCAAGTCAACTTGGCAAGGGCATCCAGGGTGTGAACGGCACAAGGTTCATGATGCATGGCGCAGGCGACTCTTGATCAGGAATTTCACCTCTAGACGTTCGAAGATTCGGAAAAGCATCGACTCAAGACCTTCCAGCATATCGACTGACTGTTCAAAATGATGCATATCCATGGTGCTGCATTTGGCTACAATTGCGTCGCATCTCTACGGAGGAGTTTGCATTTCTAATGCGGGCAGTGGCATTATACTCTACACTGGTTCCTGCCCCGCTTTACTTTACAGAGTCATGTAGTAGCTTCCTCAGCAGTTGAGAATGAAACAATAATTGCTTACCTTCATCCGTTTCCTTGTTAGTCTTTCAACATTACTCCAAGTACAGTCTCTTGTTCCAGAACGGTGCCTCCCAGAACTGTGCCTCAAGGCCATCATTCATACCCCGACGCAGCTTTCATCATATAAGTCTCCTACTACTATTCAGAGGCGCCTGGTTAGCAATGTATGTCTCAAGATTTCTTCTCTAGAGTGAGCTACGCTAACAAACCCGAAGTTCGACCTTCTTTCAGCGAGACCTCGCCTCGCCACGACGATGCTTGTGTTGAAGGCCTTGTCAACCGCAGTGTTCTGTGGTCTTGCTGCGAATGCTCAGATGGTCAATGATATGCCGAGAGGTTACACCGCAGGCTGCAACATCCATAGACCCCCAAGCGAAGTCGTGAGCACCTATTCAGACATCCTCGAAAAGCTCAAACAGTCTCTATCCGACTGCTCCGTCGATCCAAGGGCGTTGTATTGGAATGGGCTGGAACATCCAACATGCCATACATCCGAGTTGGACGCGCAATGGGAATGCTTATGCGATCATGATTTGGTTAAGCACCTTCATGCGTCAGTCTGAATCCAGAGCTGCAAAATTTCGGGCAGGAATGCTGATGTGATCCCCACAGCTATGAATATTGTTACTCTCGCATTTACAGGCGGCTGGTGCGGCGGAAATATCTTTTTCTACTGCCTCCAATGCTCGTTGGGATCCTAGCTGCCCGCCGTTCATTTAATTCCTACCGTTCGGCTCTTGATTCTTTCCAGGGCCGGTGTTATCCTCCGCCGATACACGGACTAGACTTTACCACATTTCTGAAGACAATCGTGTCTCCAGAAGACGGCAATTCTACGGATTTACCAATATTCAACGGGGTGATATTCGCAGTGGGGTGGGTCATTAATGAGACCATCAGCTCGGCATACAACGACAAACTCCCAATCATGAATGGGGCATCGGAGATTTGGGCGGACATTTCACTTCTTTTTGACTTCTGGTCAAGGCTTGAAGTCTGGATCCTGAACCAGCGCAGTGACAACTCGGATACGCTATACTTCCCCTTGCCAAATCAAAGCATTTCAATCCTACATGAGTTGAACCAAATCGGGCTTGATATCAGAAAAGAAACAGTCTTCAAAATCCCACCGTCCAAGGCCCGGCAAGTCTGATATCACGGAGCGGAGGCCGTCGTTCAGTTCGAGTTGGAGCTCGAGCTCGATCTCAAATTGCCGGGTTTCAACGAAGGGCAGGCAGTCTACTCGGTAGTGCACAAGGAAGAAAGGCAATCAACTCAGCATTCGTTGTGCACAAGGAGGATTGAGATTACACGAAACTCTGACTTACATTGATACTTTCGCACTGCGTTCACTAAATACACCACCAGTCGTTTGTCATTCAAAATGAGATTGTCTTTCTATCACACTGTAACTCCATTGGCCGCAAGAACTTCGTTCTTCTTTCTTCCTATTAGTCTCAACATCTCTGGCGTCAGCGGAAGCTCGATGTTATAACTCCGGATGGCCTCATTCATCCAGGTATCGGTGTCGCCCTCTACACCCACCCCCACCATCCACAATTCACTCATACCAACTGCAGACGTCATATTGTCCTCCGCCGTCACTACCACATCCATTTCATGCTTACTTTCCCCTCTCAAAACGCCCATTCTCCCCCTCACTCGTGCCACGGCTCTCCCGTCCGCATTCCTGCATTCAAACTCTGCAATGCCCAAGTCCAGCTCCAGCGGACTCGGATTCCAGACCTTTGCAAACACTGCATCGCCCCCATCGTCTGTAGCAAAGAATTCCGTCCGTGGCCCAGCCATGCCAAGGATCTCGCACTTCTTGCTGAATTTGAGAGGGAACGATATCCCCATCATCTTCACCGTCCCTTGTCCATTCTCCAGGTTCAGAGTTGCCTTGCTCGCCTTTGTCAGATGCTCCGTAGTCGCATGGAACGCGGACATGTCTAATATCTCGATCTTCTGGTCCGAGATACGGATCCGCGTTTCCCTCGGCGTGATGCTGATTTGTGGGAGTTCGAGCTTCGCATATCGCCCTTTTGGACCGACGAGATCAAGAGACATGGCCGAGATTGTAGCGTAGAATGGGCCTGTCCTGTAGACTTGCGCGTCAAGCGTGAATAGGAAGGAGTCAGCTGTCGAACCCGCTATGCGAACGTGCTTAATGTCGACTTTGGAGAGATTGACAACCGCTTGTATAACGGACTCCATGTTGTTGGACTCGTTGTAGATGCCGGTTAACCACCGTATATCGTCCGAGTCGAGGGGTATGAGATATACCAGACTGACAAGAATTCTGGTATCCTCTAAGAGGAAGCAATAAGCAGGTGCTCGTTGCAGCTCTCCATCAATTGTCTCGAGATTCCGTCGCCCTTCCGCAAGTTCAGGGTGCAAAGCTTACAAGATCAAAGCCAACGAATACCTCTGATCTTGATATAAATAATTGCAAAGGAGATATCGAAACATCAATTCTCATCCAAGTGCCAGTAGAGGCGTTAAACTTTGATGCACACGAGCACGTCATGAGTCCGCAAGCGGCCTCCACAATCCATAACTAAGATTTTTGTGAATAATGGGTGGTAGTATACCTCAGGTCTGCGGGTGCACAAGGCATTAAGATACGGAAGATTTAAATATTATCGCATCGCCGGCTATACGGTTAAGTGCAAGTCCAATCTCTACGGCAAGGTAGAATCAACCTTCGACCGTCAGAAGATAAGGGATTCAAGATGCTTGGCAAACACTTGTTTTTTTGGCAACAGCTAACATCTTGCCATAGAACTTAGAATTGGAAACCGAGGTAAGCTATCTATCCCACCAGAAAACTGTAGTATGATACAGACGCTTGCTACGTCAAGCAGGAAACAGATAGCTTTTCCATTGCCGCAATGCACCAACCCCTGGAAAGCCCCAATATAACAAATATGTAGCTCCTTGTCTTATGCGTAGAACTTTCGCGTTATCTTCGCGAACACTGCAGCACTGTCAGTATCTTATCCATGTATATGGACCGGAGCCGATATGCTCCTGGTAGCAAAGTGACGAACGTACCATGCAATGCAACAACCGACATGATAAAGCCAATGCTCAGAGCCAGCACAACCATAGGATCGACTTTCAATCCCGGCGACTCGTCCGTGTATAGCTCTGTAAAAGAACTCGTCAGCACATACTGATTCCACAATCAACGCAATCCTTCCAGATTTCTCAGTCTTCCCCTTGAGTTTCCACATGCGCATTTCTTCATTGCCCCCCTCTACCGTTATATATTCTGCTCCTGTATGCCACAAAATCCAAAGACACGATCACGATGGTGATCGCAATGGACTGGGGCTCACTTACTCAGCATGGTGCTGCTGCTTCCACCCGCGCCAGCTGCCCTTGTGCTGCTCGGCCTTTGACTGGCAGCTACATCCTTCCTATCGGCCGCCGCGCGCCTCTTGATCGCCGTCGCAGGACCACCAGGAGGCTTGGGGCTTGATGGGCGAGCGGTCGTAGACCCTGCCGAAGCTGGAGGAGTGTTGACGGGGGAGGTTGGGCGTGGTGAAGACTAGCAGCTGTAAGCATTTGTTCCAAATAATCAACAAGTAATGCGCCTGGATCAGATTGTATAGAGATTGCGCTGGCAGTGGTAGTCAAAACCGAGATACAGCGCATAATTATGAATGCGAAAGGTTGGACGTATAACGAATGATGAGAGCGTAGGGGGACGTATTCGGGCGGCCATACCATCTTGATAACGCAAGTTGATTCTGAGAGAAAGGAGAATCTAATGAGCGTCTTGCAGCTGTAAGGGTGGTGGATGAGTCGCGGTTGTGAAATTGTTCAGGAACATTTACGGAGAGGCCACAGGTGCCAGATTGTCGAAGGGATACAGAGCCCGAAGATCAGCCGTCCCCCGCCAAGCCTCCTCCACATCATGATGGGAAACGACTTTGTGGATCAACCTCATTCTCAATTCTTCTCGGAGAGGGCATGACAGCGGGCAAATTCCTGGCAGATGGATTATTAATCTTTTCAACACTAGGCTTTAAGCTCGTCCATATACCCATCTATCAAGTTCGTTATTGCTACTTCTCTTATCCTGCTTGCCAACTTGAGGTCCGGTCAAGCGGGTGACCCGACGATTTTCGGATCTCGTTAGGAGAACAGAGCAGCAGATGGTAGATGACTAACGACGTCTTGAAAAAGTCGCCGAGCAAGTTATTGTCGAATATTTGAAGATTCGCACGCTTGTGTAACTCCTTGGCTTTGGCTCGGAGATAAAGGCGAATTGCAGTTATCCCAGGCTAGCATGACTTCATTGTCTATATCCGATGCCAAGATAACTTGGCTTTAGGATGGAGTTGTGGTATATAATACTAACTTTTACGCTTGAGTGTCTACTATTTCAGAAGCCATGCAAAGCTGAATCTGTCAGACGACTATTTCTTTACCTAATCAGCCTTCATAAACTCACTTCGATTTCGTCTTCATTTTCCATCGGGATCTGACAAAATGACTACTCCTGTGTGGCTCATTACCGCTTCATCTAGCGGGTTCGGCAAAGCTATTGCTATTGAAGCCCTCGGAAGAGGCCACAACGTGATCGCAACCGCTCGGTCGGTCTCCAAGATAGATGATTTGAGGAAAGCTGGCGCGGTGACTATGGCGCTGGACGTCACTGACAGCCCGGAAAATCTCAAGAAACTGATTGCGGACGCGTACTCCAAATATGGGCATATCGACTACTTGATTAACGCTGCTGGTTACATGCTAGAGGGTGCTGTTGAGGAGGCTAGGTGCGCATCTGCCATCCGTCACCTCAAATCATTATCGCTGACATGACGTCTCAGCCCAGAGGAAACGTATCAACAGTTTAACGTCAACGTCTTCGGCAATTTGAACGTCACTCGTGCCGTCCTACCTTACATGCGACAACAGAGGTCTGGCGTTGTCGCCATGTTTGGATCGGCAGGTTCTTACTATGCCGTTCCAAGCGGGGCTCTATACTGTGCGACCAAGTGGGCATGCTCGGCCATTGGTGAAGGCCTTCGACTGGAGCTGGAGGACTTCGGGATCACAGCCACGGTGATCGAGCCAGGTTACTTCAGAACCGGTTTCTTGAATCAAGGTGCGATGATCGTAACCAAGGAACGACTTGAAGACTACGAGGAGACCGCGGTAGGAAAGTCCAGGAACCTTTTGAGCAAGGTCGACAATAAGCAACCAGGCAACGTAGTAGAGGGAGCCAGAGTCACTGTCGATGTTCTCACATCTTCCGGTGTTGCAGAGGGCCAGAAGATCCCTCTGCGTATCGTGCTGGGCTCGGACTGCGAGCAAACAATCCGTGACAAATTTGCCCAGACAACGGCATATCTCGATGAGTGGAAGGACGTCATTAGGTCAACAGATTATCCAGAAGGACAATAGCTCCCTCGAACAATAGCAAACAAATCATATTCATTTCATATTCGACATTAAATTGGAAGTTGAGACGACTGGTTGAAAAGGGGCTCCATGGCCGCGGCTTACGCAATGCTCAGCTGCTGCCGGGCGAGGATTGTCCTTGCGCCCACGTGGGCTCCAGGATGATACGTGGCGGTGTCGTTTCGAATTTCTTAAATCTCTCATGTACCTACTTTTATGTACCAGCCAAATATCACCAAGCACTTCATATTGCACGCTTTGTAGATTAAGCAGGAGTTAAAGCTGCAGCATTCCTTCCTTCCACCTTACCGAATGTGACTAGCAGGGGCTGACGCAGGCAAGTCGGCACGCGACATCTCAAAAATATGTCAGGTCCAAAACGGACAAGTTCGCCCTCAAGGAGAATATTTACAGAATACACCGACGAGGGATCTGAGCGAGACTCTAGGCTGAGGACCGCAGCCCGTAATTCTACGAGTTCAAGCCGTTCATCCTCTCCGAACGGTCCTCGTCTCAACTCTCTTCATCCTCCGTCTCAACAGCAGCGCTCACGGCCATCGCGGTACCATCGATCGAACCCTCCTCCTACGAGCCTTCCACAACCTAATCCCGATCGCCGCACACCCTCTTATTCCGACAGACCCCTAGCCCACTTCGATGTCAATCGTCTTAAAAGCGATCGGCATCCCCGGCAACATCTCATGTCCTCACATCTTTACAACGATGACGACATACCCTCAATTCAGAGACCGCCATTCCAAACCACAGAAAAATCCGACAATACACCTCTCATAGAGTTCGTCACGAACGATTGGAGGAACGACCTACCATTAGACTCGGATTCAGACTCCGACTCCGCCTTTTTTGCTCGCGATTCCGAAGACGACTGGCCCCCGCGACTCCCTCAGTGGGTACATAACGTTAAGCCACCTGTTATCCCACGCAAAGTACAAAGATACCTCGTGCTCTTAATAGTATTGGTCACACTTTCCTGGGCAGGTTTTGTGCGGTGGATAGAGCCAATGTGGGAGGAGGAGGCGATACTGGACAAGGCGTTTGAGACGGCGATGAGGGCGGCAGACAACGACGCAGCAGCGTTCAATCCAGGCGCGACGTACGGCTCAAATGTGGAGATTGAACTGGACGGGCTGATTCAGTTGAAGAGCTTGGCCAAGAATCTACTGCCGCACTCTGGACACCACGAGAACAGACTTATTTTCATTGGAGATGTCCACGGTTGTAAGACTGAGTGTATGCATACATTCCGCAATGAAATAATTGCACGGATACGATCAAGATTTGCATAGGCTAACAAAGAGCACAGTATTAAAACTCCTCGGCAAAGTCAATTTCAATCGCAAGCACGATCAT
Source organism: Rhizodiscina lignyota (assembly GCA_010015805.1). Classification (NCBI taxonomy): domain Eukaryota; kingdom Fungi; phylum Ascomycota; class Dothideomycetes; order Aulographales; family Rhizodiscinaceae; genus Rhizodiscina; species Rhizodiscina lignyota. Next base: position 641,651 of record ML978124.1, read on the forward strand.
CTCATCTTCACCGGCGATGTGGTCAATAAAGGACCCGATAGTCCCGGCGTCGTCGACGTCCTACGTGATCTCGGCGCCTCATGTGTACGCGGCAACCACGAAGATAGAGTGCTTCTTGCGTGGCAGGACATCCACTCTCATTCCTCCTCTCCAATCACAATCACTCCCGAGGAAGACCAGTTGGAGAAGGAACGGTATAGCAAGAGCGAGTACCGAGCGCGCAAGACGGCGCGGCAATTAAGCAAGGAGCAAGCCCGCTGGCTACAAGAGTGTCCTGTAATATTGAATGTCGGCCATGTGGAGGGAATGGGAGAAATCAATGTCGTTCACGCCGGCCTGGTGCCGGGCGTGAGGCTGCAGCGGCAGGACCCATTTCAGGTTATGAATATGCGCAGTATGGACCCGGAAACAAGGGTGCCGAGTGAGAATCGCGGCGCTGGCATGCAATGGGATAAGGTTTGGGAGCATTGGCAAAACAAACTTCCGGAGAAAGAGAGGAGCACGGTTATATATGGGCATGACAGTAAGAGAGGGCTAAACATTGGGCAATGGGTGAAAGGCCTCGATTCGGGATGCGTAAACGGTGATCGTTTGACTGCATTGGTTGTTAACGCACGTGGAGACCAAGACATCGTCAGCGTAAAGTGTGCCGAGGATAATAGAAGTGACTAAGGTACATTCTGGGTGTATCGATGAAGGTGCTGTACATTTGATAAGCAAGTTGGCACGGTTGGATACCTGGTCAAAAGGAGTCTGGGCGAAAGAGCTGAGAATTAATCCTTTGGAAGGAGACCACGCAGACTTATATTAATTGATATGTGTACAGATATCACGAACTGTATGAACCCGGATAGAAAGGGATATCGGGATATCGGAAACTTGGGATTCTACATTCATTGGTGGTACTGTCGAAATTTCAGGAGACAGGAGTTCCTTACCGTCTAGGTAGCCAATTGCATTGCCAGTGTATATAATGGCAGCGAGATTTCTCCATAAATATTATGATGCATTGCAGGTGTATATGGTCCATCCTGATGACGGTTAATCATGCAGTTCTCACTTTTATGATAAGAAACGAGAGCGAAACCATTATCCGCGAGAAGCGCAACGACCAAGCGGTTGAGATGGAGCCTGTTCCGGAGATTTGGCCAGCGAGATCGGAGTTAGCGCATTGGGCAACGTTGAATGCGCTATGGACGCCTTCTGGACCTCGAAAGTCCATGCATCCTAGACAAGATCAGCCTCTTCTCTGCTTCTGGAAGCCGCCTTCGCAACGTCCAATGTTCAGGGCGACCAATGCGTTTTCCAGTGCGACCAAAAGCGTGAATTCGCTGTGGTGCCATCCTGTGACGGAAGTTTGAACTCGGCCATTTTAGGTGCGCATTTGGCGGTTCACCCAGAGGTTGCGACAAAGCATGTGACACGGGATCATGCATACAATTCAGCAGAGAACGTGCGCGTTCAGGGAACTTCGCCGGGGCATGCCTGGTGGCCGGCGTGCAACATAAGCTCCTGCTCCACCTCTGTGCCAAGGCCGTATTTTGGCGAACCTCTTGGGCGGATATGATGAAAAAGCAGTGCGATGCAGACGAGGATCGAGATCGTGGACTGGCAATATAAAGATGGGTAGAGATAGTTCATCGTGATATGGTGGCGAGGAGAAGATGCTCTGAGACGTCATTCGGCTCCTCATGCCTCACTTGAATCGCCGCATCGATGTACTACGGTACATCCGCCAATCTTTTGCCTATCGTGAGAGTGACATCTGCGGAGGTGATGATGTTTGGAGTGGTGTGAAGGTTGGTGGTGGGATGGCAGGTTGTTAGTGGGCGGGGTTGCATATGCAGATATTTTTTGGGACGAAAGCTATTGCGCGCCTGCATGCTGCTGCTCTTGCTTGCCTGCATTGCGCGGAAACTGACGGCATCCAAGCGGCAACACCGTGAAGGGAAAGCTCGCCGTTTTCGTTGGAGCGCTGCTGTTGCTGGACGTAGAGGGCTTACAGATGTCTCTCGTACTCGAGCTGCTGTTTCGAGAAGTAGCGCCGTGCGAGGATGGCCGGTTGACACACAGCGAACACACGGCCGAATGGCCGGGGAGCTTTTGGAATATGGCAGTCTGATCCCCACATGAAAAGAGAGACAGCGACAGAGGAAGGAGGTAGCCGTTGGAGCGAGACGTGCCGACGGTTCGATTTGCTCCTCGCGTGCTCGCAGATGAACCATGGACCGGGATGCTGATTCGATGCCGGCAGCATAGCCGGGGCCTTGACGATGGGACCCGCAATGATTGAGTGAGGGATGGCAGCTGTCAAGAGAGACATGCTGCAAGAGAGCCGGCGGAGGTTTGTCTTCCAACGTCATCTGCACACCCGCGTGAGCATGCTGCAGTTAGCTACATGGCGCCGGCCTTGTGGAAATAAGAAGGAGAGAATTGGTCTGCGCTTCAGGAGCAGACGCAAGAAGACGCACGAAGCATAGCACTGGAGACGTAGGCTTGACTGAGGCCATGGAAGAAAAGGAGCGGCGGCACCGTTTAGCCTTCTTGAATCGCAATTGATAGCCGACGGCAGCAAAGGATATTACTCCAGTGCCTCTTGTAGGCGCCAAATTGACATTGCACGATTTTATTGCGGGAAGACCGCCTCTAATTTCCGTGCTAGCGTCTTCTGCGTGAGGGTGAAGGGTGAAGGGATCGTGCGCAACCGCACCAAAGAAAACCTCCTCCAGACCTCGACAAACTTCCCCTTCTCTCTCTCACTCCCACGACCTGCCCAGGTGCCATTGTGCCGTCACGCTCCCTTTCTTCTCTCCCTTACCCGTGAGAGTTGAGTCTCTCTCCCTCTTCTCTCTCCCATCCTTTCGCAGTGCCGGATCCGCAGCCCGTAGAACGACTGTGATCCTTCCCGCCGCAAAACCTCAATTCGGGTCCTATTCCTCGGTAAGCCACCATATCTCAACTTTTCACTCCCCGACAATTCTCTAGCTGGCACTGTACCATTCAAATGCCACGTCTTTCGCCACCATCTCCGCACTTCGCGTTGTTAGAAAGTGCATTGTCGCACATGCATACGCTCGTGGCCAAATCGCGCGAACTCCGCTGACTGTCTACGCCTCCCACAGTTCCGCTTCCTTCCCACCTCCGATACCTCTCGAGGTTGATTTTCGCCCGAGAATACTCCTCTAGAATATTATCCGTCACCCGAGAAATCGCGGAAAATGGCATACTACGGAGAACCTTCTTGGAACGCCCCTGCGCGACAGGCGTCGTGGGAACAGCAGCAGCAAGCACCTCCATCACGATCAGGTACGTTAAGGCTCTGTTCCATCCTAGTGTTATAGCTGTGAATGTAAAGCTAACTCCCCTTTTCGTCTTAGGTGCAAACTCTGCTGGTGCACATGAGGATATCATGGCCTTTCACTCCCAAATCGACGGTACGTTCGGACTCAAAGTAATCCTACATAACACATTCGCCATCTATTCATCCTAATCCATCCCTCGCACGCGCTGGAGCCAACAAAAGTCCTGCATGGGCCATGGCTACTCAACATCCGGGAAGAATGCCGCTGACACACTTACAGAAGTCGACCGTGCCATCGATAATCTCGTGAAGAGCGGCAAGTTCCCTTTTGGCATGCCGGGACGACGAGACTCGATGCCGGTGATGGGCGCCGCACCACGCAGCGGGTATGTGGAATATGGTATGTTATCCTGTGGAAATCTCTATCCACGGATGACTAACAAGCGATAGATGCCCGCATGGGAGGCAGTCCACGGCACCACTCCGTAAGCGACTTTGATGGTATGCGTCCCGTGGGCAACGTTCAAGGCTTCTATCAAAACCAACGCTTTGGCCCACGCGGTGAGACCGACCAAATGATGCAGGCCAAGCGACGGATGGCTGCTCAGCGAGAGCGTGAGCTCCGCAATTATCACCAGGAGCAGCAGTACAATCGAAGTGAGTTGCCGAGTTGCATAGATTTTTTGGGCTGAAATTTTACTAATGTTATTAGCAGGCGTTCTTGCGGACATGTCATCCGGCGGCAGCGGTGCCAAATCGGACCGCTCCATCAGTCCGAACGCAATGAACGAGGACGAACGCCGTGAGCTTATTGCGCGCCAACATCGCGCTCTCTACGGTGATAGTTCAAGTCTCTATTCTTCCGACCCTAACTCCCGACCAATCAGCCAAGATGCTCGTGTCTCCACTACTCTCGGCGGCCGTGGCGCATCTCCTTTGGCATTTGACCCCTTCGGCATGCAATCCGGTGGCCCCGGTGACAACTCTGCTGTCCAGATGCCGTCTCGTGATACTGCTCCTGGCGCTGGCAAGGATGCATCCGGTGCACCAGGCGCCAACAGGTCGAGGGCCAACAGCACCAGCAGCCCTGCGAGCAACCCAACGACCTCTTTCACCTTGTTCGAGAACGCTCAGCAGAGCAGCCGCACCTCCAACTCGTCCCCGACGAGCGGCAGCCCACCTCGACAAGGCTCGAAGCCTACTGCGTCTGGTGCTGGCGTTGCCCCGATTGGGACTCGTCCAACGGCGCAGAATTCTGGCCCTAACCAGTCGCTGAACAAGCGCTCAACGACACCACTACCCAGTCCACTGAGCTATGGCTTCAGTGCGAGTGAGCAGAACAACTCGGCTGCGAATGATCGCTCCACATCCGCAGCGTCCAACCCTTCCTCCGGTGTTGCCGATAAGGGCGTCGGCCTTGGCTGGGGTGGCAACAGCGGGGTTTGGGGAAACAACAACAAGCTCGGCGTGCAAGCCAGCGTTTGGGGCTAAGCGAAACGAACGACGTAACGACTTTGATACCCGGTTACCTTACGGTGGGCCAACGGGGAAACGGAGTTTTCGACTGAGAATCAACTTACGAGGAATTACAGACTGTTGTGGCGATGCAACAGATGGGAAGAGTCATTTTGGGAAAAGAAACTGCATTTTCAGGAGTGCTGAGCGAAAATCGAAACTGAAACCGGGCATAATTTTGCATCAAACGGGGGTTCCATACCACGGGGAAAGTTCTTTGTGCGTTTCTGGGGCGATGGGCGGCGTCATTGTGTTCTCAACTCAGTGGGTTTTTCTCGCCGAGGGGATGGCCGAGCGATGCATGCGGTGGTGAAGTTCTTTCCTGCTGCGGCTGGTGGTATCGGTGTGTGCCCATCGATTTTTGGTCGTCTGTATTTGGCTTGAGGGAGTTTTCCTGCATTGCGGTGTCTTGTCGATTTCCTCATGGCGGTTCCTGCGGTTTTGGGTTCTGGTTCAAAGGATCGTAATAATGGGTGTGAGAATGTCTCGACTTTGTGCTTCTGGGTTTCCTTTGGCTGGTGGGTCGGGTTTTGGGGCGCTGGTGTACATTCGCACATCCGGAATTATACGTCTCTCGACGAGACGTGTATTTCGGTATACACAGAAAAAAGTGGATTTTTGGCCTTCCAGTAATTCAACTTCGCCCTAAGATTGTGAAATGCCCTCGAGTTATACAAACTTCACATGCAAAACGGTGAGATGCCATGTGAATTCTGGTTTGTGAAATGGTGTTGCGGCGGAATATAATAAAAGATCTGCAAGGGGTGTGCCCCAAAGGGACAACTAGCCGATATGCCGACGACAACTCGTCAGTCGCGAAGGATTTTTCTCTTCCCACAATAAACTCTTTCTGGGAAATTCTGTGTTCGCGAACTTCTAAAGTCTTGAATATGCGGTTAGAACTCCGCGTGTAGCCAGCATGGCCCTCGATGACCCACAATGGAGTATCGGACGGATTGAAGAGCTCCCCGGTGACACGATTCGAAGTCTGCGCATAGGGTCCCTTGGGGCTCCTGGAAAACTCCAGAAGTCCAATCGTTATTCGATTCTTGCAGTAATAGGATTTCTAGGTACGAATCAGCGTAACTGAGCTGCGGGTCTGCTGTCAACATAGTGGTGTGAGCCACCGGTTTGTCGACCTGAGGAGCCTGGCGGACACACCTTTATGTTACTATACGCCGCTTGGAACCTACTTTAACGTTAGCTACTACGTTGCGGGCTCTAGGAAAGTGTTGGTAATGATATCCTTCTATTCTGAGAACACAGGGTCCGGATGTTCGCCACTATTTGTCTCAACGTCCATCTATTTCTATCGCAGCTTGTCCCAAGTAGCTTCCAAACGGCTTGGCCATTTTTGTTATAATGGTCAGGAACATACTCTGCGTTGTTAATGTGTTTCTAGTTGTTGCCTTTGCAGTATGCTTGGTTCCCATTTCGCTGCGGGTGCCTCCACCGCTCGAGGGCTACCATCGCTTCTGATCGACGATGCGAGAACGATGTGTATCGATTTGGTGCCTGGTTTAAGAGAAGGGGCAGTCGTGTGCGTCTAGCTGGACGATTCCCATTCATTGTACCCTGACGGGCGCACAATGGTGAGAACCTGCGACACTTCGTCAGTACTGATAGCTTGCGCAACCAAGTATCAATTGACAACTAACATCTCACACGAAAGCCATAGCGAAACAGTTGGTATTTTGGAAATGCTCATACCTCTTGCAATGCGTATGGGGAGGTCAAGGTCATCTAGCTGCTGGTTTCTCTGTCATGCTACTCAGGAAGGTAAGGTCCGTGGTGCGGCTGCACCGTAGCAGTTTCCATCTTTCTCTGGCGAATTCGTATCATTGGTCTTTGTTTCTATGTCAAAGATGAATGTTTTGCACCGCCGAACGATGAGTGCCGATGATTGCATCTCCTGTAATGTTTATGTTGAGTCTTTGCCGGAAGAGGGGCGCGACTGTCCCAACGCCGCCGACCATTCCACGACTCTTTGCAGCATCCTGTCACATGCAGTCCTCCGACGTCCTACCCCTTTGCACCTCATCACCACATCATCTATTTTCGGTTTTTGCTACCATTCAGGTTATCATACTTTTGTCGCCTTCCTGACCATAATCGTCCTGCCTTTCAACAACGCGGAGCGTTCAAGCGACGAGCAAGCGAGACCACGCGACACGACACCTTACGATACCTCATAACCCGAAACGAAACCTACCTCCGAATTGCCCTCCTATCATAACCAATTCGACAACATGTGCACCAGCCACGAGCTCCTTGTGTATCAAGGATGTCTTTGCATCTACCGCCCACCCTGCAAGTGCAAGATCCTCGAGCACAAACCTCACCCCAAGCTTCGCAGGGGATATCTTTTCTGCCGGGCGGCTGTGCTCAGACGCTTCCTGGATCGCCTGCCCGGCATTGCGCCCTTTTACTGCAAGGAGAAGTGCGGTGAGTGCAAGTACCATGATAAGGTGGAGCGTGGCAGCGGCGCTCTGAGGCGCACGCATGGGTACATATCTTCCCTATACTCGTAGTGGCTAAGAGTGCACGCTAATATATAACCCAGCGCTCTCAAGCGAGGCGATGAGCCTTGCTATGGTGCTGAAGTAGGCATCCCTTGCGGATGTACGAAAGGCCAGCGCAAGTAGTTCACGGACGGTGGATAGTGAAGGCTAGTGTGAGTTTACCGATATGGACGTCTGGGGCAGGGCGCCTTCAGCACTACATATCATACTATACCCGAGTCTTGGCTCGCCGGTTTATGAGCAAAGGAATAGATAATAGATAGAACTTAATACGTGCGAAAAGCTTCGCAGTCACTTGCAATATGTCTGAACATGCTACCTGCATTCGGATGCTCACTGGTGCGCGGAGGCTGCGCAAATCGTTGAGTGGACGTACCGGACGTGGTACAACTCCATCGGAAGAGGCATATATTGCACTTCAATCCAGTTACAACCCTGTTAAGGCACATCTTTCACGGAAAGCTGAGGGATGAGCATTTGAATTTACGCAAGTCGGCGCAAGTGACATGTACAGATCCGTCGAGTAATCGAATGCTCGCTCTACCTCCGGTCACCGTCTCTACAATAAACATGGAGAATTTGGTCAAATTTGCCTTGATCCGCAGTTTCCCTGCACTACAAGAAAGCCGTCTGAATAGCCATTTACATTTTGGCAAGTCGGCGCACACTGCCTGTGAAGATCCGGGATGTAGTTAGATGCGCGCTCAGCATTCAACGACGCCTTCCACAATGACAGGTCAGAGCTCAGACAAATTTGCCTACCTTCATAGTGTTCCTGCGAAAACAAAGTATGCTCTGGCCAAATATGTAAACTTTTGCAATCAGAAGTGCCTCCGATACGGACATCCCGCACATTGTTAAACGTACATTCGGCCAGTCAGGACACTTTGGAAGTGCCCTGATAGAAAGTGCGGAATTTATTCGTCCTTAGCGTTCCATTTTCTATGATTCTATGTTCAGGGGCTTCGTGGAGTACATGAAAATCCAACTTTTGGATATCGTTCGCGACACAGCAGATTCTCAAGAGCGTCAAACGTTACATCCATCTCTTAAAGCAACGCGGCTTGCAGTCCGACAGCCGAGATTTAGATGCCTTTCCACCATGAGTCCGCATCTGGAGAGATAGCAGTTAGCGCATGATTACTGCTCGATTTTCATTAATTGATATACTTACGATGAGGAATGTCAGCATGCGGAATGTCTTTACGGGCCTCCGCCTTGTGGTGGTGATGGACACCAAAGGTCTCATTTCGTTTCTTCATCACCTTGTCCAGGTCAATCTGGTCTGGATGTGTTGCCGAGCCCATCAAGAATGGCGTTCCGAAAGGGTACTGGTGGCCAGCATCGACCTCCCAGAAGTGCCAGGTCTTCCCATACAGGTTCATAATCTCTTTCATGCCCTCAAGCTCAGCGGCCTCCCACTCTTCGTGGCTTTTACCATCTAGCTTCGGCAGAATCAGCATGCCCGACTTGACTTCAAAGTCGTGAGAATGCCAAAGCTTCTTCTCCTCGTCAGGGAAGGTCATGTAAACCTCCTTGGGGACCATGTACTCGACGCCAATGAGACGAGCATCTTTCTCATGCGAATCGTAAATCAAGCATTGACGGAGGTCTGCATCAAGTTGTTAGCTATATGGAAATGAGAGTTATGCTGATGAACACGAAGAGGTCACCGAACATACCCTTCCGGACGTGTGCGCAATAGTGAACGGCATCAACATGTCGAGTCTTTCCCTGTCGGGCCTCATCCGTATAAATGTGGACAGCCGTCAGGAACTCGCAGATGTTTGAGAAAGGCTTGAATTGCTAGCTTCCGCGTCAGTGTAAGTTATTACTGGTGGCAGTAGGCACACCTACTGGGTTGGCCATATTGAGACTATTTGATGGCCTTTGGATCTATGCTGAAAGGAGGTGTCACGGGGTATGGCGTGCTCAATGGATCAGCAGGACCTCAGGGTATATATACGACGGCATAGTCGCTCAGAGACATGCTGTGTTGCCGCTCCCTGCGGCCGCTGATACGGTGCATCAATACTTTGCAGCTGCCTTGTCATGCTTCCGACGTCTTAGAAGCTTGTCATGACGAGGTTTACACTGCGATTTTCATCCAAAGATCCATATTTCCTTCAGTCAATGCCACTTGAGAAGAGCTTGGGCGGGGCCTCGTTAGGGATCATGGTCGGCGACCTCGGTGACCACAAGGTGGTTCTTCCCGGAACACCGTCTTCGTAATCAGGGCGTTCGAGGCAAACATGAGGCAAACGTGACGATTTGACCTATGGCCGTTGGGCAGAACGAAACAATCGGCTTCGAAATCGTGCGAGACTGGTCGGGAACACGGAGATCAGAGCGTTTCCTTGTAATGGAGAACGTGTCCGTAGTGTACTCTAAGCTGCACCAGCATGGCAGCAACCTCTTCGGGCTTGCGGAGAACGACCAGAATTGTATTTTGATCAGACTGCAAAATCACGAGCAAATGGCTCCTCTTCGCGGATGCTCATTTCTACATCGAGTTCGATATTCTCGCGAAAGCCGCTTACGATTTTCGAGATTCCATATCAGCCTTACGATAGTTCTGGTAAGACCAAAAATCCACCAATCACTCACCGGTTTCCTGTTTTAAACCTTGTCTTGCGTGACCATACAGTTGATCTTGGCTGTTATTTTTGAAATAACCTCTTCATATCTGCAATATCTTGATGTGGAAAATAAATTCTGGCGCGGCTTTGGCTCCGGCTTCGGAGGATGAAAGAGACGGAACCTGTCAATAGGCTAGTCGTGGCCAAAAGAGGATAATATGCGAGCGTTGCCGTATTGAACGGAATATATTAACAGCTATCCTGACTCGGCCTTGCATGCTTTGAGTTCTTCCGAGACTCGTACAGGATTTTCAAGCATCAACGCACGCTCGATCATCAAGGCAACGGCCTCAGTCTCAAGTGCAGCCCGTTCCTCGGCTTGATAGTCACGACGCCTGCAGGAATGATGTCTTTCTCCTCATCGATCATAGTCCACTCAAAGGCCCCCACAAATGCAGCGAGCAGACACCTCAACTCCGCCTTTGCAAAGTTCTGCCCTATGCAACTTCTCGGCCCATGCAGAAACGTCAAGTTGGAGTAGTTGCTATCTGCGCCACCGCTGTTGTTGGGCTTGCCGTCATCAATCCAGCGCTCTGGCTTGAATTCTCCTGCGTCCGGCCCCCAGAGCTTTGGGTTGCGGTTCACTGCCCATGGACAAATAATGACGTTGGTCCCAGAAGGGATTGGGCGGTCGAGAATGCGCGTCTCGCGGACAGAGGTGCGGACCGTTATTGGAACGGTTGGGTAGAGACGGAGCGTTTCGTTGCAGGCACCGTTGAGGTATGGAAGGCTCTCAAGAACGGCGGAAAGATCGACATCAGTGTCCTTTGCAGGTCTACCTGGCAGGGCTTGTCGAACTTCCTCACGAACGCGGCTCTGGACGTTGGGGTGTAGCGCAAGAAGGAAAGTCAGCCAAGTGAATGTGGATGATGTGGTTTCGTGACTGAAAATTGTCAGCAGCGTTACAGTCGGAGGACAATACTTACCCTGCGGCCAAGAATGTCAGTAATTGATCGACAAGTGCGTCGTCGGAGAAGTCATTCGACTTTATCAGAATAGACAGAATATCAAAGTGATCATCAGCATTTGTTTTGATCGCCTCGCGCTTCTCCCGGACGAGTCGTCCACAGATCGACCTCAGTGTACTTGTCGTTTCGGAGAAGACCCGATTCAATCGCAATGGGAGCATTTTGACGAGTTTAGCGGGACCGTATGCTTGAGCGACGAAGAACACCAGCTTCTGCGGACTAGGCTCGAGAAGCTCCTCATAGCATCTCACAAGCTCATCATCGGAGTTTTGCAAAGCATTGATCTCCCGGCCAAGCCCCGCAATTCCAATGATATCTAGAGTGACTTTGCTGGCCCAGCTATACATCTCGATCGTCTTGCCTTCTATAGCCTCGAAGTTGAGCCGCTCAGTGAGGGCCAGTGACTTGCGCCACATCATTGGATATAGCTCTTTGATATGGCGGAAGCTAAAAGCGGGCATCACATGCCTCCTTTGGAACTTGTGCTCCTCTCCTTCGATGATAATGAGGCCATCTCCGAGTACGCTGCGAAGAAAGCTCCGGACTCCTTTGGGCTTTTCAAAGTCGTAAGAATTATGCAGCAACACATCGGCCAATGCGCGTGGGCTAGTTAAAAGCAGTCGATTCCTATGAAGGGGGCTTCGGAGAAGAAGCACGCCATCGTTGTCCGTATCTTTGGACCACTCCCAGAAGCGTGTGCCGGGCGGCAATGTGAACATGCCCCGGCTGTAGAAGCAGGAATTAACGTCCTCGAGTTCAAATCTGATAATAGAGTGCAATGCACGTACCTGATACGTGCCAATGGGCTTGTGCTTGCGCTTGGAGTGGGAAAATGTCGAATCGGACTCACAAAGTAAGGATAAATCAACCCAAGGTAGAAGACGATATAGGAAAGAATGAAAGCAAAATGAAGCGCGAAAGTCCGCATGAAAGCCCACAGAAATGCATTTTGTGCAGGAAGCCTCTCAGGGAAGACGTTGGTAAGGAACAGAGCTTCGATTGCCGCCGCCAAAATGTGACTTGGGATATGTAAAATTCGGGAACCATAGCGACCGTCACTTAAACTTAAAGTCGAGGCCATGATATGAAGCGGAACATATGGAAAGGTAGCAACATGGTGATCATTGAGTTTTCATGCTTTCGAAACGCGGAGCGAATTTCATGTCGCTGCACTCCTGGAACCGAGGCTAGTGACGAAAGGGCATCGCTAGTTACCTTATTGGCGCACTCAAACCAAACTCGAAGAGGAGCTCATCGCGAGGTTTGATCCTTGATGCTGTGGAGTTTTTCACGGAGTTCGGAATACATCGTGCGAACCGAAATAGTAATTACGGCGGCTGTTTTCTCCATGGGATGCCAATCAATGTCTTCACTGGAAGCTGTACTTTAGGATACGATAAGTGTATTCAGGTGATTGTCCATTATTGCCGTTTATCATCAAGTGGTTTCAATGTTTACATACTGTGCGCTTCTGCATCACAGAGTCCTTTGCTGCTTCCAGCATCGTGGATATCATGAATACACAATTCTGCCATCTGCAGAGGTCTCGTTGCCGGACAGGTAACAGCCTTGTTCTGCTTTTCTCCTAGCTGTCTGCTCTTCCATCCGGAAGCTTCATCTTTCAGATTGTTCATATACATATGCAGCTGTTGAGCTCCCGCTGCGGTGGTTGTGCCCCACCATGCGCTCAGCAAGAGTCATCAGACTTCAATGCCTCGTTTGTGCGTTCTAAGTTTTGGTTACCGGTATTGCTGGCTCTTCACTTCATGCCGGCCAATCTTGTCCGACTTCCCCATAGTGGATTCGGCTGGAACTCGTGGTCCATCTCGTAGAGTGGTCTCTGCTCATCATCCAGCGGTACAGGCACTCTCATCTCCCCTCGGAATATCTCGACCACCGACACCAGAGGCAGGAGGAGCAGGAGCAATGGAAGTAATTGCCCGAAACTCCAGACCTTTTCCCCATCATCCGAGAGCTTGACAGAAGGGTGGCCAAAAGCTTGAGACAGTATGATGATTCTCACGGCAGCGCCAATACCGATGGCCGCAAGGAAGAGCAGCGCCACTGCTCTGACAACCATCAACCACTTCTGCGTGCCCGAATGGAGATACCAGACAGCCATCACAAAGATGGCTGCGTTGCCGACCATGAGAGCAATCGTGCCAACAACGCTCAGCACTACGTCGCTCCTCTTCCCAGTTTCCGGGTCGTGCCACACACATGCAATCGGCAGCGTCTGGTCTAACTTCTTGACCACATTCTCCAGCACTAAGATTCCCATCACAATGCTCAGCATCAGGTTAACAAACATCAGGAACTGGCGCAGCCACCTGAGCACCCAGTCACGTTTGAAGTCGTTGAACAGTGCGAGCAGCGCGGCCGAGTGCGTCGCTGTGGAGATGGAACTCAGCATCCAGACGAGGAAAAAGTGGTACGGTACCATGCTCTCCATCTTGGCGAGTGCGATGCTCTGGATGCCGATTCCTGTGATGATCTGCTGGTCGGAGAAGGAGAGAAGCAGTTTGCGGGTTATGCGGGCGGGAGAGGAGCGCCGGAGTTCGGTGAGGACGATCCAGGTGGAGAGAATGAGGGCGAGGAAGGCTGTTGCGATGAAGGAGAGGAGGACCTGGATGCTGTCAACGTCTGTATTGGAAGAGAGCCATAGTGAGTGAGAAGTGGACTTACACCGGCACCAGCGACGCCTGCATCGCTGGGAATTTCGGAGGGAGCGTTCGTGCAGTTGCTGTGGTCGATCATTGTGGGGAGTTACTTAGATATGTCTTGAATTTTAATGAGAGAGATTTGATGATGAGAGTGACGAGATATCTTCAGCGACGCGACATCAACATGATAAACAGAGAAAGGCGAAAAGCGTATTGAGCGTTTGTGAAAAGAGTGTAGTTGAAGGGGAGAAGCTGATCAGAGAAATCAGCAAACGCTCGTATACTTCACCGCACCCACGCATGACAGCCACGCCGTCATTTTAAATATAGCCACGCTACGCGCCACAAGCCGAACAGGTTGAAACATGGTTTGTCCCTTGCTATCCAACCAACACATTCTTGGATCGGCTGTCTTGGAGGCTGAAATCAGGGTAAGCGCCGTACCGAGACGTCCTTGCACGATGGCTGTGCCTTGACGCGCATTTCCCAAATGAGTATGGTCTGTCGATATGGCAGCTCTCTGCAGGCGTCCTGGGTAACAAAAGTGAGATCTGCAATAACGAGAAGGTAGCGTAAACGCCATGAGCTTTAGCCGTCTGGATACCGAATTGTACCTGAACACTACTGCAATGCAAGTCTAGAGCCTCACAACGGATATGCCCGCCGAAGTTTAAGCGTGCCGCCCAGGTCCCGTCGTGCGTTGATGATCGACTCTGATAGGATCACAGGCTAAATCCAAATACTTGCTGAAGAACTTCATTCCTTTTCAATTGAAGCTCTCAGTCTATCGTTTAGCCCAGACACGGCCAAAGTGGCACTGACGAGTTCACGAGAGCATCAGAGACGCCGAGATGGTTGAAGCTTGTTAAGATTGATCATGATATTGGGTATCTTGTAGGCATCATTCTCCGTTCTGCTAATCAGAATCGATGCAGCTTAGACAGGAGAGAAAGCTATCAAACTTGAGGTCGAGCTGGAGCTGGAGCTGCGGCGATGACCACTGTGCTCGTCGTCCTTCTTCTCGGACAGCTCCTCTTCCTGTGACAAGCTCATCGCATATCGTCTTGCTTTGAGAGCACACCACCATTCCGCGACAGTCAACCCAATCACCGCGACTACGAACAGTCCTTCCAGCGTTCCAGAAACGCCTAAGCATTGTCCGTGGTTCAGATTCGTCACTCTGCGTGCCCATCCCTCCAGTCTATCCAGCTGGCGAGGGTGTTGGATGAGGTATGCTGGACTCGACCGGAAAGCAACCTGGTCCGGAATTATAATGCTGGAGGTGTGCCCACATATCGTATTTGGGAGTGTGATGGTATATACGAGGAACAGAAGACGTGGGATCGTGAAAACCACAGCGTCGAGGAGGAGATAGTTTGCGTAGATCGTTAGAAGTGTTGCATGGCGCTGCAAACAGATCAGTCAACTGTCCATGAGGGAGGTCTTGGGTTGAAATAGCGGCCGATATGGAAATAAACATACCCTTCGAGCTCCGATGAGTCCGACGCCGCTGACGACCGCCGAGAATGCAGCGTAGAAGAATATGTGATGAGCGACTTCGGAGGTAGATTTAGGAAGGCAGGCTTGGACGAGTATAAGGGTTGTTAAGGATATTATAAGGGCAGTAGCGCTGCTAATGAAGGTAAGGCGCCTGTAGGTATACATGTAAGTAGACTGTTGACCTCAAGAGCTTTGGCTGGAGGTACCGGCTCGCAGCGTCGGTCTGCATTTGCGAGATTCTCGGAATTCGCAAGTAGGCCTCTCGCAACTTGTGCAGCTTCCTGAGCTCGAGTGACGGTATCGATTGTGAGAAAATCAAGCTTTCCAGAAGCCTTGAGGCTGTCGTTTGCGTGTGTCGGGGTCAGGCACGCGACAATTAAAAAGCATCGGGCCTGCTGGCGGGAAGTCGGACTGCCCTAAATATGACCAACCTCTTTTCGAATCCTGCCACGATGCCATTCCAGCCTCACGGAACACACCACAACTGCCCCACTAACTAGCCAGTCAGAGCGGATGACTACAATGACGTTTGCTGATCATCCGTGCTCTCTTGCGATGGAAATATGCCGCTCCTTCGGGGCGATTAGTTCACTAAGCAGGAGTATATTTCGGCCTCGCCAAACTCCGATGCTTCTCCTCCCGCAAATTCCACCATCTGCTCTTCCAAGCGATGCACACGACTTGACCATCGACAAGCTTTGAAAGGCCCGGATACCCCTTCCTGCCCAATTGGCGTCCTGGCAACTTCTCCGCAGCGAGAACAACAATGAGAAGAGCTTAGCTTTGAAATCCACATGGATGTTGGGTTAGCTGCCGCTGACTTTCCGTGGCGTCCCGGAACAAGGGTTTGAATGGACCGCTCGTCCTCGTCCTCATCCTGTGCGACTCGAGCCTTGCCCTGCATTCCGATTGGGATTGAGGAAGAGCGGTCGCGTGAGCAGCAAAGGCGGCATTGATAACTTTCTACATCGATCCATTGATCGAGAGAGAGAGTCTGTACAACGAACTCTATAAACGAAAACTACAATTACAATGTGGCATTGATCCAACCGTTCCATCAGGAAACTAAAACACGAACGCCTTTGCTGTCCAGCCGTGCGCTGGGATTGAAGAAATCATGAACGACCTTCACGTCGCTGTCATCCGTTTCGAACAACTCCATATTAACGCCTCCGGCCTCCGCCGGCGCGAAGAGTGATCCAATTGTCAGAAACAGCTCTGCGTATGCGAGATTCATGCCCACACAGGACCTGCTCCCCCGACTGAAGGGGACTAACCACCTCCTTGCTTCGGAAGGATGTGAGTCGAGCGTTGAGAGCCATCGTTCCGGAAGGAATTCCTCTGGGCAAGGGAAGAGATTTGGATTATTGTGGATGTTCATAGACGTCATGCTAACCGGAGTGCCCCTTGGTATCGT
The DNA here is from genome assembly GCA_010015805.1 of Rhizodiscina lignyota. Taxonomy (NCBI): domain Eukaryota; kingdom Fungi; phylum Ascomycota; class Dothideomycetes; order Aulographales; family Rhizodiscinaceae; genus Rhizodiscina; species Rhizodiscina lignyota. Next base: position 658,176 of record ML978124.1, read on the forward strand.
CAAGACTTTACCAGCAGTGGGGTCATGGTAGTACAACTCGCTGTCGGGAGATACTCGCTGAAGACGATGAGAGACACCGTATGATAGCCGGAGGCCTTCTGAGATGCACGCCGAAAGGTACGGTAGATGCTCGAGCTCTGTCCAGTTCGGTGAATCCGATGTCAAAGTTGCCAACTCCGTACGAAGATTATTGAGCTTTGAAGGGTCAGAGAGGATGTGGTAAGTTATGGTAGTAAGGGTGTGGGCAGTCGTAACTGTTCCCGCGCCGATAATTGTCAATGCTTCGTCTGTCAAGCGCGGTAGGGACAATTCAACCGGTGGCAGATCGCTCGTGAGCAGTTGATGAAAGATTGTTGGATGCTCCCGCTCGCTTTTTGTCTCGCCACTAAGGTCGTCTTGCACAGCTCGAATCTGCTTTGCTATGCTCTGCCGGAGATTGATCAACTGCCGCGTCAATGGATGCAATAATGAGATGATAGCCTCCGGCAAGACGTTGAGCATGCGATATGCCCATCCGAATTGCTTCATCAGCATCGTCCCGGCACTCAGATCCATCATGAACTTTCTCCATCCTGGTTCGAAGTTTGGGCTATTGATGAAGTTGTAAGACTGCCCGAAGGCATAGTTCCCAATGACATCTGCTGATAAGCACGTGAACGCATCCGATAAGTTCACGGGCTTGCGGGTACCAGACCATTCACTAAGCTTCGAACGGAGCTTAACAACGTTCGCGTGAATTATTGGTTCTAGTCGGACTACCGAGCGCTTGGAGAAGAATGGATTAAGGGCGCTTCTTCGGAGACGGTGGAGCTCGTGGTTTGTCGTGCCAACAGCTGCCTGAGAAGTACCAAACATCTTAGCAGACCACTGCCATTTGTCTGTTCGCCTTCCGTGGCCGACGTAAACTTCATCGTAGAAATGGTGGTCATCTACATGGATCTCGAACGGGTTTATCCTGATGATCGGGCCGTATTGGCGATGGAGCTGTTGGATTTTCCATGTGTATCGCCCTTTACAGATTACGTCGTAGTAAAATTCGTACCAGAATGTGAGAGCAGCAAGTTTAGGTCCGGGGAATTTTGAGACTGGGCTTAGGTATAGGCGATGTACAGCAAGCGCGACGATATAAACGACAGGGGCGGTGAGAAGGATGCTCAGAGATATTGAATGCAGAACAAGGTCCATAAGGGAAACGCTACAGAGCGAAGGACTTCGACATACCGGAAGAAGAGACGAATATTTAAAGATAGGATGTCTAACGAAGACCGCGGTATGAAGTTGCATTAGACTCGTCGCACTGTAGGAAACATTTTGTTGAGGTTAAGGTTCCGAAACCGAGGGAAGCGCGTCCTGTGGCTTCGCAGCTGAACCCCCTTAGTGACTTACATCATGGCATGTGAAGGGCATCTATACGAGCATGTTCGTCTTTTCGTGCGTACCGGAAGAACCGGTGACATACAAACGACCTCATCATATATGTAGCTCCTAGCGCGGTCGTTTCATACTTGCCTGACGACTGAGATTAGTGTAACGCTAAGAGGGTTCAGGTCCGGCCAATGGAAATGAAGAGATATGATTTCGAGAAAGTCGTCGTTTACTGCAAGCAGTTCATCTAATTGTTGTATTGCAAGTTTGTCATCATACAAAGGATCGAACGAAATATTCATAGGCCTTGAAAGTGAAAGGCGCCCTGTCTATAAATAAAAGGCCGTGGTCCCTATAAACCGCCCAGGGTGAGAATGAAACAAATGGAAATCGTCGGGTTCCCATATGTACGAGCCAGCTCAAGATTTGTACACAGCTGGAGATCCACTCATCTTCCTCCCCAGTGTACCAGCTGTTTGTGACACGCTCCCCATCCGTTGAAGTACGGACTCCTCTCTGGGTCGCGAATACCCGCCCCTCTGGCCAGATACTCCAGCGCCATATTTCCCCACAGCCAGCTGGCGGGCCCCTTGTCTGTATGCGTCTTGTCCCTATACAGCATGCTCATCGCTGTCACGAGGCGTCCCCACTCGAACACCTCATGTCCGTTCCTCTCTGCTACCGCACGACCAATCCGATCCAGCTCGTAGATGTTCGCATCCGTAGCATTGCTGTCCCTGTGGATGGTGATGGCCCTAAACATCGCAGGCACATCGGCGCCAAATTCGCCATTCAGCTTCTCCGCCAGTTTCTGCATGCGCGACGCTACGAAGCGGACCTCATCCCATACGAGCTGTCGCTCGCGCGTCCCCATGACATTATCGCTGCCGTTAAAGTGTGCCTCGCCAGCCTCCCACAGAGCGCGCTGATCCCACAGCCCATTCTGCCAAAGCACCAAGTCCGGCCTGCCGTCCTTCCCTCGCACATGCTTATCTAGCATCGGCGCCCACATCGAGTTCCAGCGCTCCTCGAACGCGATCTCCTTCATATCCTTCATCCACCACCAATCGGGTTTGTATGTGAAACTGCCGGGGAAGTGCCAATGTATAATTGTGAAATTCAACGACGGAATCTCGCAAAGCGCAGTCGTATGCGGCCCGGGCTGGCTCATCTGCCTGCCGAACTCTTCGCAGAAGAACTGCATCATGTAACGGTCGACACTGTCACCGATGATGAGGAGCCGGCGGCCCCATAGCCAGCCCATTGAGCCGTCATCTTTAACACCAAGGAAGTCCTGCGCTTTCTGCTTCTTTGCCTCAACTTCTAACGATTTCGTGCGGCGATCGTGTTCGGCCCGAGCGAGCTTCATCCATTCTTTAGGAGTGGAAGGGAGTTCGAGGAACTGCCATTCCGGCTCCGTCTGGTTGAAAAATATGTCTGCATTTTTCGGAGGTGGGTACTCGGCGTACCATGGTGTTTCGGCGTCGAGGAACTCTGGTGTGTACGGGACCCAGCGTGTATTTTTGTAGTCGGAGGGGTCGATGTGGAGGTAGCCAGGACGGCGGTAAGGGTCTTCGCAGTTGTAGATCTGGGGCAGGGAGGAAGAGTGTCTGTGATGTTGAGTACTATTAGCGTTTACGTGCTCTGGATGTACATGCTGGAGAATCTGCAAAAGATTGTGAGGCTTACTTGAAGTTGGAATCCCAATAATTGTGTGCTTTGTGTGCGTAGTCTAGCGATACGCTGGAAACGGCCTCTGAAAAGCTGAAGAGAAAGAGCAAAAGAACGGCAGACGTCGCAATGAAGATGACGACGCTGAGGCGCGACCGGCACACCATGGCGGAGAGCATGTCGTTAAGCGAAAGAACGGAGACTTTTGGTGTACTCCCGTCGTCTCACGGAAAGGAAAAGAAGCAGTTGAATTCGTTTCGTTTACATCGTCGAGGCAAAAAGAGCGTCTGCTAGTTGGAATCCCCTAACACAACACCGCCTTCCAAATCTTGGCCTTTTGGTGGGTCTTGGGACCTTGGACGAGCAAACAGACTCGGTGCCACGCCGCTTGGCAAAAGGCGGATCAGGCGAGAGTTTGATTAAGAGCTGCAGGACGTCATTGGCCCGGGCAGATTAAACGTGGGTAAATGGACGAAGGATTCCAACCTTCAGTTGGGAAATGATAAATCAGAGCAGTAACAAGCCGCACCTCCGTCCAATCTAAAATGCGCGGTACCTTGCAGGAGAGTATCATAGCTCTTGTCGCAAATGCTGATGGGTGGAGTGACTGCCAAAAGAGTGATGCGCAACATCGTTCAGGATGCCGGGCGGCTGGCACATCATCGTCGATGGGCGCCGGTGTGGCGCGAGGCGTCTCCTAACTTGTACGTGCTAGTTGCGGGCTGAGGAGGCGTTGCTGAAGTCAGCCGGCGTGGGCAGACCTCATGGACGACCACTCGGACGACCACTCGTCAATTCACATTATCCTTTCCCTCAACTTCAATGTTGACTAGATGTCATCGAATCGAGGAGGTCCTTGCAGGTGCAGAAGAAGCCCTGCGAGGCATTAGATGAAGGTGCCACGCAAGGCTGCGCGTGTCCCCTGGTCGACATGCGACCTCTGCGTGGAACATAGCGAGGTTTGCGGCTACAGTGCCACGAGCAGCATGTCCCGAGGAGTTTTGCAAAGATTCACATGGCCGAAGAGTGGGCTCGTGTGCAGAGGCTTCACTATTATACCTATCTGGCGGTTCTCAGCCTTGCAGATTCCACATTATCGTTCTGTGAAACCCAATTGGCCATTCTATTCGCCAACCCAGCCACGTTGCATTCCTCAGTCTCTAGGCCTCGTCTTCAAATCTTCTGAATACGTCATTTCGTTGTATTCATTAAAAATTCAAGCATGTTCGATGGCAGGCAAGATCTGGTTGAGAATTAGCAAGAGCGTGCGTTCAGAGTGAAGCTGGGAAGAGCAAGGTGTCCTCCAGCATCGAAGGTTTCAAGCATGTAAGGAAACAACCAGAGGCGATTGGATCGATGTTTCACAAAATCACCACCCACCGAACGTGGCACAATCAGGGCGTTCGCCGCCAATTGACATCACCTTGAAAGTGAATTGGACTACAAACGAGTAGGCCATGGCCAGCAAGCTATAGACCAGGCAGAGCATAAGAGCGCGCTAATGGCTGTGCGAGATTAGCTGCGAAATCGGAAGCTTGTCATGAAGAAGAGGCGCGTGCCCGCCTACCTCGTTGCCGTGGAGAGCTTGTGATCATAATTAACGCTCTGTGTTGTCCTTGCTTTGGGCTCACAAAGTGGCTGGGAGATTGCTCTTGCTTAGCGCTCTTTCCTGAAGTTTGGAGATCAACAAACGAACGCGTATTTCTTCCGCGCTTCCAAACCCGCCACTCTTTCTCTTCCTCTCCACATTCCAGTTTACATCACCGCCTTATCTGCCCGCACTCAGATATTCCCCTCTGAAGAACCTCTCTGACACTCACTTCTCCACTTCCTGCATCTGCTACATCACGCTCTTTGACTCAGCTTCAGAGGACGCGGTATTCAGAACACTTCTCTACCACAAATAACACAACAACCACAACAACGTTTACACCGTAAACATGCTCTTCCTCATTGCTCTTCCCTTCGTGTTCGGCGCTGTCGCCAAAGGATGGGCAACTGATGCCAAGGTCAACTGCAACAATCCTCCCGATGCGCAGTACATCGTCAACATGACTCCGTCCAAGAACGCTGGCATCGACGCGCAGATTGTCGCGCAGACCGGCCCTGATGGTTGCACCAACTTCGTGGTCAATATCAACGGCAATCCCCCTGCTCAGGTTGCCCCGTACCGTAAGTTGTCCTGCCTTACTCCAGAAGCTCCTCTTCGTCACGCGCTCGTAAACAGCGCCTGAGGGCATCTGCGTAAGGCCAGTTACTCTGAAAGATCTCGCAGTGTACCACATCCACGAGCTCCCCGTTCCGTCGGATGGCAACTGCACTGCAACTCTCGGCCATCTCGATCCTTATGGCCGCGGCGAGACTCCGCCGTGTGACGCGTCTCAGCCTCAGACTTGTCAAGTTGGCGATCTGAGCGGTAAACACGGCTCCATTGCGTCTCTTCCCGGCTTCTCCGCACAGTGAGTACCTGACATTACAACACAAACATCTCCACCAAATGGCATACAGCTAACACGCCAATCCAGCTACACCGACAAATACGTTTCGCTCGTCAGCGGCAACCCATCCTTCCTCGGCAACCGCAGCATTGTGATCCACTACAACAACTTGACGCGTATTGCGTGCGCAAACTTCGAGCTTGTCAGGCAGAGCAGCCCGTCTAAGTCAGCCTCCCCTGCTTCATGTCCTCCTCCCTCCACTGTCAATTCCACCTCCACTTCCACCCCTCCATACATCATCATCCCCGGTAGTAGTGCTACTAACCCCCCTTCTTCCAGCTCTTCCTCAAGCTCTCCGTCTCTCACTACCATCACATCTACCTTCTCTTCTGTTCCTTCTGGCTCTCCCTCTCTCACTACTATCACGTCCACTATTTCCTCTGCTTCTTCTAGCTCTTCGTCCTTGACCACTCTTACCTCCACCATCAGTGGCGGCAATGGCATCGGCATCGGTCTCACCATCGGCCATCCAACTCTGAGTACTGTCACCTCGACCATCACCAGCGGCTCGAACAGTGGCAGCCTTACAACTTACGCGACGACCTTGGGCGGCACAGTCGTTACTCCGACAGGCTCTGCTGGCGCGTCCACATCGACAAGCACGGTTTCTGGTGGCGCTGGTGTGATCGAGACTCCCGTCCCCATGTTTGCAGGTGCTTTGGCTGTCGCAATGGTTGCTGCTGTGCTTTGAGGAGTAGTTGGTCTTCCGCGCAAGACGTCATGTGACATGAAGTTGACGAATTGACGAGGCATACGCTTGGCACAGCGTTCTGGGTCTGCTTTTTGTTTTTTGGATGCGGCATTGGGAAATTGCAAGTTGTGGGTACGGAGGGGTGTGAATACCCTCTGGGTTGACTGTCCTCTTTTTCTTCCCTTTTCTCTCATCTCAATGGGCAAACTGCCTGAATAGGCAAATAAAATAAGCCTATCAAAACTACTTGGTGCCGTGCATTTTGCAAATTGTGATCCGTGAGAGTGGCTTTGTAACTGAGTTGAATCTGCGAAAGCATTCTTGAAGGTTACTGTGCATCTCATAAAAGGTCTTCACCTGAAGTCTGGCTGCGTAAACAAAGCTGCCCCGAGTTGAGATATACTGCCTCCTCATTTCTGGCTCTTAGCCAGGCTCGAGGTGACGAAACAGCTAACCATGAGGCAAGTTGTAATGCTTCGCAATACACCACTCTTACACCTCCAGGGAATTGAGAATATCTCTGAACGCTTGCTTCGAGATACTTTAGACGGTGTTTATGAAATGCAAACAGCTTCAGTATTGATAACGTATATTAAAGACAGCTGATCGACGCCTTTGCAGTTTGATAACGGAGACGTCAACAGAGTTGCCCCAAGTTGAGATATACCGCCTCACAATTTCTCGCTCCTAGCTAGACTCGAAGTGACAAAGCAGTTAACTGGGAGACAAGCTGTAAAGCTTCGCATTAGGCCATTCCTGCACTTCGAGAAAAGTGAGGGTGGCTCTGAGAGCTTGATATTCGCGACTGTCCTGCACGAGGCTCCAGCTTGATCGTCAGCACCGCTTTGAAAGTAAGCTCTCTGTGTTACTGGTGGAGAATTGACAAGCTATTGCCCTCTCAGTTTCCTCACCTGCGCCTTTCGAGCTCAATTTGTGGGGACCTCAGAGCTTGCAGTCGGCATGCACGCCTATTATTAGTCAAGTCCTATTTGTATGAAATATGATGTGTTTTGTTACCGCAAGTAATTGCAGCTTTGCTGGACTCAGGGGCACTTTCATGGAAGTTGCCACGAGTCAAGAACAGTTCAATTTGACGCGAAAAATGACTCGTATCTAACGCGTCTTAAGTTTTACCTACTCGCTTCCCATCACGCTCAGAAGACATCTACATCTCCCACCTGCTATAATAGTGCTCCGTCCGCTTTACGAACGCAATTCAGCTGGTCTATTCTCTTAGGTCGGAGCACTCTACGTCAAATATACTATCTTCTTCTCAATCCAATTCAATGGCTGAAAGCGCGTTGAGAAAACGAAAGCGAACGCAATCGAGCGCTGGAATCAATCAGTATACGCACTGGAGCATATTCGACATCGTAGATCGACTGCATAAGCAAGTTGATGTCACAAGAATTAATGCGGAGAAGAACCATCTCGACGTCGAAGCGGAGCTATCTAGATTCGAAACCCAGATCGAAGGGGCGATCAACTGGATGCAGGCGGATCTCGCTCGTGCGCGTGAAGAAAGAGCCACAGTCCGAAAGAAAGAGCATGATGATGACTGGTTTATACGCAGCGTGGAGCCGTGTGGACCCGAGTTGGAGCATGTTGAAGAGGTGGTGAGGACGGAGGTTAGTGCTTTCAAGATCTGTATGAACACCAGACGACTTACTTATCCGGGAGCAGTTTACAGGGCAACGTCTTCGCAATGGAGCGGGTCCCTGTCGCTGCACGAATGGTTCTTGCAATAACTGTGCCTGTAGCAAATGGGGCAAGCCTTGCGGACTATCATGTGGTTGCCCTCAATGGTGCAGAAATCCTTTCAACGGGGTTCTCCGAATGCTATTCCGATCAATACCAAATGTCCCTTTGGAATTCAGTCCCTGCTTCACAACGTATGTTTTGAAGCGAATCGTACGACAAGAGTTCCGAGTCGAAAGATGGGAGTTTATATGTAAGATCTTCGGTCAGGGCATATACTATCAACCTCCCACATGTCCAAAGGGCGACATTTTTGCGTATCACAAAGATCTTAAGGCATGGAAAAAGAAATGGCGCAAAATGTCGGAGGCATCCGAAGAACAGAAAAATAAAGCATTGGATAAGATTATCAGATACGCTGTCACACCAAAAGGAGGCTACTTCTTCTCGTTCTGTCGGTCGAGCTGGGAGTCAACAAATCGTACTAAGCACTGCTGGGCGTGCAAAAAATGTGTGGACTGGCAGGAATGGCACTGTCAAAACTGTGACAAATGCCGTTATGGCTTGTCCACTCCATGCAAGAGATGCGGTGGTGTCTCTGACAGTTATCGATCCAACACTGATATTCCCGGGACAGATGATGATATGTTTTGGGAATCGGAATGGTGATATTCAACCTGCGGATTCGGATGATAGTGGTGTGCGCAGTGGCCGTTTAGAAACCATGCCTGAAGTGCTTGGTTAAATCCTTTCGGTGTATGTATACTTGTTCTAGTTTACTCTCCAGATAGCTGGTCCGTTATACCCATCGAACTCGAACGCTTTCTGGTGGTATGCTCGGAAGAAAATCAATCGCTCGCTTGCGCTCGAGTATGCGCTGCGTCTCTTCCAGTCCTATTATAAATCCCACCTTTTCAATTTCATCCAGGCCCGCGACTTTAGCCATCCAGCCCTTGAATATCTTCTGCATTTCCTTGCGACTCCACCCATGTTCATCCTCATGACCAGTTGGAGGAGCGCTGTCAAAAACCTTGAGTCTCTCCAGACTCTTGTTCAATCCCTTGTTGTGCTCTTCCACGCGGTCAAGGTGAGGAGAGGACGAATCCGTCGCTCGCTGGGACCAGTCTGGATGGTCCCTCTCGCGAATCGCCTCAACCAGATTTCTGGCATCCTCCTCGACCGTTTCGAACACGACCTGCTGGTAAAGAGAAAATGTCACTGGGAAGCGCAAGCCGTCTTCGAACGCGGCTTCGCCTTCCCACCATTCCGCAACAAATCTCTCTCTCTTTTGAATGACCTCATCCCGATCCCTCTTGCAAGCCAGAGTCTTGTCCTCGCACGCCTCAAGGTAGCGCATATGGATGTCGCTCGTCCACTCTTTCCCAAATGAAATGATTGCCCGACAAAGAAATAGTCTGTACTTGGTGGAGGTACAGTAGGATATGACGTTGAGCTCCTGATCATCATTGCAGAACATGGCGAGGCGGGTGACCCATAGAGGCTGTCCTGAGGCATGTCTCTGTGGTAAATATTGCCACCGCTCCATATGCGCGTGGATCAAGCATTCCAGTCGGGTATCGGAAACAAACTCGCGCCAACATAGAAGATACCTGTGTTCCGTAATCTGGACTCCCATAGTTTAAAGAGCAGTCTCATACCTTATAGGGCCAGAGAATTCGCGGTATTCGGGGTATTCGTCGACAAAAAGATGGTTATAGCGCCTACAGTGCCTGTCTGCAGTTTCCTCTGATGCAGTATCAACATATTCCAGTGCCAAAAAGGCTGACTCTTTCTCCTCCTCGCCTTCAAGGCCCTGCGCCCAGATATCTTGCTTCACCAGTAGCCACTTAAGTGGCTTCAACGCGTCCAAAGCGGTGTCAGCCTCCTCCATCGAAGGATTTTCCACACCGTGTTTGTGTTTCAAGTACAGCCGCATTGCAAGCTTAGCATAGTGTTCGCGCTGCGTCGTGGTAGAGCACCTTTCGCGGGCAGTATTTGATAAAGCTTCCAATCTGGCAAGCCTCTCCTCCCTCTCACGCGTAACGAAACCTGTTAATTCTCCCGGTAATTCAGCACGTTCTTCAGGATCCATGTTGTATTTTCGGGTGTTGGAAGAGCTTGTAAGATGAAGAAGTTCGAAGGCTAAGAGATCCATGCTACTGGTTGTTTGGGGCTTCCGCGGTAGGCAACAACACATCTCATCTGGCGACAACACGTCAGTGGCTGAAGCATTGTGAAGACCAAGCCCCACAAGTAAGCGCAATTAAGATGAATGGCATCCGCTCACCGCTAAATGCAGCCACCGCACACAAGTGCACTCTACTCTTTTGGGTGTTCTATGAGCTTTACGAAATTCACGCGAATATGTAGTTGGAGAGTTGAACCAGAATCACTGAGAGAAGCTTGAGAATTATTCAAGGCGCCGAAAGACACCGGGCAATTTCTAAATTGCCATAATATCCACAATAAGTATCCCGTCAAAGACGCAATGCCGTACAGAGGGCGTCTAGTGGAACTGCAGTCGCACTTGTATGAAGACAAAAGTCCGGCCTTCTAATAATCCATGCTTCTGTTGAAAACACCAGCTTGAAAAGACAATATCCGCCCTAGTCCTGTACATATTAAAGCACAAAAGCCACTCTTACCCTCATCCCAGCATTAATATCTAAGCTCGGCGCGTTGCGAAACGATCAGCCGTACCACCCTGTGCGACTGACCTCACTGTTCTCCGACTCTCTATGCGGGATCAACGGTTCTTTGATATCAAACAATTCGATCAGCTGCTGCCAGCGCGGGTAATCGAGCGATATGATGGCTTGACGTTTCGTCACCTTGTCGGCGCGTTGCTGCTCCACTGTGCGTTGCTCTCGTACGGCGCCTGGGAAATGTTATCATTACTTGCGGTTTCTTTCTAGTCTTGCTCAGAACGTTGAAGGGGAACTTACGAACTAAAGGGAGCCCATTCTCATCAGCGAAAATCGCGGCATGCCCATCCTTGATCAAGAACGCCACATAGAACAAGTTTTCTACGCTTTGTCCGAAGCTGTTCGGGTTGATCGCAAACTCAAACAACGGTATTCCGGGCTGCAGTTCCGCGCCTCTCCCAAGATGAACCTTTTTGCAGAGCTCTATGATCTCCTCCTCGGATTTGTCCTGTTCCAGAGCCTCTTCGACCAGTGCGACTCCGTCATCTTCAATATCCTGCAGACGCTTGCGGATCTTGCCGCACAGAGCCGTCAGGTTATTATTCTCTTGAGTCGCGAGATCCTCCGTCCTGAGCTGCTGTGGTCGTGCCACAGGCTGCTCTGGCGCGTTTCGCGCGGTGCGCTGTGTTCGCTGAGTTTGAGCCCTGGCGCGTTTTTGAACGCTGAGAGGGCCGAGGAGGAAGGATGGTACTGGCGGTCGCTTGTTGGATGGGAAGCATGCGCGGGCACCAAGGATGTGCCAGGGTAGGGCGTCACCATTTTCATCGCCCGCTTCATCGTCGGAATCTGCCTGACGGCGCTGATGAGAGGTGCGTCGTCGTTGCGTTGGGCGGACTTCCTCGTCCTCTTCATCAGCTTCATTCGATGATTCAGCTGAGCGTCTAGGACGGCCACCGTTCCGCATGAAGGAGACGCATTTGGAGACGAAATTGTCAAGGTCAATGCCTGCAGAGTTATCACCGGCAGCTCTCGCTTTCCTGAGGGCGAACTCGGAAACATGAACAAGGAAGCGCGAGTCGATTGTCGCGTCGGCTGTCTGGCGGACTTTCTTCATGTTGTCGTTTGACTTCTTGACCATGTCGATGATCTCGTCGTTTCCACCGGCAAACAGTTCGTCTTTGCGCTCTGGAGATCGGGATGTTAGGTCAGACCAAGCACGACAGCGATTCCAATACTTTATGGGGGATAAGATTACATACCGTGAAAATTGCGAATGTTGTCGCGCATGCGCGTTCGTACTCTGCGGCGCTCATCGTCGTCCTGTTCAGGATCGTAGAACTCCCTGCTCTCATCGCCGTCATATCTGCTCTCAGAATCCTCCGTTCTGGTATCCTGAGCGCGCTCACTGACGACTGATTGGCTTCTCGAGCCTTGTTCTTCTAATCGGCGCCGTTTGGTCCCCCTCTGCTCAGACATGGCTGGTCGCGGGGGAGGTGCCATAGGAGCTTTGCCTTTGTTTACGCGCACAGATGCAATATCTGGCGTCTCTTGATTTTCCTTATCGGACGAGGCTGGAGGCGACGGCGATAAAGTCGCTTGAGTGCTGCGCCGCGGTGTTGGATCAGGCGTGGCAGACACAAAACCATCGTACACAGATGATCGAATGCTCGGACTGGGCGATGGATGGATTTTGTTAAGACGCGCCATACTGCGCGAATTGGCGAGTATTGAGGTTGGGATTGAGGATAGAGTTGTCGTTGCAAGAAAGTTGGCTGTTCTGCGACGCACATGAAGCGCGACAAGGCGTCAGCGCACAGGCCATCGCGATGAGGGACCTATGAGGTGAAGACCCAGGGATGCCCTGGTTGCATGTGCCAAGAACCATTCTCCAAGCATGTCGAGGCAGCGTGAGAGGATGGCAGCAGCAGAGGAAGATCAAGATGAAGCAGAAGATCCCATGGACAGCTTTTCATTTGCCAGCTCATCTGATGTCGACCTTCCAGTTTACGTGAAGATGTAAGGAGCGAAAAGCGCACCGCCCATGACGACTTGTAGGCTTCGAGGCAGCTAATCGACCCGTAGAGATGCGCTTCATGGCTACCAGACGCCGATACCAGCTTCAGTGCTGCTTAAGAGACCCGATCTAAAACATAGAGGGTCGAATTTGAGGTGCGCATGTTGCCAACATGGGTTGAGGTGGGCTAGCTAACTTACCCAGTCCTCACTCAGAGCTCTATGTGACCGCGCAAATATGGGCGGACAGCAAGCCTTTGACCGTCCCCGTTCAGACTACGTACAAAGTCTTCAAGACTAGCCGAACCTGGAGTGAATGGCTCACAATACCGATTTCATATGCTAGTGTACCGCTAAGCTCACAACTGGCCATCACGATCTGGGATCTCTCACCGGCCGGAGGCGAGGATGCACATTTCCATGCGATACCGTTCGGCGGCACCACCATACCTCTTTTTGATAAAGACAACACTCTCCAGAAGGGAACTCAGAAGTGTCTGATACATCGGAACAAGGCTGCAGATGGGTTCTCAGATTCGACGACACCGCATATCCTCCCTCTTAGTCGACGACGGGATGAAGACGGGAAGGTACCGGAACAGCCACTAGATGCGCGGGAACAGGAGCTCGAGAGGGTGGAAGCATTGATCAAGAAGCGTGAGATGGGAGAGATACCAGAGAACAGGTGGCTGGATCAGTTCGTCTTCCGTCAGTTCGAGAAGCTCGAAAGCGGGCTCAGAAAGGATGCGCACCGGAGGCACAGAGCGACCGTACACAATTCAGCGCATGTTAATGGAGCAACTGCAAATGGTAGTGTGCACACATATGAGGAGGACGAGGGCATATTCCACTTATACATCGAGTTTCCTCGCTTCGACCACCCCATTGTCTTCACAGACAAGGAGTATCCAGCACCTCCAATATCTACAATGCAGGCGTCGCATTCCGAAGTACGCTTAAGGCCACCTCCTGAAGTTTCTCCTGGGCCTGGCATAGACAGCGGAGATGATCCAGCTGCTGGACGTTTGATCCGGATATATGACCCTGAGGTCGGGATTCGAGACAACCCAGCAGAGAGCAAGCATAGAAGGCTTGTGCGAAGTCACAGGACCGGCGTCCTTGATCGCGACCTTAAGCCAAATGCCAAGATTCGAGATGAACTGAATACGATCATGTCCTACGGACCTACACAGGACCTCAACCCCGAAGAGAAGGACTTGGTTTGGAAGTTCAGGCATCATTTGACGCGTGACAAGCGGGCATTGACAAAGTTCGTCAAGTCCGTCTCCTGGAGCGACCCAAGTGAAGCGAGGCAAGCAGTGCAGATGCTCCCTAGATGGACCGAGATTGATGTAGATGATGCACTGGAGCTTCTCGGACCGACATTTGACAATCCCGCTGTACGAGCATACGCTGTTGACAGACTGCGCAAGGCAGATGATGAAGAGCTACTTCTCTATCTACTGCAGCTCGTACAGGCTCTCAAATTTGAAAAGGTCGCAGTCGCTGAAGACGGTTCTTCAGCAGATGACTCTTCTCTGGCTCTCTTTCTGGTCACCAGGGCGGCAGATAATTTCCTGCTGGGCAACTTTCTTCATTGGTATTTGATGGTGGAATGTAGTGACAACTCACCCCAGCAAGGGGACGTACATCGAAAGCTGTTTGCCAAGGTCGAATACGATTTCATGACCGAGCTCATGAAGCGACCAGAGGGCCCTCAAAATCGCAAGACTCTTCGAAGGCAAGGTGAACTGATCACTATCCTCTCGAAGATATCAAAAGATGTTCGTCACTCTCGCGACGACCGACCAAGGAAAATTGAGAAGCTCAAGCGCTATCTCGCCGATCCCAAGAACGAGCTAGTTCAGTTTGACTCGCCACTACCATTACCTCTCGACCCTACAGTTCTGATCACAGGCTGCTTACCAGAACAGTCCAACGTATTCAAATCATCCTTATTCCCTCTCCTCATCACCTTCAAGACGTCTACTGGCTCAAACTACCCCGTCATCTTCAAGACCGGTGATGATCTCCGGCAAGATCAGCTCGTCATTCAAATCATCACCCTCATGGATCGTCTCCTGCGCAAAGAGAATCTCGACCTCAAGCTCACCCCGTACCGCATTCTCGCGACATCACCAATCGCAGGCGGCGTCCAATTCATCCCGTCATCGTCCGTAACAGCCGCATGTCAGAAGCACAAGACCCTTCTCAACTACCTCCGCCATCACAACCCTGATTCGTCCGAGCCACTTGGGGTGCGGAAACAGGCCATGGAAACTTACGTCAAGTCCGTTGCAGGCTACTGTGTCATCACCTTCCTTCTCGGCGTAGGCGATCGGCACTCCGAAAATCTCCTTCTCACGCCAGACGGTCATTTCTTCCACGCTGACTTTGGCTACATCCTTGGCCGCGACCCAAAGCCCTTCGCACCCCTCTTCAAACTCGGTCGCGAGATGGTTGAAGGAATGGGCGGCCTGTCGTCCCCGCACTGGGTGGAGTTCAAGCAGTACTGCTTCACCGCGTACACTGCGCTGAGAAAGAATGCAAATTTGATTCTCAATCTGTTTGCTTTGATGGGGCGTGCGAATATTCCGGATATCAGGCTGGAGCCGGATAAGGCCGTTCTGAAGGTGCTGGAGCGGTTCCATTTGGAGCTGAGCGAGGAAGAGGCGATTCGGTACTTTGAGGGCGTGACGAACGATATGGTCGGCGCAGTTATGCCGGTCGTGATTGATAAGCTGCATGGCTTCGTGCAAGGTTGGAGGGCATGATTGTAACGAAGGTCGACGTTCCAAATAGACTTGTCTGTAGACAATAAGGCCTTTACGAAGGGCCTTTTCTTACATCCAAATTACGATGTATTCGTGCACTTAAATATGATAAGAGTCCGCTTAATTTGATTCCTAGCTTTGAATGCCCTTGAGGGTGAAGACAGTCGTATACTTCGCGTCTCGACTTTGATGAATGAGCCTTTATAGAGGTGTAACGGATCGATTAGGTCGGGGTATGGCAAAGTTGAGATGTATTCATACAGACGATATTCCAAGCCAGTTCCTGTCAATATACATATGTCGTCTTTTGAGAACCCGTCTACCAAATCCATGCGCCAAAACATGCATTATATGTACACCCTGGAGAGACTGACCACTCTACGTGAATCCATCTCTTGCATCTCAAAGCGATCCACCTCCTATGAAGCCAGCACTCGACTGCTCCCGCTGCATCCGCGATACGTATTGCTTGCTGACAGCATTCCACGCTGCCATGTACTTCTCCATGCATGCGCTATAGCAGCCTTCTTCGCTTCGGGAGAGGGAGGTCGATGGTTTCGGGACGCAGCGTTCGAAGCAATGCTCGTTGACTTTCTGCAAAATGTGTGAACATCATGAATACACCAGCCCTTGATTTTAAGAAGAGCAAGAGAAGCGTGGAAATACCTCTATCAGAGCCTTTGCATTGGCGACTGCAGCTTCTTGTCGGACTTGGTTCATGATCGTCGTCTTCGCGTCGCCTCCGGAGAGGGAGCCCGTACTTAATGAGTCCATTTTGGAAATTTAATGGCGTTCGCAAGGCTCGGAGAATAATAGAGAGAATTGGACTGAAGCTTGAGAGGTTGCGGAGCTAGCTTGATCGTCTATTGCGGAGGAAAAAGTTCAGGCCAATGATGTCGATGTTCGCGAGAATCTCGGCGCGTGCTCGCGCGCCTTCAAGAGGACAGCTTGAAATTGAACAGCACTTTTGCATTCGCGTACGCAACCACAACGTCCGAATTCGCCAATTCCGACGCTTGCTCGAGCTCGAGGGGCTGAATTGTGACATCGTCGCGCCCATCTTTGGCCTCACTTTTTTGGCGTGGCGCGCGCCTTGAAGTTCAACATGTTATTGCAGCGACCATGGAACTGGTTATGGCTGCTCGCAGGGAGCTTTATGGCAAGTGCACAACAAGAAGGAGATTTTAAGAGTATACCAGTATGTATGCCAATGCAAATTCGTAATATCATGCTAACTTGCGCAGCTTCGGACGCATACGCTCCAGCAGGTCCGTCTTTCACACCTCGATTCAAATCCCCTCGTATCACATCATATTCCTCTCCAAGCAGCTTCCCCAGACGGATAGGCTAACATTAATACCGTTCCATAGCCATATCTGGACTCTGATATGCAAAGTCGGTGGTTCGATTTCGGCGGAGACACGCTGGTACGGACAGATTCTTTCATAAGGCTTACTGCGGATAAGCCTTCAAGAGATGGCTGGCTGTTTTCGCGAGTCCCCCTGACGGCGACGAATTTTGAGGTATGCTCTCTGCCTTCTCTATTTAGCGTTAGAAAGGACAGCTAGTAATCCATAGGCCACAGATCGAAGTCGAGTTCAAGATCCATGGCCAGGGCAATCTATACGGCGATGGCATGGCAATGTGGATCACGAAGCAACGCGCACAGCCAGGCAAAGTTTTTGGATCCATGGACAAGTTTGAAGGGTTGGGTCTCTTCTTCGACACATACAAGAACAACAGGCCTGGGGTTGTTTTCCCATATGTAATGGCCATGCTTGGAGACGGGGAGACGGAGTACGATAAGGGCAACGACGGCAAGGCGAACGAACTGGCAGGATGCTCCGTACGTAGCAACCCATGTATAGTAGAGCGATCATGCTAACTTCATAACTAGGCAAGAGGCATTCGCAACCAGAACTTCCCCACGAAAGCGAAGCTCACCTATTTCCAAGACAAGCAGCTTACACTCGAGCTGCAGTACAAGACGGAGGACGAGTGGACGCCCTGCTTTTCTCTTCCTAACATCAAGCTTCCCTCCGTCACCTACCTAGGCTTCTCAGCCGAGACCGGCGAGCTCAGCGATAACCACGATATTATTTCCGTTTCGACCAAGAACCTCTACCAACCTGCCGGAAGCAACACCAAGATCTCCAACAAATCACCTGGCACCCGCCCGTTCGGCGCAAGCTCTGAGGCAAGAGAAGGCGGAGGCTGGGGTTGGTTTTTCGTCAAGTTTATCATCTTCGGGTTGGTCGTTACGGGCGCCTACGTTGGCTTCACTGTCTGGCGATCGCAGAGGAACCGGTCGAGGTTTTGAATCTTTCAATAGGCCTTTAGGGGATGCGGGATTCGGCATGGTGGGTTCTGGAGCGTTTCAGCAGATGTCAAAAGTACTCAGTTGTGACAGCATTTCTGGCGCCAGGTGTAGTATTCACTTTGTATATGTACCAAAGTTCAAAATTTTACGGATAAAATGAGTGCCTCATGTAGTAGTTCAAGGTCGGCATGGCTAACAAAAGTGCCGCTTAGGGGAAGCTGGAGACTCCAAGAGGCACAAAATAACTGAGCAACTTGAAGTCGAACACGTGCAGGTGCTCGTAGCAGTTTGGTGAGGTGTACGGGATACTGTATCCACGGCTCCGTCCATTTCATTCTCCGAAGGAAGTGAGCCGTGTAACAAGTCGAGGGCAGATGGAAGGCCACCTCAGTGTGCTGTGATTCCCTCATTCTGCGACGGAGATAGTATTTCAATAATGGAGAGCGGAATGCAGGGTACTCTCAACATGTTGCCGGATTGACAAACATGCTCGGCCTCGTCCTTTCGAGGCACTTTGCTTCACTGTCACAAGTCATTTTAGCACCAAGTAGTTTCATATTGGACTGAGCGGCGTGAAATGAATTAAACAATGAATTATCTATCTATGGTGCGGGTCAGATTAGCTCTCTTGTGTTTGCATCAACAACCACGGTCGTGAGGCCAGGCTGTTTAGAACTTTGGCTTTTGGTCATTTGTGTCATCACTCCCGCAATGTTGCCTTCCAGCGGCCATCCCCCACACATCGTACTTCTTGCACCCAGAAAGAGAGCGGAGAAACACGAGGTCCCCAGGTCTTCGCGCTCGGGTTGAAAACTATGATATGACGTTCTCATCAGCAGGCAAAGCCGTCACCGTTGTTGTTCATAAAGAACACGCGGGATGCGACTGCGCTTCGAACAGGCACGGTGCTATAGCGTGTCGTCACAGTGCAGAAGACCGGACTCTCCATATTCTCTTGCACACTCCCCCTCCAAATGGTCGAAGCAAACGAGGTGTGAAACACCTGACCTGGAAAGCGTGAAAACCACAGTACCCTTCTGATCGCTGCTCTTCTCATTTGAATTGTCACTCACGCCCCCAATCTCATTGGGTAAAACCCATCCCAGATTCCGACCATAGTGGTCAGACAAAGGGATTGATTGATTGGGATACTCGTGACAAGTGGTGTAGGTAATGGATTGTCTTCCTCAGGGTGACCTAGAAATCGCTGTCAGATAAAGCCAGTAGTCCGCGAGAATGATTTTGACGCACCGTGAATTTTCAAGTTTTCTTCTGTAGGGAAGAAACTGTGAAGAAGTTGAGGTTAGAGAAAGGGTTGTGAAGTTTAAGTAGGCTGCAGCCAGTTTCGCGCTAGTGGCGCCATGCCCGCAGTTCTGCCGACACGCCGACGTCGCCGATTGGACGCTAGTTTGCGGGAGGTTTCGAAACAATCGATACGCACGTGCGGCTTTCATCTCTTCCATCATTTAACGCATACCATGTATTGATAGATCCGGTTTTGATTTTCATTGAAGCGTTGGTGAGATGTCGTCGTGGGTCTCACGCACGACCGGCTCGCACAAAGTGCAGCTCGCAGCAGCAGCCGCAGTTTCATCTGCGCTGACATTTGGTCTCGTGGTGGGATATCAGAAGTTTCGGAGGAAGAAGCGCGTGGAAGATCTCAAGTCTTCCATTCCCGATATTAGCCAAGAGCATATTGCGACTCAAGTGAGACGAACATCCTCTCAAGTGTATGCTCTATCGCTAACCCGCAAGCAAAGTTGACCGACTGGGGCGCTGCTTCGGACGTACTCAAACCTAGCAAAGAGGACGAGAGAAGTGCAGCACTGGCATTGCGAGCGCGGCAAGGTGATTACGATGATGGTAGGTTGACTGCATTGTACTACACAGCCATGCACTAATCATAGCTGCAGAACTTATCCTCGAGCAGCTGGCGCGCAATCGCGTGTTCCTCACGGATGACGGCCTTTCGAAACTCCGCTCCTCCTTCGTCATCGTTGTTGGCTGTGGTGGTGTAGGCTCGCATGCTGTTGCAGCATTGGCCCGCTCGGGCGTATCCACTCTTCGCCTGATTGATTTTGACCAGGTCACGTTGTCAAGTCTCAATCGACACGCTGTAGCTACGCTCGCAGATGTCGGTACTCCGAAGGTGCACTGCTTGCGAAAACGGCTAGAGCAGATCACTCCGTGGACTCACTTTGACTGTCGGAACGAACTCTTCAGCGAACAAGCTGCGGATCGGCTGTTGGGAGCATATGAAGGGAGAATGCCCGACTACGTTGTCGATGCAATTGACAACATTGACAGCAAAGTTTTCTTACTGCAATATTGCCACGGAAATGGCATTCCTGTAGTCTCATCAATGGGTGCAGGATGCAAGTCAGATCCGACGCGAATCTTCATCGGAGATATTTCCGCCAGTACGGACGATCCTTTATCAAGGTCAACCCGGCGGCGCCTGCGGATGTTGGGTGTCAAAGAGGGCATACCTGTCGTGTATTCGAGCGAAAAGCCTGGTCCGGGAAAGGCGCAGTTACTACAGTTGCCTGAAGAGGAGTTTAAAAAGGGAGGAGTAGGCGAGCTGGGCGTCCTCCCAGATTTCCGGGTGCGAATACTACCTGTATTGGGCACAATGCCGGCAATGTTTGGACTAACAGTTGCGAACCATGTCATTCTTGAAGTCACTGGCTATCCGCACGACTACCTACCAAGCAAGGGCCGTGAGAAGATGTATGAGAGCATTCTGAACAACGTGCAGGCGCTGGAAGAGCGTCTCGCTCGTACATCTGGGCAGGATCCGGTGGGGGTACGAGTCCCAATCACGCTCGACGATGTGGGATATATTGTGGAGGAAGTCTTCCGCGGTCGTAGCGCTGTAAGCGGATTGCCGTCGCGGTTGACATTGACGAGATGGACTGCGCCCGAGGAGGATTTTATTGACGATACCATTGAAGGACAGAAGTGTTCAAAGGTACGAATGCGAGATTTGGTCTGCATGACAAAGGATGAAGCGGCAAGACACGAAACAGAGATCTTGAAGGGGAGCAAAAATGTGGAAGATCTGTATTCGCCGCAGATTGTTACGCTCGTGCAGTCGAGGCTTGAAGAAGAAGCGTACTATGAGCAGTTCAGATAGTAAATACAGCAGAGGATACCTTTCAGTCTCTAGCATGTCTTGAATCTTGGTGCAACGTGTCAAGATGTGCTAGTGAGGCTGATCTGTAGAATGTGTTTTATGTATGTCTAGCATTTAAGTAAACTTGTACTGAAACTTTTAGTGAGGCGTTGAAACAAGCCTCAAATGTAATTGCCTTGAGGCTTCACAGACTTTTCAATGTCTACATGAGTCTCCTCCGGCGCCTCCGAACCGGTAGGACTATCTCCGCTCAAGCTTGCATCGGCTTCTCGGAGATTTGTCGGGAACGGGAAAGCCAAGTACATAAGGTAGTAAGAAAGGCCTGAAAGTACTAAGCCGTCAAGCCACGACAGTGTGTAGAATGCCTGAATCCCGCGGCTCACAGAAATTTCTGGATTGATATTATGGATCAGACCCGGGAGCAGCGGTGCCATGCCGATCAAGAGAGCCGCTAACGCACGAGGATTGACGCCACCTGTGAACCAGTACAATCCACCCGGGCGATACAGTTGGTAGACGTTAAGGCCACCACTACGGCGGCGCACAAGCCAGTAGTCGGACAACAAGATGCCAATAAGCGGACCAAGGAAGACCGTATATCCGTTAAGGAAAGCAAAGAAACGTTGTGCTTTTGCTTGTAGAAGCCATGGACAGATTGCCCAGCCGAGCACAGCACAAATGAGCTGACCCCGGCGGATGTTGATATATTTTGGAAACATACCAGTCAGATCGTTGGCGAACGGAATTGAGTTTCCTGCCACGTTTGTTGCGATATTGGCGAAGGCGAAGCAGAAGCCTGCGAAGAATTTACCTGCACGGTTGTCCCAGAGGGCGACGACGTCCAGTGGATTCCAAAGAACTTGCCCGTAGATGACTTGAGCGGATGCGGCCATAACTGTACCGAGCAGTTCAGTAAGAGTAATCATGACAGGTAGCATGGCCTGCATTTGCCATGCCCTTTTTCGGTCGTGCGCATATCGAGTGATGTCTGACATGTTGATGGCAAAGGTGGCATTGCCGGATATCGAAGCCGTGATTGTGAGACAAAACGCGTAACCAACAGACCAACCACCCTGAATGTTGTTAGGGATTCTGAAAAGTGGGCCCCAGCCGTGCGCTGCAGTAAGGGCCCATGTAAAGAGCGCTACGCCGAAGAATGGCATGATTGCACACTTGATGATGAACATCCAACGTAGTGCAGGAATGCTCAAGAACAGGAACGGGATGGAGATGAGCCAGAAGAGGAAGAATGACAAGAGCTCAGGCGCCGTAATGAATGCGCTCTCAGGAAGAGAGTTGATATGCCAGCTCTTAAAGCTAATGTCCGCATGTCAGAATCGGCGAATTTCCACACGAATGAACAGTACTCACCTTGGCCAGATCGCTTCGAGCATACATCTAACTGCATCGCCGCCCACTGAAGATTGAACCCCATACCAGATTACACATACAACCGCGCGGATCACTAACTATCCGTCAGCTACATCCAAGGCCCTCCAGGAATATCTTTGCATACCCATTGCTACGTATGCACCTTTCATACCAAAGCTCGATCGCGATATGACGGGGAAGTTCAAGCCGTATTTCGAGCCAAGGTAACCAGAGCTCATTGTTGGAAGCGTAACGAGCAGATTGCCGACGAGACATGCCACTATAGTGAGGCCGGGGTTCAGCCCAAGAGCAACCGCACTGCTGGGCGTTTCAAGCTGTGCTACATTAAAGCCCTCTGCAATCCAGAAGCCACCAACATGATACCTATTAGAAGTGTCAGCTAGCGCCCTACCTCATATATGAACCACCTCTTCACAGAAAGATCCTTTTCAAAATCAACTCATTGGAAATAGAGATTGGCCATACCATTCCCACTTCTTCCGCTCTGTTGGTACTGGATCCAAATCTTTGTTGCTGTACCTAGCTGCTTCTGGCTCGCTGGTAAAGGATCCTTTCTCCGGCTCGAGCTTAATCCGCTCGTGAAATGACCGGAGCGCATTCATGTTGACGGAGAGTGTTTGAGGGGATGAACACAGGAGAAAGAACGAGCCCAAGGGCTCTATAACAAAGTAACGAGACGAGGTAATGAGGAAAGAGAGACTTTCGACCTGCCTTTAAAAAATTCCTACAGAAACCCCAGCCCCGCGCAGCTTACCGGCTGATTTGTGTCTAGATAAGAAGTGATAGACATTTCCACCGCGTTAAATCCTGCGAACCTGTCTTCTGGGCCCTGCTTTGGATGCGGCTGCTGGGATGGTGTTGAAGATGTAGAGGAAAACGATGATGCTGCTAGAGATATCGGATGCTTGTTCCCGAGTAACAATGGACTTTGTCATCGCCAGAGCGCCGAATAACGGCGTCTACCCCAGACGTAACGGAGAACAGCGCAGTAAGAACTAATAGATAACGAAAAGGCTTCCACTTACACATTCCTCGCATTCCAATTACTCTCAGTCGGCTCATAGGCGCGTGCACCGAGGATGCGTTTCTCAGCGTACACGGCAATAACGGCGACACGTCGAATTGGAATTCTGCAACAATTTCGCAACTATGGTGACTGCAATGGATCTTGATACGATTGTGAAGAATGGCAGAATTGTAAGTCAATTATTGGGCAACGAAGAGAGCGTGATGCTGGGGTTGAGTGGATGTAATTGACTGAATGGAAGGTGACCGCGTCGGAGATTTTGCCCCCTGGCTTGCAGATCGGCATCAAGGACGGGAAAATCGTCAACATCGCAACGTCTCTTGCTCCAGCACCGCATACCAAAGTCATTGATGCAGAAGGTGCCTACATAACTCCCGGAGGTGTCGATACCCATGTCCACCTAGCTCAAGACAATTGTCCCACAGGCGACGATTGGGAGACTGGAACGCGCAGCGCCGTCGCTGGAGGCACCACAACGATTGTTGCTTTCTGCGGCCAGGAAAAAACTGATACCTCGTTGTTTCCTGTCTTAGAGGAGTATCATGGCAGGTCGAGGGGCCAAAGCTATGTCGACTACGGATTTCATTTTATCCTCACGAATCCAACGAAAGAGATTCTCGATAATGAGCTGAAAATCATCGCCGAGAGGGAAGGGATCACGAGCGTCAAGCTTTACATGACGTACGAACGAATGCAGCTTACTGACCGAGAACTTCTGGATATCATGATGACTACACGAAGCCTCGGGATGACAACTATGGTACATTGCGAAAACAGTGGTCAGTGAATTTCCAAGCTCATGCTGGGGCTATCATGGCTGGCATAATTGATCATTATACTCACGTGGCATTCAGATATGATTGCTCTCATCACTGAACGCCTTGAGGCGCGTGGGCTGACAGATCCGTATTATCACGCTATTTCCCGTCCAATGATTGCAGAGAACGAGGCATCGTACCGTGCGATTGCTCTCGCAGAATTGGTCGATACTCCGATCCTTATCGTACACATGTCGTCCGAAGTCGCGTTAGCGACTGTCCGAGAAGCGCAGACACGAATGCTCCCCATCCATGCTGAGACATGTCCGCAATATCTCTACCTCCTGAGTGAACGACTGAAAGGCGACAACTTTGAGGGCGCAAAGTGCGTCTGTTCTCCTCCGCTACGACACGAAAAGGCAGACCTCGACGCTCTATGGCAGAGCGTCGCCAATGGAACAATAACAACCTTCTCATCTGATCACGCACCAAGTAAATTTTACGTAGAAGGCGGCAAGCGCCTCGGTCTGATCGACGGTATTCCTCGCTTCCGGGAAATCCCCAATGGCCTTCCGGGTGTTGAAACGCGTGTTCCTCTGCTATTTAGTTCGGCATATGGGCCAGATGCTCGTATCAGTCTCCCACGATTCGTCCAGATTACTGCTACGAACCCGGCGAAACTATATGGCCTTGGAGCGCTGAAAGGCTCTATCGCTCCTGGATTCGATGCGGATCTTGTCATTTGGTATCCTGATGATTACTTCATGGACGGCTTGGAAGTCAAACAGGACATGCTTCATCACAGTATAGACTACACCCCATATGAAGGGATGAAGCTCAAGAACTGGCCCCGGTACTCGCTTTTACGAGGTGAAGTAGTTTGGGACAGAGACAATGGCGGTGTAGTAGGCAAGATGGGGCAGGGAAACTTTGTCAAGAGAGCGAAAGGGGAGCTCGTTATGGGCAAGATGGGAAATCATGTTAAGGGCATGCTGTCGGAAGAACGACAGATGTGGGCATAGTTGGAAGTGTAATAAGTAGTGCCTCAAACGTGGATATTCCGATATATACAGCTTTAAGTTTGTTCGCACTGCTCCTCCGCCAGCAAGTCGAGCAGGATTGAACTGAAACGCCGCTCATCACCTTCAATCTGCGTAAAGGCCAGGTAGTAACGAAATAGCTGCGCCCGGTTAACTGAACGGCTGCAGCAAGAACAAGTTTTGTTCTTTAGTATGAGCGAGAGCTTCCTTAAAAGCTCCACTAGTATCGACCATATACACGGAAGCTGCTTGTCTTCCATAAAATGCGCTCCGGTGTATACTTAATCATCGACGATTATTGATTGCTCATGTAAAGCGTGTATGTGATACCTTATAATAGCTACTGCTCGTCAAAGAGCCCCATCCTCATCGCCATTCACATCGGGTCCGACTCATCATCCTTTTCCGCTTCGATGGCCGTCAGCTAGTGCTAGCAAATACCTCTGATATAAAGGGGGTTTGTCACTTAAGATACCTCATCGGGTAATGTGCATGTTGATGGAGAGGTGTTTAACATGCGGGAATATAGCGCCTCGTAGAGCCGACGCTGAAAGCTTGGGGGAGGAGAAAATACATACATAATGTGAAGTTAAAGATGAGAAACAATTAAAGCTAGAAACCGAATTGAAAGAAAAAAGAGCCCTTAGATCAGAGCGTATAATGCACTTCATTCAGCGCTTGCTTGCACTAGCTAGTGGGCTGGGCGGACTTGTTTAGATAAATGGGATCTACCATTTCGACAACATGCAATTACAACTTCTCAGTAATTCTTCCCCTAAAAAAAATCATCTATGGTGCTTATAATATGTCTAGGAAATAGAGGAGTAATAGAAAAAAAATTTATAAAATAAAAAAACAAAAGAATAGATCCGATCCCCGCGGGGGTCGATCCTATTCCCCAGACCTGACAGCTCTGGCCGGTTGGCCACGGGAGGTGTGCAGGAGGAGCAAGTACAGCTCAGTTGAAGTCGAGGCTAACCCCTTGAGCCATACTGCCTTTTCGATAGGTAGTTAAAATTTGAATTTTGTATATATCTGTACCTACAATTTGCACACAACTTGAATTGCACTACACATTCAGCCCCCAAAATGGACGGCTAAAATAAATCCGAAATTAATTAATTCGAAATTAAACATATACCGAAGAAAACGCTCAAAACGCTTGAGGGTGCAGAACACGCAGAGACCAGCCCTCAGTCCTCTTTCACTCTTCTCAACAGAGCAAACAGCTGAACAGTTTCTCGATCGCAAGCGGCAAAATAATTATGTAGACGAAACACAAGGGGCCTTCAGTAGATGATAGGCAACATCGATTCCATAGCATATTGTGAGAACCCCACAAAACATCAGCTGCATACTGATTCATCCCATGCCGTTTCTAGGCAATGTTTGTGGAAGGGCTTTTTATATTCTTTGGGAAATATAGTGTTATTAGCAGATGAATCTTACGATCGAGAGCGGTGAGGAGATATCTCCATCTAATTTCATCTGGCTCTTCCTTTATCTCAGCACTGGAAGAAAGGACTTTCCCGACTATACTTATCTCTGTTCTCATCTACCATCATCTTCAGCTCCTCTCTTCACGCCGGACTGAGTTCAATCGGTTACGTGCTCTACCTCACGATGGGCGCTCTTTCTGGCCCTCGAAGTGCTTTTCATAGTAAACAGATTTCTGCTACGACATCTACGACGATATAGGCATCTAGAAAAAGGTACATTGGCTTCATAAAAGCCGTCATCTATCTATGTCCTACTAATTGGGGTTGGGACGAAGTCGAGATCGGATGAAAGAACATCCGAGGATACGAATCGCCCGACCAGACTCCATCCATCATCATATCCTCTACCTATTCTAGTAAATTGTACAAGCTTCCAATAAGATGCTATTAATATCCATTCTAAGGAGAGTTGAACTACTCTGCCCTTTCGCTTACACACTGCCCTCAAGCAGCCCAACTGCGTAAGAGACTCGAATTGCTCGCGAACCCAAAGATTCTTCATGAAGATTGCATCGAACGACGGTCGCTACGCATCCTTGATCCCTTAGCTTGTCAATCATTTGTCATGCTTCTGTACCGGCTGATTCCCATACCAAGCTCTCTCTAGATTCCTATCTATCGCTGAACATAAAGTCTTTCAACAGTCAATCTCCCTTGGACACTAAAATGACTGCGGTGACGTGATTCCCTACAAATTTACCGTTGGCGCTTCTTTCACAGCTGCCTCTTTGTCCTAATGAGTCCTCTGCGACTGCCCTCATTGAACGCCAACTATTATTCGTTCAGGAAAGTTTATCTCAATCTCTCACTCTCAAAGCTCAGTTGACTTAACCATCCTCCTGCAGCTTCTCCGTGTCATGCTGGACTGTCTCCCCATCGGCAACGCCCTCCCTCTGTACTTTCCTTGCGCTTTCCGCTGGTGCCTTCGTCAGCAATATGTTGCTTGCCAGCGGTCTCGCCTCTATCTGGTCTCTCAATATCAGCATATCCCGGAACGAGCTCTGCCTTTACTCCGCAGTCATTTGAACCATTCACTCGTCGTAGATCCGGGCGAGCGCATCTCATCTACCGACGATACAATAGCAGCCTTACATGGCGTCAGCGCGGATTATATTCTGACTGACCGCATCTCGCATGGCAACCACACGGCGAGGAAGACAGCTTAGCATCAGATACCAGCATCGCAGATCACGGTCTAGCTGATCGCACCTCACATACCAATCACATAGCGCAAGACCTTCCAGCGTCACTCACTGTCAATGCTGACTTGCCTCCGCTGGATCTATATCGCATGACAACAATGCAGAGGAGGGGAATTATTATGAGTCTGTGGCAGCAGCCGCCTGAGGTCCATCAGAGACTTGAGAGTGGAAGTCCAATCAGCGGAATCGGCCGATTAGTGCCGATTGCAATTGTAAGGTATTCGTTAATCAATCAGACTAATTGAGCTGATTGATTATATGAGTATCTATGCAATCGGTCGAATTGTCAACTTTCGATCAGTAGAGCGACTGGTGGCTGATCAATTAATTGGATTTCTAGAAACTCTGCGCTCTGGTTGATCGGGGTAGAGTGTTAGACTAGAATTTCTTAGGTTCTAACAAACCGGCTTTCACATGTAACGTACGTACGGCTAAACTTTTGTATAGGCCAGCTTGCTAAGCCGATTACAGTTGACGATTGGTGACTGATTATATTTTCCATTCAACTCAGTCCCGTCGATTGATTATCCAGCCACGGGCGAGTACGCATCCTCCTCCTTTCGGGAAAACAAGGTTTAGAGCTTTACTTTTAAAGCTTCTGCCCCCAATCAGATCCTGTCGATCAAACAAAGAATGGCCTGTGCAAAAAGACTCCAATCAGATCAGACCCGCTCACATATGATTGTTTATTACTGATTTGTGCTGCAAGTTACGGTTGGCCAGATTCTGGGTTCGCATTTGCCTTCAACATGCTAATTCATGCCGCAACAGATTTTCCCAAGTCCGTACACACGGTACGAACGGACTTTGATCACTCTTCCACATCCCCTCCATGCATGCGCGCAGTCTGCTTTTCGACTTGGGCATTCTAGCTCTATCGTACCTTCGTGCTACACATGCTCTGCAGTAAGTACGATGTTTACGGTAATGTATAAAATCTTCACAAGTATGCGGAAGGGCGAAGAGCGGCCTCCGCGTATGATTGAATGGAACCTCTGGGAGCGGTTGGGTGAGGCCAAACCATTCGACTCAGAAATTTGAACAGCAAGTGTTAAGGGCAAATGGATCATTCACAGAACTACGGACTTCTCCGGCCGACTCAGAAATTTCAACAGCAAGTGTTAAGGGCAAATGGATCATTCACAGAACTACGGATTTCTCCGCCTTCCGCTAAGGCTGCCGTGGCTATAAAACATCAGCTCCACAGCTCCATCCTTCTTCTTCTTTCCTCACCCAGAACACCAGCCGCCATGGCGTCCACCAATACTCAGTGTTGGGATTGCCACGGGCTAGGACATAACAAGAGAAGATGCCCCTTAAAGGTCCTCAGGATCGTCAATCGGAGCCATAACATTGTCGTCCATGGAACCATTTTCCGGTGTCACCTTTGCGGCACACCAGGACACTTCAAAGACGACTGCAGACACCTGGTCAGGCCGCTGCTGCCTCCACCTCCTCCTCCCAACCGTCAGTGCCGGCTTTGCGGCCAGCAAGGACATCCAAAATGGGCCTGCCCACAAAGATGGTCTTGGCCTAAATTCAACACTGCAATGAGAGACGCTTCGTACTTGCTGAAAGAGAACACGGACGCGCGCACCCCTTACGTCCCCTTGGTCGAGAAGCAGCGGGCTCTCTTGGTACAACAGACCTACAGAGTCCTGAATCGTCTTAACAACTCCCCGCCGACAGCGCAAGATATCGCCCAGGTGATGCAGAACTCGACAGACCCTGAGTACGAAGTGCTCAGGATGATGGATGCGGCAATACATAGCCAGAGCCTGCAGGAGCGGCAACTGATAGCAGCCGCAATCTTCTACAGCAATGTGACACTCCACAGGAGCTTCATAGAGTCACTCCACGGCCGGTAAGTCATATCCTTTCTAGATCCCATATAAGTCCTGCGCGATCTATAACAACTAGCTCCCAGACCTATATTGACCCCAACTTGGCCGATGACAACTTGCGGGAAGCCCTCAAGGAGTACAGCTCTATCGGCGCCGCCAGGCAAGACTGGCAACTGCCACATCCACAGCCACTCTGGATCACCCGTGTCATCGTCTTCCACGGCTGGGACGAAGCATTCAACTTCTCCGCGGACCACGTCATCTCGAGGTACCGATACTTTCTCTGCTCCGCCATCCAGGCAGTCGGCCGGCCAGAATGGAAGCTCGAGATACAGACAGCCTACATCGAGGGGTGCCGTGTCACCGTCGACGGCAATGACAGTAAGCCTACGAGGCTCTCCCGGGAGAAGTGTGTCTCGCTGTGGTGGCGCCGCCGCAGCGGCAACCCTGCGGACCTCCTGTTCTTCCCGCCCATGCTTGCCGCCGCGCAAGCAGACGCGTACCTGAAGGCGGAGGCCGCAGCGATGCAGCTGCAGCGCGTGCTGCCACGCGTGCTGGAGGGGGAGAAGTGGGGTCAGGTGGTGCTGGAGGGGGAGGACAACTTCCGGGAGATCTTTGAGTATGAGGAAATACTCAACAGGCGAATCCAGGAGATGGAGGTGTCGGCGGTGGGTGAGCCGGGGGTGCAGCTTTGCGCTGCCTTTGCGGAGCTTAAGGCGAGAATTCGGTGCCAGCCGATGGACCAGATGACGAAGCTTTTCTGGATTTGAATGAGGAGTTGAGGGAACCGGCGGTGCACACTTGCACAGAGATATCTGGGTTTGAATGAGGAGTTGCAGGGACCAGCGGTGCACACTTGCACAGGTATATCTTAACGTCAAAACATTGTTTACCATCTCGTCCAATTGTGCTTTGAGCTTCTGCGTTGCCCCAGTGACATAGGACTTGCCTCAATATCACCACTCTTGTGCTCGATTTGGTCACTCTTACAAGGTAGGATCGGCCTATTCTCTAACTTATTGCATTGTTTGGCTGGTATTCACTATCCCATCCACCTCAAATCCTACATCACACCCTCCTGGAATCGCTCCACGCCCTTCTTAATCTCCCTTATAATCTCATTCGCCTCCGGCTGGCTCCTCGCCTCAAAGTCATACCGCTTCGTCTCCTTCTCCTTATATACATGCACCGAGAGCATGCGCGGGTGCCTCCGCGACACCTTGCAACCCACCACGCTACTGTAGTGCACCGTCGTCGTCTTACCAGGCGCCTCCAACAATCCCTTTCCGCCGGCACCATGGCCCTCCTGCGAGGGCATGATGTGAAGATACTCGCCGTCGAGAGCGAGCACGCGCGACGACGAAGATGAGAAGGACATCGGCTGCTTGCGAATGACGTTGAAGCGCTTGTAATTGTTGGCGGTAAGGAATGCATCGTTCCGCGCTGCGAGAGGATGCAGCGGTGTTGGGCCGACAATGACCTGCTTTCCACTTTTGGTCTTCTTCGTCGTCGTGCCACCGGGGGTGATGAGTAGTGGCGCATTGGGGCTGCCACTTGCGGGACTGCCGGCCAACCCGATGCCCGCGACGCCATCTGCACCCATGAAACGCCGGCGCACGAGGTCGAGCTCGGAGCGGTCGCCGAGAGCTTCGATGGTGCGGTCCGTTGGTGCGACGGTGGAGGAGCCGTGGACCTTGAGGACATAGATGGCTTTGTCTACGTTCAGCTTCTTACACACTTGGTCGAAGACTTCGGCAATATAGGTATCGGTGGTGACTTCAATTGCCGTAGTGCGTGTGAGGAAGTTGTCGTCAGTGAAGTGGATGGTTATGGTCTTTGGTGGACCGGTACGTGGGACTGCATGAGAGACTGGGCCGGCTGGAGCATCGAGAAGGTTGCTGCTGTCTTTGCGAGTAGTTGCAGTGAATATTGGACCCATGATGGGATTGCGAGGCGCAGGCGTTGGAATAGGTGATGGATGCTCTGATTTGATCTGTATATTGGGAGCAGCAGCAGCAACTTCTGAGGCTTCTTGTGCAGCTTTAGCTTCTTGGCTGTATTTCGGCGTTTGCCTTTCATTGTCTTGGAATTCTCGTTCCGATGCTTCGACAAGTGCAAACTCATCCCACGGCTTGTCGCGAGCGCGACCTCTCTGTGGCCGGTTGTTGTTCGATGTGAAGTCTGTCATTGGCTTTGTACGCGTGATTGCCGAGAAATCGTATTCGACTTCTTCATCCTCGACCATGCGGAAATTCCAGCAGTTGATATTCATTTTTGATCCCTCGATGGGAGGCTCGAGGTTTTCTTCACCATAGCGATAGAGCGCCAATCCGATAGCCTCGGCCACGGTGACAGGATTGCCACTATCCGTGGTCCTACGGATTAGGAGTTCAGAGACCTTGATGCTCTTGCAGTGCGGCAAATAGAGCTTGATGTAAAGCGGATTTGGATCGCCCTTGCCTGACAAAGTCGCAAATTGCTCAAATGGGCTCTCTGGTTTCTTGTTTTTAACCTTGAGAGCCATTGATAGGAGACTTGAAGGTTGAATGATGCTGATGGGCCTTGGCGGTGGCAAGGCTTGAAGGACAGGAGGTGGTTGCTTCGATTTCCGCGGTGAGTTGTCACGCGGCGTGCCGCCTGGTAATGGTGGTAATTGTGGTAACCTAGTTTCTAATGGTGAAGTAAGATCATCGCCAACTTCTCCAAGGATTGATGTCGAATCTGCGGTACCGCTGAACTCGGACGTAATACTGCTATCATCAGAGTCTACCCCAGCATCCTCTCCATCTTCGTGGCCAGGCTCATCATCCTCGCGCTCGGCTTCTTGTATACGCAATGTCAGCATCTTGCTTGCGTTCGCAGCACGCTGTCCATTGATCGTACGCTTCCGGAACAATGACTGTTCGATTTCATTTTCTGAAGAGAGTTCGCTACTGGTTGTTGTGTCTCGCCTGGGTCGTCCCTTGATCGTCTCAACCGTAGATATGGAGTCTCCTCTCTTCAAGTGATCGTTATCCGGGGGTTTCGAAGGCGAGGTGACCATCACAGATGGTCCATTTTTCTTCACATTTGACTCCTGAAGCGGTGAGGAGCCTGCTCTACTCCGCAGCGGCATCTTCGTGAACTTGAGCTGCTGCACCGCACTGTTCTTGGTTAGTATCTTCTAGACTTGTCCGTAGGACTGTCCAACTCACGTTGGCTCATCCGCCTCATCACTCTCATCACTCAGATCGCTGCTATCTTCATCCTCCATCTCTCTCTCCCTTCTTCGTCGCCTCCTGACATCTCTTGTTGGCCCTACGGTGTCATTGCTTCCTCCGCCTCCCGTTACCATGCCACCTTCCTCTTCATCATCCCCAAATCCAGATGGAGCGTCTAACTCAGCGGGGGCCGGTGCACGGAAGTACTCTGAAGTGACTACCGTCGGTATTGGTGGACTATACGTGCGCTTGATCTCTGAAGCGTTCGGAGCCCAGCCAGCGGCACGGAATGCAGGGTCATTGAGGACAGAGGTATTGACGGTAATGAGGCGTTCGGGGTAGGCATCGCGGTTATGAGTGAGGAAAGCAGTTCGAAGTTGATAGATCACGAATCTAGCATATGTCAGTATACAAGACGATTGCTTGGATCCATAAATGAAGCAATGAGCTCAGGAGGGAACGCACTCGTCATTTTGCAGGAGTGACATCTTCAGTTCTGAAGGAGAATCGGTGTCTGCGTTGAATTCATGATATTGCAGTAGATATGGAGGGGGATTGCATGGGTTCCACGAGGTCGTAGCGTGGGGTGGACTGTTGGTCTGACGTTGCGCGTGCAAGCTCCGGGGTTGGGGTTCAGCCCTACCGACGCCACGACTAACGCGGAATATTTCCAGAAGCTTGTCGATTTCAGCACCATTGACCTTTAACTCACACCTTCGATTCAGCTTCCGACTCACTTTCAATTCGAATCACAAATCGCAACCATGAATCTAGTAGCCTATTCCGACAGCGAAGATTCTGACGCCGAACCCTCGAAGCCTACTCCTGCACCCGCTCCAGCTGCCAAACCCGCGCCGAAAGCTTCAGCACAGAAGATTGTCGACCGCGCCAATCCGGGTAAGATTCGCGTCAACCTACCTACCGCGACCGCGTCCGAAGATAGCAAGGACAATGTCAGCGGCGATGCGCCACCCGCAAAGCGCGCCAGGACTGGTGGCGCGTTCGGGGGATTCAACGCGATGCTGCCCGCACCCAAAAAGACAGCAGAGTCTGCAAAAGGATCCGGTGGAGGTGTGAACAGAGGCTTAGGAAGGGGTGTCCATTTCAAAACTTCTGCACAAGCAGCTTTCAGCCGCGAGCCTGTTGAATTCACACCAGTCGACAGGTCGGAGCCCGAGGGTGGGATGGGCAATGGAGATGGAGTCAAGGGGTTCCCACAAGAGAAGAAGGAAGAGGAGGTGAAACTCATTGGCAAGCCGACGGTGTTCAAGCCACTATCGGTGGTGAACAAGCAGAAGAAAAAGAAGAGGACTGCTGCGGAGGTGGCTGCGGACACTACAAATTCCATGAAGCCTTCGTCTACTACCGCAGACAAAAAGTCGTCGACTACTGCACAACCGCCTGCTCCAGCTCCCAAGCCGAAAGTATCGCTGTTTTCTCTTCAGCAAGATGATGGCCCAATTGTATTGCCACCTGAGCCACAAGAGGCAGACGCCGTCGACGAGGCAGCTGATGATCCATCTCCAGACGATGGCACAACCACTCAGTCACTCCAATATCCGGTTAGCGCCGATACTAATGCGCCGAGCAACTCACTGAATGTCATCGCCGCCGATATGAAACTAACTGCAGCCGAACGCCGACAACTATTCGGCCGCAATGCATCGAAAAATGCGCCCGAGGCTGTCAACGTGGTCAACTTCAACACCGACGCGGAGTATGCCGCGAATGAAGCAGCACGTGCATCTGGTGAACTGGCGGCACAAGCGCAGCAGAACATGGGAGTTAGGGCAATTGCGCCAGGCAAGCACAGCTTGAAGCAGCTGATGAATGCGGCGACGAGCCAGAAGGATGTGCTAGAAGATAGCTTCGCACAAGGGAAGAGGAACAAGAAGGAGGCAGGGAATAAGTATGGATGGTCTTGATTCTGGTTCGGTTATGAGCTACAGGTGTTTATCCATAAACACACTTTCCACCATCTGCTACCAAGGAGCTGGCCGCAGGCCATCAAGCAGTACATGCACTTTCATCGACAGTTGAGAATGGGACAGGCCCCCACAATGATAGCAACTGAAGGATTTGGAACAAGTCTGCCCATGTATTGAGGAGGAAATGGCGATGTTGTCAGATTAGATCAAGTAATTTGCCCAGCATCAGCTCCGTAGGCACCGAAGGATACCAAATTCATAACGCACAGATGCAGAGCAGAGGGTTTCGAGCTTCAGTGTCCTCCGGTAGTTCTGCCAAATGGAGCTTATGGCGTTGTCCATCATCATCCAACATGCTAGTGGGAGAAGAGGACGTGAGCCGGGACGTCGAAATAAGGCCTTCAGCGCTAGCGCGTGCGCGATGGCGGCTGCGCTTAGGGTAGCGGCGATCGGGCTTGGGCCCCTGGGCCGTTGGGTGACGCGAGCATTTAAAGTGTCCACATTTCGCCTCCAGACCACCACGCGCGCACGCCAAGCCCTCATGCAATTTCCGCCACTGCTTCGCCATCTCAGCGCCGCACGTGACGACATCGCCGCCCAATACGGACAAAGACTGGACACGCACACGGCAGCTGGATAAATATTGTCGGAATTATTTGTCTGCCCCTCTGACATCCACGCTCCTGTCTTTGTGCGCCAATCAGACACTGCGCACTGTGCACGCGCAGCGAGCGTCGTCACCGGCATTCCCACGTTGCAAGCTTACCGCGGTCGAAAAGCAAACACCGCAGTTTTCCCGATCATACCGCGGACGGACGTTAATTTCCAAATCCATCGCCGCGCATATGGACGACGCATCCTACGCGCCCCAGTCGCCCGACCTCACCTCCTACTACGCCGACGAGCCAGAGCCCATCCACCCTCAGCATCAGCAATATCGCGGGTCCATCTCCATCACAACTCCCTTCACCCCCACCGACGCCACCAGCCCTTTCTCGCAGCCAAAATTCGGCCAGGGCTATTTTTCTCAGCCACTTCCACAGCAGCGGCAACCTCAAACACCGTTTGGGGCAGCAGCGACCGGCGCGCCAATTTTCAAGCAGAACATCTTTCCCAAGAGGGAGAGCAACGGGGCAGGTGAGGAGGAGTGGGATCCAATGGCACCCTCGACGCGAAGAAAAATCAAGGGCGAAGTGAAGGATGAGGGAGATCTCACTGAAGGAGTAGGCAATGGACACGCACCCATCGATGTGAAGACAAAATTCCCCGTCGCTAGAATAAAGAGGATAATGCAGAGCGACGAGGATGTGGGAAAGGTCGCGCAAGTTACACCTGTTGTTGTCTGTAAGTCTTGGGCTTTCTTTTCTGCACCGTTCACTTTTAAAAAAAGTGTTTCACGACAATGCTAATCTCACGTATAGCAAAAGCACTGGAGCTCTTCATGATCGACCTCGTCACGTCCGCCGCCACAGAGGCAAAGGGTCGAGGCTCAAAACGCGTCACTGCCGCGCATCTCAAGCAGGTAGTTATGACGAATGAGAAGTACAGAGACTGGCTCGGCGACACGGTTAGCAAAGTTCCAGATGCACCAACTACAAGCGGAGGAGGCAAGGCGGCGAAGGATGAGGATAGTGACGAGTGGGGAGACGGCGCTACTGCAAAGAAGAAGCGCGGTGGAGGCAGGCGGAAAAAGAGAGAAGACTCGTAGGGTTGATGACTTTCTCATTTTGCTGGGCGCTATGGAGTTCTGAGGTCTACCTATGATGAAGGATCATGTGATGCATTGGCGGTCCGCTCTAGGTTTCTTTTAAGCTGCTTATGCTATTTGCAGCTTCTGGAGCCTGTTGTATGATAGCTGTGGGCATTTTTACGACTAAAGCATACGACGGCGCAATACCATTTCACACAACTCATCTTCAGCAGAACGTTGCACGTGAGGCCGTAATTCAAAATTCCCAACAATAGACTTGTAAGCCATGTTTGAATTCGTGCAGCGCCGGTCAGCAGTTGTTCACATGCTGTCCTCACATGGCCCAGACCCTGGCGCCTGAGGTTCATCGGCCAGCTCCGCATGTCGGGAACTTGATTGGCTGGCAGCACTTTTCCAAGCTCACCACCACGTCGCGTCGACAGGCAGAGCGCGTACAGCCACGTCCAACTGATCAGATTTCGTGGTGGTGTGGGAGCAGCGTTCTCATCTGGTCTTTCATTCTTCTTTCTTCGCGTCTCTCCTTTCCATTCCTTTTCATTGTCCATATCAAGTGAAGTGTACATTTTTGCAGCGCAGAATCTCAGCGTCCTTCACGTTGTCTGACTTCAAACCACTCTCGCGATGTCGAAAATCACAGTCGCAGTCGTCGCGGGCGCTGCAGCCGGCGCCGCTGCAACAGCAGCATACTTCTCCTCTCGCCGAACTGAAGTCGCTTCTCCTACTCCTACTTCGACGACCGTAACATCCACCACCACCGGCGCATCCCCACCAGTCCCCGCGATCCCTCCCAAACCACTCACCCAGCCTCCAGTTGACCCCTCCGGTCTCTTCCAATACGGCTTCCCCGGCCCCGTCGCCGACCTACGCCCCGCGGCCTCCCTCACATCCTCCTTCGACCGGCGCACGCGCAACCCGACCTGGGTGGCCGAGCACATCACACCGCAGTCGCTCGCCGCGAAGAACGGCGACCGCAAGCACAGCATCTTCAGCGAGGACGGCAGCATCCCGGCCAAGTTCCGGGCGAAGCTGAGCGACTACCACCGCAGCGGATACGACCGCGGGCACCAGGTGCCCGCCGCCGACGCAAAATGGAGCCAGGAGGCCATGGACGCGACGTTCGCGCTGAGCAACATGTGTCCGCAGGTCGGCGATGGGTTTAACCGCGACTATTGGGCACACTTTGAGGACTTTTGTCGCAGGTTGACGGTGCATTATCCGAGCGTGAGGATTGTGACGGGGCCGCTGTATCTGCCGAAGAGGGATCCGGTCGACGGGAAGTGGCGCGTCAATTACGAGGTCATCGGCAGCCCGCCGAATGTTGCGGTGCCGACGCACTTTTACAAGGTCATCTTTGCGGAGGATGGGAAGGTCGGTGGGAATGTGGCTCTGGGAGCGTTCGTGCTCCCGAACGCGGTCATCCCGAATGAGAAGCCGCTGAGTGATTTTGAAGTGCCGCTCGAGGCGATCGAGAGGGCGAGCGGGCTGGAGTTTGCGGGGCGGTTGCCGGATGGGAGGAAGAAGAGCTTGTGTAGGGAGGTGAGCTGTAGTCTCCTTGTGAGAAAGTATGAGGAAAGGCAGAAGGCGTTTGGGAGGGAAGAGAGGAAGTAAAGGGCGAACTGGGAGGAGTCTTGGTTGTTAGCGTAGCATGGCCGGCGAGCATGGAGTTTGATATCAAAAGACGGCTATTCTGGGAATTTGACATGGGCTTAATCTCCTGATATAAATCGTCAAATCCATTTCACCAATCAACTCTAGCCCAATAGCACCTCCGTTTTCCACGACTTGATATCACCGAGAATAGTAGGAAACTCTTCATCATTATCCTATGCCTGCTCCTGAATTTCCTTACGCACTTCTTGAAGGATCCCTCCCATCACATTGTGACCTAAGAAGGTCTAGCGATTGATGCCCTAGTAGAGGCAATCTTCCTTGAATATACTATCTTCCACAGCAAGCCGGGAATGTCCTGTGCCAATCAAGAGTTCTTTGGCTGTCCGTGCCGCCTCGCTGGGATGCGTAAGCTTCGCAACTATAGCAGCCTTCATAACTGCCCGCCTCTGCTCTCCCCATTTAGCCATTTCCTCTCAGAGCTCCGGTTGTCCGAAGCCGATTTGCTCTGCCTGTCGAACAATCTGTGGAAATGATTCTTCTGACGTTGTGGCCTTGACAGTTGAGCACGAGTGCGATATCTCAAGCTGCCTTTCCGACTTTTTGGCCTTGGTAGCCGAGCATGACTCTGACCTTAAGAGAGCCTTCTTCCATTGCTGTGTGCTTGGTTTTTCAGCACAACCCCAACTTCAAGGAGTGGTTCTTGCACCGTGGTATCCTCGATTGCTGAGAACAATTCCAACCCTGGGAAATACTTCTTCCACCGCGGCGTCTTTGATTACTGAGCACAAACTGCTGTATCTGGAGGCTCTCCTTCTGACGCCGCCCCTTGCTCGTTGATCATGACTTCAATACCAAAAAAGATTCGCTCCCCCATTGCACCCTAAGCATTGAGCATTGCTATATTATATAAGGACCACTCTTCTATCTTTGCAATCTTGAGTGTTGAGCAAGGGCTGCAACACTACAAAGGGCTAAAGGCGGCTGACAGGAGACTCGAACTCGGATCTGCGGCGAATTCTCTGTCTGGTCGTCTGCGCATGAGGTACAAGGTACGAGAAGGTAAGGCGTTGTGTTGACCAACCGCCGCGCTTGATCATAAGCGCGATATATCGTGTATCACGCTCTAAAAGCTTTCTTGATGCCGTACTCCTCAAATAGTCGCTTTTTGATATCCTTTTATAAGAGACCTTGATTATCCAGAAGGCGCACACGAGTTCTTATAGGAGTTTTGAACCACCTATTATCGCCAGCACGAGGAGGAGAGCTCATATTGTTGTAGACCTTAGGATCTATCTCTTGACTTCTTTAATTGAACTGTTCATTTGTTGTCACTTCAACATAGTTTTGCTCGATTTATGTAATTCTAGAGGAAGGCGCTTTAAAACTCGATTGATTGACATCTCGTGCTGAACTGTAATGCAATATTCACTTGTATGTTCATACATGCAGGCCCGGTCTAGACTTTACCTAGTTTCCGTACTCTGTATACATGACATCACTAGCCCCATTTGCCCCCATTTGACATTTGCAGGGTTTCTCCACCATTGACCCCTATTTCAGCCCTACAAAGCCTTATCAAAGGTAAGATCTCCACCCTAGCCAAGCACATAGATAACGAACTGCAATGTGAGGGGCAGCTATTTTCGCGGCTAACGTCATGGTGAAACCGAGCTTTGAGTCCCTTTCAGTGATCGCGAAATGAAAATTGCCATGTTTGGTTTCCCATATTCACTCAACAGGCAGATAGAGAAAGGAAGGAAGTGTCTAATTCAAAAGCAGAGACAGTGGCAGAATAACACAAGAGAAGAAGATAATTTTAAGCAGTATGTTCGATCCATGAAGATTGAGTTAGTGGGCGAGGTCGTGATGTGATAAGCATCACAGTTTCCATCTGTGTCCGTTGCCAATGCTGTGATACTCTAAGGGCCCCTAATTGGGCAGTATGCTTTAGGGTCCTCACTTGGCGAAGTGACGTCGTAGGTCTGCCAGCCAATATAATTATACTGACTCGTTTCATGTTTAGTTCTATACAATTTTCAGTATAATTCTGCATCCCAATCACCATGTCCAGCGTACGTCTTCTCTCTGATGACATCTTCGATCCAGCTTGCTGACCGCTCGGGCAGGACTACGGCTCAGGCACAACAGGAGGTGTGGGTTTCGGCAACAAGACCTCTGCCGACCCAGAGAATACTGGCCACGAAGAGACTCGCTTTGGCACCCATACCAACACAGACAGCTACTCCAGCCCAACTGAATACGGCTCTGGAACAACAAGCGGTGCGGGATTCGGCAACAAGACTGGTGATGATGGATCGGGAGAGTACGACAACTCTGATACGAGATTCGGGAGCCATCAAAACACCGCGCCGTACAGTGGGCACAGAGAGCATGGGAGTGGCACAACCGGCGGTGCCGGATTTGGTAATAAAACGGGCAGCTTTAGTCAAGGTCCGTCGAACAATTGACAGGTATACGGATGGAGTTGTCAGAGGGATGCTGATGCGTACAATAGACTCCACGATCGGAAAGATGATGGAGAAGGCTGGCAGTATTATGAATAATGAGAAGATGGTGGAGAAGGGACATGCTAAACGCGAAGCTGCAGGTTTTGGACAGGAGGATACCTCGTAATCGAGAAAGCAGTATGGAAGAAATTGTATGATTAGTTTGTATCTTACGAGTATGACGGCTGATACCCGATGATCTGGTTCGTTCTGGAAATGTACGCTTGAATACACCTAACTGGTATCGGATATTGAGCCAACTGGCGCTGCGTGTCCGCTGAACGTGATCATGGAGATATGATAGCTGCGAACCATCCTTTCATGTACTGTTTCCCGACAATCCATGCCATGTCTCCGTAAACGCTCTCGTGAGAACTGGGGCCTTCGACATACCAAGTCGTCACGCTTGTGTCCCTCATCGCACGTATCTGCTCTGTAGAATTGTCAGTACACTGAAAGTGAGATGGACACTGTAATGTGCTCACCATAAATCGTTTGTGGAAATCAGATCGTAAGAGGTCATTTACGAACTCCTTCGACTTCTTGTCCGCGGTTCCGCGAGCTTGATTCTTGAAGACAACATCCTCGTCCCATCGTCGTTTAACATTGAAGTCTTGAGCATTGAGTAGTGGATTGCCGCGCGCGATGTTGTACTCTCGTTCCTCTGCTTCCTTCGCGGCTTTCTGTGCCTCCTCTTTCTCTTTTTGGTCTGCCCTCTCTTTCTTTATGTTGCCGATCTCTCGCATAAGCTGGGCGGTCTCGTCTTCGCCCTCATCCTCATCTTCATCGCTGCTGTCATCACTGTCGCTTCCATCAGAGTCAGCATCCAATTCCTGTGCCTCCTCTAGTATTATCCGTCTTCGCTTCGCCTCTGGATCTTCCTCTTCATCAGCATCATCATCCGCCATTGCCTCGATCTGTCGTTTTGTTCCTGATGGAGCATGTTGGGGTTCTTCCTCCTCAGGTTCGGACGCGCGCTTCTTCTTCTCAAGGGCCGCCGCTTCGGCTGCTAAGAGTTCGGCACGGAGGTCGCGTGGTGCTGCATCTGCGTCGCCACCTTGTCCAGGTTGTCTAATGTGATGTCAGATGCCATAGCAGCAGATAGGTATGGGAAGTCTCTAACCTAAGCTTCAAGGTCGTGTAGGCGGGTGCGAGGCGCTGATGGTATGCTGGGCCTCTCAGGGCGTCTTTGCCGCGAGCCTGAAAAGGACATTAGACAAAGCTATTCCGAAGAATTCAATTCACTAACCGGATCGAACGTAGGCCTATGCGCTGTGGTCATGGCGGATAGAGAATCTTGGGGGTAGCGGTGTAAACCAAGTAGATCTTGTGAGTTGGAAGTTGTGCCACAACATGGAAGCGCAAGCGTTATGAAAGTCTATAATTGATTCTCCGAAGAATAGCCGACGACACGCGAAATTTCATGCGCGACGCGACTTGCATCTGGCTTGACTTATTTGAGCTTAACCATTTCAGATGTGAGGTAAAATGCCTCGAGAAGCTGAGCTGTCGCTCAATGAGCGAGAATTCCTTCTCCAAGCTCTACGCGAAAATGTTCGCCTCGACGGACGCCCTTTCGACACGTTCCGCAATGTAGAGCTCAAGTTTGGAGAGGAATATGGTGTTGCTGACGTTCAATTGGGCAAAACGAGGTAATTTGCGTTCGAAAATTGCCTAGCTAATGTTCTAATATCGTTACAGAATCGTCGTGCGAGTTTCTTGCGATGTGACTGCTCCATATCCAGACCGCAAATTCGATGGCATCTTCAATATCACCACCGAGTTCTCACCTATGGCCTCTCCTGCATTTGAAGTGGGCAGGTAAGCTTCAAAGCTCCTTCTGCTCTCGCATTACGTTCTTGAGCTGTTTGGTAGGCTAACTGTAAGTCTAGACCAAACGAATCTGAAGTCATTCTATCTCGCATCTTAGAAAAGGCTATTCGCAGAAGCTCTGCTCTTGACACGGAGTCTCTCTGCATCATCGCTGGACAGAAATGCTTTGCCGTACGTGCGGATATTCACGTGCTTGATCACGATGGCGGTCTTGTCGATGCGGCTTGTATTGCCCTTATAGCCGCGCTTCAGCACTTTCGACGACCAGACGTTACCGTGGAAGGTGAGAATGTGACTGTTTACAGTCTGCGCGAAAGGGAGCCGGTGCCGTTGGCGATGCTCCATCACCCGCTCTGCGTCACATTCTCATACTTTCACAGTGGCGAGGTCGTCTTGGTCGATGCCACGTTAGCTGAAGAGCAAGTGCGCGAGAGTGAAGTCATTGTCACAATGAACAGGCACGGCGAGATCTGTCAAATTGCAAAGTATGGCGGCTCGCCGATTGACGCAGTGTCACTTCTTACCTGCACTAGCAGTGCGTTGGGGAAAGTCCAGGCACTGTGGAAATATATCCAAGAAAAGCTGGATGAAGATGCGAAGAAGAGAGACGCCGGCGGTCTGATGGCTGAACTCAGCGCGGAGAATGCGCGTTGAAGTCTTTGGATTGATAATTGGCCGTCACGAACTCATTCATACTCTGGCACAGCGAGATGTGCCAAATCGGAAGCTGGAACACTCTGGACGCATCACCGTGTTGGAAATTCATGATTATCGACAAGTCTGCATGACGGGTGGATTGGTGATTGAATGTGGCTACAGTTCTGTCTATGTGGGGCGGTATGCTCTGAAACATAGAATCGACAACAGCTCCAGGGCACCACAGTGCAGGAAATCGAAGTGTCGCGTGGATACGAAAGTATATTTGCGATACACAAACGAAGACTTGATGAGCCTGGGGCATCTATATAGGCGAGTCTCCAAAAACAAGACACTACTTGGGTCTAAACCCTCCCCATCACGTCTCGACTTAAAGATTCTTGTTGAAGAAAGCAGCAGTTTGGTTCCATCTAGCAAAGTTTGTGTCAGTCAAGTGGCCTCGCGATATCATACGTGATGACGCACCCTTTTTCAAATTGCTTCACATTCTCAGGATCCTTCAGGTTGGCTCGCGCAGCCATCCATCCATGATGCATGTCTGTATAATGTTCAACTTCACAGCCCTCCTTCGCCTTCAGAATTTCGCTGCATTCTTTGACGACTGCAGGGTCCCCGTCCCCTTTCGAGAACAGGGAGAGATATGGAATTATAATTCCCTTGGCGTCCGCGGCATCAGGTCGTCTATCCGGAGCGTCAGCAATGTATGATCATCGGTCTTTGCGTTGATGCCACCTTACCCCGGATGCGCAGTACCCGACGCCTTGAACTTCGTTCCCTTTGCGCTCGCCAATGCAGTGATCTTCCCTCCCCAGCAAAGGCCGAAGCTCCCCCAAGCCGTGATGCCCTTCTTTTCCGTCAACTCATCCACGAAGTTCCACAAATTCGGAATGTGCTGTGGCGGAAGCGCAATCTTCATCACCGCATCGATAAGCTGCTTTTTCTCGGCTGTATCCGGTGGGAACCCGCTCAATGGCAATGCCTTGCCCTTGAAGAAGTCGGGAACAAAGACGAGAGCATTGGTTGATGCGGCAAGACGGTCGGCGCCTTGGAACGTGGATGGGTGGAAGCCGAAAATATCATATACGATGATAATGGCTTTCTTTGCGTCTGATGGGCCGATTACATCTATGACAGAGTCAGTCATATACACACCTGAACAATTGATCTTCTAGATCACATACATGTGTTCAGGTCCGCATAGGTTGCGTAGTCGCCTTTGGGGGAATAGTCCGAAGAGACTGCGGGGAGCTCGCTTGGGCAGCACGCCATTGTCGTTGTTCGTGAAGCTGTGGAAGGTTTCAATTGAACAATTGGGCGTTACTCTTCTCTCGAAAATCACATGAATGCATGCAACAGCGACTTTTG
The DNA here is from genome assembly GCA_010015805.1 of Rhizodiscina lignyota. NCBI lineage: Eukaryota > Fungi > Ascomycota > Dothideomycetes > Aulographales > Rhizodiscinaceae > Rhizodiscina > Rhizodiscina lignyota. The sequence continues at coordinate 702,561 of ML978124.1, forward strand.
CGACGAATTTATCGTGGGTTGCTGTTTCACGACCGGCCCGGCGTGCCCGGTAACGGCTGCAGTATCTGCCCCGATGCTGCAGAACTTTCATGCGATATGGCAACAACCACTGGACGCCGTCGAATTCGGACGAGTCAAGACGACAACCAGGCATGGAGTTTACGGCTTTTCAGTTAAATTTTGTCCGTCTGCGGGTAAGGGCCGCCTTCCAGGTTCCTGCGTCTCCTCCAACGCTTTGCGTGCCGACTCGAAGCTCCCGAGATCCGTGATGTGCTTGTAGCCAGCAGCTTCAAGAGCGGACTTTGCGATGCCTGAACGACGACCGGAGCGGCAATAGAGGACTATTTCCGAGTCCTTCGATACATTTCCGACGTTTGTGATTTGAGAAGTGACGCCCTCATGAGGAATATTAACGGCATCGAGGAGACGACCCGAGCTGTACTCCTCAGCAGTGCGAACATCGATCAAGATTCGAGTCCCGGCCATTCTGATATATATCTCAGATCAATACGATGGCTTTCACAGTTTCCGAGTGAATGTCTTCTCTCAAGATACACGAATAGAGGTACACAGAAGATTCACAAAGGTCGTCTGTGCTGCCAAGTCAAATGGAAGCTGATCTATCCGCAATGCCCGATCGGCAACCATCCGAATGCGGTACCGAACTTGCCGGACCTCGTCTCGCTGGTTTGCATTGCCCTTCGCATATATATGAAATATTGGTGAGTCTCTGAAGATGAAACAAGCTATTCACTTTCTTTCGATCACTCCACAGAAGGAATATTTGATTCTATCTAGCGATTGGCATACACCCAAAGCGAGTTTCAAGCAGCGCTGTTCGGCTACGTCTTGAGTGCTACATTTGCCTTATTGGATTCAGAACATGAGCGCTTGCAAAGCCTGCGACTGGAGTTGAGTGACTACTCAGCTGCCTAGCATGATCCAAAAAATGATCATTAAATCTGCAGATGCGAACGAAAACCGCATTGGCGACTTCTGCGGAGTAGAACGTCCATTCTTTTTCTGCTGGGTTTACGGTAGAATTGCGTGAGCTAAAAATATGCAAAATAATCAAAGCCTCCAAGCCAGCGAAGAAACCGCGCTTGAGACAAGGCTGGAAAGAAAAAAGATTACTCGTCACTGATGTGTATTCGCAGGCCGTTGGAAAGTCAGCAACGTGCAGTGCAGAGCCACCAATGCACAGCGTCACGATCTCGTGTCCGAGCAGAAGGCAAGTGGAGTCGTCTGGCACCTGGGCCGCGGAAAAATTGTACTATTGGCCTTCGGCTGTTAATATGTGCTATCTGATTTCAGACCGTATGCGGAATGGCGATTGTTTCAAACATTGCATCGCGTCAGGCTGCTCCCGAGAACGTGGAGGAAAGGCTCGTCACACAGCCCAACGCTTCGTTACCGGTGACCCGTTTAGGCCCTCCACACAACTTGGAAGCGCGGAACAAATTCTGAGCGTTCCCAGCCAATATACTTTTCTAGAGCCTTGCCAAGTTGGGGCGATTGCAGCGGATTGCGTAGCGGAATCCACGCCGGTCCAAGGTTTGGAAACTGACGCTTGAGCAACCCAAGCGAGCCAGGGACTCGAGGTCCCATCCGTCCATCGTCCATCGTCCATCGTCCATCTATATCCATCTATATCCATCCATCGTCTCAAGCGCCACGAGACACCTCCCCCACGTCGAGCCGTCTTCTCATCATCAACGGCGGCCAGTACGATCGCCACCGCTTAGACGCCGGCATAATCATTCCGGCTGAGATCCCGAAATTGCATCCCATCATTCTCTTTTCACATTCAACTCTAGCGCAGGCAACCGGGAAAGCGCGCGAGATGCACTGCATGCGTCGCGTCAAGACATTGCCTTCTACGCTCTGAGCCGTCGCAACGACTGCCACTGAGGCGCCCTGAAGTAGATCTGATAAGGTATATAGGAACCCGATAGCTTGGAACCCCGCGGTAGCACACGACTTTGCAGAACGACGTTCAATGGTGCCAAGCTGTTTTCATGCGGTGACCACTGTCGTGATCGCGATCGAACGATGCCAGCGATACGACTGGATAGCGCATGACTGGGGGCGTCCAAATAATCGAACGACCGTTTGCGCCAACCGCACCCCAGCGTGCAGGTATTTGAGAGTAACTCTCTAAGGCGCTCGCTGCCGGACACGACAGCAGCAAACACCCGCCTGATCAAGGAATTTAGATCGCGGACGAGATGCAGCATCAAGGCGCCCTACGTAAAGCCACTTACTACTCCGGTGGCTCTAACTATTCTGCACGAGTGATGCAAGTGAAGGATGAACCAGAAATGCTCCCAGTGCTTTCTTTAACAGAGGTTCAAGAGCGAACATGAGCTCGATAGAGCAAGCAGATGATGTTTCCAGAAACCCTGATGAGAGCTATCGTCTCTACCTGTGCTAGTTCTAAAATTTCACTACACAAGGCATGTAGCGTAGCTAAGATGCTCACATTAGCATGCTTCATACCAAATCGACGCCACTACGAATAATACACATAACAATAATTTTGAGTCTATTTAGTAATGGGACGATAGCACCAAGAAGCTAGTAGCGGGTCGGACCATTATCTCATAGGCATGAAACGTAGCCCAATGGGCTTCCGGAACTGTACGCACTGCTCACGGTAACATCACTCTCTTAGGCAAGAATGGTCAGATTCCATTAGATCGTCATTAGAGGTATAATCGAGGAGGTCGCTTTTGCGTCATGCAACAGTACCCACAGAGAGGGCTTCGCATGAAAATCTGCCAGGCTTCATGGCGTGGTATGAGCTCGGTGCTTACTAAATGGTGTCGCCCATTACCTCCTCCAGCTGAATCATGTTAGCAGCCGTTAGAGGCGGCTTTACATCATCCATAGTCCGTCAGCGCCTCCCCTACGTGATCAGGAATACCAGGCTAGAGTATCTTAGTAGTTTGAGATACCCGTGCCATAAGCATCATGTTAGGCAACGAGTGCCAGCACTCTAGAGAGTGCTTCAGTGCTTCCAGATACGGCAGGGTCCTGCAAGACGAAATTAGAGTTCAGCAAGGTGGGGATGCGCGGCTGATATTGCAGCGCTGACTGGAGGAGAGCTCCCTGCGGTCCAGGCTCCGCATCATCGTCCGCGCCTCACAGACTGAACGCTTGCCGGTCGCGTTGCAAAATCTGCGAGATGGGAAGCCAGGCCATTAGGGCTGGTTGACATGGGGGAAGATTTACGAGACGGACTTCTAGTGGCCTGACAGCAGTAACGCACGAGCATCGCATGCCCGGAACGCGGAAACCGTTGCACAGATGGGGATCCTTGACCGTTGCATACGATTGCAGAGGGCTGATTTGCTCCACGGATTGCTCAGTTGGCGGGAGGGTGGGCGGCCTGTGAGCCAGGCAAACGGCAAGTGGGCAATCCCGCCCCTTGCCGAACGCCGTCAAGCTGGAATTCTGTATGGCTGCCACGCACGTACGCGCTATGTACATAAGCCCACACCGGCTTGGCCGCAGGAGGCATGTCCTGTTTTGCCGCTTTGCGTCACGTTGCGGTGCTCGGACGTGTCGGGAAGTCTTTCTTTTGACGTTCTCTGAAAATTCGCTGCTCAACGCCGAGCGCGCGACGTCCGCCACGTCCTGCCTACCCACCCCCTAGATCTCACCGACTACGCAGGGGCCGCACGGTCATCCTACCCTATCCAGTATCCTCTTGCGCCCTTATCCCGGCCCTGGATGGAAGGGGTGCAAAGGGCACAACTCCAAATGTCGAACCTCCACGTACCGCCCTGGAGATTGATCAACTTGAGAGCGTGCACCCCGCAGTCGAATCCACTACACACAAACATTCTCGTTCGCCCTTCTCGGGACGGATGCACACCTTGCCGCAATGCTTAGTCGGAACGGAAGTTTCGACTCGCTGTCCCTCACAAGAGATCTGGCTGTTCATCGACGTCCGTATTGCCACAAGCAGGGACGACCATCATCAGGCAGTGAGAATTCAACTTCTTGGTTCATCACCTCATGGCCGGCGAAAGGAACATATATTCTATATTGTCATTTTCCAGGCTACGATATTTGTTCACCAGCCTGGCCACTCTTCGCGGAAACTGAATGCGACGCAGATATTTTGACATCTGAACTCGATGCTCGGATTTATGCCAGTCCCTTGTTTCTCTTTGCAAGCTCTGTGGCATAGCCACTTTCAAACATTTGACCATCTACAACTTGTTGTGCCTGTTAAGTCTCAGCGCTATTTGCGCGCCTGGGCTCCGGGATCGTCGATCCTGCCGCGAATGTTTGCAGATTTATGGCTGTTTTACATCAGCTCTGGCTTATTACACGCCCCACTGATTAACCTACCAACTCCCTGGTGTGGATCGTGTAGTGCGCCATTAACAGATTTTCTTGTCCGAGTACGATCAAGCACCAGACCCTCGTTGGCCGGATCTGAGAGCCAAGCCTGTAGCGGAGTCTTTCCACGGGCCATTTCTGCGTGAAACTCCCAACCGTTAGGCAGTTCGAAACCAAGGTCCTTAGCAGCTAATTGAACTCGCTGCTTTCCTTCTTCTACGGCTTCTGGATCGGCGAGATACTCCTCAAGGAGGACTTGGTTCAGGGCAAGGACTGCCGAAGTTAATGGCGGGCCTTGTGGGAGACGAGGAACCGTTTCTTTCGCATGAAGGCAGTCGTCATAAGAATCATGAGCTTCCGGGCGGTGATGGGGTCTCTCAGTAGCCAAGGAGCTGGGGCAATGAGCCATATTACTTTCACTCCAATTAGCGCTCTGTATATATATATTGGGGGTAAATATTAGTAAAAAGTATTTATCTTACGAAATACTGCGAGTGTCCGAGTGCTTCGTCACTTCATCATTTTGAGCATGACAGGAAGGCCTTATTTCTTCACCTGCCATTGCCGTGAGCTTGGTTATATTCCGTGTATAAACTAAGCTATACTGGATAGAGACGACTTGGAGAGCGAAAGATACCACAAATTTGGTGGGAGAGATCTGGAATGGGTGTTTTCTGAAGCTGACACTCGCCCGGGTTTTTCAGCCCATTTATACAGGTACACCAGCATGAGAAAGGCAGCGCTACTTTCTCAGGTATTCCGACTACTGGCAAGTCCTCAGTATCACCACGATTTCCCCCAGGTCTTTTCAAACATCGTAAACCCCTGTCCTCGCAGTGCAAGCAAGTCGACCGATTCGAGGATTCGACCAGGATATCCTTGATAAGTCTGACTCCGGCCTTCGGATCGGCAAGAGACACATGGAACAGGGCTTATGCGTCGCGTCCCACATCATATGATGCGCCAAAGGTCCGTGCGGGGACTGTGAGGCTCTGAGGCTCTGAAGCTCTGTCGGTTGCCTGTCGGTTGCCTGTCGCCAGGCAAACGGTTCGCAAAGTCGCGGTGGTGGTCCGCGGACCGCGTAGGCGACATGCTGCAATAAAACCCATCTCTTGCCGCCAAATTCCCGGAGCCTCATACACGCCAAATCACCCTCGCTTTTAGTGACTGCTCCCCCCGATAAATGGTACAGTAATGGATCTCTTTCCTCAGCGGTGTCCTCGTTGATTGTGAAAGAATTTCGTTAATTTCTTACATACCATAATTCTCTAATTGCATTTCTCTTGCTTCAGTCATCATTGGCCACGGTAGATAGAACAATGGAGGCTGCAGCGTTCGCTTCGATCATTGCACTTTTCATTTTCATCGCGGTTCTGATACTGCAACGTATGCTGGCGCACATCCCAAACAGCAGGCCTAGCTCGGGCATACAGCCTGAGGACGTGGACCTGGACTTTAGGAGATCTCCGGACTTTTGGAGAACTGGCCCGCCAGATGATTATCCAAGCCCCTCGGTGCCTTCAAAAAGACCTCGATCGAAATTCTCCCAAACCTACCTGGTGGATAGCACTTCGGCCAATAAGGCAACAAGCAAATTCCACGAGAACCGTTCACAAGGCTGAGAGATCTCTCGAGAATACTCCATGGCCGGATTCCAGAGCGACCACATTCCATTGGCCAAGCCCGCGGAGTGGTCTGTCCTCTTGACGCTGGTGCAGAAAATCTAGTTTCTACAGTCCAGCGTGAAGGCGGAACCAGGATCTCGTACACCATCTTGTCAACCTGCCGTCCGAACCCGGCAAGCGGACAATTATTTGAGCCGCTCAGCCATGGAAACCTGATCTCATGCCTCCATCGCAAACACTGCGACAGGTTGAGGTTAGGATACAAGCCACTATGGCCGACATCAGTGCTTCAACCTGGAAGTCGAGACATTTCGCAAGAAAAGTTTGCTGCTGAATTCAAGACTATTTACGCTGGATTAACAATGGCCGAGACAAAATGCATCCATATTGACAAAGCTCAACAACTCCTTCAAGCGAATTTAAAGTCACTGACGAGAAACCTGAAGCTGTGGTCTATGTCGTGAACGTTGCTCTACGAGCATCATGACTTCTTCTCAGCGAGTCAGCACCGCCCGGCGTACCGGAGGACCGGACACTCGTTACGAACCGACAAAAGTATTCAATGCCCGCTCGAATGTGGAAACATGGAATCTCCAAGACTGCCTCGCATCCATCCAAAAGTCATCTTCAAGGAGCTTTGCATTCGAGGACTCAATGCTGGCTCTCAGCAAGCTATTCCGGGAAGCCCGATGAGCACTGGCAAGCTATGATTGCCCTTCACAGGACTTTACTTCATGAGCACCATGACTTCTTTCTAGCAAGCTAGGACTCTGTGGCCTTTTAGGAGCAGTTAGCAGCTGAAGTGAAGTCTATCTACACTAGACTAACAACAGTTGAAGCGAAGTGTATCCATATTGACAACGTCCAACAAGCAACCTCACGGAGCGAGTCCAGAATCAGCGATGAGCACCACGGCTTCTTCCTGGCAAGCCAGCACCCCGTAGCCTCACCTGCACTGCAAAGGCTCGCCTGGAAGTACTCTATGCCGGCCCGAATGTGGAAACACGGAATTCATTCATTTCTCGAATTACTTAGCCACTGTCTGCCAGAGTTTATCGAATATATGCTTGCCTTTATCTACCTTGCCTACCAGATGATGGCGCTTTTATACGAAACCGTGGGCACATTTCGAGACACCTGGATCGAATGCTTAGGAGATCTCGGTCGATATCGAATGGCCGTCTAGGATGAAGACGCGTGTCATCGTGAAATCTGGGCTCGTGTTGCTATATGCTGGTACAAAAAGGCGGCAGACGACAATCCGATTATCGGCCGCCTCTACCACCACCTTGCGATACTTGCTTGTCCACTACTTACCATTCTCATATGCCCCTCCCAGAGGGCTGGATCTTCCTGAGGACTGGATGTTGCGAGGCCTTCCCTGGAGCTTTGAGTATTGCCGCCATCGAAGAAGAGGAGTGATACATGGAACGGACGTCCACAATGAAGACCGGTTGATCGAGCATTGGGCTGGACCGTGCACAGTCACTTGTCAAGACGAAGTGCATCCACATTGACAAAGCTCAACAACTCCTCGAAGCGAATTCAACATCGTTGGCTGAAAACCTGAAGCCGTGGTCCAATGAATAAACATGCGGGCACAGCAAACTGCCGCTGTGACGTTCTCCAGCAGTTGTAATATTATTTTCCCCCCCTCGCAGAAAAACACTTGGATAGAATGCCTCGGAGACCTAGGCTAGTATCGAATGGCTATCAAGAACGTGCAACACTGAATAATCTGCGCGGGCGTGGCCAGAGTCTGGTACAACAAGGCAGTAGACCCAAATCCTGCAACTGGTCGACTTTTCCACCACCTCGCGATTCTCACGCGTCCAAATAAAATCGAGCTGCTAGATCCCAAGTCCTTCACCATGCTCTCACGAGCGTTCATGAACGGAATGATACTAGAGAGTGAGCGGCTGTACTCCGTAAAGATGCACGCGTTACTCTTCAAGAAGAAAAACATGGATGCGGTCGTCCCACATGGGAGTATCGAGACTGTTTTCGACCCCATTCTCTCGCCTCAACAACCGCTTCCTTGCAAGCATCGTAGCCCATCGCGAATGGAAGAAGAATTTACCGGGACCGATCTTGTCGCAGTGTTGCCACCCACTTCGCTGCCTTTCACCATATCACCATCTTGCCATTTGTTCATGTCACCATCGCCTTCTTGTAACGAGTTATTCTCCGCTTTTGTGGTTCTGAATAGAGTCGCGACTGTTTTCACGCATGGAGTGCGGAACGATTTGCATCGGCCATATTTGGCAGCGCTGGCCTCGATGAAAGACTCCGTGCACTTCACGCCTAATCACACGGGTCCTGCAACATCGTCATCGCCAATTCGATCGCCGAGTGTAACACGGTTCGTCACATTGTCGGAAATGGGGGTTTTACCCTCTCCGATGCATAACATTCGAAAACCCCTCAAGGTCTGAGACTTGGTTCTTGCGGGCGCATCGCTTCATCTTCCTGCATTCTGAACAGAATACTTGTTCGGCTGTGGACTATGAACAAGTAGCGTACTCGATTCATCTCATGAAACTCGCAGGCCGGCCTCTGCCCGAAGACTGGATGATGCGGGGTTTGCTCTGGATACTCGAGTACATTAGAAGACAATTACTGGCTAACTAATCTGGAGTGTGAGAGGATCTCAGTTGCGAGACAGCCGTTCTTGCTTGTGATCGCCGTGCTGGTTCTTCCATTATGGCTGCGCAACATTTTCGGCTTCAATTGGAGGTCGCCGATTGTTCTACTTCAACTGGATGGTATCGCAGCAATTGCAGGATGGGTAGTAAAGAAGTGGCTGATGCAAGGCAAAGGTGTGAGAGCGGTCATGTCATGTTCCGCCGAAATCCAATTCACTGTGGTCTGTCTTTGCTGCTGACGGAGTGCGGCCGTTCAAGCATTGCACGGCTTGTATGGCTAGTTCTTCTCTCATTTCTTTCAAGACTTCATCCCGATCGTTCTTACGTTGCTTACGCATAGTTGCCGGAGCATCGCACAACTGACAGATGAATGGAGCGCCTCTTTCACGATTTGCCCCTACTTTTTCCAAACAACTTTTGCATTCTCAATCGTCTACCTTTCATCGCCGTACACAGTGTCTCGTCCGTCGCTTCCGTGCTCATGGAAGCAGGCAAGGAACTAATCATGTAAAACAGCAATCTTTTGTTTCTAGTAGCCTGTCATTGCAAGTCTATTTCATTGACTCAGTCATTATTTAATGGAATGAAGATACGTCTCGCTATCATAACACACTATCGAGGCTCAAACGCTATCAGAATTCGATCATCTTTGTGCACGTCTCGGAAAGATGGCGCGAATGTGAAGCCTTTCATCGCAAGTGCCGGATCGGCCAGCCAGGCTTGCAAAGGTGTCTTGCCTTCAGCTAGCTCCGTGTGCAGCTTCCAATCCTTTGGTAATTGGAAACCAAGCTCTCAGGCTGCTTTCTCGATACGTGCCCTTGCCATCTCTTGGACAGTCGGGTCGGTGAGATCTGGCATCTTGAGGACATCTTCGTTCAGAGCGAGTGTTTCCTCGCTCAAAGCAACGACGTCAGACGGACCTTTGATGCTTTGTTGGGCTTGTAGGCCATCATCATATGACTCATGTACTCCAGGTCGATGATGGTGATGTTCAGTATGGAGGGAGCTGGGGCACAGAGCGGCGGTGCTGCAAAGGCACAGTAAGTACCACAGTCGGGCTGTACATAACTAGAGACATGATCTTACGAGTCATCGCAACTCTGTGGTGTTCCTCCGCCATTGGCGGGAAAGACATATTCATGCGAAGAAGTATCCATCTCTTCTTGAATAAATATGATGAACAGTGAAAAAGGTTGATGGTTATATAAGCAACCTTTAGGAAATGCTAAGCACGTGAAGAGAAATAATTGTATGAATTTCTGATTCTGAAATTACGTTGGAGGACTTCCGACATTCTTATAGCAAAACTGGGCCGGCCGGCACAGTGATTTATACCTTTGTATTCCTCATGTCTTACTATGGGAATAGGGTCAGTGTCATTGCCGTGACCCTGGCAGTCAATCTGCACGCGGGCGTGGTGGCCGTCCCTAGGTCGGTTTGCAGGTGTGCATATGGAGCGTAATCGGTGATCAGGGACGTAGCCTCGTAGCTGATACGCTACTCGCCAGGTAGAGAGTCGCAACATGCGAATATTAGCTTTTGCCTTACGGTTCGCGCACCATTCGACGTGTGCATATGGACGAATTCTGTACCCGAATATCGTCACGCACGTGACCTACGTTTCTGTTAACTCTTAGGAAGTAGGTAGGTTGTCAATTAACGTCCCAGGTGATCTCCAGATTTGGTACGTCTTGTGTGTACGTAATTCCTAATATGTTCACTTCATCCAAATGCAATCTTACAATACACCAGCGCTAAACCCCTCGTATCTCTAATTGGCTACCATAAAAAGACTGTGGCGACTGAACAAGTTGAACCTGGGGGGCCATCTTGCGCCCGAGGAAACCAATTCTTTCTTCCACAGATATTGTCTTATCATGGAAGTAACCATATATATAAATTAGCGCAAAGCTCTTCTACTCTCTATACGACTTAAATCCTCATGATATTCAAATGGTTCTGCATTTGTTTGATAGTGGAATCAGCAATAGGCGGATTCCAAAGTTGACTGCACTCGGATCAAGTCAACCTGTACACTTCAATACATAAAGTTCTACTTAAATTCCACCGGAACCCTGGGCAGTGATGTATCAATATGTGCCCAAGGCCCGCTCCAACCGTACATCTGGCAGGCTCTCTCGCGACTCGATAAGCCTTTGAACAAACTCTTCATCCAAAGCCACCTTGTCCTTCTCCTCGAGGCAGTCCACCATATCATCAATGCTGTAGACTGCAGAAGCAGGGGCTCTGAAGCTCATGCCGATTTCCTCATCAATTCGACTCCCGAGTCCATCTTTCGCAGCCTCGATGACATCGAATCGGTCCTCCTCGTTGTTGAACTGTGGCGGTGCGCCATCATCGGTCTGGCGGCTCCACTTTCGAAGGTAGGTGCGGTCGTAGAGGATATTCATGAGCCTTTTCTCGGCTTGATTCTTTCTGGCCTCTTGCTCTTCGGGCAGCATGACACTGTTCGAGTGACAGTCTAGCTCCAGAGCTCGCAGCTCCAATGCATCCCTAACGATCAACGTGAAGTACTGATGTGTTTCGGCATCTGGACGCCACTTCCAGAGCCAGTCACACGCCTCATGTATGTCGTCGTCATCGTGCCACTCCTCAATGAACTCGTTGCGTTTATCGAACGTCGCAGTGTCGTCTTCGACATTGTCAAGGTACTCCGCGCATGCCTGCTCGTACAGATCCTCAACGACCGTGATTGTTTTGTCACCAGCTGCTCGCATGGCTCGGATGAGGAACAGTTTGAAGCGGGTCTGGACGAATGTGTCGGCGAAGGAGACGTCGCTATCAAGGTTGCCGTATATAATGACCTTGGTGATCATCAAGTCTTGTCCATGGCATCTCTTTAAAGCCGGGACGCTCTGCGCTATTAATGCTTCAATGAGAGCATTATGATCTTGTATGAACTTGACGACTTCTGGAGGAAACCTGCAATCACCTCAGCATTTGATCATGCCCACAGAGGGGGGAATACATACTTGGAAGGCCGATTCACCCCTTCATCCTCCTGACGTTGTAACTCTCTCTGCAATTTCTCCACCTGTCGGGCCTTCGGCATTGCGGAATTCATTGTGAACATTGGGAATGATTGAACGGAGGGGCCGTTGGTGGTGTTTTTTAAAGACGTGAGAAGGAGGCTGTCATTCAGCGTGCTGCGGCTAGGAGCCTTGGCTGCCTGCTACGGAGGTGACAAGCCTTAGTCGCGAAAGGGGATGGATAGCTGCTGCGATGCGGAATGCCTATTTCACTGTAATCAACGGCTGTTTCATGTTCATTAGATACTTTCGGTTGACAAACACGTCTTTAATTTCACGCTCCGACGCTATGGAGTTGTGTTACTGTGTGGTTGTGGGAGCGTAGCCAAAACTGTCGCGATATGGAGAATGGCAAGACAGTGTGCAAAAATAATAAGAGCGATCAAGTCAACCACAAATCTTGCAGATGTTAGTTAGTAGTGCCGTACGAGGAGCATAGAAGTATTTATATCAAGATTAAGTTTTTTAACCAAAAAAAAAAGAGAAATGATGTCTGCCAGAATCGAACTCTTCGCAGTAAAGAGCAAAAAATCTACACCACCTTCCACTCCCAATCTTTCAGATTAGGAGGGAGGAAGGTGCAGTTGAACCAGCATCACCTGGTTTTTTTGGTATTTAGTATTTTCTTTTGGCCGATCTAGATCAAGTGTTAGTACTGTATAAAAGGGGCTATAGGCGCACCTTTCGTAAATAAGCTCAGTCTCGCTGCCGCTATGCCACAGCGGCAGGTCATCGACGACTGTGGATATTTAAAAATTGAATATATAGTTAAGAACATAACACCCACATGCCGGGGCTATATCCCTGCACTGCAGAGCCACTGCTACGAGTTGCTCCTACTCGTGAAGTGATTTAACCCTTTTGAAATATCAGTTAAGTAGTGTCTCTGAAAATTAATAAGTGCTTATGGAATAAAAAGCCATTAAGGGAGTTTAAAAGGTAGTAATGTCGAAGAAGTGGCATCAGGTAGGGTCCGATCTGGCAGCCCTTGGACAAAACAACGAACTCCACACCAAAAAGCGAAGTAAGGACGCTCAAAGACGAAGACCCAGCATAGCACTTTCATCAATACTTCAAAATGATTGAAAAGTGATGGCAAAAGCAAAGGGGGCAAGGAAATGATTGTACATCGGTTGTACTTGGCGGACACTTGACTTCGCGGCAGATATGCACGTATGGGTTGCGACAGAGGTTTAATAATGAGACAATAAGACAATGATCAATTATCTAGCTACAGATACGATGGTATTAGACATTGAATGGGAAGATTCAAGCCTTGCAAGTGGCTCATTATGATCTTTCTGTCTTCGCAGACGTCGGGAGAAGCGTGGGAACTTCCGTCCCATCTCCGGAAGACTGCAGCCGTTGTCCCCACTCCATCCCTCCAGTTTCCTCATCCCAAAGCGCATAAGGAAACGCTTGAAGTCAATATTGTTGGTTGACCTTTTCCGAACCACTGTAACCTTTCCATAGTGTCCGGTCACTTCCTAGAGCCAGAATGCCCGAGTTGTCCTCAAACGAAGCAATACCGACATGATTGCAACCCAAAAGTGACGAGAAAGTAGAATGAGTTGACAGTACACGAAATTTTCTTTCTTATCGTCCCATATATGTATTAAGTTCTAGTTGATGTTTTCAATGCTTTCTCCTTGTCCTTCAAAATTGGCCTATCATGCCGTTCATGCTTACCAAGAAGTCCGCTTCGACAGCCTGAAACCTCGTCTGCACCCTAGCAAAATGAAACTCATCTGTCTCCCTCTCGTTACATAAGGAAGCTCAAAGGCAATAGAGAATATGGCACTAAGAAAAAAGAGTTGATCATAACGGAGACATTGGGGACACTATTTGGGCATGTCAACAGTGCTGCGACATTGAACGCCAGTAGCCGACGAGCTCAGTATATGGCCACAGCACTCTCGCCGGCAGTGAGCAACTGGAAGTTGAGAACTTATAATATTATTCCAATTCCCTCTATAGCGATCCCAGAGCCAATCAACATGCTACTCAATCAATAGCCGAGACACCTGGAAGGACGGCTAACGCTAACGACAGTTTCGATGTGAAGTAGTAAGGCGTAAAAGAGGGCTCTTGAAAGCTTGAATTGACTCCAATGAGTGCTCTTGAATGTAGCTAGATCATCATCGTTGCGGATCTTCCAATACTGTTGACAAAGCCGGCCCATGATCATCGGGCGTCTACAACTCCCCTTTCAAGGTGCTTCACTGCATCTCTCACCTTGGGGCAGAAGTGCATCTTCAAGATCTCCCCCTCCCACACCGTTGCAGCAAAAGGGTTACTCCCTTCCCCCCCGCCCTCTCCTCTCAGTGCATCGAATGCGCCATCCCCTTTGCGCTCTTCGGTGTGCCACAGAGCTGTTATCTTCCGCCCATGCACCTTGACGACCTTTTGCATAAGCCCAAGCATTGCGAGGGATGATTTTTCTGGCAGCTGAAGAGACGCTGTCATTAGATTCTTCGCAAAGGCGGCAATGCGCGTGGGTGGGACAGCTCGAACGTTGCTTGCAGGGAGCAGGGCGGACGAGAGTGAACGAATCAATAGGACTGTTGTTGTCTGAACGTTGACTTTATTTGACGATGGCCGCTGTGTCTCAGGGTCTGATGCGGTAGGATCGGGAAGACGATGTGACTTTGCGCTGAGCTCGATGTCTGGATTCAGAGATGCGGGAAAAAGTGTCCGATAAAGATGGGTAATGAAGAAATTCAGGTCGAGGTTGAGAGATGTGGATGCAGCGCTAGCATCTTGGCCCTCGAGAAGTGCAAATGCAGTGATAACACAAAGCAACGACTCGCGGCTGACGTTGCTTGCCGTGTCCTCGTTTTGGTCGTCTATAGATTCATCGATCTCCTCGTCGTCATCATTTTGGTTATCCGCTCGGGATATGATGTCTCTCAGCGCCTCGAGAATGTCACCAAAGAAGTCTTGGTTAATAAGATGCGCATAACGCGCCAGTCCTTCCAAAACAGCGCCCGTTAAGCTTGGTGTCCGTGCCTTGAGAACCCGGAAGTACGTCACGAAGACAAGTTTGAGCGTTTCGGCTTGCATGCGGTCGCGCTCTTCATGGCTGACTGTTGCGTCGGCCTCTTTCATTTCCTTCTCCACAACTTTCTGCTCTCGAAGTATCTTTCGTTGCTTCTTCGTGCGGAATTCGCGTTTCTCTTTCTGCTTCTTGTCTTTTCCTTGTGTAGACTCGGTGTCTTTGTCGACTCCGGCATGCGATCCTTTGTGTGAGAATTCAGACAGGAGGCGCAGATGAAGGAAAGTATTTAGGACTGCTTCATCCACGAGGTAATGCTTCGCTTTGGTCATCTTGGTCAGAGTAGTCACGGCATCAAGCGATGCGGTGCCGTCTTCGTCGGTCGCGAACATGGTCTCAAGAGTTTCTACACACTTGTAAAAGTCTGCATCCTTGCTTCGACTGCTCAACTTTGAGACGAGTATTTTCAGCAACTCGCCACGGAAGTTGAAATGGGGCACGGCCAGAAGAAGATTGCATGCACACGATATTGCAACGCTTGCCAGACTGTTTTGTTCTTCAGCTGCCTCAGCTCCCCTGCGTGTTGCGTATTCCGAAAGAACCTGCAAGTATTGCTGATAACCACCAACAAGGGATTGTTCGAAATTGCGCAGCCGTCGCACCTCTTTCGACAGTTTGGCCTTTGCATCCTCTTCAGTGTGTGGCCGTATCCGGTAGCCCGGTATAATGTCTTTGTATACAGCTAGCTGCGTTGCCAGCGCCAACTTCTTTACTGTAACATTCGCCGACTCGCCGATGTTCGCTATCGTCCGAAGAGAACCGACGTGCTCCTCCGGGTCCTCATTTACAAGGGTCGCTAGTCGTGCTAGTTCCTCCTTCGCCTTGAATACCTGCTGCTTTGGGGTGATTGACGGCACAGCCTGTTGTACCTCCTCTTCCTCCGTGCTTGCTTGCTCAATTCCGCGGTCGGAAGTAAGAAAGCTGTCTACCTCTTCATTGTCCGAAGCCTGTGACACCTCTTGTTCCACCCATCCTTCATCCGTCCGAATCGGCAATTTGGTGACTTCCTTGCTCTTCTTGAGCTTCCGTGGTCGCTGCTCATATGCTTGCTCGAGATCCCATTTTTCTGCGCTTCGGGCAAATGCGCTGTCTGCAGGTGCAAGAATGGAAGAGGGCGGGGCTTTCTGGCTCGGATCGAGCGCAGGCGGAGATAGTCGCCTCCTTTTCGCTGGTCGCGACATGATTCTCTCTGGATTTTTGAATTTGCGGTTGTGATGCCCGCTTGCAAAAAAATTATGGGCGATTCGGCTCATCTTCGGGTCGCATAAAGCTCCCCTCCGCAATATATCGCCAATTTTTTTTCTGATGCACCATCCTCCAACTTCCATCATCCTTCGCCTCCTCCAATTCTACAAAGTATATCAGCAGAAATCTGGTGCTAAAAAAAATCCGTCATGCGCCAGTTAACAGAAAAAGAAACCGAGACGCTCTTCTCCAAACTTGCCAACTACACCGGTCGTTCCCTCACGCACCTCATCCAACCTCCGTCGTCTGAATCCTCAGACCCAAAGAACCCTTCATCAGAACGGCATGTTTTCCGCATACAAAATAACCGTGTCTACTACGTCCGCGAATCCATTGCCAATCTCGCGACCTCCGTTGCAAGAGCGAATCTTCTTTCCCTTGGAACGTGCCTCGGAAAGTTCACAAAAACGGGGAAATTCAGACTGCACATCACAGCCTTGGATGTGATTGCTCCACATGCGAGATACAAGATGTGGATCAAGCCGAACGGAGAGATGCCCTTTCTGTATGGCGGTAACATTGTGAAGGCACATGTGGGGAGGTGGAGCGAGGATTGTCCCGAGCATCAAGGAGTCGTGGTATTCTCTATGTCGGATACGCCATTGGTATGCAGCCGAATGATGTTCGGAAAATGCGATTCCCTTACTAATATGTTACAGGGCTTTGGGATTTCCGCAAGATCCACCGCCGAAGCTCGACGATTGGAACCTACAGGCATCACGACGTTCAGACAGGCAGACGTGGGAGAATATCTGCGGGAAGAGGATACATTGTTTGCTACATGATGCAACTTGGCTACGGACAAAGCTTTCGTATCCAACAGCCACTGATCTAGAAGCCGACGGCAAGGTCCAGTCATTACTGTCACCGCCTGGAAAGAGAAAGGGAACGCACAGCAATGCCTGCTTCATGGTCTGCACCATGTTAAAGAATGGACAGCAGTAGATGAGAAAGACACTCTACCTGCTGCAGACTACTTGAGCAGAAGGATTGGTCAATAATTCGACCATCGACGGACGATACAGCCACGAGCATCAGCTCTTCCGAGCCATATTTTCCCTCTTCAGCAGTTCAAGAGCATGGCTCGAACAATGTATTATCATCACAACGAACTCAAGACATGATTCTGCTTCCGTCTCAACTCGCTGTATCCAATTATAGCTTCATGGAGACTCCACGTGCCCCGCGCTAATCTCGCGATCAGACCCACTTTCGAACGCCACAACCGAAGCCACATATGCACCCCTGAGCTTGAATTTTAAAAAATCCAATAAGATAAGCTGTCGCCCGCCATGAAGTTCATTTCTCTTCCTCACCTCTCATATCTTCCCCTCTATCGGAGCGATGGCCCAAAATACCGCGACAAACGTGATCACATACGTCGGCGTTCCCCTCGCCGTCCTCGGCGTCCTACCTACACTCAGCACAACGATCAAGTCCATCATCACCGCTCGCGCGATCCAGCACTCCCTCTTCGCTAATGGCGTCCACGATGCTCTGACACGCTCCTCCCTTCTAAGCGGAATCATCGAAATCGAAGTACCGAGAAAATCCATAACGCCGCTGGAAAGGAATGAAAAGGGATATTGGGATATGAATGAGCACAGAAGCAGTCTGAGAGGTGGAAGCTGGACGACTTTCTACTGGAAGGAGATGGTTATTGGCGTGAAGAGCTATCGCGTTCAATATCATGACGAACTGGTGCAGCCGCAAGCCGAGATTGGGTTCGAGGCGCTCATCGCATTTCTGCTTGATAGAGGGGCGGTGCCCAATGTGTCAGGGTTTGCAGATTTAAGAAGCAGTGGCTTGTGGACGCCGGCAGGGACGAAGCTGTTACTGAGTCCGTGTACGAGCGATGCTGTGCTGATGGTTGCGCGGAGCGATGATAGCGATGGAATATTGAGTCTGAGCCTGGCATGGGAGGAAAGCTGGGACAAGAGATGGGATGAGAGACTACCACCATACTGGGTCAGAGTCAGACCATCCAGGAGCAGGAAGCGAAAGCGAACTTCCGGTGCGCAGGATGGCAAGAGCAGTGGAGATGTGGCCGGCAAAGTCAAAGAAATAAAGGACAAAGAGGAGAACGAAGCATCCGAGTCTACCAGCGTTGTGAGCGAGCCATGTCCCTCTCCGGTACGACTGCGTATAGTCGCCACAGGAGTTGACCAGGCTTATCACGAAGACTTCCAAAAATCCCCTGTACATCTCCATCATTTTCGACATCCAACCTCTGATCACGCCTCCATGTCCCCTACCTGTCTCTGGTTCAATGCTGCCATAACCGCATTGGGTGCACCGCTTGGCGGTCTTTGGTCCTTCATCATTCCCAACCACATCAGCACCTTCTCCCACCGCGAATCGATTCCATGTGGCGTACTCGTGCTGCTTGGGCTGCTCTCCGATGCCGAAGCCCCAAGCTGGCGCAGTCCAACGGATGAGAACGAGGAGGAAGAGTTGTTCGACAAACACCAGCGCTTCGTGAAGAGCGCGCGAGAGATGACGAAAGAGCTGAGGATGCCACCCGAACAAGCGCGGGAAGCGAGAATGGCGAGAATGCAAGAAGAGGCAGAACGGATGCAGAGGGATAGGCTGAAAGCGCAGTTGAAACAGGAGAGAAGGGCGGAGAATGAGATGAGAGATGCACTAGCAAGTCCAAGAATTGGTGTGCAGATAGTGGGCGAGGCGGCGAGGAAATGGTTGATCAAGAGTGAGGAGATGGATGAAGAGTATGGCGCTACATTCAGGGACGTTGTAGAGGCGACGTTGTACGATATGGTCAAGGAGCAAGAGCTGGCACATACGGTGGCTGAGATGCTGGAGCGGTGGAGGAACTGGACTGAGAACGGAGGGATGACCAAGTCAAATTTTGAAGACGTGAAGAAAGAGCTAAAGATATTTTGCTTGGCGGCGTGCATGCTTGCACTCATCAGAGAGACAAATACGCATCCCGCTGGAAGCGTTGTAAGTGATCTACAAGAATGTCTGCGGATGTGGAGAAAGGTTAGACTGGGCTAAAGAGCTTTGTTAAATGTTCACCTCAGCTCTAACACAAGCTTCCAAAGCGCTATTGCTGCGTACGATGCAACTGTTCTCATCCTCCACGACCTTATTTACAGTTTTGAAATACGCCGTCTCCGGTTCACCCCGCACGACTAAAATCAATTTTGGACATTGGTTATCAAGTCGTCATTGGTCGCCACCTGCCAGACAGCATCGACCAGTCCTTCATCATTATGTCGCATCCATCTCATGCCTCTTGTCCTGTATGACTTCCCATCCGGCTGAACAGTGGAACCGTTACTCGCTTTGAATGGACTAGAAAATGTGCCTAGCCAGATGAATTCGATGGCCGTGAGGTGGCCTTCGGCAAGGATGTATTCATCATGCGCGAGCAAATCCGGGAACGATGTCTCGTATCTATCGAACAAAGCAAGCAACGCATCTCGGCCGTGCTTGGTGCCTTGATCTGTAAGCACTTGAACATCAGTGGTAGTGAGGGCGGCGTTCGACTTTGTCTTGCGAAGGTTGAAGTTCTTGTTGAACTGCGACGCTACGTTCTTGATCTTCTCTTGATATTCCTTCTCCGTTGGGGGAGTGCTGATGAGTTTGATATCCTGAAACTTGCCAACCTTCTGTTTCCCGGTTACCTGCAGCTGGAGAATGTCGTTCTCATTGACCGTGATCAGGCGATTGAGCAGGACATCCTCGTCAAAGAGCATAAACTCGCCGTTGAGTATCTCAATGGCGTTTCCTGATGGCGGTACACCATTAAACTCGCCCGTCTGATGTCCCTGGAAGTAGTACAGTATCGCGGCTTTGTTCCCGTCGTTCACGTGGATATGATCGCTGATTTTGATGTCGGGAGCCCAAGAGTCAAAGCTATCCAATCCCTCTACAAAGGGTTTTCGACCAAGGCTGTCCACGTCATTCGCTGTCCAATCTATGGACACCGACGCCAGGGCACCATTTGCCTTCCTACCTGTGTCTCTCTTGTTGAAGTTCATGTGGAAGGTGGCAGAGTTCTTGGCCAGCTGTTTCTCGTATGATGGCGAGAAAGGCGCGGTGCAAAGGAGAGGGGTTGAGGAGCATGATGCGGCAACGGCCGGTGAAACAAGGACGTTCAAGAGCGATTGTGGACGCATTGTCGATAAAAAAAAAATGGATATCAGAATGACTGGATTGGGTGACTGTCGTGCCGCGAACGCTCAAGAATGGATGAACGACAGTGAAGTCACTTTCGGCGCGCTCTGCTTCGTGAAACGATTATTGGGTTGCCCTCCAATTTATATTGAAGTCCATCTTTGTCGAGACGCTCTTCCCATTGCTTTCATCGCGTATTCGCTGAACCGGGTGAAAGACTATTATCATTTTATTGCTGTATGTCGATTCCTAAGCGTGCTCGTCGACTCCGGTGAAGCTTCCCTCCCGTTCATCGGCAGCATCGTATCGTCTAGCAAAGAAAGAATGACGCTAAACACGAACTGGTGGAGCGGTTGAAGAAGGGTGAAAGGAATGCTGCCGTCAAAGGGTAGGAGGCTTAGTCACCGCCAACTGGCGCTTTAAAATGAAATGATTCCTAATTGTTGGGCCCCCTTCGAGATGCAAATCGAGATGGTGATCAACGAAAACAGATACTAGCAAGGAGTGGAATTGATGAATGGAAAGACTAATATCAAATGATAAAAGAGACGATAGGAGGATGGAAAATTGGCATGATCATCTGTGACTAAGCTCACCGACTCCCGCCAATTTTGCTCCTGTTCACGACCTGTAGAGCGCCACAAAGCCACCAGGTAATTATACTGAGATTTCTTCGCGTATCTAAGCTCATAGATAGTGAATCAATGTGCATCTTTCAAGGAGACTGGTCGCGAACTGTGCACAGCTGAGGCTGAGAACTTTGCAAAGGTGAACGCGATCTGATGAGAGTGGGTATTCAACACAGAAAAGCGGAAATCCTAACCACAGTGAGGGCATATCGGATATCCATCGGGCAGTGGCTTGAAGCAGCTCGCCTTGATGAGAGACGCTCAGGCCGTACATAGTCAGTAGTACCTTGGGCACACGACATGATGACATACCCTGCGAGTTCGGATGACAAGACCGTACAACCTTGGAATTCATTTACAGAGACCTCGAAGAAATGCTCAATCATCATGCTGTGTTCATTCAGACTTGCGAGCATTATACAAACGAGGGAAGGAGACGTTGCGAAGGAGGGTGGTGCGGAAGGCTGTGTGATCTCGCTGCAAGTTAATGGGCACATGATCAGTGGCCAAAGAATGCGGAGAAGTGCTTGAAAAGGGAATCGCTCAAATGTACTCCGTAGTTGAGCACATTGTGAAGGGTGAAGAGTACTTTCAGCCGCATGCTTTGCTTGGTTCACCGTTCAATGGTCTTCGTCGTGGGCGCTGTGGCGCATGGCATATTCCAAAAGGAGCTTGAGCAGTTTACGATTATTTATGTGCTTTGGATGTTGGGTATCGCCTGGCCAATGCCGTTGCGTTACAGACGGCATTTTATCCATGCCCTGCGTCGATCTGGCGGGTTATGGGGGCCAGGGGAAGGCTTAGCAACTTAAATCTAGGTACCCCGGACCCGTCATTGGGTGCCGATCACCCCCTATCCGTATACTTTCCTCAAGACAGCTCCCTAGTGCTCAATGCCATTCGCACCTACAACCTTGACTTGCCAAGTAAGTACCTGAACCTCACAATACTGCTTGGTTGATTTTTACGATGATGACCGCTAGGCATTCTCCAGTTACGGAGGGTGTGGCCGTACTCGCAAAGGGATGGATGGCTGCACTCGAAGGCTACCTACAGAGTGCCGAATCAGATCCACCTTCCATTGCACGGAACTCTGGCTCCAGAATTCTATCTTTGTACTTTTCTGATGATCTCACTGTTTCTCCTCGTATCCCGTGTCACTTTGTAAAGAGTAAAAGGTTCAATCCTATGGGACGCAAACTAGGAATCTATGGCGCTGGAATGTCCTGTTGGGCCATTTCCGCTCACCTCGCCGAGACTTCTCACCACTTCTCGTATTTGGTATCACATTAACCAACTCAACAACTGGATGCCCCAAAGACATGCAAATTGGATGAGTAAGATTCAGCTGCAGGTACCCGACCCAGAGCGAGCTGAGAAGTAAAGATCAATGCTTGAGGTGGAGTAGCGAGCTGCTATTGGACTTGCCTACCATCCAAGCTTGCTATCTGGCTTCGTACGAGTAACTTCGCCTTCAGTATGCGAGGCCGAAAGGGCTCTAGAGTTATGCTACCTCGAGTATATAAAGTGGTCAAGATTCGTACTTTCTGCTCGACATCAGCGACAACAGCGACAACAGCAGTCTGACAATTCATCATCTCACGGAGCAACAAGTCCATTCTTTTATTCAAGTTCACTTCTTCAAGTTCTCCAGCAGCAATGGCCAAGTACGCTTTCACCGCTCTCTTCACTCTCTTCGCCGCTCAGGCTCTCGCCGCCCCGTCGGCCAACCCAATTGAAAAGCGCACCCCCGGCGGTGTAAGTCTCAAACAGATGCTTCATCTTTTCTTGCCATATTAAACGTACTTTCCAGATCTATATCTGCACGGATATCAACTGGTCTGGCGAGTGCGGCTACAAAGTCCAGCCTCTCAACACTTGCATTCACCTCGATGACCCCTGGTACCACACCATCTCATCCTTTGGCCCTGACCAGGGTACTTCTTGCCAGATGTACAGGTACGTAGACGCAACCATGAACCACAATACGCATCATGGCTGACACAGCTGTTAGTGACAAGAATTGCAACTTCCCCATTGGCTCCGGCATTGGCTATCCGGGAGTGGCCGATATGGTAAGTCAAAATCGCCACACCACCAAAAGTTTCTAGGATATTTTACTAACAGATTCCAGACCAAGGACGGATTGAACGACCAAGTCGGTGCCTTCAAGTGCCATACTTAAGGCAATAGACTTCCGAGTATGCTCGGATAGTTTACTGGGGCGTCTGAGAGAGATTTCCCTGGGGTTTCTCACAAACTTTGGCATTTTGCCAACTTCTGTTGCTCCTATTATTAGATAGTGTTTACATTGAATACCATGTCACTCGTTCAATCATACAACGAATCCACATTATATAATTTTAAGATTCGTCGGGTCGTTGCCTGCTAGTAAAAGGGATCTGCGGTCCCATTGTAACGGTTCGCCTGAGTTGAAGGTATCAGTCCGACCGTCTGTCTCCACATGATTCGACATGTAATCTGCTCCAATAAAAGCGTTGGGCTTATTCCGACCACGGCAGTTCAGGGAAAGGAAAAGGTATCGACAAATGAGTAGATCTTCCAACTTGATCATTGGCCATATGTACGATTCGCGATCTCGTCCCAGACATCTCTCACATATAGCTTTCGTAGCGATTCTTTTGTCCTGTATGCTAAAATGTCCGGGTGATGTGACACGGACGTTGACGGCCATGCAGTGAGCAGCATTTCTGCGCTGGCCTTTTGTTTTCTCCGACCATCGCTTCCGTATGACGCTTTCGTGTCTTTCCATGATACTGTTCAGTAAAGTCTAATCGTTGATGATATTCGTCTACCTGGAGCGCGCTTCTGAACGAATTTTCTCAGGTGGAACACGCGGTTGAACGCGTTCTTCGTGGCAACACATTTTGATTCGTTTGTGCAATTCAATCGAATGTTTGGAAAAAAAATACTCGGAGCGCTGCTCATATCAGGTGTACAACTTCATCAACTCGTTAACCACATCTTGACTCTCGTCTATGTCTACCGATTGTCTGCTGACGAACGACAAATGCATACACCAATCAGATATCTAGACAAAGACGAAACGAGGTGAAGATGAGAGAATGTGAGGAAGCACCAAGCTTCGATTAATGTATTCAAACCACCGGCCAGCCCCTGAGAACACACCGCCAAATATAATGCCTTGGAATCAAATACCTGCTTCCGCAATCTCTTACAACCGCAACAGCGTAAAATTAACCATGACAGAACCCCTCATGTCAAATGATGCTAAGTTCTAAGGCTGGACAACTCGTCTGGTTGTCGAACAATGACGAAAACGGAGGTTTCTCGAGTTTCGAATGGCGATCTCGAACAGGTCGTGAACGCGTACCTCAAGGATCGGCCCGATCCTCTCACCAAGCACCCAGCTTCTTAATCTTAAGTCGGCCCGAAAACGCGTCGTCTTTTGAACTCAAATACTACCTACCTCTTCCTACGGTATTGCCACAATCAATCGTAATGCGACATGAGCAACTTCGTATCTATTCGACATCGACGTAGCCTTGAATCTTCAGCACTAAAATCCACTCTAATGCGGATTGGTCTTTTGAACCTGGTCCCCACGCCCTCAACATGCGGGCTTTAATTCCGGGTTTCAGAGCAAAAGATGGTCATCTCATGCTTCCATCTGGAATGAGCCTTCTGATCTGCTATGTATTCCTACATGTCATTCGGAATACGGCAACTCACATCAATCGTGTAGACGAGCGCTATTCTCGTCTCCTCAGATATTTAGAAATGAAAAACTTGAGAGCGGTTCTATTTCGTTCTGTTGCGCGTGTATCTCAATCGATCATCAATCCTTTCATTTGTCCAATGCTAACTTCCGAACTAGCTAACTCTGAATCTCTTTGATTGACACACAGGCTATCCAAATCCAATTCGGCCGTGTCGACTTGTGTTGAACAATTCAACATTTGACGGACATCTCGCAATCAATCAAGACTATTTAACAGAAGCGCTTACTTCACATCTCTTTTCTCTGAGGGATGCTGATAAGCTCAGCTGGCTGTCTCTTCTCGGAAGGGTTTTGGTAGAGCTCTCGCGGGTCCCTCTTCTCTGATGGGTTTTGGTAGAGCTCCCCCGGGTCTCTCTTCTCGGAAGGGTTCTGGTAGAGCTCTCCCGCATCTCTCTTCTCAGAAGGGTTTTGGTAGAGCTCTCCCGGGTCTCGCTTCTCAGAGGGATTTTGGTAGAGCTCTCCTGCGTTCCTCTTTTCAGAGGGGTTTTGGTAGAGTTCTGCTGGCATAGCATCAGGAACCCGAACAGCCAAACCTATATGCTAATTAGTGGTAGGAAACAAGCGGTGGACGAAATATATCTTACCTGGACTTGCTGGAAGAGCAGCTGCCATTGCGACCGCGAGAAAGGCGCTTCCGGCCAAGATTTCAAGAAGAGGAAGCTGCATTTTGGCTTGTCTTGCGAATTAGAGAAGACAATGTTTCTTTGGCGATGTTTCTTGGTATTCCTCCCCGTCGCTTTGCGCATTTGTTCCTTTATATACATCCATTCATACAGTTTCGCGCGAGTCTGAGCCGGAGTCACTGCAATTTGCAATAGCAATGCCGGTGCATGTCACCAAATTCACCCGTCCTTATCAGTCTTACGTCCGGTACAGTCTTTGCATATTCAACATCACCTTCCGGTTCTTTCGAATAATTTGCCCATCCTCAACCAACATGAGGCAACTGCTATGTAGAATGGGGCGGCCCGTGCCGAGCAGTATGTACCTTGTCACCTTACTAATACTAGCGCCTTCTTAAATCTGTCGTACTGTCGTATCCTCGCATCGTGGAATTATACTGGAATCTCCTCTTTAACAGGACAAGGCGCGATAAAAGTGGTCCATTGTGCTCGTCGCGGAAGGCGCAAGCCTCGTGTCATTGCGTCAATGCTACGATTGCAACCCTCACCATCTCCGTTTGAACTCTGTGAATTT
This sequence comes from Rhizodiscina lignyota, assembly GCA_010015805.1. Classification (NCBI taxonomy): domain Eukaryota; kingdom Fungi; phylum Ascomycota; class Dothideomycetes; order Aulographales; family Rhizodiscinaceae; genus Rhizodiscina; species Rhizodiscina lignyota. The sequence continues at coordinate 728,263 of ML978124.1, forward strand.
TATCTACCTCCCAATTTCGGAATTAATGCGCTGCGTTACCAACCACTGCAAGATAAGGGAAGGAAACGAAACCGCAATAATTCCCACAAATGATCGACGGTTAGATGCGGTATTATGCAGTGTTTGCCCGCTTCCTTCTACCGCTTCGGGGAGAGAATAAATGCATTTCTTGTCCATACGGTCCATCATCGATTGCCGAAAGCTGTCTCATCATTTCTTCCTCCAGCGCTGTTCCGTTGTCTTTCTCATGATTTCGTCTGTCAGTCCAAGATGATTTCGTTCTCTAAACTTCAGGAAAGGCTGCGTCCAAGCAGTCAGTATCTGCGAATTGAAGAAGGAGACAATGAGGAGCTGAAGATTCAGACCTCTCCTGAGCCTTCTCAAACCCGCACAACCTGTTACCGACGTAGCTTTCTCCTGTCAGGCCTTCTCAATGTCATACTCGCTGGGGCTTGTCTCTCTCTGAGCCTTCGAAGCTGGAGCTGGCACGACAACGGAGTAACAGAGCCCAAGGATACTTCCTTTGCTTCCTCGGGATTTTACTGTAAGTGGGATGCGCTGATAACGTTGCGAGTAAGTAACAGTTCATAGCTCCATTGACCGACAGAGTCGATCTCACGCCCAGGTTAACCACTCTTAACGGCACGTTTCTTGACGAACATGATCCAGAAAATCCTCTTCGCCTGCTTCCCGGCGAGAAGGCAGACAGCGCATGGAAGGCTGTATCAGAAATCCAGTATATCACTGTCTCGCATTCCGAAGTCATCAAGCTCGGCAGAGACCCCGCTGCACTGGTCCGCGCTCCAGAAGAATGGGGATTCGGCTCTGACAGATACATCGCCATGATGGATCTCACGCATCAGCTGCACTGTATCAACTACCTCCGGAGGGCCGCATTTCCGGACTACTACAAGCGAGACATGTACAGGAAGCCCGAATTCTATGAGCAGCATACCATGCATTGCGTGTACATGCTGTACCAGAATGCGATGTGTGCAGCGGGAACTGAGGTGATCACGTATAATTGGCTTGAAGGACAACAGTTCCCCGTTCCGGACTTTTCGATTAACAAGATGTGCAGGAGTGGTGATGCATTGCTGGAGTATGAGAGGGAGAACATGGTAGAGGACTTGATCGAGCGAAGGAGCAAGATGACGAGACCGGAAGACGCGGTTGTCTTGCCTGTACCAAAGAAGTTGAAGGCGTGGCTGGAATGGCTCGAAACAGCTTGAGAGTTATGTGAAAATATATGTAGAATGTGACATAGAAGCATTTTGTCGTAAACATACCTCTAGACAGTCATATATGTGTTCCTCTATTTCAATACAAAGTCATACCCCATTTTTACAGCACGCACGCGACCTGATTGTATTTGCTGAACGTCCAAATTTGCGTTCGGCACCCTTTGCCCCGAACCACGAGCCGCATACTTGCTACCAGAGCGATATGATTTATGGCTTCCGTACAATTGTGTAGCTTGTATAAAAGCTACTACTTTTCTATTTTCTCAAGCTACAAGTTGAACATTATATCGTCTAACCAATGGCATCAAAAGAACCACCCCGCAGAACCGCACAATTCATCTATTTAAAGCCAGAGCACCTCGACGAATACAAAGAAATCCACGAAAAAGTATGGTCCGAGGTCCTCCAAGCAATAAAAGAATCGAACATTGCAGACTGTACGTCAGGACAACTAGGACACTCATAGATTTCCTCATTCGATTACCCACATGAGGCTTTGCTTCTACTTTCCTAATTCGCCGAGTCCCGCATTATCACGAGAAATGAACTAATCATCCAATAGACTCCATCTTCCTCTCGCTCACTCCGCGTCCGACGCTATTTGCTAGTTTCAAGTATGTCGGAAACGACTACGACTCCGATATGTTGAGGATGGCTTCACACCCCAAGGTCCAAGAGTGGTGGCGTCTCACAGATGGCATGCAAGAGAGTCCCATTCCAGGTGCGAAAGGAAGCGCGGAGGGGCCTTGGTGGGGGCAGATGGACGAAGTATTCAGACTGGAGTGAAAATTTGATTTCTCGTGGGGTCGGTTGGGTGGTTTTCAAGTTCTGAGATTGTAGTATCTACAAGAGAGAAAGAGCCGTAAATCAGCAACGCAGAGTCATTTGCCACGCTGTTTGATCGTATTGAAACGAGCGCATCTGCAAAAAGTCATTCATTATTCAGGTATCGTCACGCCAACGCCAAACCCAAGTCGTCAATTCAAGCCTGTTACGCAGTCTCATCAATGGGCCTGTTTCGATATGAAGTCTTTCAAGAACTTTGTGCCTTCCTTCTTGATCATCGGCATAGCGTAGGTAGCGAATGCAGTAGCCGCCGTAGCCTGCCAATCTGGGCCGCCCCTCTTCCTGTGTCTATCCCCCCTATCCCTGTCGTCATAGTCATCCCTATACCTGTCTCTCCTGTCTCTGCTTCCCCTTCGGCCGCCGTATGCTCCTCCGCCATATGAATCGCGTCGTGGATCTCGCTCGTCCGGATAGAAGGGAGGCGGCCGATTGTATCCCCGCGAGTGCCCACCATCAGAGTAGTAATCATCGTATCGCGGGGCAGGCCGTCGTCGGCCATCGCGATCTGAGCGGTACCCTCTGTCTCGGGGATCGTAGCCATCAGGTTCTTCGTATCTTGGGCGACGTCTGGGGTCTCGAGGGTCGCCACGGTCACGATCGCCATCACGATCACGACGTGGGTCACGGTGAGAAACATTCCGCCGAGGGGGTTGTCTGTAGTCATCGTCGTCGTCGTCTTCATAGTTGTACGGTGGGGCAGGCGCTCGTGCCCGAGGCTCCCGATTGGATGCACTGCGGCGTAAGCGCGGATCTGGTCCCGGAGCAAGATAATCTTCTCCTCCACGGCGGCGAGGATCCACAGGTTCGTTGCCGTATTGCACGGGCGGTGCTCGCGTGCGAATAGGCATTTGGCGGGGCTCGACATCCCGGGGGTCACCATCACGTTCGCGCGCTCTGGGCTCAACATCTCGGGGGTCACCACCACGGTCCCGTGGTCTGCGCTCGACATCTCGGGGATCACCATCACGGTCCCGCGGTCTGCGCCGCGGTTCTTCGTCAGGACCGGGACCAGGGCCAGGAGGAGGAGGACCTTCTCCGCCCCTCCGTCGGGGACGTGGTTCATCAGGAGGGCCAGTGCGCTTCAGTGTCTCTCCTTCGTCGCTCTCGTAGCCATCCCGCTTCTCTCTGAAGCTTCGGTGGGCTTGGGTGTTCTTGCGTTCCAGATCGTGTCTGCTGGCCATGTCTCGATCTATTCTGCTAGCCTCAGAGCCTATCGGCGGGCGTCGGATAGGTATGTATCCGCCGTTCTCGTCGTCAGAGGAGCGCAGGCGGACCTGAGAGTCACGACGGTCTGCTCGTGGGCGCTGAGCGCGTTCGCTCGGGTCTACGAGTATGGACTTCCGGCGCGGGCGATCGCCTCGTTGAGGTGGCGCTGTATAATAGTCGTCAGAGCGGTCCCGAGGATCAACAGCGCGAGGGCGCTCACGGAATTCCCGAGAGGACACGTCGTCGTAAAGCCTAGGATCGTTTTCGTGGTCGCTGGAGTAGTCCATTGTCAGTAGGCTGAAGTGAAGGTTTGTCGGGGCACATGCGACGTTGACGTGGTGTGGGGGCAAGCGGCATGCGGGTGGTGTGACAGAAGTGTGGGGGGACGAACCGACGCCATTGATCGATGCTTCCACGGTCAGACATGACTCGGAGGGATAGAAGTAGGAGGTAATAGTAAGAGAAGCGCAAGGAGAGAGGGCAGTAGAGGGATATAAGAGGAGAGGAGTGGGCGCCCTCCCCGAGCTGAGCGGCCGCCGGTGAGCAGGCCTTGCCGTGGCTGATGTGCTGTCTCGTTACAGCTCTTTTGACGCCTGCACGAGGACGTCAGGTCACAAGGATCCCGGTGAAAAGTTGTACCACTCCCTGCTCCATACAACAGAGACAGCACCTCCCAGGTCTCCTCAAGGTCCGTTTCATCACCGTGAAATTCCGTCAAGAATATGCTACGTTACACCCCCGTTGTCACCAATTCGATCCAGATTTCAAGAAAGATTCAATGTCACTGCGATTCACATGCTTATTTGATCTTGGACAGGCAAGAAATGAGTCGGACTTGAAAGAGTTGGTTTTTGTAGAGGCCTACGTGGAGGCTAGTCCCACGTTTGATTCCATTTCATTCCGTTTGGACCATCATCCCAGTAGGCTCGCCCAGCCGCCTTGTAGTTCAGTCAAGCAAATTCAGAGAGAAAGCAAACTCCATGACCCGTCATCATCAGTCGTCAATGTCACCTCCCGGCATCCCATCATGAGAGGTGCCATGAGTAGAGCAGCTTTCGTTGCTGTCTAGTTCTTCTTGCACCAAGGCTCGTCGTCGCCAAAGCCGCACTCGATTTGAGGCTTGGGGGCAGGCTCGCGCTTCTCCTTGCACCAGGGCTCGTCATCGCCAAAGCCGCATTCGATCTGAGGCTCGGGAACAGGCGCACGCTTCTCCTTGCACCAGGGCTCGTCATCACCAAAGCCGCACTCAATCTGGGGATTGGGAACAGGCTCGCGCTTCTCCTTGCACCAAGGCTCGTCGTCGCCAAACTGATGATGGAGTCAGCTTTGAAATGTCTTAAACTTGGAGTCACTGGTTTCACTTACGCCGCACTCAATCTGAGGCACGGGCTCGCGCTTTTCCTTGCACCAAGGCTCGTCGTCACCAAAACCACACTCGATCTGAGCCTTAGGGTTCGCAGCTGGGGCAGCGATGGCGATGGCGGCGCCCGCAACCAGCATGATGGCAGTGAACTTCATGTTGAAGAGGTAAAGGGCTTGATGATTGATGTGGTTGATTGCTCTGGTGTGAGAGAGTTGAAGTGAGAGTGAGAGTGGTGAGGTGTTCGAAGTGGAGTATGGGTTGTAAGGAAGAGGAATCACGAGGGAAGTAGAGTACCTTATATATCTTAAGCTCACCACCTGATATGTGCAAGCGAAGGAGAACGGCTAGTCTCGGCTGCTTTCTACATAGCACGCGATAAGCTTTCACACACGTGAGTGACCCGCAAACTGCATGTGCAAGCTGAGGTTGAGCAAGTCTCATCGTTCACACGTGGGCTTGGATTCTTCAGCAAGTGGAGTCAATTTGAGCCGCAATAAGCGTTGTTGTACAGCAATGTGAATTGGGCTACATTTGATTCCAGGCGCTTCTAACACCTGACGCTGAATGGCATGATTCTTTCCCTGGTGAGTGCTCGAAGAGCGCAGCTCCCATACACAAGCGCCGTGGTCGATTCACGCTGAGCTCTGGCAATGTCTTGCAAATGACCTATGCTTTGGAGCACGTGTGAATTCTAAAACACGTCGTAGGCGGCACTACAGTGTCTTAATTACCCCATGGGGTCGGATTGAGATCCGGAACGGCAGTCGTGAGAGCGATGGCCTCACCAAATCGGTTAAAGTTACGTACATGACGTACCGACTACGATTGCTAATGGATCGGGAATGCAATGAGATCGGTATGGAAGAAATGATTCCAGTAATTGCAAAGGCGGAGATTCACATTGTGGTTGTGAAGAAAACGGATATTTTTCGATCAAATAGTTGAGCGTCGAGCCCGATCAGCTGAACGGCTGCAAGCTTTAGTCTTGGTTCAGTTTCAAGAAGACGCCATGCGAGGTTTCGAAGCATATCACACATCATGTGTAGAAGAAACATCGAAGTACTCATTCAAGTATACGCTACCGAAACAAAGAACAGACCATAGTAGTGTCAATAACTCCATGTCCCACTTGACCCCCTTAATTCATAGCTGGATATCCGTAAATAACATCAAGTGACAGAACACTCAGTAACATCAGTCATGATAGTCATACAATAATATCAAGAAACATTCAGAACACCAACACCTGCAGCTTTGTAATAGAAAATAGCTCGGCCGTTGAAATCATTGGAAAGACAAGGCGAAAGAGTGATTCGAGAGCGAGCTAAACAGCTAGGGGAATCGGAGAACATTTTATTCATCAAACCAGCTACCAGAAGGGCCACCGGCCGCATAGAAGTCCGGAAGTTGATCACTGTGATAGTCGTTGGAAGTGTGGAGGAAGGAACTCGGCTGACCTGCTGGGAGATATTCATATCCCTGAGTGGCCAAGGATACATTTGTCGAGGGTGCAGGTTCCATTGAATGTCCTAGCGAAGGTACCGAAGGGATTACGGGCGGATCAGCTGGAGTTGCTAAATTGGTCGTTGACTTCGATCTTCCCCTGAACATGGCTTTCAGTCGATTCGGAGTCTTAGAACGAGACAAGACGCCACCTTCCCCCCCTAAATCGGGCTGAGCCTCGAATGGAGCTGGTATATCCGTAATACCCATCTGGTACTGCTTTGCAAGAGCATTGGAGCCGTATTCATAGCCGACCGCATTGAAGGCCTGGGGGCCCATAGGTTCCTTGGGCTCTCCAGTGAGTTGAGCATTGTATTGAGGAATCTGGATCTCCCTGTATGTAGCGCGAGCAGAAGGTGCGTCGAAAGGAGAATTGCTGAAAGGTAGTTGGCCGTTTTTGGGTGAGCGTCGGAACGAAGGCTGGTCTAGTCTTGAATCTTTTCGAATTGATCTAGGATTACGGCCTGCGGGCTCCATTTGCCAACAGATACGACGAGACCCTTCGTCCGAATCATCATCAGTCGTAGGATGTACAGGGCGATGGGTTTGTGTTGACCTTCCAGGTTTTCCTGTCGCTTCCATGCTTCGAGGGGGAAAAGATGGTACGACATGTTGAAGGTTCGGAACGTAGTGATTCGTCAGGTGACTCGAGTGGTGAACATTAGGTATCGACCCACTTTTCATAGCGGATTGGTAGACCGTCTGGAGGAACTGATCAATGTCGTTGAATGTAGAGAGTTCCAGCTGATACTTGATCAAACCACAACTGTCATTGGCCTGCTGCCATCGAAACATCAGCGACCACGGTATATTGCCATGTAATGAACTGACGAGTTGCTCCCATCGATGAACTATGTTGGGTTGGCGAAGAAGGTTTCGGATGACTCTGTTGTAGCTCCAGTCCGCTGTAGTCTTGCCGTCAACCATGTGGGCGTGGACGTGCTGGCATCTCTTGTACCAAGGAGAGCCTTTGCCCTCCGACAGGCCTCCGATGAATACTTCGCTACAACCTCGGAAGCCGCAAGCGTATGCCTTCTTGTGGAGCTGAGTTGTCGTTGAACAAGTATTCCTGCAACCTCGGTGTTCACTCGCGTGGTGTCTCTCAAAGACAGTCTTGCGAAGAAATGCTGACCCGCAGTCCGTACAGGTCACAAGTTGACCAGTCTCATGCTTGTGCTCTTCGTGTCTTTTCCAATCGCAAGTCCTACCGAAACCTCCTGGATGACATTGAGGGTTGAAGGTACACCAGAGGCGGCTTGGTTCAGGGCTAGGGCCAGTACTGGGTAAAATTTCTTGACACTGAGTGTCCTGAGGTATGATCTGGCGATCGTTGGGTGTCGACCGCGATTGGTTTTCTGCTTGAAGAGGTGCCAGGTTCTCATCTAAGGACATAGTAGACGAAGCTGAGAATCTTTTGAAGTTTGCCGAGTCTATGCCGTAGCTTGAGGCGCTCGTTGACGTGTTCATCGAGAGAGTAGAGCTTCGCGTTGTAGAAATGGTTGATGACGAGCTACGGTTGCCTTTTTGGCCCAATTAGCTATATATTACAAAATTTCAAGGCTAGAAGTGGAGATCAAATGCCATACCATGTCGTCTAGCATCTTGAACTGCGGAAAGCAGTACGTGGTTAGGATACTTCTGTACCAGGTGCATTAAATGGGCCTTGTCGGCTTCGTCGAAGCCTTCATATGCTGGAGAGAAAGTCAATTGATTTTGCAACCGGCCCCCTTGGTTTGGCTGTGCATCCATGATTATGTAAAATGTCTCTCAGCAAAGGATTAAATGGATATGTGATATGGTAGCGACAAAGGTTAACGAATGTAGTAGAAGTTGAAGTTCTGAAAGGAGTGGACAATGCGTCGATCGCAGTGCTAATGCTAAAGGAGTGGAAGTTGCTTTCGAACAATGAGCCACGAGAGCGACAGTCTGGACAATGAAAAGAGTGACTTGACTGCGCTTCGCAAGCTCGAAAGACTGGCCTGCAGCTGAGCAACACGGATTTATTTTTTGATTTATGTTTTGAGGTTGAACAAAAACAGAGGACGGGTTAACCAGATTCTGAAGCGCAAACTATATACCTACCACATCATCGATCGGCATGAGAAGTGGGCAAGCTTTGGTGGCTGCGGGCGCTGCCTGGCGGTCTGGCGGCGCCCCCGCCAAAGGACGAGCGCATATGCAAGCCAAGAGCCTCTGGGGCGCTTCTCCCCATTATTCGCTGATACATGGCAATCGTTTGCCTTGGAATCGCTAAGCCGTCCCTGATGATGCCTTTCGGTGAAGGCTATGCCAACATAAAATAAAGTTCTGAATCTCCAAGAAACGAAACAAGCGCTCATACCCGCGTAAGAGTCCAGCGTCGATGGAAATCGGCTGCCGTATCACTTGGGTGTAGAAGAAATTTCTGTAGCACTCCCAGTGGACGGAACGCCAAATGACATTACCAAGTGCGAGGTCATCATCTCTCAGCTCTAGTTAGCAAGACAAAAGTCTGCCTTGTCTGAATATAGTCGAGGCCTCGTCATTACTGTCCATGAAAAGTTTGAGGGGAATTGCAAAGTATGCAAATGGCCCCCGGTCACCGGTTCTGTGCTGGGAATCGCGGCCAGCGCCCTCAGCAGTTTCGGTAAGAGCGCGCATGCACCCCTACGGTTTCAGGAGGAGAGATGTCGAGGTCCTAGCAATGCCGGTCAGCAACGTTTGAAACGGGCAAATAGAGTCTTCGAAACAAGCGCCGGGGCGCTCTACCAACAGATCAATAGTATCAGATGACAGCCTTGCTCCAGCCCGCTCGAAGTATCCGACAGGAAGCAGCAGCCTTGCCAGTCGGACTTCTCAGCCTACCTTCTTCTCGCTTCTGGAAAACAAAAAGGGCGTGCCCTATAAAGAGCGATCGAACCTCCGTTGCGATGCTGGCTTTCGCCAAATACGCTGCGAAACCTGCGAAGGCGACATGGAGTGGCCATCTGAAGCGTGCGGAGTCATTGCCTGACCAGCGTAGATGATTCTTACAGAAGGGGGTGATTATCTGAGAAAACAACGAATACGAGACATGTATGAATGCGATGCATGCATGCATGGAAATGGAGAGTTGGAGAGCGGGCGCTGCAGTCGGGCGCAGTGAGGGGTTTTCGAGAAGCTGCCACCGCCTTTGGACGAGCCCCTGAGCACAAATGCAATCCGGTTCGGGGGCTCCCAAAAGGGCCATGCCCCAAATACGTCTTTTGCACTGCAGACCGGTAGAACTCCATGAGAAATTTATCGATATATGCCGACGGCGGTTTCCCGCTGGTCCTTGATCAAATCGGCATTGGCTGGAACCCACCACCGCCTATCGCCGCGAAAGGACTGACTACCGAGGTCGCTTCGTCCATTGATGCTAGGTATACGCGCGTCTGATGAGAGAGGTTCGGGTTAAAACAACTGAGTGGCATCTGCTTGGAGTATGTAGTCTTCTAATAAATGTGATTGGGGGTCGGCGTTAGGGCAAGCTGAGACCGTTCGGACGACGAATATTCCGTCCGATCTCTCCATACCAACGTCGACAGTTGGCTCTGATCAGCCTTGAATTCAAAGTTGCAGACGGCAGAGACAAACGATCCATTAGACGTGCCATTCATAGCATCTATTTATCTTTTGACGCTAGGACCAACACTAATCGCTATTTAGCCGGTTGCCTTCTCCGTTTACGATATCGAGTGCAATCTCCAGTCAGCCCCATAACCATTCCCAAAAACCAGAACGAGCAATGTAGGCTGTATTTTATCTATCGTGCTCTTGAAATTCACACTTTATTCATCTTTCTTTGACTGCCCGTACTCGTTCATTTCGTGATGGCATGGCCGGAGGACTTCCAGGGAATCGGCTGGGGATATCTCTTTCCTGGTAAGTAGACTCAAGAATCAGAATTGAGCAATCAACTTCCAAAAGATGAGATCTCATTAAGTATGCTTTCTATTATAATATGGAAGAGATATTGCACACCTTACGTGTGCCCTACCTGAGTGTGGATATCAATTTCGTTTTGTGTTTTGAAGAAAGTAAATTGAAAACATTTATTCAGGAAGAGTTCATTCATTCAAGGCTGTCTTGTTTCTATGATCACATTGCTTTCCCGGGGGGGTTTTAACTATATATATCTCGGGGTGTCTAGGTAGAATAATAATTTCAGCGATGGCGCAGTTGGCAGGCACTCTTGAAGTGAGTTTTATAATTGCAATTTCCTAAACAGGCTAACTTCAACATGTGATGGGCCATGGGCCAATAACAATGTAAATTCGCACCTATGCACTTGCATTGTTATTGGTTCATTCAGCTCAGCATTCGAACCATGAAAACTACCTTTTTTTTCTTTCTTCTTTTTTCCTCTCTTCTTTTTTGTCCATTCATTTTTTGCCCATTCATTTTTGTATTTAAGTATTTTGCTCCCTATTTCTATATACTCGGCGCATTGGACTCTTTCCGCATCTCCGATAATCGGCTGGTCGGTCTGAGCACAATCTATATAACACAAGCTTTGACCACGCACGTTTGTTCTGTGAAGCACACTTGCATTGCCACGACGAGGCGTAACACGTGTCATATGATGAACACATGACTCATCAATTGCGCAATTCTCCCACTATTAATACCGCTGCCTTTCGGCTTTCCTTTCTCTTTCTCTAACCAACACTCAACATCCAACATCTCAGCTCTCAACCTCTCAGCTCTCAACCTCTCTCCACTCCACTTTCTTCTCTCAAACTTCTGATACCACCCGGCCACAGCCACTATATCAAAATGGTTCATGGTCTTCCAAGCGTTCGCACGTACAAGGACAAGTCGGGCAGGGAAACCTTCTTCGGCGAAGAGTACTACGCCGAACTGAGCACGAATGATACTCTCGTCAGGCACGAAAAACGTGCACGGGACCCCGACTATGGGTAAGAGATCGCAATTTACATCTTTTGGTTGGTGGATAGGTATCCTAACACTGCAATAGCATGCCAGAAGCCCTCTATCGAGAATATGTCGACAAACACTCCGACATCTTAGAGATCCTGAAGAAAGCTCGCTACCAAGCCGAGAAGAAGGCCAAGCAGCCGCTCGACTATACCAGAATGGTTGTATACATGGACTATGACAGGTTCATGAACTTCAACTCGTGGTACGCAGAAACCCGCATCAAGGAATTCTATATTCGCGGGAAGATGGCGGTCAAAGCCGCAGATCTCAGCGATATGGAGATCCTGTACGTCCAATGCTGCGTCGAAGCACGCGTCACGCCCGCGGAGTACAGCATGCGCGAGAAGTTCATTGGCGAGTGGTGGGCGAGCACCAACGACGCCGTCGACCCCTTCCTCCACGCATACCGCCCCAATTCCGGGCTCCTCAGATACTTCAGGAGGGTGACGACCGCAGCCCGCGCGCTGCAGAAGGAGCTGGATGACTGCGGCGCAATTGATGCCACGCCGACGCCGGATATGCTTGCCAAGTACGAGGAGCTGGATGAGAAGCTGCGCGGGCTTCTCATCACAAAGACACCTGAAGAGGAGGGCAAGGTGGAGGACCACATCAGCGTCTTCAACCTTGTGAAGCAATCTGGCGGGCATGACATGGAGGAGAAGGGAGTGATTGAGGAAGAGGAGGGTGAGGCAGCCGCGTCTGCACCGGAGACAGCACCAGCACCAGCATCAAGCTCCTGGTCGACGGCCGGCACAATGACGCTGACGATCAACACTCGGCCGTTCCCTGACAAGGGACCCGAGTACGACATTGTGCCGAGAGAGCCGCGTAAGGCGCATGATGCCGTGCACCAGGCAGGCAAAGAGAGGTTCGGAGAATTGGTGCGGGGGGGAGTACAGGCCGTTGTACTGAGCAAGGAGTTGACGATCAGGGAGAAGGTGAAGACGCTGGCTGGGCAAGACAACAGCACGGTAGAATAGGCAGGCAAATAGAGGTTCTAAATTCAAAGTGTGCGTTCAAGGCGTTTACGAAGATCCCAGCTATAATTGATACAACGCTCAATCAACAGTGAAGGCTTATAGCTTTGAGGTATTAGCTAACTCTAACGATATCTCAGATGATAAGCCGCCACTCTTGGGGCTGCAATTGCAAATAGTAGCGATGCCGATATTGCGGCCGTACTGGTGGTCATAAACGGACGACACTTGGGATCTGACTTGGGACGAACTACTTAGCCGCTAGTAACCAATATAGAGGGATATAGGATAAAGGAAGTCTCTAAGGGGCTGAAAGGGCTACGAATTCACAAGTTTCGCTCTTCAAAGCACGTGAGAACATCAATGAAGGTTCAATATCACATAGCTTAGTCATAGCTTAGTCACTTTGCACAGCTTCGTTCAACTTCGTCCATTTCTTCGCCAGAGGTTGTGTGGGCGCGGCCACACACTATGTACACACCCCTAGCCCCACCGCCAAGGCTGTCCATCCGGCCGCAGCCGGCCACGCTTGGGAGCGTGCTTCCTCAGCACCTCCTGCCCCTCCTCCGTCTCGCTCCCAAGACGTCCCACCCCCAGTCTCCCCTCCCCGCGCCTCTTCTCCAATTTCTCCTCATCCGGCCAGATGAACCGGTGGATCTCCCGATGATCGAGCACCCTCTCCTCCGTATCGTGCTTGGATACCTTGGCCGTCTTCGGCCAAGCGTATCCGTACAGCTTACTGTGACGCTCGCACCTCGGACAGTTGGCACGTGTGAGGTACGCTTCGTGCTGCACGAAGTTCGCGCAGCACGCCTCGTTCCTACACACGACCCACCGCGAGTACGGCGTCGACAGCAGGGCAGGCGTGAGGGTGTAGTCGTTTGGCTGACGAGAGTATGCGGTACTCCCGTCACCGGGCTCGATCGTCGGGATTGGCGAGGGTGAGGAACCTAGCTTGGATTGAGAGCGGGTTCGGGGAACACGCCGACGCTCAATGACAGAGCTAGTCGTGTCATCGAGGTCGAAGCGTGAGTCCAGGTCCGACAGGTCCGAGTCGGTCTCCCGCAGACGCTCCTCCTTGAGATCCGCCAAGGACTTCCAAGGACGTAGGCCACGCTTGGGAGCGCTTCCAACACCCTTGGAGTCCATCTCAATGGAGGTGGCTGCGGTTGACCTCCTCGACCGTAAGACGCTGGCTGAGAGTGGGCCGCCTGGCGTGCTCGAACTCCCTGTGTCCGACACGCTTGTCTTGCTGCTGAGCAGGCCTCTACGCAAGCTCTTGCGACGCCCCACGCGGGAGGCAACGAAATTGAATGGTATTGCTGGATCAGCCTCGGCGTCGGTGCTCTCGGCATACATGACAGTGCTCAGGTTTGAGGCACTTCGCTCCGTTTTGATCTTAGGGATGCTCGGAGTGCTGGCCGGATCGGGCGTTGTAGACGAGCTGATGCTGTCAAGCTTGGGGCGCTTGCTGTCAGATACTTCAATGGTATCAGACGCTGGAGTGGTGGGCTCGTCTTCGGCCGGTGCGGAGTTACGCTTTCGCTTCAGATCGGGAGTGGCAGACGTGCTCGGAGGTGCAGGAGGATCCATGGCGCCAAGCTTGGGAAGCTTGCTATCAGTGAGTTCAATGGACTCCAAGACCGAAGTGCTGCTGGGTGAGTCGGCCGACTCCGTGTCGTGCTTTTGCTTGCGATTGAGAGTAGGGTCAGGGGTTGCCGACAAGCTCGGAGCTGGAGGAGGGCCCATGCTGCCAAGCCTCGGGCGCTTGCTGTCAGATTGTTCGATGGACTCTACTACTGAAGCATCCGGGCGTTCAGCCGAGTCGGAGTCGTACTTTTGCTTCAGGAAGAGCAGGTTGACAGCAGGATCGGTAGTCGCAGACGAGGTCGAAGTGGCAGAAGAACTCGGAGTCTCAGAGGAACTCGTGCTGCCTGTTCTGGGACGCTTGCTGCCACGTCGTTTGCCGGATGATGACACTGGAGTGTCGAGTAGGTCAGATGACTCTGATGTGTACTTTCGCTTCTTTCGAAAGCCATATGGCGAGTCTGTTTCGCCCTCAACTGAAGCCGGAGTTGCCTCTCTCGCTGCTACGTTGCTCTTGCCCTTCGATCTCGTCTTGCCCTTAGTCTCTTCATCCTTGTCGCCTTCCTCTTCGTCTTTCTCCTCATCCTTGACCACAGGACCCCAGCCATTCCTTCGGTACTTCTCACATGTGCGACACAGACACTCGCAGTTGTCGTCGCCAAAGTAGTCCTCGCCATAAGTGACAGTGATCTCTTCACCAACAGCAATGTCTCTAACGGCAATGACCTTCATGCCGTTTGCACCAGTCGTGGTAAGTTTCGCATTTGCGTTGCAGTCGTGGTTAGCGAAGCGCGCCGGCCCAAGAAAGAGGCTAGGAGTCTTCTTGCGACTGCTCATGACGATGGAGAAGTCCGTGCGGTTGAGATCTAAGGTGTCTTCTTCCTCCTTGGTCATGGCAACTTGTATTCCCGTCAGATATTTGATTTCGTGGTTCTTCTTGATCGCTTTCGTTGTTGTCACGCTGGCCTCTTGCATGCTAATGTCGTAGCGGTTCGTCGTGTTGACTTCGAATGGGCAGTCAGGCATGTAGATGCTGACATACTTGCGCAAGTGTCGCTGAAAGTGCTCCCTGTCCGCGGGTGTTGCTAATCGGTTGTAGTACTTCTTGATGCCGGGCACTTCCAGAAGGTCCGCAGTAGCGGTGGGAATGTCTTCTGCGAGAACGACTTTGTCCTGCAGAACCTTTGCGATCGTGTCTTCGTTAAGGCCGCGCGACGATGAGTAACGCGCTCGGTTCTTGCGGATGCGTGCCCAGAAGTAGACCTTCATAACACCCAAATGTCAGTGTTTGGAACACGAAGGATAGGCGGTGCTGTCTGCTTGATTTTCCGGTACATACCTGATCGACCAGCGCATCCGTGATCAGGTCATCATGGCTAGCGAGTTGCGCCAGCGTCAGACCGCCCTTGCTCTTCGCGATCGCATCGCGCTCAGCCGCGATTCTGCCCGCCATTCTCCTTCGCTGCGTGTGCAGGATGAAGTTTGGAAAGGACAGTCGCGCGGGAGAAAGTTAGGAGGAAGATCGGAGTGGTTGTTTTGGTTTTCGGTGTTCGACACGCGTGGAGAAGGAAGATGGAGGAAAGGGAGGTAAGAAACGTGACGTATGAGTGCACACGACCGAGGCGCTAGAGCTTATTGAAACTAAGCACTGCAGTGATCTCGCTTCAATAGACAAGGCTAAACTGAAGGCGGACAATCAGCGCAGGAAGGGCGAGAAGGCTTAGCGGTCAAAGCTGGGGCTGTTGTTGTCGCGCGTGCAATGCAGAATTGGAGGAAAGTGCGCGTCCAATAGCGGTGTTGAAGCTGACAGGGTCAATTGTGTATTTTGGAAATGCGGAAAGGGAACAACAGCTGCAAACCGTTTTTTGACAGCGGGTGGCTGGGGGCCCCTGCCCGAGCGCCCGGGACAGCCAGGCACAACAGCCGATCGCTGAGCCCGGAGCTTGCCGCGCGCGCTAGCACCGATGGGGGCGCGACGTGAAGTTTGATCTCTACCTCGCCGCATCTAGGCGTGCGAGACTGCGCAGAGTACACGGCGAACGAGCGGACTGGCCCTCGCACGAGGGAAATCCTCGCAATCATGATTCAGCTAAAGGTGCGTACAGCCGAGGGGCTATCACACTGCGCGGCATGTGCATCCTGACGGCGCGTTCTAGACTATGGTCAACTGCATCGACAACTCCGGCGCTGCAATCGTGGAGTGCATCCAAGTCCTTCGCGCGAAGCGACCGGCAAAAATTGGTACGGTCTATTCTTTCTTTTAGCCGGAGTGTGACAGCTCACATTATCCCATTGCTGTGATGGTAGCTGTCACTCCGCCATCCCCCTCAAGGCAAATCGTTTATCGAAGCCCCCAGCTAATCCTCGTCACAGGCGACCGCATCGTCGTAGTCGTCCAAAAACAGCGCAACTTCGGCGCTGAAGCCTCTAAGCATGCCGGATCATCAGTCAGCGCCGGTAACAAAGTTCGTCGCGGTGACATTCGGCACGCAGTAGTCGTCCGGACGGCCAAGGAATACCAGAGACCCGATGGAAGCGTGGTCAAGTTCGATGACAATGCGTGCGTGCTGGTCAACAAGGCAGGCGAACCGATTGGGACAAGAGTCAGTGGGATAGTGGGAGCAGAACTGCGCAAAAGAGGCATTTGGGGGAAGATTCTGAGTTTAGCCCCGATGCATATATAATAGGGCCGTCCTTCACGCAGCGAGTGATATAGGCGCGGAAGGCATTGCATTCTGAGCAGGCATTTCAAGGCGTTTAAAAGATGGCACTTGGAATCGGATCGCAGTGGTTCGCATTTGACGGTGTTGTTATTGTACAATAAAGAAAAGACATGTGCATTTGCCCGTCCTCCACCTCCATTTTTGTAAAAGGAAAATCGCACCTTGAAAGCCGTCGACACATAAAGTCATCAAAAGCCAAAGTTCCGCACAGAAAGGAAAGAAAAGAATCTCAGCGCCATTCGCTATGCAATCGTGTGATCGAGTCGCCGTCGCGTCGAAATCGTAGCTTCGAAGTGGCAGGTGAAACCTATTGCCACACATGTCCACAAGAAGTGCAGACAAAATAGAGTTTCTGACGCAGTGTTACTGTCGCAGATCCCAAAAGTCGTAAAAGTAAGGAAACAAACCATTCCTGTCTCTGCTGTTCGCTGCTGAGACTGGAAAAAGACGGCATCGTGCTCCTGGCAGGAAGGACATCGAATGTTTTGTCGGGGAAGCTGTGCAAACACGATTAGTCAGCTCTGAGCTTCACAATGAAGGGAAACTCA
This sequence comes from Rhizodiscina lignyota, assembly GCA_010015805.1. Lineage (NCBI taxonomy): Eukaryota > Fungi > Ascomycota > Dothideomycetes > Aulographales > Rhizodiscinaceae > Rhizodiscina > Rhizodiscina lignyota. Next base: position 745,204 of record ML978124.1, read on the forward strand.
GCGCTGAAAGCGTGGAATTTGAAAGAGCCAAAGCAAGTGTTGTGTTGTCCGTGACTCAAGCCGTAGGCTTGTCGTTGGGCTGATCGGTAGATTCGGCTTCGACCATCTCCTCTTCCTCGTCACAGTCGTCATAGTTGTCATCTTCACCGTAGTCCAAGTGGGCATCTTCACCGTAGTCCAAGTGGGCATATCCAAGGGTGCTGGCAACGTAGTCATCCGTCGTCTGCGCCTCGCCCATCTCAATGTCCTCGTCCTCGACTTCCAAGAAGCAGCCATAGTCGGTAGGCGCCTCTCCACACTTCTCGCAGAAGATCAATTCGCCGCACATTGTGCAGACGTCCGGAACACGCGACGGGGGAGAAGGAGAGCGGGCGAGCTCGGAGGAGGTGGCGGCAGATTCGGCCATGGGCGACGCGGCAGGGTCCAGAAGCTCAAGCTGGGAAAGATGCGAAGAGGTTTCATGAACGGGTATACCAACCGTTGGGTCTTGTCCAATGTCCTGAGTGATGCCGGCAGTCGCTCCAACAGCGTTGGACATTTGGTTGCGGTAAACACAAGAGCTAGGAGCCACTTCGTCCCAGCGACAGGTGCGGCATTCGAATCGAAGCTCGTTGGTGTCACGGTTCTCCTTTGGATAGAGCAAGTTGGAACTGCGAGAGAAGTAACTATCTTTGACACGCGACTGTTTAGTTAGTTAAGAGTCAAGTGCAACCTACCATTCGCGACAGAAGCGGAACGTGATCTTCTTTGGCTGTTCCACAGCAGCGTCGGAGGGCGCTGGCGACGCAGACATGGTTGCGGTTGCAGATGCGAACGTCGTGAGCGAGAGATGTGTGTAGGAAGAGGGGAAGTGCTGTGGATGAGTTGTGTTGACAGCGAGATCGATCGTGAGGTGGATTAAAGAAAGTTGGAGAAGGAAGCAGGGTCCAGCCCTCTTTAGAAGTTTAGGCGCGCAGGCGGCAGCCGCGCCCCACCAGCTTCGCGCGAAGCGGCGCTAGTGGTGTTGTTTGTTGATTGGCTCGCTTCACCCGGTGAAAGAGGTTGGAGCTCACCTCCAACCGTCATAAGGCCCCATCACGCGTGCGCTCGCTCGTTCACCAAGCAACCGTCACTGTAATTCACTTGGCCACTGCCGCGTCGTCACCACTCTTCCTCGCTGGCAGACAGTATCTCTGCCAGCAACACCCTCTCTTCGCTCAAAGTCAAGTTCTCCGGAGAGTTGCACGAGCGCCATGGTTCGTATTCAGCTTCACCGTGCAACCGCTGTGTTTTGCTAATAATCTATTTCTATTGGGAACAGTCTGTTGCAGAGTCTGGCCTCCCTCCAGGCTGGGAAGTGCGCCACTCGAACTCGAAGAACCTTCCTTATTACTTCCACCCCGACAGCAAAGAATCGCGTTGGGAGCCTCCAGATGGCTCTGATCCGGACAAGCTCAAGATCTACATGGCCAACTACCACAGCTCATCGGGTATCAACCGTGCTCCTGTAGATGGTCGCGAGGGCAAGATCCGTTGCGCGCATCTTCTCGTCAAGCACCGCGAGAGCCGCCGACCAGCAAGCTGGAGAGAGGCGAAAATCACACGCCAGAAGCAGGAGGCTATGAGCATCATTCTTGGTCATGAACAACGTATTAGGAGTGGAGAGACGAGCCTTGGTGATCTTGCTGTGTCAGAAAGCGACTGCAGCAGTGCGAGGAAACGTGGAGATCTGTACGTGCAGCGAGCGACTACCGTCTGAGAGAATATGTCGAGACCAATGGACAGAAGTAGCTGACGAGCAATGTTTCTACAGGGGCTTCTTCGGCAAAGGCGACATGCAGAAGGAATTCGAGGATGCAGCATTCGCGTTGCAGCCTGGAGAAGTGAGCCATGTCGTCGAGACAGCTTCTGGCCTGCATTTGATTGAGAGGTATGTGCAGTTGCACAAGTCCGTTCGCCCTGCACGACGCAGCTCAGCAACGCCTCCAGCTTCTACGCAGTCTGAGCAGACACCAACTAACTATGCGTATATAGGCTCGAGTGAGGCCACAAAGCATCTTCCTTCAATACCGAAAACGAATGAAGCTTCACTTTAGCCCACGCTTGTTGCAGAAGGATCCTGAGCATATGAAAGGACATCGACTAAAAAACCGGTGGCAGTGACGTTGTAGATGATGAGAAAATGAAGGTTCATACGAATGCAATTCGTTCCGGTATTTAGCTCCGTATTGGCATCTCATACGATTGCATACTGCAGCAGATACAAGCTTTCTCAATCTCTAGCTGAACTAATGGCAGACGAGGTGGAGCGAGCGCGACATGGCTAACTCGTGTGTTCATTGCACCAAAATTGGATCTTCAAGTAGCCGTGGATATTGTAAATTTTGACCACCGCGGCAACAACTGTGTGTCATCACATCAGAGCAACATCTCCCAGGCAAGTCGCTCAAGATCAAATTTCCAGTTTATAAACTTGGCTGTGGCGAGCTCGACCGGACTTGAATCTCTTCGTCATTGATGGACTTTTGTTGAGGTGCTCATCGTGTTTGCTTTTTTCCGCCTGGGTTCGTCCCCGAACCCAGCCCCCTTTTAGAAGTGCAAGCCCGACTTACTCGATTTGCTTTACCAAATTCCGCGCTTAGGTGATTGCGTAATGCTCTTTCGCGTGTTGTTTTGCGGCAGGAGCGTATCTCAATCGTTGTCTACCTCCGGAATGCACTCTCTGACGATCAGGGTCACGAGGCTCTTGTTTCCAAGCTCTACAGGACTTCCAGCCACCAAAAAGTCTTGCTTCAACTGATACCTTGAGCTTCTCCTCGTCTCCGATTTCACCTTCTCAGCCAAGTAACTCCCTCTGTTTGTCGGCTCCCGCATTTATTTACAGCCGGCATATTCCGTTCCAATCGAGCAGTTCACTTCTCAAATGCATCCATTCTAGAATCCCATAAACTACTGGAATTCTGTCTCCTTCGTGTCTGAATTGGCTTTTTCTTTCTCCTGCTACCCCTGCGGCTTGTTCTGCTTTGGTATCGTCTCCACTTCCTCTCTGTATTCAGAGAATATGCACCAGGATTCTTTTGCTCTCTAATTAGATCCGAAGAGTCCTCGCTCCTGATAGCTGATGCTGGACTTTTACGGACTTTTGCTGAGCAGGCCACTCTAAGACGGGCTCATCGCTATTCGTTCTCTCTTTGCATCTCTGCGAAATGCCATCTCCACAACCTCGGTTTTCTGGCGTTGCAACGCGTAGACATCGTCGTGGGCGGTACTCACCCCACCATCCCTCGTCCCCACCAACAGCAGGCCTCGCCACTTACGGTGGATATCGCACTCCATGTCCTTCGGATGTCGACGCTTTCAGCTACCGTCCAACATGCCTGAAAGACTGGTCCATGCCAGAGACCCAATGGGATGTTCTCCCCCTTGTTCTTCAAGGCGAAATTGCTAAACTGCAGCATGCGGGAGCAGCGGTGTTGACTGGCTTCTCGAGACTCGAAGAGATGGACTGGCCATTCGGCTCGCAAGCTGATATCTCCGGCGAAGTTGAAAAATCCACTAGCCAAGAGCACCAGGTTTCCATTCAGGGAGATCTCGACTTGTATTCTGACAGAGTCGCCTCGCTTCCACTGGATGACATCTCAGTCGCTCGTTTACAAGCTCCACCGCCAAGGTTGACCCGGAAGGATGAAGGGACGAGTTCCTTAGGGAAAGGGATCAGATCGTCACTCTCTTCGCTGCAGGACAGACTTGGAGAGGATTCACCACCGGCGTCGCTTAGAACACGAGAGACGTCGTTGAGCCGCCGGCCCTCTAATAATCCACCCATGACGGCGCCAGTCTCCCCGAGCTCTCCAATTGATCTATGGTCCCTCAAGCCCGTAAACCGCAACGGTTTCCAAACACATCCTAGTTCACGAGTTCAATCTCCCTATCTTTCGCCATCGCCTTCGTTCCTCCTTCCGTTGGGATTCCATGTAACGTCCATCCCCCCTCTGACGCCCGGGAGCTCTCGCGCCGCCTCGCCTACGAAAGACTCCCGACCTGTGCTCGAGCCGCAAACTCCAACATACTACCTTGCAGAGCTCTCCCATCTCCGTTCCGATGCGCTTGTCCGCCTCCGTCACGCCGTGCGCCGCGTTGACATTGAGTGGGCGGAGATGCAGCGCATCCAGCTCCGCGACTGTGATGTTGGAAGTAAGAGCACCAGCAGCAGCGGCGGAATGGATCGAGAGGAGTGCCTGGCGTTTGAGCAGTGGTGGGAAGGGAAGAGAGCTCTGGCTGGAGCACTGGAAGAGAAGTGCATCCGGCTTGTGAGTGAGGTCAGGGAGATTCTGGAGTAGGGAGATGTGGATCAAAGCGAAGAGGGTTGACTCCTGGATCGGAGTGTCTTCGCTGGCCGAAGGAATGCCAGCATGTCTAGTAGAATCACTTCAGAGCAACCTGAATCATAGCGAATTGAGAATGCTAGCTCTTTAATCCTCGAAGTCAACGAGTACACTACAGACATCTCGCATGTCAGGTTCCTTAGAAGTGCGCGCAGCCATCAATGAACGAATTTGGCGAGGGCGAAGAGATTCCAACCACATTCTCTTTGTTGTTCGAGGTTCGGCTACCACTTTGCGCTAAACAAACAGGGGTTCAGAATTGCCCAAAGCAGTGTATTTTACAGCCCGATCGGGCCTCCTCGAGATTGCATCACAGGACTGTTTAAGAGGCCTTCCTCATCTTGAATTATAATGATAGTCAACTGAGTTGGGTGATAGCTTAGTTTTCATCCATGGCAGCCAGTAATTTCTTTAAAACTTGCAGCTGCAAGTCGAAAAGGAAGCTCATGCGACCCTTTCATAGCTTTTCATGATTAAACTCCCCTAAACCCTCGCAACATTTGGAGTTTGGAGCAAATCTAGACGATTTGGTTGGCGAACCTGTACAGGTTAGGGGTGTGCTTTTTCCTTACACTGGCGAGAAGGCGAAGACAGGCCGAGGAGACGCCACGCGGCTCAGACAAGAACCAGCCCCTAACAAATGGCAAATACACGCCTCCTCCGTATCTTGCAAGTTCTTTGCAAGGTCCTCCTTGCATACTGCTCGCGATACGCCTATGCAGCAATTTGGCGCCTCTCCGGCGGCTGCCTGCAGCTGGGAGCCCCTCCTCAGAACCGTCGGTGCACCGCCCTCCGTCAAAAGGGAACGTTATAAGCAAATCACAATTTTTTGAATTAAGTTCGTTGAAGCGGTGCAAACTCAATAAACATATGCTAAACTCCATTGGAACCACCTTTCAGTGATGCCCCTCGCCTTTGTTGAAGAGAAAAACTCGCGATCCTGCATCCCGTTCAGTTTCATGCAGCTCACCGGTGAACCTCCTCACCCTCGGTGGGTTTTACTGGGCCAGCTGCTAGCCGGCTACCTTAATCAGGGGGCGCAATGGCTGCATGGCATATGCAGTCGATCTTCACTCAGCCTGCCAGTTTGCCTTCTCATTTGTTGCCTTCCACTCTTCCTAGACGATTGTGCTGTTGTTCGCCTTTGGTCGCCCATCCTTTGACAGTTCGCATATGTGATCGCTCACATTTGCGCCGCCAACTGGCATTCGGGGTGTGAGAGCGCCATCTGCACTTTATGCAGCTCCCCACGGGATACAAGCATGACGGTACTCCGTAGATCCAGCATCTCCAGTAATCACAAGTCTCACAAGTGTCTGTCTCGGGAAAACCGTCGACCCTCATCTACCAAGTTCTTCGTCTCACAGGTGTCTGTCTCGGGAAAACCCTCATTCCTCATCTTGGTACCAGTTCTTCGCCTACAAAAGAGCCTTCGTTGCTTTACCAAGGCAGCGATTGCGTTGCGTAACAGATCAACCGAACGACACGCACCATGCATCACTCGGACGGCTTCGGCGTGGAAGCTGGCGAGCTTCAGTTATTCAGTGACAGAGACGCGAGGCAGCAAAAGCTGATCGAACGCAAGGTTTCGACCCGAGATTCGCAGGGCAAGAGTACGATGAGATGTGAGGTGACCGGAGTGGCAGAGCGATATATGACGATCAACGTTTATCGCAGACTGCAGCCCAATGAGAGCACGGTGTTGAAGGCAACACTCTCCGCCCGTAATGCCGAAACGACTTTCAATCGATCTTTTATTCTATTCTGTGAATGGCCACAACAATTTGATGAAGGAAGACCAAGGCTCGCTGATGGGTCTTTCCTACCCGATGGCCCCATTGAGTACTGCTTCCGCCTTATGCTGGGGCAGCCAGACGACAATTTTCGAAGGGAAGTCAAGCTGAACAAGCATTCTTGTGGCATGTATATAACGCCCCCTTTTAAGTCGATGTGAGTGCTAATTGTTGCCCAGTTATCTTTTGGGATAACAATGCCAGACAAACACCCTTTGCAAACGAAGGGGACATAATCGAATTCGACGAATTTAGACTAACACTACAACCTGTCGCAATTGATGGCATTACTACCCGGGAACTGACGAGTACAAATGAGGTTAACGATATTTTGAGGTGCTCAAAAGAAATACAGGAGAGAACACAATTGGTCGCTGCAGTGTCAGTCCGCATCTCTATCGTAGTCTGATCCTGTCTGATTTGCTACAGCCATATAAGCGCCTTCCCCCCGAAAAAGGAGGAAATTGAGCGGAAGGCAAAGAAGCTGTCCGGTGCAGAGGGTAAAGCCTATCATTTTATTTTCCGTATTTGTGATAACAGTACGTACCATCCAAAGTCGTGGGGCATACTGCTTTCTAATAAAGGAGTAATTATTATAGCAGGTGCGGGCTCATCGAAGCCACGGGCGAAAGGATCTCAGAGCCGGAGTAGACCGGACAGAGTATCAAAGGTTAGCTCTCGCATTCATCGAGAAGCTAGCCATCCATATGCGGCGAGCAGCCCGTCGTCTGTGTCGCACGGCGGCCGAGATCTGTCCGAAGCCTATCCGCGAACGCCCTCGTCCCAGAGGACTACAATGCGTACACCGACAAGACGTTCTAAGGGTGCGGCGGGAACCAGAGTGCAGCGTTTGCCTCAGACACTATCGGAAGACAATAACGACGATGCAAGCTTATACGCTTCCCCTCCTCCTCGAAATCGAGCCGTTCAGGGGCCTCCAGCCACCGCCTCTCCAGAGGTGGTAGACTTGGCCGACGAAGAGTTTGCTGCCAATGGAGAACAGGAAGCGCAGGCCAAGACAGAGGAAACAACTAATGGCGAAGCTGACGACATTGAAATCGAACTGCGGAGCATTAGACGCCGAGAAGAGGCGTTACTGAGAAAACGGCAGATTGAGAAGAGGAAGAGAGATGAAGCGGATGAGCAGTGCAAAGTAATGCAGGCAGAGCTGCTTGAGCTCAACCGAAGGAGGGAGGTGCTATACATGAAGTAGCTCACCCTTCAGCATTCTTGGAGTTATTCGCTCTTTCAGCACTCTTTGAGTTACTCATTCCTCAGGCGAAGCTCGGCAAAGAGCTCAGTCAGGGACACATGTCTGTACAAGCCTTGCTTCCATTCTTCAGCGTTATCAGCTCGATCTGGTTTCAGGTTAGAAGGTCAAAGTAGTTCTGTGAGCTTCAAAGAAAGCCCCAGATGCTCAAACAGCTGGAGGCGCTCGTGCCAATCTAATCAAACAATATCCAAATATTCTTGTAAATTTTCGTCATATATATACAAACTTTCATTAAAAATTAAATAAATAAGTACGTCCCCAGAATAAGGCCCAAAGCCAATCGCAATGCAGCCGTGGGGGCTCTCAGCCCTTTAGCATTGTTGCTTGATGATGTTGCAGCAGGAGAGCCTTGAGTCGGCGTCGCACTTGCACTTGGCCGCTGTGTTGAAGAGGATGGCAGATCTCCGTGTGCTATGCCGCTCATGATGAGGGACGCAATGGCGTCCCCATTCGCCGTACTACTCGGAGGTAGCGAGAATGTAGAGCCGTCAATGACTACCGTTCGGCTCGAGCCGACTGACAACGTGTGGCCATCAAGAGTCGTCTCCGATCCAGGTTTAATGGTAACTGTTCCAATTATCAAATCGCCGAATCCGTCAGTCGTGATCTTGTCAGAACCGATCTGAAGGGCTGTTCCGGTCGCCTCAACAACTTGTCCAGACGAAGGGATAGCAAAAGTGTGTCCTTGAATTACCACGCTCCCGTCACTGAGAACAGATATTGAGGTCCCATCGATCTGTGTGCCTTCTCCGGGTTTAAGCGTCTTTGAATTGGCAACCACATCGCCATTTGAACCTGCTGTGATTGGCGTACCGCCAGCCAGTATTGCTCCCGCAGTTACGGCCGCCGGCGTCAGAAAGACTCCATTTGAGATAGGAATAGTCTCGTGGCCGACGACGAGTTCACTACTCCCTAGAGAGATTTTAGTTCCGTCTACTGTGAGAGCTGACTCTTGAGATAACGTCAACGATCCGCCGACCAAGACTTCACCTGAGTGAGGACCATTGGTGATCGGAACCACATCCTGCGCCCCGAGCGTGATTTTGGACAGTGTACTTTGCGTTTCCAAGTCGCTGAACGCCACAGTGCTTGTTCCATCGCTTCCAGCTATGATGATGTTGTTGGAAGTCCCGATTGAGATTGTAGTACTCGAACCCAAAGTGAGTCCTGGCCCGCCAGATGAAATTGTGCTGTGATCGACGACCAAGGTATTCGAACCAACCGGCGTAAGCAATTGTCCTCCGATATTCACTGGACTACGAATGGCTTCAGCAGGGATTGTGCTACTGACTCCCCCACTCTCCACGACCACGCTTCCGGAGGGATTTACAGAGATTGTAGTTTTTCCAGAGATGACCGCAGGCGCCTGGCCAGGCGCCGCAGTCAAGCCCGATCCTGCTATCGAGATTCCACCCGATGCGCTGCCAGTGCTGATTGGTATTAAACTCTGGCCACCAACCGAGACTCCGGTGTTTGTCGCTTGAGGGAGACCAAGCGTGCTAGAACCGACAACCAAGTTCGAAGATCCCACAGAAACTACGACACTGCTGCCACCTTGATTTCCTGCATTTGTTCCACCCCCACCTGCCCCAGTTTGTCCAATTGAGATCGTGGCTGGCGGGCCCCCGGGGCTTAAGGTTTGTGAACCGATAACTACACTGTTTCCAGAAATTGGAGTCGCAGTGACTCCTCCTATTGACGTTATGGCCGCAGGGGTTCCTGAATTGCCTGAGCTAGAACCCCCAGCGTTTTCTGAATCGCCGGGTGAGCCTGAACTCTCCGAGCCTGGGCTGTTTGACCCCGGAATGTCCGAGCCAGAAGATCCAGAACTGGGTGGCGTTGGGTTTGAGCTGCTCGATGATCCTGGGGTATCCTTTGAGGCAGAATTGGCGTCACCTCCAGAAGGAATTGGGTTTGAGCCGCTCAATGACCCTGGGGCATTATTCGAACCAGGATTGGCATCATTTCCAGAAGGAGTTGGGTTTGAACCGCTCGATGGCCCTGGCGCATTATTCGAACTAGAACTGTCCCCATCATTCCCAGAAGGCGTTGGGTTTGAGCCGCTCGAAGGCCCTGGTGCATTATTGGCAGAGCTCGACCCACCAATGGTTGAAGGAGGCGGAGATGATGAGCCTGGGCCCGAACTTGAGCCTCCACTCCCCCCGCCGTTGCTGTTTCCTCCACTTCCTTCAACGCTACTAGAAGCAGGCGGAGCTGGGCGCGTGGAAGGTGCCTGACTGGGCCGTGTTGTGCTCTCGGGTTCTGCAGTAGGTGAGGATGTTGGTGGTGGTGGTGATGATGAGGAGTCGGTGGGAGCTGCAAGAACGCCGGCGCTTTGGAGGGCCGTGGGCGGGTCTCGGACCCCGTTAAAGAAGGGAATACAAGTAGACCAATCAAAGAGACTCGTCACTTCGGTTGGAAAAGCTAAGAGCGGAACACACGTCGTGTTAAAGATGAACTGTCCACTTGTTGGAGTGGCTGGACAATTGGCAAGCGACGATAGCGCGAAAGGCTTAGTGGCCGACGTCCTGTATTTGTCAGAATCGTAATTCGCTCATCAGACGCGTAGTTCTTTGAAATACCCGTCTTCGGTGGCGTTTGGCGGCCTAAAAAGGATGGAGACTTGTCCGGCAGGAAGGGATAGGATAGCCGTAGTTCCGATGGCGTTTGGGTTTGGATTACAGAGATCGCTTGTATAAATATTGTCAAAAGACCAATACACGCTCGGCGAGAAGAATTCTCTGCCAGAAAGCGAGGTTGACGAGACGGGAGGGTTTGGACCCGGTGTAGGCCAGTAGAACAGTCGTACCTATGTATAGAGTAAGCCTAAATCACGAACTTGACGCGAGGCCTCCCAACATTGTCAGCGTTGATAGTGCACTGCGAGCAACATGGCGGGGAAGCCTAGATATGATAAATTAGCCGTTCGGTCTTACTAATGAGAAAGTATGATTCTTGCCGTAAAAGAGAACCCATCCGTAAAAGAGGTGGTTTCCGCAGTTGTCTGCAAGGAGCCTCCCGTTAAAGTACTCGTAACTGTAAAGACTTGTGTTGTTTCGGTTGGGGTGAATGCCACGATGTCTGAAATATACTGGTTGGTACAGACAGAATATAGTGACGTGCTGCCCTGCGAGAAAAAGCTGGAATATTGGAGGCAAGCAGCTTGAGCCACCGGCGTATCAGTTAACGAAAAGCAATTGACTGTTCCATTGTTTGGTGTCACGCCAGTTGTTGCGAGGCCTGCAGGGGCAGTAATTGTAGCATTAGTTGCGGTGAAGCCCGTGGAGAGCGGCGGGTTGACCTGGTTTACAGCAGTGGTGGAATTTGACGGAGCAGAAGCAGGATTCGATATGTTCGATACGCTATTCGGCTGAATTCCTGACGGGTTTGTCGGGTGTTGGGGTGTATTATCATTCACACTTTGCCGCGTACTAGTCGCCGCCGTTTCTGGCGACAAGCCTGGCATCGAAGCCGAAGAACGCGAACTTGACGACGAAGAGACGATAGTTTTACTTGAATTGGATATTTGCCGTGGAAAGTGCAGCCTTGGAGCGTCTTGAAAGCCAACTATTTGCGGTAAGTAGCATACTCGAATATTTGATTAGACGGGCATCCGCAGCGAGAACACACCTTCATTAGAGCCTTGAACTAGTAGTCCGCCTAGAGACAACAGCAGCAAGGTGGCAAGAGCCCTGCAGAACGAGCGTGATAAACTCATCAGAACCTCCTCAGAGAGGAACTGATCAACGATTGACAAAGATAAAATCGAAAGAGTATAATCTTGGTCGCATCCTCATAAAAGACAAAGTTTAGAAAAGGAGTGCCAGTTGCCAATATCCCAACGGCCCGCGTATGTATCACAAGCCCATGCTGTGGACACGGCTAATCTGTTTCTGGAGAATCGTCGGATCGAAGGTAGAAGAACAGTTTTGCCAAGCCGTGACATGCGCAAGAGTGGTTGCTCTGCAGAATGCTTTGAGATCATGCGAAGTAAGCGGTACGGATAAATAGCATACGGACCCAGATTGTCAAGACTGACGCCATATCAGAGGTCCGGTTTCACTAGGGCTGACATAATGCGAGGCTTGCGGCGGAAGACTTTCCAAACTCGACATTGGCCACAGTGAGCCTCGTGGAAGCCGCACGTTTGAGCGCCACGCTTGAAGCTTGATTTATCCTCGGTGGCTCGTTAAACGGCGTTCCGACTTCCGTCAAGGGAAAGGATTGAGGCTCTCGACTCCTCGAGCGACGGGATGTCACAAATCGACACTCATATCCCTGATCAAGATGGACAAGGGACATTAAAGAACACAAATTCAACCATCTGATGATTCTAGTGGCATTAATAAAGCGGCTCCATACCGTGTCGCGGGCCGCAATTCAAATGACATCCAATTTCAATCTAGGTCAAGACGACAACCGGGTAACTCTAAATGAGGGTCTTCATGGAGATGAATGCGGTCTCAGTATCGATTTGGCTTCTCTTCTGTTGATCTTGGCTGGACTGACATGCAGATAAGGCAAGGCGAAGAGTGGTTGTGGATGAAACCTGCATGGGAGAATTTGCAAAAGCGCTTCGAGGAACCCTTCCAGAGATGTCGCAGCTTGTACCAGTATTGGATCTCTTGGAAGTCATACTTGGCAGCTAGACAGACGCCTGATCGGCTCGCCCCGCCCATGAGTTCTTTTCCGGGAGATGATGAGAAGATGTTGTAGGTGATGCAACGAGTGCGGTGAGAGACGGTAATCCGGAATTAAGTTTAGAGGCGGCCGATGCACGTCCTATTTTGGCTTAGGGTAATACTAGAAAAGTATGTTAGCCCCCGTTCAGAAATCCAACTGCCAGCGTTACGTTAAGCAGCATGCCAGCAACTTCCTAAAAGCATTCTGTACTCGGGCTAGACCTGCGCACGAGCTTTGTGCTGCGTATACGCGTCATGAGCTAGCCGCTTGCCGCTTGCCGCGTGCAATCACAAATGCATATTATTCTAGCTTGTCTGGGTTATTTTCGCACATGATACGTTTCTACGATTCTTATGCATTTACAGAATGACAGATATAGCGAAAAGCCTACGCTTTGAGCGTCCAAGCACCAATCGCATAAATGAAGCGCTTTAGATATTAAAGGGAGTGAGTGGAGTTAATCGAATTCTCTTATGTACGGTACTTGGCAGGCGACGATTCCTTGGCTCTCATATCAAAAGCGGCAAGGATCAACAGGACATGGAATTCAGGGGCAAACGGTCCCACGCGCCGCGGCTTGGATGGGCAAATTTTCCGCGTAAAATCAAATCCACATCCCTGAAATATCTGGAGTTGGCGAGGACTTTTTGCACTTTTCAATCTTCGTCTGAAGGTTCACAACAAAAAGGAGCTGGCTGAATATTTCGAATGACAGAGTAGAGCCAATCGCCAACTCATGTTTAGCGAGAGAAATGCCAGCAACCACACTTTACCGAAAACGTGCAACAATAAAACGATCCCGGAGATACTGACTTCGAAAAGACTGCAAGACGAGAAATCTCGATCCTTGCCTATCCGCACCTACGCACTTTTCCGCCGGAATCGCACGCGGAATGCGCGGAGCTTGATGCTTTGTTCAAGTCAGGAGGATAGAGATACCTTTGGTAATCGAAGAGCTTCCCCCCCGACAAGCGGCAAAGCTAGTTTCCACTATCGATGCTCGTCATCACGGATGGCGCAGAGAAGCACCGCTCCTCTGCGTAACGTGTTCCACCAGGCCTTTACGTCCGCCGGGTCTTTGCAGGCTAACTTAAGGACGCTTCACTTGGCACGTTCTTATTCTAAGGATGCAAAGACCTGGCGGAAGACGCTATTGGAAGGAGAAGATAACCCAAGACAATTTCCATCACTTTCTGGAGATTTGGAATTGCAGTATATCAACTGGATGGTTCAATATTCTCCAGTTGACCAGACGCGATCCTGGCACCGTTGTATTCATTATTCAGTGTCGGATCAGTAGGTAAGTTCGTGTCAAAGGCGCTTGTTGGACAATCTGTCCCTCGCGTATGCCATTCATCATCGATTACATGTCCTCTTCCGATTGCACTCCAAGAGGTTACAGCAGCATAGGAAATCTTTCCAATATGGAACCGGCCTTGGACTCAAAAAGTACCCCAACAAGACCACATTACCAGTCGACAGATGGACTACCCACTTACGAGATTTGTCTACACGATAAGGCCCTAATCCAGCAACTACCTTAATGGAAGAAGAATGGTAATGCCGCTTTACTTGCCATGCAATTGTGAATCCTCTCGGCTTCGAAGTACTCGATCTCGCAGTTGCTATTACGACCTTCGATGGAGAGGCGCTCGACAAAGGCAAGCTCGGGCTACTCTATATCAATATGGGCTCAGTGAGATTAGACAAAAGATTCATTGACACTCTCGAGTATATTGAAGAGCAAGACCTATGTTTCCCCGGCCACCCCAAAAAACTATTTATTAAATACCAGGTAAACCCTCCCTCGGAGACGATGGCGGCGCATCCTCAGCCCTCGCATGCATACCCGTCATGTCACCTGGACCTGACATCCGTACATCTTCCTGTCCTCCACGCGGCGACGGTGGACGAGATCCAACTGGTGGCACAAGGATAGAGATGCCATCGTGTGGTGATGGATAAGCCGACACCCGCTGATCGTGATTGTCTTGATACGGGCCAGGAGGGAAGCTGGCAAAGCCTGGTGGAGGATGAAATACACCGGGCATTAGCCCAACATCTCTCATCGGCTCTGGTCTGAAGCTTTCGCCATCGGGTCTAGGTGCTGGCGGTGAAGTATGTCTACCAGGCTCGGGGATGGGCGGGGAGAGTTGAGGAAATGGTTCCTGCTGAGAAAATGGCTCCTGCTGAGGAGTCGATTCCGGCTGGGTCGGCTGGGGCGGCTGGGGAATCCGTTCCAGTGGAGCAGACGTATTTGGCGGAGGATGGGAGTGTGGGAAGGGCGGCGAAGGCGTGGCTTGCGGCCGGTCTGGAGCTGTTCATATGAGGACACGTTAGCAACGTCTTCTAGATACGAAAGCGTTATGGATAGAAATATTAAATCGCTGTTCGAAGAAGGGAAAGCACAAACTCTAACCAATGGGGTCACTCGCGAAACGAGTCTGCTTACGCCCACCAGGTCTACCGCTCTCTCGAGCATCGTGCCTCCCGGCACCATTCGCACCGTGCATGAATTCATTATCGGGACCGGGATCATCTTCAAAATAATCTCGTCCTGGGTGGCCTGCGCCCCCTTGCCTGCCGAAGAAAGGGCCCCGATGATCTAGTCTTCCAGGTCCTGGGCCGTGTTGTTGAGGGAGGTATCTCATATCTTCTTCTGCGTAGCCAGGCATGCCACCTGGCGGGCGCCCGCCGCTCGCACCTGGTGGTATACCAGTACCAAATCCGCCGCCGAATCCAGGTGGTCCTTGAGGTGGAAAACGAGGACCTGGAGGCATGCCACCAGGAGGACCAGGCGGGCCGAAATCGTCGTCCCAGCCGTTTTCACCCGGCCAGCGGTTCTCGAGGTTTCTGACTCGATTATGGAGACCTCCAATATCTTTTCGTATTCTCCGAATATCTGAATTCCTCTCGTGGCGGGGTGGTCTTCTGGAACTTCGTGGGTGGTGAAAATCGCCTTCGTCATCACCAAAGCCGCCATAGTCGTTCGAATCACTGCCGTAACCTTCTGCGCTTGATGGATAGCGAGGGGGAGGTCTGCCGCCATCATCATAGCGTCTTGAAGATCCATATCCTCCATTTGGTCTTGGTCTCCTCTCAAAGTCTTCATCGTCCTCTTCTATGCGGTGTCTGTGTCTTCGACTTCTCCTTCTCGATGAGCTCTCGTGATCTGGATCATCGCAGTAATAGCCTCCATCGCGCCTCTTCATCCTCACTTCCGGAGTAATCCTAATGTCAATGTCTTCTCCTCCAATCTTTCCTCTCTGCCTGAACTCGAGATCTTCGTACAAACCGGGGTCGTCACGTGGATCGTATGTTCGGGGCGGAGGAGGGTAGTACCGCTCGGGATACTCTCGACGTGGAGTTGGATAGTTTTGGTCAAAGCCCAATGGTACAGGCCGAAATATTACACGATCGGTATAAGGGTTGTAGAGCGGTAGGTTGGAGTTTCGAGCCATACTGCGCTCGTTGTTGGTTGGGACGAGAGCCAGGGCTGTGTTGGACGGCGAATATGGCGGGGGAAGGTCATGCAGAGTCGTCGAAATTGCTGCGCCCATGTTGGAGATTGTTTACTGAAGTAGTTGTAGAGGAAATGGAGCGGGGTAGGCAATAGAAGCAAATGGGATACAAGGAGTCAAAGAAGCCATACATTCGTCAACGGGATGCGCTCAGCTGAGTCCACTTCTTCTCTTCCCACGGTTATTACGCTGAAATCGCGTTCTCGTCGTCAAAGCAAAATCATGTGAAGAGAAGAGGCCAGAAAGAACATATGAAAGCCAAAGTCATTGAGAAATAGCTCCCAGAGAAGCTTTGCTGCGAAAAACTTGATTGATGCCTTACGATAATTGCCCTGCTTGACGCCTCGCTTGAGGAGAAAAGAGCAAACGTTGCTACACCGGTCTTATCACACCTTGTACTATTGCATACAAGTGCTGGATTTGTTGTCCTGAGTTGGACGCTGTGCAACGTTGCTTCAGTATCAGCTGTTTGTTGAGATCTTGTTCTCCGAGGTCAGTACAGCCAAAGCTAAACCTAATTCGGAAGGCCCTGAATATCATCTTGTCACTGGCTGTCTCATCGTCTGTTCTCATTCATTTGTGCTTGGAGTCATCAGTGTATCCAAGTATCATGAAGTGAGGTCTATTGCCCTCTCAATTGGATCAAATATTTCAGATTGATGATACCGGGTAACATTTTTAAGACGTCTAGCGCCTAACATTACTACTTGAAAAGCCACAAAGTCGCAGCGTCGTCGTCATCATCAATTGTCATGAAGTCTTCATCATCGCTCGTGGCATCATTCCCCAGACGTTTGCAGTCATGGAAACAAACCAGGATGACTAGAAAGATCATGCCAATGACACGAAGAACAGCCGCAAGATGAGAGTCGGAGACAAATTGAAGCAAGGATGTACAAATCCAACGCCGCGAAAGCCCCAATCCGAAAATCCAAAGGGACCAAATAAGCACAATTGAAAGAAGAGGTCCACGAGGACATGACCGAACAAGCAATCTGGTCTCAGTAATATGGATCATCGCAAGCAACAAACTCTTCTCTTGTCAAACCACCACAAGCACTCTGCGCACCTGATATCACAGAAACACCTAGAAGATCATCGACCTCGTCTTCTGCCGTCTCTGCGCTTGCCCCATCGCACTCCGCATGTGCGCCGCGTGTCTCGGGCTCTTGTCAATCGGCATGGGCCTGTCACCTTCATCTTCTTCCTCAACATCAAGCAAACCCGTCTTTCGGTGCATGGTGTCCTCCATCTTTGGTGCACTCGACGGCCTCTCCTCCACAGTCTCACCCTTTGCCTTCGGAACCGGCTTCCTGGAGCCCATCATGGTCTTTGCCTCTTTCCTAAGCACCATGTCGGTCCAGCCTTTGCTCGAGCTGGTGTCGGACTTTCCAACAACGTCGGCCAGCGCCTTCATCCAGCCGGCCTTCTGGTCATTGTTGTCGGCGTAGAAATCGATCGTCTCGCCGTTTGCGAAGCGGATGCGGAAGCCTTCTTCGACGAACATGTAGCCCTCTTCTTCTTCCGCGAATGCGGATTTACGGCGTGACTTGCCAGTCTTGGTAGGCGAAGAAGTATCTGGCTGGAGGAGAGAGGAGCGGTCGTCGATGAGCTTGACCGCTTTCGCGAGGTTGATTGTTGCTCGGGGCTGATGGGTAGACTCATGGTATGCAGTGAGCTTTGTGCCTTGGAGGCGGAAGAATCGGCGGCGCCAGTACTATACTTCTCGTTAGCAACAATTCTAGGCAAAAGGCGAACAGTATGAGACTTACTGGGCAGTCACCACCTTGCTGACTCAAACAGCCCTCCCACTTCTTTCCTGCTGCTTCCCTTACACGCTCCATCTCCCTCACGGCGCCATTCAAGCTTCGAGGCATGTCATCGTCGGTAGCACCCTTCGGCTTTGGCACATATAGCAGTTGCAATTGCAGCTTGCCGACCTGATAAGGCGGTCTCCTCACGGCTTCTCCTCCCCTATGACCGCGTTTGCTCCGCATACTCTCAATGACCATGGGGTCGCTCTCTGCCGCCCACTCATTATACGCAGGAACGTCGACTGACAACGGACGACCATAGCATGACTCTTCGAAGGACTTGAGCGAGATATACGAGCGAGCGAACGAACCGTCAGGCGCTACTAGATCATGCAGCATGTCCCAAGCAGTCTGCGCAGTCTTTGGGGCCATCGAAGACGCAGCTGAAGCACGCTTAGCCGCAGCCTCACGCTCCTTCTGCTCTTGTGCAGCGCGCTCACGCTCTTCGGCTTGTCGGCGTGCCTCGGCTTCTTTGCGCTTCTTCGGAGACATGAGGAGTTGCGAGAAGGAGCTCTTCTTCGCTGTATGTGTCTTCTTTGTAGGGGAACTGGCAGATGCCGAGGGGCCAGACTTGGGCTTTGCAGGCTGCGGTGGAGGAGTGAGCTTCGTCTGCAGAGTGAGCTGGAATTCGAGGTCATTCAAAACGACAAGTTCAAACTCTTGGCCAATAGGTGCTGCACGATTCAATTCGAGCCAAGACGTAGTAACGCAGTGCAGGCCATTGTCGAGAGTGAGCTGGAAGTTGGTGCGTTCGGTCTTGGGGAGAGGCAGATCGAGGTCCTTTACACCAATGACTTTCACAAAGAGCCTCCCACGCTCGGCACCCTCATCGTAGTCTGCTTCTTCATAGCTGTCACGTGAAGCTGTCTCCTCCGCAAGGGGACCGCTGACGCTGCTTTCCTGGCCTGGCAGTGGGGGTACAGGGCCAGTTGCTGGAACAGTCTTGCGAGAGCCAGATGCAGTGCGAATGCTCTTGCGTCTGACCTTCCCATTCCATGGTTCAGTTGTCAAGAACTTGTTCCCGGCGCTAGACTTCCGAGGCGAGGGACCGGCACTCCGTGTGCCGCGCACTGGTGCTTCGTGCTTCATCTCCGGCGAGGCAGGCACTTTCTCATCCGAGAAGTCTCTCGCGCGCGCAACAACAACCTTTGTGTTTTGACGCATCAAATATCCCTTCTTCTGCGCCTCAATCACTCGGTCAAATTCCTGGGTCAATTCCAAGCTAAGGCCACCGAGTTCTTCACGGCCAAAGCTAATGCCGTCGATGGTGATCTTCTCGAGAGAGGACTTGCGAAAAGGCTCCTCTTCGTCTTCAGCATCGACTTGAGACTCAGCCTGTGCGATGCCGATGGAAGAGCGTCTGCGTGGGCTCTTGGCTGGGACAGGAGGCACTTGTGGCATGTCCTCGCCGGAAACGCGACGGCGCTGAGCAGCCATTGCGCCGGCATCAGCATGGGTGAGGGATGGACGAGCCTTGAGCTGAGAACCAGGCGCTTTGATGGTTGATGATTGCTCTGGGATAAATGGAGATTCGTGTTCTTCTGGCTCAATTGTAGAAGGATTGTGGATGACCGAGCCTGGACTGCCTGGTGCCGGCTCCTCTGCGATCTCTTCATCAGATGCGCTCGATGTGGAGTTCTTGAGATCGGAAAGAGGAGTTGATGGTCGCTGGAGAAAGTCATGCACAGCCTCAAGCTTTGGCATAGCGTCTATTGGATTCGGAGGAGCTGGGCGCTCTGAAGGGGCCGTATCCTCTTGCGACATGTAGCTCTGGAGTCCCATCTTGAAATCTCCGTCGTCAAGAAGGCTGTCAAACTCAGGCAAACTGCTGCGCCCAGAGTCACCACCGTTCTCTTTAGCGCGCTCAAGGAGTGGAGAACGTGCTTTCGAGATGTTGAATTCATCGGCTTTTGGGGTGGGTGGGCCTTCATCCTCAGTGGTGCTATTAGAGTTAACACCCTTCTTAACGTGGTCTGAGCCATCACTCCCGCGACGAATGACCGAGCCTTCGCGATCGTGGAGGTCCATGCGAGATGGGGAACGTTCCGGGCTGTACAAGTCTGGAATAGAATACACGTCGACTTCACTCTCCTCATCTTCCTGCTTGATGCGCATTTCGGTTTGCGCATTCTCATGCGGATTCTCATCGAAATTGCTGGAAGCTTCGCGGGAGGGGATAGGAACATCAGGATCAAGAGTGGCAAGGTCAAAGTCTCCATAGCCACTGCCATCATAAAGATTGTCCTTCTCGTCATCGTCATCATCATCAGCCCTCATCTTCCGGAGGATCGATTCTCGAGAGATGTGTGGGACCTCGATCTCTCCCTTTTCTGGTTCAGCAGTTTCATCCTCATGGACCTGAATACCCATGCCATGGTCTCTGACGTGTGCCTTTTGCAGCCTTGCAGCACGTGCCGCGCGAACTTCATTCGGTGGAGATTCCGCATTAGAATCTTGCATACCCATAAGGCGAAACCTGTCTTCAAGAGATAAGGAAGAGCGGTCCTTCATGTTGAGAATTTCAGCCTTGGAGACAGTAGCGGGTCCTGGAGGAGAAGGAAGCGACCGCGGATTGCTGCTTGCGCGTTCCGCAGTGGCAGACAGGCGTGGAGCACGCGACTGTTGCATACCAGGTATTGGAGGAAGGGGACGATCTGTGTCTGATGTCGCTGATTCGGATCGGAAAGAGGTTAGGCGGACTACGCTAGCCTTGGCTGATGGCGAAGGGCTACCATTCGGACCATCGAAAGGATCTTCGAAAGTTTGAACCAGGCCATTGTTAGCGTTTTCCGGGCTCATGTAACGCCAGTCCTCAGGCAAGACTACTGGAGTCTTTGCAGTATCCTCCAGGCTCTCATCGAAACTGTCCTCGCGCCCACCGTGATGCTCATTGTACTCCTCTGAATCATAGTCTGAATCTTCGTAACTGCCCTCGCGAGATCCAGATGCAACAGACGATGGGTCTGGTGTCACCATCTCATATTCATTAACTTGTGGCGGACCATTGTCAAATGTGACGCTCTTAGCTTGACGACGGAGAGGACGTGGGGTGGATGTGCGGACCTCGGAGTCGCCCTCTGAGAAGGTAGAGTTGTCAGCGTCGAATTTTGAAGCATTACTCGTGCGACCAGTGCTGGATATGGAGCCTCTTGATGGGCTTGATTGTTCCGATTTTGCTGGAGAAGAGCTGTTGAGAAGAGGAATCTTGCTCTGGCTCTGGCCTCGGCGGTGTCCCCGAAACTCAGGGTTGTTCTTCCGCATACCCTCTAATCCTTCGCCGTTGAAAGCGTTGCCTTGCACCTGGACGGTGAGAGGACGGCCCGTCGCAAGCGGACGCTCAAGTTGAAGCTGTGGCGATGCTGGATCGTACTCGTTCTTCTGTTCGCGAGCAAACATGCTGCTGTTCTTGACACGTGAAGCCTTCTTCAGCTTTTCAATTGAGGAACGGCGCTGCGGCGACGCAGTGATTTCGGGATCATAGGCATTCTCAGAGGATGGGATGAATCGAGATGGCGATGTTGGGTCCCGGCCCTGCCAGAAGGCACGCGGCGACCCTGCAGAATTGGTGCTCGTATTCCAAGGTGACGAATCAAAGGGCGAGGGCTCGCGCTTGAACATCATTTGCTGCGTGCAAAGCTTAGCATTGCTATATTTGATGGTGCGATGGAATGTGGAGTTGGTGCGACGTACCTTGGTCGCTTGATTATAACTTGGGGAATTCCGCCTGCGCTCCATCGGGCTAATTTCGCTCAGTGGACGATGGTTGCTAGAGCTCATTTTGGTAGGTGATGAAGACGGGTTGTTCTTATTAATGCGGAGAGGCTGCACCTTCGCGTCCACGTTAGCCTTGTTGCTCTTGTTTACAATTCATTATCACCTGACGGCGAGATGCGCCAGGCGAACAGTCGGCAACAACTTACAGCTTCAGAAGGCATGGCGCCTCTCTCCAAATTGACAAAGTAAATGGTGTTTATCAATTATACAGTGGAATGTCGCACGTGGAGCGAGGAATGCGCGCTTTCCGCCGACGAGCTGGCCGCAGAATGAGCGACGACTCTTTTGACGGTGGGATAGAGAGAGTGATTCGAAGCGAACGTACAGGCTGCAGTTCAAGCTCCACGAAAGAAATGGAGAGCAGTAAAGCGATGCGTAGTGTACCAGCTCAGCAGCACTGATATCAAAGCTATTGGCGATGAGGCGAAGGGTTGTGCTGGCTTAAGAGCGCGATGTTATTCCCCGCCGCGCTAGCCTGCGTTGCCCAGCAACAGCCGTGCCACCAGAAAACCTGAAACTGGGAAGGAGCACGCGACGCACAAGCCACATGCGCCACACGCACCAGCCACACCGCACTTTTTGCACCTCGACGTAAGGACTTCTGCTCTCGGTGCTGCCATTCCTCTCTCCACGTGTACGATGCTACGCGCCACTCCCAGCCTGTGTCTCTTCTGCGAGGTCCGATCAGTACTCCACCCTAAATCCTCACCGTGGCTGCAGTCTCGACAATATGCTTCCAAACAGCTGCAGCGGCGCAAGCCAGCGCGTCTGGAGCTGTCCAGGAGAGTCGCCGAAGCTCCTCCCAAGCTCTCGTCTAGAGGAAAGCCGATCCAGAAACGAACCGGTAGTCCATTTGCGGCTATGAACCGCACGCGAGTGAACATTCGAGAGTCAAGGCCGTCGCCGCCGCCTGGCTCAGAGAAGAGACGAAAGCCTCCTGGAAGAGGCATTGAGCGAAAGGAGAAGCGGCAAGATGGAGATTTCAGGGCGCTGAAGATGCAACGGGCGCTGTCTAATGTATCATACCAACGCCGCAGCTCCATCAAAGAGGAAATTAATCACATACAATCCTTCGAGCAATTCCCACTTCTACCAGTTGTCCAGGAGTCGATTTCGACGCAGGCGCTGAAAGGCATGGAGGACGCTGAACCGACTCCTATACAACGAGTCGCTATTCCTGCGCTCCTTGGTACAGACAATGTGGGAAAGAGGACCAGGAAGCGTCGCGATGGTATGGAACAGTTCCTGCTGGCAGCAGAGACCGGCTCTGGCAAGACGCTCGCCTACCTCCTCCCAATCATTGACGCGATCAAACATGCTGAAGCCCGAGAGGCCGAACAAGCAAAAGCAGAGGAAGACAACGCGAAGCGAAAGAAGGAGGAAAGGAAGGCAGGACAATTGTTCGAGCTCGATCCGGGAGAAGACGCCTTTGACAGTTCTGGCCGTCCTCGCGCGATCATTTTGGTCCCTACTGCAGAGCTAGTTGCGCAAGTTACAACTCTCGCAAAGGCACTCTGCCACAAAATCAAATTCCGTGTCTCTGGCATCAGCTCATCTATCAGTCCGACCGTAATCAAGAGTCGTCTGTTCGCACAAGCTAGCATTGACATGCTAGTCTCAACACCCCACCTCCTAGCCAGTATAGCTGATGCGGAACCAAGAGTCCTCTCACGAGTGTCTCATCTTGTCATTGACGAAGCCGATAGTCTATTTGATCGCAGTTTCGCAAAAGAGACCACTCCAATTATCGACAGATCCACCCCAACTTTGAAGCAGCTTATCCTTTGCTCTGCAACCATCCCTAGAAGCCTCGACAACTACCTCCGCACTCGCTTTCCGGACATCCGCCGTCTTGTGACACCAAACCTTCACGCTATCCCCCGTCGTGTCCAGCTCGGCGTCGTTGAGGTTGATAAAGAACCTTACCGGGGCAACAAGTCTCTGGCTTGTGCAGACACCATCTGGACGATTGGAAAGAGTGCTGCGGAGCATGGCACAGGTCCCGATAAGGAGAACGTGGATACAAAGCGCATCATTGTCTTTGTAAACGAGCGCGACACAGCAAAGGAGGTCTCTGAATATCTTGTCTCGAAAGGCATCGACGCTATAGCTCTGAGCAGAGCTGTCGACAATGTTGAAAAGCAGGCCGAGGCGCTTGCAGACTTCACTGGGGCTGCATTGCCTACAACGTCACCGGGGCCGACTTCTGTTCCTCTATCAACAAAAGGTAGAGTTGCTCGCTCTCTTCCAAATACGAAAGTCCTTGTGGCAACAGACCTGGGTTCTCGGGGTATCGACACAACCGCTGTGCGCCATGTTATCCTCTACGACGTGCCTCATACTACTATCGACTTTATCCATCGTCTCGGCCGCACAGGTCGTATGGGCCGTCGTGGGCGCGGAATTGTTCTTGTGGGCAAGGGAGATAGACGAGATGTTGTGAAGGAGGTCAGAGAGGGAATGTTCATGGGCAAGGCATTGATATAGAAACTCTCGTGCAATGAATCTCAACTACACTCCCCCATTTATTTTGACTTGTTTCGTTAGATGACAGCGCTCAGGTTCCGCAGCGGGCTCGTTTTCACCCTTTTCCGTAGTTAGCGTCGCTTTCGACGTCTACCACCACTTTAAAATCCACCCGCTCAAGTACTATTGCTAACACGCCGCAAGTTCAAGCAACAGGAGAACAAGCGCTTCCACGACTCATAGACCCGACAATAAGAAAACATATTCTTTAACATGGATAGCGATATCGTACCACAGGGAGGCCCTGCACTGACAGAATGGAACCCATTTTTTCAACACCAATTTCTTCACGATTGCGCATGGACTCTACAATGGGCTGAAAGTCGATTATTTTATTCTCCGTAATTTTTCCTATTCAGTGTCATTGAGTTTTGCTTAAATCTATTCATGAGTTATGTCGTTATTTGTGCTTGCCTATTGTACTTCCCAGCCATTGTGCACGTCCCTTCGAAATGGTCCCATTGAGTTTCGCAACAATAGCTTTCAGAAGAGCGTCCATTTTTTGAACTATTACTTCCAATGTCAAACGTAGAAAGTTTCCTGAACCAGAAATACATCAAACTAATCACCCGAAAAACCAAACTTCTCAAAATGGTACATCCTTCATCACACGTGGTAGCTGCTCTCGTGAACCACTCCGCTGCTGGATGCTGCCAGGACATCGTACCAAAAGAGCTACACTTCTTCGGCGATGATGAGACCCTAATCAATTGGTCTGACCTGCCGCCATATCCGCCGTACCCAGGACCAAGTTGGCACCCGCCCTTTCGACACCTCTGTACGAACAAGCCGTGGAGCGGAGCCTCCGCACAGCCGATTCAAGTCTGTCAGAATCTAGTTGAGCGCCCAACTGGAGCCTCCGCATGCAACAAGTATGTGTGCAACGAATGCAACGAGAGGAATAGGAGCAACTACTCCAGGATATATGAGTCTCTTCTGCTCGGAGCGTGCACGAAATGCATCAAAGATGCCAAGAAGGCCCACAAAGCAGGCAAACTCACTATCAACGGTTCACACATGTGCTACTGCCCGAGGGCAGTGCCAAATGTCGTGTGCGAGGAGTGCGTCAACCGACACGCCGCCTTCTTCAACAGCAGCAACGGGCCCATCGCCGAAATCATCCAGGAAGAGCACGACCGCAGGCTTCACCTGGAATTTCGAAAGCCGCGAAAGGTGAACTTGATGCGAAGGACCAGGAATCCACCGCGGCCGAAACATCTTCACGAACTCCCACCGCCGGACGTGCTTCCACCAGGCTGGGTCAAGGGCCGGACATGGGAGAGCGGAGGCACGGTTGTACCAGAAATCCCACGGTGCATCGACGGTCGTGTGGCGAATCACCGCAGAGCCCGCAAAAACGGCGCCGCAGATGTTCGAATCTGCATCCGCTGCTCTGGATTCGTTGTGCGAAACGGAAACCCGCACCCTCTTCTTCCCACGCCAGAAAAGTAGTGTTAGGCGGGCTTTGTGCACTTTTGGGGGCGGCATTGTACTTGTTGGCAAGGACTACAGACGAGACGTTTTGATGAAGGAGGTTGGAGGGGATGTTTATGGGCAAGGCACTGATATAAGAATTGTTCAAGGGGCAGATGGAACATGTAACTACTTCTGGGTCTTTCTTTGTTGCTTTTCTTTTGCGCTTCTGGTCGGGTTGTTTTTATTTGGAGTTTCGAATACAAAAGTTTTTTCTCGTCAAGTTTAGTTGCACATGAACTGCAATAGACATATTTCTTCTGGATTTTCTCACGAATGAATCCCATCCACAGTCTTCCAAGGTCCAAACATATTGTCTCAAGCACTCAACAAGTGGAGACCTAGAGCTGCTCTAATCAAATTGACAAAAAGAGAGAGGGAGGGAGTGAGATCTAAGAGGGAAGGCGAAGATGCTAATATACACTATATGATATGACCGGCGCCGTCAACGCCAAGAGGCGCTCCGCGGGAGATATAAACAACTCTGACGCATTGAATGGTTTCTATATCGCTGCCCAGTTCCAGCTGCTTCCTACAAGGCTACAACTGAGCTCCGTAAGGGCTCTAATGCCGTATCCGCAGCAACATTTCAACTCAAATACAGCTGTTTGTCACTCAAGTTCTCAACCTCCACATCGAACTGCCTCACTTCACTCAAAATCCTTCTCCGCGAAGAAACCATACTTGAACACTTTCAACTTCGCACCTCGAATACCTCGAATACCTCAACCCTTCATGCGCATAAGACAGAAGCTTCAGCCTCTACTCTTTCTTTACCAATACCTCCCTTCCTGAACACCATCAAACCTGACGACGCCATGGTTTGCCTCGAGAACGGTCTCTCAGCCTCTTTGGCACCGTACAGCACGAAGTCGTTCTGGCACGGCGCTAAGGAGTACCGAACAGAAGAAGACGATTCCGCCTCCTGGACCTTAAGGCGCTACGTGCAGCCATTCCCATATGATAGGTTCACGATTGATGTCGGCATCGCAGAATCTTTCAACTATTACAATGCCGACGCCCTTCGATACACAATTTCAATTGGAGAGGAACAAAATCACATAATGGAATGGATCGAATGGAAACGAGAGAGAAAAAGCTTACCTGTACACCGATACATACGATGTATCAAGGAGCATCGACGAGGGGAACCAAAAGGCTGGTACTTAAGACCAAAGAGGAAAAGCCGACAGCCACATTGCCAGTACTCCATGGAGAAGTTCAGACCGAGCTCCGTCTTCAAAATTGTAGTCTACATTGAGCGCGTAGTCGCAAAGGTCGGGCTGAGAATCATGGATTGTAGAAGTATCCATGATTTCGATCCGATTGTAGGAGAATGGGGCTGCCGATATAAGTTGGAGATTAAATTCACTTCAAGTATGAATCCCTAGTGCGTAGCTCCTAAGAATACAACTAACCAGGGATCCCAGATCCACTTGTTCACGAGGCTGAACCTCGTTTTCGGCAATACTCATCCGTGAGTTGGAAGGGCTTAGACTCCGATGACGAAGGCGCGAATCATGCTCTGACAGACACGAATAATGGAAGGCGACACGGCATTCTAGCTCCACAAGGAACGCAGACGAATACAGCGCATGAAACTGCCGAAACGAAGACAAACTACACTGGTCAAGAAGAACCCATTGGCGCACCGAAAACCTTTGTTGACTTAACTGAATTGGAGGATGAGCCAGTTATCAAGCGGGAGAAACGTGATAGGTCTGAGTATGAGGATGGGGAAGACGATGAAGAATGTCTGAAACTGATGATTCAGCAAACGGATCTCAAGATGAAGCTCAGACGCCTGCAGTTGGCAAAGGCCCGAAAGTAGAAAAGCGTCTGATTTAATGATACACGAACAGAGCCGGAGTTGGAATATCGAATTTGCATACGATGGGGTCTCAACCATTATCGAGCCATCTGGTGTTGGGAAGGGAGTTCAAATAGCTTCTACATAAACATCCTACTCTTTTGGTGTATTTCAACGTTCCCTTCTTGATCCTCCAAGACTCCTCTCCAAACCCGTCAGGTCTCCAAGCCCACCTCCCTTCCGTACATTTACAGACTTCATTCAACTCCGTGCCAGTGTGCCCTTTAACTAGCCTTCAACTAACAGTCTTATGACTTCACTTTCGACACTGACTATTCTCGATCTATAAGGTCTACAACGTCTAATTCCCTGACCCTCTTAAAATCGTATCAACAAAGCACCTCAGATTCCAATTGACCTCTTGAAAATTTACTTCATCTCATATCTCCTCCTTTATCTTACATCCTCTTCATCCCATAACTTCTTCCTTCATCCCATAACCTCTTCATCCCACCATTTACCTCTCATAATCATATATCAAGCGTTCACAGCTTTGCAACGTCACCCCAGCATCTCACCTACACAACTACTTTATTCTCATAAACTTCGAAGTATAAAGCTCGACAACTTTCTACTCAAGTAACACTTCGCAGCTCAACTCGGCGAAACCGCACCGCAAACTAGGCGCAAGTTCAAGCGTCCTGCAACTCGGCACAGCAGAAGACTTACGGCCAGTGCTACTAAACTTTGCCATTTCACTCAGATACTTCAGTAGACAATCATCCAAAGAGTAAATCCTTCAAACTCACTTCCTCAAATTTCTTTCTACCTACGACATCGGTCGAGAAGATGAAGCACAGAGCCGCAAGACAGGTATCATGGTACGCCTTGAAAATGGTCTCGAGCTCTACCTTCTGCCCTCATCTGGGGGTGGAGACACCGATTATTGGAAGGATTGGAAGAATCAAAAGCAACACAAGGGTGCTTCAAAGTCCGACAAATTGACCTTTGCGTCATGTCGGACTGAATCCGTTCCAGAGAACCGCTTCCGATTGGTGATCCGTGTTGGCGAAGAGTTCAAGTATAACAATGCAGAGGGCCTCTGCATAGACGTGTCAGTCGGCATGCACAACCAACGAGCACTATCGTGGTACGAGCCAAAACCAACGAGCCTGCCAGTACGCTACGTCGTGGAGTGTGCATCGCACAAATTGAAACCCGAATCTGCATCGAGAACACTCACTATAAAATACGCTCCCGCAAAGATCGCGTATGCTGAGGCCACCGGACACGAGACTCCCCGGCTGTTTGAATCCAAAATCTCGGTTTCTTTGAGGCCAGCGAACGCAAGAAGAGCCGTTAATGGGAAGCCAAAGGATGAAGGTGTCGAATATACATTAGAACTTAGACTCTGTTCGACCGGTAAGACCTCAGCTATAGATCCTGGAAAACGTGCTAACCAATGTTCAGCTATTTTCCAAAAGCTTGGCCCTTCTGGAATTATCTCAAACTCTGCTCGGAAGCATCCGAATGCGCAGTCGGATACCAAAGAAAATGCCAAAAAGTCGGTCAGGCGCACCGCGAAGCCCACAGGGCTGCAGGTGAAGCAGTCTACGGAGACTCTCCCCGCCAAAAGAGCAGAGGATACGCTCACACGAGCCACGTTCCAACCCATGCTGTCTGCACCTCCAGTTGACTGTCTCCGTGGGGAGCGCTACACGATCTCGGGTACCTTTATACCCGGGATATATGAGACAATCGTGGCGCTCGTTAAGCATTATGGGGGTATCTTCGTCCCTCAGTCAGAGCTCCCGAGCGATCATGTCATTGTTGAAACGAAGGCGTCCACGACGAGAGTTGGGAAGGCACAGAAAGGTGGTGCGACGGCCGTTACTCCAATGATATTGTGTAGGAATATCCAAAGGCTTCTAAAGAATAAAACTGCGGAGGGAAAGAAAGATGGACAGGGTGCTGTGGTCAATAACGAATCTTGCGACGATGATTCCGCAGACCAAGCAGCGCAATCCAACAGGAAGAGACGACCGTTGTCTTCTTCACCGGAGCCGAGCCCATCGAGCAAGCGTCGAAAGGGTAGCGACAATGAGAAATCTTCTGCCCCTGTTAATCAGACAAGCGGCAACGCCGCGGCTGGGTCCACAAACGCAGCACCTCCATCCAGCCTCAGCAATGGAAAGGAGACAGGGACGAGCTCAGATATGCCCCCATCGACTAGTGCGATAGATAGTCTCAAGATCAAGCTTGAGAGTATCGGACGACTGTGTACGGACGTTCCTGTCCTCCATACGACAGCCACCCAAACCCCGGAAGGCTCAAAAAACAGGCCTATAAATTTGGATTTGGGCAATGGAGTGGAAGACAAGGAACCAGAAAATCCAGTGAAAAGCGTCACAGAGGCTTCAAGTGCCTTCAACGTGGGACCCAACATTTTCAAGAGGGAAAAAGTTACCCAGCATCAGACGAAAGACACAAGTGGAGGTAGTGCAACTTCAAGGGAGGATGAACTGGACGAAGAAGACCTAGAGTTGCAGCTGGAGGAGGTGAGGTTGAGGATGAAGTTGAGAAAGCTGCGTAAGGCAAAAGGACATATCAATTAGGAGTTGAGGCTGTGATGGAATGACAAAAGTATCGGGATGAATTTGATGGCTGATTTTTGGTGTCAAAGGGGAGTTCAGTCTTTCAAGGGGCACTGGATCGGTATGAACTAACGAGTCACGACGGGGAAATGGAAATCTTAGGAGGGAAACGAAATCTTCGGGAATAAGGGATAATTCACTTCAGTATCAAAAGCACTACTGTATCAAATCTCAAATATCACAATTACCCAATGGAGCGGAAGGAAGTAACGGACCGTGCCAAGCCGCGACACAATTCCCCGAATCTCACCAGCCGACCTCAACGCGATAGCGTCGGCACCGTGAAAATGTCTTCAGGCCCATCTAACGTCTCTAACGTCCTCAATTGCCTCATTCGTCGCCCCTTGCAGATCCTCGAAGCCGGATAGCAAAATGCCAACTCCGCCGCGCGTGAGCTTCTTCACGAAGGGCGAGCGCCTCCCTCACAGCACTTCCTACATCATCGTGAACCAGAATTACGTTCAATACGTTCCTCCGCGCTCTAACGCCTCAACCGATGCGACTCCCCTGCTCTTCATACACGGCGGTGGACTGACGGGCGCCAATTGGGAGTCAACGCCCGACCGACGGCCTGGATGGGCGGTTCGCGCTTCCGAATCCGGCAGACATGTATACATCATGGATGGCGTGGATAGCGGGCGGTCGCAACGTGCGCCTGATGAAATAAGACCGGGTCCTGTGGAGCATCGCGGCGCATTGGAGATGTGGGATCGATTTCGGTTTGGAAGAGCCGAAGACTTCGAAGCGAGAAAGGTTTTCCCCGACTCTGTCTTCCTAGCTAGCCATTTGGATGAGCTGGTAGCCTGCCAGGCTGCGAGAAGGAGGATCGTGGATGATATCGAGACCAGCGGAATTATCAATGTCATAAAAGAGCTTGCAGTGGGTGGGAAGATTGATGTCGTCTGCCACAGTCACGGCGCCAAAATGCTGACTGACCCTCATTGCATGAAGGAAGTAGGACCGTATGTGAGAAAAGCTATATTGGTAGAACCGGGTACAACCGCGACGTCAGAAAACGGCAAATCATTTGTGGAGGGCATGAAGTGTTTGGTCGTTTGGGGCGACTATGTGGCTGACCATCCTGCATGGGTACCGATCGTAAAGATCTTCGATCAAGCGCCTGTCCCTGCAGTTGAGATCATGCATCTCCCAGAGGTGGGACTAAAGGGCAACTCGCACTTCCCGATGAGCGACGCGAACAGTGACGAAGTTTGGCAGAAACTACTGGATTGGCTAGATGCTAAGTCCCGACCATCTCTCTAGCAGTAGGTCGCTGAAAATCTACAAAGTTCATAAATCGTTTCTTATCGTCACCGCTTTCATAAGCTGGAATCCTTTTCCTGCTCTGCTTCGGCGTCTCTGTGACTTAGAGTCGCCTCCCAAGGATTGTAATCCTCAAAAGTGCCATCCGTTTCTTCCGTGATGGCGTGGAGCGGCGTGCTTGACGTGCTCAACAATAATGGCGATGGAAGAGATGCCACTCTACTCCGAAGCAGCGACTCTGAATTACCTGGACTCATTGGCGGGGTGGGAAAGGACACAGCCCTTGTTCTCCTGTGTCTTCGGCAGGCCTTGTCGAAACCTGCCTCGTGCATGAACAACGAGGAGCGCAGAGATTCCGGGACATCCACGTCGCATTGTGTTGGCGTTATGGTTTGCGGTGTGGGAAACACCCACGAATGCGCAATCATACTGATTTTGCCGTTTTCGTCTTTCACTAATTACCATCAGCGCTGATCGTTTCAGTATGGCATCAGACTCACCTTGCTCGTAAAAGTCCTTCTCGACGTATTCTTCACCTCCGACGCTTATTCTGAAGCATATCCGTCCAACAGGGGTACGATCGTATAGCATGGTGAAGAGAAACTTTCCGTTTGATTGCTGGCCGCAGTACAGCATCGGCCTATCCTCCCACTGGGGGCGTGTGCATTCGGACCTGATGACAACAGGCTTGTCGCCATCCTCGAGCTCTATGGACACGTGCGCCGAGCCGACCTCTTGAGTTGTCGAACTCACGCTGCTTCGAGACGAACTCAGGCTACTTCTAGCCGAAAGAGAAGTCTGAGAGGATGAGGGTGATGAGGAAGAGGAAGAAGAAGAGGATGGAAAGGAAGGAATGCGAAGGCGTGGTGCCCGTGGAGTAGTGTTGGAGCTCATATTGCTGAATATGTTGTTACACGAAGGTAAGAAGGGTATGTAAATGAATGGGCCAGGCCAACCTGAGCAGCAGTGTCGAAGGGAGAGTGTAGCACAAGGACTGGCGATGTGCGAAATCGTTGAGAGGACATATGTTTAGCCAGAAACGTGCGAGGATGTGCGGAGGAGCCAAATGCAACAGCGTGTAGCTGTAGCTGCTGATCCCCAACGTGCCCTCCAACGATTTTTCGCCAGTTTCGGATTTTCGACCATTGAAGTCGATGATGAAGTTTGATGACGATATCAGTGGTGGGATGGTAGATGGGCTGGACCATGGCGATGGTCCCAAGGAAGTGGTTCGAGTGGTTGTGTACCGTACTTCATTTGCTACTCATTCCACACGACTCACCGTCCAATGGCTGCTGACGGAGCGCAACTAGCTGTTTCGCATCGGAAATCGCTCTGCGCACCTAGTAATGTATATGACGACGTTGTTTCATAGCTCTCTGTAGCTGTCGTGATGGAAAGCGCGAGGCAGCGTCTGTGGGAGAGCTTCTGAATGCTTGGGACCGGACCGAGTAGCCCACCTTCCGCCGCGGGAACAGCCGGCTCCCCAATGAGGGATAGTTTAGCGATGGTCCATAGCGTTGCCTGACTTTCTGGCAATTCAGCAAGACTTTCCGAGCTGGAAAGGGACCAAGATCTACTATTCCCGATACAGCGCGGCGTGGTGTCGCGGGGAGGACATGTCAAAGCAGGTCTGAATCACATGCCAAGGACTTGTGTAACGTCTCCCCCATATTGAGCCTTTAGAACATTCACACTTTTGTTGTATACACAATTGGGAACAAGGACGACAAAGAAACCCATCGCTCGCCGTGGTATTAAATGCAGTAAGATCTCGGAATGTCCCTTCTCCCCTGTAACATATATAGGAAAGACAAGATGATCTCTCGCCGCGGCGGCCCAAACCGCGCCGCTCCAGACAGTAAAGGAGTTCATCATTCGTTTCGAAAGCCAGTCATCCAGAGCGGAAGAGAGGTTTACGTTGGACTGTACTTGCTAAGGCTGCGGATCTTCGCGCCATAGATGTAGAACAACACTGCAACCGGAAACAGTGCCGCGCAAAGGAATCCGAGAAGTGACGATGCCCAGGGCACGCCCAAGTTGTGATACCTGCCATGAAATTAGCAAATCTTCAAGATATTGGCGAGAATTCAAAGCTCACATTGCCGTGGCGAACATTGGAAAGCCAGCACCGATACCACTTCGAATGAATGTGTTCGCAGCCACCGCACTGTTGGCGTTCATCTTGTACACATCGATGATGTAGTTCAATCCTTGCAAGAAAATCATGAGAACGCCCATTCCAATCGGTATTCCGGCGAGCACCTGAGGAACCCATGTGATATGCGGGCTGCTCGTCCAGGCGAACCAGAACATGCCGGCAGGGAATATGAGACCACCAATGATCATCGGAATGAGTCTCTCCTCAGGAACGACTTGGCCTGTCTCCCTCAGAATGCGAGCGAAGCGAGTCTTTGTGATATAGGAGGTGACGGCGCCTCCGAGGATGACACCGATGCTGATGGAGAGCAGTGGGAGGGATCCAACGCCCAGGTTCCAGCCGCGCATCTCTTGGAAAGCGATGGGATACGCCTCGAAGAACAGATAGACGATGCCGTAGATCAAGCCCATATAGATGGTAATAAGAAGTAGAATAGGTTCCAGAATCAACATGCTAAACGGCCGTAGTAGATATCGCACGACGATGCTCTGAAGGTTTATTTGCGTTTCATCGGCTTTAGCGTGGATTGCCCAGTTCTTCGTTTCGTAGCGAAGCTTCTTTGCTCGCTGCTGTAGAATCACAGGGCCATATGTCTCGGGTATGATGAAGTAGGCACATATGCCTAGGAAGGAAGCCATGATTATGGTGATGTATGCAGTCCAGCGCCAACCAAGGTAGCTCATCGTAATGAAACCACCAACCTAAATGCATATTAGCGATTTGACTTCTTGATGATGACCAAATACTTACAATGGGCCCTAGAATGGGACCTACAAAGGTAGCCGAAGCGAAAACGCAGATGGCTACTCCACGGTCCACCGGATTCCAGAAATCTGCGAGAGCGCCACTGCGAGAAATCAGTTCTCGATCAAATAGTGGCATGTACGAAAGTATAACTCACCCAACAATTGCCAATGGTGCAGAGCCGAACGTGCCACTGAAAAATCTGCAGAGCATGATTGTCTCGATGTTTTGTGCTACCGCGACAGGTATTTGGAAAATGATGAAGATTGTAAAGCCAATGAAGAGCGGGGTCTTTCGCCCATACAACTCGGAAAATGGTCCAAACGCAAGGGGACCAAATGAAAAGCCCTAGTTGGATTAGCGTTTATTAATTTGCCGACGGACAGGTCCCTACCAAGACGAAGAGTGATGTCGCAAGAACCATGACCAGGGGCGACACATGAAACTTTTGCGCTGTTGGACCCGTTGCTGCAGAGAAAACACTACTTGCAAATGTGACACAGCAAGTAATTGCACCCATTGCCATCGTAATTGCCATTTTCTTTCCTGTTGACCAATTCATAGGGTTACCCTAATTATCATCAGCCAGTGAGCCATATGTGGCCATTAGAACGTACATACGGGGTCATCTGGTCCGTCCCACTCAATAAGATTTGGATCCTTCGCACCATTTTGAGCGATTTTGCCGTAGTTGGGTATCCTTTGCTTCTCGACGTCCATGTCTCGGTTGAAGCCTGACGGAGCTGGTGGGGCCTCTCGTGGGTTCTCAAACGATCGATCTTTCTCGAAGTCGTCCTTACTGCCGGTGGTCTTCTTATCGTCTTCTGAAAAGCTTCGCATGCTGTCAACGGAGGGGTTGGCAACTACAGTCCTACTCGTCATATGGCTTTCCCTCGACGCATTGTCAGGTGGCGAGGCTGCTGGACCGAGCATCTTTAAGGAGGAAGCCGTTGTAGCTAAGAAAGGAAAGTGCAAATGACAAGACTGAGTTTGATCTTTCTCTATTGGAGTACGGAATATAGAAAGCACTGAGAGGCGAGATATGGCGAATATCAATACATATACCACCCTATTACGTAGGCTCAGCTCAACGCAAAGATCACAATCGATAGGCAGAAATGGCATTCTGGGCGGACTCGAATTTGGAAGGTGACGACATTTGCCAGTATTCGGACCCTGTTGAGCACCGCATCCGCAGGAGTGGGAGTGCTAAGCACACGAAGAGTGGGCACGAGGGAGCTTGTTTGCACGTCGTACATAGAGGCAGGTCCCGTGTAGCCTGTCAGAAAGGCACAATGAGGTATCCGCTCGCGTCGAACCCGGTCATCTGCCGTTGTCAAGCAACAGCGGAGTCCGTTAGCTGCCTGCATGATAAAGCTTGTCTCAACCTTGATGCTGATCGAAGCGCATGTTGCTATGAGCCTCTGCTTCTGTTGATTACTGCAGTACTTTCGCCGTCAGAGCTGCGAGATCTGCAGATATTGCTTTTATATCGCTCGGTCTCGATCTCTGCAGAAGGCCGAATGACCTTCGGGGGCTTTCAGGGTCCGACATGGGCGATGAGCCTCCAAGCGAGGCTCTACAGCTAAAATCCCAGTATATGACATTTTCGAAAAGGATGCTATGTCATTTGATATCGGTGCCGAACTCGTATTCAGACCCTTCTGGCGTCAGTGAGGGTCAAGGTGCATTGATTGAGGGTCTGGCAGGGCTGGGAGCTCGATCAGAGCCGTCGGGCGAAGTATTTTTCCGCGAGAATGACGTTTTAACGTCACCTTTCTATCGTCGGCCCCGATCGACCCCAAGTGACATCGAAATCAGCAAATTATGGGATTTGGATCATTTAGGGGAAGGTGCTGCATGTCT
Source organism: Rhizodiscina lignyota (assembly GCA_010015805.1). Taxonomy (NCBI): domain Eukaryota; kingdom Fungi; phylum Ascomycota; class Dothideomycetes; order Aulographales; family Rhizodiscinaceae; genus Rhizodiscina; species Rhizodiscina lignyota. Next base: position 780,923 of record ML978124.1, read on the forward strand.
AACTAGTGCCAGGTCAACCTGGTGGAAACAGAAACGCGACTTTCTGCCAAGTCTTGACCGCAATCACCGATGGACTGCAATAGACCGACTCTTTCAGAGCTTCAACCCACATCGACTCTCACAGAAATTGGGAGAATTCCAGATGGCACCTAGTCCGCCTTCTTATACAACTTTTTCGTCCACGAAACTCGCGATGGTGTCCTCAGAATAACCCAGCTCCGTCAGAACATCAGAAGTATGTTGGCCAAGAGATGGAGCCGGCGCCTTTGTCCCAAATTCGGAACCGCTGAACTTGACCGGTGTACCAATCATCTTGAGCTTCCCACCATCTATCAAATCGCTGTCGACCGTATCGACCATCTTTCGCGGCTCTATCTGCGGGTGCTTGAATACTCTTTCAATACTGTTCACTGAACCGTAGGCGAGTCCGCTTCCACTCAGAATCTCGCACCACTCGTCAGTCGTCTTCTCCCGCATAATCGCGTTCATGACCTCATCCATCGCAGCTCGGTTTTCAACTCGCTTCGGGTTGCTTGAAAAACGTTCGTCCTCAAGCAGGTCTGGCCGATTAATCCTTTCGGTCAAGGTCCGAAACTGTCTCTCATTGTTCGCTCCCATGGTGAGCCAACCGTCTTTCGTCTCGAAGGTATTATAGGGCACGATGCTTGGATGAGCAGCACCCCACCTCTGCCCCTCGATGCCTGCATTCAGCCAGTTCAACCCCACGTTTATTAACAGCGAAACCTGCGTTTCAAATAGTGATGCATCGATCTTCTGACCGCGTCCCGTCTGATCGCGCTCTCTTAGCGCGGCCATGATAGCTCCGTGCGTGTACAGGCCAGTAGACATGTCTGTCATACCAAGGCCAGGACGAACAGGACCCCGACCAGGCTCGCCGGTGATATGCATAAGACCACCTTCTGCTGCTGCAATAGCATCGTATCCGGCCCTTTTGGCGTACGGCCCGGTAGATCCATAACCGCAGATTGACGCATAAATGAGCGAGGGATTGATTTCGCTAAGCTTCTCGTACCCTACACCCAATTCATCCGCCTTACCAGGAAGAAAGTTCTCTACAACGACGTCCGCTGATTTCGCGAGGTCATACAATATTTTCCTTGCCTTTTCCTTCTTGAGATCCAGTGTCAACGAGCGCTTGTTCCGATTGACACTACAGAAGTAGAAAGACATTGGCGATGTGGATTTCCATATCTTTTCTTCGGCTCTTGTTTTCCAATGCCTTGTGTCATCTCCCAGGCCAGGTTGTTCGACTTTGATAACGTCGGCGCCATAGTCGGCGAGAATTTGAGTGCAGAATGGACCAGCTAGGATGCGTGAGAGATCTAGCACGCGCAGTCCTGCTAGCGGCCCCTTTTTCAAGTCTCTGTCTTGTGAAGTAGATAATAATCGAAATGAATTAAAGATGTGGGGGTGTTGCGGAAATTGTTGTGATCGGAGGGATGATCCAGACCATGCCCGCCAGGTCAACCTGCATGGAGCTGCAGCAGCTTTCAACATCTTCCCAAGCTCTTAGCTCTACACAAACGTCCCGTTCTTTAAGACATAGATCTAATAATAATGCTCAAAAATGAAGAAGTGAAGACCAAGATCTTAGTTTCCGCGGAATCATCGCGATCGGTAATTCTCGGCCAAACCCCGCATGGAACGAAGCTAGCCGGCCCTTTTTCGAGCATTCTTTATTTTGCGTGTGCCAGACAACTGTGATGATGAAAATGATTGTTCCAATATGTTTGCAAGGATTTCGAGACTGATATGCACAAGATCTAGCTCTATTATCTCAACTCGACAGCCTACTTTTCGCCATTTAAAGGCTCTTCCGACAATACAACAGCGGGCGAACCATGGCATAGCTCAAGAATACCTTCCATCTGGTCAGCCAGACTTTACAGAATCTCAACGGACGGTGCGCGAGGCTATTTCAAAAATCTGCGAGAGTTTTCCAGACGAGTACTGGCTATCATGCGATGAGGCGAAGCGATGGCCATCCGAGTTCACGGACGCAATTGCAAAGGATGGATGGTTAGGTATATGCATGCCGTCTGAATATGGAGGATCCGAGCTCGGAATTGCCGATGTATGTAGGAATTCGAACCTCCTAAGCTTTCGTTAACATTCCTTCTAGGCTACGACAATGCTCCAAACAATCGCCGAGTCTGGCGCTGGATTCACAGGCACATCTGCAATTCATATGAACATCTTCGGCCTCGCCCCCGTTGTCAAATACGGCACTCAGGAGCAAAAGGAACGTTTCCTCCCTCCCTTAATTCAAGGCAAGGACCGTGCCTGTTTTGCAGTCACAGAGCCCAATACCGGCCTCGACACGCTCAAACTCCAGTCATTGGCCACCAAAAACGCTGATGGCTCCTACACCCTCAAGGGCTCAAAGATCTGGACTTCGACCGCCCAGCGCGCGAACAAGGTCCTCATAATCGCGCGCACAACTCCCTTGGACCAAGTCACCAAACCATCCCAAGGCCTCTCACTCTTCTACACAGACATCGACAGGAGTGCCGTCGACGTCAAAGAGATCCCGAAAATGGGCCGCGGCGCCGTCGACACCAATTCCTTGCACTTCGAGGCGTGGCAGGTCCCTGAGCGCGATCGCATTGGGCCTGAGGGATCAGGCTTCAAATCCATCTTGCACGGTATGAACGCCGAGCGCATCTTGTTGTCCGGAGAAGCAATCGGGCTCGGATTCGCTGCTCTCCGCCGCGCCACCCGATACGCGAATGAGCGACATGTGTTCGGGCGGCCGATTGGCAAGAACCAGGGCATCCAACACCCGCTCGCCGAGTCGTGGGTTGAGTTGGAGGCGGCTCGATTGATGATCTACCAGGCGGCGAGAATGTACGACGGTGGTATGGAGACGGGTGAGTATGCGAATGCGGCGAAGTACGCAGCTGGAGAGGCGGCATGGAGGGCGTGCGAGCGAGCCGTGATGGCTCATGGTGGGATGGGGTATGCGAAAGAGTATCATGTCGAGCGGTATCTGAGAGAGGTGCTGATTCCAAGACTCGCGCCTGTATCGAAGGAGATGTGCTTGAACTATATTGGAGAGAGGGTATTGGGATTACCAAAATCGTACTGAGGATATATTCTTCCTGTCATGGTTTGGCGACATATCTCTCAATGTATGAATATATATCTCTTGCGCATATCTTATAGCTCTTTCTTCGTGTCCGCGCCCACCTTCATCTCTGTCTTGCCATCCTCCCGGCCTTTGGCCTTTGCTTTCTCCACTCTCGATTGCTGGACCAGTATCCATACCGCCCAACTCGCTTCTGCGACCATCTTTATGACCGCCGCACAGGCAATGCCCCATACTTGTATGCTGATGCTCCCGCGCGGGGCGCGAGGGAACGAGAGCAGCCATTCGACGTACCACGGCGCCCAGCCCGCCGGTACCCAGAAGAGTGGGGAGCGCGAGTAGTAGTATTGTGGGAAGAGGCGCAGGAAAGTGGTCAGGAGGAAACGAATAGTGCTGCATGTGGTGTTGAACGATGACTTGCTGCTCTGTAGGCTCGAGGCTAGTATTGCGACGATAAGTTTATGCTCGTAATCGTAATCCGTATAAGGTGTAGATCTAGCCCAGGGTAAAAGACATACTTGCTTTGTCATGTTCCGCAGCCGCCTTGTCATGCTGCCGTCTCAGCTTCGCCCATTTGGAGAACTCGTCTTGCGCAGACGTGGCGTTCAGTTCACGCTGAAGGCGCACAACCTCACGTCTCAACTGCGTTGCTTGGGCGAATGATTTCGAATGTGAGGAAAACGGAGATTTGTTATATAGCATCCATAGCTATTTATGTATCAGTCAAAGTGTCCGTTGGTCTCAGAATAGGACAGTTGGAAAACGTACCAGCTCATTCAATGTAGATGCGCCAACGGTATTTAGAACGTGCAGGAAGAGCTGCAGGACGAATACCCCGAGGAGGAGCGACATGGTGATAGCAAAGGTTCGGCAACTTTGAACAATGCCAGTTTCGAAATGTTCCGGCCGAAGTCAAGACAGATATTGGATTGTGTATGGTGATGGGTTTCAACCTTAGGCCTTGGCGTGTGGAAGCTTTTGGGCAGTGACCTCATCCCTTCATTCGCGAACCTCACCTTACGCAGCAACCGGCATCCAAACTGCCTGAGACCTAGAAAATGCATAGCAATGCCCGATGTACCGAAAATCCCGTCAACCTCGCCTTACAAGGTCCTATCCGATGTCTTCGAGAAGAACAAAGATAGTATCCTTGAAATAGAGGTGCTGGGCTCAGAAGTCCCTCTGCCTGAAGGACAGCTGATTCTTCAAGATGGACTTTGTGTCGGCATCCCCAAGAAAGTCCTTGCCAAAGCCTTTGTCGAGGCCAGGGCAATATTCATGACGAGAAACCATGAGAGGGTAGAAAATGTAAGATTTCGTCTGTTAGTTTGCAAATTTTAAGTCGTTCATACAATATGTCCAAACTCCGTCTTACTTCTGATATATATCTTGTCCTGAGACTTTCTTGGTCATCTAAATTTTTTATCTTTCTCCGCATAACGTTTCTCGATGACAGGAAGCTATACTAGCCGCCACAAAAGTGATCCTCCTCTTCGATCCCGAATATCTCACCGCGTCGAACTATCGCAAAGAGCGCTTCGCCGTATGCGCAGGGAGACTCGGGGAGCTTACAGAGCGCCGAGAAACGGTCAACTCCTGTCGCGACACCGAAATGGTGGACCAGGAGCTGATGCTGGAAATGAACTTCCTCGACTCAATCCTCACCTCACCGTTACATCGCCAAACGAAATCGCCCACTCTGTGGTATCACCGCTTTTGGATTGTTTCGAGCACGATCCTCCCACTGCACTCTACCACTTTGTTGGGCACAGGTTCGCGGCCTGACTTTCACGAGACGAAAAAGAGGCGTGATCTTCAGCAGATGAAAGACTTACTGGAGAGGGAGATGGCCGTCGTTTTCAAAGCAGCGGAACGACACCCGCATAACTACTACGCATGGCAGTACCTCCGACGCCTGCTTGAAGTGTTCACGGACGAGGAACTTCCCGAATACTTCGCTACGCAGAAGTTCAATGTCAGCCTTAAGATCCGCAGCGAACTTCCCATTGCAGTGCTGTCTTGGTGTCTGGCAAACCCAAGCGACGCATCTGGCTGGTCCTTCCTGACATACTTCGTATACAGCCGGTGGCTTGCTCCAACCCCTGAAAAGACGGACGAAATCATCTTGCATGTGATGCAATTCATAATGAATGTCCGATGGATGGGAGAAGCAGTATGGACCTTTCTAAAGCTGGCCCCGCGGCAGTCCACTGAGCGGTTTCGAGATGCGATTCTAGAGTTTGGGAGAGCCGTACAACAATTCGAGAGTTCCAGGCACGTAGAAAAGGCCATTGCATGGATGGAAAAGGACCATAGCGACGTTCAAATGTCTAGCGCCGCACTGTAGCTGGAAGCCTCGAACTCACTCGGTGGCAGCGCCGGATATCCGCATCGTCCAGAGCCGATAACGTAGAAGAGGAGTAAACGAATATCAAGATGCCATTGAATTTCAACGCGCCTTCAAATGCTCAAGACACAAACGCCTAGTTCCATGCAATGCAGCCATATCCACATCATACTCTCCAATCAAGCCACCGCACCACCCCTCAAACCCCCCAAAATCCCCGCCGCAATCTCCCCCGCCCTCCTCTCCACGCCCATCAAATCCATCGTGCCAGCCGCCTTCTGCAGCCCCGCCACCACCTCGGCATCATCGCCCACCTCGGCCATCACCATTGCTTCCTGCGTCCAGTAATACTCCAGCCGCTCCCGCAGCCCCTTGTCTCGCATCACCGCGTTCCGCAGCGCCCCCAGCGCCCCCAGCTTCTGGCTGTGCGCCTCCACCACCCGCGTGATGTCCTCGACGCGCTCTGACGGCGCGGCGTGCGGGGAGACGAATGCGCGCCGCGTCGCGGAGAGGTATATCACCCCCGAGAAGCAAAGGTCTGCGGCTGCGAGCGCGACGTAGCGGATCGTCCGCGCGGTCCAGAAGAAATGCGATATGTCAAGCCGCGTTGTGGCGCTCACGTTCGCGGTGTAGTCCCATCTTCCTACCACCGCAGCTTCCACGACCGCGAGCCCCGCGCCCAGCATCGCAGCCTGCGAGCGCCATCTCGCAGCGTCCGGACCGGCGACGAGCTCCGACGTGCACAAGCCAAGAATAATGAGGTGCACGAGATGCGGGATCAGCATCGCAGGCAGCGCATACAGGAAGAAGCTCCTCGGCGTATCGGTCGCGCAGAAGGGACAGTTCGCCAGCGGATCCGGGCCGAATTGAAAGTACAGCAGCCGCCCATCTCTTGTCTGGAACCTATCCTTCAGCGCCAGGTCTGCGTCTGTGAGGCCATTCTCGCCCCGCAGAGCCTTCAGCCGCGCGAAGACGACGTCGGTGGAGGTCTGGATGCGGGACTGCGTGAGGGTGAAGATGTTCTCTGGCGCGAAGGTGGGCAGGGAGAGAACTAGGAAGATGAGGGTGGAGAGGAAGAGGATGTTGAGGGCGCGCTGGGCGGAGGGGGGAAGAGGGCGGATGCGAGAGGAGCGGGAGGAGGCGCGGAAGGAGCGGTAGAAGGATAGGACGAGGCCGATGAGCTTGGGGAGGAGAAGAGGACCCAGGGTGTAGATGAGGCTGTATTTGAGGTGTTAGCTTATGCCTTAAAGAGAGAGGGGCTTGGAGACTTTTGTACCCTTTCCACTCCATGGTGGAGCGAGAGATATTATGGTTGCAATGTTGTGATATGAAATGTAGATGTGGAGGTTGACGATGAGAACAGTTAAGCTTTAACGCTTCGTAGGGCTGACCTTCACCCCTGATCCTTGCAAGCAGCCACTGCCAAGCGGAGCTCCGACCGCCGCTTCTAAGCTATAAATTTTCAGACGTCATCTCTTCAACACACAAACCGACAGATCGTAAGAATTTGCATCAACGAACATATATTGAATGTTCAATCGTGAATCATTATACTGTCATTGGCGCTATCGAAGACTCGGCGATCTTAACCCCACGGTCACGAGTTCAAATTGACCGCCTAGAGCAAAGCCCATTAGGGCGTTCGGGAACAAGCCAAAATCGTCCCGTATCTCGCTCGTGTTACAGTATCTGAGCTTCGGCATTGAGGATGCTGCGTCAATTTGTCGAGAAACATACCAGACCAGAAAGAGATAGTTGTGAGAGGGGATGGAAGTACGTGTAGTTAATGGGTATTCGTGTATCATGTCTATCGTGTCTATTACAGAGACTAGTACCGCAAGATTACTTTTGAGTGTGAGAAAATCCAATTAAGCGCTATACTGCCGCTCAATCTCCCTCCACTTCTTCTCCCGCTCCTTCTGTTCATCTGCTGCCTTCCTCACCATTTCCTCCCTCTTGCGAACAGCTTCCTCTCCGATGCCCTTCACTCCCTTCACGCGCTGTCGTTCTTCGTACATCATCCTCCCCTTCAGGATACGGTCCACTATCTCACCAGCATTGATGTGTTTGTACTCGTGGGGAGGGAGCTCGTGGTAGATGCCCAGTTGCTTGGCCTCGTCGTACGGATTGTAGGTGGTGGGCATGAAGGTAGTCGGGCCGTGGTAGATGGCAGCTGGTATTCCATACGGCAGAGATTTCAGAAAAGAGGTTGTTAGTGAGAGGGGCGAGTTGAACAACAATGCGTGTATGTACTACAAGCAACGTCAGGCCTACTTCGAGGGACGAGAGGGTAGAAGGGTGAATTGCTTACAGCGCATTGTAACACACACAGTCCACGCTCGAAGATGTTCATGATAGGGTAGTTGATTCCTTTCCAGTAGTTCACCGTCTCATCGTCGTGCACACCAGCGATGACAAAGACCGGACCGTAGTCCTCGCCGGTCTCCTTGATGCGCTTCTCTTTCGCAGCATCTTCATACCATCCTTTCTTCCTCCCCTTCTCCTCCTCTGTCTTGAGCACCGACTTCAAAAATTCGATGTGTCCTGTCGAAAATAGATCCCACCCACCATCGACAAACACCACCCGCTGGTCTGGTCGAGGCGGGTTTCCCTCTACCATTTTTGCAATTGACCCCTTCGCTTCTGGCAGTTTTTGAAGGTTCCCACCATTTCTGGCTGCACTTGCGCTGCTCCTCCTTCTTGGCATTGGAGGATGCTGCTTTCCCTTGTCCGCCTTCCACACCCACACTTCCGGACCGGGCTTGAGTCCGCTCTCATCACTTGCATACTCTCTGATCCGCTCCTTCATGTCCACGCCTTTGCCTCTCCTTTCTTGCTCACCTCCGTCACCCTCCTCGCCATCGAGCACCGCCTCTAAATTGCGGATGTGATGCGTCTTTGTGCACAGCAGCATCCTGCCCACCAAGTCCGTTGTGCTGATGCCCGGTGTTCTCTTCACCACCTTAAACCTTCCTGCGTCCTTCACGAAGCGATAACAATCGTTTCCGTCTGCATCGCTGGTGATGTCGTCACCGTGGACGACGTACTTGCAGCCATAGTGGGATATCCACGGAAGCGATGTGACGTATGGCGCATCCGGGATGGACTGGGTAGTCCAACGGCATGCATCCACTGCGGCGCAGCGCTCACGGAGTGTCATGACCGTTGGGCCTTTATTCTCGAGGATGGCAGCATCGGAATGTATGCCGACGAGGAGAGTGGTGCCGAGACGGCGAGCCTGGAGGCAGGCTCCTGCATGGCCTGGGCGAAGGTGCGACTGTTAGTGCTGGCCCTTAACTTCAAGCACATGGACTGTCCAGGAGCATACCATGGTGGCTAAAGTCGAAGCAGCCATCGATCCATATGCGATCATCGGATACTGGCACATCTTCCTGCGGGTCGACGGGCCATTGTCCAGGCCTGGGGATCAAGTTACCCAGCTCATCCTTGGGGCAGAACACGGTCAGCTCTTGCTCCCAGGAATTTTCCGAGCGCATAGCGTGGAGAATGTTCAACGTACTCTTGCGTCACCTGCAGCCATTTTTCGATTGGGTCAAATTCAGTGTGGGATTGGTGCGCGAGTGGCGAATGTCACCTCATTTCGAAGGCGGTCGGGACAGAGTTGGCAATCACGGCGAAGGCAGGTGCGAAGTCGATGGCAGAGGAAGTCGCAGTTGGAGCTCTTACCGCTTGTTCGTGGCACGGTGGCCTGGTGACATGCGCGTCGCACGTGGGGCTACGAGGCGCCTTCAGGTTGGTGGGGAAGCTGGACCCTGCCGTGCCTCGCTGCAGCAAAGCGAGCCGAGCTCAGGGGCAGCGCCTGCCTCGCCGCCAGCAGAGTCGTACCACCTGTCAAGTGCTGCCAGGCGCTTCTCGTGCGTCCTACGAGCGCGACATACAGACGTCGGCGATATACAGCACAGCTCACAATGACTCGCAGGGCGAGACGATGATCGGCTCTCAACCACGAAAATTCTCCGACGCCTGGAAGGGGATCCCGGCGGTCGAGCGCAGGCCCGTCAAACCATCGCTTCAGACCCCTGAACTCCCTTGCTGCCGTCCTCTCCCCTCCGTCCCGTCCTGCGTGTCCAATCTTAACGTGTCAGAAGAGAGCAGGAGCTGTCTTCCCTGCGCCGGGCATGCCGACCACTTCGCACTCATCCTCTGCCCAAGCCACGCCTTCGACTTCATATGGAGCAGGAGGCCTCTTCGCCCGCAAGTCCTCTCTCTTCACCAGCGGCAGGAACAAGGCCGACGCCCACCTCCCGCTCACCTCTCCTCCTCACGCGAGCAGCAACCTCGCGCCTGCTCCGCTTCTGACGCACCAGAGGGACAAGAGCAGCAGCAGTCGTGAAATCTCGCCGACCCGGAGGAAGACCACGTCGAGCCGCCACAGTCTCTCCTCCTCCGTCACTGACTTTGGCGCTACCATACGACGCTCTGCTTCGTTACGATCCACCTCAGCGCGCTCACCTTCATCCACGACGCTCGCGCTCCCTGGGCCAGGCGCCACTGACGGGACTCTATCACCTCCACTCTCAAATCCGGCCGCCAAGTCCACCCTCTCGCTCACCTCCTTTGCCCGGCGCAAAAAGTCCATCGAGAGCGTCAAGTCCCTCAAGCTCTCCCAGAGCCTGTCCGCCCCGCCAGACGGATCGTTCCCGGCGCTCGACAAATCTGGCATGGCAATGACTGCGTCGATGACCTCAGTCCAGTACCGCCAGATACCGCAGAGACCATCTGGGACGTCGCATTCGAATGTCGGCTTTGGCGAGAGCAAGGGCGGAGGTATGTCAGGCTCAGCACCACTCGTGCCAGCTTTACCAGCTGGCGCGGCAGCGGCGGCGGGGATACAGAATCCAAATGTCACATTTAATCACATCCAGGATACGGCGGCAAAGCGCATCAATACGCTGGACTACCTCCGAAAAGCGTGCGTGACCTTGTTCGTGCTTTTCGCTTTTGCTTCTTCTCCCTGGCATCAATCAAGTACGTTACTAATTTAACTGAAAACAGACACGAAGGGCGCATATACTGGTTTAATACCCTCCTCTTCACCTCGGCCGACCTCCGGCGTCTCCCCTCCTTTGAACCGCGCAAGCTCGCCCGCAGAGCAACAAACTATCTCCTCCTAGGCTTCTCCCTCCCGCAGATCCTCGACCTGAACTCCCAAACCCCACTAGAGTTTCTCCGCGCGCTCAACGCCCTCTTCGCAGAGTTCGAAACGTACCAATCCCTCCACCCTTCAGACGGCAGCAACAGCGGCAGTCTCTCGCGAGCACGCATCCCCAACATGTTCAAGCGCGGCATGCAAGCCGCCGCCGGGAGCAGCAAGAGCAGGCGAGCGAGTTCAGCGACAGACATTGGCTTCACGCCTCCCGGCGACGTGCCTGAGCCCACAAGCGCGGTATCAAGCCAGCCACCCATGGGCTTCCCGCCACCTGTGAGCTCGACGACAATCCCGTCTGCGGACCCGGCGTTCAGCGCGGAGACGCACCTCCCTAGCGAGAGTTATAGTCTGCTGGTGACGCCGAGTCTGCCGTTCGATCCGGATTTCGCGGAGACGTTTGCTACGCTGTGCGATGTGCTGATCGATGTGTATCGCGGCATCGTGGAGCTCGTGAATGTGCCGGAGAAGGTGGGCCCGGGGATCGGCGAGCTGTTCACCAAGGCCGACGCAAGAGTGCGGAAGATACTCGTCGCGGGCATCGTCAGGGAGTTCGAAGACGTCACGAGGACAGGGGTGAAGCAGGAGGTTGGTGGCGTGGGGAGGGTTGTCTTGGGCGGACTGATGTGAGGCAATATATCTATGCTCATTTTTTCGTATGTCTGAGGGGAGTCCCATGATAGCATTTAGATGGGGTTGGGGCGATGACTCTTGCATTTGTTCCTGGGTGGTCTTGCATCAGCGCATGGCATTCGCATGGTGTTTGGGGAGCTCTTGTGTTGTGTGCTTTTCTGGGAACGGGGCTGCTGGAGCTGCCTTCGAGCGAGTTTCTTGGATTGGGGATGGTTGCTGAGCGTCATATGTCTGCTATTTAGTCGCACGGTTGTCTACCTAGTAAAGGAACGTGGGTGACAGAACAGCTGAGCCCAATGGAAGTTGAAATGGTCCAGCAAACACAAGTTTTGCTCTTCCGCTCAGGCGAGAGCATCGTCGAAAGCTCTGTTTTATATAGCGTGACCGATGTTTATTAAGAGCGTACAGCTTTAATAAACCCGATTTGCCTCTATCATAGTCCCTGTGCACTTCAACCGATCCATATATTACAGCTTTGGGTCAACCCTTTCGACATTCCCGATAGTCGCTCTCCCATGACGGCCCAGCATCGATGTGATTAGCTTAGGACTCTCCGAAGCGAAGCAACCATAAGCCTAAAGCCTAGAAACTACAAACTAAGAGCAGAGCTTTTTGGTCCTGCTCCATCTGCTCTTCATCCTGACCTGTTGGATCTTCAATTCGTGCTTGGGCGCCTTCCTCTGCTACTTTCTGCTTGTAGTATCTGTCACAGACTGCAGCTCTCGTTGCTTCTCTTGCTTCCAGAACCTGATTGTACTCCTCAGCTAGCTGCACTTCCCTCCAGAACATCGCGGTCAATCTCTGTGGTGGAGAGATCATACAGGCGGCCGTCGTAGTTGAACAAATGCCGTCTGTCCGTGCTACTGCTGGCCTGCTCAGAAGGCTCAGAAGTGATGTCCTCGATTGAAGGAAGATCGTGTAGAATCTCGCTTCGAAAAGGATCAGGCAACGACTCGAGAACCTCACGGTCGAGCCCTGATGCGGAAAGATCGTACAATCGCCCATTGCACCTGAAAAGACTTCCGGCCGGGGTATTTGACATGTTTCCTGGTCGCGACTGTCCACGCAGTAATAAAACAAGGTGAAAGGCGAGAAAGTAAGAAGGCGAAAGGCGAGGAAGTAAGACGGTGGAAGGCAAGAGAGTAAGAGGATAAGAAGGCAAGAGAGTAAGAGGATAAGAAGGCGAGATGAGGTTGTGAGGTTGCCGTGCATGCATTTCGGGAAGCGTCGAAGCGTCGCTGCTTCCGTCTTAAACGGACAGGAGCGAACTACATATATAGTGTGCGGCAAAGTCATTGATCCCAGGGCTCGAAGGCCCACCCATCCTGTTCATGCGAGAACGCTTTCTCGCGCCTAGGATATGCGCCTTATGAACCCAACCCATGGTATCAATGCCGATCACAAAGGAAAAAAGGCTCCCATACCTTCAGGCAATCTTCCTCTTCTTCTTTCCAGTCACCTCAACCGCCATCCCCATATCCTCATCCTCATCCTCATCCTCATCATCTTCAATAACTCTCTTCCCCTTCCCCTTCCTCCTCGCCTCCGGACTTCTACTTGCACTCGCTCCACCATTCGCCGGCGCGTCCCTCACCACTCTCTTCTTTCTCCTCTCAAACACCTCCAACCTCTCTAAATACTCCTGCAACTGTCCCTCCACTGCCTCCGCGACCTTCGGGCCGCGTTCTTCCAAGTCCAGCTGGATCAGCTGATCTGCGTTCTTGATGTAGATTCGGTGCTTGACGTACAGCCGCCAGAACCAGAACATCCTGTCCTCCTTCATCGAACTCTTCTCTCTTCTGATGAGCCTGTTTGTGCTCCTGTTTCCTGGGGGGATGGAAGAGAGGAGTTGTATTTCGACCAGGCGGGCAAACTGGCGCGGGGAGATTTTACTCTTGTGCTGCAGTTTGTCGAGGAGGTCCTGGTCGACGAGGTAATCGATTGGGACGTCTGCGTCTGGTGCTAGGAGTTCGGAGGGTACGTCGGCCTTCATCGTCAGCAACGCGAACTCGGGCATTGTCTGGAGGTATGCGAGGTCTTGGTAGTCTCGGAGCGCGTCAAATTCCTCGTTCGGATCCTCCACTGTGATTTCGTAGACCCATTTGTCTGCGCGGAACATGTCTATCATCGTATCGTAGAGTGCTGAGCCATGTGAGGCGCCCTGGTATGGAGGAAGAATGATGAATTGAGATATGCGCTCTCGGCTTGGCGCGCCGAGCGATGTGCATGTGGTATTCTCTCCGTCCAATTCCAAATTCAGCTTAGCGTCTTCTGGTGGTGGCGTCGTTTGGCGTGGGCCAGGCGCTTCTATGAGTGGCTGCTTAACATGGTAGTTACCATCTTCGTCGGGATTCTCCTCGAAGTCAAGTTCAGATTCAGGTGGCGGCGAAGGTACCCGCTCGCCCATAGCAGTTCGAACGGTGCGGTCTGGAAAGACCCATAATCGGTAAGATGTACTGAATCCAGCTAGCGTGTAGTCCGTAGAGACTTTGTCCTTTGCGACTCTAACTTCGTAGAGCAGGAATAACTTCCAGCGTGATAATGACCAGTCCGGATCGTCCAGATAGTGGCATGGTGTACCCCCCTCAATGAGTAACGGAACGAGAATGCGCATATTCCGTAATATGTCTCGCGCCGCTTCATCGAGGAGTGTTGAGCACCAAATTTGGAATCGTTTTCCATCGCGATGGTACTCTTTAACGAGTTCACCAGATGGACTCCAGCTCTTGTTCGTACTCGAGGCGCCATTCTGGGCCGGTGCTTCAAACGCGCCTAGAAATAATGTCAGCTATTTATCGCATTCCGAGCAAGCATAAGCTCTAAAACCTACTCTCAGGCAGAAACTCCTTCAGCATGCCCTCGACATCCATAGCCTCCGTCTCCCCGATTGCTTTAAATTTGCTATCATAGGTGAACTTGACCGACGGTTTGAGGTCATATGCGCGGAACTTCAGGTCAATTTGCGGATTTTCGTAGCCAATAATGGCCTCGTCGTTGCCGAAGATTGGGTATGTGAAGCTAGGATTGAAGGATTCTGGGAAGATGTCCTTGCCGTTGCGGGTGAGATTGATGTAGAATGCGTCATTTGAATTGGTGAGGTCTACGCAGGACGTCAGCTATCACATAAAATATTGAGGACATGGCGTTTGTCTCACATTTCTCGATCATGGAAGGGTCCAGTTCATCGGCCATGTTGAGCTTCGAGCGCGTTCGGAGGCGCTACCCTGCCGGATGTGCTTTTGCTGCGTAGGATTTGATGCCAGGGATGGGGTTTCAAGCTTTGAAAGCGAAAAGTATGTGTTTCTGGCGGTGAAAGGGGAAGCGGAGGAGGAGAGGAAGAGAAGTGAGCAGCGTAAGTGTAGTTGCGCCGCAAGTCGCGCTTGTATAGCGTTCACGCGTCGCAAAGGTAATTCCGGAGATCTCCCGGCGATTCTGCAGGGATTCAGGGATGGACTTGACGAATTGTGTCAAGAAGTCCTGAAAGCCGCGCAGGCAAGCATATGTCCACTTCCACAACCCATTCCTTCGTTAACTTCTACCGGAATAATAACCGGACTATGGCGTCGACTCCAATGGAGAAATGCTGTATGACGCCTTGAACGGTCTCACGAGTCCACCGTCGCATCGCAGAACTCTAGGCGCAGCCGCGATATTCCCCCCCTTCGGCGACCATGTGGGACGGTTTCTTTCTCCTGCTCGTTCTGAGCACTGTAATGGCTCTGGCGTAAGTAAAGGTAGCTTCAGAAATTACCATAATTCATAAAATCAATCTCCATATATGCTTCATCAAGGCTCCTGCTAACTGCTAAACTACAGCTCTTTCTTGGCTGGCATGCTCCCTCTGTCCCTTAGCCTCTCTTCGCGTCAACTCCGTCTGATCACTGCAATTGGCACCGGAGTGCTCGTTGGAACATCTCTCATAGTCATCATACCAGAAGGAGTCGAGACGCTGTACTCCGCTAGCAATGCTGGGGTACATACAGACTTTAACATCAAGACTGCACAAATCGAGCCTGTCGTAGTCAAAGGCGGAGCAGGTGTTGCACAACTGCACAGACTACATACAGTCGACCAAATAGGTGGCATAAATCTTGGTGAACGAGAGATTCCATCCGTCAAAGTCCACTCGCCGCGCTCTCCTTCTCCGAAAGACGAGCTGGATGAAGCACCTCCAACAGAAATTAAGCCTCCAGACGAGGACGAAGATGAAGGTCCCGACGCACCGTCCATACCCGAGCATACGCACAAAGAACCACCCGAACCTCACGCGTACATCGGCCTCGCCCTAATCCTCGGCTTCATCCTCATGTACCTCATCGATGTCCTCCCCACTACCTCAGCGCAATTCCTCCTCTCACGGCGCCGCCCTTCCCGTCCCTTACACATCTCCCTGTCCTCCCTCCACCGCGGCGTCCACGATGCATCCCTCTCCTCCCCAAGCGCTTCACCCGCGCTCGCGCCCGCCGACATGGCCGATAACGACCCATCAGCACCACAAACGAGCCCGCCTACAACAACGCTCGGGCTCGTAATCCACGCTATCGCCGACGGCATCGCACTCGGCGCCTCCACCGCCAGCGCATCGTCCAACCCCAATGGCGCGTCGCAGAACCTAGGCATCGTCGTCTTTCTCGCGCTGATGCTGCACAAGGCGCCCGCGGCGTTCGGCCTCACCGCCGTGCTCCTGAAACAAGGCCTCAGCACGCGCGCCGCGCGCGCTCACCTCATAATCTTCGCGTTAGCGGCGCCCGTGGGGGCGTTTGCGACGTGGGTGTCAGTGAACCTCTTAGGCGCGACACACCTCTTAGGGAAGGGGGTAGACGAGCAGGGCGTGGATCGTGGGGCGTGGTGGACAGGAGTTGTGCTGATATTTAGCGGCGGGACGTTCTTGTATGTTGCGATGCATAGTATGCAATCGGCTTCGGGCGAGGCACATGAGCATGGAGGAGGTGGAAGAGGGCATGCGCGGAGGGTGAGCGAGTTGGAAGGTGGGACGAATGGGTATTTAGGGAATCCGTATGCAGGTCCCGTGGACTACGGTACTGGTGTGGGCAGGAGGAAAGAAGAGGTGAATAGCGGGTTGACGGAGACGGTGGCTATGGTTGTTGGCATGGTTCTACCGTTGGTCGTTCAGATGGGCCACGTGCATTGAATGAGCTGGTCTTGTATCTGGCTACATTTATTCGTTTTGCGGTTGAGCACAGTTACTTTCTGAGCGCAAAGCGTGTTATAGGGTATTTGAGCGCTTCACTTAAGCGGGGTTTCAGGCGCGAGTGGTGTAAGATAGACTAGGCATGTATGAAATGGGAATGAATATAGAGAAAATTTGGGTTTGGTATCAATTAGACAATTTGATTGGGATTTTCTGCGCCGCTCCAGCCCTACCATCTCCGAAGAACCATGGGATGAATACAACTTGCTACCAAAAGGGAAAAGCAAGACGCTAGCTAGATGTACAAAGAAACAAGACGTCCCCTGAACCCGAAATAGTCCAACACAACTGACCCTTTACTGAATTCTCTACGTCCTGGCAGGTGGCTCGACGGTCTGCTTAGGGATGTCGGCCAGTGAATAGTAGAAGTTCTCCTCCGGCACTCTTCCCCTCATGTACGGCGGTTCGCTTCCCCTAACATAGATATCCTCAAACAGAACCTGCGGCGTCGGTTCTGGAGGTTCCATAGCCTCCGCCTCGGCGACCTCTTTGTCCACATCCGACCTAGCCTCCTTATCAATGCCCTTCAACTCCTCTTCGCTCGTAACACCCCAGTCCAGCAATTTCTGCTTCAGGCCTGCAATCGGGTCGTTGGTGGAGCGCATGCGCTGGATTTCCTCACGCGTGCGGTACGTCGTACCGGGGTCGGACATGGAGTGGCCACCGTAGCGGTAGGTGACGTACTCGTAAACCAGGGGACCTTTGTTCGCGAGGCAGTATTCCCTGCCGAATTGCACGGCAGCTTTGACGGCAAGAACGTCCATGCCGTTGATCTTCAGACCAGGGATGTATTGGCCGCGCTTGTAGTAATCGGTGAGGGCGGAGGAGCGGGAGGCGGAGGTACCCATGCCGTATTTGTTGTCTAAAGGCAGTTGTTAGCACTGTCGTTGAATAGAGTCGTATTACGCTGGTAGACATACTCTCACAGCCGAAGATGATAGGCAAGTTCCACAGCTTGGCCATGTTGAACGCCTCAAAAACTTGCCCCTGGTTGCTCGCGCCATCACCGTACAGGGCTAGCGTGACATTCTCCTTGCCTTCATAATGATTCGCAAACGCAATGCCCGCACCCACTGGCACCTGCGCGCCAACGATACCATTGCCGCCGTAGAAGCCAGTTGCGAACATGTGCATGGAACCACCCTTGCCGAAAGCAATACCTTCTCGGCGGCCGAGCAGCTCACCGATGATCGACTTGACGGTGCCGCCGCGCATCAGGGCAAAGCCGTGGCAGCGGTATGCGGTAATGAGATGGTCGGACTTTGTGATCGCGTGCTCGATGCCCGTGGCTACAGCTTCCTGACCGGTGGAGAGATGGCAGAAACCGCGTATCTTCTTCTCTTTGTATAGACGATCGGCGGCCATTTCCATGCGTCTACGTCCGTCTAGTTAGCATTCAAATGATAATGTTCAATGGCTTGCTGCAGACATTGTCTGCGGTGGAGAGCACAGAAACTGAGCGGTGATAGGAATAACATACCGAATGGCAACCATATCGTAATACATCTGTTTCAGCTCCTTCTTCGTGGTCTGCATTGTGTATGGAGGGGGGTCTAGCTCGTAGGTCTCGAAAGACTCGTCTGATAACTTGACGTCGAAGGGCTGGTCGTCGGCCTGCGGAGTTCCATGTTAGCTCTCCGCCATCAATCGCAGCACATGTACATCTCCAATTGGCCCTTGCCCGCCATAGGAAAAGTTTCTCATGAGGTCACTCACATCAGGAACGCTCTCCCTGTCCGCATGGCTGCTTGCTGCATCCGTGGTGACGGCTCGTCTTGTAGCTATTGAGCTCCGTGCTGGCGCGGAGAATGCATTGCAGCGGAGTGGCTGCGTGAAGCCTCTCCTCAATGATCTTGACAGCATCCTCGAAGCTCGATTAGAGGTTCGATGAGGAGCAAATGACGTGAGAAGGAGTAGAATAGATGATGGGAGAAGTCGGAGGTAAAAATTTGGCGTTGAGAGGTTGAGCTCGCCAAAAATGGGGGTTTATTCGGGAAGCTTGGACAAGTCCGACGTAGGGCTGAACTTACTAAGCACCGCTCTGCACACCAGACATGCATGCATACCAGACCAGACATGTCCGGAAAATACATGTAGGTCAAGAATTTGTAGAGGCCGCAGTGTCTTAATATTTAAAAAATTCCAAGCTGAGAAAATATGCATTGAGCAGGGATTGGCTGCATTCATTCGCTGTCGGCGAGCGACTATGGTATACTATGGAGGAGGCTTTCTGCCATTGCGTGGGCCATGCGCATTTGCTAATGCCCATATAGCAAAGTGTAGAAACCCACTCTTCTGGCTCATCTCGATTTGGAAAGTGTAATATGCTTCTTTTCAAGAGTCGTCGATCCTTCTCTGTGCGCATCTCACCCCCTTGTGCGCGACTGTCCCTGGCTTATCGACCGTATTGTTCCATCACTCTTGCCCATCACTCATCCGTAAGGTCGAGCACTTCAGTCTTCAAGTTCGGCCCCTGTAATTCAGGACCGAGCCCCTCCTCATCTCGCCATACTATCATAGCCCTGGTATCATTCTCACTCAGGCCATCGTCCAGCTCCTTCCAGTCCTCAGTGGTGAGAGCCCCAATGGGAATGTGTGCATTGCCATTGGGCCCCAAGTTAGGATTCGCTTGGACATTCATCTTTGTGGCCTCCGAGTCGAATTTCTCTTCTGGTTCCGGAGGAGTCTCTATCATGAGAACGACGCATTTGTTCTTTATGCCCGCCAGCTCTCCCCTGACTTGGTACTGCGTGCCTCTCGCCCACACTCTTATGGGGGTACCGTACGTCTTGTAGTACCACTCTAATTCCTCCATGCCCTTCTCTCCACGCTTCATAGACTCTCGAAGAATGCGAAGCGGTCGCGTGACCACAGCACGGAGGACATGATCAACTTCCTCCGTGGTAAAGACGCGGCCGGACTTGTTCTTGTTGGTCCGCTCGCGAGCAAATTCCTCGGCATTGACTTTGCGCATTATGTAGTTAGACAACGCAACGTAGTCAGGGCCTGTCCACTTCGTCCAGTGAAACGGCTTTGTGCTGAAAATAGACGGATCATGATGCGGGTGGCCATCTGGATGGATAACAGCACGACGATCGATCAGCTTGTCTGGCTGCGGATCGAGAACATCGCCCGGAAGAGTAGGAGGGGCTCTGAAAGGCTTCGATGGAGTCGATGATAGTGTAATGGGAGGCGGTATGACAAAGCCCGCAGTACTGAATTTGCGATCTGGAGCGTTCACCTCCTGCTCTTGCTCGTCGATATCCAAGTTACAAGCGGTGTTGTCGTCGACATCGCTCTTGACACTGTTCTTCAAAGTGTGGTCAGACTTCTGGCGCTTAAAGGCGAATCCGGCCGGTAAGCGTGATGGCGAGGCGGGTCGGACCCGTTTGATGGGAGCAGCCTTGTTACTAGATTTGTTCGTCTGAGGAGGAGTGGGGAGTACGTTGGGCTTAACCGGCTTTTGAGGAGTGATCGGATGCTTTGGAAGGATCTTCTTCTCCGGCTTTTCAGATACTCGTGTGAGGTCGACTATTTCCAAGTCCGGTTGGCCATCGAAGATTGTGCTTATTCCCGCGAGGGAAGGTTGGTACGTTGGGGCGGCAGAGATGAGAGACTCGGATCTGAGTTTTGCACCTTCTTCCTCTGAATCTCATTAGAACTTTTCGGCTGTTAGAACAGAGGCGAAATGGCTCTTACCGTGTTCCTTAGGGAAACTAGAAGCAGGGTCTGAAACCGTGAAGCTCGTGTCCTCTCTGGTTTCGATGTATTCCTGCCAAGCACGTAATCTGGATTGGATAGAAGTGGGAGCAGGCGACAGTACCAGGCCCTTCTGGGTGCTCTTCCACTGTGGAGTTGTAGGTAACTTCTCGTCCTCCTCCCCTTGTGTTAAGTCAACAATTGACCGTCCACCAGAATCACCACCATTGCTCCTCTCCGTCATCCTGCTATCTTCACAGGAAAGAACAGGAAAGAACAGCAGACTTCAATGAAGTTAGGGCGTAATATTGCGTGCGAAAGTGAAAGGTGTTGAAGTGGAGAGGAACAGTGTCAATGATTGCGAAGAGAACATTTGAATGCAAAAGAAAAGTGTCAAGTTTAGCTGCCTCGGGGTGGCTGGTCAGGCAACAACACGAGATATGAAAAGCTAAATATGAGTATTCTTCTATTCAAGCAGGGGGTGGTAATCCACCCTTCACATCTAACACCATGCCTCAATAAGGGTTTCCAAAACTGACTCATCCTCTATCCCACATAGCACGGGAGACCTTTAACACTCATCAAGACCAATAGGTAATGTGAAGGAGGCCATTTCCGAGTGTATCGAAGAATTCTCAGAGCGTAGGGAAGACTCGTGACGCCATAACCCGCCGGTATATCAGCCACATTCTACGCACGAAGTAGAACAGCCGCTGATAGCCCTAAATCTCCAGGGCTAGTCGTGTTTCAAAAGACAGATTTACTATGATCTTCAAATTCTCTTTCAGAGGGCTATCGTCCCGAATCTTCTGTCGAGGCTCAGAGTTGGCTGCTGACTTGATTCAAGTCATTCAATCCGCGGGGATTGAGCCCGGATGTAGGATGACAGCGTTCTCATTTTGTCTTTCTCTTTTAGAAAACGTGTTTAGGACTAAAGATAATCGGCTTTGGAGATTCGACTCCGCCTCATGAGTTTCTCTGAAGGGGACGTGCATGAGACGAGTCTCCAGAGCTTCTCGAATACAGCTAACGTCAAGGACGAACATCCATTTATCGAAGATTGTCGGCATCATGCTTGTTTGGACTCTGGGAAGCAAATGTTGAGGTTTTAGCAAACTAATAGGTGAGGCCGCTGTTCGCAGGCCGCACTTCCAGTGAAGGTCTCATACGCCCATGCGAGTCGATTTTTCTCGATTTGCTCGACACCACACCAACTAGTTTCGTTCGGGGCGTCCATTGGTTCCGTTCTCAGATCCATGCAATATTATTGTGTGGAAGACAGGATACAAGTCAGGAGTTGCGAAGTGAAGTGAAGTGAAAGGGGTCACTTCGGCGGAAAATGATTTTTGCGGATTTTTCTGCGCAGGGCACTTCACTCGATCTTCAAGTGTCCATATTCTTTGCCTGGTTTCCTTGACCAACTCAAAATTATCGAGTACCCTCTATTATGAACTGTCGGCGTAATATCGCAGTGTGGTGGGCTAGATACGCCCAGTTCGGCGTGTATGGAATCGCCTGCGTTGATTCCCTAGTGATATTCAGTGTCTATCACCTAATGCAGTTACTCAAAGAGAAGGAGTCTCCTGCGATGCTAGAACTGTGTTCTAACAGTGCTCGCAATTCCCTATGTACCTTCGTCGCATAGAGCACGGCCTGCGTTTGAGCATAAGCAATTCCGGGTCCAATTCCTCTATTCACATCGCGTACATGCTATCTAAGTATTGATATACATTTAACAGGAGCCTATTCAAGCGTAGTGTGCTACGTGTCTAAGCATCAAGCCCGCTAAGTAAGGCCTCTCTATCACTATCGTGCTCCTTATAGCTAAGTATCGAGCTTCTTCAGCTGTCACGCACACTATATTATTCCACTAGTCTTTGTTTTATAGCACTGTATTTAATGGCGGCACAACGTATCTTTGAGTATCAATTTGGCGCTGGCAGAAGCGTCTTTTCAACCTTGCCCGCAAGTTGCAATCTTTTGCGATACTGACATGGCCTTTCTCCAGCACACATTCTAGGTTCTTATATCATGCCATACGCTCAAGACGCGACATACCCGCGAACTGCAAATCCAGATATATCGACCACCGGCACGACTCCGGAAGTCCCAGAATCGCTTGAGTCTCAGTTACTAAAGGACCCTCTCTCGCGAAATGGTAGTGCGTCTTGAAATCTGGCCGACAGCTCCGCGCGTACATCCTTTGCCATATCCTCCGCAAATATCATGTAGCGCTCTTTGCCTACTGTTCGCCTATTAGTGCAAACTTTTTATCGTGTGTTTGTATGACGTTGGTATTAATAGTGTTCGTATATAACCCTCGCATGTGACTGCACAATAAAGTTTCTTCAGTCACCAACACCTATTCTCTTGTCACAAGCTCTGTGTTTGTATGACGTAGGTATTAGTGGACTTGGTATATATAAACCTCGCCTCTGCCCACACAACGAACTTCCTTTCAATCACCAACATCTCACACACCGTAAGCCTCGCACTATATACCTGCGACCACATCCATTTGATGACTTACCCCTATATCAGATTCTATTCTCAAGTCCCTTCAAAACACCAAAAGCTCCTCGGCCAACATGTTCTCTTTCCACGACCGCCAGAACCCGCGCAGACGCGCACCCTCGAACACCGGTCGTCCTACGGACCTGACCGTCAAGATGGAGAAGATGGAGGAGGACGAGGAATTCATGAGTGCTGCCCCTCCCTACCCCAGGGGACGTCAATATCTTGGCCCTCCAGCAGGCCAGATGCACCCTGATCAAGCCTGTAAGTCGTGCTCGTTCTCAGGTTCGGACACATACACAAGCTCATGCCGCATGCAGACGCACCCGCCAGCCCAGATCCACTTGCCAACAACTCGGGCGAAGAGCCCAGTGCCTACAGCAAGCAGTGGACCTGCCCATTCTGGGCCATGGGCAGATGCGAGAAGTCGGCCGAAGTGTGCCCCATGGCGCACTACAGCACCGGCGTGCGCGTGCGCCTTTTCGACTTCGAAGGTAAATCAAACTCCAACCATGTGTAGGAATCATATTACGCAAACCAGGCGACAATACCGCAAACACGGCGGGAGGCTTCGCCCCCGCAGCACCAACACCACCCGCGGGCATTCGCCCACACACTCATGGTATACATACCGCTCGCTCTTACATGCAACCCACTAACACAACCGCAGATGCCTTGATGGCGAAAGAGGCAATCATCTTCCGTCGCGAAGGCACTGTCCGCAGCGCAGAAGACAGCTGCCTGCATGTCGTCACCCGCGCCCGCAAGCTCCTCGACGACTTCGACCAACTCGTCGCTGAACTCTCGACAGACGCGCAGAACACCCTGCGTATGCTGAATGGACGCCGCGATCAAGTTCTGAACGTGCTCCACAGCCAGGAGAGCGAGGGCAGCGGAGAGGCAGGCAACATGTTGCTGAACGCAACAGACGCCATGGTGGGAGGCTTGACGGCGCTGGAGGAGAAGACCGAGGAGGTGGACAAGAGCATCTTGGGGAAGCTGAGGAAGGAGATAGGGGAGCTTCAAAAGCTGGTCGCTGCGACCCAAAAGTGAGACGTGCGCCAA
Source organism: Rhizodiscina lignyota (assembly GCA_010015805.1). Taxonomy (NCBI): domain Eukaryota; kingdom Fungi; phylum Ascomycota; class Dothideomycetes; order Aulographales; family Rhizodiscinaceae; genus Rhizodiscina; species Rhizodiscina lignyota. The sequence goes on from ML978124.1 coordinate 804,669, forward strand.
CTGGAGTGTGAATGCACATATGGTGGTGAAGGGGACGTAGAGAAGTTAAACACAAAGCAATGCAAAGGCAATACGGGAGTTGTAACACGCTCGAGCAGTGTTTTGATTTAGCCAAACACACCATCATCACGTGGCAAGCGATGATGGAAGAATGGATTTCTTTGGGCTTCAACTTGTGCTTTCGCAGTTTGCTCTCCGAATAACAGTGATATCTGGCGTTTAGATCATCCAAGGAACCTTCTAACAGCGCCACCTACCCCCTCTAGGTCTAACAAGAATGTATCATGCCCGAAAAGGCTCTTGTCCTCTCCCAGCTCTACATGCGTCACTTGCCGATTCCCAACTGCTTTCAGAGTATCCGCTACTTCTCTCTGCTGCCATGACGGGAACAAGATGTCACTTGCTACTCCAAGAACCAACGTGGGCGTATTGACGAGTGGTGAAAGACCACCAACCAAGTCTGCAGGTGGATATTCACTCTCGGCTGGAGAGGTAGGCGTATCCATGGATTCTAGAGAAGTGCTCTCCTCCTGCTCCTCGTACGGCTTGTCGGGCAGAATTAGATTGCAATGATCTTGTGCTGTTTGCTCGACCTGGCCCCGACTTTCTCTGAATGCTTGGAGCTTCGATTGGTTATTTCTCCTGACTTCGGTGATGTTCTTGCGATGCTCCGCGCCCAGGTCAAACAGATCCATCGCTTTGCTAACGTATAGCAGGCTGTTCGCATCATATTCGAGACAAAACTTTTCTCCCGCGTGATCCAAATAAGTTTCGATGAGGAAATCCGGGCACAATGCTGGTGGCTTGGACGAATCGGCACGCCGCCTGCCAAACCGCTGTTCCCACTCCGGTCCGGATCGATATGTGACGGTAGCAATTTCTCGAGCCAGCTTCATTCCAGAATGCGGAGGAATTCCGTCGTAATAGAAGCCGCGCCGCCAATTAGGGTCTGTCATTAATACTGCGATCGTTCGTCAGCCAACCCTGTGTATTAAGTTTCTCATTCCACTGCATACCTTGTCGTTGGGTGTGTCTCATTGCAATGCTATACGGATGGCTCCTCGCACACCCAGATATGCTCACAACTCTTCCTACTCTGTCCGGATAGAGCACTCCCGCCGCCAGACTTTGCATTCCGCCCATACTCGCTCCAACGCTCGCGAACAGTTTTTGGATACCAAGCGAGTCGAGCAACCGAAACTGTGCCCGAACCATGTCTTCCATCGTCAATATGGGAAACCTCGTCGCATATCTCTCGCCATTGGCTGGGTCAACGGACGAAGGGCCGGTTGATCCAAAGCAGCCTCCAATTACGTTCGTACATATGATGAAGTATTTATTCGTGTCTAACGCTCCACCGGGCCCTATAAACTTCTCCCACCATCCTTTTTGAGGATTTTCAGGAGTGCTGTGTGCGTGGGAGGAAGCGGACAAGCCAGTGTGGAGGAGGATCGCATTGCTACGCTCGGCGTTCAATGTTCCCCATGCTTCGTATGCAACATCATACGAAGGGAGAATACCGCCCCAATCGAGGAGAAGAGGGTCCGAAGAACGGAATGTGAGATGTTTTCCGGATGTATACGAAGGCTCAGGGCCAGATAATGATCTTCGGGAGAGAGATGCGGAGCGCGACTCTACAGCGTCGAGGCATGGAAAGGATAGCGCGGGATTCGTCGAATCCACAGGAGGTTGTGATGGTTCATATTCCACAGCAGCTGCCGCTGCTTGCGCATTCCGCGGTGTCTGCTGATGTATTCGTCTCGCCGCTTGGGATGACTTTCGTCTGATGGGGCGGCCGGCGGAGGACGGCGAAGCGATGGTGAAGGGAGCGGCGGCGGGGCGGGAGTTCTTGGAGGTGGAGCGGACGCATTGCCATGCAGGCCGTAGTATGGGCCCAATCGTCCGTGAGGCGCTCATTTTGAAGGCTATAACTGGGGTTAAGGTTATTGCATGGTGGTAGGAAATATATGTATCGTGATTGAGGTCGCCGAAGATGACAATTACCCCACGCCGCTTCTAATCAGTGCGTTGAAAGGCCAATGCACAGCGGCGGGATTGCGTGATTGATGTCCGCTCCACCCTTTTCAACTCTCGGCGGAAGTCAAAGAACAGAGGATTCAATATCAACCCATATATACAACAGACACTTCAAACCATATATTTAATTATACTGGGATCGTACTTCTCAGCGATCACGAGATAGAGCACGCTGCCTGTTTGATCTCCTTGTTCATGTCCCACGACGTTGAATCAGTCGACTGTTTTCCATAAAAGGGAATAACTAGGGCGTCTATGTAAGGCGTACTTGTCATATCAACTATCCTGCCATGTCCCGTGCGAGCCTGAGGAAGAGGGATCTGCAGCGGTTGAACGATTCGGCAACATTGCGTTTGAAAGTCCCAGGCCCTTGCGCAAAGCCTGTGACAGGCGATCCTGAGCTGGTTGTTGCTGTACTTTCTCTACCATAACGAGCATCCCGCACAAGGCCATAGCCACTGTGGATATGATCTCCGTTGTGGGAGACTTGACGCCTCCCATTTACAGTACAATATCCCATAACATCTTGACGGGGCAAGCGTCGCAAGCCTACAAAGCATCACGATGCCGCACGTCAAGAAGTTCCACTTCTCTAAGCTCGTCGAGTGCTGCTATTGCGCCCATTGATACCTGCTAATTGCATGTGGTAAGTATTGTTTAAGCTCTATGATAAAAGTGTATCGAAACTCGTGGAGATTTCCATTTGTGTGAGACCACGGTGGTCGCATAGACCACGACCAAAAAAGGTGCGAATGTCTGAACACGAGGGTTCAGAGACTCAGTGGCTATATATACTCTGTCAATCCTAACAAAAGGATTGCAAAGCGTATTTATCCCATTTGTACAGACGCAGGGGTAGGCATGGTGTACGTTGGGGACATCGGCAGCCGTCGCTGCTTGTGGTTGTCCATTGGGCCCAAGAACTCTAGAACGAGGTCGAAGTGTCGTTCAATAGCTCCGCTGGGTAGTTGGCCAGCCAATGGCCCTCCGCCTCTCCCTATAAGTGTCAAGGGGCTGCGAATAAGCACCGGTACAGTCGTGTTGCTGTGTGATTCCGGTGCAGAGAAGTAGTCGCTACTTGAACGCTTCTCTGACAACGCATTTGAACGCCGCGGGAGTCTCCACGCGAAGCTTGCGACTTGGAGTGGACTTTGAAATCCACGTGAAGAAGACTATACACAGTCCTATCGTTTCATATATCGCAGATCGAGCAGGCAATCGTGCTGATTGGCCATAGCAGATATGACAAGTGTACTGGATGGTTGACTGGGCGTAGTGTTGCTCCAGCGAATTGACGCTACCGGCAGTTTCTAGGTGCTATTTGATCTGTATCTCACTGTTCACCTCTTCCTCTCTGCTGGCGTTTTAGCTCTGCCTCTTGATCACGATTGGAAATGAAAGGTGGTTGGAACAGATGAGAAGGTAGTTGTAGAATCTGATAGTAGATACTGTCTAAGCGGCAGAATTCTAGTTCATTTTAGTGTTTGACGTTGGTCGGAAGGATCTCGTGGTTGTAGCGGTCCCGCTCGAATGCTTCCAGAACGTAGGCAAGCCGCTTTTTAACCGCCCAGTTATTGAAGACGGTAAGAGAAAAGTAGAATTGTATCCCACACGCGACGATGGCGTTCCCCTTCGATGCTGTCTTTCTAGAATGTCTAAGGTCGCGTCAGGTTGATCTGGAGATGCTGTTTTCGGAAACGGAAGAAGAGATCCATTAGCTTCTTATTTCCTGAGAGGCGGGAGTCCGCAACCATCGTACTATGCCCCATACGTCTGCCCAAGGGCATGTCGTGTTTCAGTTCTGTCTACCACCTGAAGAAATTGTTTGTGCGCCTGTAGTCCTCTACCAGACCAGTTCGCTCATCGCGGCTGACGTAGTCGTAGAAGTGGCCGGCCACTGTGAGGAAATTAAAGATTTCGCGACGTGTAGCATGAGAGACGTGCAACAGGTTCAGGATGTTCTGGCGCTCCGTGCGGTTCATAGAAGGATCCAGATCCACCTTCAAGTCAGTATCATCGTACACGAATTTATACATCTTACAGCGAATCTCTAAAGGAAGAGACATCAGCTGTGACGCAACTGCCGGTGTCAATGGATTGGATTCCGGCCGTGCAGGCGAGGATGATGCTTTGCAAAGGCAGTTAATAGCCAGTCAAAGGTCTGAGGCGCACGACATACCTTTTACGGCAAACATGAGCTCGAGGAATATGCCCAAGTCTGGCCTTTTCCTTCGGAGGTTCGCGTTGAGTGATTGTGGACGCAGTGTTGGACCAGGGCTTTGGTGTGAGAGTCGTTATTTCTAGGATGAATCTGTGATGATAGATTTGAAGAGTGGGAGTTTAACCTTATATAGCCCAGAGCTTTTGATGTAGGGGGACAGAACGTTGAACTGAGACACGAATCGGGAAAAGCGCAGAAGAGAATAATCAGCGTCCACCTGTTTGGCACAGGAAACAAATCTGCACTCGAAGAGTCTCGTTAGATTAAAAGTACGTGCTGCGAACCAATTTATTGGCCTAAACTGCGGCCTTCGAGAAGATGCGGTACAACGGACTCGAGAGGAGATACTCTCACTTCTACGTAGCTCTTGTTCTTAACTGTACACCGTGCCATTTCTTGATGTCTTCCCCTAGCACCTCATTTACCAGTCTATGTTGCTTGATGACGGAAAGACCGTGGAATCTGGGGGACGCAATGTCTATCGCATACATCGAACCGCAGCCACCACTGATATCTTGTACCTATACCGATGCCAACGCGTTAGTCTTTCAAAAGCATTCCCGATCGCAATCCAACATATTGTGTCTTACGTACTTCAAGTGTCTCCGGGCTCAGACCTGCTTTGATCTTGTCGAATATGTCTCGCTCGCCCTCAGAGAGATAGTCGGGAGGTTCCGGTTCGGTTGCTGTCACGCTCGAGGTAGCAGCTTCGGTAGATTGGAAGCGCAAATGGCGGCGATGAAACGTGTTTGAACATGAAATAAGGCGGAAGTCATGGTACTGAGACTTTCGTATACTGGACTGGAGGTTTACGCATGGTAGATATTGCGATGTTGGCCGCTTCAAAGCACCGCGGAGGAAGCGCAAGAGCGCTCTGGAGGGGACCATTGGTACACTGCATAGTTGTCGTTAGTACATAGTGGCGGCATGAGCATCATGCTCTTGTTGCAGCTTGCTCACCTCTCGAATCTCTTCACTCGATTGAGATAGCTCTACCGTCCGATCCAGCCAGTTCGTGATACCTTACCTTTCGTCATTAAGCGTCGGCCAATCAACGCCAAGGGCTTACAATCTGTAATCGGAAGCAATATCTATTTTCCGACTAAGTACCTCCGTACCTCCCCTCCTCATTCTTTCTTTTGACTCTCCGCACTTTCTGCACTCCGCAGTTAACGTTACACATCAGCAGTCTGGGCATATCTTCAGGAAAGACTATGCTCACGCCATCAACAATGGCTACTGTCGGAGGCTGCACAATCCGACATGGCTCCCTCACCAAGCTGCAGCAGGGTCCGAGAGAATCTGGGGTGAGGCTGAAGTACCGCCGAAGTACCTCCAAGTCTCGTCTTGAATCTCTTTCAAGTACCTCTGTAACTCTTTCCTAATGGACGAAACTTCCCCGGACTCCGAAAAATTCTGATGCTTTAGCTTCCCCACCAGCTTCAATCCCTAGTCGTTGGCCAGACCGCATCCCCAAAGGTCCCATTATTCGAACTCTGCGGCTCTCCATACTGCGTTGACATCGAGACGGCTCATTTCACCCTTCCTAGGTGTGATCGACCTTCCTCCACGGGGAAATCAAAGCCTCTCCAGACGCCATCTCGCACATCAGTCGTGATATTCCTCGAGTATCTCAGTACCGTCGCTGATCCACGCACAGTCCAATTCACATGTCAAGCACCACGCAGGGCCATGCTTCCCTGCATAGCGGCTGGCTAGGTGGAGTCATCGCCGGAAACCTACAATTGGTTTAAGATGATCCTTCCTAACCTCTAAGCAGCACGGGCATCGATACACGAGCTCCTCCGGCAAAGATCAGCGCCACCACTGTGCAGTCTGGCTACTACTCTGCGGCGAGGAGTAGCTGGACCCTCTAAACGATGGCGCCACATTACGTCCCCAAGAGGCGCCGACATCGCAGTCAAGCTCCTTCTGTGGTAGTGTATAAAGTTTAAGATTGGCGGTGAGGAAGACATCGCCATTTTCCGACTTACGAGGTTTCCAAAAAGTTTGATTGATGAGACACGGGATGCGTTCGCCACAAGTGGTGTAATAGCGAGACCCGCAATACTGCTGTATCTCCGCGCGGAGGAGAGGCAGGGAGTGCGGAAAATTGCTTCCTAACAGTCAACGGATTCTGGAGATATTGTGGACCGCGGAGAATGTCTGTGGACCCTTTGCCGCAGCCTCTACAATACCCTACCGCCGTAATGGCACTGCCAACGCCGAATTTGCATGTCTCCATTGCATGCTGTGGAGAACTCTTGTGGGTCCTCTACAGGCGTACATAATACTATCATTCCGCTCCTTGTTCTCAACGTCTTTAGCAGCGACGCCGCATACGGCGTACCTCCACCTCGAATGTTTGAGGCGACAGGACAATGTCGAGGCACTGAATTTACAGCAACCATGAGCGGCAGGGACGGCTTCGCAATCTGCAGGGACTGAAATTCGTCATGGCCCAAAAGCTCCAAGCAAATCGCTTGCTAATACACAAAATTCCGCGTTGCTAAGTGGCTGTTATCAACTGCATGCTGCGATGCAAACGCAAGGCAACACACCACCTGCGAGCTTCTAGATAAGAGGTACCTCTGTACCTGACCCGAGCGCGCCGAGCTTCCTGCAAGCACGACCCTTGGCAACTGCTGGCGCAAGAATCCCAGTCCACTGCAGAAGATGAGGCTCGCTTCTGTCGCCAACCCTCGATCTCGCTCGCCAAAAGCGCTTCCCTTGCAACTCACGGCCCTGTTCTGCATGCCATAATGAAGGGCAAGACGGCGCACTGTCCTCTCCGCACTGTAGCAATACTAATGCCGCTCGTAACCGCCGCCCGCCCTCCATGAAGCAGAAAATAGCTACAGCGGTACTGATACTGGCAGACGCGCAAATTTTGCTCACCTCATTTCGGGGAAAGCGTGCTAAGCACGCGTGTCTGGAGTGCGATTTCGTAATTCGTTGGCCGGCCCGCCACGGAGGGCGGGAGCTACGGCATTGGCGGCACGCGCGGAGATCAGGGTCTAGATTCCTGAATAGTGTCAAATAGTGGCTGTAAGTGCTGCATTAATAAGTTATGAGCGACTATTTCGGGCGGGAGGTCTGTGTTGAGCTGCGTCGTCGAATCTGTTTGTGATCGTCGCGAAGCGAGTGCACTTTCATTATGAGTGCGGGGCTCTTGGTGTTGCAGCACGGAGTTCTCTCGCAAAGTCGCTGCGGCGAGTCAGCGACGTGGGAGGGGCAGGCTGCGGCTGGATTACAGCCTGGATTACCAAGATGTGTGGGGTAGCCTGAGATAACAGAAACATGTGATAACGATTTTCAGGACAGACGGGACACCCAAACTTCACTCTTTGGATCGGCGACGTTGGGACGGGAGGGCACGTGGATCAAAGGGGTGCGCAATCGAGAGATGTTATACAGCATCGAGCAGAGAGTCGAATTATGACATTGAAGAAATCGTTCATCGAAAGCCCGTTTCCCAACAGCTTTTGAGCGACGCTGATCAGACGGGCGGCGTGCGGTCGCACAACATACGTGCAGAGAGCTCGAGATTCGACCCAAGCCCAGCAAAGCGTTCAAGCGATCATGCTGTGAAACCAAAAGTCCAACCCAACGCCCCAGAGGCCCTTCCCCAGATTTTTCTACTCCACCTCGCTGGCCTGCCGAGCATTATTGCGGAGGCGGAGGTAATATCGCCTTGGCACTGGCTGCCAAAGGCTTGCGCGACGCTCGCTTATTCGCCCTTTCGAGTGCATGTTCACGATCCTGCAAAGACCTTGGAAATTACCAGCACATACATACCATACGACGTGCGTACATGCGCTGCGGCGTCATTGCTCGCAGCTTTTGGCGAGAGTACGAAATCTTGGAAGCAGGATGCGTCCTGTTTGCGGGGAAAGCTGCGAGCCTCGAGCGCCCTCGAAGCTAGCACGCGATAACGCGGGTATTGTTATCACCCGTACGGGGGTCGACGTCAGCGGGAAACAGGTGGTTGAATCTCCAGATCAGGCGAGTGGGTAATGCGATGGTGTGATATAGTGTGAGGCCGACAGGGCTCGAGATTACATGTGAGAGAGTGCGCTTCTCTTTTTGGACTGTTTGCTGGATTATTGAATGGAGCTCGTGGCGAGGTGCTTCTGTATACGAGACGGACAAGCGAGAAATGGCGAGAGGTGTCGCCTCTTGTCTTGAAGAGACTGCGAGGAGATACGAGATGAACACCACTAGGGTATCGAAAATAGGCGAAGTTATGAAAAGTCGACCAGTTTGAAAACAATACTGGAGGAAATAATGCAGTGTATACCTCCCTTGAAATAGATTGACTTTATGCTTGCTAGCGGTTCAGCGTTTGGTGGAATCTGTGGCTACTTCACATTAGCTCTTCAACAATAGTCGAAGCCATCCTCTCTCTCTCTGTCTCTCTCTCTCTCTCTCTCTATCTCTCTCTACGAGGCGAAGGCCAACCAGTCCCCGAAGAGACAGCGCTCCTCCCGCGAAAGGACAAGGTGTGTCGAAGAAATGGCTGCGGGATACTCTTTACTGAATATAATGCTGCACAAGCATTTATTTTTCTCGATGCGCATCGGAGACTGAATCGGAGTATCAAAAACAAAGTCGAGCATCAAGCCCCTTGACGTCGAAGGTCCGCATCGGACATTTCCGACGTGAGCTTTTGCGATATTCGTCCTCATCGCTGCCTCGTGACCCTTAAGTATCACATGGAGATTCCCAATCCATCTGAACATGCAGATGCCGAGAGCGGAGCGCGCGGTTATCGCAGCTGAGGCTCATTTGAAATGCACCCCGTTCGGCACCGTCGGAACGCATCGGTCCCCACATACGGCAGGATGTATGTACAACTGTACGTACCGGCTGTAAAGGAAGGAGAAGCAGGCCGGGCTTCGATGCGTCATCGTCCGCGTGCGTGGTGGCTGCGGGGTCATATGTTGTGCAACCTGAAAGAAGGAAAATGCTCCGTTATGCTCGATGCTAGAGTTTACTCCACAATGCTGTCAAGTCGCCGGCCATGCCTCGCGCATCTTGCATTGCGCGACGTCCCGCGGATCCTGGCGTGCATCGCGAAACTGGTCCGTGGAACCGCTGGCAACTGCAGGAGGAATAAGCATTGGAGGGTTGGAGAGGGCGATGCGCTTATATCTGCGAGAGCGGTGCGCCGGTGGCCAATGGGGCAGGGTTCTTGGCTAACGTGTCTGGGAGCAGTGCTGATAAGTAGCGGACTCTTGCCCTGCTTCGCCCTCCTTGTAGGTCAGCTGCGTCGCTCTTGGCACTGAGATCGACAACTCTCTTTCCCATATCGAAGCGACACTCGCGAAGAAGGATCCTGTCGTTACGAAGGGTAAATACAAAACTCGGTGATAGGGAAAGTGGCATCTGAGAAGAAGGCGGGCATCTTGAGGCAGGACAGCAAAGTCGAAGTTGAAAGCTGAGAGTCAGAGAGAGGGAGAGAGACATCGATGTTCTTCAAACTCTGCATCGTGGGATTCGTGTATGTACTCTGCGTTTCATTAATATGAACCTCTTCAGCGTTAGTTCGGCCACAGCCACGACTCCATGGCGATTCTGAGACTCTTCTCCGCGATCGCAATTCGCTTGACGATACGAGAGAAGCAGGGTGAGAAAAATAAAAGGATCAGGCCGCCGGGGTGGTTTAATGCCCGTTGCTATTTCCAAGCTCCTGCTGACCGCGTGCGACGTAAGGCGTTTGCCGCGTTTTCTCCATAATATTACAGAAGCAGAGATCTGATGTGTGAAGGGCATTTGAAAACTGCATTGTCAGAGACAGAGGGCAAGCAAAGAAACAAAATTGTTGAGATGTAAGGTACTTGATAAGGGCGGTCGCTTGTAGCGATCGCGAGGTCACTTGCCACTGCGCGCGTCCGTCCCGCTGCGCAAAGGTCATACGGAAAATAGTGCTCGCATCATCGACAAAGCAGCAGAATATTTTAGGAGCAAGCAGCAGAGTGGAAGGCGGGCGTCAATATAACCTCTTCGCCTTCAAGGGATCAGCAACGGGTACCTGAAGATTCATAAGTTGCTAAACGGGCCGTTGCGAGGAATTGGCGATGAGCTTCAGAGATTCCTCACTGCGCTCGAGATCTCAGCGCAGAGTCGAATTGTGATGGTGTGGTGAATCGTCGATGTTTCCACAAATGCGGCTTAGATGCGAATGCGGGCGCCATGCGGCTCATAACTAGCCTCAGAGTGCCAAGCGCATGACGCGGCTGCTGATTTGCCAATGGCTCATCTGCCCCGCCATCTCAGTCCAAAGTGGGCCGTAGCTCGCCTGCGGATTCAATAAGCGCCGGGATGTCAATTAATAGTGGATGTGTGGGGAGCAGCCGGCTGGGGATATCCTGGCAGGCGCGGGTGCTTTGACAGTGAGTGTGCTGGGATGCAGCGCGTGCTGGTGCGAGCCACAAGCCACAGGTTGGGGGTAGCGGAGGAGATTCGAGGACGGAGAGTTTCAGCTAATTTTAAAGAGCGGGAATGGCGACGCGACGGGTTATGGGATTGCATCTGGTCATGAAAATATTTTATGCGCCAGTTCAAGGGGCAGCTTGAGCGTCGCGGTACAAGACACGATGGCAGACAAGGAGCGAGGTGATTGGAAATCATGCTGTCGACAGATAGGAGTGAGTGAACAAGAGCCGAAAACTGGTTGGGAGAGCTGACTCGCCGACATCGCTCTTTCACCGTAATTGCATCGTCATCGACATGTTGAAGAATGCCCATTGCGTGCGGACGGACATCTTGTGACCATCAAAACCAAGGTTTTACCCTAGCTTTTAGTCAAGACACGACTTACTATTCGAGTTGGCCAATTCTCTCTCCCCGCAAGGAGTGCAAAGGAAGAGGAGGTTCGGATGAAGCATCCGCAAACATTACTGCCGTCGGCCTCGATAACCTGAAGATGACAGCGCAGAGAGTGTTCGAGTCAGGCGCTTGCCTCTCGTGTCGACGGTTATTCGACTGAGCGAGATAGGGAGTTGAGGGAGGTTTCCCTTCAGAGTAAGGCGACGGCCGTCTTACGGTCGTGCATGCATTTTGCACGAGATCTTGTTTCGCTGCGCCCGTTTGGCGAGTGTGGGGTAACGATGGCAGCCCCTCTTCGCTTTTCGCGACTCTTGTAAGCTCCTATTCGGGCCCGCGCCCCTGCGCATCCACGGCAGCTAGCAGGTGCCTGTAGCAGGTTCTGCTTGACCTCGTCTGCGGAGAAACGAGGCCAAGGGCGAATAGTTTCAGGATTTTGCGGTGGGCAGTAAGAGACACAGAGCGAGTGCAAGTGCCGTGCAGATGACACACCTTCCTGAGAGTGAGTGATGATGAAAATGAGATGAAAACGGATGTGTGGCCATGGCGGAATGGACGATGAGGCGGATGGAGAATTTCACGATGCAGAATTGTGAGCGGATTTGTGCAATTGTCATTATTCGGCCGCTATCGTGAGCGGGTGCGACTCCGAAAATGCGAACGCTCGTCTTTCGCTTGGGGTTAGCGCGAGCCGTGCGCGCAGAGTGTTTGTGGCGCATGAGGGCACAAGCCAGCAAGACGCGCGAGCACGCGTTGATTCGTCAATGGCACTGCCAGACCGCCTTTATGCTGGGTGTCCCGCTTAGAAATGCTGCCCGCAAGCGGAAGGCCAACCAAGGCTGAATGACGCTGGATTGCGCAACAGCAGCTGCATATTGCGGTTTGAGAGATAGAGAGAGGGAGCAAGAGCGTTTGGATGGGCGCTGCAAGAGCGAAGACGAGGCACGGGATGCAATTAGATTACTGTGAGGAAAAAACCGTCGTAAAGCAATACGGGTGGCGAGGGCGGCGAAGATAACGGGACTGGCGCTGCTGCCACTTACATCATGCCTGCACGAGCGCATGTGTTGCATGCAAATATAAAGCTGCACAGCACCGGGCTAAAGCGCAGGCGAATGGCTGATGCGCACGCTGGATTCGGCGCTTGCGCGTTCGGGCCTGGTGAGGATGTACGAAATCAAGCCCATGAAAACGGCTTGTAAAATGGCATTGCTCCCAAACGTGCATCGCACCCGGCCTTCCGCAAGCGCACAAGTGCCTTTGCACGAGATTCGGAATAGCGCGCGCACGACTCAATCGCTACAGAGCAATCGCGATGGAGCAATCAGCACGCTGCATTCGTCCGGCGCGAGTCCGGCGAGCGTGAGCAGTCATGCGCTGTGGCGTGAGAGTCAAACGGTGTGACGGGCTGATAGTGATAGCGGAGAAATTCTCGGTGGCTTGGGTGGGAGCGTGGGAGGCTTTGGGGAGGGAGTTGGCGGGCAGCGAGCGGCTCGGCGAACGCTGCCAGAGCAAGGCATTTGCGTGATGGAAATGAACGATGATGATGGAAGCGGAAGGCCCATCCAACGGGCAGCATCTGTACATAGCTTGCACTCGCCCTTGTACCTCGACGTACCGCTCGAGTACTGGCGCACGGCCGCCTGGCACTGCTTTGTTCCCACTTCCTTCCAAGAGCGAGTGCAGACGGCGCGCCACCAAAGAAAAAGGCTCCTGGCTCCAGACCATCCCCGCGAGCACTAGTCCTCCTCTAGCCACGATAGTAGCGATACTGTACCCACTCTGCAAGGCAGCGGCAAAGCAGCGGCAACGAGACTGCGCGCCCTGCCCATCTCGCATCCGTGGGCCGTCGAGCGAGCGCGCTGCGAGTGTTGGGACGCGATCATCTCAGATATCTCAGCACTGCAGAGCACCCCTGCACTCGGTGAATCAATGTATCAGGGCCTGCTGGAGGGCAATCAAGCTAAATCCACTCCCTGATCCTTGCCGCCTCTGGCTTGTCTGGATATCCGAACCGCCCCAATTACCTGCGATCCTCAACTGTTCGCCCACCGTCGCTCCATCCTCCGCCTCAACAGAGCGCTGCTCCCCTCACGCTTTTTTTCGGGGCCATACATATCAAAGAGAGCCTCCTCACGCGCACCACCTCTCGCCGTCACATCGCTGCACCCTCTGAATTCCACGGGCAGGAACGGGCTGCCAAATACTGGCGGCGACCTTATCTAACTAAACAGGTGACAAAGCCTAATAGCGGGTACCTGTCCATCAGTCAAGCAGCAGCAGCGCCCATATACCGGATCCCACCGGCCCTGCCTGCCTCAGTAGACTCTTCGAGAGATCAGTTGCTGAGTGACTTGATTAATATCACCACTATCACCCCATTGTCGTCGTCCGGGCCGCAGACCTTGTCGTCGACGTCAACACCTACACGCTTTCACTAGCAGTGTCCCTCGACCATTCCTTGAGCCTCGTGCGCGGTGCAACTAGCGTCTCCGCGGCTCTAGGCGCTTGCTTTCAACACATCCTTCTGGTGAGTCGCCTCTTTCCTTTTCTGCCTGCAATTGCACGCTTCCCCAGACGCTCCTCCTGCGTGGCGTTCCTTCCTTTCAACGCGTTTCGAGAAATCGAGCTGACGATCGACCGGCGTCACGGTCCCTTCCACAGCACCCTAATACTTCAATAATCCTTTGTAATGCCCTCGACACCTTGAAGCATTCTCGACCGAGTATCCTTCATCCGCCTCGACGAAGGAATGCCTTACACTCCGCCCTCCCAGCGTTCGCCGGCCTCCTCCAAACCCAGCAGCCCCGTCATCAGTCGAAACCATTCCTACTCGAACAATGCCCACCTCCACTCACATCCTCAGCACCCCTCACAGAGGCCTTCACTGCCTCGATCGATGTCTTCCACGTCGTATCTGCAGAAGCACCGTCGCTCGCCGTCGATATCCGATCACAAGCCCGAGCAGCCCGCACAGATAAAGGCAGAAGCGGTGGCAAACGGTACAAAACAACCTCTTCACCGAGTTGTGCAAAATTTACTAACTCAAGAAGGCGAGTCGAGCAACGAATCGCCGAGTTCTGACGACGATCGGGGTCGTCCAGTTGGTCAGCCAATCCCAGCTGAGCACATGAAGCAGATCGAGGAAGCCCTGTCCAAGCTCCAGCCCTTGGGACATCGTGCGCTATCGCCTACTCGTGATAGTGAAACTGCCTTGACAAATGGCACTGACGGGTCTGCATCAGCTCCGGTTCCTGGTTCACCGGGTCCGGCGCTGTCCAAAGAAGCCCGAAAGATCTCACATTCACGCTCGTCGAGTGAGATCCAATTATCCTCTTCGAGCCGCCTCGCCTCGACCGACCTTCCTACCACACACTCTTCCGACGATAGCGATGTCGAGGATGACGAATTGCGGATAAAGCCACCATTGCTGCGGAAGAAATCTGGCGAGCTCGTCAAGCCCGCACTGAGACCAGCGTCCAGGCGAAGACCATCCAGCATGCCGGGTACCCCCACCTATTCAAAGGCAGTCCACTTCAATGAGGATATTGAGCAGGTCCGACACTTTCTCCAAGTCGATCGTCCCATTGCCGTCAGCGCAGGCTCGTCGCCGGTTGAGACATACGACAGTGAGAGTGACTTTCCCTTCGGCTACGAAGAGAATTACCGGGAACGGAAGTCTCAGATCGTTGAATGGGAAATCAAGACGTCCAATTTCCCTCGCGACACTTTCGAGAGGAAGTCGATGCCCATCCGAGTTGAGCGCATTTTCCTGTCGTCGGATAACAAGAGTCTCGTTGGTACGGTCGCAGTTGCCAACCTCGCTTTTAACAAGCTTGTCGTCGCTCGATTCACACTCGACTACTGGAAGACGACGTCTGAAGTTGTTGCAGAATACAATAACGATATCAGAAAAAAACAGGCCAATGATGGTTGCGACCGCTTCAACTTTAACATCAAGCTTGCTGACCAAGCCAATTTGGAGACGAAGACGCTGCTACTGTGCGTGCGATACAATGTCAATGGACAAGAGTTCTGGGACAACAATTCAAATATGAATTACCAAGTCGACTTTATTAAGAAGACGAAGCCCAGTACTAAGGTGCAAAACAAGGGCGGAATGCAAGCCGGCCCCTTAGGTGCCATTCCACGTAGCCGACAGTCCCCACCTGCACACAGTGCAGGCCGCAACGCTCACACCCAACCAGCGTCTCCCGACGATGACTTTGTCCGCAATTTCGACAACACGTATCAGTTTGGCGTGAAGCGGGTAAATCTAGAGACGCCCAGCAATCCCATTCGCCTAAAAAACCATCACCGCCAGCCACCACGAAAAGGCAGCGGGCTCCCAGACGAGGCACGCACCTCGACTGCTACCGGCTCGAACCAGTCGCAAGCGTTCTCCACCCGTTACGACTTCTCGGCATCTCTCTCTGCCGCACTCACCAACGCACAAAATGCTTTGGGAGACCGCAGTGGCATCAAGCCTAAGCCATCTCAACAAACAGCATTCAACTCAGATGGACCTGCCGCCGCCCCCAAACCAGCCGATGCTCCCAAGCCAGGAGCACTCAATTCTTCTTCGGAAGCTCGACCGGGCCTGCAGAGTGCAGAGTATAATGACTTGATCCAGAAATACTGCTTCGTACGTCCAACACCTTCAACCACTTCCGGCGCTTCCGCTGCCTAAGTCCTCTCTCCCGCCCTCTACTTTCTCTCTGGCCATGGCATTGACTGACTTTTTCACAACAGTTCGGCTCTGCCAATGGTTCGAAAGCTAGTTCTCCACCAAACACTACACCTTTGAAGGGTCCCGAGGTACCAACTTCTGCGCCCAAGGACGAGGCGGAAAAGACTACTGCACTTGACCACACGATCCATAGTTACAATAGTTCTACAACTTCCTCCGCAACTAGCTCTGCGGCCTCGTCAACTCAGTCATCTGGATCAAATTCGCCAACTCAGCAACAAGCGGTTTTCGACGGCTCGGCTGACTCGCGTCATCATTCTCGAACTCCTAGCGCTTATGGAAGCCGATCCGCAAGCCCAGGCAGTGTTGGGAGCTTTGGAATTACTGCAAGAGCGGGGAGTCCGGTGCCTTTTTCGAGCCCGTGGCAGCAAAACATCCTTGGAGAGGGACCTGCGGCGGTGGCCAGTCATGGTTGAGACATTGGGAAAAAAAAATCTGCAAATCGTGCGGACGACTCGGAGATCTGAACTATGCGACACGACTCACGAAAAAAGATAAACGTGAATATGGCGAAACGCTTAGTTGCGTCTTTGCTGGGATGGTGACTCAACCTCACCATTTCAATGATTCACGACTGTCTGACTCGAAAATTTGGTGCTTTTGATCGACTTTGAACGTTCTAGCGAAGACGGAAAGATAGGGTTAAAATTGGAGGATTGGTGGTACATATGGCAGCCGATGCTTGGGCTGTGTGGGACTTGTTTTCTGAATTTTGCATTGCTTGCATTCTTCGGAGGGGCCGACTTTCTACTTCTTGCATGTCTTTTCCTCCCTCTGGGCCTGCGCCCTTCGGTCGTTTCCGCACTTCGATGGTGAAGCAAGGCGTATTCGGCGCGTTTGTTTTTCCTGGGTTGGGGCTTTGCTTCTTCACCTTCTCTTTCTATGTGCGGACGACCGAAGGCGACAGGCTTATTTGGCCTGAGTTGATAGAGCCACGGTTGTAATCTTTTTCTCTTACGTTCTGGCTGCTTCTCTTCTACTCTCCGCTCACTATCGTGACGACGGGACGAGAGACGTATACGACTTTTGCGCTTGTTTTTGTCCGGGCCGGTTGTTCTTCCATGCCTTTCATGGGCGTTATCAGCGAAGGTGGTTAAAAGTGCTTTTCAGGGCTGGTTTTTCAACGTTCGGCCTGCTGTTTCTGCTTTGCGTGCTCCTTTTCATTACAACTCCAATCGCGTCTCGTCGAGGTCGACGCGCGCATGGGTCCATTGGAGGGCTGTTTCCAGACCAGACTGCTAGGTTTTGCAGACTGTTGCTTTTCAGTTCTTCGGGCACACGGATGGGTCTGTGTTTTACTGGTGCATAGCTATACAGGCGGGATTGGCTTTATTCGAATACAACTCCCAATTCTCAGAAAGCTCAGAATCTCCCCCGATGCACTCTCGTGATGTCAATTCGACGCCGTAAATATCAAATCCGCGATCTTGGCGGTTACGGACGCCATGCATTCGCTACCAACGGCGGTGCATGCTCACGAGGCTCGTCCAATTCTCCGGGTATCGTGAGATTGTCTGAGCTTGACCCCACAGATGCACGTAGCCGGCCCCGCACTTGAGGCGAGCCAGCATGGCGGCGCGGCGGACGGATAATGCCGTTCACGATTGTCGCCACCCGCAACCCTGCACCAGTCGCGTCTCAGCCTGACACCCCCCCAATTCCTAATCAGGAGTCCACCTCACAACATTACACCTCCTAAGATATGCAACTGTCCTCTACACACTGAACCTCTCACAAGCACGTAAAATGGCAGCCTCCCCATCCACCGGCCCGGTAATCGACCAGACCACCGTCCTCTCCCTCCTCTCCACCCTCGCCATCCTCCTCGTCGCGTCCCTCGCGTCCGTCCGCTTCCTCCCCGCCACCTCGTCCGCCCGCACCCGCGTCCTCTTCACCTGGCACGCCTTCGACGCGCTCGTCCACTTCCTGCTCGAGGGCTCCTTCCTCTACAACTGCTTCGCCGTCAGCGTGCCCATCTCGCGCGCCGACCGGCTGAGCGCGACGCTCGACGCCGCCTCGGGCGCCAACGGCGCCGCCGGCTACTGGATCGTGTCGCCGCCGGGTGTTAGCTTCCTCGGCCGCGACGACAGGCTGTATGGCCCGGCGTACGGGGCGAATCCGATGGCGCGGCTGTGGCAGGAGTACGCGAAGGCGGATCATCGCTGGGGCGGGGCGGACTTGACGGTCGTGAGCTTGGAGCTGTTGACGGTTTTCATCGGCGGCCCGTTGGCGGTGTGGGTGTGCTGTTTGCTTGCGCGCGAGGGGGATGTGGCGACGAAGGGCGGGAGGAAGAGGCTGGGCGGGCGCGCGAGCTTCTGGATCAGCTTGCTTGCGACGGGCGAGCTGTATGGGGGGTTCATGACGTTTGCGCCGGAGTGGTTGTCGGGGAACTCCATGCTGGATGGGAGTAATTGGATGTATCTGTGAGTGTGGTCCTTGGTTTTGCTTGGAGACTGTGGAGAGATTTGCTAACGTGAGCTTGGCAGATGGCTGTATCTTGTGTTCTTCAACATGCTCTGGGTTGTCTTTCCGTTTTGGGGCCTGGTCGAGGCGTATGGGTCGATCGCTGCTGCAGATGAGGCAGCCGGCGTTGGTGGAGAGAAGAAGAGAGCTTGAGAGCATTGGTAGACGAGAGCGTCCAGGCATCGAGCATCAAGCATGCGGATGCGGAAGGGATTGGGCGTCATGTCAGAGCATTTACGGAACCATGGCAATAAAAGAGCAGGAGAGTCTCCAATGCTCTCTCCGGAGATTGAAGACGCCCATGGTATAACGAGGCTCATGCTCACGATTTATTCCATGTATGCTTGAATGGCGCAGAGCTGGCCTCATGCGTATTTATTCATGTATTCAAGCTAAACCGAAATATTGATATCGGATGTTTTGGCGCTGCTTTCATCTCTGCTCGATTTGCCGAAAGAGCTGTCCCCTCTCGTCTAGTCGGCATAGCACCGCCAGGAAGCATTGAAAGTCCCTGGACATTGTGATATTTGAGTTAAACGTTTGCTACTAGGAAACGGTCCTTCGGGACGACCGCATTCTTCGGCCTGTTGCTTGGTTTCCACATCTACCGTTCGTAATGTTCAAGGTTAAGAACGAACGGAACATGCACATAGAAGTCACAAACAGACAGGTTCAGACACAATATTATCGTACGTATTTCGCTGTGTTTTGCTAAGAGAGCATGTTCTCATCAATCATGCTATTCGTGGTATACCCAATTCATATCGCATCCGCAAATGGCCAAATTATCTTCCCGCGACAATGCAGATTACTCTATCCTTCGACCCTACCTACCACCTTCCCATAATTTCCAGGAAATAATCCTTTCGCTCCAGCATAGCAGCCCCAGCACCAGTCCCCATTAATATCATCCGCCTCCGTGATCTCCGCACCTTTAGGAAACATCAACTCATCCTTCGCCCCTTCCTTCGGCCACCACGCATACATTGCATGTATGCGCAGCCCCACACCACCGGAAGGCGGAAAGCGTTGTTCAGACGGGAAACTCAAAGCGCCCGCGGGGGGCAGTCCAGGTGACAGCTGCGGCGAAGGCCCATTCCACGAACCGTGGCGCAACGTTCCATCTTCATCTGTCCAGCTCCACTGCGGGCCGGTCGAGGCAAGCTGCTCCTCCTTGAGTGCGAGTCCGCCGACGCGCTCCGCCGCAACAAGGCGCCACTGTCCACCGACTCTGTCTTCGAAGCCCACAATGCCCATGCGGTGACCTTGAGGGCAGCGGCGCCAGCCGTGCGGTCCGTCCTCGCGCTTTATCCGGCCCTTGGCTACGAGGCCATAGTAGCAGGTTTTGCAGATGTCGTAGTCGCCATTGTTGCAGTCTGGACAGTGGAAGCGGGTGTCGGAAGGTGAGATAGCGCGGACGCAGACGTCGCACTTTGTTGCAAAGGTGAGGGGAGTAAAGGGTAGGCCGGCGAGGATTGTTGGAGGGAGGGTGTCAAGGAGTGGCGAGGCTGATTTGGGAGTAACTGGTCGATCTGGATCTGAGCTCGGATGTAAACTGTTGTCGGTAGTGGGGTTCGATCGGTCTGCGGCAGCAATGGTGTCATTAGACTGGCTTATCCCAGAGTCGGCAGTCGCTTTGTGGGCAAGAGGGAGGAGCGCATGTGTGCAGTGTCGGAACTGGTTAGCGCAATTATTGCAATAGCCCCAGGCACCATCGTTGCAGATCTCGCACTTCCAGTAGCACGCATTCGCGAACGCACCGCATATATCGCAGAACACTCCTGCTTCGAGACGCTTGGCCGGATCTTCGTCCGTCATCATGCGCGCTGTTTCTGTAGAGGATCGTACGGGAGGTTGCTTTGGACGTTGATATCGTTGGGATATCAGAACGTGTGGGAGCTCGTTCCGCTGAGCAGGGGTAAGTACATCGAAAAGCTCAGCATGATTTCTGGCGGCCGTGGCAGGAGTATATCGAAACCAATGACGGCAGCGCATTCCGTGGCGGAAGCAGTTTTGGCAGAGGTGGAAATTGCCATTATTACACTTCGAGCACGCGTAATGGAGTTTATATTGGAGATTGACTCTGTGGCATCGGTCGCAGGATATGGAAGGTTCGAGGAAAAGCGAAGTTCGAGGGCGGGATGGCGCAGCAGAAGTTGGAGGGAGTCTAGTAGAGGCTGCCGGAAATGTGGCACTTGAGGTAGGTGGTGGGGGAGAGGAAGCAGTCGCTTGATTTGGTGTCCGCGAAGAAGGCGTATCCCTCGAGGCGATAGGGAATGTGGCAGACGGTCGAGTATCTGCGACATTGAATTGAGTTTGAGTAGCAGCGGGTGATGCAGGATTCGAGTTCGTCCTCCGTTCGGGCGGGGCTCGCATGGCCCGCTCTGCAGGATGGACTCGAGGCTGGCCTTCCGGATCAGTCGTTCTGCGTGTATTAGCTGATGCTCTTCGAGGCCGCTCCCCGCTCCCTTCCACTCTTGGAGGATCGAGTGAGAGATCTGATGCAGAGCGAGATGCCCTATTGTTTGAAGTTGGGACGTCCAGTCCGTGATGACCGTCCGTACGACCCGATCGTGAACTGCCCTGGCTTGATGTCCTGCGTCGATGTGTTCTTGGGTTTGGATGGTCATTGACAGCATTAAAGAGATGAGGTCTTGATACTGGCGGCCTTGATGTGTGCCCTTGGGAGCTGCTACCCTCTGGACGAGCCTCGGCTGATGTGATTGAAGCATCTGATGTACCGTGTGCCCGGCTAGTGGACCGCTCGTCCCCTATTTCTCTTCGGCGACGCTGAAAGGACTCCAAGATCCTTTCCTGGATTTGTTCCTCTTGCGTCCGGTCAATGTTGTCAAGGTCTATCCCCTCAAGGAGGCCCTCTTCTAGTATTTGCCGTAAAATTTCCTCCTCCAACTCTTGCGAGTCCAATTCAGATGCACTTAGTAAAGACCTTAGACTAGACTGGTGCTGCACTTGTCGCGCAGTAGGAGGTCCTGATACTGTAGATGGCGTTACTCGAGGTGGTCTCGCAGCAGACTCGACTCCGCTCCCACTCGACTCTCTTGATCGGTGCGGCCTGTCTCTCGACTGCCTACTTCTGCTCCGACTCCTGCGTTCCCTGGTTCTTGCAGGCTCTAGAGAGGTTGGAGGAGAGCTAACTCCCACCTCACGTAGACTCAGTGCCCTGACCTCGTCCATCAAGCGGGTATCAGTTTCATCCTCTCGGTTTCTGCGCCTCCTCAGCTTGGGCAGGACGTTGTCTCCAGGCTTGTATATCCTCTTCTGGTCTTCCATCTCTTCTTCGGTTTTCCCCTTCGTTGGGTTCGCCTTAAGATACTGCTCCAATATGCTCGTCATCCATGCATGTCTGGTTGTGCCCCTCACCGATGCGCGACATGAGGGGCAGGTGTACGGGTGAGCGCTTGTTGCAGTTGATGCCTGTTGCGCAAACCATTCTTTGAGACAGGCACCACAGAACGTATGGAGACAATCGAGAAGCGCAAGCGGCTGGTATAGGATATCTGTACATATCTATGCGATTATTAGCAGCTGTATCAAGCACGTAGAGAGTCGAACATACCGAGCATGTGAGTTCCCTCTCCCAGTCGATGCCGCTCATTTGCCCTTCCTCAGCCATGGTGAAGCGTCAGCGCTGTCTTGAGCGCACATTTGGATCTCTTGTCAGGCTTGGGCGGGCATAAGTAGAGGGGAGAAGGATTGGATGTCACGGGCTGAAGACTAGCAGACCGACAGTATGGGCCTTGGCATTGGAAATCTGGAGGATCTGCGGTGAAGCTACCGCCAGGGTCGTGCAGTGGTTCGCTCCAAGCTACGTGGCGGACGGTGAGCTTTTACTTTCCTTACAGAATCTTGGAATGAGGCACATATTGCAGCTTATAGTCTATCATGTGCTATTGGTGGCGATGCAAATATTGGAATGCGCTCGAATGAGATTAGTCACTGTCTCAAGACGCATGTCGGCTGCCAGAACGAGTCGTTCTGACGTCTTAAGAGATCGTTCACGCCAGATGTCGTCGGCTCACCGCAGAATATGACGGGAATGACAAATTGGGTCTCATCCAAAACTGAGGTACTATCTCCCGAAACCGGGAGATAGTTGTGCTCCTGTATCATACCCATCAGAGAGTTGAGGATGGCTGGGGACTGTGAGCAGTGTCTATCTAACTGTACACCTTGGAGCTGTGCGAAGGTACGGCTAGCGAAAAGACTGTTCAAATTCGGTCTAGGCATTTGTAAATGACCAGAATATCATGAGTAGATCGATACAATGGTGATAAGGATTCATGCCATACATAGAAGAAAGAAGAGATGGAGCCGAGTTCCCGCCAAATGTGAAGAGATTGAAGGTCACGTGCGTGCCGAATTCGGTAGTCACCTCCAGCTCCGAAGCTCAGCTTTCTTCCCACACTTTCTTCGAGCAACTTGCGTGAACTTCAACATATCCTTCACTCTTTTCCATAAGTTCCTCTACTCCGCGCAATACTCTTCACTAGAGAATTGTGCATCGGTGCGGCACTCTCGCGTCTCTCTGGGCGCAACAACTGCGAGGAGACCAAGTATTCAAAATGTCGCACTCCAAACGAAACACCTCCCTCGCCTTCTTCACCTCCTACGAGCGCTCCCTGCTCAAATCAACCTGGGGTTCTCGATCCACACGCCTGACACGCGACTCCTTTCTTCCATTCGGCTCATGTCAATTATGCCTTCGTCCGGCAGAGGATCCAGTTGCATGCCCCCAAGGTGACCTCTTCTGTCGCGAGTGCGCCCTCAAGAACCTTCTTGCGCAGCGGCAGGATATCAAGAGACTTGAGAAGGAGATGGAACAGAATAAGGCGGAACTGGAAGAGGACGAGAGAAGGCAGGACGAGGAAGCGAAAGAGCGGGCTGTGAAGGAGTTCGAGATGGTTCAGATGGGTCTGGAGGCCAAACACAGCGGTGGCAAGGTGGTCGGCAGGGAGAATGGGAAGGTGATTGTAGAGGCGAATGGAAATGGGAAGGAGCCGGCACAGAAAGGCACGAAACGGAAGTTTGAGATTGACGAGGAGGAGCTCATACGCATCGCGAAAGAGGACAGATCCAAAATGAAGCGGGTTATCGCAGACGAAAAGAACGCGAAGCCACACTTACCGTCTTTCTGGGTGCCATCAGAGACTCCAGGAACCGACCCAGCTGCATCGAAAGCTTTGAAACCACAGAAACTCCACCCATTATGTCCCCAATCGTCAGAGTCCGCGCCACATCAGTACTCACTGAAGACGCTTATCTCTGTTAAGTTCACAGAGGAGAAAGACCGTCAAACTGGAGACCCTGTGCGAAGCTGTCCTGCATGTCGTAAGGTCTTGAGTAATGCGACCAAGGCAATGGTAGCGGTACCATGCGGGCACGTCCTATGCAAGCCATGTGTGCAGAAGTTCATGCAACCCCAGAAGACTGTCGATGCACACGATCCGGATGCTGAGCTTGGTGTGTTGAGATGTTATGTTTGTGAAGAAGACTTGAGCCCAAATTCGAGCAAAGCTAAGGAGGGCAAGAAAGAGAAAGATAAGCCCAGGAAGAAGGACAAGGGCGACAAGGGAGGGCTCAAGCCCGGTCTCGTTCAAATAAAGTCTGAGGGCACTGGCTTTGCAGGAGGAGGTCAGAACATGGCACGTAAAGAAGGCGTTGCATTTCAATGTTGAGGGATGCTTTGCATACTAAGCCGCACTAGCTATTGGCTTGCCCCAATGATACCCAATTTACGGAACGCTCATACCGCAGATGCAGAATCTAACTTCGTGGCCCTGACGCCTGTTACCGGCCAATGTTTAGCCAAATCATCCCGGCGCTATGACAGGTGAACAAGACCCTCAACCGTGCCGAAAGCCCTCAACTTGTTACCGTACACACGCCAGAAATCGCTCTGAAATGGCGGCATCTCAGCCCTGTCACTCTTCTCCGTAGCTGTGCTCTTGGAAGCGCTTTGGGGAGAATGGCTATCCGTATAGCTCGGCCCGTCTCCTTGCGTCTCTTTGTCATTGTCGGACTCGATCGAGAGACTACCTAGCTTGTCGTATATGTTGCCGTGTGAGAAGCGACTGGGCACAGAGTAGCTCCTTGACCCATCCTGCTTGTCTGTTTCGCCTGTCATTTCCCCTGCAGGCGTCTCAGATGACCGCTCGTCATGGAGGGCTAAGGATGCAGGCAAGCTGACACCACCCTCGACAGAATCCTCAGAGCCTAGGCCTGAGCTATCGACTCGTTTCACGTACGTTCCTTCCGCTTCCAGCTTTGAGGACAAGCGGATCAAGACTAAGGCCGTGAGATAGCTGTCAACTGCATAACACTAGTTAGTGTATTAAACAGGGGGGAGTTCGAATCCTTACAGCCTGCCTCGTGGAAGAAAGCCTGATTGCCATCGTATTTGAGATGTTCGTTGTGTGTGAGACATATCGGTCGCTTCTCAGACTTGAGCTTGTCATCGATTTCCTGTAGTGAAGACATGGGATTGATGTCTCCGCAGTTGTGCGTCGCCAAATATTTGGTATCTATGACAAGCGGGAAGAGCGCGTGGAAGGCCTGCTGAAACTCCTCAACGGTGTCTGGAAGAGGTCCAATGAAGAACTTGTAGAAGTAAACTACGTCTGTCATGCAGTTATGTCCGACCAAAACTGTTTTCTTGGTTTTGAGTATATCTTTGATCCTATCGAAGCGTGAGTTGAGAGCTCGTAGGTCAACGGTCCTTGCAGCTCCATCCGGATAGTATGCAAACGACTTCACGTCGATTCTATGAAGCGTCTCATTCGTCATGGCATCAACAATCCATCGAAAGCCCGTCTGACGGTATATTTGCTGCTTCACGCTATGTTTTCGCTTGTGTAGTATCTCCTTCTCGCGCTCCTCGTTCAAGGGAATGATCGTAATGTAGCTGGCTCTGCTGAGGGTTACCAACTGCGGGAACTCGGCTCTGACAAGCTGATGCACAAGTCGCTTCTCAAATCGTGAGAGATCTCCACCTTCAGGCTCTGGTGTACTGTCAAGATCGATGTCCTTGGATGGCTGCTCTCGTTTTCCCAACTCTTTCCTCGACATAATGTCTAATGACGTACCACCGTTCTTCTTCCATTCCTCAATCCGTTTTCGAATACTGTCGAGGAGAGCCAGCGACTCTACGTCGTCGGTGTCAAGGTGGATGTCTTCGATGTTCTTTCGTCCTAGCCGGTTGTATGCGGTCTCCTTTGCAAGCTTGGCCTCCTCATGTGAGAGATATGGCACACCTTCTCTGAATGGCTTCTCCAACTTGAAGTCATTACGAAGCAGAAATTCTATCGCGCCGCTCTGGAACGAGAAGATGCGTTCGATGTCAAGTTTTTCATCCAGCAGAGGGTTCAAGTTGAAGTTGTAAGGCTTGAGAAGATAGGTTTCTTCCTCTTGGTCGTGAATGGCGAACGTCAGGCCAATCTGTAGGATTTGATAACGTTCGGCTGCCTCTTTGATGTCCCTATGTCGAATGGACTCAGCTTATCTTGAACTGGCTGCGATCAATGTGTTATGTACCTGTAGCGCTCTTGAACTGTTTGCCTGCCGGTCGCGTGGGCAAGCTTTGTAGCGATGCCCGAGAGCTCGAGGTCAAGAGAAACAAAGTGGCATTGCGAGAGATCTTCTAATATCTCAAGCAAGCGCGGCGCAAAGGAAATGCGGTCGACGTCCATCTCCGCAAAATGCCCAAGGCTAGATGGTGAGGTGGTAGAGGGAAGGAGAGGAAGAGATGAAGAGTAGAGAAGGTGTTGTTAAGAGAAATCGTAGTCACTAGTCGCGCCTGTCACAAGAACGCATGAAGTTCAACAGCTTGCGCACGCGACATGATGTAGAGAAGTGTGCAAAGGAAAGGTTATGCGCCTACGCATGGACAATAGTGGGCGCGGGCACCGCGTTGAGAGCTCAATTGCTCTGTAATTTCACGGTACATTATGTGAAGCGTCAATCCTACTGTAACTCTTTACAGATTTACTTGAAACATTAATACGTTGGAAAAGTAGAGATGATATCCCTGATTCACGTGGTCAGGACACCCTAAAAACGCCATGCCGAGGTCAAGTACTTTACCGACTAGCCAACTGTAATCCACGACTGCATTCCTCACCCTCAAACAACAATCACCACCGTCGCGTCCTAAATTATCTCTTCTCGCGCTATCTACCGTTCTGACCGATGTGGGCATAACCAAGACGCCATGACAAGCGGCACGACCGTCACCTCCACCATGCCTACCTATACCGATCCCTCTGAACCCGCATCCGATGGCCCTCTGTACTCCTCTATCTCGAGCCTCTCCTCCAACCCAGCAACACAACGCCAACAGGCGTCAAACATTGCTAAATCATACAGACAAGCGGCGCAACTATTCTTAACGCGGAGACTTCCGGAGGCGCTCTCTACGATCGAACCTGTCATAGCTCCGCAGCAAGGGAACCAGGATGGGACAGCAACCGGTAGTGATGGCAGCGGTCAAGAGACGGAATCCACAGCGGCGCCAATTGCCTCTGCAAGCCGCGGAACAAGAATCAAAGTTTGGAGCTTCTATTTGACGTTCCTGAATGCGGTCGTTGACCTAGGGCCGGAAGAGGGCAAGCATGCCTTCGGGAGCACCAAATGGAAAGCTTTAGTTGCCAAAGCTAGGGATGGAACGGTGTGGGAGGACGTCGTAAGAAACGGTTACAATGGCATAGAAGGAGAAGTAGATCCAGACGTCGTCGTGAATCTGTAGGTTACCTCCGGCAAAAATCGTCTGCGAGAACTGATGCATCTAGCGCAACGCTTCTCTTAACGCACTCCCCTTCCCAGAAGCTCAACCAATCCCGCCTTGAAACTTATCTTTCAGCAACCTCTACTCCTACATTCTCAATCTCATCCTCTCAAGTTTCTGGTCCAACCCTCCAACGGCGATCCTCTAACTCCTCTCATCATAATGGCACATCCACCCCAAGGGACTTGAATACGAGATTAAAGCTTCTCGAGCTCTACACTCTCCATATCCTTCCAAGGAACCAAGAATGGCAGTACGCACGTGAGTTCATAATGATGAGCGAAGTACTGGACGACGAGCGTAAAGAGACGTTCCTCCATGCATTGCACAACCTGCGCGAAGAATCCGAGCAGAGCGAACAACGGGAGCAAGAACTTGCCCGTGAAAGAGAAGAACAACTAGAAGCGCAACGGCAACGAGAAGAAGAAATTCGGAAGCAAGAGGAGGAGCGAGACCGTGAACGGCGGAGGAAAGAGGAAGAAGAACGTAAAAGACCGCCCAGTAGGCGGCAGAATGGCGCCACAAATGCAAGACCCGCGGAAGTCCCAGGACCAACGGATCATGGAAGGAGATTAACCAGTCCACCGAGCAGACATCGACCGAACCAGCCCTCGCGAACACCTGCCAAGAGATCAATAACTGCGTCACAGGGAATATATAGAAGGGCTGCGGCTCTTGTTGCGGCCATACAGTCTGCAATTACTGGGACGGCGCAGAGTGTTTCGAGCAACCCTATGGCCTTCCTACGGGCCTTCTTGTTTCTCCTGGCATTCGTATTGGCATTTGCAAGGGCAGAAGTCAGGGAGAGAGTCAAGCGATGGGTGATGGATGCTTGGGACAGGATAAGAAGGACGATCGGAATGGGTGTGAAGGTCAGCTACATCTAAAGCTTGAATTATATCCACGACTTTGAAATGTATCAATATTGGAGTATCCTGCATGCCGCAAGGAGCGTTCAATGTAATTGGAGGATACTTTGCGTGTATCACCGTGGAGTAAGACTTAGCAGTGTATTGCATTATACCAAATGCATTAGCTCGCCTCGTTACTACTACGCTTTTGATAATGTTCTTCTCCTGCTCCTCTGCCGAGCTCGATCTGGGTCCTCCATCATCCCCAATTCGTTAAGCAGATATCATTGCCGGCCTGCCAAAAAGCTTCATTCAACATCGCATGTTTTAACTCCCAGCTTCGGCACCGAAGACAGCGACCTTCAGCCTTTGAATTCATTGAAGCTTCTTCCAATATGCTGCTCTTCCAGGCCCAAAGCTTGCTTCTTCCTCCACATGAGCAGATTGATCTGAGCCTTGCCAAATGATGTCATGTCGAAGTTCGTTCTATTGAACCTGGGAACATCGTCTTCGCAATCATCTTTTGTCATAGAATGTCACCCAAGGTCCCCCGCCCGGATTATTGATTCCTAAAATTCTTCTTCTGGTAGAACAGATCCGTTCTACTACTTCCCAAGTTGATAATCTTCGGACATCCGTCCCGGTCCTTCTCAAGTCGCGTGCACTCGGCGCAGTAGAACGCGTCACTGATGCCCTCTCCACCGCACACGATGCACTTATTGTTGTAATTGCCGAAGGAGCACTCGTCGCAGATTCGTACCAAGGTTGTTGGGCGCACATACGAGTCGCAGATGGGGCATTTGCCGTCGCATTTGTCGCATAGACGGCCGATGGCGATGCCGGAACTCTTGCGGCACATTACAAGATCGGGGTGATGTCGCGACATGTTTGTGGCTGATGCTTCGGTTTTGCGGTTGTTGAGCGGCGATAGAGATTGTAAGTTCTTTTGAAGTTACTTTTCGAACTTGGAGGATTCTGGGCTCTGAGTGTGTCGTGTGTTCGAGGTGGTGAAAGAAGTGGCGAAGATATTGATGCATTTCAAATGTTGTCCTAACGCTTATATACCTTGCTGTTATGGCCATAATTCGGCTGCAGTCGGACTTCGAGATCTTTCTATCACACTCCATGCCGTAACTTCTCCGCGAATCATTCTCCGCGCACGACCAACCAAAGCGAACCAGCAATTTGACCACTGGATTGCAAGAATGGCGGATGAGGAATTGTACTGCTTCTGATTTTCCTGCGCGCAAGAATGTCAAGCTAATACTATCTAGAATGGTAGAGTCCGCGGTGGTCGTTCCAGCCGAACCTCTCATAGAATCACAAGCTTCACCACCTCCTCCACAACGAAATGGCTCTCTCAAACGCCGCCAGTCCTCCATTTCGTCAATATCTAGCAAACGTCCTCGCCTCAGCTTTGATGGGGCTCCCGAGTCTCGCTCCGCCAACTCACCTACCCAAGATACTCCAGCTCCAATTCACTCCCCAGAACGCGCGCCTCTGCGCAAAGCCAGCATAGACATGGACAAGAAGCGCGCAAAGAGGATGTTTGGCAATTTTCTCGGTGCAATCTCACAGAAAAGCGAGACGGTATCCCAAAGGAAAAGAGCAGATGTAGAGAAGAGGGCACAGGCTAAGCTTCGACAGCAGAGTGAAGAGGACGAGGCAGCGCGTCAACAGAAGCTGGAGGAGATACAAAAGAAGCGCAAGGAGCAGCAAGTCGTGTGGGAGGAGAAGAGCGTGGAGGTTCGCCATAGCAACATGCGTGCAACAGCAAACTTCCTGAGAACAGATGCTGAGCCGCACCTAGTGAGTATACCGAGCACGATGCCCATTTCTGTGTATGTTGACCTATTATTGCACCAGTACTACAAACCATACGAGCTTCGACCGTCCGACAAAGAGCGCATCGAGCGCCAAGTGAAGGATGTGGAGGAGATCATCGAAAGCGAGAAGGAGGAGCTTGAGAAGCGAAGGCAGGCGCGGTTAGATGCGACTGAAGCTCAAATGATCGATCAAACAGAGCATGGTGAAGAAGACCGTAGCAAATTCGGAGACCCCGGCGCAGTCCATGAAGAAGCAGCAGCAAGTGAAGAGCAGGGGGCAAGTAAGGCTACAAACGGGGATAGTGAAGATGCCTCTCAGGTCGCCAATGGCGCACCGACGGCTCTCATTGAGCATGAAAATAACAAGGAGATGGCCGATGATGGCGGAGAGGTGGTCGAAGGAGAAGAAGACACCGTGATATACTGATTTGCGTGCACAGTTGCGTTGACTCCTTGGAGTTCAAGCATTCTTGGAGTTGCTTGAATTGTAACATAGTTTAACGGGCCACAGAGCAGATCCTCAGCAGCAGCTATATGATACGCAAGCGAGCTGCAATTAACAAAGAACTCACAGCTTCACAACGACCTTCGCCGCTGACACGCCTTGCTTGTGACGATCGACCGCTTCCTGGCATTTAGCGAGGCCACCCTCTATCACAATAGGATCTGGCTTCGCTTGGAGAGTACCATCGGCCAAAGCTCCTGGTACCCACTTGCCCCATACACCTTCTGCTACGGCCGGTGACTGCACCGCGATAGTTGCTGCATACACTAGATTTTGTTAGTCTACATTCTCGCTCGTGTAAGACAACAATCTTCTCCCTGTAGATATCGCTAAGTTCGAATAGAGCGGTATAATATTCTTCCTGGTTGAGAAGAATACACTTGAATGGATAAGAAACCCTATGAATCGGACTTGGTGACATGATTGAAGATGCATTTGGGCGGAAGAAAAGACTGATCAATCAGAAAGGCAGACATACTTGAGGATCCGGTGACGTTCTTTCCCATATCTCCTCCAGCGCCGGGCTTCGTCAATGCCAGCTTTCCTCCACCAAATCGTTCAGCGACCTCGACACATGTCTTCAAGGTATCGTCCGTACAGATGGAATCAAAGCCCCCTGCAAACGTGCCTCCTTCGAGGGCTTGGACCAACTGATCGACCAGGTTTGTGCTATGATGATCGACGACCGCCTTTGCGCCAAGGCTTTTCACGTATTCAAGGTTGTGTTTAGAGGCAGTTGATACGACGTCAAATCCAGACCCAATGGCCAGTTGGATTGCCACTGTTCCAACGGAAGATGAGCCACCGTAGACGAGTAACATCTTGCCATTGGGTTTTGTGCCCTTTGCGGGCAACGGTAGTCCAAGGAGGTTCTCCTGGTACAAGCCACATGCTGCTGTTGATAGAGCGAGAGGAAGAACAGTAGCCCTTTCAAAGGAGAGGGAGTCTGGGATTGGGGCAACGTTGCTCTCTTTACAGATAGAGTAAAGCTGGAACGCGCCGTCCTTGGGATCGTTCGTCATGAGTCCAACGCAATGACTGTCGACGTTTAGTAAGTGCGGCAGTGATAATTGATTGGTGAACTTACCCAATGACTCGCTGGCCCTTCTTAAGATGGGTGACATCTTTGCCAACTTCTACGATTTCCCCTGCAACGTCGGTACCGATTACATTTGGGAACTTCTCGTAGATGATGCCTGTGCATGGTCAGATTTGATTCTGAATACCACGATATCGGCATACCGAAATCCTGCCATTATGGAGTCAGTGCATGCAATTCAATAAGAACTTGAATCAGACCTCACCTGAACCACTATTATCAAAGTCAATGTCAGCAAATTTCGTCTAGCGAGAGTGAGTAATTGACGCACTCCAATCAACTGGATTGATCCCAAGGGCGGAATTCTTTATCAAGACCTCGTCCGCTCCAGGAGTATAATATTCAGCATCGCCAACCTTCAATGGCTTCGCTTTGGCTTCAGTGAGCCAAGCTGCCTGATTCTTCATCTTTCTTGCTCCTTTTTATGAGACAACACTAGTGAGAATAGATGACTGCGTGAAAACCGCAACGACTGAAATGAAAGAAGCCCACTGTCCGTTAACAGACCTTCAACTTAAATGAAAACATACAAGGCATCTCTTTGTTCCCACTACACGCTCTGTCTACTGACATAATAGACTAAATGGAGTACGGAGCAAAATAGTCGGTCTTATCTCCATCACCGACCTTTATGACGAATCGGAGCCTCGGGATCGCCTCGGATTTCAGCTCCACCTTTCTCGCTCTTACACAATCGGCCAGTTTATTTCGCCGTGATTGTTTCTAATAGATCCTGTCAGTTTCACCAACGTAAATATGCCGTAGATGGTTTACGGTACTCCTGCACCGATAATTCTGCTTCCAATCATGCCGAAGCCGTGCGCGTCGGAGTTCACCGAAAGCGTAAAGTCGCCGGCCAACAGAATATCCAAATCTGCTCCTCTATTTGTCCAACTCACCAATTCATTTCATGTGGTCCATGTGTTCTTACAGACTTCTAAGCATCAGCACAATAACCCTTACAGATGTTCCGACCCTGCTGGGTTTGGGAAACTGATTGTGTGTTGAATTTACGTGACTTTGGCCTTGGACTGCTACAAAGAAGACAGCACGAACGACGTCCCGTGTGCTCGCACAGTAGTAGGGAAGGAATCTGAAGATCTGAAAGCTTACAGATTAAGGCTTCTCGTTACAATTTTTTACTTTTGAATATCATCGCTGAAAAGACATCAAGGTATCGTAGAAAGATTCGAAGTCTCCAATAAGGTCAACTCCGAAAAGTGGAACAATAAAACCATCTCAACCATCGCCCCTAAAACAACGCAGCACCAAGAAGTGCCCCTCCAAGCAACCCACCAACCAGAGGCAGCCCTAATCCTCCGCCATAGCCATAGCCCACGGGACGGTTATAGTCATATTGTGGTCGAATGAAACGTGCATTTGGGTTGTTTGCATATGGTCCTTGTGTATATGGGTTGTACCCGTATGCACCCCGCGGTGCACCTGGCCCACTCGGCGGTTCGATGTACACGTCTCTACCATTTCGATCCTTGCCCAGATACTGCGGCTGGCCGCTCTGAATCGCCTGTGACAGCGCCCGACGATAGGCGAGGTGCTGCTCGTATTGCTGGCGCTCTAGCTCGGCACGCTGCCGTCTCGATGTCTCGCGCTCCTCATGCGTAGTCTGCGTAACTTTGTCCTTCAGCCTGCGACCGAACTTGTGAATTCCGGTCGGTTGGCCGGATGATCCGGAAATTTCAGGCGCTCCTGCTGTCCTGGATGGACCAGCATGCCCCTCTTCATCGCTGCTTTCTGCCTCGATATCCTTCAGACTGATGCTCTTCTGGAGGCGGTTTATGTTCTCCCGCTCTTCCTTAGGCAGGGATTTGAGGTACTCGTCATCGTCGTACGGATGATGCCACATTGAGCGCGGAGGATCTGCCGTGGTGTCTACGAAGAACTGATGATTGTGCGCAGTGTCGAATTGGCGCACCCAACCCTTAGGTAGGGGCCTATGCTCATCTTCCATTGATCTCCGGTGATCCGGGGGAATCCCATTTCGAGTTTCAGCCTTAGACTTCCCTGTAGCGTTCTCGTAGCTTGGAGGTGCTTCTTTCGGTTCGTCTGCCATGGCTTGTATGTTTTGTTATGCGATTTATGAAAGAGTTGAGGAAATTGGACAGTAGACAGAAGAATTTATCCTGATGAATGTGAAGGCAATTGCGGTGTGGCTGTGTCAAGAGTCGTTGACGCGTGACACCGTAAGTGGCAATGGTGAGAACTTCTGACTTGGAGCTTGAGAGAAACGTGAAGAAAATTGCCTGCGAGTCCGTATAGATCTATATACTTCGACAATGTGGCTTTGAGGTTGATTTTGAGTTGAATTTGGAATCCCGCCGCGTGCCCGAAGTCGTGTGAGAGGTTGGAGTTGTTGAAGCGTGCGCCTCAAAGATTCATAATCCAGCTCTCGCCCAAAGCGGTAAGGTGCGAACGCCTTTGTCAGGAGGAACTTCCGGAACCTGTTCAGCTGTGACGTCTTCATCTCAATCTAAGGTGGCTTGGACGCTTTTTCTTCTATGGAATGAAGAGTTGCCGAAATCCGTTGAAATCTAATGCTATGGTAATACGACAAACCCGAAGTGCTTCATCCCTCCGTAACGCCACAATCTCGGTCTAAAAATTAATTTACAATGACCGGACGAAATCTTAAAAAAAAAAAAGCTGGCTCCCCTGTCCTCAGGCACTAACGGTTAATTCAAACCCACGGTACTACTTTAGGAGTTGCTCTCCGCGCGGCTTCTTCATCGTCACGACCGTGTGCAGCGTAACTCCCAGGTCCAGACTTATTTTTTTCGACAAGCGGAATAGCAAAGCCAGTTGCCAGATACATGACAACGACAATGTACTCCATCAACGAATGCATAACGATCAATGCGGCGATTGAGCCAAAGAGCGGGCTCCACGTCGGATCCTCAAGGTTACCGGAGAAGACCGACAGGCAGGAGTAAATGATGCGGACGGTCAGGAATGGCACGGATGCACTGATAGCGTACAGGATCTATTCAGAAATGTCAGTCATACGGGGAAACCTGCAAATTCGATCAAAAATGGTAGAAACTTACCCTCAAGCTGCTGTTATGAGCGAGACCTTCACGTTTGGTCCAGAAAAGTAAATCAAATGCAATGATAGCACCAACGATCGCGGCGAATAAGATGTAGCCAGCCTTTGAGAGCTTCGTTCCAGTGGACACATCGCTGGCATTGTTGTAGTTTCCCTGGAGGCAGCTGCCAGCAATGACGAGGGTGACACCGACAAGCAAAATGACACGTAGAGCGATGATCTGTATTTCGATTCGTTTATGCTCCGGAAAGTCGATAAATTTGCTGAGATCATATGAGTCTTTGAATTTCTCATTCATACCACTCTCGGAAACTAACATTATCCTTAAGAGTCCGATGGTGGATAAGATTAGCGGGATAACACCAGTCCCTTGGAAAACCAGTCCTGCGATGATATACCCGACACTTTGAGGGTGGTTCTCGAAGACTACAAGGATAGCACCTTCAGCAATGCGAACTGTAGAGACTTTTTAGCAGAGGCTTTAGTTAGGCAAAAGGCCAGTCGTACCTGAGCTGAACAAGACGAGGGAAGTCCACGCCATCCTCGGTCGTCCATGTTTATGGAAGATCAGGAAGCACGTAGCAAACAGCGCTGGTATGTAAAAGGCAATCTGAGCAATTCCGACATCCGAATGCACGTTCAAAGTCATCTTCGATTTCGTTCTGTCGTTCTTATTCCGTGGAGAAGAGGGCTGAGAGAAGTGATAGACCGCGATGACTTGAACCAAGAGAAGATGAACTTGCAATACCTACACAAGGCATTCCACTTGCTCTATATACTGTTTGCCATCGCAAGCGAGAGTTCAGCACGCGAAGTTCGCAGCGTCATTGAGGTCATTGTGGCCACGCCGGTTTCGCGAATTGTCTCTTAATCTGGCGGGATCTGTTGAGGCTGTTGACATCTTCATATCTGCCAGTGTACCGAGTATAACACGTCCATCGATCTGGAGGTGTGCGTTTACTTAAGTGTTCGGAATTCTTATGTAATGCAGACTTGCCACGCAAATTTAAGAAGCAATGAAGAATGCATTTCCAGATAACCGCGTGATCTCATGTGTTCATTGGAAAAGACACCATGGGGAACAGCACAGCTGGTATATACGACGAGTCTGTCAACGACGGTCTGTGCCTCCTAGCCATAGTACGTTTATGTCTTCTGAGAACAAGCTTGATGTAAGAATAGAGTATCGTCCGATATGCTTCTCTCGAGATCTTGGCGGGTAACCTTGGATCGCGGTGGAATCTATGCCACGTTTCTTGATACACGGCTTCCAAGCTGTTCAAGAATTCGGAAGAACCATCGTTTTCCGAGTCTGCCGCTATGCCGTGCGCTGTCGAGGATGTCGTATGAATGAGTCCAAGTCGATTCCAAAGCACCCAGGCTACGCCGACAAAAATGCGCATTTGCTCTTTGGACTTCTCCACGATCCAACCAGCTGCTATTTTCGCTACAGTAGTCATCCATACCTCCCGCAAGGAGCGTCTATAATTTACGGGCACTTGATAGACTTCACCCAGCATGGAGAGGAGCGCAAAAACCTGGTCTCGCGGTTCAGAGCACTGGCATCCCGCCGTAAGCAATAACACAGAGTGCCAACTCCTTTGCGATGCCCCCTGCTCGCCGAAATGACTACGGCCGCGAACAACCAACATGACTGACAGGCGGTCTGCATACTCAGCTTCTCCAGTTCTTAACAGGCCGCCTCGTCGAGATACATTCGGGTCGAAGGTGTCCAGATCGAGGGAGCGCGAACCAAGATACATTTGCAGCCGCTTCGCGAGCAGCATTTCCTGACAGACCCAAAGACGCGTCCAGTAAGAATTATCAAACACTTGCTCCAATGCCGCTCTATGATTTTGTGGCTTCAGTCGTGAATCTCGGTCGTTTTTAAGATTGCTACTCCGTGATTGCAGAGCAGTCATCAAGCCGCCGCTACCTGGGAAAGCTTGACCGAGCCATATGACCACTTCCTCGGCATTGCTGTAAATATCGCCCATTTGCTGAACCTGATGATTTCGTTCTATTTTATTGTCCTGGTCAATGGTGATCTGGTCAATCCAAAAACGAGTTGGTAAACTCAGCTCAGGCTGCGACTGAGCCATTGTCAAGAACTCGTAGAGATTTTGCCGAACAGAAAGAAGCCTGCCCTCGATGACTATATTGCTGCTCGGATCAGGCTCGCCCCAGGTGTACGAGAGTGCTTTGTAGACAGGCTTGTCATCCAGACTGACATTTTCGATTTTACATCTCACACCTGTGGAAGCCCCTGCAGGAGCACGCAGAATCTGTACGAGACGTATCTGTCGTTGATTAAGGTCGAGAGGCTTGTGGTGGAAGCGGCCATCAAATACACCTCCGATGAAAGGGACCATGGCAGTGCATACCTTCTCGGTATCAGTTGCAGATTTCTCGAGAGAATTTCGTCCTGAGGCTGAGCAACGCCACAAAATCTCGCAATCACGTGTTCGGTGAATTGATTCCGCTTTGGGTCTTAGGGCAATTCGGACGACGAATAGCGAAGGCTAAGGCGCGATTCGCGAGTCAACCTCCACATGCAGCCCCACGACGATGCCTTGCGAAACTACGCAGGGCAGACTATACAGTGCTTGGTTGTTGTCCAAGCCACGATGGTCAACGTGGATGTAGCTCAGGGCAACTTGAGCGGGCTTTTCCATTCCTTTTATCTTTGCCGCAGGTGATCTCAACTCGCGCAATGTTACTCTCTTTAGCTTCGCTTCGACGCGTTTTTGCCCCTCAACATCAAACTCCAGTACTAGTTGATCAATCATCTGAGTGTTCGAGAGTCCTTGTCCAATATGGTTGGTGTGCCAGGTAGATCCAAGGCGTGCAATACATGTCGAAGACGGAAAATAGCCGTGAGTCAGCCTTTCCCATTGGCGTAAGTGAAAGACTGTGCTGACCATTGGCTGCCCTGCACAAAGTGTTCTCTGGAGCGCCCTCATTGCTTCCAGTGCATCAAATCAGGGCGACAATGCCTCGGTTACCAGAAGGAGCGAGTCTTTGTCACTTCTGCTCCGTCCTCCGAGCCATATGCAACCTCGTGGCGCCCAGACGCATACAGCAAGACGACCGAAGAGCCTCAGCGGCCCGTTGCTGCGGCTCATACTGCCGCAGTTGTTCCATTGGTCAAACCAATCGCAGTCCCCCGGAACGAAAGCTTGGAGAAGTCTGCCATCCGTCAGTCTGTGCTTAGCACGTTCCTATCGTCAAGGCTCCACCAGGCCGCAAAGAGTGGCGCAAGAGCTATATCCTGGATTGCCATGATACCCGACTTACCGCAGACCACCCAAGCTCTGGAGATGGCCGCATTTGCGGTTTGTACTGCCAGAATTGCTCGCAGCTCGCTATTCGATGTCGATGACCGTTTAGTGCATGAAAGCTTGAAACTGTACGGCCAGGGTTTACAAGCCACTCGACGAGCACTATCGGACCCCAAACTTATGTGGAAGGATGAGGTATTAGTTGCGTGTGTACTTCTTGGCCTTTATGAAGTCTTTGAGTGCCCATCAAATAGCCGCTCGGGTTATCTCAGCCACTTCGACGGTTGTGCGAAACTCATTCAACTACGTGGTCCACATGCCCATAAGCATGGCATTGCACATTCCATATTTCTCGCCTTCAGGACAATGGGCGCGCTCGAGTCCCTGATCCGCAAAAACACGTACCTTTCTAGGCCATCTTGGAAGACTATACCCTTCTCTGCCATTCCAAAATCACCTTTTGACAGGGTCATTGACATTTATCTCGAAGCGCCAGCCATGTTTGCCCTCGCTGACGAACTTGTCAAAATCACCTCACCATACGAGCAATTCAAAAAGGCCACTAACCTTGCCGAGCTCTCCTGGGATCTCGATCGCGCACTAAACGAATTCTACGACGACCTAAAGGCCTCGGCCAATGGTCCGCTATACTGGCCGGTGTTCTCGACAACTTCAGAAAAGGTCAAGGATCTCGAGCGGGAGGAGGAACCAGACATCTTCCCCGTTCAGTACGAGTTTATCGACGGCAGAGTGGGGGGCACAGTGATGTTTTACTGGGCAATATGTCTCATTCACCATTCCGGCATGTGCCAATTGTACAAATTACTGGACGAATTACGTCCGCTGGTGATTGCGGCAATGAAAGAATCCGAAGACAGCGGAGGAGAAAACGAGACCATCAAGCTGGAACAGCCTCCTTTGGAGCACCGCAAAGATTTCGTCGAAATAGCCCGGAATATATGCCAAGGAGTCGAGTTCTGTATTCAGGACGACCTGGGACAATCGGTCGTGACGTCGCCACTGAATATAGTCATCAATATCCTCTGCCAGTGGCCGGGGCTGTACGATCGGGAGATTGAGTGGGCTAGGAGAGCGTTGGATCGATTAGAGCAACGGGGAGTCGCGATTGTCAAGTATTTGCCTCAGCACACTCCCGTTGGTGAAGGCAGGCCGAGTCTAGAGGAAGAGTGGGAGCAACTGTCACCCGCGCAGAAACAAGGGCGGGCTGAATGGGATAGTGCGTTTGGCGAATGGTGATTTATGATGACATCTACATGTCAACAGTACGACCGACGACCGACGATAGAACTTCATGTCCGCTATGCTTGTAGGTTTTAGATGTTTTCTGGACGAGGTTCCCCCGTTAAGGCTGGACTGATACCGTTAATTGCTGCGGTGGCTGCGCGTTGTGTTCTTTGGCATCGAGCGTCTGCTCTGTTTGTTACTTATGGCTTTGAAAATATCAATTACATTTTGACTTGCTCTTTCGACGACAGACATCAGTGATTCATTCGTGGCTTGTTCTCTGGGCTGGCTCTGCTCACCGGCCGCCAAAGCGGGAGTGCGGGCATGACATAATCAGGGTCAGGCTCGGCAAGCCCCGCGCTAGTGCGCGCGCCTACGTTCTCTGGCCATAGCTTCTTGTGATAGCGCCACCTACTGCCGAAAGTTCACCTAAGATCCAAACACGAAATTCACTGCACCCTCGACCATCTTTGCTTGTGTTAAAGCATGGGTTGTGTCTTCTTCTTGAGCACACCGTTTGACACGTCTGCCTGAATTTTTAACGCCTCGATCTTTCTTCCGGGGCCTCAACAAGCAGCCTTGCTACGTCACCTTTTTTTTCTCCCTTAAGGCTGAAGTGCCAGGCTACAGCTGCGGCGGACGTGCAGGAGCTATCAATTCATTCTTGAATTCTGCTCCCGCGCCTTCACTGCCTTCTTTTCTCGTTTGGAAGCAACAACTGGTTGTAGCTTTCGGGCACGCACTCGCTCGCGTTGATCGATACATATTCTGGTTGGCCTCGTTGCAGGGATTCCGCTATGGAGCCAAACGACGACCGCGATGGCACTGCACCTCCACCCACCACGGTTCACAGTTCGCGTGCCCCAAGCTCGGAGCCTTCTTTGCCTCGCCGCGACCTTGAAGAGGATGCCGATACATCAGTGACCAGAAAACGCCCGCGCTTGGATAGCGGAGACCGGGCCACCAGAAGCATGTCGGCCGACAGAATATTATCCATGTCAACAAAGCCTGAGCCTCAACACTCCGCGGATGCGAACTCTGTCGAACACCACCAGAACTCTACTAACGCTGAAGACACTCCAAGCAAACTCACCATCACCGTTCGACCACATCTAACTTCTCCTTCAAATGAAACCATCACTGACACCAGTCTTTCTGCTGGCAACAATCACAACGGTCTTCCTACACCACCTGATGCCATGAATATCGACACGATGACGCCATCAACACCAACGAAAGAGCCTCACGACATGCGCGATGAGAATGCTCGTAATGATTCTCTGATTGACGAAATGAAGAGCTCGCCGCCGGTCGTGGAAGTCGACGGGTCGCTCGATGATGGTGTTTCGGCACCAATAGTCACCATGGATAACGAGGAATATCTGAGCCCCGCCGCTTTGCTTGGGTCTTTTCCCTTTCGCCAGCCTCACGAGACATATATCCAGGCGGCCAAGAATGTTACAGAAATGATGCAAAGCGGCACCCTCAAGACTGAAGTGCTTCGAGGTCTCTCTGACTGGATTGAGGAACACTTACGAGTCACTGCTCATTCTGAAGACCTCTGGGCCGACTTGTATTGTGAAGATAGCCCTTTTTGGGAGGAGATTGGCACAGGTTTCTCCAAGCTCTCCAACCGAAGTAAAGTTCAGTTCCTCGACAGCACTGTGCAACAAGGATTTGCGGCTGTCGAAAAGCTCGTCAGATCTTACGTCCAGCTCTGTGCCCGGCTGTTACGGGTCGATACATTTCTTCTCCAGCAACTAAAGGAGGACGAGGAAAAATTCCGACTCCTCTGCGCGCGGTATCTCCGAGCCATGGCGCAGATTGCGCAGTGTCCTTGTGGAGGCGACGACGGCGGCATTCGAGATCTGCTCACAAAAGCCTACACCCGCACACAGACCAGAGTTACGATGCAACTACTTGATGTCTTCTTCAGCGAGTCCGTCAACGGAATGCGTTCGCTTGTACCTTTCGCGGCGCATTGCTTTGAGTGGTCTCACCGACACGCAGGACTCTGCCAGCCTCTTTTGTACGCCATTAAGATCACCACTGGCTTCGCGAGATGCGTCGAGGAAAATACGATGCATTATGGGCAATTGACTATCGACCCGCAACTGCAAGCTCCGTTCATCACGACTGCTGTGCAAATGTTTCGTGCTATTAATGTGCATCTTCAAGATTGCGCCGGAAAGGTTTCTTTTCTACCAAATGAAGTCCGCAGGAGTCTCTTCGACACCACCTCTTCTCTCCTCATCGAGCTCTCACGATTGTCCGAGGAGCAGGCGACTCTTCTTTTCCAAGCTCTTGTCGGTGATCCAAACTCGTGCCCTAAATCTCTCCGGCCGGAACTCATTGGCCATGTATGGAAAATCAAGACCTTGAAAAAGCACATCGCCAAAGGCAAGATGGAGATACGGGTCATGGGCGTTGATATCATGCAGCACCTGCTGGTGTCAGTGTGGCAGGAGCGCGACAGAAACGGCAATGACCCAGTGCTGCAATATCTGGTGACGGTCCTGTTGGAGGAAAAGATTATCAACTACATGGTTGGGGTCGACTCTCACCCGACTCTCATCTCACGATGCGGAAACATCATTGGTCTTCTTGCTGTGACACACAGATATGGACCCGCTGAAACGGACATTATCTGGAACACAGTCGCCAACAGCCCAGATCCTCGTGTCGTCGCCGCTACACTCCAAATGTTCTCGTCAATCCTGAACTTAATTCACATGCCAGATGTGCTGCATATTTGCAAGAAAATGGAAGAGCTACCGATTGCAGCTTTCAATGTTGATATCGTCCAATTTTTTCGAAGACTTCTCGGTCGAGTACGGGGTACCGATGGCAACACCAGCATCCAAGAGTGGCATGACAGCCCCGATAGAATGAATGCATACCACCTCTGCATGCGCATGACGAAGGAAACTTTCCCTGGAAAGTCTCAGGTGCCGCAGTCGAAGCACATCCACGCCGAGGCCGTGACGGAGTTATTAGGGCTTGCTCAATCGGGCATGTTGGCGGACCGTGCGCTCATTTATGCAGACCTCTTGAAAGAGATTCAAGCTCGCTCTCCAGAGACAGGGGCAAATATGGAAGTTCTGTTCCATATGCTCAGAAACTGTTTCGAGCAAGATCTTGACACTGCCATGCAACTTGACCTCTTCAGAATAACAATTGAAGAGCTGCGCAGCTATGTCCAGGTCAGATCGCAAGAATCGTCTACCACGAGCGACCAGAGCTTTTGGCTGGCAGAACTTGGGTCGAGACTTGACCTCGTGGTCCTCCTCTTGCACCGTAGGCCTGGTTCCGCGCCAGAGGACCTTCTGCGCCCTCTGTGGGATGTCATGGTTGGAGACGAAGCAATCAATAACTCTGCAAGAGATGCTGCTTGGTACAAGCTTGCCGACATTGCTCGACCTCAAAATGTCCACCAACCGTTTCTTGATCGGTCTCTTACTCAATACCTCCCGGAACTGAATCCTCAATATTACACCCCTCAGCTGTATTCCTTCATCGAAAAGGGAGTCAGATATCAACTCGTCCTTCAAGGAGGTGCTCGGTTGAATGGGGAGGGCCTCGTTGATGTGCCAAGTGCAGACTTAATGTGGCGTGCAATGCTCTCCGCACCAGTCGGCACTATTGAGGACGCTGTGAGCAAGCTCCTAGCTGCCGCATACAATGATACAGCTCTTGGCAAATTACCAAAGACTGCCATTGAGGCGACACACATTTTTGTTGCCAACAAATGCGTCAGTGAGATGGTCAAAGCAGCCTCTGAGGCCCAACCACAGACTATGGATTCTAGCGACGCTATGGAAACTGAGGAGCCAAGTAATGTCGTTTCTTCAGTGGTACGCTTCCGTCGAACGGTCTTCTTCCTTGGGACGTTATTGCAAAGCGTACGAAGCAATACAGCATTCATTACAGCTCCAAAGCCGACTATTGATACGGATACTTTGCCAGACATCAATCGTGGTGATCCAATCATCATTAAGTATCAATCGTTCAACGGCCATGTAGGTCCTTGGGAATCGGTTGAGGTGGGCGACCTGGAGACACGGCGCGACCTCTACGTTAGACTCTCTAGGCGAACAGGATTCCAAAACTTTTTCATCATCTCTTCCGGTCAAAGATTGAATCTGCTGGACAATGCCTCACAGACCCTGCAAGAGTGGGGCAAAGCTAAGACACCAATACTGGTGAAGAAGGATACGAATGCTGCAGATTTTACCGACAATAATCTCAGCGTGGGACGATGTGCCATGGAGATGGAAATTCTGAAGAGCTTTGATAAGCTATACGCCCTGATGGACCGAGATGACGAATTGGCTCGACTGACGTACGATTTTCTGGCAAAATTCCCACCGCACCAAAGCACCCAGCTTGGTCCGTTATGCAGCGGAACTGCAACAGTGGACGACGCATTCCCGGCCGGCAAACTATTCAAGACAAGATACAGTATCCGCTGCCTTCAAGCACGCCTTGAGTCACAACTGCGTTCGAGCAGCGTAGATTTGCCTTTCGTGCAAGGTTCCTTGCGCCTCCTCTCAGCTGCCTTTAGCTGCGGCAGAGTATCCAGAGAATCCAGCAATGATCATCTCGACATAACGGTGATCTCTGAAATGGTGCATTGCTATTTGAAATTCCTTAGGGAAATTCCTACCAAGGCTGAGGATATTCCTGACGGCGAGATCTTGGCTGACCAACTCCTGGCCGTCTTGGAGAACTCTATGGCATCTTCACTAGAGATTCTCATGTGTGAGACCTACTACACGATATTGCTTGCATCGCTGCACTGGCCCTCGGTATGGAATAGACTTCAAACGAAGGACCTGGAAGAGCTTCATAAGCAACTCCTACTCGTAGATTTCCAACCAGGTCCGATACCGAATCTCGGCAATGCTGAGCGTCCCACTGTCAGAGCCAACATATCACATTTCATCAAGGAGCTCATATCAACTGATCTCCCGTGGGCGTGTGTGACCGCAAACGAGATTGCAGCATTCTTCTGGAAGTTGTTCGTGCCTATGCTCCCGGAGACCATCAATTATGAAGCCCATTCTGTCGACTTCTTTCACATCGCGGATAATGTTTTTGTTAAGCTCTACGAAGAGTCGGATGAATCGAAATTGAGAGACGACACAGATGAATTGAGAGTGCTTTTTGAGACCTGGAGTGCTCTGCTTCTAGAGCACAAACCCGAAGAATTCGCCGGGCGAGATGAACGTGTTCCTATCGTCTATGGCTTTGCCCAACTGCTGCGACACTGTGCTTACTTCCTTCGGCAAAGCGCGAAACCAATACAGGCTGATCAGTTTATTGAAGACCTTTTCGACCGATTCCTCTTTCCGCCCTTGGCTTTATCTGAAGCCGATCCGGATGCAACGGCCGCGGAGCTCATGCCATTACTCGATACACTTACGCGGAAGAGAGTCAATCAATTGATCTTGGCTTTA
This sequence comes from Rhizodiscina lignyota, assembly GCA_010015805.1. NCBI lineage: Eukaryota > Fungi > Ascomycota > Dothideomycetes > Aulographales > Rhizodiscinaceae > Rhizodiscina > Rhizodiscina lignyota. The sequence goes on from ML978124.1 coordinate 849,095, forward strand.
TGCCAGAGCCAGGAGAGTTTGAAAAAGATGATCGCTCGCGCGAACGACTCACTTTTCGACTATGATCCTCAACAAGGTCTTTACTGGAGAAACCGTACACTCCGATCATCTACTGGACTTGTTGGAATCAAGAACCTCGGTAACACATGTTACATGAATTCGTTGCTCACTCAACTGTTCATGAATGTTGCATTTCGAAAGTTCATTCTCAGCGTACCGGTACAGGAAGATTCCCAAACTCAGCCGCTAGTCTGGAATATGCAGGTTCTCTTTACGAAAATGCAAAATGGATATGGGAAATATGTCGACGCTACGAAGCTTACGCAGTCCATCAGAACTTTCGAGGGAGAAGCAATCGACATCACGCAACAGATGGATGTAGAAGAGTTTGAGAATTTGCTCATCGACCAACTTGAGGGCCAAATTTTGGATCCGGTGTCTAAGCAAGTTTTCCGCGACTTTTATGGCGGCCAGATGATCAATCAGATCAAGTCGAAGGAATGCGAGCATGTTTCGGAAAGACTTGAGCCTTACTTTGCAGTTCAATGCGATGTAAAGGGCAAGAGTAATCTCTGGGAGAGTCTACAAGCCTTTGTCGAAGGAGATGTGATGGAGGGAGACAACAAGTACAAGTGCGAATCATGTGGTGGCCGTTTTGTCAGCGCTGTCAAACGGGTCTGTCTGAAAGATGTTCCAGACAACCTCATCTTCCATCTGAAGCGCTTCGACTTCGACATTGGCACGATGCAGCGGAGCAAGATCAACGACCTGTTCGAGTTCCCAATGCGCATAAACGTCCACCCATACACCATCGAGCACCTCAACAATCCCGCCAATGCAACCGAGGACAACTTTGACTTGGTTGGAGTATTGCTACACAAGGGCGTTGCAGAGCATGGCCACTACTTCTCTTATATCCGCTCGCGACCTGGTGTAAACAACGAGCCACCGAAATGGATTCAATTCGACGATGCAGATGTGACAGAGTTCAACCCGTCAGAGATAAAGGAAAAATGCTTTGGCGGCTGGATGGACCCGAAAGAGGTGCCTCTTATTGACGGCCAAATTCTTCAAAAGGGTTACAACGCGTACATGCTTTTCTACCAGCGAGCAAACACAATCGAGCGCACCGATACCCTCATCCAGCAACCATTGCCAGGACCACCTGGCCCGCCCAAAGTTGCAGTGCCGGAAGCGCTTGAGAAAAGTGTCGCTGGCGAAAACGAATCAATGCTTCGCGAGTACGCCACCTTCGATCCAGAGCACATGGTCTTCATTGAGAACTTGCTTGGCAAGCTGCCATCACTCCAAGGCCAGCAGTCCTGCTCCAACTCCCATGAATTTGAAAAGGCATCCATCAAACTCGCCATGAGATATCTCCACCAGGTCTATAGTCGCACAAAGGATGTGCAGGCAACTCAGAGAATGTTCAGACTCATACGCAACATCATCGGGGATTGCTTGACCTGCAATATGTATGCCTTGACTCTCATCGCTCCAGAGCAAGGCGAGGAGCTGGAAGACACGAACCTCTTCCTCGATCTCACGATTCGTACAACCCTCGTCATTGTTCGCCACGAGTTTGCCGAGTTGATACTGGACATTCTCATGCTTCTGCGCGAACATGCGGATCTCGAAAAGTATGGCGTTCCCAATTGTGACGATGAATTTGACCCAGACCATCCATTTTTTGGCGTGGCTCCTGCAATTATTAGAATCTCGAAGGTTTGCGTCGAAACCATTCCGAAACTGGCCCTCAACCTCCGAGCTTGGGATGACTTTTTCAATTTGGTCCTTCGAATAGCCGGATTGGGCATTGGAGAAGTCAGCGCTCTCTTGTCTCATGGAGTATTCCAGATGTGTCTGGAGATCCTCTGCTGCAGTTGGACCCACCAGCGAGAAGAGCCTGAGTGGAAGAGACTCTACAAGCTACTCGAGAAACGCAGAGCACCTCACAACAAGCTCGTTGAACTGGTCCACATGCTTCTCAGCTCTATCGACCTACAGCAAGAAGTTGCCTTTGACAGTGAAGATCGCCTCGAGACTCTAAACGCGGAGACATACAAGTTCAGTCTCACTCAAAAAGAAGAGGCGCTTCTCACGGCCTGGGACTCCAGGAATGACGAGTATCCTCTGATTATGCGCATGTTTGATGCCTGGGATTATTTGCCGAATGAGCCATGCTACCCAAGCGAGATCCTGGCCATCCTCATGAACGCAAACCTTGGGAATCCCCGCCAATTCCAGACCACTATCAGGAATGGACTGGAGGGGTATGGAGGTACAAACCTACAACCATTCTACGATGGTGCCGCGGTATTCTGTCGTCAGAGCCATCACCGTCAGCTCATAATTGATATCCTCGACTTCTGTGTCGAACAAACCTTCCACCTTGATGCAAATAATCTGGGCGTGCCCATACTTCGCTTCTTCAATACAATAACGAAGGCAGAAGCAACCAGTTCCTGGAAAGGTATCTACACACATTTGATGCGGAAGGTGGGTAGTTGGGCTCCGAATTTGTTGATGGATACGGATCACGCTGTACGCAACAGCACCTTCGACTTCGCCTTCGAGGTGCTCGTGGACTACACAATTCCAACGCTAGAGGAGCCATCCCAATTTGACAAGGAGAGGGTTAAGGCTGTTCACAGTTTCATCATTGAGGGAAGCAACAAATTGCGCCGTTCATTCAACACACAACAACTTGGAAAGCAATCACTCTCGTCCATTGTCACCATGCTAGTTGATGCTGCGCAGTTCCTGCAGGATCTGAACAAGAGCGAGAAGCCGGGAACGATCGCTCTTAGGGACAAGATTGATGACGATTTGATCGCCAAAGTACATGAGCTTCGCCAGGAGTACGAAAGCTGGCCGTTCGAGGATTCTGAAGTGGCACAATCTGGTACGTTCAGCAAGTTCATCCACGAGCTACTTGACTACTCTTACTAACACAAGCTGTTCGCTACCCGCAGACGAAGAGTGGCCGTCGGACGGGCTTCTCACAGATGATGAGTACCTCGACAATTGAAAACTTCTTCTGATCGATCGACCTTCCTCCACAAATGTCTTATTATTTGCCTTTGCAAAGCGAGCGCATGATACCGCATTTGGCGAGAGACTCTTTTCCTTTTTTCTTGTTTTTTCTATTGGCACTCTCTTTGCTTTACACACCATTGTCTTAGCGTTGCAAATGGGCTGTTAGAGGATCAGCGGCAGAATACGTCCTAATCTTTTCAGCGCCCTTGGCTTGAATGGGACACTGCCGCTGTGCGCGATCACTGATGACGATTGACGACAAAAGACTACGGAATTGGGATGAGTTCGGCGTTTGGTGTTTTTTGCTCGACATGAAAAAGGCGTGTATCATATGCTCCGGTCATCCGGGGTTGCTTCTACAAAGAGACATAGTGTGGCATCAGCTTTTGAGCCTGTGAGCCTCTTTCGGTTTCCATACTTCGACGTAACTATTTCCAAAGATGCGTGCTAGTGAATGGATACGTATGTTCAGAGCTGTATTGCGCTTTTACTGCCAGGTCGAGGCATTCATAAGCTAAATCACATTAGTCGCACTACCTCTCTATCAGATCCTACATAGCGCCTGTAAGGATTCTGTCGTGCTCTGTTTAGTTTCCTTCACCAGTCCGGCAATGGCTCTGAACTCTTCAATTCCCGCATCTCCCATGCATTCGTATAGCCAGCTCTCGCTCGTCGTCACAGTCGCACCTTCAGCTCTCAACCTCGCTAATGCAACAGGCACTTCCTCCTTATTACAGCTCGATACGCCATCCGCGAGAACGTATACCTTGTGGCCGGCCGCCATGAGGTCTAACGCCGTCTGCGTCACGCAGATATGACTCTCAATGCCCACTATTACAGCGGAGTACCTCTGGTTCGGCTGCCTGCCGAGCGCGTTCCTCACCTCCGGCGTCCACATGGAGAATTTGGACTTGTCCGAGTGAACCAATGTTTTGATACCATTGGGGCCGTCGGAGTCAAGACCAAGCTCAGAACATGTCTCGCCTAGCTTGGCGCGCTGTTGTGTCGTTGCGAGGACGGGGATGGAGAGGATGGAAGCGGCGCGCAGCATCTTCTGCGTCGTGGCAATCACGCGAGGGTACTCGTAGATGGCAGGGCGGAACTTCTCCTGCAGGTCGCATATGCTATCGCCATGGTGTGAGCAGATGTGTAGGAATCCGTTTGGGTGGCTGCTCGGGTGGGCGGAGAGCGTACAATAGCGCGGGATTCACTGTGGATTGGTTAGACATGTGCATGAGGAGCTTGCAATACTGGAGGTTGGGTACAACTTACAAATTCTTCGTTTGGCCATCTTGCAGTCTATTTGGGTGATCAATTGACAGATTGTCTCGTGTGAGACATGAACTTCTCTGCGGACCTGTCTTGACCTGCGGGGGACGTTCGGAATTAAGGTGGGGTTAATTTCTGCCAAGCCTCTCTCGGAGAATAATTCGAACGTTTATCCGTAACGGCGTATTGGCTGACGACGGAAATGGAAACACGAATGTTCAAGGCTTCTGGGGCTGAAATGAAACACTTCACTCGCATCGTGGTCGCTAGCTCCAGCTCATCTGAATGGCTGCCTTTACTTCATCAACATTTCCTCTTCCTCTGCGCCCGTTCCCGCCTGTGTTTGCCGGTGTGCTTTTGCATTTCTTGGCCTCTGGGGAAAACGTGCCGCAGGGGTTCAGCCCTGCCGGCGCGTGTTTGGGGAAAGTGGAAATATCGAGGCGGAGAAGCCTGTCCCTGATTCGTTAGCGCAGCGTGATGTCGAGGAGCAGGAGCCGGAGAGTTCAGGTGAATTTTCGCCGTCACGCAGCGGAAGGAACCGATGCAGATCCACGCTAGAAACCCGTGCCTCCTCGGTGCAGGAGGCGCTTAGGGACTGTATGTATGTCTCTCCTCACTCAACATTAACTGATCAGGGCTCCGCGATGGCAAAGAAGAGAGGCGCAGCATTGCCTCTCTTTCCAAGGACCCTCACACGATGGTGATGTCAGGTGAAGACCTTGCAGATTTGGGACGGTCCTACATCACAGCGTGAGGCGGTTGACCAGCTTCGCCGGCCGCTGCCCGAATGGACAGGAGCTTTTACGATTTCTAGCCTCTCGACAAGGGAAATGATCGTTCAATAGACGCTGGATCTAGGCACAGCATATTAAAGTTGCACTGGAGTGCCGCTTGATTCCGTAAAAGATCGTTGCTGACGAGAGGAGTGAAGGATGAGAGTACCAAGTCGCGAAGTACTGGCCTTCACCATGCCACGCCGAGACCGCTCAGCCCCAGTAAAGGCGTGAGAAAGGCTAGAGTTCTATTTGGAGCGCCCCTCGAGAGTTATTGGTGACCCTGACTCTGCTGCAGCGCTGTACGACAGTTGTGAGGCTATCGATTTCGCTTGACATCCCGAGTGAAGCTGCAGGCCGTGATCATATGGCTGCCCTGATGGGCGTCCTTGAATTAAATGACGTGACAGTATTATGCAGAAGGGCATCCGAATGGGCCTTTTGGGTGCTTTGTCCTGAGTCTCGGTGTGCGGCGTGGAAACATAAGTGCAGACTGATTGCGCGCGCGCAGGTTGTCGTTTCGGTGTGGTGGTGCTCTGCTCGTTTGGCGCGCCCGGCATGCGTTGTTCCTCCCCGTGCTTGAATCGATTTGGTGATCTCCGAAGGTCGAGTTTAGCCTCCATCACGACTTTCCTCGACACCACACTGCACCGCCCCTTCCCGCCGCCTTTCCCCCCCTCAGCGCGTCTGTTTCTGCGTGCCAGACCCGCCAGCTGCATCAGCTCAAGAACATCACTCAGCATACACGCATTGGCTACCGCTCATTCCTGTGGCGTCCCGACTGTTCAGCTTCTCATCCCGCATTGAGAGCAGGGGCAATTGGCCCACCTTCGTCCACCAGCCCTACGACTGCACCCGACGCGCCTCTATCCCTTCATTCTACTTGCAAGGCCAGCGAGCGAGCCATTCCACTTCTCTCTGGGCTTGTTCGCGTCTTTCTCCTCGACGCAGCACACGCACCACCGACACTGCTCCTCACCTGACATCTAACGGCAGCACAAAGAGCTGGGCCGTGCCGATATTGCATGGGCGAGTCGCAGCTTTTCGAGCCGAGACTGGTTCACTCTCACGGTACCCAGGGCAGCTTGAGAGGGCTCTACACAAAGCCAGACAACTTTGTTGCATCTTCCTTCGGCGGCAGAGTTTCTGCCGATCCTTGTCCTTCGACCCCATCCCTTCTGGCGTCGCGACACCGCCGAACCGCGCAGTCTACCTCAGTTTTCGAGTTTTCAACCGCGTCTTCTCGACATCACACCAACCCTGCCATCATCGTGCATTCTGTTCAAGCAGACGCCGGCGTGGCGGATACTCCAAGGAAATCGTCTCCCACTCTGGTCTCGCATCGCGGAGAGCACATAAATGGGAAGTCAACTACAACTGCAAACGGTCCAGCTGGCAGTTTGCCGATAGCCTCGAGTCGGAGCCCCAACATGGCGGGTAGTAGACACAACCAACACCTCCCTACGCGTCCTCCAATGTTATCTCACCAGTCTAGTTCAGTCCCTTCGACCCCACATCAACATGCCCGCGACACATTCATCTCTCGATCTCGATCCCCATCACCACATGCAAGTCTAGGTGGTAGTCATTCTCCTCGCTCAACCAAGTCAGAAAGTTACATGGCTGCCCTTCCCCGTGGTCGTCCAACATGTAAGTATGAGACCGCCGCCGCGTTTGGGAGGAGACGCATCTTGTACGATATTGGAGACGCGCCTCTGGAGAAGGCGAAGGAAGAACCGAAAGCTTCGTTGAATCCGGATGAGGAGGACAAACTTAGCGGTGACATGCGCGAGTTGTACGACCGGTTATTGCCGACCGCCGAAAGCGAACAACGGCGACTGAAACTGGTGGACAAACTGGAAAGGATACTGAAGAAAGAGTGGCCTGGGAATGAATTCACGGTACATGTCTTTGGATCATCAGGGAATCTGCTTTGTACCAGCGAGTCCGACGGTACGCGATGGGACCTCGTATTTCTATAAGACAATTGCTGACGCTCTATCAAAGTGGACATCTGTGTCCAGACGCCGTTCAAAAAGCTTGAGACAATGCACCAGCTGGCCGAGGTCATGGCCAACAGTGAGTTTCACTTTCCAACGCCAATTTTCCGATGAACTGACACATTTCAAGATGGCATGGAGAAAGTTATTTGCATCGCGTCCGCCAAAGTTCCGATCGTGAAGATTTGGGATCCCGAGCTCAAGTTGAATTGCGACATCAATGTCAACAATACCCTCGCGCTTGAGAATACGCGAATGATCAAGACGTATGTCCAGATCGATGATCGCGTGCGCCAGCTCGCCATGATCATCAAGCACTGGGCAAAACAGAGAGTCTTGAATGACGCCGGTATGTCTGAGAAGAAAAAAACATGACGTGAATTACGGCTAAAGGAGTACAGGTCTTGGAGGAACTCTTAGCTCATATACCTGGATTTGCATGATCCTCAATTTCCTGCAGACGCGCGATCCGCCAATACTTCCCGCCCTTCATCAGAGGGAACATGAGCGCTATGTCGCAAACGACGGCTCTGAGGCTGGTTTCAACGATAACCTTGACGAACTTCGTGGCTTTGGGAAAGACAACAAGGAAACACCAGCGCAGTTACTGTTTCAGTTCTTCCGAAGATACGGTCATGAGATAGATTACGAGAAGTCTGTCATTTCCGTCCGGCACGGGAAGCTTCTATTGAGAAGTGAGAAGAGCTGGGACTCTGCGAAAGAGGCGTTATCGCGGTTATGCGTGGAAGAGCCATTCAATACTACTCGTAATTTGGGAAATACCGCCGATGCTACCGCTTTCAGAGGGATTCATTTGGAGATACGGCAAGCATTTGACCACCTTGCGGATGCTGCGCCGCTCGATAAGCTGTGCGAGCCTTTCGAGTTCCCGCCAGAGGAGAAGAACTTGTTCAAGAGACCTACACCTGGAGCCCGACCAATCATGCCTCAGATGCCACCAAATATGCGACGTAATGCTCCTGCGCCAGTTACTATGCGAGCACCTCGAAATCCTCAAGGACTCCGAAGTTCCCCGGGCTACCGAAGATCGTCAAGCGGCGCGTCATTTGCGAATATGCGACCTCAATATGGTTACCCACAGCAATATCCAATCCCTCACGATGCGCTCGAACAACTGCGGCAAGGGTTTCTGATGAAGCAAAATCAGATCGACGTGTTGAAGGCACAACTCGCTGCTCAGAGCCACGCACAACACGCTCAAGCGTATGCACATGCCCACGCTGTCCAAGTTCAAAGTCTTGCACACGCACAGGCGCAGGTACAGGCCGGCCTTGCCGCAACGGCCTCACCGCAGAGACAGGGTTTCATGAATGGACCACCAACTCCGCAGCTTGATGATGGCAGGGGTCATTCATCTGTGTACAATCCCTACAGCTATTCCTACTATCCACAATATGACCTCACCCAACCGATGTCATTAACGGCTTCACAGGATGGCACGAGGACGAACCCAACCTCTCCATCGCTATCGAACGCCATCCCAGCGCGAAGACAGTTACAGCGATCAGTGACTGCCGGTGGAATCCAGAGCAGTTCTATTCGTTCGCAGTCCCAGCCTGCAAGGGCGTTGCCGAATCACATGCTCCATGCAGCCGGGTATCAAATGCCACTATACGACTCGAACACATACGCACCCTCCACGCAGCAGGTGAATGGCGTCGATGCTGGGCAGGCTTACTCCTCCGACCTTCCACTTCGAGCTGCCCGGGCGATGTCCATTGCAGAGACGCAGTCGAACTCTGGTTCGCCTCGGGAATATGTGGGTTATCACATCGAGGACTCCTCCCCGCAGATGCAACAGAGTCTCCCCCAGCCTCAGCCAAAGGTATCAAACTTCCATCTCCCGCCAATTCCCTCGTACGGCGACCTTCGGAGGCAGAGGGGAGGCAACGATCTTCAGCTGCCAGTTTCAATATCGGCCCGTCGGGCTTCGCGCTCGCCATCTCCGCTTGGTCATATACGAAGCTTCTCAACAGCCAGTGGTCTACGGTCTGCACCACTACCATCAATGCCATTACCGCGTCAGAGGAATGATCCAGTTCAGCATATACCCGAGAGCATCGGCCCGCTGGTTGTTAACGGCTCCTATGCGTCGACTTCACCTCCAGCATGGGATTCTCAAAGCACTCCTGGCGAGTCGCAGGCTGAATTGACTGATCAATTCGCGGCGGAATTTGCGTCGACTGTGAATGCTCCGGCTCACGTACAGTCTGCCTATGACGTCTTTGGAATTCAGCACCCTGTCGAGACTGCTTCCGAAGCATCAGTGACCGATAGTGAGCACGCCCCAATGACGGCACAGATCAATGGTACTCACGGCGAGTCTGCGAAGGGTCCTAATGGAATTGTCATTGCTTCATCCACTCCGCAGCAAGCCTCGGAGCCCTTCCCGCCATTAACCGGTACCTCTCCAGAGATTGTCCACTCACCAGAAATGGCAACATTGACGGCTTCGCCATCTCCCGCGCCTGTCACAGCCAACAAATCACCATGGCGAGAAGTTGCTGCAAACCGAGGCCCCGTTCCTCCACTAGATCTGTCAGGGGTCTCAGATGTCCCGAAGGCTCTCACCTCTGGCAAAGCCCTTCTTTCGCCTGTCATAGAGACACGCACACCCTCACCCACAGCCAATCGCCGAGGTGGAACTCCTAAGGCATTTAGGACGAACGGTTCAATCTCTATCGCGAATGGCACGCATGCCGAGTCGAGCAAGAGCGATATGCATCACAATGAGAAAGTGAGCGCTGCAAAGGAATCTGCTCCTGCGCCGCTGGCCAACCGTACGAACAAGTCAAATACGCCAAAGGCAGAGGCAGGATCGGAGAAGAGCAACTCGGCCTCAAACTCGAAGCCACAGCAGCAGCAGTCCGGACAGTGGCAATCCGCGGCTGGTAGAAAGAAGAGGCGTGGAAGAACGAAATCGAATGCCAGTTGGGCGAAGCCAGGAGAAGGTGAGCCAATGCCCGCGAATGAGGCTGAGCGGAAAGGAGGATGAGTTTTCCGCGTCGTGCGAAACAGTTGGCTCTCACCTGGAAATCGATAGGGAGATACGAACAACAAGAAAAACGAGCGCGGTTCAAAGCGAGTAGAGACTACCATCAGCGTTCTCGATCCACAGACGCTAGCAGTGATGCAACAGACAACTATATCGAGCCGCATGGGGAGTTGGCGGGAGATGACGTTTTTCGACTTGAACTGAACGCATGGAGTTTGTACCACGCGTGAAGCGATTGATTGGGCGTTTTCAGGGAGTCCCCAAAGGTACATTATAGTGTACGCTGCGAAACGTCGTTACCCTTTGGGTTTCTTGTTTCCCGTCTCGCTCTGGTAGTTTCTCACTTTCCTGTTTTTCTTGGGTTTCCTGGAGCTTTTTTCATGCGAGGTACTCTTGTTTTGCGGCACAGCGCGGGACTCAGAACTTTTTATTCTCTCGGTTCTGAATGGGATCATCGGAACTTGGGACTAAAGTTTTCTCCTTGTCTCACTTGTTTCTTTTTCGCCTGCCAATCAACAAACTGTTGGCTTTGAGGGCGCCTTCTTTGATGTATAGATAGCAGTCTCAACTAAGGTTCGGCTTTTTCGAACCACCGTGAACTTGGGGATAGGCCTGGCCGGGTAGTGGATACATAGGCTTGAACAATGACAAAAAAACAATTCAAAAGAAACGCTAGTCTGATTGAGATTGTGATGGGCGGGCTGCTGCGAAGTGGGGCAGACAGAGAGTTGGACCGTCTCTGGGCTTTATTCTACTTCCCCCTCGATAAGCAATGGATTGCAGATTTGTTTCAGATTACTCGTCTTCCGCACAGCTTGTACGTCAGTCTCGAGAGCAATCTCGCCTCTGTCCGCCCTTCTTCCGATATCCTACAGCGCTACAGAAAATTTGGAATAGTGTCCCGATTGCCGCTCCGACGCTCTTCTCGTGCGATACGCACGCGCCCACTTGATAAATCAGACCTCTAACTCCCGTCACCGGTCTTCCACCATCCCACGACACCTTAGACCGCTGGATGAACTCCCGGTACGCCTTATTCATGATGTTCGAACAACTCGGCGCAATATCGACTTCAACAAAACTTTCTTGTCTATCCCCACGCGAACGTAAGTTCAAATTCACATTCTTCAGTTCATCATCAGTTTCGCAGCAATTTTTTTAAATTTCGAAATCTCTAATACCTTGGATTTCGAAGACTACTTACAACACTGTCCGATGACCCGACGTTGTAGTCCTGTACCGTTCGAAGATGAGTGCTGAGCAGGCACCCTGCTGTTACAATCTGACACCGATTTTGAATACCCGAAAAACCCTTGATATCATTCTGATTCCAATCCGCACGTGTCATTCTGATTCCATGTCGTCCACTGAAGCCTTTTCTCCGTCATCTCATCGTTAATCCAATCGACACCTACTGCTCTGCATCTTTCGCAACCTCCTCGTCGTCCACGACTTCTTTCTGATCAGCATCATCCTTCTGAACCACACCAACCTTCTCCTCTGCACCGGTTCTGTCCTCTGCGATGTCATTCTTCTCTGCAGCGTCCTTCTCCTTTGTAGTGTCCTTCTCCTTCGCAACTTCTTTCTGATCCGCACCATCCTTCTGAACAGCGACATCCTTCTGAACAGCGACAGCCTTCTTCTGAATAGCGACAGCAAAAGGATTCACTTCAAACTCCTTTAGTACGAAGGGGCATCGTTCCTGAGTCATGCTGCCCCACGTGTTGCCTCCAGATGGCGGCAGTCCTTTCATCGCCAGCATAACGCTCCATATGAAGTTGTGTGGAACCTCTTCTCTGCGAGCGCTATCTATCAGGTGAAGGTCAGCGTGGGAGCTGAACTTGACCACAAGGACCTTCAGCAGTGGGTCTTGCTCCGGAAGATTGTCATATGCCTCCTTGATCATATCTGGCGACAGTCCCTCCTTGCAGAATGGGTTTCTCATCTGCGTCCAGATTGCCTGAAGGGTTTCTCGCTTGAGTAGAGGGATGCGGTAACGATCGGCGAAGAGATAGAGCTTAAGGAGGAGCTCGTAGGGCAAGCGCTCTGGCTGTGCGGAGCCGTCGAAATCATCGACGAGCTTTCGGGAGTGGAGCCACTCGATGAAATGGACGATTACCACTGGTTCGGTCTCCGGAAACTCCAGGACGTCCTCAGGTTTGTCCATGAAATAAGGCGATACGGCATAGAGCCAGGACTTCCAAGACTTGTACTCCTTTTTTTCAGGGCCGATGAGGAGGGTTACAGGTTTGAGGTTCTCAAATCTAAATGTCCAGTTCAGCACTGTCAAGAACTTAATTGCTTTGTAGAACATACTGATGAGTAGGCCGGAGTCCGTCGGGTAACATATTGCGCATTTTCGGGCGAGAGGCTACTTGGAACTCGAAGGATCCACCCATATTCGCGGTGTACTCCGCGAATGGAATTGTCTGGCGAGAGCCCTGCTCATTCGAATCTTTATGTGTTGGCAGTTTTCCCCTGCCCGCGATGGAATCGGCAAGTCGATGTTCCTCTAGAGACCACAGTTCATAAGTCGGCTGCATCGAAATGGACTGGAAGACTACTATTCTCGTACCTTCCTTCACCTTTGTCGGCTCAAACGGACGAGTGCCGGTGCCTGCATCCTCAGGCAATGCTGTTACGCCTCTTGGAGGACCACCACTGCTTGCAATACTGAGCCCTGCTCCAAATCCTCCAAACGCTCGTGCGCTTGAAGCCATGGACTGGCCGTTGCCGCCGGCATTGTTGTCAGTCGAGACACGAAGGTTGCTGAAGAGCCCGCCTCCGGTGTTGCTGCCGCTCCCAAAGCCAGAGTTACCGCCACTCCCAAAGCCAGAGTTGCCGCTCCCAAAGCCAGTGTTGCCGCTCCCAAAGCCAGAGTTACCGCTCCCAAAGCCAGAGTTACCGCCACCGAAGAGTCCGCCTCCGGTGTTGTTGCTGCTCCCAAAGCCACCGCTACCGTGACCGAAGAATCCAGGTGAAGGGGCACCTATGGCGGCGAAGAGGCCATCTCTCTGAGGACTGCCGAAGCCACTAAAGGTGCTAAGATTTCCCAGGTTGTTGTTGGATGACGTGCTTACCACACTGGCAGTTGGAACACCGCTGGTACCGCTTCCACCGGATGCGTCTTGAGCACTCGAGCTGTCGAAAACCTTGCGAGCAGCGCCTTTCATAGCAATGTCTGCTGTGAGCGGATGGGCTCCACATGGGTGAGTAGCACCACAGATTGCGCACTTTAGTGCGCCGTCGCCGTCATCTCCGCCAGACATTGTGTTTTTGTTGCAATAGATGCAACTAGTTCAAGGTCGGTTGAGTATCTGACCGCAACCTCTGTGGAAGTGGGTTGATGAGGGTGGTGTTTTTTCCAAAGAGGTTGTGGAAGGTAAAGAGAGAGGAGATGTAGAAAGTTGAGGCCTCGACCTTTAACTACAGGCAGCAGAGAAAGAGGTCTTGGCGAAAGTTTAATTAAAAAAAAGAGGGCTGGTGTTAGGGCTGGTGTTAACAGTACGTCATGAAGCGAATTGCACTGCCGCTTGCAGATGTGCCTTCACTGCGAAGGGTGTTGGAGGTCGAGATGTTAATACTCTTAAAGACGCTTACTCTCAGAAGGGGAGCCCGGTGAATAGGCCAATCTCTGTACATAGTGCGAGCTCGGCGGAAGAAGGCGTGTTGGGTACACAGTTTAACCTCTGCGTATAATACAAGCATTGGCGGAAGAAGGGTTGCCCTTAGTTAAAGCAATGCTCTGTCTATCCATACGAACTGTTAGTTGAACTGTTGTATTGGATCAAAGCAATACTCTACGTACCTGTGCGAGCTGAAAGTTTGACGCCGACCTCTAATCAAACCAATACTGCATCTGCCAGTGCGAAGTTAAAGTTGAAAGCTTGCTCGAAGTGTGAAACATCGCTCGAAGTGTGGTGTTCATCATCGATCAGGATTTTAATCTGCTAGCTAACCACATTGAATAAGCTATCCTTTGCAAATTTGTCTGTTGAAGCAATTCGCCATTGCTCTGCCATCTGAGATCCATTTTGAATATCTACTGCGCTTCAGCCTTTCCCAGTTTCTCCTGAATGAACTGGTGATGCAGATTCTTCCTTCTTCACTTGGTCTTCCTGGATACTTCCTCAGATAGCTGAAAAGGACACCAGTGCTTCTTCAGAATCGACTCTCCACTCCCAGCGCCTTTACCCTTAACCTTTGAGAGGACACGAAACAGGAAGTCATTTGGATACTGTTCCCCATCACTTTGCTTCAGCTGACTCATGTCGAAATCCACAGCGAACTTCTCAGCAAGTATCTCCAGCAGCGGATCCTTCTCTGGGAGGCTACTGTAGGCCTTTGTCACCGACTTCAATGAGAGCGCCTGTCCATCTCCCTGACCGAGTCTCACGTGTGTCCACAGCACTTGGAGGACGTCTCGCTTAAGTTGCAGCACATTGAACGTGTCGGAGAAGACGTAGAGGTTAAACAGGAGGTCGTACGGCCACTGTGATGCTTTTTTGTGTCCTTTGTCGTCAACAAGGCAACGAGAATGGAGCCACTCGAGGAAGTAGGCAAACGTCTCGGGGTCCGTATCTAGCTCAACAGTGTTTTCCGTTGATTCTCTGGTGCCCCCGTTGAACACGCCTTCGAAGTACGGCGAGACTGCGCAGAGGAATGACTTCCATACCAGGAACGGCTTCTTCTCGGAGCCCACGACAACAGTCACGGGCTCAAGATTATCATATCTGGTTTGCGTCAGTATCTTCAATCCGATACACTTTCGAAGTCCCTTACCGAAGAGTGGGCCTGTACACTAAGTCCGTATCGTCGGAACGTTTACGCTTCACTGTGCCTGGTTGTGTGGTCTGCGGAGATGGAGGCGGAGCAGCTGCAAATGGACTGATTGAGTTCGCGTTGCTGAACAGAAGGCTACCAGAGGGTACGGTAGCTTGAATAGGTGTTTTTGCGCTTCCTCCAAGTGAGCCGCTGTTACTCAGGGTGTTGCTAACATTGCTGCTGTTGTCGGGCGAGGTGTTGTGAGCAGCAAGATATGGAGTGGTCCCAAGGACACCGCTCTCTTTCCAGTTACGAAATATGGCACTGCTGCTCCGCTGGTCTTTCTGTAATGACGTGCCAAGAGCACCAGAGCCCGGTGTGAAGGGGCCGGATTGGGACGACGAATTGGAGTTGCTGGAGGATTCTTGTCGAGGTGGGAAGGTTTGTGGGATGCCACCACGACCTCTTGGGGTGCCACCACGGCCTCTGGGGCTGCCACCACGACCTCTGGGGTTGTCATGGGCGGGTGTCTGTTGCGGCATGGCAGCGAGGACCGCGGAGCCACTGCCAAGGTTGCTTGGGTTGCTGTTGTTGGTGTTGTTGTTCGGCGCGTTATTAGATGACGAAGTATTTACAGCGCTGGCGAAATGCGCTGCACATGGCCAGGCAGCACCGCAGGAACTGCAGTAGGATGGAGCGCGACTAGCCATTGTGCAAAGTGGATGAAAATGAGTTTGCAGAATTGGCCGAACGCGTTGGAGCAACGATGAGATTGGTAGTGAAGTGAAGAGGTAGAGGTTGATGGTGAGTGAAAGAAGGTAAGAGAGCTTTAGTTTAAGGAGAGTGCTCAAGAGGCAATAATATACTTCGAGGCAGGAACGCGGCCTTGGCGCGCCAAGATCGGTTCCTCGAAGTGATATGTTAACAAGCCGCAGTCTATTGTTTGAATAGTGTGCTTTGAATAACAGAGACCGATATTTCAACCGCATGACTCCCTCTTGGTACAGAAGGGCGGCAAAGGCCCAATAACGAAACTTGACGAGCTCGTGGAGCAATTGACTTGTAATAAGACTCCTGCAACCTGCCATTGCACTTCTCACCTGCTTTCCCTCTCATGCTGCATAATAATTGGTACTAAGACACATCCCCTTTAGAGCGTCTCGTCCCTACCAGCTCTGTACACTGTCGGGAATCCTTACGTCTCGAATTCTACTTCTATTCTTACGAACTCCGTCCTTATGTTTCATTCCTCGGCTATCCCCTCCACTCTTCTATCAATTCATCCACCTACTTGTGGCTTCCACCTGCTCCCGTAACCCTCAACACGAAATTCACAATCACCGCCGCCAACAGCGCAACCGCTAGCACCGTCGGCCCAAAGCGGTCATCGAACCCTCCTTGGCCTCTCACCCGGATGCTCCTCGCGCGCCAATGGAACGTGAACAAGGCGTACACCATCGCCGCCATGGCGACCAGCGTGAAGAGGCCGGCGCTGATCTGGCCGACCTTGTCGCCGAAGTTGAGCAAGCCGATGGCCAGGCCACCCAGGATGACGGTGAAGTTGAGCCAGGAGAGGAAGGTACGCTCGTTAGCGAAGAAGACTTTTGGCTCGACGCGGGTGGGGAGGGCGATGCGCTTGCCTGGGAGGGGAGTTAGCTCGATCGTGGAAGAGCTCGTAGAATTGAAGCACAGGAATGATTGAGGTAGGGGAAATCATTTTCCTGGAGCTAGAACAGCTTATCATACCTGGAGCAGCCTGGAGCAAAGGTTGGCTTGACATGATGGGCAGTGACGAAAAGCTCTGAAGTGGGGGTGCTGAAGGTGAAGATGGAGCTTCGAATGACGTCCTGGAGCTTCGACCGTTTGCCTGAAGCTCAATTGAGATACCGGATACTCAAACAGACTCAATTGAGCAAAGAATAGAGATACAGAGGTCGTGTGCGGTTAAAACGAAGAGGCAGCGGAGGCGTCACACGGGATGGGAGGAGGTGCTCTAAGTGGCTCAATCCCGGTCGCCCCGCGCAAGGTTTTGCAGGGTGGAGCTTCCCGTGATCGTCAACACCATCCCGCTCTTGCCAAAACAAACGCGAACATCATCACAACTTCTACAACTCCACACAATCGCGTCAAAAGCTTTCACATTTTCCAAATCCACAATCAACCATGGCACCAACGCCCGTAAGGCGGCCCACAGGTAACCCCCAAATTCCAGTTTTAGACACGCTAACAAATTTCCTACGCAAAAGCCCCTCTCAGAAACGCGCCTCAGGCAAATCGCAACCGACGCGTGCGAATCAACCCTCGGCTCGCAGAGCGAGTACGTGCACTCCAGCACGCCCTCCTGGAACAGCAGCATCATCAACAAGATCCTCGAAGCGCTCATCTCCGAGACCGCGCCCGCCAGAAAAGACCAGCCGCCAGCGTGGAAGTTCTGCGTCAACAGCACCATCATCCAGCACCCCGAGGCGGTGAGGGCTGGGGAGGAGGACGATGAGGACGAGAAGGAGGGCAAGGGGCGGGGCAAGCGCGGCATGCATGCGGCCAGCGGGGCGTACTGGAATAACGAGAAGGATGGGATGTGGAACTTTAAGTTTCAGGGGGAGGAGCAGTTGGGGATGGATGTGGTGGTGACGATTATGTGGATCTCGGCGATTTGAGGATGCGTCAGCACGAAGGAGAATGAGAGAGATGTTGGTGGCCATCTACGTTGCGGCAATCCCGGGTGGATGGTCTCCGCAACGAAGTTGACGGTGGGATACTAGGGCGTCTTGGAAATTTGTGTGCATAGCAAGGAGCTTCGGCGCACATATCTACGTCATCTGGAATTTCGGTACATTCGACAAATAAATCTACCCCTCCAGGTGCTTTGTCACTCATTGTACCGCTGCCTGTTCTCTGTTGGGTGATGCTAACCGCTGGAACCACCCAAGATATTCTATATTTCACTGCCACAATCACGATCACCCTCAGTAATTATGAGAAGACTGGAAGTCTGTTTCCAAACTTGGCGCTGACAACAGCTACATCCTTTTGATAGAGCTACTCTCTATTGGAATTGAGAGAACGGAGGCTCGCTCGCTCCAAACGTCGATACCAGGACATAAGAGGAATGCCGCCCCCGGAAGAAAAGGAGAGCAGAGAAGATGGCGACGGAGGACGCTACACTGTCGCGATTAGAGGATGGAGAAGAACTGACAGCCGAGGACCACAAGATTCTAGATGCGAGAGCCAAGAGGCTCGCTGCTGACCGGGAAACCCACAAGAAGGCAGCAGAGAAAAAGAAAAAGGCAACAGCATCGTGAATTGCGTGATTAGAAGGTCGAGTTCTCTCCGAGCTCTGATGTCAAAAGGCTGACCAGATCATATTGACAGACTACTTCGCCAGACAGGTTATCCTCAGCACCAGTTCCTCAGATGAAAACCTTTGACTGAGAAGAAAGCATGGAGGAAATAGTTACACAACCATAAACCCTTAGTGTCACTATTCCACAGGCATGGAAACATGCTCATGTCAATTGCAGGAACGTCATTGTCCTCAGGCTTCGTGATGGAACCGATGGCCTCGATCACTGGAATCCATTCTTAGGTCGGTGCCTAGTTCATTTAGTTCGCATTGCGTAAATATTATGCAGTATCAAAATCATCGAGCCTGCAGAGATTGGAAGATTCCGCATCATTCTCCGGAGCTGCGGTCTAGTCGAGAGTGATAGAGACTACCGGGCGCTGACATTACATAGCGGACCGAATTTACTCAGGCATTGTTGAGGCCATAGCCAAAAGCCATGAAGTGGAAAGATACTATCCCATGCTTGCCGGCCAAGACCGGCAGGCATGGGATAAGAAATCTGTGGACATTTTATCCTAACTCTTGGCATGACCACTAACATTTAGGAATTCAAGCAATGCATATTATAAAAATTGAACATAAATTAGCTTCTAGACAATTTTACTGTAATCTGGAATTTCTGGTAATGTTTCTAATAAATTCTGTCTATGTGTTGTGGTGGAATAACTATCTTCAGTATTCTAAACTCTCCACAAACTATTATCTCATACCTACCGGTGAACCCGGTCCGGGAACTCAACCTTGTCTATGCCTTGATACCGCCAATATGACCAGCAATCGTGCTCGGCTGCTCGAAAACGGCTAGTCCTAAGCTCGATAAAGCTGCGCGATCAACGCTGGAGAAGTGCAGGTACGATCGCAATGTAACGCACCGGCACCACATTCTCCTCTTCTCGAGCTCAAGCTCCGCATCATGATATACCAGCCACCATGGCTCATATCATGGAAACATTCTCCAGGTACCATTGCCTGCGACAATCCAGTCTGAAATGTGGTCGAAAAGTGGAATTGTAGCTGCAGTACAGCTTTCCGCCTTTGTTGCTGCTGCCCAGCAATATGGCAGACCATTTCTCTCGGGCCCTGGGTCGAAGAGCCTGATTCCTGGATGGTCCTTACAATCCTCTGCAAAGACAGGAAGCATCTCGAGTGTCTCTCATCCGAGTGTAGATACCTCGTCGTGGTATAACATTGGCCCAAGAGCCACAGTTTTTGGTGGTCTCCTCGACGCTGGCGTTTATACCGATACTCAACTTTGGTACCACACAAATTTAGTCACAACACCAGACTACTCTGAATTCGCTGTGCCTTGGATATACCGACATGAGTTCTCCCTCTCCACAGGAAAGGGCTCGCACTACTTCCTCATCACGAACGGCATAACCTCTAAAGCGGACGTTTATCTCAATGGTCACGAGATTGCCTCCAAGCTTGTCCAAGCCGGTGCCTACGGAGGTTTAACATTCGACATTACCAATGCGGTTGGCAAAGAGAATGCATTGGCAATCCAGGCGTACCCAACGGACTACAACTTGGACTTTGCACTCGGATTCGTTGATTGGAATCCTTACCCACCAGACAATGGCACAGGCGTCTGGAGGGATGTCTATGTCAAAGAAACTGGCCCGGTTGCTCTGGGATCCTTGAGGATTGTGACCGACTACGCAGGTGGTAGTGTGGAAAAAGTCAATGTGATGTTGAAGGTAGCTGTCACGAATTTGGAAGACGAATCTGTGACGGTGAAGTTCGCTGGTGCAATTGAGGACGAAAGCGGGAGCAATATCGGAAAGCCTTCCACAGTGCTGAAACTATCTCCTCATGAGAGTAAGACTGTCACATTGTCTACTTCAGTCAGCCATCCGAAGATCTGGTGGCCAAAACGCTGGGGCGGTCAGCCTCTTTATGCGGCTCAAATTTCTGCTACGGTTGGCAAGGGGCTTTCAGACATCACCGAGAAGCGTAATTTTGGTATCCGCCACGTCACTTCTCATGTCAACGAGCATAACGATACCATCTTCGCTGTCAATGGCCATCCATTCCAAGCCATCGGCGGAGGTTACTCTCCAGACATGTTCCTCCGCTGGGATTCTACTAGGTTTACCACAATAGCTCAGTACATGCTCGACATGGGTCTCAACACTTTGCGTCTGGAAGGCAAATCAGAGCACCCAGAGCTCTACGACATCGCAGACCGTCTAGGCCTTATGATCATGCCAGGCTGGGAGTGCTGTGACAAATGGGAAGGCTGGTCTTACAATGATGAAGTCAGCGGTGTTCCTTTGTGGAATGCGAATGATTATCAAACTGCAAACCATTCAATAAGACACGAGGCGGCCATGATGCAAAGCCATCCTTCAATACTTGCTTTCCTGGTTGGTAGCGACTTTTACCCCAACGACGCCGCGACGGCCATATATGTGACGGCACTCGACGACTTTGATTGGCAAAACCCAATCATCTGTTCTGCGGGCAAGTTGGGCTATCCGAAGCTCTTAGGACCAAGTGGAATGAAGATGGTTGGCCCGTACGACTGGGTTCCGCCAGACTATTGGTATACTAAGCAACTCGGTGCAGCTTTCGGCTTCGGCTCTGAGCTCGGTGCAGGTGTCGGCACGCCTGAGAAGAGGAGTTTACAGCGCTTCCTCACCGAGAGTGACCAGAACGACCTGTGGCAACACCCAGACAAGACTCTTTACCACATGAGCACGAACGTATCATCATTTTTCAACCGCAAAATCTATGACACTGCGCTTTGGCACCGCCATGGACCACCAACCAGCTTGGATAACTACCTGATTAAAGCACAGATGATGGATTACGAAGCTACAAAGGCTGAATTTGAAGCGTATGGAGCACTATGGAGCGATCCATATCCTGCCACCGGCGCGATATACTGGATGTTGAACAATGCCTGGCCGAGCTTGCACTGGAATCTCTTCGACTACTACCTGCACCCAGCTGGAGCATATTTCGGTACGAAGGCTGCAGCAAGAGACGAGACCGCTGCGTATGATTACATGAACAAGACAATCTATTTGATCAACCGCTCGCTGGCCGCTAGTGGCTCGAGGACAATTGATCTTGAGCTCCTAAGCTCCGAAGGAAAGTCGCTATCCAAACAGTCAGTCACTGCAGACACGGAGCCAGATAGTAGCAAGATTGTGATCTCCAATGTAAAAGGCATTGAGAGCATCAAGGGCGTTGCATTCCTGCGCTTGCTCCTATCGGATGCTCATGGCGAAGTGCTCAGCAAGAATGTTTACTGGCTCTCTAATTCAGTAGACGAGATGGACTTCGATAACTCGACGTGGTACTACACCCCTGTCACAAAATATTCGGACTACACAGCCCTAAGTAAGATGTCGAGTGCTCACGTGAAGACGTCCGTAAAGAAAGGAGGTTCGGGTTACTCAGTCACTTTGGAAAACACCAGCGGGATACCAGCGGTCTTCATTGGATTGAATGTTGTTGGGTCTGATGGAAACTACGTTGAACCAGTGTTCTGGTCCGACAATTATGTTACGCTCTGGCCAAAGGAGACGGTCTCTTTGGATGTCAGCTTTGCAGCGAAAGGCGCGTTTATTGAGCTGAGGGGCATGAATGTTGCTCAGGCGAAGATCACGTTATCTTGAAATGATTTCCACGCATGTAACGAAGGTCTGACGATTTCGGCTATTTGAAATGTAGTCAGTTTTTAGCTGGAGCGACTGCGGATATTCAGTCTGAAAATGCATCCCAAAGCATTAGTACTCCAATCAATGAGAAACATACTCAATGCGTTCCTCTCATTGCATATAGCTCTTTTGCGTGAGCTCGTCGATCAAATCGAAATGCATCTTTCCGCTGAACCAGCCAGCCCTGTGGGTACCTGCAACTCCCCTGGTGTACGTGGCCTCCTCATCACTCATCTTGCTCGTCACACCTCCACGGCCAGTCGCAGCAGCGTCTGCGAGCAGTTGGCACTGGCAGGCCTTCTCGAGTGTGTAGTACCAGCTGACAGCTTCTTCGATCGTCTCGCCAACAGTGAGCAGGCCGTGGTTTCGGAGGAGAGCGGCTTTCTTGTCTTTGAGGTCTACGGCAATGTCGCATCCTTCATCTTCAGCGAGCACGACGCCCTTGCCCTCGAAGACGACATGATCCTAGGAAATCTTGATTAGTGTCTTATCATTTAAGTGCGTTATTGATAGAGGCTTACATCGTGGAAGATGCACGCCTCCAATGAGATCGGGTCCAATGGCCTGCCCAGGGCACAGAAAGCACGGCCGTATACGGAGTGAGTGTGTGCTGCGCACAGAACGTCTGGGCGAGCCGCATGGATCGCACCGTGGATGAGGAACGCCGCGCGGTTGAGCACCTTCACCTTTCCGTGGTTAAGAATGTTTCCGTGGTGGTCCACGCGGAGGAGATCGCTCTTGTTGATGAGGTTGAAATCCACGCCAAATGGGTTGACCCAGAAGGTCTCTGGCTCGATTGGGTCGCGCACTGTGATGTGACCTGCGGCACCCTCGTTAAGTCCGTAGTGGCCGAAGATTCTGTATGCGGCTGCCAATCGGCCCTTGATCCATTCACGCTCTTCATACTTGTTGCTGAACTGCGGCTTGGATGGGTTTGTGAAGCCTACATCCTGGTTGGCGGTGGACTTGAAGTCCATCTTCTTGACATGACCGTTGGTTTCTCCATTGGTCGCAAGAGGAATGGACTGAGTGGTCTGGGTGATGGTTTCTGTGGCCATGTTGAATAATTGGAATGAGGTTGAGTGGAATAAGTTTAAAAGAATGGGTTGTTTGCTTAGAAAAGTTCACGATATGATTTGACACTCTTATGTCGAAAGTGGGTACTTTTCCGTCTGAAGACTTTTCCGTGAGGAGATAGAAGATAGAGAGGAGAAAAAGGGACCGATTGGATGTTGCGGACCGAGAACGTCCATCATATATAGAAAAGCAACGATTGTACAGATATAGTTGGACGGCGTTCCGTGACACCCGTCTTGCACAATCTGTCCCTGTGACGTCCAATGCCCCTCATTAACTCTGGGCTCTGGACGCGGACTATCGCAGATAGGGAGGATTAGGTAAGACCCTAAATTTTGGAACCGGTTGTAGAATAGTGACGATCAGAATATCCAAGAGCTGTGTGTGGCCAACAACTCAGGGTTGGAATGTGCTCAATGGGTCAATATCAGGGACATCCCATTGTGAGATGTGGGCAGGCTTACGACGGGCATGAGCTGCTTGCGAGCCAGCCTATAACCATTGTCGCCGTCAGCTTTGGCCATTACGATATCGGAAGCTTCCGATTTGTCCTGCTGTGACAGAGTATGGATATATGACTCGCAGACGATGCACTCGGTAGGAGAATGAAAGACGGCCGCCCCTGGTGGTTCGGAGCTGCTGGCAGTATTTATATCAGCGAAGCGAAATTACATAAGGGGACACTGACCACCAACCCCTCCACTTCTGACCTATATTTTTTACTGGGATTAAATTCGAAGAGCATTTTCTTCCGCTCTGACTCTTCCTACATTTGTTTTGTGCTTAAACAGAGCAGAAGCCCTCCCAGTTACACCTCTTCCGCGACGACTGGCGGACGGGACGCAGACCCGCCTCGATACCGTGATGCCGCCATAGAGTAGAACAGCTTCCAAAGTATCGTACTCCGTTCGGACTGTACACCATTCGGACCGTACAGTTGGGGCATATCATTGGTAAATACCTCAGGACACACATCCCCATCAAGATGTTTCGCACGCAAAGCCCCAATTGTACCCAGATCACCCGAGAACCGAATCCCACTCGTCCAGCAAGCAGCGCCATTTCTCCACTGCCGCCTGCAAGTTCTCTCAAAGAAATCCCTGCGAAGATCCCGCTTTCCCGCAGACGCTCGTCATTATACGCACATCGTGAACTCCTCCCCACTTCTCTCCTCAATTCTTCTCGGCGTATCGCGCGGACTTTGTGGACTCTGCCGGAACGCTTCCTGCCTCGATGGTGCAATGTTAATGTCACATGGGATATCTATCACAGTTCATTTCAAATCACTTGCAGGGCCATCCGGACTCCGATAGATGAGGGGGAACATTAAGCTTGAACGGTAGCCAATGGCTAAGTAGGCGCTAGATCTCTCCATAGGTTATTGTAACCTCATCCTTTTTATCCGCCTCCAAATCTCCCTGTCGGTTTCTCTGGCGTTCATGCAAGTTTCGTAGGTGGCGTCTCAACTGCACGATTCCTTCCCCGCAAGATGCAATCCTACATTTCGGCTCGGGACGACATCACCGAGTATCCACCTTCCTGCTATGGTCACGATGGTGGTTAGCTGCCCTGTAGACATTGTGATGGTGGAGTTGTAGTTGATTTCCCGTGTTGCCTTGTGATCAAGCTGCTCTGTTGTTCCTGACTTTAGCCTGCCGGAGAAGTTTGCGGTACCTCTTCTCTGCGCTAAAAGGATTCCATTCCCTCACGATGGCCCTCGTAG
The DNA here is from genome assembly GCA_010015805.1 of Rhizodiscina lignyota. Taxonomy (NCBI): domain Eukaryota; kingdom Fungi; phylum Ascomycota; class Dothideomycetes; order Aulographales; family Rhizodiscinaceae; genus Rhizodiscina; species Rhizodiscina lignyota. Next base: position 873,773 of record ML978124.1, read on the forward strand.
GTGGGGTCATAGCCTTTAAAGCTTGTTCTCAAAAATGTTGTTGCTTCTAAATTCGTTGGTCCTGTTGCTGGCTCATGGAGTTGCAATTGCAATTGCCTCGCCCTCAGGCACTGGTCACAGGGTAGCGCCGAAAGTAACAGTGAAAAATGGCACTTATACGGGCAAACATTTGGCAGAATATGACCAAGATATCTTTCTTGGGGTTCCATTCGCACAGCCGCCAGTGGGCGATCTGCGATTCACTGTTCCGCAGCCACTGAATGGCTCCTGGAACGGAGCTCGCGATGCGACCAAATATTCTACAGAGGTTGGTCATGATCAAAAAATTGGCAAGAGAATTTGTATAGCTAACCATCGAACAGTGTGTTGGCTATGGCGTAAGGATCTACCCTCTTCTCTGATATTCGAGGCTTATACGTCATTAGTCCGATCAATGGCCATATGAGATATCTGAAGTATGTAGAAGCACATTCGATATCTTGTACAAGTGCTGATTATTGTCCAGGACTGCTTGTATCTGAATGTCATCCGTCCTGCTGGCAACTACAAGAATCTTCCCATTGCCTTCTGGATCCATGGCGGCGGATACTCGATGGGCGGAGGCGTGGATCAGGTAGAATAGCTGCAAGGCTAAGCAAGGCTACGCTGACAAGAGCAGAGATATAACATGTCTTTCATGGTCCAAAACTCCGTTAAGATTGGAAAGCCAATCATCGGAGTCTCCATCAATTACCGCCTTGCTACGTGGGGCTTCTTGAATTCCAATGAAGTGCAAGGGACTGGAAATACGAACCTTGGCCTGAGAGACCAGCGACTGGCATTGCACTGGGTGCAGGAGAATATTGGAGCATTCGGAGGTGCGTATTGGAGATGAATAAGCAGAGTTTCTGCTAATGAGCGTCAACAGGAGATCCAAGCAAGGTGACGATCTTCGGAGAATCTGCAGGAGCCTCTGCGGTGGGCTTCCACTTGGTTGCATACGGTGGCCGCGATGATTGCCTCTTCCGCGGCGCGATTATGGAATCCGGAAACCCTATTCCCTATTTCCCACTCAACGGCGTTGACTATTATCAGCCACTCTACGATCTCCTGGTCAATAGTACGGGATGCGGGAACTCGACTGACACCTTGCAATGCTTGCGAGGTGTCCCATTTGAGAGCTTGAACAAAGTGATCAACTCCACGGCAGACCCTGAGTACTCCCAATCCTAGAATCCTGCTCTGGATGGAGACTTCGTCCAGCAGTATCCTTCAATCCAACTCGCGCAAGGCAGGTTCGTGCACGTTCCCATTATTGATGGCACGAACTCGGACGAAGGGCATTCATTCGGCCCCAGCGGCATCAATACTACACAAGACTTTGCGAATTATCTCGAAAGCTCTGGTGTCCCACCTTCATTGACTCAGGAATTGCTCAAAGCCTATCCAGACATACCGTCTGAGGGGATTCCTGGATCTCCGCCTCTTGGATCGCTTCCTCCGAATTTCCGCTTCGGACCGCCACAAGGCCCACAGTTCAGGCGATCAGCTGCGTATGCGGGAGACGAAGTGTTCATTGCGAACAGAAGACTTACAACCCAGACATGGGCAGCTGCTGGCGTACCTGCCTACAGCTACCGATTCAATGTGGTTCCTGCGGGCTTGCAGTTTGTGGACCACTTCCAGGAAGTCAGCTCTGTTTTTTACAATGTAAGCATCTCACGACTCTTCTTTCTCGGAACTGCAAGAGGCCATCTCAGAGATTAACATCCCAATAGCTCATGGGTGTCGGTTACGAGGCTCCAGGCACGCTGCCACCCTTCCACAACGAGCCGAAGTCGCACGCCGAAGTCGCACGCTTGATGGACAGCAGTTGGATCAGCTTCGTGCACGATCAGGATCCCAACAGCTTCAGGCAGACGTATGGCCAAGGAGGTTTCCCGGGCATGAAGCCCTGGCCGAGATACAGTGTTCAAGCACCGCAGAACTTTGTGTTCGATGCAAATGTGACGTCTCATCCGGAGCCTGATACGTGGAGGGCAGCCGGGATTAAACTGATCAATGAGAATAATGTGGGGGTTTATCGTAGATGATGGGCTGGTTGTGTAGCGAAGAGCCGTAGGAGAACGAGGTAGATAACTCCTATCACATAGTGATACACGAAGTAGCATCTGCTCCACGAAGAAAGCTAACCGTACCTGATGATATTATGCTCAATGGATGATGCCAGTCACACTAAACATGCTCGATCAAAAAATCCAAACCTTTCTGCACATAGTCCTCCCAATGGTCATCCATCTCGTCGATGGTCGCATCATACCCGTGCCCCTTTCCTCCCACAATAACCATATCGGTGTCCACACCAAGCTCCTTCAACTGCGCATATGCCTTCTTCGAGATCTCTACGCTCACGAGATTATCCTTCTCACCGTGGGCGAAGAACGTGGGCGGAAATTCGCTTGAGAACCTCGTCGGCGGATCGAACTTGTCGAAATCTCCACCCGTGATGGCCTCGACAAGCGTACCCGTCTTCATCCGCGTCATCAGCCATGCTGTGCGCGCGTCCATACCCGTATTCTCATCCTTCGCGCGGTCTGCTGGGAGCTGGGTGACAGACGTGACGACCGGCTCGGAGAAGACCTTCTCTATGAACTTCTTGTCGAAGTCTGGGACCGGCAGGTCAACCGACTTGGTCCACCATTCGTCCGACAAATACATTGTGCCGTAGAAGTCAAGCACGGCCTTCGGTTTTGGCGTCTCAAGACCCAAGAGCATCGCCATATGTGCGCCGCTACTATACCCCATCACCGCGATCCTGTTTCCATCAACCTCGATGTCAAAGTCGTCCCACATCAGCTTCGGCAGCTCCGTGCGGCACCAGTGGTATGCATCCCGGGTATCCGCCACCGGGCCATCCGCTAAGGAGACATTAGGAAACAGGCGATGGTCGATCGAGACCACGACGATGTTGTTGCGGCAGAGGTGCTCGATCTGTGGCGTGGGCTTCTCGGAGCGCGCGCCGGTGGAGTAGCCGCCGCCGTGGATGGAGAGGACGATGGGTTTTGGCTCGTCAAAGCTGTTGGTATAGTGCGCGGTCGCGAGGATGGGGCGCTTCGAGTCGAAGGTTTTGTAGGTGTAGTTTTCGGACTGGACTTTGAGGAAGGGTGAGATTGGGGTGTCGAACATTTTGGCGACTTGGTTTCGGCTCCTGGCTCCTGGCTCTTATGCTAGTTCACTGATATCGGTTTGGAGAGAATAATTGACAGACACTGAAATGTTGGAGAGACAAATCTTCTTTTATGGAAATTCAATAATTCCGCGGTGTCATCTTTGGACTTTATCTATCCCTGCATCGGGTCCGAATAAGACGGCAAGCTCGTCATAATGCAGGCAGTAGTTGAGCACAGAATAGAACATAATAGTGCTCTTAGAAAAGGCAGTAGATTCGATTTCGAGATGGCATAGTATGAGATATTGCATATACCCAAAATAACAGGTGTGATACGTTAGAAAATGCTCCATGTTGTGCAATCATGCCTCTGATTCCTACTCAGAGTCATATCGTACTCCAAGAACTCTTACTGGGCGAGCGGTTCGGTATCATAATAAGGCAGCCGCTCAAGTCATCGATACAGGTGGACATGAGGCGTGAGCGCAAGTTGCAGGTGGACTTCTCACGTTGTCTTCGGCGCGCTAGCTTGATGGAGGGCGCCACGGTGACATCTGCTCTCGTGACGTTGACTACGACGTTAGGCTGTCGTTCGTGTACCACAACGCAGTGAAACAGGCATTAATAATAAAAGCATTTCAGAGGAACCCAGCCAGACATGGAGCAATGCGAGTAGAAAAAGCGCCGTTGAAGGTTGCATTTGCTCGTCTGTCAGCGGACATGCAGGGGAAGGTGAGTAGCATCGACCGCCGTGCTCCAGGGGCAACTTCGAGCAAGTTTCGAAACGAGGGGAGGAGCAGCGCGCTCGCCTCCGCCATTTCGACGGCGCAAGGCAGGCGGTCAGGCGGACAGAATTCGTCGCAGACGGTGGTCTAGTGCGCGTGGGCCGAGACGCAAATGCAGTCATGCCAGAAGTAGATGAATCGCAGAAGTTGGTGTGAAGCTTCGTGCAGGTCTGGCGCTTGCAAATAACGAAAGCGGCCGGGGGGGTGGTCATGGTCGCCGCCGCCTCTCCACGCTCCGACCTCCCCATCTCTCGACACCAGCCCTGGTGTCCTCTCTCTGCTTCACCCGCCCCGCTGCCCTTCCTGCCCTCGTCGACCAGCGACGGCATCCTCCCTCTATCCCCTTGAGAAGAGTCCCTTCTCCCTTTCGGCTGGCTGGGGCATACAAGGTCCAATCGGCCAACCACCATACCAGCTCCGCCGCACGCCGAAAGCAGACGACCATCACTTCCCAGCAAAGTCGCACGTTCGGCAGAGGCAATATCGCCGTTGCCCAACACGCCCCCAAAGACTTCGCAATTCTCAAAAGTCGAGCACCGAAGGGTCTCTGTCGCCTCCTCCTTTGCGTGCTGCCAAGCTGCGTATGAGATCAGACCCTGAGCTTCACCTCACCGCGGACGTTTGCCAACTCCAACGGTCCAACGTTTAACTACACCAGCCCGCCCCGCAACACCCTAACCGCCACTCTTTCTCTCTAAAATGGACGAAGACACCATCTTGCTACAGGAGGATCAGAGTATGGATTATGCAGAGTCCTCAGAAACCTCCTCGGGCCTCCCTCCTCCGCCCTCAATATTCCCTTCTCCTGTTGCTCGCTCCAAGCGGAAAGGACCTATGACGCGACCTCCACCACGGCCCATACATACTCCCAGCAGTCCAAACTCCATGGCTGCGTCGATTCCGCACAATCTCCCTCCCTCCGCACCTGCTTCTCCGCCTACACCTGCACCCTCTCCTACACCTCTACAGCGCGCTCCGGACTGGAGTACCGCCGCCGAACATGAAGACACGAACATCCGGGATGTTCGCGCACTGTTTGTGGAGATGACAGATACGGAGAAGCAGCGACTACTAGCAGAATTGTTGAATATGTGCAATAGCCAGCAGCTGGCATTCGTACAGGAGTTTGTGTCTCCTCGACTGAAGAAGGATCCATTTGCGACGTTTCCCGATGAGCTATGTCTAAGGGTGAGTCTTTCCAACCTATATATCCTTCCTGAATCCTTTGTAACACTGGTCCCACGCAGATTTTGACTTTCATCGACGACCCAACCACCCTGGCCCGTTCTTCCCAAGTCTCGAAGCGCTGGCGCGAGCTCGTAATGGACGATATGGCGTGGAAATCGCTGTGCGAAAAGCACGCATACCGTAGATTGTCTGACGAGGCGCGCGAAGCGGACAACGAGAACCTCGCGTCTCAGCCGTCCGTCCCAACCGTGCAGACACCTGGCGCATCGCCATACAACAACCCTATTGGATTCAATTCCTTCAGACCCGCAGCTATTACCCAACTAAGCATGCCAGGTGCCTCAAATAGCGCACCAGACTTGCGAACGCAAAGTCTGGATAGGCTACGGACCCCACGAGTGGCGAAGAGGAGGCCGAAAGCGATGAGCTATCGCTCGCATTTCAAGCAGCGGTACATGGTCGAGACAGCGTGGCGCCAAGGTGGGAAAGTAGACCAGAGGCAAATAACGCCTGATCAAGGGGTTGTGACGAGTTTACATCTGACGGAGAAGTACATTGTCGTTGCGTTGGATAATGCAAAGATTCACGTCTTTGACACAGATGGCTGCCATCAGAAAACGCTGCAAGGCCATGTTATGGGAGTATGGGCAATGGTGCCATGGGGAGACCTTCTTGTCAGTGGAGGGTGCGACAGAGAAGTCCGGGTGTGGAATATGGCTACAGGGTAAGTTCTCTGCAACCGAGTGGTCATTTTTCGAAAACATTAACGATTTCTCTCAACAGGGCTGCCATTCACACGCTCCGTGGCCATACCTCAACAGTCCGATGCTTGAAGATGTCAGACGCAAATACAGCAATCTCCGGTTCCCGAGACACTACACTGCGGATATGGGATTTGCAGAAGGGAGTTTGCAAGCACGTGCTCGTGGGCCACCAGGCCTCTGTGCGGTGTCTTGAATATCACGGCGACTTGATCGTCTCAGGGAGCTATGATACCACAGCGAGAATATGGAGCATCAAAGAAGGGAGGTGCTTGCGCACTCTTCAGGGACACTTCAGCCAGATCTACGCGATCGCGTTTGACGGCAAGAGGATTGCGACAGGCAGTCTAGATACGAGTGTGAGGATATGGGATCCAACGAACGGGTTCGTATCAATTACATGTGGAAATCTCTGTTCACGGAGCTAATGAATATGATACAGAGCGTGCCTCGCTGTATTGCAAGGTCACACTTCCCTGGTTGGCCAGCTTCAGATGCGCGGCGACACCCTTGTCACTGGCGGCTCGGACGGCTCAGTTCGTGTCTGGAGTCTTACGGAATACACGGCCATCCACAGGCTCGCTGCACACGATAATTCGGTGACGAGTCTGCAATTCGATGACACAAGGATCGTGAGCGGAGGAAGCGATGGCAGAGTCAAGATCTGGGATTTGAAACGCGGTACCCAAGTCAGAGAACTGAGCAAACCCGCCGACGCAGTATGGAGGGTTGTATTTGAGGAGGAGAAGGCTGTTGTCATGGCGAGCAGGGGCGGGAAGACCGTTATGGAGGTGAGTGACAGCTAATTGTTCACTTCAAATCTGCAGGCAATCTTCTGACACCTAACGCTAGGTCTGGTCCTTCTCCCCGCCTGAAGACGAATTCGAGGACTTGAGATCGGCCAGTCCGGTGAGCATGCCGGATCACACGATGACAGACTATCAGGACGGCAAGCCGGACATCGAGATGGCAGAGGTCTCAGAGACCATTGATGACGTGGTTCCTGTGAAAGACGACAGCTAACAAGAGATGGCGATTAGTGTGGGAGGGATGGATATGGCAACATCGACGCGGTAATGTAAGACTGCATCGGATAGTTGCTGGCAAATTTGTGCATTTGAATGGCGCCGGTGGCGGGATGTGACTGACCTGCTTCTGAAAATATGGTCGATTCGGCATTTTGATGGCGTTACCAGGATATCATCTCCCTCCCATCTGATCTGGAGGACGGCGCCAGTATTTGCGATGGGTGGGAACCCACTTGTGATATATACGCTCTGTCTAGGTTTCGCCTCCGTCTCGTATATGACGGGAAATTTGAACATTCGTGCCTCATGCTTAACTCTACCACTTTGCAAATGGCTTCTTGATTAGCTGGAGTAATTACGAAGAAGGTGGCTGGTCAACGTGGTCGGGTTAGAGTTAACTCGGCCCGATCGGCATGCCGACTGATATTTTCAGCCGAAGGCTGGAAATATGGTTAATCCGGTGCCGAGCCTCCCAGCCATATCACGTGCTCGTAACGATGAGCCAAACAATGAAGAATCACAGCTACATAATAAGTCAACTAAAAAATAAAATAAAACAACGTGTATTTTGTTAAAGAAAGAATACTGTCTAGATGTTGAAAAAAGGGGGGATTTGGAAAACAAAAGTGCAAAACCCAACTGGCTCCCCGAATCGAACGCTTCGACTCGGGGAGACAGTAAGGAAAACCAGACTGACTGAGTTTATTAGGAAGGGCGGGGGCCCTTTGCAGTTATGTCACTAGTTATTCAGTGCATGTCGAAAAACCACATGAGACCTAGAACTTAAATTCAATATAAGTGTTCAAATTTGCTGTCTCATCCGAGCCGATTTTACTTCACCATAAATTTAGTTGGACCTCACCTCAAATCTTTCAGAACAACAGCCTGCCTGCAGATATTTCTTGAGGGAAGAGAGCGACCTGCATAGTTCAAACTGCACATTTACCAACAGCGATGGTCTCCTAAGCAATCCTCAATATTAGAATCAGCAAGCAGCACTACAGATCCATCTGGTCCTGTTGGAAAACCCGCCTGAAGGCATCATTCTCTGCAGACATTCCGCAGAGCGGAATCAAAGCAATGGGCACGATGTAGACATGTGACAGCCTTGTCCAAATCCAAACTTCGAGCAGCCTAGAGATACATATATAACCGAGGATCACTGAGCCTGTTCTATTTGGTCGTCGGAAGGGAACCACCTCACTGCTCTTCAGACACTATATCATCAGGAGCGAATACCGTTGCTATAGCTGGAACGAACACCGTTCTGGGGCAATTTAGCTTCATTTCCCTTCAATGTTTCATCCTGCATTCCGGTCTGCCTGTGTGGAGAAGCACGAGATGGAAGCGGCCGATCCCTGCGAACATTGCCATTCTCGGCGGCTGAGGCGCTGTAAGCAGAAGTTCTGGACAAGCTCTCTTGCCTTAGCTGATCATCCGAGCTGTTAACCATACTTTTGAGCGGGGTTTGTCTCGAAGCTATAACTACATATTGGAGGTCCTCATGCACGAGGTTATAAGACGGGTATAAGAGTTACCCCTCATCTTCGTTTTCGGAAATCCCCCTTTATCCTTGTAGCACTCCACCTCTGATCCACTTACTACGTAGTTACGGATAGCATACGAAGAGGTACAGGAGCATGAAAATGCCGCTGCATTTGCTTTCAACCTTGTCCTGCGCTCTTCTACTCCGTACTCCGTACTCACCATCTATGCTCATCATCTCGATAAGTGTGAGATGAGGGAGGCTCGAACCTGAAGGGATCTACAATGAAACTTAAGCCAACAATGCTAATTCCTCGGCGCTGGCGAATCCCTCAACGGTGAACCCCAGACTTAGGATGCCTTACCCACCCATCGGACGCGGGGTCCCCACATATCACGTCACCTCTCCTCTTTGGAGCTGTACAACCACCATCATTGGTATCCGCCACTGCGGAGCACTTCCATAGTCATCGGTGAAGGGCCCGTCTGCTATCAGAGGATCCCGTCTCTTGGAGATGGCCCGGATAGGTTCTTTCTCTCCGATGGCAAGGAAGGAAAAGCAAGATGAGACGTTCGACCCTGGGAGGAAGCTTACCTGCCCCTCCGCTGCTCCGTTTATATAACTGACGAAGGAGTCCTCACATTTCTGCACACTCCTTTACACCAGGAACATTCAGGCCAATAATCTCCCCAAATCCGGAGTCATTTCCGAGGACACATCCAGTAAAGCCTGGGGCAGCTCTCACGATGGCTATCTTTACAAAGCTACCAGATGATTTAAAGGAGGTAGATGTTATTGTAGCAGGAGGTAATTTATCTCTCAAGCGATCGATGATACATATAACGAACTCCTCACTCACAAATCATCACAGGTGGCACTGCTGGTTGCGTCGTTGCCTCGCGGTTGGCCGAAGCTGACCCAAAATTGTCCATCCTCGTCATTGAACAGGGAATGACCAACGAGGGCGTTCCTGAAGTCATCCATCCTGCTTTGTACCCGAGAAACCTGCGCCCAGACAGCAAGAACACATTATTCTGGAAGGGAAATAAGGCACCGCAGCTTGCAGACAGGGAGCCTATCGTCCCCTCTGGTGGTATTCTCGGTGGAGGCTCTTCGATCAATTGGATGGTGTACACGCGAGCACAAAGATCCGATTTTGACTCGTGGAAACAGCCTGGATGGTCGGCCAATGAGCTGTATCCATACTTGAAGAAAGTACGTATCGAGCTCTTCTGTCTACGTTTCACTTGTCAATATCATGATATTCGGTAACTAAGCATTGAATAGTTCGAAACCTACCACGGACGTGGTGAGAAGGAACACCACGGCGACAGCGGCCCCATCAACATCTCCAGTGGTACATTCCGAGCAAAGCGCGCCGAGAACGACTTTATCGATGCCGCTGCTTCGCTTGGCTACCGCGAGCTGAAAGACCTGCAAAATCTCGATGCGAATAACGCCACAGAGCGCTGGCTGCGTTACGTTGGCCCCGACGGACGACGCCAGGATGCCGCTCACAGGTACCTTCACCCGAAGTTGCAAAGCGGCCACTACCCCAACCTGCATGTCTTGGTCGAGAACCAAGTTGTCAGAATCATTGTAGATAAGAACAGCAAGCGAGCTACCGGTGTCGAGTACCGCTCCAACCCCAAGTTCCAGCCTGGCAACCGATCTGTCCACTCTGTTGCCGCTAAGAAGATGGTTGTCGTTTCGTCTGGCGCGAACGGGACACCACTGATTCTTGAGCGATCTGGAATCGGTGACCCCAAGGTCCTCGACCGTGCCGGAGTTCCGGTCGTTGAGGCCCTGCCAGATGTTGGAAACCATTATCAGGACCATCACCTGACGTTATACGCGTACCGGACGAGCCTCAGTTCGCGTGAGACCATCAATGGCTTCAATGACGGCCGATTCAACGTCCCGGAGATGATTAAGAAGTACGATGAGCTGCTCGGCTGGAATTCCATGGATGCTTCAGGCAAGTTCAGGCCCACCGACGAGGAGGTCGAGGCTCTCGGACCTGAGTTCAAGAAAGCTTGGGAAAGAGACTTCAAGAACGCGCAGGACAGGCCGTTGATGATCATTGCCATGTATCTAGCGTAAGACGCCCATTTTCCAGTGCATCTCTTCAACGAGCATACTGACACAGGACAGCTTCTTCGACGACCACTCTACTCTTCCAGACGACGCCGAGTACGTATCTATGGCAAACTGGACCGCATACCCCTACTCTCGTGGCTCCATCCACATCACTGGACCGGACTTGGCCGATCCCATCGACTTTGACGTCGGCTACCTGAAGGATGACAACGACATCGACGTCAAGAAGCACATCTGGGCGTACAAGCTGCAGCGCGAGATGTTCCGACGCATGAGCATATTCCGCGGCGAGCTAGCAGCAAGCCACCCGCGTTTCCCAAAGGGCTCAAAGGCCGCCGTCATCGAGAAAGCAGACGGCCCGCTCGGCTCGGGCAACCAGAGGCTTGAGTATACTCCTGAGGATGACAAGGCAATCGAGCAGAAGATTCGTGAGATTGTTGCGACGACTTGGCATTCGTTGGGAACCTGCAGGATCGGGGCGAGGGATAAAGGAGGCGTTACTGATGCGAGCCTGAGTGTGCATGGTATCAAGGGGCTCAAGCTTGCTGATCTGAGCGTGCCGCCGGTGAATGTGGGTGCGAATACGAACAATACGGCCTTGTTGATCGGAGAGAAGGCAGCGGATATCTTTATCAAGGAGTTAGGACTCGACAAGAGTTCCGCCAGGCTATAGTGTATGGCGAGTTGTAGTCTGTTTTGAGTAAATAGCGGTTTTATGGAGATTTGAGTAGCCTTGCCGCCTTTCTGCAAAAGTCCATCAGGGTCATACTTCGTGCCCACCTCGGAGGCATAAGTTTGGCTCGTTCTGCAAGTTATTTGACTGCTCTAAATTCGTTTCTTTTACTTCGGTACTCATGCGACGTGCCTGTAGGTTATGGAGAAAATGAATCGGCGACGATACTGTGGTCATCGCCGTACAGCATCAACTGCCGTGCAGCCAAGAGCTTCAGATACACTCCTAATATCTCGTCAATATGTCATCTCGTAGAGACAGAACAGTTTGGGAGAGACACCTGCTGATTTCCATTTCTCGTCAATATGCTTCAAAGCCCTTTTGAGAGTATTCAATCTCACACGCCATTCTTCTGATCCGTCTTTCTTGAAGAGCTCGATATATCGGACACCACTCATATACATGAATGGCAGTACGAATGGCGGGATGTCCCCGAACTTGTAATCGTACAGCTCAAAGTGTAGGAAGAGATTTTTCGCCATGTCGAATGCCATGCTGGCAGAGTCGTCCAGGACATCGAAGGAATTGATGCGAAGTTGAGTCAGGTTCTCGTCGAGCGTCTCGGCTTTGGCATACGGCGAGTAAAGAAGGACTAGAGCATTGAAACAGATCGTGGTCTGGTAACAAATGACTGAAGAATTAGTACCCCTATTCGTCTCGAGATATCGGAGCAGTCCATGAATGGTGCGATCGAGTTGCAAGACCTCCGCTCGGCGGAATTCCGGGCTCATCTGCTTGTCCGCCAAGTGCCTGTATACTTGTCCAAGTAGATATACAGACTGTGCGACTCCAGCAAAACGTCCAAGGCCAGTGTGAGGTGAAGATAGGCATGGTGGTTTTGGCGCGTCCCCCTTCTCCGTCAAAGTTAGCTGGATTTATGTACTTGGTCAGACAGAAATTACCTCACTATCCCACTCCCAATCACGAAGAGGTAAGAGCGCAGATGTTCCGGGCTCAGGAAAGATCAGGGGTTGCTGTGGGTCACCGACATTGGAAATTCTGCTCCTCACTTAGTATCGAGGGACGTGGGGAAGGCCGGTTATAGCAGGTACCAACCGCTCAATGAGGTAGACGCCCCAGCACACTCTTCGCTTCTCTTCATCCTCTGCCCAATTTGGCGTCGATGATGGTGGGGCCAGACGTTCCCAATCGATTCCTAGCGCAAGTGCATATTTCACACATATGCCGACCGAGATCTGGGCTGCGGGATATATTGCATGTGCAAATTCGTAAGCAGCAATTAATAAACACGCCTGGAGCACTTCCAGCGACAAAATCCCAGCAAGCTGAACCTCAAGAAACAGCCGCAGAGCAGTGCGATACTCTGTGGTCCTTGCATCATCCTCTCCATCCGCAAAGGAGCGCGAGATCATGCTCATGCATACGCATAAAAAGGAGACATCCAGCCGAGGAGGTAACAGAGGGTTTAGCAGTTGATTGTAAAACCTTTTCTGAGAAATGATGGGGAACCAAGGATGGTGCAGCTTGAAATACTGAGCAGCAATACTTTGATTCACTCTCGTGCTCTCAAGACTTTCAGCTGTGTAATACGGGGCACTCAGGGCATGACCTGTGACATCGAAGTGGGTTCGCTTGCAAACCTCCGAGTCCAAGAAACGTAGCGTTACGCTGTGATTACGGCGACCAGTGTGATATAGACCCACAGGCGCAATAGCGGGCTGCAGACGGGCCTCGTCCGTGGGCGGTGGAGAGACCAACTCGCCATACGCACAATCTTGCTTCTGTCTAGAATTTGATGAGCATTGAGTGGTGCAATGCAGCAGTGGAGATTTGGACTCATGCCTACATGCTACAAGAAGAGCATTGAGGCAGCTCTCTATTACATCGAATCTTGCGCTTGTAACATCGTCTACATGCCCGGCGTGAAAGAGAAGGTTTTCTAGGCGACTCCTGAGAATCCTCCATGCTACAGAATGAATAGGTTGTAGATATATGAGCGTTATAAAATGAAAAGGAAAGCAAAATCAATTGTCAGGGCGATTCTTTTGAGGTTGCGCCTCTGCTGGAGGATTGGAGATCTTCAACGGACAAGGAACGGATTCAACGGAAGACGGGCTGGGGACGGGCTTGGCACGGGCAGACGGACATTCTCCGTCTGAGCGGCCTTGGCGGGCATTAGCGCAGTTTTCATCCATTGGCTCCCTTTTCTTCCTCCCTTCTCTCCTTCGATAGATCCTCTTTCTTCATAATTCACGGTCAATCGGTGCTCCGTCCCTGTACAACGTTCCACTTCTCCTTATGAGCCTGCATACTGCGATACTCTCGGCTCAGTTACAAAGGTGGAGTAAAGTAGAGTATTCCGCCGTTTTTTGCTCTCTGGTCCGTCACAATTTTGTATTTATTCAGAGCAAAAGATTTCTAGATGTCGCTTTTCGTACATACCAGTCTTCTGCTTTCTTTTAAACTATTTCTCTTGACGATTTGCTAGAAATCAAGAGCTATGGTAATTCGTCTCGGTATAATCGGCCTCTCGGCCTCTGATGAGGCCTGGACTTCTGGTACACATGCAGTGCCTCTTCTGCAAGAGCCACTGTCTTCCAAGTACAAGATAACAGCCATCTCAACGAGTTCGAAGGAGACAGCGTTGGCATCAGCAAAACGCTGGGGCATTCCTCCGGAGAAAGCATACACCAGCGCCGAGCAGATCGCGGCAGATCCGGATGTCGATATGGTAGTGGTTGGAGTAAAGCTGCCGATGCACAGAGATCTCACATTGCCAGCTCTGAATGCAGGGAAGGACGTGTTTGTGGAGTGGCCGTTGGCTACGAATCTGCAGCAAGTCAAGGAGTTGCAGGAGGCGGCGACAAAGAGTGGTGTGAGGACGGTCATAGGATTGCAAGCTCGGGCTTCTCCAGCTATCCTCAAGGTCGGTCCAAAGTGAGCTTTAACATGCAGGACCCTCTGGAATAACAGCATATGCAGGCCAAGGAGATTATTGACTCTGGGAAGCTGGGAAAGATTGTCGCTACGACGGTGAATGGTTGGGACAACTTTTTGCTGTACCTGCCACCCCGCCATGACTATGAGCACGATAAGACAACCCGTTAGTCTCAGATGGAACTTGTCAAAGGAACTGGTATCTGACAGAATTGTTAGGCGCGAATATCTCCAACATAACATCCGGCCATGTCCTTGACGCGTTGTGCTTCCTCCTCGGCGAGTTCAAGAGCGTCAACGCCACCATGGCAACCAACTTTCCCGAGATTACCACACCAAATCACTCTGGACCAGTCGCTCGTGATGCACCCGACGCCTTCTTGGTCCATGGTACTCTGCTCAGTGGAGCGGTTGTTAGCTTCAGCATGGTCTTGACAACTCCCGACAGCCCATCGTCATTCACTTGGACTATTACTGGCTCTAAGGGTGCGTTGAAATTCGAGGGATTGAACATCAATATTCAGATGCTGTCTCCCAAGCTGTATCTCTATGCTGGAGGGCCGAGCAAGAGTGGTACAGCTGGTTGGGAGGAAGTGCCAGTGGAGGAGTCGAAATACTATGGACAGGTGGATCATTTGTACTCTGTCATGGCGAATGGAGAGAAGGTCCCTGGTACTATCGTGGACTTTGACGGAGCGGCGCTGAGGCACAGTATGCTGGAGGCGTGTCTTGAGAGTGCGATAGATGGTACGAGAAAGAACTATCTGTGAGACTTGTCAGGTTGTAGACTCGACTTGTTAAGATTTAGAAAATGAAATGGAATGAAATAATTTTTACAAGTTTTGCACTTTGATGAAAGTCGACATTATAGCGAGTGCCAGCTTTTCGGCCCTTGAGACTTGTGGCGGAATTTCCCGCAGAACGTTCACCTCGCCCGGAAGCAACCTTTTCAACACCAAAGCTCTCGCCTCCTCGTCAATTGAACAGCTTCCTGCCGCCGCCCACCTTCGGACGATCGATCGGACCTCCCGGCCGTCCTTCCTTCACATCTGCTAGCCATGGCAACGCGCAGGCTCGCCCTCAACTTGCAGCGCGGCTTGCGCAACAAGCAAGCTCTCAACTCCATCAAGCCGGCGTATAGAGGGTTCGCGACACCAGTCAGCCCAGCGACGAAGACGTCATCAACAACCCTCAACAATGGATTCACAGTATGTAGTCATGTACTAAATGTATCAATAAGGCCTCTTGTGCTGACGGTACCGACAGATCGCAACCGAGCACTCGCCATGGTAGCTTCGACCTCCTCTAACTGTATGGCAATGACTAAACTAGGGCAATACAGGGCACAAACCTCCACAGTCGGCGTATGGATCGATGCTGGAAGTCGAGCTGAGACGGACAAGACGTATGTACCTTTGTACGAAGTATTTTGTGCTGCTAGCTGAATCGTTTTAGTAACGGCACCGCACATTTCCTCGAGCACTTGGCATTCAAGGTAGATTTCTTGGATAACGTGAATGAACTATTCAAACTGATACGATATTGCAGGGCACATCCAAGCGAACTCAGCAGCAACTGGAGCTCGAGATCGAGAACATGGGTGGCCACCTGAATGCCTACACATCGGTAAGTCATGCTGGCGTCCCGTACATGGCGTCCAGCGTTTGTTAATGGATTTGATAGCGTGAAAATACCGTCTACTATGCCAAGTCTTTCAACTCCGACGTGCCTGCCACCGTCGACATCCTCTCCGACATCCTCCAAAACAGCAAGCTCGAGAACTCTGCAATCGAACGCGAGCGCGATGTTATCCTTCGTGAGCAAGAAGAGGTGGATAAGCAACTGGAGGAGGTTGTATTCGATCACCTTCACGCCACTGCATTCCAGAATCAGCCACTTGGCCGTACAATTCTTGGCCCGAGGGAGAACATCGAGAGCATAGCGCGGGATGATTTGGAGGGCTACATTAAGAAGAACTATACTGCAGACCGCATGGTTCTTGTCGGTGCTGGTGGCGTCCCGCATGAACAGCTCGTTGAGCTCGCAGAAAAGTACTTTTCGAAGCTCCCGACATCCTCCGCAGTCGCAGCGCCGCAGAAGTCGAAGCCCGACTTTGTGGGCAGCGAAGTCCGCATTCGGGACGACACCATCCCCACTGCCAACATCGCGATCGCAGTCGAAGGTGTCAGCTGGAAGTCGCCAGACTACTTCACTGCGCTCGTTACACAAGCTATTGTCGGCAACTGGGACCGTACGATGGGTAACGCGCCCTATCTGGGCAGCAAGCTCAGCACCTTTGTGTACCAAAACCAGCTCGCAAATAGCTACATGAGCTTCTCAACGAGCTATTCCGACACCGGGTAAGTTCTAGCTGACATGGGCATAGCACCAAGTCGATATGAAATTTGCATGCTAATTGTGCACTTAGTCTCTGGGGTATCTACCTAGTAACTGACAACGTCACTCGCGTCGATGACCTTGTCCACTTCGCCCTCCGCGAATGGTCGCGCCTCTCCTACAACGTTGGTGAAGCTGAGGTCGAGCGCGCCAAGGCTCAACTTAAGGCCTCCCTCCTCCTGTCTCTCGACGGCACAACGGCAGTCGCAGAAGATATCGGCCGCCAGATCATCACCACCGGAAGGAGGCTGAACCCAGAAGAGGTTGAGAGAGTAGTTGGAGCCATCACGGCAAAGGACGTGCAGAACTTCGCGAGGACTTATCTTTGGGACAGGGATATCGCAATTAGTGCGGTTGGCCAGATTGAGGCATTGCTCGACTACAACAGGGTCAGAAATGACATGAGCAGGTATTCGTCGTAATGTGAATTTCTCCTCGTTGAAAGAAGGCGTGGTGCTTTGTCAAAAATATTTCCTTTTGTCGGATTGGCAATAGAAGCGAAAGTAGCAGAAGCAGGGGACGACTTGTACTCTTAGTCACATCACAACTGTAGATATCGAACTCATCTGATCTCAAAACGAATGTTTATTTTGTCATTTCATATTTGTTATTGTCTCGCGAACGTTAAAGCTCGCAAGCCTTCCATCGCCGTGATTCATCATGTATCATCTGTTCTCGCTCCCGCGATCTCCCTCCCCTCTACACACGGCACAAGGGCACAAGTTTGCAACTGGATTTCGCCGTCGCCACTGCCGCAGCCAAGAAAAGTCTAATTCGTCTTCTTCATCGCCTTCAACATCGGCATAGGTCGGAGCCCAGAGAGGATGCAGCAACGAGTGAGCTTCCTCGCGCCAGCTGGGTTGGGGAGGGGGCGTAGCGATTCATAGGTGTTCGTGCAGGAATGAGAGGATCGTTGCGTAGCCTTTTTCGTAGTCGGCACGCATCTTTGAGGAGCTGAGGTCGGTGCGGGATGTCATCCAGCCCTGGAAAATCAGATTGTTAGCATTGACATTGTTCATCTCCGTCAACAAATGGCGCTGCGAGATATGGAGGCTCGTGAATATAAACTCACATGAGGCGCGTCCTTATAGGTGTCAGTGAATTTTGGCACCTGGAGTGCTTCATCAAACGCCTTGACTACAGCAGCATCCTCGTCCTGGCTCGCCAGCATGCACATTGGAATGGTAACTTTTGGCGCGTCCTCGCTGTCCAGGCCACTGGGATGCAACTGCACTGCGACATTGAACTTGCTGTCGGCCATGGAGGTCAAGACCGCAATCTTCGCGCCCCAGCAATAACCAATGACCCCGAACTTCTCAAACTGGCCAAACTCGCCGCTTCCAATTTTCTCACGCACACTAAGGAGAGCACCGATCATCTTCTGCGCGTCTGCCGGACCAGATGGTCCAAAGTACCTTCCCATTGCCGCTTGCTTCTCCGCCGTGTCTGGTGGGAACCATGCCGGGTCGGCGAGATTGCCGGCGAGGAAGTCGGGCATAAAGACCCGCGCGGTATGATCAGGATGAAGAGTGTGCGTGTTGGAGATAATGTCTGCGCCTTGGAGAATCTGAGGGGAGAATCCAAAGACGTCGTAGATAAGGATGAGGGCGGTCTTCGCCGTGGTGGACCCAGTGACATCTTAATGCAGGGTTAGTGAATATGCAGAAAATCATGAGTTCGAATGAAAGGAAGTACAAGTCTTGATGCCGGCAATATCGACATATTCCCCCTTTTTAGTGTACTCGGCCTTGGCTGGAGGAATGGTACAGCATGCCTCGCTATGAGTCTGGGCTGCCATATCTGATACAGTAGACGCTAAAAGCAATATGTACTCGACGGGGGAATCTTGACAAATTTCGTTCGGGGTAATTGATCAGCGAGAGTGAAACCTGGCTCCGGGTTTTCCGGTAAGAGCAAATGCTGATGAAGAGCTGAATGAAATCGAAGTTGAGATGGTTTACTTATACCTCCTGGACAGTCACACAATTCAAGAACGAGATGCCAAGAGATGAAAGTCAAGATACAGAACACCAAAGGCCGCTCACAATCTCGATGCCATCAACCTAGTAGTGGCAACTATCCAGCTCGAATTATTTGCCCCTGGGGAGAGGCGGCTGCAGCACTGGAGCAGCCACTCGCGGCGAGCCTCAAGTCAACGTAACGCATTGAGGCCTTACATAACTGACGTATGGATCCTGATTCAGCCATACATAGCTATTCTTGGCTGCAGTGGCAGCGGCAGTCTCGTATGTAGGCTGTATACCAGCCTGAGGGCAGAGTGAAGGCCAGTGTGGCTTGAATATGCTTACGAGACGTCGGTGCGGAGATTATGTCACCACGAACAGCCACCTAGACCCGCTTTTCGGCTCTTCGTCTTTCCGCATCGAGCGATTACCGACTCTTCACCACCACGAACTTTCGATATCATTCGCAAACGGCGGCATCCAGAGCGACTTCAGGCCTGTTTGAAAGCAGGAAACCATTGCAGAAAACAGAATATACTCTATTCGACAGTGAAATTGGGAATTGACGTTCAGTAAACAAGAAGCATTTTATCTCCGCGACTCGCGTCCGAGCCTTCTCCAGGCTTCGAGGAGTGTCGATCGTCGTTGTGATATCGATCCTATCGTCGTGTTCACAATGCACTCAACTCAGGCTTTTGAGACTCTAGAAGCATATTAACCCGCCACCTGTCGGATCAATGGGGACCTGGCGGAGCTGAACAGGGCTCAATTGAATCCAACACGCGAGGCGCACTCGTATGGTGCAGCAAGACCTAGTTGTTCTCGGAAAGGCCTCTCTCGATACATACCGCAATGGACAGATAGTGCAGCTCGCTTCAAGTGTCATTTCGAGTAGTTGTAATCATCGAGGGTGGATTACGTAGAATGCTCCAACTCTTACTGACGTGGAATAGTAACAGTTGCGATAGAGTTGCGGAGGTCTCCGCTCCGTCACGCTGACAACCAATCTCCAATTCATCCTGTGTATTCACATCTCGCCACTTTACTCTCAGCTTTGGGTAAACCGATACGACCCTGACTGATAACCAACGTCGACGCGTCCAGTAGGGACAATTTGGAACGATCGGGCTGTCCTGCGTTGACGTCTGCAGTCTGGAGGCAGCCGTTACTTCGTCATCAGTTTGCCGCGCCCTTCTGTAATGTCTTCCAAGTTGCTCGTCTCAACCATCCTTTGGCTTTTCGGCTTTCTCCTCCCTCTCTTCCCGCGATGTGCCTTCTTCCATCGGGGGTTGAGGTTGCCCAAAGCCCTGGTCTCTCCTTCTGAGATCTCTGCGGTGTCTGTCTCCGTTTCTGATTGTCCTTGAGCCGGTGCTGCCGCTGCCTCGCGATTCAGATCCGCATCCAGCTTTGTCTCGTGGCCAAGAAGTCTCTTCTCTTGAGCCTCGTTGTTCACATCTCTTCTTGCGAGTAATGCCATCTCTCTTCCAATAAGCTCAAGCTCGCGCTTTGCAAGTGCCGCTTCTCTTTTTGCTAGGGCCTCCTCTCTTATTGCCAAGCCTGCCTCTCTCCTCGCCAATTCAGCTTCCCGATTATTGTCACATTGTTGGCCTGGGAGGAACCGGTCTGCCAAAAATGCCATGGGGAGAATTGATTCGATGCCGGTCGGAATGTATTTCGTGCGGATAAACTTGTGGGCGTCGATCCGAGCGGAACATTCGTGGGATGTTAAGATGATGAACAAAAGCCGAATTCTATAGTTGGGGAAGTTCCTTTGAGTTCGACGATAATCTTATCGTGTTTACGCTTCCGTGTGTTGCGTATTCACCGCGGAAGGAGGGCAAGTGATGAAGAATGTTTCGGCGCGAGATAATAGGGCACACCAGACATTGTAAATACAGTGAGATCAGAATCTGAAGCTGCCTAAAAGTTGGGCATCGTGACGTCCAGCTTGTCAGGGGGCCTAATGTTGTTTGTCTCACATTGCCTCTTCCCTTCGCAGCTTCCAAAAACTCACAAACACGGATTGTGTGCGTTGGCTCAAGGGTGGAAAAGACCAGACCACAACGGATATTTAAACAGTACCAAACGAAGGATTTTGCTCTCCAACTTCGGTGATAGTATCGCTGAATGCTCAATAATATATGCTTTGGCTCGCATTTGTGGGAACTGCAGAGCTTCAACAACCATGATAATAAAACCCTCGCCGGGCCTCTTTTCACTTCCTTGGAGTATCTTGACATGTGCTCAGCAGAGCCTGAATGTGTCGCAGCGCGACAGCTTGATCCTCTGCAGTCTTTTCACGCTCCTCCTTTGCCTCCTCTCTCGCACGTGAGAGTAACTCCTCAGCTTCTGCTTTCATCTTCAGAGCGCTCGCAACACTCTCCTTGGTTTTCTTCTCGAACGTCTCCCTTTTACTGTCCAATTCCGCCTCGGCCTTGGTCATGTACTCATCAATCTCGCGCTCGAATTCCTTTTTGCGACGTAAGAGATATTCATCGACCTGAGTACTCTTCTCATCTAGCTCGCGCTCGACATCAGCTTGACGCTTGAAGAGGTTTCTGACAACGTCCGCAGTCTGCTTAGCGAGTTTCGCTTTTCTTTCGGCGAGTTTCATGTCGTGTTTCGCGATATATGCAGTTCTCCAGGTTGCAAGCTCCTCTTCTCTGATCACGAGATCCAGCTCGCGCTCAGCTAGCTCGAGCTCGTGAGGCTTGCTTTGGTCGCTGTCCATGGTGAAGGGAATTTCGATTTGAAGATGAGTGGTGTTGAGTGACGTGAGGACGGGAAGGTATTGGGATTCTCGAAAAACAAGAAATGAAGATCTGAAGGCTCTTTAGCTTTATGGTTCTACGTGTTAGAGTCTTACTCACAGCTCGAGAAGGAATTCAGTGTGCTCAAACGTCCATGTTGAAGAGCTCGAAGCAGTTCCAGGTGTTTTGTGTTTCGATGGTGGCTGCAGGAATACGCAGCAACATATATAGTTGCCAAGACTTCGCTACGCGCGAGCTTCTTCAATTGTAGTGAAGTTAAAGTTACGATTCAGTTATGGCCTAGGCACTCCCGTAATTTCTCCGATATAAGCTTTCTCGAGACTCTTCACCCTCTTCTTCATCCTAAAGACCTAGCAATCGCATCTCCATTGTCGATATGAAGGCGTAATAAAAACAATGGTTCAGTGTTGCCGATGCTCCTGGAACTCCATCGCTATGCAAGCAGATTACAAGGTTGGATTATGAAATAGTGGAATCAAGACAAATACCACCCAAGGAATCAACATCAGAACAGCCAGCAGCTAGATGCTGCACCGTCCGAGCCAGCATACGTAAGAAGATGCGAAGCCCCAGCCGCAGGAGTGTCTTTACGCTGCCCTCCCTTCGTAATGATACCGAATCTCAAGAAGACCTCAGTACACGTCACCAAAATACTGACAATAATGAGGACGATGATGATCCAGGTGATGCCTAAGACTGATTAGCATGTGTCATAATTATAAAGTCACAGCATTAAACACATACGGGTCATTTTCTTGTCGGCAATTGAGTCAGATAGTATCTCCGCCAGATCCAGAAATACGCGACACCGTTCGTTCAAGACTTGGATTCGCGGTTTGATCTCGAGATACTCCCGTACGGCAGAGTAGAGCGGATGGAGTGTGGGCTCAGAGTCCCAGAAGAAATTAGGGACGTCGAGCATATTCGAAGCTATGGTCCCAATAAGCACCTGGCAGAACATGTTTTCGCGTAATAATGAATATTGGTGTAGACTTACAAAGATTGACGTCCACTCTACTCCTGAAAAGTCTGCCCAGTATCTTCACCACTTCCTCCCGTTTCATACCTAACTTACCCTCTAGTGCAAGCCTTCTCGGTACATATTGAGCCTCGCCCATTGTGGCAGCCATACGCTCTTCGAAGAAGCTCAGTTTTGTGCTCTGCGCAATGGCATGGCTCATTGCAAGCTTGATCATGTGGTCTCCAGACTTGAGTGTGATCATATCGTTGAAGACTCGCGGTCTTTGTATCTCGGGATTGTACTCGAAGTGGAACTCCTCCGTCTCGAAATCTTCTTCGGACTGAGGGCGCATTGCGAGTGAGGTAGACGAGAAAGTCAGATCCGCAAGGATGTCTTTCTCTTGTCGCTCGGTGAAGTTCCAGAAGACTACAACACCGTATGAGAAAACGAACATCTCTGCAAACGTGAGTGCGTCTGTAGGTATCCTTGGGGGAGACGATGAACGAATCGAGCCTCGTTGTTGATCGTGGCTACCCTCACTTCCCTGCTCACGGGCAGGACTCCGACCTGGGCTTTCGGTGGCCCGAATACCATATTGCTCATCCTCCCCGAAATATCCCTCCTGATATTCGTGCCGCTCGTTGCGCTCGATTTCTTCGTCCAGCACAGCTTTGCCTCCAGGAGACTTGAGGACTGGGCTGCTGCGGACACGGAAACCATCACTTCCTCCCAAGAGCGGCAAGTGATATACAGTATATAGGCAGTCGTCGTAGAGTTTCGTTCGTGCTCCATGCTGGTCCCTGACGAACTCAGCCGTCGGCCGCATTCGAAATGCCTGTGCTGTGCAATAAGCAGTGACTCTGGCCAGCTTCTCTGTCCGTCGTGCTTTTGGAAGACGCTCCGCATATGACTTGTCCTGCAGCAGACCCGTGCCGCGCATCTTTTGGACTTTCTCATCCGTTGGAGGCGCTTCCGCTCCATCGAATTCGAGCGTATCATCATCTACTTCTGCAGTCTCCGGCAGTAGCACGAGCTTCTCCGAGACCTTCGATGACCTTGTCGGTATATGTTGTGGTACCATACGTCCGGACAGCTTCGGGTCGAGCGGGTGTCTACCGCTGGGAGTACGAGTATGATGTACCGGACGCTGGCCGGACGGGATGCGTCCTTGAGCAGAGGGGATATCGCTGGCATATTGGAGGACATTGTCGACGCTGATAAGCTTCGTGCTGGTCCGAGGCCCTACTGGAGGTCTTTGAGGTTGCCTATACGGAGCTTCTCTCGCGTCCGTGACCTCCAGGTCAAGGTCAGCTTTTTCTTCCATTGAGTTTGGAATGGGGTACACAAACCAGAACAGTAGGCCCACGCTTCGATTTGGCAGCCATTATTTACGGAAGATCGAGACCATTGACAGGCAAGGGCATTGGGGCTTGAGTGTTGCTGTCTCTAGGGTTGATGGTACGTACTTGGGAGTTTGAAGAAGCTCCGAGGTTTGGGCGCAAGCTCCATTGAAAACGTCATTGCGCGTTCCTCATCAGGGTCGTCACCAACTCAACAATGAACGTTTAACATCAACATTAGACCGTGTTAACCCATAACACATCTTATTCAATATAATATATCAACTCTATGTCCAATGATATCGCCCCATCAGGCGGCGTTGGTCTGCCTCCTGAAAAGGTCGGGAAGACAAGAGTCCGACACCACTTTTCTACCCCAGCCCATTGTCTTCAGAGATTATCATTACAGATCTGAAGTGTTCAAACTATAGTCACCGTAGCGCGTATTTGTATGTCGTAGAGCATCAGTTTCCAACTTCTCTTTGGAAGCGTTACCCACTGCTCTTCATTTGCGACGTCAATCTCCGTTCGTCTCCTTTTCCAGCGCATCATCTCTCATCTTGTTCTCTGTATTTCCAGCTGCCTCGTGGGTATTTGCTGGACTTTGAAGCTCATAAATCGGTCTCCCATCCAATTCAGGAACAAATGGCTCTTCATCCCCGTAAATATTTGGATCCTTATTGTCCGCGTTTCGGACTTCAATTGGCATATCGCCCGGCGGCAGATTGGCTGTTTCCTCTTCTGATCGAGTTTCTACGCTGTGCTGACTACCTTTCACAGTCAAGGCTCTCCGCCGAAGCCTTCGTCGTCGCCTGTATAGCATCCCGATCACAACAATCACAAGCGCAACTAATGCGCCTATGGCTACTCCAACCCCGATGCCAATCTTAGCTCCTCTGCTCAGTCCCGTCGAGACAGGCGCCGGTGTATTTGCGGCATCTGTCTCCTGGATTCCTTCCGTTGATGTGTGCGTAAACCCAGAGTGACTGCTCGAGGCCGAGCTTGAGCTGGGCCTTGAACTCAAATTCGAAGAGGCGATTGCAGGATCACGCGTCACAGACATGGCCGGAGTTGCGGTCGCACTCGCGGGGCCTGTTGGCGCTGAAGGCATTGGTACCAGAGACTCCAGTGCTGCCGATATTATCGATGTTGTCGAAGCACCAACCGATGCGACAATCGTATCATCTGGTGTTGTGACCTGACGATAGTCAGCTCAGTGTTCTACGATTCGCTTAATCCTATTTGACGAACAGTCTGTATTCCACTTGACAAACCGGAAGACATGCGACTTAGCTCTTCCTGTTCGTTCTCTCCACTGCCATCGTCATCACTGCCGCGGCCGCTACCACCTCCGTGGCTAGGTGCCATGGTGCATGGGTACTTCGAGTAGAATTAGATGCAACTCGGATCATATCTGGTCACAATGCAGAATAGACCTCAGAAATATCAATTCGACAAATTCTACGTTCTAAAATGTGAAACATGCGAGGAAAGCGGAGACCCTACCGACTTCTTACGCGTACGCAGTACTTGGGGATGAAGTTCATGGCCGTTCATTGGCTCTCACCCTGTCGCCAAGTTAAGAACTCAAATGCAGGCAAAACAGATCTCTTTGAGTTTGAGGCTTAGTTCAATATGGTACACGTGTTTAACGGAGTAGAAATCCCCTACCATGATTTTTGCTCGTTGCGATAACTGGTCGTTGTGCTCCCTGATTCATCGTTCCGAGCCCACTATTGAGATCCAATTCGATCGCCATGCTGCGGAGTTTCGGTTTTGGGTTGATGGTGTGAAATAGAGTTAGGATCTTCCATGCATGGGAGCGAGATAGTGATTATCAGCTTTGTTCTTGAGAATCTTTGTGGTAGACTGATCTATTCTCGACGTTAGAGATACGAGCTTTCCTGTCAGCGTAAGTTTTTGCATGACGATACTGGGAGTAAACAGTGTATTATATATATCAACAACTTTCTTTCTTCTTTATAGAAAACAATAGAATATCCCCATTCCAAAGGCGAGCGTAAAAATTCGATGGCGGTGGGGATGCCGTCGAGAATGACTGCACATAACCAGTAGCGATAACGTTGATGGTTGGGAAAATAGAAAATCCCCGACTTCGGGCACTTCATTCAACCATGTCTTTGATGTTGGTATACTCCTTGCAAAACGCCGGATGCAGCCCATGTTGAAATGCCCCTGCCAGATGCGCCATATGGCCTTAAATGCATCGTGCCCGCAGCAGTAAGCGCATTCAAGGACTCATTTCTGAGCCACGCAAGGTCACGGCGCTTGTCAATATCGCCCAGAGCGCATTCCAGGATTGTGTTGCGAAGAGCAGTACTGTAGCGTTCCGTATCCTTAGTATGCTCGGGATTCCGCCCAGGCGGTTCCTCGTGATAATCCCCGTCTCCATTGTCCTCATCGTCCTCAACGCATGCCAGGAATTCAATCATCACCACCGTGTCGTCAGAGTCGGACCAGTAAACCTTCTGAACTGCCTGCTTTCGATCCCAGTGTTCACTGCTATTCGGAATTCCATCGTTGCAATAGGGGCTGCAGCTGCAAGCTCTAAATTATGCTCCCCGGCTGTAAGTGGAACTTTTGCGGATTCTCCGGATTAACAGGAAGTGGACGTCGCTGTGCTCTGTATTCTCGGGCCTGTTTAACCTCCGCAGAAAGACCATTGCAAGTTCGCTTCAAATTCAGCTTTCCGATCTCGTTTCTGACGGGTTTTGCGTCCTGGTCCCGACCGGGAAACCTGAGAATATATTTTCGTCTCCTGAACGCATGGTAGTACTGCTCTCCAGATACCATTTTTGAAAGTGCTGTTGAAATCCAATCGTGTTCGAATATGGGTGTTCTGTCATGAGTTGCAGAATGGCATCATGATGAGGGAGACATTTAGTAGGTAGTGCGCTGAAGCGCTCTTTGTATGGAAAGCATACGAGAATTGTGTAACACGGAAAACGGCCCAGAAGGTGAACAATAAACAATAATTATGATTTCCCTCAATATCGGGGGCGCGTCAGACAATAAAGAAAAGACCATTAAAACTCGGTGCCTTATTTCGTAGCATGCCTGTTTCAACTTCAAAGCCAACCTTCAGTCTGGATCTTGAGTACACTGAGTAGCCATCGCGGGAACGCTGTGTTGGCAAGAATCAAGTTCCTCGAGTCATGGCAAAGGAAGTGCTTCAATTTGGTTAAGAATAATGATCCAAATGCATCATGAGATAAGATGTATCTGAGAAGTTGAAACTAGATTGATGATGAATTCGCCGAAGACGGGACGATTGAGACGATTCGCGCAGACTTATCTTGACGTGGCACGTCCCCATTGACTCAGACTCAGACATGAAGCGGCTGCTCCGGGACGAAGTGACAAAGCGTGCTTGAAAGCCATCTCCACCTCCCGCCCTCGTGAGAAGCTGTCACAAACAGAAGAAAATCTAGAGTAGAAAGGAATTCACTAGGTAAGTTCTGCTTCGCCTAGTTTCTGCAAAAGAATTTGCCCGTCATGCGCACAGAATGACGAAATCAAATTTTGATGAGTGGAAGCTTTTCGCTTTCGATCGCGGATCTGATTCAGCAAGCAGACGTGCTTGCGCGGGAAGAGGAGCAGCTTATGTAGTCGACAATTTCCCCTGAGCCGCTTCGTACGAACGCCGCTTGCGTATGTGGGAACGGTGAAGATTGGAAGTCCGAGGAGTTGATGCATTTGAAGAAGAGTGGGACAAGGATCTGATGTCAGGGGAAGCTCATGGATTGCCATTTACGTAACCTTGTACCCCCAGAGGATCCACAACTGCTCGTGTAACACAGGTTCTCTCGCTTCTGGAGCTCAATGCGCGGTCGAAATGCATTGGGAAATCTCTTTACTACCGAACCATCCGCGCTATTTTCTAATACGCCGTGAGTGATTTGTATGACGTTGGTGGGCAAGTGTGCGGCATTGCGGCCGCAAAGGTAGGCTGGAATGGGCGAAGCCGATTATCACCAATCACTCTTCGGCGCTGTTTGGCTGCCTGAAAATATACTTCGTAAATCGACTGAAAGTTACAGCGAGGTCTGCCCTAGCGTAGCTAAAGGGGCGGTTAGTTAGAATTCAATCTATAGAATTACACAGGACTCCTCGCAGTGGTAATTCCAAGAGTCAGTAGCCTTTTAGGGTAAGGTAGCTGGCTAAGTGGGGTAGGCTCGGGACTATTATAAAATTTCATTATTTGACTAGTACGTTAGTATATAGAACAAGCTCTTAGTGTAAAGGACTCAGCTCCCAACACTACTGACAAAGCCTTACCATGGCTTGAAACGAGAAATGCCTGCCTGCCAAACTGGCCCCTCAATAGACGACATCGTCACTGACCGCAAGACTCGTATTTATTTCCTATACATTGTACTGTTCCCGGCCTCCATTCCACAGCGGATCTTCACCTCCCACCCCTCCAGACATGCCAATTCCTCGAAATATCCTCCCATTTGCTCATCCGGTGAAACGTCCGGTGGAGGCTGTGTCTACAGGAGTCGTAGAATTCAAACATCGAATTGGTCCATGGCCCGAGCTCGTCACCAAACTCCCCACGTCGTTGACACGTTGGATCGGCTATCGAAAAGATGAAGCCGAACCAGAACCACAATATGTCCAGTATCTCTGGCCTTTTGTCGGAACATTCTGTGGTCTTGCTGTCCTGCAGGCAATATTTGGCCATGCACAATACTTTATCCGTCGAGGTGTCCCCCCGATAATCCCTTCTTACGTGAGTAGATCTCGCCTCATCAACCGCAATTAATTCAGCTGATCGACCTGCATAGGGTGCATCTGCAGTACTTTGCTACGGCGCCATTTCAGTGCCACTCGCCCAGCCTCGAGCGCTGGTGGGAGGTCACTTCATCGCCGCTCTAGTGGGCGTAATATTGGCGAAGATCTTCGAATCCCACAATCATCCCGAAACTCTTTGGGTAGCAGGCTCACTTGCTACTGCCATTGCCATTACGGTTATGCAGTTTACGAAGACGACACATCCTCCAGCCGGCGCGACAGCGTTGCTCGCCGTCATCGACGATCAGATCAGAGCTCTCTCGTGGTATTATCTTCCGGTGATCCTGCTCTCGTCGACGATTATGGTTGTGACGGCAATGCTCTTCAATAACATTCAGAGAAGATATCCCACTTTTTGGTACAAGCCAACGCTTGCAGTCGCGGCATCGGACGCAGCAGCGGGTGGAGCTCCGGTGGAAGAGGCTATCGATGAAGAGAAACCAACGAATCAACAGGCGATCGATCAGAGAAGTGATTGCACTGTCACAGGGGATGGAGCTGTCTAAGAGTTTATCGGCGCCATTTATTACCTGTCGTATGCTCGTCGAACGGAGTTTCTGGATTTGCTCCGTTACTTCCACTGTCGTGTCTCAACACCATGAGCAGTAGTTCGGGAACTTTGGCTTGCCATCGGCAATAACCGCTCGGTGGTATTAGCTCGACTCACCACCGAGGAGACGTAGCCACGATTGGAGCGGTCACCTGTGGCAAATGCACTTGCAGTTGCCGTCAGGATTGAGGATCAGTATTTGAGAAATACAGCTCCATGAAGAGGCAGGAGCACTGCATAGAAAGATATGTGAGTCGCGTTACTGATAGACGTTGTGCAAAGAGCAATATCGTGCGATAATAGATGAGAAGCTCTACTAGATATAGAAGTTCGAGATAGAAGCGATCGGTGCGGCGGCTCGCGTATTGTCAACTGCCGCTGCCCTTTGCTATGTTGTGTTCATATTAGGAAATCAAGGATACATTTCAAATGGACAAAAATACTCGAAAGTCTCTACAAAAAGGTACATGAAAGGTAATAAAGACCAGGTGAAGTCAAGATAGGTATTTTGAGAGATAAGAAGTACAGCCGCGCGGTTAAATCCTATGCCTGTTTGTCTTTTTTGGGGTAACCTTGGCGTACTCTACAGGGCATGCATCGTTGATCAATGATGGCATATGTGCATTACATAAGCAATATCTCATATGGAGTCACGTGAATGAATAGTGACATGAAATTTTTCACGGCTTTTGTCTTTCAACGTGTCAATGCAAATCTGCATCATGGCTGATATCGACAATCTTGTCGAAAACTTGCGTCGCGAAATAAGCATCTGCGAAGATCAACTGAAATCGCTAAAAGCACAGCTTGCGGCTACTGAATCCAGGAAGCCTCCGACAAAGAACGGCGAGTTACCACACAGTCCTGAAAGCGCACCAGAAAGTGCCGATTCAAAGGTCTCACAGTGGCCGCTTTTGAGCGAAGAATATGAGCGGTATGGACGGCAGCTCATTATGCCAGAAGTAGGTCTCAAAGGTAGGAATATGCATGTTCCTGGGGCAGTCTTTAAGAACGAGAAATCAGCTTTCCTGTGACATTTTGTTGTCCAATAAATCCTGCATATGAAACATCTTTTAATGACTTTGCTGATATTTTTAATTTAAGGGCAATTGCACTTGAAAGGCTCATCGATTCTAATCATCGGAATTGGAGGCCTTGGATGTCCTGCAGTTGCATATCTCGCAGGCGCAGGCGTTGGAACTATTGGGCTGTGCGACGGAGATTATGTCGAAAGGTCCAATCTACACCGACAAATATTGCACAATACATACAAAATCGGAATATCAAAGGTCGACAGCGCTATTGATTATCTGAAGGCGTATGGCATCCTGATCGTCCCATTGTTCACTCATTAACTCGCAGACAGCCTGAATCCTAACGTCACTTGTATCCCGCATAAATCACATCTGCTCGCTCCTGACGCACTTGACCTCTTTGCACCGTACGATGTTATCCTAGATTGTACGGATACTCCTGCTTCGCGGTATCTTATCTCAGATACTTGCGTTCTCCTCGGGAAGCCTCTCGTCTCTGCATCAGCGCTGCAAACTAATGGCCAGCTCAACGTTTTCAATTTTCCAGCGCGCCCAGTAGGCGACTTGACCGGTGGCCCATGCTACAGGTGTATGTTTCCAAAGCCACCACCACCGGAGAGTGTGTTGACTTGCGGCGAGGGTGGTATTCTAGGACCTGTTGTCGGAGTCATGGGCGTTTTGCAAGCCTTGGAAGCGATCAAGCTCATTGCAAGTGGTAACATACATTGCCGCTTGACAGATCAAGGCTATTCCGATGGCGAACGAGTTTCGGACGACAGCCAGGCTCCGCAAGGGCTCATCTTCTCCGCATACAGCTCAACTCCATTTCGTTCATTCAAAATGCGTAGACGGCGAGGAAATTGTGCAGCATGTTCCTCTCATGCCATTATAACACGTGAATCTCTCCGCTCTGGATCCATGGACTACGCCCAATTTTGTGGAGCCATCAGTCCAATCAGCGCTCTCTCGACAGATGAGAGAGTATCTGCTGAGGAATATGCCGCAATTGAGAGATCCAAAGGCGTTAATCTCAGCAGAAACAAGTCATCTGGATATGGCCACATCCTGATCGACACGCGAGACAAAGTCCAATTCGAGCTCTGTAGCCTTAAAGACAGTATTAACGTTCCATATGCGGAAATATCAGCCTCCGATGCGTCACCGCATGGAGTCGAAGAACTCGAAGAGCAAGAAGAGCACGAAAAAGAAGCAGATTGGCTGCAAATGATACGGAAAATGCCGTCAGATGCTCCGATATACGTTGTTTGCAGACTCGGCAATGATTCTCAGCTTGCAGTTCGGAAACTCAAAGAGCTTGGGCTGGATGAAAGTGGCACGCGACAGATACGGGATATCAAAGGCGGCTTGAAGGCATGGCGAGACAAAGTCGATCACAATTTCCCGAATTACTGATCTTCTCATTCGTACTGACATCGAGACAACATGATAACAAGTAAACACAATTAAGCAAGAAGTAGCAGTCTGTACTCCTTAAACCAAAGTACAAGCCTACTTAAAATTGCATTAGATCTTCTTCCTTTGATACGCGAGCCGTGTGAGAAATTAGCTCATTACTGCCTGCCAGCGTAAGCCTTGAACATTTTGGCAACTCTCTCGTTGTCAATACTACCGTCTCGGGCAACAGCCTCTCAAGCCGCCCTAGAAAAGTTGGAATATTCGATCTAGAATGCGAGTGGAGTCAAGTGCACTGCAAATTTAGCCTCAGAGGAGGAGCTTTGGGATCGGGCCGATTGAAGGTCTCAAAATTAATAAATCACTAACTATTCGGTCAATACACTGCATCTTTAGTCTCCCTGTAGATGTATTCGACAATCATATTTCACTCCCAGAATGACAATAAGTAAGCTCTGCAATCACAACGGTTGGTAAAAGTGCTGTAGCCTCGCGGTTCAGCTTCTCACGGAGTACGTAAGCCGGCGTTCCACCTCTCCCCGTTCAAATCAGAAGTGCAGATAACCTGAAGCATTCTCCAGCACAGCAAAGTCCTTTTTCGTCCACTGCTTCGATCATGTTTCGGGATTAAGCTCTACGATTCCACCTCTTAGTCAGATGATCAGATATGTAATGTTAGGGCTGAATCCCGGCGTCCGTCGTTTAGCGGAGAGGAGAGCGAGCCAACGATTTGCCGAAGTGGCTGGCAGGCTGAATCCACGCGGCATAGCGCAGAATATAAACCTGCGAAGGAATGGCAGCAAACTTCTGGCCCTTCGTTGGGATGGAGGTTCCTTTTAATATTAACATAAATCTCCATTCGTGGCATCTTGTGTCGAAACTCTCGTTGTCGCTCCATTCTCGTTGCAGTTGATACGTTGAGAAATAGCTGCGATAACGCTTCGTATTTGCCGTACGCATTTGCTTCAAAAATATGGCATCAATCTCTGAATCTTCAGCGGAGCGTATCCGGGCCATCACAGATCGCTACACCACAGCAGAAGAGCGCCAGAGGGTTCCCGGAATCAACATTCGTGTAATAAACAAGGATGGGGCGACGATTCTCTCGCACACTTCTGGCCAGATAACGAGGATTGAGAACCCATCGGAAACCCGACCCTTGAATCCCGACGATGCTGTCCGTTTCTACTCGGTCGGGAAGCTCTTCGCAGCAGTCGCCGCTTTGCAACTTGCGGAACGGGGCCTTCTTGATCTGGATGACCCAAAGGTCGTCGAAAAGTATCTCCCCCAGTTCTCGCCCGAGCGGATGAAAGTCTTGAAACGACTCGAGCCTGGCGAGCCCGGCAAAAGACAGCCCGTTTGGGAAGAACGTATGAGTCCGATCACCGTCAGGATGCTCCTCACACACACGGCCGGAGTATCGCACACAATCTTCGATGCCGAACACCGAGAGATGTTGAACGGAGGTTCGGCCTCTAATCTGTCCCCGAAGACTCCATGGGAAATCTACCGCGCCGGGCAAGACAAGCACTTCTACATAGACCAGCCAGGTGTACGATTCCACTATAGCGGAGGTATGGAGCCTATCGCCATACTGGTCGAAAAGATAACCGGAATGTCACTTCGTAATTACTATGATGCAAACATCGTCAAACCAGCGGGGTTCAAGCATACGAGAGCATACAACGTAGAAGAAAGCATCCCGGAGCCGTCCAAGTTGCACACACCTTCCATGCGCTCCCCCGACGGGAGCTTCAAGCCGCAGCTCATGACAGCAGGGAGTACGTTCTACGGTCTACGCGCAAACGACGATTTCAAGGCATTTCCAGAAAGTGACAAGCATGGCTACAGCGTCAGCACGACGATAGTAGGTACAGCAGGCGATCTGTCCCTGCTTCTCGCCGCTCTATTGAACGACGGCGTCAGCCCCGTCACCGGAGAGCGCGTCTTGTCGCCAGAGTCCATCAAAATGATGGCCACTCCTCAGCTTTCGCCATCACAGATCGAAAAGCATCGCAGAGTCGGTGATCCAGGACCTGTAAATCACAGTGCTGATCTGGGCGCTCGTGACCCGAAAGGTAGCATTGGCATATCATGCGCTGTCCAAGGTGAGGACAGGATGATTCGGACTGGGCGAGGCCGAAAGGCAGGCTCATTTTATTGGTATGGCCTTGCTAATATGGACTGGTGGGTTGATCCGAAGGCGGGAATAGCAGTGGTGGCGACAAGTCATTTCTTCCCTTGGCAAGACCCGGCTTGGGTCGATTATGTGGGGGAAGTTGAGGAAGCGATATATGACGGCCTGGAGCCAAGTAAAGCGCATCTGTAAAGGAGCGGATAGATTGCCTTTGGACAAGCTCTTAAAACTTGGACTTCACCACGGTTGGGCAGTGGAAAATGATCAAAGCAGATCTGAATTGATATATAATCTTGGCTGCATCATTACCATCATGTCGCTGAATCATGAATTGCAAATCGCAAGATCTGGGTATTCTCAAGGAAATTCGTTAGAAGGCAATCAGGGGAATCATTGATCACGATGTCCCACTGGCCTCACCCACCTCACCTACTGGGTCGTCCTCCCTTCCCTCCAACCTCTTCCTCCTCATCTCCTCTTCCATCAGACTTTGCTTCTTGACATATTCCATCACAATCTCTTCCTCGCGCAATCTCTTCTCTTCTTCCTCCTGCTCCTTCTTCGCCACACCTTTGCTCTCTTCCATCACCTTCTTCAGCTCCTCATCTTCATCAGGATCGACTTCTCTCGCTGCCGAAGAAGCAATCTTGCTTTCTTCCAGCACCTTCCTCAGCTCTTCATCTTCATCTGGCGGTACCTCCTTCGCTGGCACAGGTGTGAGTTTACTCTCCTCTACCGCTTTTCTCAGCTCCTCATCTTCGTCTTCATCCACTACGCCAGTTCTCGTCGGCGCTGGTGTCATCATACTCATGTCGACGGCTCGCTTGAACTCCTCATCGCTCTCTGTGGGAGCATAATCGTCGTCCGAGTCGTCCCACTCGCTATCGCTTGACTTGACTCTCCTCAGAGCCCGACTCCGCTGCTCCAGTACGCTCTTCTTGAGCACCTCATGAAGATTGCGATTATACTCGTCCTCATCCACACCCTCAGGCCTGTGCTTCGATGCTTCCGCGACACTGGCAGCAACTGCACTCCGCAGGGCTTCGTCCTCATCCTGACTCTTCCGCTTATCGCTCTCCAGTGCCGAAATGCTCGCACGGATCGCTTTGGCAATGAGCGCATCTTCATCCTCATCGCCTCTGGACGTCTGTTGCACGGACATCCTAATCGCTTCTTCGAGCTCATCAGCTTCACTATCCTCATCCTCGTAGTGAACCTGACGATCGATATTAGGAGGCTCGTCAGATGTAGAGAGCTCATGATGGTGTGGCCGAGGCTGCGGATAAGTTCTCGCATGCGTTATTGGCGGCCCGCAGCTGGTACCACCTGGCAACTCGTGCACCGTAGCGGTCGATGGAGTGTCGAGCTCTGAGACTCTTATCCTTGGCTCAGAACTCGGTTCCGCCAGTGGTGCCGACAGGGTATGCTCGATTGGTCCACCATCGAGCTCCACTGCACTTTTACTACCATGGTGAGCGCGATACTTTTGCGCCAACTCGTGAGTTAGCTGGTGGAGGTCCTTGGCCCAATCTTTTCCATCCGTGTACTCTTTCAATCTTTCTTTGCCTTTCTCTTTCTTTGCGTCCTTCTCGATGCGCCTCGTCTCTCGATGCTGCTCCCATTTCTCCTTCATCACGTCCATATGCTCTTCCACAACACTTCTCTGCTTCAGCATTTCGGACTGATACTCCAAGAACCTCGTCACGATCTCCTTCCTCTCCTCCCTCGTGATCGAAGCGAAATCCTCGTAGCCTTGTGCAGTACGACTGGCAATGATGTAGTTGTTCACGCTCTGCCCGAGATGTCTCTGCACTTCTTGATATACACCCTTCATCGTGTACGCTGGAATACCGTAGATGCCGGCTCCCGGTTTGGTGACGAGGCCAGCAATGCCCTTGCCGACGCCCTTAACAAAGCCTTCCGCGCCCTTTTTCTTCGCGCCCAGATATGGCTGTGTGACCAAGCCGGTTATGCCGTCATACATACCATATCCAAACTCCTTTGCCGCGGTCTTAATGCCGCTTTGGACACCAGTCACTTTATCCACTTCACGGACGGTGTCATCGCCATACAGCTTTGGCATATTGTGAAATCCCTTCGCCAACGCCAGCGAGAAGTCCATTGGGCTCTTCAGACCCGCACCAATAATGCGCTGCATTCCCTTGCCGGTGCCGAGGATAGTGTCGAGTTTGACGTGCTTGTTATGCTCGTTCTCATTATTTACCCACGTCTTCATAGAAGTCGACCGGCTATGGGATCTTTCCCGCCCGACGGGAGACTCGCCTCGAGATCCAGGACGGGAACTCGAGCCTGAGCCGGATCTCGAATGACGTGAGAAGACGCCTGAAAGGGAGCGTTGCTCCGAGTGCTCCGGGACTACGAGCTTGTTCATGTCTTGCGGGTCGGTTATTGGGGTTGGTGAGACGACAGGTGTTATGTCAGTCAACACCGTGCTCGTTTCAGAGAATGTCCTCTCGGAGCTTTGCGCACCAGGAGATAGGGGCTTTCTTTGAACCGAGTGGGTGGAAGTAGAAGTCGTAGTTGGGCTCAGTGGGTTGATTGTTTCATCGGAGCCGATGACAGTGTCATTCTCCGCAATGGAAGGGTTTGATGCGTTAGTTGAGTCCGTTGACATCTTCTTCAATGAGGCCCCTTCGGAGCTGGTTCGTGCTGGCGACAAAGGTGGCAAAGAAACGGAGCTCGTTGACGCTGGGGTCGGTGTTGTTGATGGGCCTGCCACAGTTGTGGCCGAGTCAGACTTGGGAGGACTTGCCTTTGCCTTTTGGGCATCGGGATGAATCCTCAACGCCTTTAATGTCTCAATGGGCATATCCGCCACACCCATCAGCATGCTACCCACAGTTCCAATGAGCGCACCAGCTCCACCAGTAACTGGATCCCAAGGGCCTTCGTCGGTCTCATACTCCCTCGATCGGAAGAGCTTCAGGTCGCTAAAACTCAAAATCTTCTCTTCCGCTAAAATGCAAGCAGCAAGTGCACTCAGGCGTACATTACTCCTCTTCACGCGCCACACTGCAGCACGGTCTGGTAGGATGGCGCAGCGCATGCCTTCGACACCCCCGGGCAACATCTGATGGAAGGATTCCGCACCCGCCTCGTTGCCTTTCTCTTGTCTGATCTGCTCCGCCATCTCTTTTGCTTTGACCTGGCTCTCCGGCTTGAGACAGAATCGTATTGCCTCCGCCAAGTTGTCTGCTGTGAGCACTTTGTACGGTATCGGTTTGGGTCCAGCCCCAGCTCTTGCCACCATCGCGCCCCAGAAAGGCTGGTCTCCGAAGAAGGGCACGATCATAGTCGGCTTGCCAGCTGCGATTCCTGCAGCAGTCGTGCCTGCACCGCCGTGATGCACAACAGCGGAAACATGCTGAAATAGCCAGTCGTGCGGAACATTCCCAAGCATGAAAACGCCCTCAGGAATGCCTAGTTCATCTGCACCAATGCCACCCCAACCTTTAGAGACAAGTGCTCGGCACCCAACCTTCTGCACAGCCTCAAAGATCATTTTAGTAAGAGCATTCGGATCGTCAACGACAATCGAGCCAAATCCAATATAGACTGGAGGGTCGCCAGCTTGGAGATACTCCAAAAGGTCAGGTGCTGGTGTGAAATTGGTAGCGAGATTGAGGAAATAAAACCCTGAGATGGAGATATGAGATGCCCAGTCTTTCGGTTTTGGAATTAATGCTGGTGACCAGCAATAGGTCCATGGGACGCGAACTCGAGCAAGCATTCCTGGAGCCCACATCAGGCTGATAGGCTCTAGTTGTAGACTATGGACACGGAAGCGGTTGATGATGTCGCCAAGACCTTGCCAAGTGAGCATATCGACAAGGGCATAGGACATGAAGTTGGTCAGAGTGGTATCTGCGTCGGAGGACTGAATATTCGCGAGAGGGTGCGGGAAAGATGATGTTGGTGACCACGGCATTCTGCGCACTTGTCAGAATCTAGTACAGAGGTTAATTCAAGGAGCAGACATACGTGAACATCATATGCAGGGGTATACCAAGCCGCTCTGCGCAGTGAATATGTGCGAAACTTGGCGGATTCGCAATGATCGCATCGGCAATGAAGGGCTTCCCGGCGCCGGCGTGGAGATATGCAGTTCTAATCTCTTGTCCTCCGGTGTATCTCAGCGTCATATCATCTGCTGGCTGATCCATGCCGTCGCCAATCTCAAAGCAAGATCGCCAGCAGCCTTTGATGATCTCTCCGATACCCTGGCGTCGCTTTCCTATATCTCCTTTGCGGATCGCATCGAAGCCCGGCATGAGACCTGGGTTCTTGACCATGAAGGCCATAAGCTCTGATGGGTCACCACCAATACTAAAGAACTCGAGTCCATTTTCCTCCACGAAGTTTTTGAAAGTCGGATGAGTGGCGAGCCGCACCCTATGCTTGTAGGACTCCTTCAATACCTTCCCAAGAGCCAGAAATGGTTGCACATCTCCTCGAGAGCCGACAACATGTATGACAATATTCAGAGGCGGAGGAAGCTTGGTGCCAGGTGCACCTCCCAGCGACTCTGGGATGTAAGGAGGGGGTGGGGGGCCTTCTTCGCGAATGTGATCGAGCTGATGCCTCAGGGCTGGGACGAGGAAGGAGGAGAGCTTGCGAGAGCGCTGGTCGATCCGGATGTTCACACGACCATCGTCTACGGAAATCAGTCACTGATTTGCGCAGCAGCCGCGTATACTGACCTGCAACCTGAGCATTTGTTCCCATGCCACCTTGTTCATCGTGGATATGGCCCCACTCGTTGCTATACGCTGGTGGCGCAACATCCAGCTCCTCTGCCGACGGTTGCTGATCGAGACCACTGTGATATTGGTAGAAGCTATCAATTGTTGATCTGAAAAGTTGATTAGTTTCATAAATGATAGAGACCGAACGAGCTTCCTACAATCGTGTTTGGTCTGTCTGGCCCGCTGCTGTTTCCTCCTCTGCTCTAACAGCCTCCGCGCTAGATTTCGAGGGCATTTCTGCCGCGCCTCCTTCAATTGCTGCTACTGCGGCTTGAGCAGCAGCATCAATTTGAGAGGTAGCGGTCTCATTGCCTGGCTCCTCGTAATCTGGTGGCGGCGCATTCTCCGAGTTGGAAGCCATTGTGTGCGGTGAAAGGGGCGCCTAATTTCGCAGGCGTCCAGAATTAGCTGTCGACCTCATATGTTTGCCGCTGCCTTGCTCATGGGGATTGCAATGACGAGAGGCACTCAGGCGTATCAAGAGGAAAAAGTTGCGAGCTGTGACGCGTCCCGCGTAGTGATGTAAGTAACGGAGCGGCCTCCTTAGCCAGTGGCTGGGGCTGTGTATATAGATTCACAAGATCCTCGCATGTCGGTAGTGGTGTACCTAGGTAGGCTAATACTGGATAAGTTCACCGCAAACTGCACCTAGCAGTTGGAGTCGATGCCTTTCGTAGATCTCGCCAGTGATAACGCGAAGCTCTTCCGCATTTCAGCCTCGTGAGGATCCCTCAGCCAAGGACGGGTTAGTAACCTCGTTCCTTGAAATATGCCTACCTTACGTACTCCGTCCACCTTT
Source organism: Rhizodiscina lignyota (assembly GCA_010015805.1). Taxonomy (NCBI): domain Eukaryota; kingdom Fungi; phylum Ascomycota; class Dothideomycetes; order Aulographales; family Rhizodiscinaceae; genus Rhizodiscina; species Rhizodiscina lignyota. Next base: position 912,850 of record ML978124.1, read on the forward strand.
GACTCTTATCACGCATGAAAACGAGATTCTCACTCATAAGGCATGTTCACGGAGACTTATGTTCTTGGGAGCCTAAAAGTAGAACATGTGTATGGTGGGTAGGCGGAGTCTATCTCCAAAGGAGGACTTGGTTCTCTCTCCCTCTTCCGCCAAAACTCCAATCCCTAAGACGCAGAGAGTTGAGTGCCAAATTTCGACCTGGCCGTAAACAAGACATCAATGGCCTACTAACATGTCACCAATCATGTTAAGATGAGTGAAATGTATCTCCTGCCGTGCTGGTGGGCCACCTCGAGCCAGCCTAAGGCGAGCTCGCACTTGCCAAATGTGAAGAACATGAAAAGAGAGAAGCGCGTTCGACATGCAATCACAAGAGAGTAAAGTATCGCAGCTCACCTTTATTATTTTCAACCGCCTCCGAGTCTTTCAACAATAGTCCTCCTTCAAGCCATTACAGTCATCTCGAAATACCTCCAGCGAAGGGTGACACTAGCGATCAGGGCAAGGACATGGCGCGAGAATGCCCCTTATTCAAGAAAATGCTGCCGTCGGGGTCGCTCTATGACTCCATAATCACTATCGAAGTCGGTCCCAAACCACCAAAGGCCTACTGGCTACACGAAGGCATCCTCTGTCACCATTCCCTCTATTTCAGAGAAGCGCTACGAGGAGATTCCAGCGAAAGTCAACAGAAGGTTATCAAGCTTGAGGAGACCGAAGTCAAAGTGTTCGATGCGTTCAAGAACTGGCTCTACACTGGAAAGCTCTTCGATACCTCTACGCTCGACGACCCAAAAGTGTTCGATGTGCTTTGCAAGATTTGGATTTTTGGTAATAGGCGCGGCGTCCCCGGACTCAAGAATGCCGCCGCCGATGCGTTCATCGATCAGTCGTTGAGGCTATGGATACTCCCGGATGAGCTCTTCCTTTTCATCTACGACAACACTTCAAACGGTGCACAACTTCGCACACTCATTGCTGATCTACTCGTTCTGTCGCGCGACCTTCTGGAGATGTTCACAAGATTGGATGGCTCTCTAGTGGAGCGCTATCCTAAGCAATTATTGTTGGATGTCCTTCGATCCCCTATGCACAAAGACTTGAGATTCCAATCGATTGCCTCAAAGATCTTCATCGGCAAGATGGATCGATGCAAATACCACGACCATCGAGGGCCGGATGAGATATAGAATGGGCGACTGGCACCAGCATGGATCAAGCTTAGCAGTCTTTCGTGTGCTGCGGCTGGGATGACGAGACTCTCGGCTTGTTTGAGTGCGTGGATGAGGCCTATTTTCATGGGGATATTCCTTGCCGATACACAAAGGTTTACAGGAATAGCTCTTTGGGCGCAGATACATCGGACGGGATACAGCCGGCACTCTCAAAAAGGGGGGCGAGCGTTCTGGATTATGGTTGTTTCACTCAACGGTCTTTGAAAGCTCGGTGTCCTCAGAAAAGAATAGGAAGAGTTTCACCGTAAAGCAATGAAGTATATCTGTCCTTGACATTTGGCGTGCTTATGTTGTCACAATGTGTTTGTCAATGCGAAGATTTTCATATCCTCATCCTGTCAATTCTCTTCATGAAGCGCAAGGCTCCGTGAAGACGCGTAATCACTCTAGTCTCTATATATTAAAGAATGCAAGGGAACAGAGCCTGGTCTCCTTTCTCTTGTTTAGTAGTTTAGCCGCAGTACACCCCCCCTGGGCATCCAACCGCGGTCCCCTTCACTGCACCAGAAACACCCGCAACTTGCAAAATGGCTCCGACAATGCCGCCCAGACCCTCTCCAGCAATAAAACCAGCTGCGACGGCATAGCAGTACATAGCATAGTTTGAAGGAGCATTCTTTCTCCAGAAGAAGGCGAATGTTGCGCCAAGCATCATCGCGGTAGGGTATGTCGTCGTGTTCAGAATCCAGGCAATGCCCACCGCATTCCAGTTCGGGACGTAAACCCAATACTTGGGTGGTACCCACTGATATTTGATGATGGTTGTGAGTACAGCGACGACGCCCATGGCGATTGCGGTATAGCCTGATGACGGTGGAATAGGCAGCTCTGGACTTGAGACAGCGACAGCAATGGCGCGCCAGGATGCTACATCTGGGGCTGCAAAGCTGCAGTGGTCGGCGAGCTCGAGGTTGTTGATGCAAGGGTAAGCCGTGCTGAAGAGCACGTACAGACCCGTAGACATGAAGATTGATACAAGAGCACCGATGGATTGCGCGTAAAACTGCACGCGGGGTGATGCGCGGAGGAGATGGGTCGTCTTGAGATCGCCGAGCATATCCGCAGACTGCTCAGATGCTGCGAGAGCAACCAGTCCAGCGGTGGTGTTGAGTAGCTCTCCCTTCCCGGTTGAATACTTGCCACGCGTAACACCACCAATGACCAGCTGGCTGGCATTTCCAACAGACGTCACTAGTAGCTGTCAGTTGTAATGATATAAATCAGCATTCTGAAGTTGCATACCTGGGATAATATTTGTGCGTCCAGCACTCTCCGCTCCGATGAAGGAGAACAGGAAAGCTACACGTCTATTAGCTTGATGCTTCATTCGGGGTAGAGCATTGCCTACCGAAGATGATAGCCAATATTGAGACACCGACGTTCTGGCCATACTGAACACCAAGCACAAGGCAGGTCAGGAACGTAGCAAAGACGATTCCGCCAGTCCAAAGCCACCACGGCACTTGCTCTTCAGGTGGCGCGGGGTCATGAATGAGATCCTTCTCGTCGATCTCAATGCCGCGTAGCCTTTTGAAAAATGGCTGAAGAACTTGAATGAGTGAAGCCCAAAGGGTCCTCCAGTTCGCCCCTAGTTCGGAGAAGGAAGCGCAGAGAAGCAACATCGTTCCTGGCCAGATGAGCCAGTAACGAGGTGATGGATGGTGCACTGGGTCGTCTAGTACCATGCCCATATAGTTCATATAGCCGGGGAACTCAGGGGACACGGGAACGCCAAAAGCTTTGCCGGTGCTGATCAATGAAGGAGCAATGATAGCCCATCCGAGAATGGCGCCACCGAAGAAAGAGTAGGATGCGTTGATACCTGTCAGCATACCCGCTCCAGTGAAGGCCGGCGTGAATTCCAAGACCCATGACCAGTTCTCGACTCTAATTGCTGCCGACCATCCGAGACGGTACAGGGTCCATCCCCAATGCCAGTCCCATAGAATACTATTGCAGATGTAAGTTAACAAAGACGAAAAGGATGGGGTTGAGCACCTACCCAGGGGCGTACTCAGAGACAACACGCAAAGTGATGGCTCCGAGGAATGCAAACACAAGAGCCTTGGTCTTCTTTCGAGCAGTAATCTCAGCGTTGAGGCCCGAATGCAACGCCCGGATGGTGTGCGCAGCAGCAACTGCAGATGGAAACACGAGCTTCTGCTTGAGAATATAGAACTTCCTGAGAGGGATAGCAAAGCACATGCCATAGTATGCACACGCTAGCTAGCTGTCAGATCAATGTTCGACTCGGGATGATGCGTGACGTACCGATTGTAAACGTAATTAAGCGTCCAAAGTCATCTTTGGGGTGTCCGCTTAGCAGTCCGAGCTGGTACGCTGCTGGAATACCACTGGCGTAGATGAGGCCCAAGGAGCCGGCTGCTGTAGCCGCACTTTGGACGCAAACATTTTCTTTCGGACCAAAGTAGCCACCTCCGAGGTATGTAGGGAGGACCTTCGAGAGAGGCTTGAGAATGGCGAAGCCGAGAATTGAACCGAAGAGTGAGGCGCCAAAGGTCCAGCCAGTCTTTAGGCCCAGATAAATACTACGATTGTGAGTGACAGTGACTTGCAAAGAAACTATGGGGTCTCACTTTGAGGCAGCAATGACTCCACCAAGAATGCAGCCAACTAAGACCGCCCGTATGGTAAATTGTTGCGTCTCTGGTTCAGCATTCGGATCCTCGGGGAACTGCTCCTCGTGCGAGAGCTCTTCGTTGATGTGCTGGACATCCGAAACATCACCTGAGTCTACTGTGATGGTCGCCTCCACCTTATCAAAGCCAATCTTTTGGTCGGCTTTGAGTTCCTTCTCAATGCTGGAGATGTTGTCAGAGTTTCCGTCCATTTTGGCGAATTTTCCGCGTGCTTAACAACAACAAAGAGAACAAGAGTACTCTATAGCAGTATATAAATCTGATCCATATGTCATATGCACCCTTACCAGACGATCGTTATCAGGTTTGTTCATCTTCGCTCCCCCTCGGCTGAAGTGCCGCATAGCCTTATCATGCAGTGCGTCGATCGTTCCAAACGTGCAAATATATCTACCTGCCCCTTTTGTGTAGATAAACACCAACTAACAGCATGTGTTGTGGCGATTATCGGTTCCCTTTCTGCATATCATGCGTTTGCGGCCGCAGGGACGGTTAGCCAGATCCCGGCAGCCGGCAACCGGTTCAAAATTTCAGATATACCGCATATCAACTTCCAGAATGTTGGGAGAAAGAAGCGATGAAAGTACAGCTCCAGTCGGTGCCAAGTCCGATATTGGAGGTTCCGGACAACTGCACGACTCATGCAGAAGGCGTCATGGATCGAGTCATGAAGGCGCGGAAGATTGGTGGAGTTAGTTTTGACATGCTTTCAAAATTGTAGATCATGGCGAATAGGGAAGAGCGTAAGAGGAGAGATGATGAGATGAATCTGGTATCAAAAAAAAAAACGACCTGAAACATGTCTAATTCGGAGGAAAGCAATGTCTGATTTCCAAAATCTCACACTGCCTTAGCTACATATGCGTCTGGCGTTCGGAGATACAAGAAGTGGCGTGAAGTTGCGGGCTTCCAATTCTGACAATAGATCGTGCATCTCCTTGAGTCGCGAAGATAACTAGGAGGCGAACAATCACACACCAAGTCATGTCCAAAGTGATAGCAGCTACGAGACCGCAAGGCGGGTGTGGTTGAGGAAGATAGAGGAGGAGGCAGCAAATTAGGAAGGTGGATAACGCGGCAATTTGTTCGTCAAATCTTCGGTCCACCCGGCTTTCGGTCCCAATTCTTCACCAACAGTGGACAGGGGTACTTTCATGCGCCTTCTGACACCTCAATTAAGAGTTATACCTTGTCCTCGATACTCATGGCTGAAAACGGATATTCGAAGACTACCTCACCGGTCACAGTGAGTTTGAAAGCTCTGAAGGATGGTTGGTTGACTGAGGCACAAGAAGGAGCGCATGTTGACCACCATTTAGCTACAGTAACGTTCCAAGAGCTTGAGGAGGCATTCGGTCCAGACTCTTTGGGTATCATTGTTGTCAAGGATCTACCCGAGAAATTTGTGGAACGGCGGGCGGCCTTGCTATCATATGCCTCCTACCTTGCAAACTTATCAAAAGATCAGCTTGGTTTGTGGGCGCACTTTCTGCTGTCGTTGTTCGGCATTGACACTATTGATAGATTCACTGGAATCCCCAGAATCCAAATGGCTTGTCGGGTGGTCATGTGGTAAAGAAACACTCAAGGATGGCCGCTACGATACTCTGAAAGGCTCGTACTATGTCAACTGTGCCCCGGCTTTTGAAGATCCGTCACTACAAGCCAAGATTTGGAAGCAATATCCAGGATTTCCGCAATATACTGCACCTAATGTTTGGCCTGCGGAAGAGGTCCTCCCGGGCTTCGAACTGGCCTTCCGTGACCTTTGCAATCTTATCATTGATACTGCAGTGCTTGTTGCGCAAGCGTGCGACCGATACGCTACCGCGAAGATTGACGATTACAAAGCTGGATGCCTCGAGCATGTTGTACGAACAAGCGTTTCAACCAAGGCTCGGTTGCTGCACTATTTCCCTTCCAAGGACACAAATGGAACGGCGAACGGCACTACAGAGGACGAGGATGACTGGTGTGCTACACATCTTGACCACGGGGCGCTGACAGGCCTTACTTCCGCAATGTTTGTAGATGAAGATGCACACACACCGAAGCTCCATGGAGTTTTCGAACCTCTAAGCGAGCTGGAAAAATCCCCTGACCCAAGAGCTGGCCTCTACATCCGTTCCCGGACTGGGGAGACGACAAAGGTCAGCATCCCTCGAGACTGTCTTGCCTTTCAAACTGGAGAGGCGCTCGAAGTTATCACTAAGGGCCAATTCCGTGCCGTGCCTCATTTTGTACAAGGTGCTGCCTCCGGCAAAGGAGGATCTGTTGCACGGAACACACTGGCGGTCTTCACCCAACCCAATCTTTGGGAGATGGTGGATGAAAAGAGAGACTTTGCAACATTTGCCAAGGAAATCGTTGAGAGGAATCACTAGCGATCTCTCTATCTACTGGACCCGAAGAGCTCGTAAAATGCTCCAGCAAACTAGAAGGACGATCATCGAAAGTCATTGGCGAAATCTCCAAAGTCGCTAATCTCAATCATCTTCGCCTGGCTTCTTGCGCTTCTGCGGTGCCGGTTTATGCGAAGCTTCATACGCGTATTTCTTGTTTTGCTCATTCGACGCCTTCACAAAGCTCGCCACATGCTCTGGGATCTTCTTCACCCTATTGTAAGGTCCTGGCTGCGGCTCTCCGATTGTTTCATACACTGGCAATACACCCGTCCAGACTCGATCTAGCACATCATCTCGCTTCATGTCCCTGCGCTCGTCCTCTGGAACACCCTCTCTCACTTTCCCACTTGCTGCAGAAATCTTCATTTTCAGGATTCGCGTAGACTGCTGCTCCGATTTCTCTGGCGGAACGCGACTGTTTGCCCATCGATCAGGCACTACCGAATTCGTGATGAGTTCCATTGCCCAGAGCTTCTCGTCTTCGTCGGTCACAATGCTGGCAAAACCATGCAGGATAGCACTCCTGTAGTTGTAATTGTGACTATACGGGGTGAGGGTTAGGACCAGGCCGTCGACCTTTGTCGCGCAGACGCAGCATGGCATACCATCTTCACCACGCGAAATAGCCTCGTCCGCGAGCTTCATGACGCGCGAGGTCACGTAGCCGTGAAGATAGCATGCCCACTCAGAAGAGTCTGAAGAGTCTCCAGGCCACAGTCCCATCTGCCCAATCATCGGCAGAACCACTGGGAACGGAGTTGATGGGTCTGGGACAAAGGAGATGTGGAGAACCGGTGTCGAGTTGACAATGCTGTGAATGGTATCGACATCGTACGTCGCTTAATTATGAATTAACAGGGCAGTTTTTCTTTACATATAAGAGCTGATTCATTTCTCACCTTGATGTTTATACCGATTTACGGCATTCTGGCCGTTCAACGGGAATGTTGTGGCCATGCTGGATGGCCGATTTGTCTCTTCGTGGAGTGTTCGTCGAGGTCTAGACAAAGCAACAACTTGGCTGCGCCGGTTTGAATTCCAAACGATGCGATTAGCTGTGAATATTTAAATATTGAGAGCAGCCACCATCTCAAGAGCGTCTTTATCAAGTGTTCGTTTGGCTTGCGATACGGCGATGGTGGCAGCACTACTAGGTCTCAAATAGGAAAGAACACCCGAAGTGGTGTTTGATTGGACAATACAGAGGGACAGTCCGCAGCCACACAGCGGAGACACGGTAGCAGAGTAATGGTAGCACAGTAATGGTGGTTCAATGTATAATAATCAAGGAAACAAGAACATTTCCCAAGTCACAGTTTGCTTTCCATCCGTGGGAAAGCAAGTCCTCCGAGAATCTTCCGTCTGATTTCTAACTACCTCTCTTCTATAGTCAAGTGAACGTAGCTGGAGAGCCTGCGTGTAACGGGTCGATTGTGTTCAATGATCAAGGTCAGTTGGCTGGGCCCAACAATATGAGACAGCGACAAAGTGCGTGCATTCTGATGCATCGTCTCTATGAGTGACCGTCAGCTTGCGCTCTCTCTCGTCTATGGCCCATCTAGACCAGGAGTTGCATGCGCAAGGGCGGGTTGAAGCAGCTTCGATCCGAGTGCCTGGATAGTCCTTGCCGGCTTGGTCACGAAAGATAGTTTTGGTGTTGACGTGAAGAAGCTTCTCGGGCCATTCGTCAGAGCCGCTGCTCCAAGAATCGCGATACGATGTTATGAACCTTAGGTTCTGTGCCCACTTGTGCAACTCGTCAGCGCCTCTTGAATTTTGAGAGTTCTTGGAGTTGCTGCTTGAAGGTGGAAGGGTTCGGGTGGATTTCGCTGAAGGGCTTCTCAATGTCTAAGATCATGTTGTGACGAGCTAGGTCTCTGTCAGGACCTTGGTTGTTCGATCGGAGAATAGGATAGTTAAAATGTCGAGCTGCTGTGCTATGCCTAATCTCATCAAGGGGACTCCAGGATGATCCCAAGCCCGCACACCATATACAAGTAGATTCTGCTAGTATTTACATTGAAGCTTAATAGGTACATTAGAACCAGGCACGGAATCTCCTGCGCTAATTGCATTGATGCTTGACGAGCATAAGGAAAATGGGCTTCGAGGCTCCTGCGTGGATTGGACCCATGCTCGACGGGAATGGCGGGAAGGGGTTTCATTATTCCTGCATGAATTGAACAAGTGCTCGACGGGGCGTGTCAGAAAAGAGCATTGATTCTTCTGTATAAATTGAATTGGTGCTCGACAGGTACGGTAGAAACAAGCCTTGACGTTTGTGTGTTAACTGGATTACCACATTATGCTATTGCTCCGGTTGACCTGATCGAAGGATGACTCGCTGATTGATGCGAACACGGAGATTCTTTCTAGTAATAGCGAAGATGAAGATAGTATTATAGTTGAGGAGGATGGCGGAGATGAGAACGGCTAGAGTCTAGCAGGAAACGTAAACGTCTCTCTTCCGGAAGCGATATGTATTAAGACACAGTATCGAAACCGGCGCTAAAATGTCATTGGTGCTATTAGAGCACTTGAGCAGGCTGTCTGATATCGGCCGGCGCGGACAGGAGGTCTCGGTGAAAAGTATCGTAGTGAGATGATTGGTCTTGTGCATCCGTGTTTGAGAGCCAAACTGTCGTCTTAGTAGTCCATCGCCCTGATCTGCGATGTGTACGCATGATACCGGTCCATTGTACCCATCTAGACGTCGCTGTCCGCTGTTGATGTTGCTTGGTCTTTCGAGAAGAGGCAAAATTCAAACTCTACATCGCCTTGACTCTGCCTCTCCACTGACTGCCCGAAATCTTCTCCAGTGAACACTTCCAGCTCTTTCTTCGTCTGCCTCCGCCAGCCATCAGATTTGCCCGTCTCACCTTCCAAGTCGATTGGAAAGAAAGTATCGCAGTCAAAGTCCTTGTATACCTTGGTGAGCAGAACATGTCTTGTCTGCGAGAGCTTCAATGCCTCATTGTAGACGCTGCTGCCTCCAATGACATATGCCCGGTTCAACTTCTGTTCGTGGGATGAGGATGGTGAATGCTGAGTTCCAGATATGCCAATTTTTGAAAGTAGAAGAAGCGCATTTTTCAGGCTGCTGGTCAGAAGGACGTCTTCTCCTTTAATGTCGTGCCAGCTTCCTTCGCCAGATTTATCATTTGACGCCGAGCATTCAATACCATCGACGAGACCCGAGCGGCTCAAGACTACGTTTATCCTGCCCTTTAGAGGCCGAAATTTGGGTGGTATCGATTCCCATGTCTTGCGGCCCATGATCACAGCATTCTTGGTATCTATTGTGGGATATCAGCCATTTGGACGTGCAACAACGCACAGGCAGACATTACATCACATACTTGCTGGAGAACCGGACGGAGTACGCGTAGTAACGCGTGCAAAATACTTCATTTCGGCGCTTAGGCGCCATGGAAGGTTTCCATGCTTGCCGATGCCGCGAGCAGTAGTTGCGGCAACAATGAGAGTAAGGGGAATCTCAGCGCTCTGCATGGCCTGTTACAGAGCAGCGAATATGTAAGGAAATATTTGGGAGATTTTCATGCAAAGAACTCGTTAGTGGAGGTTCACCGAGAGAACTTGGAGGAAGTTGCATCGGTGTAGGTTGAAATTGACGGCCGATGGATTTTCATTCTGGGGTAGAAGACTGAATTGATGGCGTCAATATTCTCCATCTGTGCTACAATGATCGCAATTAAAATTTATTAATGTTGGACGTTCAATTGTGGCATTATGTTGCAATAGGCATCTATGCAATTGGGTATCAAATAGTATCCAATCCGTCCTCCCAAAACGCCTCGCTATGCATTCAGAAGACTGCGATCTTATCCTTCCACTTCTTCACGACTCTTTATCTTCCTCACTTCCCTGAACCAAGCTGTCTCTCTTCTGTATTAGCTCATCAATCAACTTTGCGACAGCCTTCACATTCTCCTCAGTTTTCTCATTCGCACCATCCTTCTTCAGTGTCTCCAGGTGGCCCCGCAACCACAGCTCCTGCATCTGCCGCGTGAGTGTAAGGATGTTTTCCGCATTTCGAATCTGTAGTTACCATGCTAATTAGCAGATGCCCAGGAAGATTCATTGCAAATACAAGTGGCTTCGCAATTGCGATGAAGATGCTGCACACTAGCTGTAACGGAGCGATACGTACCAGCAGAGCGGTCTCAACCTCCATCTGATATCCCACCTGTGCCGTGCTATTCAAGTCTGTCTCTTTCACTATTCCCAACTCGAGCAGATTCTGGAAAGGGCTGATCAGGCCTCTCACCAGTTGTGTGATGCGCTTGTCTAGATCCTCACCGCTGCGTAGAGAATTGTTTTCGCGTGGATTGTTTTGGATGTTAGCGATGACTTGCGCACCTGTCGCCGGCGGTGCTGCCATTTTAGAGCCTTGAAACTGGCAATAACAGCAAGAGGTGGATATGATGAAGGTAGGAAGGATTGTGGGTTTTGGGATCTAATAGGTATCTGAAGGTGGAGATGGCCCAAGCTTCAAAGTCAATCGCGAAATGTCGTGCATATGGCATGCCAAGCCCACGAGGATGCGTGTTCCTGCATCTGATATGCAGAACACACAATGCAGATGCATGATAAGGTATCGGCGAAATCGCGGCCCAGTTTAAGACACAGTCTGCTATCAATTCTTGTTCGTCACGACATGAGCAGAGCCATAGTGGGATAAGAGAACTTCCAGTTGACATATATCTAAAGGAGTGGTGTGACCTCTACAACACTGTCCAAATGTAGTCAGGTAAAACTTTTCAAACTGCCATCGGCCCATTAATACAATTGAAGCAAAAAAAAAAAAGCAAGAGTAGCGATTCCAATCCAATTACTCAGTTCAACCACAAGCCCAGAGAGACTACCTAGCAGTGATGGGGCGTGTATATGAAGAGTAGCAGCGACAATCGCACAATCTACTCCTCATCGTCATCGGACTCTTCTTCAGAAGCCTGGTCAAGCCATTCAAGGAAGCCTGCCGCACTCTTGCGCACTTTCTTGCTGATAGAGATGTCGACATACTTCTTGCTGGCCTTTGCACCCCAGGCTTTGGCAGTCTCTTCAGTGACGAGGTCATGCTGATAGAACTGCGCGAGGATGCTGGAGACCTGAGGGATGAGGGTGGGATGATCTTTGCCGACAAAGCGCTCGGTACCTCCAAGGAGGGCACGCTCGTGTTTCTCGGATGTGACCATCTTCTTGAGCATTCCAGCGCGCTTGGGGATTTCCTTGACAATGTCCTCATCAAAGATAGTCTGGGCAAGAACGGTCAAAGTACGATGCTTCGACTCGATGCCGAGTTCTTTGGCCTTGAGATAGATGTCGACATCATCGAGCTTGCCAACACCACCTTTCTCCTCGGCCGTCTTGATGATCCAGCTACCCAAGGCATCGTAGGCATTGCCTTCGCCGCCATCGCCGTCTTCATCGTCGTCATTGACAACAACAGCACGCTTGAGGTCGGTAGGGAGTTCCTTGGCACGAGCCTTGACGGCTTCCTCAGAGGTGTCGACAGACCACTTGACCTCGCCGACCTCCTCTACATCAATGTCGGCAGCGCCGGAATTGATGCGACGAGTAAGCTCATCGTCACTGCCGGCATCCATGCCCTCATCACCATTCTCGTCCGCCTTATCGGAGTTGCTATCGTGGGGGCTACCGTTCTCATCATCCGCGCCATTTTGGCCGGCCTCCTTCTTGGCCTTGCGACCCGCCTTCTTTGCAGCCTTGTCCTTCTTTCCCTTCTTGGGTTGGTTCTTGAGAATGAAGGAGCTGAGCTTCAAGCGAAGGTCGACGTCAGAACGTTGGCCGCAAGCCTTGCAGTCGAGCACGATGTGACCGTCCTTGATGTTGACGTCGGTCTCCGGGTTCTTGCACTTCTTGCAGAGAACGAACTTGGAGATGAAGCCATCAAGGTAGTCCTGAAGCTTGCTGGCTTCATGGGCACCATTGATGATCCAGCGATCGTCGGCCGGGTTGGTGTTGGTCTGGGCTCCAAGTTCGAAGCCGAAATATTTAATCACATCTGACATCATTAGGCTTTCAACTCAACGACTTTGGATGAACTTACAAGAAGGAGGTCGAGCCAGAGAGTTGGCAACGCTACTGAGGTTCACGATGACGGTCTTGATACCGTTGCCCTTTCCCTCAATTTTGGACTGGAGGCGCTCCATTTTGTAGCGGTAGAAGGGATCGGTGACATCCTAGTGTGGTGTAAGTGATGTGTTTGTGGAGATAACTGAATCCAACAACTTACCCTGCGGATATTGATGGTAGCCATTGTTGCGGAAGGTGTTGGTCGATAGCTTTAGCGTGAGTTGTGGGCGTGGGAATGCTGGGGAAAAGGAGAATCGCTGAAAAAGGCCGACAAAGACATGCAGTCAATGCAGACAAATCGCTCTGTTGCCGTCGCAAATGGAGGTCACAAACGTCGGGAATGGAGGAGGACAACTTTGTGGGCGTTATCCGTTGCTACAATGGTATTCCTGACTAGGCCTTCGCGGTATGCGAAATAGGTGCGGCTTAAGCTGCGGCTCGTGACGAAACTTGTTGACGTGGGGCGAATACATATACAACCGCGTGTCTTTGGCTCTGCGGATGGTAGGTGTCTGAGGTATTCTGGGGTGGTTGTGGGGAGGTTGAGGCAGGCGGCGAAACTGATCAGATCAATGTGCGGCGTGCCGGAACGCGGTTCTGTGTGAGTGGTGTTCGCTTTATCGCAGTGGCTGAGCGTGGAAGTCGCAGTGGAGTGTAGTTGATGGTCCGCGCAGGATTTCCGATAGTTTGTGTAAGAAGAGAAGAAGCAGGAAGAAGAGTGTGGAGGGCGATGAGAAAGTCAGGAAGCGGAAGACGGGCTTGGCGCTAGGGCGCAGAAGGCGCTCTTTGCCGACCAAGCGAAATCGCCTGGGCGTTCCGCCACGTGCTGCCCTTCACACTCAGCAATTGATTGTCCCGCCTTCACTTTGTTCGCTATTGCAATCATTTAATTTTCACAGTAACTAAAGCCACACAACTATTGGCCTCTCGAGTTGATAGCTTTGCGACAATTCTCCGTCGTCACGAAGAAATTTTGAGCGAGAGACCACACGGAATTATCTCCAAATTCAATGAGCTCATCGTAACGAAAACTCGGTCGAGCACGCCTTCTTTTCCCGTATCTCACTTCCTGCAGAGGATTGGTGACGCCAGTCTAGACTCCTTTCTTTGAGCCTTGAGGCTCGCAATCCTTCACATTTGGAGGGGGCTTTCATTCCACTAGAAGTCTCTTTGTCTTTAGCCAAAATTCGCCCTTAACAATGCCGCCCAACTACACACTTTACCTGGTCACGGACTCCACAGCCCCTATTCTGAAGGGCCGTGATCTCGCAAAAATCGTCAAAGATGCCATTGATGGAGGTTAGCCTGTCAATCTGATTGCTTCGTGAACTGTGTTTGCTTAAGACAACATCAGGTGTTACTATCGTGCAATATCGGGACAAAACAAGTGACACTGCAGATTTGATCAGGACTGCCAAAGAACTGCACAAGATCACAAAGGCAGCTGGTGTACCGCTCCTCATAAATGACAGAATAGATGTTGCTTTGGCCGTCGGTACCGAGGGTGTCCATATCGGCCAAGATGATATAGGTTGGTTAATTTTATTCGTCTTCTTCCTTTACAGTGTCCGATTAGTGTCTCTCACTTTCGAATCATTTGTAACCATCTAGCAGATATTGCAACTGCGCGGAAGATACTTGGACCTGAGGCTATAATCGGTGTAACGGCATCCTCTGAGGAAGAGGCGATCGCCGCCGTGAAGGGAGGAGCCAATTATCTAGGACTAGGGACAGTGTTCGCAACTCCAACGTACTTGACAGTCCACCTTAGATGCAAAGTATCTGCTACTCACTGTTTAATAGGAAAGAAAATACGAAGTCCATTATAGGCGCATCCGGCGTGCGAGACATTCTATCTCGAATATCACAGCTTCCAAACTCAGAACATGTCGGCACCGTCTGCATCGGTGGCATCAACGCTGCAAATGTTCAGAGAGTCCTCTACCAATCCCACTCACCTGACAAATCCTTAGATGGCGTTGCTGTTGTCAGCGCAATCGTTGGTGCAGACGAACCGCGCACAGCGGCCCAACATCTCTACGACCTTATCCTGCGTGCGCCAGCCTTTGCTCGCGCAATACACCAGCCAAGCAGCTTGACTGCAACTATCACTACTGACCTAATTATCGCACAAGTCCCGAAAATTGCAAAAGCTCTGGCGGAGAAGACACCTCTCTGCCACAACATGACGAACCTGGTGGTCCAGAACATTGCTGCCAACGTCGCCCTTTGTGTCGGCGCGTCGCCTATCATGTCGAATAACGGACTCGAAGCACCTGATCTGGCGAAACTTGGAGGTGCACTGGTTATCAACATGGGCACAGTGACCCCCGAGGGCCTATCAAATAACCTCCAAGCTCTGCGCGCGTACAATGCAGTTGGCGGACCAGTAGTCTTCGACCCCGTAGGCGCAGGAGCGACGCAGCAAAGGCGCAACGGGGTCAAGACTCTAATGGCAGGCGGCTATTTTGACCTGATCAAAGGGAACGAGATGGAGATCAAGGCTGTTGCGGGCGTGAGTGGGGAGCAGATGCGTGGAGTGGACAGCGGGCCCGGCACCCTGAGCTTGGAGGAGAAGTGCGCAATGGTGAGATCATTAGCGGGGAGAGAACGCTGTCTGGCGCTTATGACTGGTTCGGTCGACGTGCTATCGGATGGGCGGAGGACCGTGGCTGTGATGAATGGACACGGGTTCTTGGGAAGCATCACTGGGAGCGGATGTACGCTTGGGACAACAGCTGCGGCCTACCTTGCGGTGCACAAGGAGGATACGCTTATGGCTGTTTTGGCTGCGATGCTGCATTTCGAGATTGCGGCTGAGAGAGCGGCAGCGCGAGACGAGGTTAGAGGACCTGGAACGTTTGTCCCCGCGTGGCTGGATGAGCTTCACTTGATCAAGCAGTCGAGCTTGAAGGGAGACGAAGAATGGGTGCGCGAAGCAAAGGTGGTGGCTCTTTAGTGAAGGCTATCAGATGTCCTTGGCTGAGTCTTACATGGTCGCGTGGTACTGGGATGCCGGATACCAAGACCAGCTGCTCCTGGCGTACGCCTACATAATTTCGTTGCACTCTCGCTCTGTGAGGGTCGAACACTATCCAGATAGGGAGTCCCAAAGTTCAGCGTAAGAGGGCATTAACGCCTTCCTGGTCTCTTAGGCTTGGAGAAGGTCGACTTTGCCTCCACTTTCGGCGCAAACTCTGCTTCAATTGTCTCGGCTGTGATGTCTGAAGGATCAGATGCCTCAAGCTGTAGATATGTTAGTAAGGGGCACTTTGTCTCACACCACCTCAGTGCCCTTTTAGGTACCTTCTTTGCAATACTCAGGCCAGCGCCCCTTTCTGCCAAGATTGATGTGCTTTGCCGTGAACTAGCGTATATCATACGCTCCTTGATCTTCGCTGCCGTTGGGCACGTGTACAAGAAAATGATCGCTGACTTCGATTCTGAAGTTGCTGGATCAGTGTACGAATGGCTGTAGAAGCTGTAACGCGGGTCGGTGGAGGATATGTTGCTCGCCAGTGCATCTGGAGAGACGCCAGAAGTCACAGATTCGATGACAATCGTCTCGGTTGGGACGTCGATTTTCTAGGCTAGTGATCAGCACGAAAGTGTCCATTCGAGTATCAATTTCAGCAAAGCTGACCAATTGCACCAATTCTCCACCTTCTGCGCCTTCGCCCAGCTTTCTGAGCGCGTCCTCTACTCCCTCGCCCACGTTTGTACTCACACCACTGCTTCCCCCAGAGCCATACCCAGCTCCTCTCCTCGAGGTACCGCCTTGCTCTTGCGCCTCCGCAGCCCTTATGCCTTCACGCTCCTGCTCCTCCTGTGTGAGAGGCTGCTCTGCATCCGTGTGGGCCTCATGCTTCTTCCAGCCTTCCGCCGTCAACTCCGACGCTTCGGTGGTGAAGAAGGTTTCGCCAAAGTGCTCAGGGCCAAGGTCCTTGATCAGCGTCCTCTGAGTTGAGGCGAACAACATCTTCTGCCGGACTGGAGCGGCATTGGGGACGTACGTTACCGCAACGAAGGAGGAGTCTTTGCGGAGGAGGATGTAGAGGGCTTGGTTGGGCTTGAGGTGAGGTGCAAGGTTGGAGAGGTCATCGTGGAAGGAGGACGAGGAGCTATCCAGAGTGGTGAGGGGTTTGAGTGCTTCATTCTCGATGGTGATGAGGAGACCACGCTGAGAAGGGTTGGCAAGCAGGTCCTTGAAGGCGGATTGAAGCTCGGCGGATGCTGCAGGATATTCTGTTAGCTACCTGTGTATAGGACAGTGAAGGTGGTGTTGTCTGTACCCGAGATGCCGGATTGCATGATTTATCGCTACCGACGTCTCAATCAAGGTTCTGACACTGGTACTGCTGAGCTGCGTTCCACGGCGATTTAAGTGATAGGATATTGGGTGGGCCTGATGTTTGAGGCACGTCTCTGCTTAGGCCTCACATAGATTCGTAATTCTGCTGAAGGTCTTTAAATATACGACAGTGGCTCACAGGGATTGCTTCAATCACAGACTTTCTCGGGAATAGACTGGAGATTTTTGTTGCATAGTTTCACTGAGTCTAAAGAGGCTTTCCTTTGGCTTGAACTCTTCTACCGCAACGCGTTTGGATACGGCGGAGGCACCTCAATTCCACCTCTCGCATTTGATGAGCTTGACTCAGGTTTAAAGCTAGTCTTACTCGGGCCTGCCTCGATTTGAGAATTTCCACCGCCTCTCTGACCAGCTGAATCTCTCTACTTGCGATGCACTACGCAGAGACGAAGAGCAATAGCATGACGTTGGCGCACAAAAGTCCCACGAGCGGAGCACCCTGCGTTGGACCGATTTTATCCAGGTCGCAACTCCAGCTCTGACGTTTATCACAATTCGACGTCTTTTCCTAAGCGGACCTAGGCACGAGATGAGCTGATGTTGCCAGAGTCACGAGCGCGCAAGGAGGGTGCCTAGATTGGCGTATAATAAGGCGAATCGAGAAGTGCCAGCCTTCTGGATCGGCGTCCGTGCGCAGCACTTAAAGAGGGGACGAGAGAACCACGAGAGTAGCAAACTTCCTCCTACAACCCCCTTGAAGAGCATGTGCCCTTCCTCTCTATACTTTCCTGCTCCGCGACCCCTATGACGACTCTAATCACCTCTCTCCTCAACCCTGTCGTCCGCAGATTCGCCTCCAACCCGCCCGGCGAGCAAGGTTCTGCAGCTCAGAGCGAAGAGTCGCAATCACATGTCAGAAGCGTCGCAGGCGACGGCGACTTCGCTGTCGGAGCCCTGTCCGCCCACAACGACAGCGATGCTGGTGTACAGCTACCGGATAGCGAGCCGCACAATGTTCAATTACTGGAGAATAGGCTCAGCGAAGTAGAACCACATGGCGCCGTTGACCAGGCTGCTCCACGAGCAATCCCTCTAAATCCACGTGCGATTACTATACTTGGTGGAGACGCTTCTGGAGTGCCGGTGGAACATGCGCATGCAGCGCTGTTTACTCAGTCACACGACATTTCCTCCGACCCTCAAATATTCGACCATGACCTCGCTGTCGAACAGACCTCTTTCATTCCCTCGAGCGACCTCCACGACCCCATTAGTACGGCGCAGGACGATCGAAGCGCCACCTCTCCACCTTCTGGCGCTATTCCAATACAAGGAAGAGAAAGGCCAATATCTGCTGGAAGAGCAATGGCATTAGCTGGATCAGAAAGGCCAGCGTCGCTCCCGGCTGACGATGGCATGAGTGCTCTTCGAAAGAAGATCCACGAGATAAGAGACATGGCTGCATCCAGCGAGGAGAAGGCACGCCGTCTACACTTCATCATGACAGAGAGCTACATCGCAAATCACCCCCACCTTGCTCGAGCCCAATCGCCAGCCAGCATTTTCTCAGGAGACAGACCGTTCACGCCTAGATCTCCCACTCCCTTCGATACTCCAGTGCTTCCTCACTCGCCCGACTCGATGCGCGAGCCTATCGATCCAGCAAACCCCTTCAATGTCACCGAGGCCGACAAGCAGCCCTGCTTTCGCCCACCTCGCTCCCGCCGTCCTTCCATCGATTACGATGACTATCCTCCGAATAGCGATGGCAATGAGGTACCTGAGCCGGAGGAACCGCAGCTGGGTTGCCGTCACTACAAACGCAATGTCAAAATACAATGCTACGATTGTAGGCGATGGTATCCCTGCCGACACTGCCATGATGAAAAGGAGATGGATCATAGTTTGCAACGCAGAAAGACCGAGAACATGCTCTGCATGCTATGCCAGACGCCGCAGAGCGCAGGTGAATACTGCAAAGTCTGTGAGCATAGGTCAGCGTACTATTATTGCGATATCTGCAAGTTGTGGGACGATGATGCAAGTAAGAGAATCTACCATTGTGCAGATTGCGGCATTTGCAGAAGAGGTGAGGGAATCGGAAAAGATTTCGTACACTGCAAGGTAAGATTCCATCTCTTCAAGACCATGAATATGCGCTCCGGGACTAATAAAGTCAGAAATGCAACATATGCATAGCGATTGCTTCTGCAGCTTCGCATCGGTGCATCGAACGCGCGGCGGAGTGCGATTGTCCTATCTGCGGCGACTACATGTTTACTTCATCTTCCTCAATCGTAGCCATGCCCTGTGGACACTACCTCCACAAGACATGCTACACTCAATACATGGAGACTGCGTACAAATGCCCTATTTGCAAGAAGTCTGCAGTCAATATGGAGCTGCAATGGCGCAAGCTCGAGCACGCGATTGACACCCAACCGATGCCTGAGCAGTTCCGCAATACTCGAGTCGTGGTTCAGTGCAATGACTGCAGCGCAAAGAGCAGTGTGAAATACCACTGGCTCGGAAACAAATGCGGGGCATGTGACAGCTACAACACAAATGAAGTGCAGATTCTCGGGCCAGCGTCGGAGAACGGAAACGCTGGCATCAATGCTCTGCTCGACCGTGCAGCAGATGCAAGAGCGAGCGTTGCTCCTAGTGGTACCTTTCGGACGCGCTTCGCTCCACCAGTGGTTAGAGCGCGCACACATCCTGCCTCCCCTCACACAGCCAATACTGGAGCACGAAGTCCGGGCTCGTACTTTCTCAGCGTGCAAGATTCGACCGTTGATACATCCGAGCGACGCGGCTCATTCGCGCAGAATATTCCGTTCTCGCCCCTCGAAATGTTCCATCGCGTCTCGCGCTCTCTCTCGCCTATCCGCCACTATTTGAACGGCTCGGACTCTGATGATGCCGATGGCGGCGATTATGCGGGCGATAGTGATGAGGATATTGAGTTTTGGGGTTCGGATGGGAGGTTCTTGTCGGGTGAAGGGGAGAGTGATGACGATTCCGATGAGGACACTGAAGAGGACGATGACGGGGATGACGAGGAGGAGACTGGTGATGAGAGAAGGGAGGAGCATGCTAGGAGGGAGCTGGATGAACTGGATGAGCTCATCGGACATAGGTAGTTCGCAATGAAGCAGAAGATAGAGAAGCGTGTGGATACTCAAGTGGCATTGAACGGCGCCGCATAGCGAGGAGCTTCAAAGGATGGAGACGGAAAAAAGTCTCGACTCAGGTTACCATATGAGTTATGATCGGAAATTGATATCCATATTACTATTTCCCCTGTCTAAGTGTAAATGCGCCGTGTCTCATCGCCTGACTACATTGCTTGCACATTGCAGGCACTGTACCCTCCGACATTATCCAAGCCATCAAAACGCTCAAACCCGGCTCTCGAACGCCTTGCAATGCATACCAGTCTCAACAATGAAGAGTATCATGACCAAGCATCACCCCATCCCTCATCCTCTTCTTCCTCCTTCGGCTCCTCAGGCGGCTTCTTCACCTCGGCCGCCTTCTTCGCTGCCGCCGACGCTGCCGCGCCAGCAGCACCTCCAATAACGCTCTTCTTTGCGCCTATACTCGCTGTTGTCTTTGGCTTCGCGGTTGTGGTTGGCTTCGCCAGACCCTTCGGCAGCGGCTTCTTGCTTGCGCTCTTCGCGGCCGCTTGAGCATTCAGCCAGCCCGCAAAGTCGGGCTCGCCGCTGTCGTTGAAAGCCGCAGATGATGTTGTCTTGGTTGTTGCAAGTTTGGCCGCGGGTTCGCCCCACGGATCGTCTTCGGCCTCGTCGCCCCATGCGGCGCCGAAGTCTTCTGCTTCGGCCTCCTCGTCTGCTGAGAATGGATTGCTGCTGGTGCTAGGTCTCGACGATAAAGCCAAACCGCTCGGTACAGAGGGAGTTGCAGATGGCGTGAGTGTGCGCCCGAGTGGAGGACGTATATCTGTACTTGGGCGCGGAGGCACAGACGCAGACCGTTGCTCGCCTACTTGTGCGGCAGCGCCGTTCGTTACAGGTTGAATTTGGCCGCTAGCGGTGGCAAGTTTGTTCGTGAAGCTCGAGATTGCCCAGCCTGCCCAGCCGCCCGCATCTCCAGCTGGCGTGCCCATTCTTGGTGCATTTGCGTTGACGTTGGCGCCCGGGACATTGGTGTTCGGTGGTGGTAGCAAGGTCTCAGGTAAGGTGGTTTGATATTTTCGAATGCGCTGCATATAGATTTCGAAGGTCTTGTTGGCTTGATCGCGGACGAGCCTTTCTTTGTCGACGAGGGAAGGGCAAATGGCGGGGAGCATTTTGGTTGCGCAATCGTCCTCAGAGAACAAGTCGGCGGTGGCAGCGAGGGCCATTAGACCTGCATTACGAGCATGAACGAAGGGATCGCGGAGGGAGCGGGCGAAGGCGGCGGTGAGGACTTTGGTACGTGTCTAGGATGTGTCTGTGAGCTTTTATTGCCGTCCAGGGTATAAGAGGAAATTGCTTACGGAATTTCCAAGATTGCGAGCTATCTTGCCTAAACATATGGTAGTGTTTGTTCTTATGCCCGGCTGCTCGTCGTTGGCAGTCTTTGCCAAGTGACGAAGGAGTTCGCCATTGACTGTGCGATCGGACAGTTTGGGCACAACCGTCAGGATGGCTCTGACAGTCTGTTCGCGGACGACTGGCATGATATCGGCGAAGCCAGTGACCATTTGCGGAAAGATTTTGTCGTTTACTATCTTGTTGGGAAGGTGATCAATCATCAGAGGTAAGTTGTCGAGCAAGCATACTCGTATCGCTCGATCCGGGAGTGTAAAGAGGCGCACAATGACAGGCGTTATTTGAGATTCATATTCCTCGTCCGTAAGTCTTTGTCCGATTTTCATGACGATGCCGAAGACCTTAGGGCCGCCACCACCGAACTCGACGGATTTGAGGAGCTCAGGTAGGACTTTCATTTTCAGAAAGTCCTCGGGGAAGTCATCGCCAATATCATCTAGTTGGGCTAGAAACTCTTCTCTCTCTGTCTCGCTCTTAATACCTAAGCTTTCAATTCCTTCGGTGAGTGTGATTAAGGGCGTCTGAAAGAAACCTCCAACTCTTTGACCTTGCTCGAGGAACTGGGCGATACCTCTTCGCACTTTTGGATTTCCGTTGACTAGGTTCTTATAGCTCGCTTGCATACTCGGAGGGACACCTTTCGTTTGCCCTGCCTGATCAGGGCCCATGAATGAGCCGTTGAAGACTTCAAAGACGAATATGCCGTAATCGTATGCATCGACTGCATGTAAGGGGTTGCGTTTGATCACCTCCCACCCAGATTTCGCGACTTCTGGAGGACAGTATCGGCCAGAGTCAGGCACAAGCGAACCGTGAGTGTAGATGATGGCATCGTCTTCGTTCATCGAACTCAAGACATCGAATCCTCCGAGCTTCCACTCGCCGCTTTCGCTCGTGAATACCGATGAGACCCGCAAGGCTCCATGGACGGACTTTGCATCGTTGTTGATGAACTTCATGGTTTTCTTTGGAAGGCATCAGCCCAGCGCCTGGTTGTACGAATGGATAGGAGTACGCACTGCGATACTGAATAGACCCCATTTGATCGTCTCCTCCGACAACGTCTTCCTCCGAACATGCCATGATAGCGGGACGAGGCGCTCTGTCGCTATGTATATGTATGTGTCTGTCTATAACATCTCAGCGTGCATGCCAGCAGTGCCTTGACTCGGCCAACAATACCTCCACTGTATCAATTACTCGAATAACGCCTGGATGCCGTAGCGTTCGGAGCTTTCGCAGAGCATTGCGGGCGAGAGGAAGTCGGGACTTGTTCGCGACACAGTCAAAGGAGAATATGCTGCATTTCGAGCCATCTTCCTATATACAACATGTTAGTTATAGGCACAATGCTGGAGTAATTGTTCGGACAATACCCGTTTTGTGCCATTATAGAGCGTCCAAATTGACTGATCGATGTCGACACGGTCTCCGAAGCTGAAGCCGAAGGCTGGGCCCTTCGAAATTGCGGACGCGACCGCAGATTTCAAGAAATCCATGAGTAGAGAATTATTCCATCACAGCGCTCTCCAAGAAAAGCCACGCTTCTGCAGCGAGAGCGGGATGTGAGCGCGAGGAGACGCGAGCCCCACACTAACCTGTTTTGGGGCTAGCGTGCCAAGCTGTCCTTTTCTGGCGGGTGCCTGAGCTCTATACTTCTAGTGCAACTCAAGCTTCAACTGTAACACCTTCTCTTCATCCCACAACTTTTCAATTTCCTCCTCCAAACTTTTCTGGTGCTTGTGTCCCGCTGAGCGAGCACACACAATTCAGCGACGCGCAGCAGTGCGCGTAATTTTACAGTCGTTCTGACAAACAGTTGAGCGAGCTGTACGCGTTACTAAGTCGGCGCCGCTCACGAACACTTCCACCTTCACTTTATCCCAACCTCAACCTTTCTTCTGACACTTCACACATCCCAGGCGCCTACTTGGTGCATGGCCCTCGTATATAAATCGGCTTCATCAAGGTGTGCAAAATCTTTTCTCTTCTCTCCCATCCGAACAGAGCTACAATGATGCCTTACCTCTTAGACCGTCAAACACGACTTTCGTTCGACTGTCTTCCTAATGGGCAACACACAGTCTAAAGAGCCGTCGGAGGATCTCGACACTTCTCTGAATGGGGATGCCATCTTTGAGAATGTAAGTGGTGTTTTCTTTCTCACATGCCTTTCTAGACGATTCACTCGTTTGCTCCGCGGCTCGCCAATGATTAAACACTGGTAAAAGGGCTTATCGCACAAAAAGTATCTGTTGTGGTTCTCAAAAATCAGTCTGGCTCTTGGGGTGTGCTAGAAACCCCGTGGATGCGACCCCGCCGAGGGTTCGCAGGCTCTTGTTACAGAGCCACCCGCCTACCTCATCGGCGTCGTGGTTTAAAACAAGCGTACATCATACAATGCCCTACACTGGAGCTTCGAGCAGCCTCTCACCAGCTCGGAGCCAATGGCAGGGGCATACAGGCAGCGATTTTCCACTGTGTACAATCTTCGTGCCTGGTGGTTGCTCTACTGGTGTGTTTCTTCGCAAACCAAGTCGGGCTGATTGGAGAGAACCTGGAGATATGCGAAATGAAGTTTATATAAACTGAAAAGACCTGAGGCACATTAGCCGCGGAGTTTGATTTCACATATGATTTGGCAGCATGACAGCTTAGAGATACAGATTGCTAACACCGATTATTCCCTTACAGATCAATGAGCTCCGAGAAGACGCACTTAGACAGGTCTCTGCGGAAGATCCCGGAAGAGACGATGTCGGAACAGAGATGGATCCCTTAGTGCAAGTCACGAGACACCCAGTCTCCAATCCGTCGAGCACAAGGCCAAGATCAATATCACCACCGCCAACAAAGAGGCGACGCCTCGGAGCTACAGACTCATATTCGCCGTCGCTAAATCATTCCGCATCGTGGACACCAGACACACACCAATCTGAAGCTGAGGCTTATCGACCTGGTCCAGATAAGGTCCGATTTACTGGAGAGCCTCATCGAGGCAGAGTCCATTCTGCCCAAAGTGGCTACACTCAAGATTTACCAACTTCGAGGCGAGGTTCAAGCATCTCCATAGACGAGAAGCTACCTCTTTCAAGCCCGCCAATCAGGAGCCAATCGAATGGCGGCTACCAAGATCGGCGTCAGGGCACAAACGTGATACATTCAAACACGTTCAGCGATCCTCTCAGTGCCCTTGATCGCCACGACCAAGGTAATAACCCTGGTTTCGACTTCTCAAAAGTTCCGAGAGGACCATGGCGCGACACTGTAACATTTGATGATCTCACAGACCCTCACATATTTATCACCTCGGAGACCGTCCCTGTCCTTTCCTCGACTGTGAAGCACCTCCGGGCCCTCTTCAAAAGACAATCGGTGATACCGAAACAGATCAAACTCGACCAAGACGGGTACTATGTGTTTTTCGAAAACAGCACGCAAGGTGTAGATGATTTGAGGAGATGTTTGGACAACTTTGATAGGAGATTGTTGTTCAATCAGTACGAGATGAGGATGAGATACATGCGAGGACGTCCCAAAACCACCTATCACCCCGGTCTCGATAACTCTCCGTACAAAGTTCAATCGAACCCACCACCGGCTACCAAAGATGATCCTTTGCGTAGAGTTTCAGACAGAACCCCACAAATGAGCCCGATAGATTCAAACAGCAACTCGGTAGGAGCAGGTTTTACCGCTGGCGATCGGTCAAGGCCTGAACCAAATCCTCGTGGGAGATTAGCCAGCTCGTTCAAGCGAATTCCGGATACAGGTTCGGATACAGTCTTAGAAGCGACCACAAGCACTATTCAGCAACCTACGACTGCTACAACTCTGGATCAGGAATACGATGTCGATTACAGAAGGGAGCTACACAACGGCGAAGTACTGCACTTGCCCTCTCAGAATTCCAACCAGGATCTGCCAGACAGAGTACCTGCCAGCATACCGGATGAGACATCGCGACTAAAATCCGAAGCTATCAGGCGCCTGTCCATCCCTGATCATATCGGAGTTGAAGAAGGCCAGTCTTCTCCGAGATCTCTCACTCCTTCTGATATATCTTCGGCAACGGCACGCAAATACGAAAAGGAGTGCCACCGCTGCAAGCAGCCAGACCAGGCACATAATGCTTTCGTGAAGTGTGTGACATGCGTGCGGAGATTCCATGACGCATGTCGTGTACCTCCGCCTGGACCGAGTGACACTTTGACCACCTGGCAATGCAACCACTGCAAGAAGAAAGGCCGAGAGGTTCCCGTCGTGCAAGATAAGCGAGTACCTGAAAGCTCGAAAGCGACGCAACCACCTTCTGCACCGTCTTTGACTTTGCCTGAGCGGCTAGCATGGGATCAGTCTGAGGCCGAAGTGATGAATCTTGGTGAAGGAGAGGCTGAAACAACTGCAGGAGCGGAAGCGGAATTTACGGATGATCAAAGCGCAGCAATGAGTATCTCTGATGGTGTGTCTAAACAAATTGCGATTCCCAACCCTGTCCCTACAGATCTTACCCCAGCTCCAGCAACAGAGATGAGCGATGCACCCGTGGAGCCGCAAAAGAGCAATCCGAAAGAAGTGGACACCGAATTAGGTGAAAACATTTCAAACGTAAACCCTGTTCCTACAGATCTTACACCAGCTCCAGCGACAGAGATGAGCGATGCACCTATGAGCTTAGCTACTACACCGGCAACTCCCATGCTACCGGAGCCCATGCCACCGGAGCCGGAGCCATTCACTGATAACGAGATGGCCGACCCGAGGAAACGTGGCAGAGCGAAGAAAACAAATATTCCAGTCGTGTCAACACGTAATTTGAATGCAACCCTTGATGGCGCCTCCAGTAGGGAATACGACTTGAGCAGTCCTTCCATCGATGATGCTACCCTCTTGGTGAATGCATCTTTCGCCATTGCCCAAAAAGAGCTTCCGTCCAGTTCTGGT
The DNA here is from genome assembly GCA_010015805.1 of Rhizodiscina lignyota. Lineage (NCBI taxonomy): Eukaryota > Fungi > Ascomycota > Dothideomycetes > Aulographales > Rhizodiscinaceae > Rhizodiscina > Rhizodiscina lignyota. Next base: position 939,079 of record ML978124.1, read on the forward strand.
AGAGGCACATCGAGTTCTCCCACAAAGACGTCTACCCTCGGACAGTGCTCGAGTTGTGGAAAGAAGATGTTTCTGTGTAAGGCCGGAACTATTTGCGCTGCTTGCAAGAAGCGACAGGAAGATATTGAAATGCAGGCGAAGATTCAGTCGGAAAAGGCAATAGTTGAGGCAGCCCCATCGATGAATCATCCGCTGCCGCAACAAATCCAGAGTGCGGGCTCAACACCGCGTGATTTGCAGCAAGACAAGGGAAACCAGCCTCAGTTTGCTCTTCCTCAGAAACCTGCGGCAGTTTCAGAGACCCCGATGCTGGATTCGCTGGCGAAAGATGCTCAGAATGCGACTTCAATACTGAATGACGTGCTACAAGACAAGGGCAAGGAAAAACAGTCTCATCAGCCGACCCCCCTTCTCGAGCCTGCGCAGCGAATACCCAAGCGGATAACAAAGCGAGCTCCCTCGCAGACATCACGATCTACTGTGAAGCTTTCAGAAGCTTCAAAGTACTCAGGAGCTTCGAAGCCTTCAGAAGCTCCGAGGCCGTCAGAAGTTCTGGAGTCATCAGGAGCTCCGAAGCCGCTGGAAGCCCCAAAGCCTTCAAAAGCTCCGAGGCCGCCAGAAACCTCGAAGCCTTCAGAAGCCCCAAAACCTTCGGAAGCCACAAAGCCTCTTGTCGGGTCAGTACTTTCCAAACCTCATCTTGAGCCTGCCGCAGAGATTGTTGAACCTCCTCCTCGTGATGTGAATCAGCGACAAAACTTCCAAAGTGAAACATTAGAGACTCCCATTGTCGAGACCAGCATGGACTCAACTACAGATCACGTACTCTCTCAAACTACTGGCATTATTCCGAGCGGATCTCAGTCATTCAAGCCAACCATTTCCAAGGAAGTGACAGCAGCTGTACCCATCTCAGAGTCTCATTCATCGAATGAAGTAGCGAACAGTCCATCAACTACTGTACCAGCTCCAAAGGATCCTATCACACGGTCACCACTGGCGCTTCGTCTAACCAGGAATCCCGAGGATGTCTTCCAAGGCCGAGTTTCGGGACCTATCCATCAAGCGCTCGCGGCTATGGCAGATAGTGAACTAACGATTGCCTTTCGGATATTAAATGATACACCTGAGGCAAGAGACAACATTCAAACATTCCGGAACTGCTTAGATGCTTTCGCCAGAGCGCAAACAGCCGATGATGAAGCTGACGCTACGCAAGCCGGTATGCGCACGGCTGAACCGCAGAATCGCGGCAGCAACGCCTCAAACGCCTTGGTAACCGATTCAGATGTGTCCAACTCCAGGCGACCAAAAGAAATTAATCACAGGCCCAATCTAAGTGGCCAGGAATCAACACGCTCAACACAGTCTGCGATCAACCAATCAAACGAGTCTGAGAAGATCACCGCCCAAGCCAATGATGGCAATGTTGCACAGTCACAGTATGTGGATTCAGACGAAGCCCCAAACCAACGCTTGCCCCGGCACTTTTCTCTCTCACAAGTCTGTGCACTCGCACTTCTTAGCACTCCAAGCCGAAGACTATCGCATCCCCAAATTTGCAATTGGATTTCCTCACAAAACTTGTTCAAATATAGATCAAGTGACCCTACAAAGTGGAAGACTAGCATGAGCGCTATTTTAAGCGGGAATGTGAATTTTGAGCGAACCCCTGCGATGCCCGGCGACGACGGTTACGCATTCTATACGTTTGTGAAGGGTAAGGCGAAGGACTTCAAACACCTCAATCCTAAGGAGGGCCAGGTGGAGGAGGGAGCAACAGCAAGCCAGTCACTTCTTGGCAGCCCTGTGTCAAAGAAGACGACCTTAAAATCACCAAAAGAAGCTTCGACAGAACAGAACCACAGGGGTCGAACATCAGAGCTCCGTCGGGATGCAGTAGATTCCAGTTCATCGCCTGTTCGCCATCGGATCAAGCCCACGCGCAAAACCACCGCTCAAACTACGTCGAGTCGAGTTGAAACACAATTGTTGGAGCGTTCGTCCGATGCAGAAGTCGAACAACAGCGCGGTCAAAAGAGACTTCGACGATTCAGTCCTCGTCATGACGATGATGTCGACATGGAGGAAGCGCCGAATTCGGCCGAGCGTGCCTCCAGGCCAACCGGCAGACAGAATGTCGCATCTCACTACGATGGCTATCCTACAATTGATGAAATGATTGCTCGTCATGTCCCAGTCGAGGACCATCTCTGGAACCTGTCCGACTCTGATGATGCCTTCAATCCTTTTGAGGAACGCCCTTCCTCTGAAGACGGCGATGACGAGTTGCTCGCGCTTATCGACTCCAATGATGAGAAGGCTGAGTTCGAGGACAAAGATCTGTTCGCTGTTCGGCCGGAACTTCATCCCGATGTGGTGTTACTCGACTTCGAAGCTAGGAGACAAGAAATCGAAGCGCGTCCCACTCGCAAGCAGTTGAATGGCCATTTCGATCCTGTGCCTCGAGCCGATGTCCAAGAGAAATACGGAGTGCTGCCTCACCGCGTCCGTGGCAAACAAAAAGAGATCGAGCTTCCGGTGTTGGAAGACGATGATCTGGGCAACTTGGGAGGCGATGAGGCTGCCCGTCCGCGGAGTGAGCGCTGGAAGGTCGTGAATACGATTGAGGATGCGTTTGAACTGCCTGATGATATGATCAAGTTCACGTACGAAGGGCAGCTGGCCTGGAGAGATGGAACTAGAGTATGAGTGCTCTCTCTGACTATATTTGACTTCTACTGACCATCTATAACAGGTGAACGGAGAGTTGCCGAGGCCAAAGACTGTGTACAAAGTTGGTCGGGTTGAGGAGTCGCGTACACGGTCGAAGTGAACCGTGAGTTTCGGGTTATATGCACGATTAGCACGATAATAATTATACCCCTTGCTAAGAGAGTGCTTTCTGCCAAAGCTTTGCGGTCTAGCTTGTATACAGATAAATACAAGTACATATTTCGGCTTTTAAACACATTGGCGGCCAGGTATCTTGGCGCCCTTGAGCATACGGAGTAGTGATGCACCAAAACCACCGCCTTCACGCGTTCGTTGGAGAGTGCAGTTCCCGTACGATGTGAAATAAATATTCATTAATGCTACCTATACAAGGATGCCGCCATATAGTACTACGGACGACGTTGAACCTCAACCAAACCTCAAGTTCTTTGAAGGATCCCACCGTCCGTCTACTGGTCCATTTTCCTTGCTTGCATTCTGCTTCGGTGGCGTCGACAAGCCACTGAACCTAATCCCCATCTCCGGGTTCCACATATTTGCTACAGGTGTTTGCGGAAGTCTGTTGGGCTGTGGAGCCGCAATAGGCTCTTGACTCGGCGCGGGTTCGTTGTAAGGCGGGTTATGCATCATTGACTGCCGCTGCTGCTGGAGATGGTTCTGCGTGGGATTGATATTGAGATTTGATAAGTGAGACGTGGTGGCGATTTCTCTGTTGACCGTATTAGCGAATGTAGCGCCCCCCATACACCGCTTGCAGGAGTAAACTTACTGTTCTAGTTGGCTTGCTTCTGCTCGCCTAGTGTATGCGAAATTCCTGCAATCGTCTCTAAACTTTCCCACAATCTTAGCAAGGTCGTTGTAGAACTTCCTCCCCGCATCCAAGTTGCTGATGATCTCTTTGTACTTGAAGAACGCATTCTCCAAGCTCTGCAAAGCCCTCTCCCGCTCTTTCGTGCTCGAGTCGCCCTTTCTGGCCGATGCAAAAGCCGTATTCGCATCCTCTAGTCGCGTTGAAATGGAACTTTGTTCATCGTCCTCCTCCGCAACCATGCTCTTATCGGAGTCGTATGTTCCCAGCCGTCGATCAAACAGATCCTCGAACTGCACAGCTTCAATCTTCTGCATTGGGTACTCGCGTTCAAGGCGAGAGGCTTCCTTGAGCAGCTCAGGGTTGACATCATCCTGCTTCGCCTTCGCTCTCAACGCCTCGATCTTCCTTCTCCTTCGGCTCTCCAGCCTGCTAACCTCATTTAAGCAGCCCCTTAGTTTGCTCGCTTCTTTCTCCACCGCTGGTGACATAGTAGCCCGTCTTGCACTCGGCACAAAGTGCTCCAACTCCTTGTCATTGCCGCTCAGGAGTCTTATAAGCTTCTCGTTCTCTCTCAGCTTCTTCTGCACCGTGTCATCGCTGTTTCCTGCGACTTTCAAATACCCCTCAATCTCTCCAATCTGCGCGTATAACTTAGGTACGGCATCTTGTGGCGTTGGCCTATTCCATCGATCTGTGCCATATTTTCGTCTGTATCTTTCGTCTTCGGCAGCCTCGGACTGCAGCAGGTTGACACCTTCCTGATATATGGCTCGATCTGATTCCTTCAGCTTGTTTGTCTCGTCGATGGAACGATGAAGCCGGTTGATCCCATCTTGCTGCCGAACCTCCTCGGCATGGGAGACAAGCCCAGGTGGAAGGCCAAGCGGCTTTTCGAGAGCTTGAAGGGATCCTGGAAGATTCAGCGACTTGAGCAGTTCGTGGAGCTTGGAAGTCATATTCTCGAGCTCATCGATCGTCTGGTTGACAAGGCGGTCACGCCGGTCGACGTAGATACTCGCAGCAACGTGCACGGAATACGGTACCAGCTTTGAGAACAATGGCCGGCCCAGTTCCCCATGGTCCCCTAACATAGAAGTCGCCTCTGACACTTCCTTTGGCACTTTCGCAGAGACCATTGTGGCACGATCGATTTTCTTGAGTTCTGGTTTCGCTGGCACTGGTAGGAGGTAGATCATATCGTTGTCCTTCTCTGCTCTCTTCAGATCCTCCGAGACCCGCTCTCGTAGGCCATTCAGATCTCCCAAAACCATCTTGTTCACGTATCTCGCCTCTTTTAGCGCCACGTTAATGCAAGTTAGACTATCCCTGAGCCTTGCCACTTCTTCCCCGTACTTCTTCTTTTCCAAACAATCACAGGCCGCGCGATACTGTGCTGCCGCAGCGAAATGATGGTGCTTCGCGTTCATGTGGTGCATCCACTCGCTGCTGATGGCGTCGCTTTTGACACCGAAGTCTCCAGCATCTGAGTACAGGTCTGAAACTTTTGCGGCCAGCTTCGAGATGGAAGCGTCCTTCAAGCCGTCCTTGACCGCCTTTTGCCAAAAGCACTCCTGTCCTTGCGCAAGCATCAAATGTTCAAGGCTCTCCAGAGTCGCGGCATCCATGTCGTCGGGTGGTGTTGTACGCATATCGGGGATGATGTCAGTCTTCAGGAACGACAAGACTCCAGCAGCAAGGCAGAAGTAGTTGCATGCAATCTTGAGGCCTTCGGGGGAGCCGCGATTGGAGGAGAAGGCAAGTTGAGAATACATCGCTGCCAGATTATAGAGGATATTGGCGAGCTCAAATCGAAGGTTGTCTTGTGAGGCTGCTAAGGGTTAGTAAGTGGAAGAGGTGCAGATGTGGTGGCCTTACTGAGCTGCTGTGTATTGTATCCCAGAGCAGCATACCATGGAAAATCGACGCCAATCTGTTATTCCGTGAGCCACAGTCTCCTCGAGAAATAGAACAGTATGCTCCTACGTCTATTGGGAACTTCCCACTCATCCACATCAACTGCGCAGCATAGCACTGTAGCTTCTTTATACCCGAAGGATGCGGCTCCTGCGCATGTATTGCTCCATTCCTAAGTTCCTCTATCGTATTCAGGTCGCTCGCGAACATGTCAGGGTGCTGGTCGTATTTCGTCGAGATGTACTGTTTGATGGCATCGGCCATACGGACTGGCACTGAGCGCCGGAAAGGCAGGAAAAGTATGTTTCTAGGAACAAATTAGTATCTATACGCCTTTGGGCTTCTGCCATGCTTACGAAGTCATTTTTGGGCGCTTTGTTTACTTTGCGCCGTTTATGGTAACGGTGAGGAAAGTCGGCTTGAGAGTTGGAAGCAATGTTAATGTGGGGGGCGACTCAAGGTGACGTCGCTCAAGAATCCTCTCAAAGTTCATGTCGTCAACCTTAAAAGCCCTCTCTCACCACACATCATTCGCGGCGTGTCATGGATACGCGTGTACTACCTCCGCAGTTTATACACTCGTGGTATTAAGTCTCTGGACCCAATTGGGTCGATATCCTCGCACGATTAAAAGCTCCAGACGTCCGTCTCCACCATGTCCTCAAAGTCACCCGAGGAACGGGTCAAACAGACGGCTGCATACTATGTCAAAGCATGGGGCGGTAAGTGATACATCCATTCTGCTCACTTCAGTTTCATCTAATCAGTATGCGCAGAAAATCCTCTTCCGGCGACGGTCCTCGCAACCCTCATCACGGCGCAGCATATGCGCCCTTTCCGACTGCTTCCCATGCTCTTCCCTCCCGTCCTACTCTTCTCCTCGTATATGAACATTGCCGGGTACAAAGTTGATAGTGCGGGAACTACGGCTGCGTGGAGCGCGATATACTGGCTACTTGCGGGCCGACGGAAACAGGGCATATACAGCAAGTTCGGAACCAGAGGTCTCATCAGGGGCGCAACGTTAGGATTGTGTGCTGCCAATGTAGTAGGGGGAGGATGGGCTTGGATGATGGGCAGAAGGAAAGAGGAGGACGCGAATTGATCATGAGAGAAGATGGGAGGACCTTGTCTGCATGGACGGACTTCTGTATTATAGAGCCTTCACTGTACAGTGGCTGGCGCGACATAGCACATGCAAATATTTGGCATATCATGGGGAATGCATGCTTCCCATCATCTATTCAGACTCAGCAGACCCTCCACATATCGCCGTGCATCTACACCAATCCCCTCGGCCAGTCTGGCCGGGCCCCAACCCGCCTGGGAACCCCCAGTTCGTAATGAAGACGTACCTCCACCAAGACCAAGAGTCCACATGCCGCTCGTGCTCCTCGCCCCAGATTTCGACCCACTCGAAGACGTTACATCGCGAGCCTGGCGGATGAGGATGGCTTCTCGATGCGAAGCTGGCATCTTCGGCGCTGGCTCGAGAGATTCTTCTGGAACCGGCGGCGCGGGCATGTGCGCCTCTCCACTTAGTAGAGTCACGCTGCTTGCGCTCGACGTTACAGGTTGCAGTGAGGAGGACTCAGCTCCACCACCTTCAATAGTCGAGATACCACTGTTGGAAGCTGCATATGTAGCATTGACCCTCATCCACACAACCCACCACCCGCGACTCGTCTTAGCGGTACGCTCAAGCTCTCCCGCTGCATCTGCTTGATGAGTTGCCGCAACTGTCGTGAGGATCTGTGAGTGAACGTTGAGTGCTTCGACCCGAGTCCATGGTGGACCTGTTCCTGAAAGAGCCAGGCCTTCGGCGCCCAGTGTGCCTGGCTGCGGAATGTTTGGGATGCTGGTATGAAGCGTCATGCTATTAGGGTCAAAGATTAGGTCAAAGATGGGCTGCTGTTCCACATCCTTTGAAGAGGCTGGCTTCGGGGCTGGCATGGTGGTTAGACTGTGGGAGGATGCAGCAGCTATGCGTGCCGCGACTCTCGTTGGATCCGTACTATTACTCAAGGGTCGATGAAGTGGTCCAAAGAAGGTGTGGAGGTTGCGGTAGAATGATGGCATGGCAAGAGAGTCCGTCCGTGGGTGGAATAAGAAAGTGTAGATGAAAGGGCGATGCTTCAACCACTGTTAGCCACTTGCATGCCGTAAGACATTCTATGAACAAATGAACATACCACATAGACGATAACTCTCAGCCTCGTGTAACTTGGTTTGCCATCTTGCGCGACCTTCTCTAAGGTGTCTGGTTCGTTGATATAGCTCCGTGCAGGAGGTGAAGGTCTGGTTAACTCGACGTGGAGAGTCCTAATTAGGGTCCTGCTATTCCACTCACTGCCTCCAATTGCGCTTTCGGCCTCTGACGGCGGGTCATCGTCTTCGAGCTCATCATCCAAACCACCCCTTAGGCCAACGATGAAATGGCCAGTATTCTCGGCATTGACCTGCGCCGTGATTCGATCCTCTAGACGTCTTCCTTCAGGCTCTGGGTCCAAGAACTGCATCAATCGCTCTGGCTCTGGCTCTGGCTCGGCCGCTGGAGCTTCACGCCGCTGTGCGTTAGAAGCGGCCGGTGTACCGGATGGCTCTCTTGGCACTTGAGGTCTTTTGCTGCTGCCGGGTCCCCAAGCAGAGCCATATCCCAGTGTGAGATATTTCGTCCATCCATCTTCCGCTCCCGGCGACCTGCTTCTCTCAGCTTCCTGCTGTCTTCCACGCTCCAGCTCCGCCGTCTGCTCAGCCTCTGCAGCCGCAGATGCCCTATCCAAACTCTGCTCAACTGCGCTCAATATTGGTGGTGGAATTGTGGGGTACTCTCTCGTGCTTGCCTTCCGTCCCGGCCGTCCTCTAGATGCTGCTTTGGGATGCCCGTTGGGATGCTCCTTTTTCCGCCTCTTTCTTCGCTCCGACCCAGGGCTGTCCTTGACACCATATGCCTGTTCACCGTAGGTGAATATCTGCTGCGCCCAATCCGCAATGTTGCATAGCGATAGCCTCGAGACGGCACCAATTCCAGAGAAGACAACTCCGTCGGCAGGGCCCGCAGAGACACCCATGCCCATCCACGGCTCAGGTTCTTCTGCAACTACCGTCTTCGCCCTCTTCTCGTGTGTTGGTGACTTGGCTCGCAGCTGCTCCGGTGATGGCTCTCCAAACCTCGACACCACCATATCCACCAGTCCCTCAGTTTGATCGGCGAAGTGCTCAAAGACCTCCCTCTCTCCACTTCCCCACTCCTCTTCACCAACTCCAACCCCCAGCTCGCCTCCGGCAGAAAGCTTGATGCCATGATATATCTCCACTGCCGGATTGCCATGCAGCAAAACGTCCCAATTGTTCGCGAAGCGCGTCCAATACCTCTCCAGTGCTCCGGAGAACTTCGCCCGCTGTAGCTTCGCGTACAGATCCGTGAGCGAGGGTCCGTGATGCAAGCAGAATATCCTGTGCGCGCGTAAAACCTGCCCGATGAGCAGCATCGGCGGACTGACCTCCCTCGCCGAGTACTCGACCGCAAGCTGCTGCTCCGCGTGTGCGCCCGACGCACTCTTCCCAGCCGGACTCGGCGCGCCAGGGATGCGCGTAAGGTCAATCGACTGTGCAAGAATCAGCAACCACCATTCTCATGCGCTCAGGCCATCGACACGACATACAGCAAGCACCCACCAGCCCTCCTCCACCTCCCGCAGCACGATGCGGCTCTTCTCCGTCTCCACGCTGTCCATGGCCTCGCCGTCGCTGAAGCTGCGCGCAAAGTCGACCATGCCCTGCGCCAGGCCAATCTGCCTCAGCTTCTCGTTCTCCTCCTCCCTCTGCAGCTGCTCGTGCTCCGCCTCCTCGCCATGCTGGCCGGCGTCTTTCCGGCGCGCGCGCGCCGCGCGGGACCAGTAGAAGACGACTTGGTCGCGGAAGGTCTCGTCGGTGGTGCCGAGGGAGGGGTTGTAGATTGCGAGGAAGGAGAGCTGGGCTGGGACGGCCTTGGAGGGTGCTTCGGAGGACATTGACGCCGCGACGTCATGGAAGAGGCATGGTTATATTTGGGTCTTGGAGGGAAGAGGAAGCGAGGAGAGCGAGGGCCTCGAGATAATTGGAAAACTGGTTTCACTAAGTAGTTGGGTAGAGGTGTCTAAATATATTCCTCGTAGAAAAGACATCATGATGATCATCGTCGACGTCTTGAATAGCATCTCATGCAGGAGGATCGGGACTAGACCTAATTCATGCACCATGGTTTCGCAGATCTGCTTTCAACAACATACTCACCCTTTTACATGTTTTCCCTGAGAGAGATTTGCTTTATCTTCATTTAGAAAAATCCGCTGGCGATTAATTCAAGACAATGTGCATTCGTGTGAGGCTTTCGCATTGAAGCCGTATGTTATTAGGACGTCACAGAGAGAACCATTTTTCAGGTAGACGATATTAAGCTGATACAGCATCTGACTTGGGCAGTCGTACTGAGACGCCGAGAAAGAGGCCAGGTTGTAGACATTACCACATTTTTTCCAAGTCGGCGGCGCGTTGAAGAGGCTTCGAGCCAAGTCGAACGCAACGCTCCACGACGGTCCGGCGGACGTGCGCCCCTCATCATACGACTTCACAACACAAGATGAGACACGGTACACAAAATATTTAGGAGTATGCCTTCATTCTGATCCTACTCAGACACATTTCAAATCCTTCGCCGTTAAAACAAGTCGCTATATCACAAGAAATATATCCGCCCTGCCGTCAGTAGCTCAAGCTCACGCCGTAGCCAAAGAGCAAGCAGATTCACCGTCGGAAAAGGGGGGGAATAAAAGAATCTTGTAACCCCAGTCTATCATTCCCAGTGCCGCGATGACAAGAAAAAGAAACAAGAAAGTGTGGTGCAGCATTAACGAAGCATAGTCAGAGTCCCTCCATGCATTGCGTGTATGCTTTGTTTGCCCGTAGGTATCTCCCTTTTTTGTGTGAACTACAGGCAAGAAAACTATTTTTGCATCGGCTTATAAACCGTTCCCAAAAACGCCTTCTCTTGAAGGAAAGTGAGATCTCTCCCTAAATCGAAAAGAGGTTCTCCCCAAGAGACCCAAAAAGTCCAATGTAACTATAAGAATATTTTGGTCGCGATGATTCGTGGATATCGAGTCAAGAGAGTTGGGAGTCTTCTGTACAGAGAAGGGTGTCGATGATTACAAACACATGAGAAAGTCGGTTCATCCCCTCGTCTCCATCGTGGCGTAGAAGAAACGTAAGTGTGTGAAAGGTGAAAGGCGTCGATGGCAGGTCGGTTTCTCATGATGTCGTGAAAAAGGGGTGATTCATCAGTTGGAGTGAGCAGTCTTTAGGATCTCTTCCTCGCCACTCAAGCTACGGCTCCGTATTTTCTTCATGGTGCCGTTACTTTCGCTCCGGCCAGCCTTTGCGATGCCAGTGGCTTTCCGTGCCCGATGTCGGCCTATCTCGCCAACATTGACGCTCTCGCTCCTGCTGACGCCCGCCACTCTCTCTCTGCCCTTGGGTCGTGTCATCTCGATGAAGCTGTCGTCTGAATCGTCGTCGCCTGACTCGACTGCTGCATCTCCATCACCATCACCGGCGTAGCCATCGTCGTCCTCGTGATGAGATTCGTTGTGTGGTTGTTGGGAATTCGGCTGTGGGTAAATCGTACTGCTGTCAGAAGGCGGATCCATCGATGATTCTTTCTTCCCGGACGCAAAATCGAGGATAAGCTCATCATCCTCATCAGGCATGATAGACGAGTCGGCAGAAACAACCGACGGGATAGAAGGATTTGACGTTGATTGCGAAAGTCCAGAAGTAAAGTGATCCTCGGAAGAAGATGACGTTACCAGTCTATTCGGTGGCAGTGGTGGAAAATGAACAGGGTGTTGCACAGTCTGGGAATCATACGTCGCAGATCGTGGCCGAGCTGCAGCTTCTTCTCGCTGCCTTCTGTAGAAGATCTCATCATCAGGACTCGGCGGGCACGCTCCCTGACCTAAGAAGCTCCGTGCGCGATTCTGGGATGAGGAAGGCGGTCTGTCCTGTTGCTGCTGTTCTTCCACCATGCGTCTTCGGAATGATTCTTCGCGTGCCCTGTCAAATTCTTCTGCGGAACTTGACGAGGGTAGATGATAAGCAAGAGACTCTGGAGGATCTTTGGATGCTGTTACCGGACGAAGGCGTGCAGAAGAAACCGAAGATATCGAAGACTGCCTTGAGACACCTTTTTGACGGTGGTATGGGACGTCAGGGGATGTTACTGACGCTGCGCGAGAGGAAATGGGGGAAGGGTTAGCGCTGCTTGACCTCGACTGTGGCAGATCGGGTTGTTTTAGCAGCCCGGAAGCGATAGTGTTGCTGAATGCTAAGCTGGGCTCTGCATGTGGGTCGTCGCTGGTGTCCGTCAAGCGGTCGATCGACCTCCTATCGACTGATGCATCCCTTCCACCTCCTTCTCGATCTGCCGTGCCACGATCGCGGCTGCGGCCAAAGCTCTTCATAAGTCTTTTGCCTGTGCCACCAAATATGCCGCCAAGGCTGCTGCCACCCGGCGAATCAAGTGTCTTCGGGGTACTCGGTAAGGCAGGGAATGTCATGTTACCCATGCCGAGATTTCCCAAGCCCAAGCTTTTTGTGATATCCTTCTGACGGAGAGTCTTGCCACTTGAGGTTGATCCGGAGTTGGTGGAGTTGGCTCGCTCAGAGAGTACTGGCCGTGAGGAGCGGCTAATGTCGCCCCGTCGACCACTCTCATAGTCCAAATGCTCCGACTGACCTGGAGCTTTATGGAAACTTGGAAAGTAGTGGTTGCCTTCACGAAGCTCAGGCGATGCGGTTTCGCTTTGTGCAAGCGGATGCTCGACTTCTCTCGAGGCTCGTAATGCCGAGAAGATTGAATCGTCGGGTTTTACGCTCACCCTTCGACCATCCTGACTTATGGTGCTGCTAGACGAAGCAGTAGAAGACAGATTGGAGGCATTCGGGTCGGTTGCAGAACTCTTTGCACGAGCTCTAGTAGATGATGACCGTCCAAGGCCAAGAGAATTGCCAACTTTCCGCAGCGTTGACACAGTTCTTTCCACCCACGTAAGCTCCACGACAGCGTCGGCGACATCCTTCTGCGAGACTTCGATCTTTGTGGCGGATTCCCTTCCAGGGTCTGTTTCTTGCAGCCAGACATACGGGTTTCGAATCCCAGTAAGTACCCAAGGATGATGCTTTACTTCGGTCAAATTGATGCGCTTCCTCGGGTCTTTAATGAACAGCCGCTTCAGGAGGTCGAAGAGATCATCGTCTACGTCTTCGTACTCGAGGTCAAATGGGCCTCGCTTTTCTCTACCGTGCGGTGAGAACATGCGTCCTCGGGAGTTTGGCCGTGATGCAGAGCCATTTTCGACGGCTTTTAGGCGTAGACGAGGGATGTGCACCCTGTCCTCAGCGATCTTGGCCATGAGAGCGAAAGGATTATGATCGTAAAACGGAACGCGACCATATATCAGACAGTACAGCGTCACTCCCAGTGCCCATACATCGATCTGCTGCGTAACGGGAGGGGTTGGCTCGTCGCTATCCGTTTGGCATAACTCTGGGGCGTAGAAAGCAGGAGTACCAACAGTCTTTGCCAATTCGATTGCCTCGTCGAGATCGGCAGCTTCCGATTCGGACTCGTCAGCGTTGGCGGATGCCCCTCGCTCCCTGCCTAAGTAAGAGACTCCGAAATCAGATATCTTGACACGACGGTCCCTTGTCTGAAGAAGATTGGCAGGCTTGATATCGCGATGGATGACACCCTGGTAGTGTAGATATTCCAATCCAAGAACCGTGTCCCTGAAGAAATCGCGAGCTTGGTTGATAGTCAGGAGAGGCACGTGGTTGAAATTCTCCGGAACATGTGTGTGACGAGGGTCATCGAGTATGCGGGAGCCCATACTTTCGGCTATGCTTGGAGTCCTGCCACGAGCGAGGTCATCATACGCGCCATACATGGTGCCCTCTAGACCAGTTGCTGTCACGGTTTCGAGGTCATCGACGCAAGGGAATGGATCAAGTTGCTCTTTCATCATCTCCGTCGCATCCGTCAACCCTGTAATTGTGGCAAAATCTGTGGTCTGAATGTCTTCTGGCGTTGTTGGAACTGGCTCCGGCGGTGGTACTTGCATAGGGTCAATGCTGCCGTTCAGATGCACTATGCTTCGATGGCTTCCTGATGTTGTTGAAGAGATGTGTGAAAGGGCATCAAAATTCGTGTCATCCATATCACTTTCTTCGCCAAAATGCTCAAAGCTCCAAGATTCCGATGTCGGACTAGTCATGAGACCTCTCAGCTCTCGTCTCAACTCCCGACGGCGGGCCTTTTCTCGTTTCTGTCTGGCTTCGTCGAGGATTGATTGCTCTTCCGCAGCAGTAGCCTCAGTCTCTGGTATTCCATTCATCTCTCGAAGGTGGCGACGGTACTCGATGAGAGCGATCTCTGGTTTGGCGGCGGTGCGCCAGGATACCTCGCCAAGCTCCACAAATTCCAGGACAATGTAGACTTTCTTTCGGTCTGGGTCATCGATGACTTCCAATAAGCTCACGATGTTTGGGTGGCGAGCCTTCTTCAGAATGGCGATCTCTCTCTTGATCTTGTCAGCATGGCTGGTACTCTTGCCTAATCGCTTCCGCTTCTTGGAGTACCGCTCCACGATCTTAATGGCAACATATGCGCCGCCAGGGAGTATACGACCGAGCTTGACTTTGCCATGGACGCCTCGGCCAAGTTCGTCGACTATCTCGTACTGATTGATGATCTTGCGACCGGAGATTGGATCGACATCAATGTCAGCAACGTGAGTTCTGCAGACTGGTTAACGAAAAGGCTGAAGGGTGCCCCTCAAAATGATTGAGTTTGGAAGAAGGCTTACTCTTTAGGAACATGACGTTGAGTGTAGTGAAGGAAGGGACTCGAATATGAGCCAGCGGAATCATCAACGACAGATCTTGGTCGACTGGGCGAACCGACCGGTGTAAATAAGCCCGGACTGCCTGAAGGAGAGTTCCCTGCAGTTCTTGAGCCTGATGGCGTGGATGCTGCGTTGTCAGGCTGGCCTGCGGAGCCGTCGACATAAGAGAGGTAAGGAGAGGGATTTGAGCTCCGAGTTCGGAGAGTGTGCGGTGGATGACGAGGTCGATGTTGCTGCGTATGCAACGCCGCGTACGATTGATCTGGATACATTGGGAAGGGCCGTTGCAAGGTTACAATCTCAGTGTATCTCGAGCCATGATCTGAAGGTCTGATGGTCGCATTGCTTGCATTGCTCGCAGTGCTCGCAGTCGAGGCACTTGAGAGGGTGTGATGAGGCATTGGACGCTCGAGAAGATGCTTGGATTTGCGTGATGTTTCTGCGTGGGAATGCGATGCGATGCTCGTGAGATCAAGGTGTGAGATGGATCCGTCGTTTGAGGCAGTTGGGTCTAAAATGGAGCCCACTGCCGTTGAGGTGGTGAGGCGAGTTGCTGGTACAGCGTGTGCAGAGACTGGCAAGAAAGACCCAATAGCAGCGTCACTATTTGGATGCCCTGCGAGCGCGTGGTTGGCCGTTGGAGCTTGCGAGCGTGAGAGGATATTGTCGTCCGAAGCAGGCCTGGGCAACTCGAATGCGGGGTGAGGAGTCGAGGATTCGGATTCCGTGCCATCTTCTGATGATTCCTCGTTCAATGACCACTCGTGCTGGTAGCATAGTGCCGATGCAGGCGAGTTGCGACCGTTGTGAGCGTTGACCTCTGTTGAGGTGCTCGCATCGGCGGGGACGCTGTCCCCCATCCTCGAAGCGTCCTGATCTCTTCTGCGGGCAACCTCTTCTAGAGCTCTTCAAAATTGCGTGAGTCGATCCAATCCACCGTGACCGCCATATAGTGCAGCGTGTCGAGGAATTGTTCAGGAGAGTGGTGTGGGCGGGCGGATCATGTTGCTGTTGGGGCGAGATGGGCGGCGAGGGCAAAGGGATGCTGCTTCGCAGCTGATAAGCGGGAGGTGGTGTCGACGGTCACAAGATTGTGGTCCAAGGCGTTCTTGAATATGAGATGGAGGAGCATTGGACGCAGGGACGATTGCGTGCGGAGCGTGCGAGAGGGTCGAGGCTAGCGGACGATGATGGTGTGGTGACTTGGATTTGGGTGTCGATGATGTATCGCCGTTGGGGTGGTCGACCGGGCCGCCGCCAGACTCCGCCGGCAGTCAATGCAGAGCAGAGCGAACGCGAGGCACGGGGTTTTGGTTGCTGCTTGCTCTTGGGGCGTTGCGAGTCGAGGCTGTGGTGGAGGGAGTGAGGTGAATTGGACGCGCGATAGCGGGCGGATGGGAAGGCGGCGACACAAGGTTTTGGGCGCTTCAAGAGGGAAGGCGTGTGCAGGCAGCTTAGAGTTAGGCGCAGAGGGGCAAGCAGAAAATGGTGGGCTGTTGGCCCCGACACACACACACACTACACATGCGAAGAAGGACCCAGCAAAGATCATCATCATCGCTCCTCGCTCGCCGGCCACCTCTTCCGCAGCAATAAGATTCAATTCAGCACGGCCCGGCGCGCGAGATTTGGCGGACATCAGGCAGAA
Source organism: Rhizodiscina lignyota (assembly GCA_010015805.1). Taxonomy (NCBI): domain Eukaryota; kingdom Fungi; phylum Ascomycota; class Dothideomycetes; order Aulographales; family Rhizodiscinaceae; genus Rhizodiscina; species Rhizodiscina lignyota. The sequence goes on from ML978124.1 coordinate 955,130, forward strand.
CAGTTCGCTCGGCGTGCTGATGCCCTCGCTGCCCCCTTCTCATCCTCATCCTGCCCACATCCTGTCTGCTGGGCGCTGCAGCATGCTATCCCCAACGCGGCCTAAGCTCTTCAACGAAGCGTCGCCGTCGGAGCGTCCAGCAACGGCCGACGAGCTAGAGGAAGAGGCGTGCCTTAGCCCGCTTGCACATTCCCATGCCTGGTCGAAACGGCTTCATCGTGCTCTCTGCCCTTCGTCAGCACCATAACCACACACCCGTCGCGCCGGTAGCTCTGCGCAGCAGGGAGAGCCTGAGGAGCAGCGCTGCTAACTGCTGCGCAGGTCCCGCTCGTCTGGTCGTCATTCCCTTTCCTCTCCCTCTTGCAGCTGCCCGCGATCCCCATTGCCATCGCAGACAGGCGTGCGGGCCAGGATGCTGCGCGATTTCGCACAGCCGCGATCACCGCGGCCGAGAGAGGTGACGAGACTATTCTCGCGCCTCCTTTCTCCCCCGCAAATTAGCTGGGGCCGGCGAAGGAATTGTACATCGAGCACCGTGACACCAACCCCAGATTTCAGCAGGCGGCTTGGCCAGCTCGAATCACAAGCGCTCGCCCAAACTGCCGCCACTAGCACCAAGCACCACACTGACTCGCCCGTCCACTTTTCGATGATGCTCTCTTGATATCGCGGCATGGCCAGCTCCGAAACGGAGCAGTTGACTTTTCCCACCTCGCAGCCAGCCCCGCTAAAGATTGCGCTTCTGTCGTCTCCTCTACACATCCGCATCCTCCCCATTGCATCTCGCAGAGCGCAGAGCGTTCGCTTGGCGAGAGCACATGAAAGAAACGGGCGGCCAGGGTCTCTGCCTTTGTGATCGGTCACATTATTTTCCCTCAGCTTTCTGTGGAGGCGGCAAGGCTTTGGCTGGACCGCATCCTCGTCGGCCTGCTCGTTATAGTGCCAGCGTGGCCCGAGCGCGCCTGCAGATCAGGGCTGATCAAAGCGGTCGTCGTTCAACGTACACGCGCGAATGAGCTGGCTTCCGCTTCCGCTGCGTGCGTCGCTGTGAAGCAGTTCGGCCAGAAGAAGCGGCTCCTCGAACTTGGTGAGATTGTAGCGTGAACTCCGCAACGGCGTGCAATTGAGACAACGCATCTCGACTGGGAGCATGTGAAAGCCCGCTCGACATTGTAGCCCCTCCACCGTCCACGTTCGGCAATGCAGCATACGTTGCTTTTGCTCGGAAAGCCGCTGCGAACCCACAATTCCGATGTCGTACAGTGTTTGCAATTGCTGCGCATGCCTTGCTGCCAGGGCGTGTTTGTAAGGTGGCTCGCCCTGACTGACAAAACGTCCTGACTGCGACGAGCGGCCTGCATCTGCACCCCACAGTCTAGCCTCCAATTGGCGCTGCAGATCGCTCGACCTCGCACACCCTCTCCTCCTCCAAACTCTCTAAACAATTGATCGCCCCCTACCCAGCGCGCCATTTCTATTCCCGTTACTCCATCGCACGCCGAAAGTGCTGCAGAGCGTCGACTCTGAGCGTTCAGCCCACCTGCACGCCCCTGGCCAAAGAAATCACTCGCAGCGACGCCAAACCCTTTGCGCCTCAACAACACCGTCGCCCATCCATGTCGAGACTAGGACAATCTCGCACCGCGATGATTCATGTCTGAAGCAGCCCCCGTGCCACCAGCTCTCGGTCGAGCTGGACCTCCCGAAACGAGCGCTGCCAGCATCTCGGCATGGCCCGCAGCCCGCGTATTCGGCGTCCTGCTCGCCTTCCGTATTGCCAACGCCCTGGCTGTCCGCACTTTCTTCCAGCCCGACGAGTATTTTCAATCGCTTGAGCCTGCGTGGCAGCTCGCGTTCGGCCGCGAAAGCGGTGCGTGGATCACTTGGGTAGGAGTCTCCGTCCCACACCTTTCCCACCGCAGGCTAGATGTGGCGAAAATGCACCCTGACTGCCTCCAACCGCACAGGAATGGAAAAGCGAGCTTCGCTCCTCACTCCACCCGCTTCTTTTTGCGGCCGTCTACCGCGCTGCTTCAGCGTCCGCCAGCCTATTCCGTCTCGACACGGCGAGCCGAGCGGATTTGTTGATTGCTCTTCCCAAAGCGTGCCAGGCCCTCTTTGCGGCGGCCTTGGATTACTTCACGTGGAGATTAGCTGAGCTCATCTATCGACCCAATGATCGAGCTGCATGGGCAAGTGTATGCCTGGCCCATCAGATTTCGCGCTCCCCTGATCTTCCCTCTCATCGTGCGTCTACGCGAGTTTGCATTTTTCCGGCTGATATCATTCCATCATTTCCACAGCTTGCTTTGACGGTCCTCAGCCCCTGGCAGTGGTTCTGCTCCACACGCACCTTATCCAATTCCCTCGAGACGACTCTGACTGCAGCAGCGCTCTGTTTCTGGCCCTGGGAACGGGTGCAGTCGGGCCTGCAGCACACGCATCACGACCAGCGAAGTCAATCTTTACATGGGGAATCTTCCGACCGTTCCCGACGTCGCTCGTCCACACATTCCCATGTGCATGGGAATTATTGGTAAGGTTTCCTTTATCGTCACCTATCAAACTGCTGCTCCTGCGTCTGCAATTGTCGTTAGTGCGGTTGTTCCCGCCTGGCTCCCGCTGCGGCTCCAACAGAGGAGCACCACGTAACTGACTTTTTACCCGCAGTTGGTCCCTTCGCCTTTCGCTTCTTTTGGCTGCGACTGCATCCGTGTTGAGACCTACAAACGTCCTGATATGGGCATGTGTGGGACTGCACGCGACGGTTAATGCTCGAGCGTGGGGAGCCAGGGTTTTCCTGTTCCGTGAAGCCCTGATCTGCGGGTGAGTCTTTTCTCTCTTTCGTCTATGCGAGCACACGACACTGGCTATTTTCTTTCCCAACAAAAAAGGCCCGATCACATTCTTACAAGCAATAATAATATTTTTTCGCATCGATTCCGTGCGTGGCTAGCACGTGGGCCCGAAATGCTGACTTCTCCCCATATTCTAGATTTCTTATTCTCGGAGTCTCTTCCATCGCAGACAGGGTCTACTACAGGGCGTGGACCGTCCCACCCGCCCGCTTCCTTTATTTCAACCTCGCACAGTCACTTGCCGTCTTCTATGGTCGCAATCGCCCGGATTACTACCTGACGGAGGCCTTTCCTCTATTGCTCACTACAGCCTTACCGTTCGCGGTGGCCGGAGTGTGGCACGCGCTTCGTCTGAGCTCTTCACGCGTCAGCCCTACGCCCAGGGACCATGCCAAGGCGCAGGAAGATGACGACAAGGTGTCCGAGGCATCTGAAACAGAGAACATGCTCTCTGGCGGTGAAGGCACCTGTGGTGGTGTGTTGCGGCTCTTCGCGTGCACGGTGATCTTCGTCACGCTGACCATGAGCCTCATCGCTCACAAAGAGGTCCGCTTCCTGTACCCCCTTCTGCCGATCCTGCACGTCCTGGCCGCTGCACCGCTCGCATCCTTCTTTCCGCGGCACCCCACGCCTTCTCGGAAAGTGCTCCTTGCTGCTCTTGTGACTGTCAACATCGCGGTAGCGGTGTACACCACCCAATTCCATCAGCGAGGCGTGATCGACGTCCTCCACCACCTGCGCCACACACAGGAATCTAGGCTCACTGCAGCAAATGCGAACCCCGTGCCGGTGCCGGACAGCTCAAATGTCGCAATGGGGAACTCAAATATGACTGTGGGGTTCCTGATGCCCTGCCACTCCACACCTTGGCGCTCGCATCTTGTGCACCCATCTATAGACGCGTGGGCGCTGACCTGCGAGCCGCCTCTCGACGTTCCCCTTTCGGAGCGTGCGTCTTATCTTGATGAGGCAGACCAGTTCTATGCTGATCCAGTCAATTGGCTGAGACGGCACATGAGACATCATCATCCGTCCACTAAGACGGAGGATAGCAATCGCCGTGAGCAGTCCGAGCAATCGTCAGGAAATACAAATGGTGAACGGGTATGGCCTGATCGATTGGTCTTTTTTGAGCAATTGGATCTGACTGCGATGATTGGAGGGGTCGACGGTGTGGAGTACAGGGAATGCTGGAGGGGGTTTAACACCCACTGGCATGACGATTGGCGGCGGCAGGGAGACGTCGTGGTTTGGTGTAGAACGTCTTAGGTTGTTGGGGATTCGGGCATGGTCTCCGACTCTCCGCAAGCCAAGGATGATAGAACGCTTGAGCGCTCGAGCGGTCGCAACACTTCGAGAGAAGGTCAATGTTGCTCTTCGGAACACCCGAGAGCATTTGCGGAAGTTCCATTATCCATGACTCGGAGGGCGTTTAATTATAGTGCGCTGATTGGGTTGCAACTATATGAGGCGGGAGAGTATTGCTCCTTAAGGCAAATGCTAATGTATATCGAGGATTGATTATACATGACTCGGAGTGTGTTTAATCATAGCGCACGGCTTGACGTTAGCGTTTTCTTGCGAACGCATCTCTCTGCTCGAGGTTTGCGACAGCATCCCTGAAGGCCTGCTCGTACATTATCCGGAGTGCTCTAAACCTAGGTCTCGACATCCATGGCAGCACTTAACGGAGAGCTATTCTCCCTCTTCGAGGCAGACGACTGCGTGTCTCAAAGATGGGTTACACATACTTCAGAGAGTGGTACCCCTAACCCTCGGCACTGGTAGAGATCCCTCTATGCGAGCAAGTCTTGCTCTTTAAGACTAACGAGAGCATCTACGGAAGCTTGATTTAATGTGTTTGGGACGGTACTTGTTCAAATTGCACACAGGTTTGATATATCGTGCGTGCACTCCACGAATACTCGCCATATCTCTCACCCTGATGCCGCGCTCGATTTGCTCCGGGTACTGACGTGCCATTCTGACTCGGTGTTGTGTTTCGGGGACGATACCTCCCATTCAGAGCTTCTCCTCCTCGACACATTCCACCAGGCACTCTGTCCAACGCCACGTTGGACCCGCACAAGACTTTGACACGATACCGCCTGGCGGATAGTGAGACGCATATTCTTCCAATCAAGGTGGATTTTCCTGTTCCTGGGGGTGGAGGCTGAGAGAGGAATCCTGAAGGCGGTCAGCGGGGAGGTTTTATACTCCGTCTTAGCGCGCTATCAACATGCTTTACTGGAGGCCTTCACAAGAGTCGCATTGCAGGCCAGTTTCTTTCGAAATATGGTAGAGTACGGCCGTTCTCTCCAGCCCAATTACTTCATTTCGTTGCCGAGTAGGGTCATACCTTTCGTCTCCTAGTCTTACAGAATCAGTATGCCCTTATTCTCTCGTGCAAGCACCCCTCTACAAGATGACCTTGCTCGCTACACTCAGTAGCCACGCCGCATCCTTCCATCCCCCTTCACCACCATCTCCCTCCCCCTCGCTTTTCGGCGCGGGCGGGGGGACCTCCACCTTCGGTGTGACCGCCTTCCTCTCACTCTCCTCCCTCCGCTTCCTCGGCGCCTCCTCCTCGGCGTTCCCATCAGTATCCTCCCCATCCTCCTCCACATTGAACAGCGGCCAGCCCATCAGCCGATCCACCAAACCGCCGAAGCCAAACCCCCTGTCTGCCGCCAACCGCTTCACCTCCTCCTCCGCGAGCTGCTCGGAGATGTACTGCTCTTCCTCCTCGACGTCCTTCTGGTCCACGAAGTCCGGCTCCACAGCGATGTCTTGCCCTTCCGCCACTGCGTCATCGAAGTAGCCCTCGTGGCTCTGGCCCTGGACCGCTGCGCCTGGTGTTTGTGAGCCGAGTGATGTGAAGCCCATGCCTGCCACGTCCGCTCGACTCCCCACTCTGCTGCCGCGCCGACTGTTCCGCGCACTCGCCGTGCGGCTCCCAAAGCGGCTGCCGAAGCCGCCGTGGCGGGGCGTGACGGGGCTGTACTCGTCGTCCGCGGTGCCGGTGTAGCTGTGGCGGTTTGATGACGGTCCAAGCGTGTCGTCTTCTCCGTCATGGACGAGAGAGGTGGACGATGCGCGGGACACGAGCCATGACTGGCCCTTCGTCTCGATTGCTGCGGTTGTGATGGTGATGCCGGCGCGGTGCAGCCACTCATCCGCGGAGGTGGTTATTGCGGATGGATTCATTGCCGCCTTGGTGGCTGCGTTGGCGCCTGGAGTACGCAGGGCGGACGCTGTGAGGCCCGGGTTGTGGCCTGGCGGGTGGAGGACGGTGGTGCTCTTTGCCTTGTTCTGGATTGGGCCTGGCGCTGAGGTTGCGAGCGCGGCATCGTGGATGTAGGTGGGATTCGCAGCACGCTTCCGTGTGCGGTTGGAGCGCGAATGACGCAGCCCTGCTGCTCCGCTGGGGCTGGCTCCGCGGCTGAGGATGGAAGGAGTTGTGGGCGCGGATTTGCCTTGGATATAGGAGGATCGAGGGAGGTGCAATTGGAGATTCAGCTGACGCTGTGATGGCGGCTCGTTCGAGGCCCAGTTCGAGTCGTCGAGGGCAGAGCCATCGTCATCATCGAGGGGAAAGCGCGAGGAGAGCGGGGCAAGGGAGAGGTGGGTGAGGTTTGGGAAGGAGCGCCGAGAATGGCGCGCGGTGAGTTGAGGAGAGGAGCGAGAAGCGGGGACGGACACGTCCATTTCCTATGGAGTAGCTCAAATAATTTGAATCTAAGAGAGGTGGAATTAATGTTACAGTATGTACGCGAACGAAGAGACAGACAAACCTGGGGAAGCACTATTCTTGTTGGGATATTTTCACATGGATGCACCCCTCATGCGCACTGCTTCGCTGCACATACGCTGATGTGCTGTGCTGGAGACACGCCAAGGCCGAGGTGGCGCCAGATTGTCGGGACTCGGAAGCTCCAACCTGACCTCACCCTCACTTCCCGTGCAGTGCCTTCTCTTTGTCCTCAGTCAGCCGCACCCGATGGGAGCGGAAATAAGCAATGGCCCGCCGTGCATTCCGATGACTTTCAGATTACTTTCAGATGACTCCCAGATGCTCAGATCGAGCGGGATCGGGAGGGGTTGCGCGGGCGGGAGCACTTCCCTGGGCGGACCGCACCGATGTCACTCTCGTGACTGGGCGAAGAGATTGAAACATCCCACGCCACGCTGCGCGTCTTTGTGCGCAGAAAAAGCAACTCCAGGGCGCGCATCCCGCTGCCTTCCGTAATCTCAATTTCCAGGCACCGCACACGCACTCAACCCCTTCCCCAGATTTTCCTGCAACACCCAGTCCCCCAAGCACCATGCTGCAGAGCCACCTACGTGAGCCTCCGCGGTGATGGCACGCGACCAGACGAGCAACACGCAAACGCCCACTCACCTCTACCTCGATTGCAATCGAAGCGCTCCAAGCGCTGTCTGAGCGTGTGCCCTCCACCTCAACCAGCCAAGTACGCGCACCCTCGCCTCGATTAATATCGCTCCCCACGCGGGTCCAGCAGCACGCCTTTCCTCGCCAGTCAACTCCCAAGTGCAAATCCATCGCTGCCCTCGCTCTTGCACATCCTGTGCATCGACACGCGCCAACACAGCGCCCTGCTCACTCTCACGCATCTTCGCCTGCATCCGAGATCATCCCTCACACGCGCACTTTCCTAACCTGAGAGCGCCTCACACGCCCACTCTCGCTCCCCACCCTCAGGATGGCCTTATAGTGGTGACCCCCGCTCACCTGGGCTGCTGCGTACGTTTTCCCTCCCATTCCAGCATCAATTATATTTCAACGGCGCCAATGTTCATCACCATCCATCACCAATCACCCAAACCAACACAGTTGATTGAAAATGTCACTCACTATGGAGCTAGCTTCCCGGTGCTGTGATTTCTGGTTTTCTCCTCTTCCTTCAAAAGCTGTCCCCTCCAGCTTCTTCCCATCAATTCCGTCAAAGTCGAGGAATAGCGAGACTCGCTCCTTCTGGTTCCCAGACAGCGCCATCGACATCCAGCCACTCTCCCACTGCTGCAGCGTCCGCCAATTCCATCGGTCCATCTCCCTCTACTTCATCCAAGTTATCACCATTTTCTTGGACCTTGGGTCCTTCGCCTACAAGATGCAGCGCGCCAACTCGCAGCTGGTCCTCGCGGAGCATCTTGCAAATCGTGACAAGGAAGAGATGGATCACATCATCTACTCTTCCAGTCCGAGCGAGAGTAAGTTTTCCCGATTCTTGGTAGTGTGGTGACATCGTCTGATATTTTTCTTAGCAAGCTCCGTCTACAGCTCAGATGACAGTGCCAACGCCATCTTCGAGATACACGACCGGTACTTCCGGGGCACACAGCCCTACCCAAACCCCGTCTCCATTTCGGCGCGCATACAACCGGACAATTTTGGAATCATCACTCCAAAATTGGTCTTCCGCAGCTCGTATCCATTCGAGGACAACTTCAAGTATCTGGAAGTGCTAGAGCTGCGCACTATCATGTGAGTTACTGCACCCCCTTCACCAATACGATTCCACAATCACTTGACCGCACCATCGTGCCCCCCCACGCTTTCCTGCATTCTATCGCATTCCCTGTTGTGAAACCCAACCTTAAAGCTTGTGCGTTCGTTTGCTGACAAGGCCCGCCCCGCAGTACCCTTGTAGATGAGCCTATTCCGGTCGCCTACCGCACCTGGATGAAGCGGAACGGCATCAAGCACATCACCGCACTTGTGACACCGAACAAGGAGCATAAGCGCAAGCGCACCGACGTCCAACAAATCGCACACGTTCTGGGCCTGATGATGGATCCGAAGAACCAGCCGCTGCTCGTGCACTGCAACAAAGGAAAGGTGAGTCCCGTCATTCTTACCAAATCCTGTTCATGTGCTCCAGGACATACCCTGTTTCCCATACCTTCCGACTGCATTCCCCATCCCCCCTTGCGCTTCAGCCTTATCATTTCCCCTCAGCCCTATGCCATGAACTGCTGCACCATTTCCATTTTCCCACCGTTGCCGCTTACTCACCTCCATCATCCATGGGTCTAATCATGTTTGCTGACCTTGCTTTCTGCCGAACAGCACCGCTCTGGATGCGTGGCTGCAGCGTTCCGCAAGTGCAGCGGTCAGCCAATCCAGTCGATCATCGATGAGTACGTACAGTTCGCCGGCGACAAGGCCCGTGCCCTCGACATCGCCTTCATCAATGCCTTCGATGAGCGCGCCTTCCGCTATGGCCTCCACGCCGACTCGGGTTTCCGTGCCGACTCCGTCATGGGAACTGCCATACCCCTGACTGGCAGCGTTCCGGCGGAGACCCTGCCGGTCATCGACCCGCTCGCGTCTTCTCCCGTCGTTACGAAGACGGCTGTTTGAAGCGAGAGTTTGCCGAGGCGGAGGCTAGGCAGCACTGAGTGTTCTCGTCTGCAGCATCAAGCATCTAACTATGGCATCGGCGGTTCGTTTGGGAAACATCTTCTCGGAGTCATTGCTCAGCATGGTCAGGATGGGCCATGGTAATCTTCTTGTCTCTGCATAAGCAAACTGCATTGGGACGGCGAGCGTTGGATCTTCATCACACACATTCATTCTATGGGTCTCCTTTTTTGGGAATGGTTTTCATCACACTGCATAGCATGGGCGTCTTTGTTCTCTCACGGTCAAATCAAATGGGTCACATGGGAAACGATACCATAGAAAAACGGCATGAATGCCCGAGGGAGTGGTGTCTTTGTCAACTTTTGGATAATGGGAACTTGGGTATGCCGTATTGTTGGCGTCATCGTCTGCAGCAATGTACGAGACGCCTGTAACACTAGAAGCGTAGATTCCTCTCCTAATACTAGTCTACGCTGTAACACTAAATGTAAAACCTGTCATGTGCAAACACTACGCGCCTCATTGTGTTGGCATTGTGTTGTCTTCTAAAGGCGTACGTGTTTGACTGTGTTCAACTTGGATGCCGTGTCTCCTGCTCTGTTATGTGTTTCTCGGAGACAGTTCGAGGAGGAGAACATGCTCATCGGACTCAGCGATATTACAGGGCGAGGTTTCTACACAACACACAGAGTGTTCACGGTGAGACCGAGTCTGTAAGTACTTCGCATTGGCCAACTAGACATGAAATTCATCGTACGCAAATCCATTGGGTATCTGCTTTGAAGACGGCACTTTATGAAACAATTTAATGATGCTTTTGTAAAGTGGTGCTTGGGGGGTTCTCTTTGTCCTTCCTCTTGCGCGCCTTCAATTTCAGCGTCGTTCTCCGAGCAATCGTTCGTCGTCTCCAAGGCATGTCTCACTCGAGTCCTGCTCGAGTATTGCACGAGCCCGGCATAGCCGTAGGCAAATTGTAGGGATCGTTTGTGCAGAGATGCGCTCATCGCATGCACTCATGCTGCAGCATAAACGTCTCAACTCACAACAGCCTCGCCCTTCTCGTCCACCAGATGCTCATCCACCTTCATCGGCCCCTCCCCAACACCCGTCAGAATCACCCGGTTCACCCCCGCTGTCAACGTCTCCACCACCGACGCCAGCGCCTTGTCCTCCTTCAACCCAGCCATCTCCTCAGCCGCCTCAACCGCCCTTCCCCTCTCCCCATCCCACCCCGCCGCGCCGCCCAACAAGCCCTTGAACGTCCCCGCAACCTCCCTCCCACTCCCCTCCTCGTAATACACCACGCAATTCGGTCCCGCGTCGAACGTGTACGCCGCCACCCTCCGCCCCGCCTTCTCGTTGATCCACTCGACCATCCGCACCGCCGCGCGGCTCACATCGTTCATGTAGAAGATCGGCGGCGTCGTATCAAGACAGCACGCGTGGAAGTTGTTCGAGTCGCGCATCGTGATCTCGGCGAATTTGTCGAAGTCCTTCTTCTCCACCGCCTCCTTCATCTGCCCCATCACGCGCGGGACGACGTCTTTCACGCGGTGCTGGAACAGGGCGGAGGTCGTGCACGTCTGCTGCATCCCGCTCGTGCTGCTGACGCCCTTCTTCGCCGCAGACACCACGAGGATTAAGGCGCGCATGCCCGGCCAGTGCGACGGCGGCGCGACCTGCACGGCCAGGCTGTCAGAGCCGTCGGCCTTCTCGCCCCCCTCCCATGCGACGTAGCCGCCGAATAAGCTGCGGCATGCGGAGCCGCTGCCCTGGCGCGCAATACGGCTGAGCTCTGTTGGGGAGTGCGGTAGCTGGTACAGCTGCGCGATCGCGTATACGAGCGCTGCGAAGCCGGCTGCGCTGCTCGCGAGGCCTGCGGCGGTGGGGAAGTTGTTGGCCGTGACGACTTTCAGGGGGTGCTGGGAGAGTTTGGGGAGGGTGGCGTCTGAGGACTCGAGCTCTGCGCGCATGGAGCGCAGGAGCTTGAGGCATGTTAGTGTGCGGTTGTTGAGCTCTTCGGACTGTCCGTTCAAGATGAGAGTGTCGGGGGGTGGGTAGGTCGATGAGCAGGAGGCGGTTGTGTGGGTGCGCAGGTCGGATTGCGAGAGGGTGACGGAGAGGGATGAGTTTGTGGGGAGGTTGAGCTTGGGGTCGCGCTTGCCCCAGTATCTGTGGACGTTAGTTGGTATGTAGGCGAGATTTATGGGAATAAGATATTACTTTACGACTGCGATGTTGACTGGCGCAGTGACGCTGGCGCAATATATTGATTTGTCTTCTGCCATTGCGTACAATCAAAGAGATATATAAAGCAATGTAAGACGCGAGAAGCTGTAGGAGTGTTTTAAGAAGAGAAGATTTTATGAACCTCGAAATTCTTTCATCTGATTGTTGTCGCAATTGAGATGTCGTCCAGGCGGTGAATCTGGAAAATCTTAAAAAGGCAGGGGACCCCCGTGCGGGAGCAGCCGCCGCTAGCTGTCACGAACAAAAAGTGAAGCTTTGAAGGACTTCAATATTCAGCACTGGACAAATCTGCACGCACTCACTCATGTCGTGGTTCTGGAAATCCCCGTCACCACCATCCGAAACGAGCTCAAGCACAACAACGGAGGCGGCGAAATGCCCCGTCGACCACAAAGCGCGCGCCGCATGGCTCGAGCAAGCTAGATCCGAACCTCCGCCATCCCATCCTCCCATATCAAGCACCACACAAGGCTGCGACTCCTCCCAAATAGACCAATCGCCCTCTCCTCATCCTTCTCTCGCCGCCGCGCCACTCCCCCTCGGCACGACCCGCGAAGTTTCCACAATCCCGCGCGCTTCTACCATCCCATCCATCACCCCATCATCCACCACCCCATCTCCACCCGCACCCACCCAATGCCCCGCGAATAGCGAGTCCGACACCCCGGCCGACGCCGCGACCGGAAACTGGATCTACCCCTCAGAGCGCATGTTCTTCGACGCCATGAAGCGCAAGAACTTCGACCCGCGCGCCGCCGACATGCGCTCCATCGTGCCGATCCACAACGCCGTCAACGAGCGCGCGTGGGCCGAGATCAAGGCGTGGGAGCGCGACCAGGGCGGCGAGTCGTGCGGCGGGCCGAAGCTGGTTTCGTTCAAAGGATTGGGCTCGCCCGAGGGCGACAGCGATGGCGTCTTGGGCGCGCTGTTTGCGCAGAATCTGACGCCGCGGGCGAGGTGGAATGTGCTGATGGGCGCGAGGGCGCCGTTCGATCGGCATGACTGGGTGGTGGATCGGTGTGGGACGAAGGTGGAGTATGTGATTGATTTCTATGCGGGGAAGAACGAGGGGAGGGAGGGGAAGGCGCTGAATTTCTATTTGGATGTCAGGCCGAAGCTGAATTCGTGGGAGGGGGCGAGGATGAGGGCGTCGAGAGTGGTTGGGCTGTAGAGAGCGTAAGGAGACTCGGAACTGGTTTCGAGCTCATGGGCAGGATCAGCAGAACTGGCCGACTCTAGCTATGCAAGAGGGAGAATACACTGAGCCTGACTACGAGCTACACCTTCTGAAGGACAAGCCGGATAGATCTGAATGGGTTCGCGGTCGATCGGAGTCTGGTCAAGCTACCTCCGCCAACACAGTCAACTGCAGAATACTGGATGCAAGGTAGAGTGTAATTGTTTCGACTGAACGGAATTGCCAGTTTAAGATTGGCTGTAAAGAGGTCGGCCATGTACATCATTTGTGACAATAGCTTTGTATGATATCCACTCCAAACGAAACACATCTTGATCGCAAATAGGAGCCGAACCGGCTTCAATATAGAGGCTAAATGAATGGACACTACGGACTCTACATGAAGCTATGTACGAGGAGGAAGCGGTGTGGAATCGTAAATTGTTACTTCTCGATGGTCAAACGGATAGGAATAGGTTCGTGATTGAGCAGAGTTTAGGTGAGTCACTATAGTCAATAGTCATTTGTAGATGGTTTAAACATAGGGTTAAGTGTATTTGTTTCGATATAGAGGAGTCCCTGTGGCTTACATTTACCTATAGTTACCTAACCTGCACCTTTTATACACTTGGACAAGCTGTAACGCCAAAGGTCAGCAAGAGTATGTCTGAGAGCTTAATTCCAATCTGGAGTGTCTGGAGTAATGTTGTACCATTGAAAATCTTATACATCTTCTTCGTTATGGCGCCTATGCACCATAGCTATTCAGTGTCTTGAAAACTTTGGCCAACTTATTTCTCACCTTAAAGGCACGAAAGTTCGGGGCAAAGCAACCTAAGCTTGGGTGCCTAGCTACCTAAGCCTAGGTGCGGAGCTGGTTGAAATTTTGCCCCGCTTTTGGACCGAATGCCCCTCGTCACGCGTTCCAAAAGAGGTAAGTACGCGCCGCGTCTCTTTTGCGGCTCTCATCGCCTCAACGTCAACGTCAACGATCTCATCCATCACGTCCACATTCGCGTCTTTTACGCGCCATTCATTCCCACAATGCTCGCGACATACCCATCATCGTCGCCAGTCACGTACTACGATAGTTACCAGCACTACATCCCGTCGCGCTCGTCTCCGCTGTCGCCGCGCTCCGCAAATGCGCGTACCTACCCGCCGCAATACGTCCATCCATCCTGCGACGAGAACGGTACGATGCCAAAGATCCCACCAAGTTCACCATCGAAAACGCGAAAACGCTCAGAGTTGCCCTTCTCAAAGCGGCCGATAAAAGCGAACCCGATGCTCCAGCGACAGAAAGCACCTGAGGCGCGAGAGCAGAGACGGAAGATGTTCCTGCAGAAAGTGTCGCGCGACAGAGATGATCAGAGGTTCTCGGAGAGAGGAGAGCAGTTGCTGAGACTCGACTTTAAGTCTGAACGGCGGCGTTGGGAGGACGAGAAGGCGAGAAGCGCGCCGAACTTCTTCACGGACGCGTTGGAGGAGGAAGATGAGGGTCCGGTGTTGAGTCAAACCTCCACGACATTCCCGCGGATATCTCAGGTCAGCGACATGAGTATGGGCGAGAGCAGCGTAGATGAACAACAAGAGGCAGAGCTACTTAGAAGACAAGAGGACGAAGAGATGGACGAATTGCTTGCTCGGATGGATGGAGAGAAGACACAGCATTCTTCTCGGTACGGCAGCGATGATGAAGAATACGAGGACATCTTCATGGGGCTGGTTGGCCAGGAACAGCCAAGAATAGGTGGCCGCAATAATGTGCAAGAAGAGCATGATTTTGTCATGGTCCCCAAGGGAGAAGAGATGGACATGTCAGATTAAGGACTCGTCATGATTCTGTAATTCGTACATACGGTGGAAGCTACAGGCGGCGTTTCATACATCGAATGGGTCGCAAGATATGGATATGGCGTCTGAGTGACTTATGGCGTTCTGTGGGGGACTATACCGTTTCACAAGCTACGCGCAAGTAATGCGTAGATCGGAAATCGGATCTTGTTCCAAAACGAAAATGGTATCATTGTGTAGGACAACCAGCATCCAATTCTCCCAACGCCTCTTGTGCAGCGCTCATGTCTCCAACCAAATCCGCAGGCGGGGATCCTGCAGCTTGCATCTGCTCTCGAAATCAGTGCATGTTCATCGTGGCAACTTTCCTCACTCCTCACCTTTTGCATCCGCTCTACTATATATTCACGATCCTTTGTGTTGCTATCACTGTAGGTCTTCTCCTCAAAGCGCGCGACAATCTCCCTGACCAATGTCTGCTGCTCGTCATACCTTTGCAAGTCGTCTTTCGGTGTCTTCTCCCGGTTCTTCTCCATCCATGCCGGGAACTTGTCGTCCAGCTCTTTCATCGGCTCGTAGAGGATCTCCTTGTTCGTCAACTGTTCCATCATGCCCATGAGCATCTTGCTGAAATCCTCATCGCCACCCTCCCCACCAAACCCGCCCTTCTCCATCTCTTTCAGCATCTGCGCGAGCATATCGTCTTCCGAAGAACTAGCCGCGGCATTAGTGGCAGTTTCGGAGGATGTCTGCATGCGCTCCATGGTACGGCGTATGGCGTCTTGAAAGTTTTCGTCGGGCTTGCCGTCTTTCTTGCTCTCTCCTGGCGCGGCAGACGTGCTACCCTCTATGCCCGCTGTAGCGCCTGACGCGGCAGCGGCTGCCAGTGTAGGGTCGACCTGGTCTGCTGCCTCTGCAGCTGCACCCCCTAGTTCCTTGACAAGCTTCTCGAACTCTTTCTGCATCTCTGGCGAATTGTTGAGTTCACCGAGGAGGTCGGCCATGCCATCTTGGAGTTGGCGGGCAAAGTCATCTTCAGGAGATGCGCCGGTGGCAGGATCACTCGAGGAGGGTATGGTGCCAGATGTCGTCGGCGGCCGTCCCGGTCCTGACGCTGCTGGCGTCGGCTCTTTCGTGTCTAGCTTGAGGGCGGAGAATTCGTCTAGGACATCTGTTTCTGACTGTCAGTTCTACATACGTCACTTGACATGAGTAAACAGAAGAGGGGGAGCGGACCGTCGAGCTCGTCCAAATCGTCCTCCTCGGGGTCAGGCGCGGTGTCAACATGGTCTGCCTTCTTCTCTTCCGCCATATTGGTCTGAATATGCGAATATAAAAGAGCGACTGCACATAGGAGTAGGATATAGGTAGAGGATGGGATTGCGAAAACTCCGCCAAACCAGATGAGCCGCCGAGCAAATAGAGGGGCGCGTCATGCGAGTGTTTGGGGGCCCTTGCACCGAGGCTAGCGGGGCACTCAGCCGGAGCGTGTGCAGATTCCAGGCGCCTTCCGCTGCCCGGCGATCCCTGCAGGCCCAGCTATCAGATGCTGCGTGAGGCGCTGGAGAGCCTTTGACATCAACTTCACTCGCGCCGCGCTCGCCTCCAAGCACTCTACAACACGTTCATTCGCTGCGTAGCGCATCCCATCGCGGTCGCGTGACCTTGTTTATTCAGCCTTAAGTACTTCCGCCACACTTCCTCCTCTCTCCTTCAACAAACCTCGAGTACCGCCAAACACTCTCATTCAAGATGTCGATGCTCTGTCAAGCAAGGCTGCAGGAGGAGAGGTGAGTGATAACACACATCGCAACAAGGAAACAACGTAACAGTCTTATCAGGAAGCAGTGGCGCAAAGACCATCCTTTCGGCTTCTTCGCAAAGCCCGTTCGCAATTCGCAGGGCGTGCTGGATCTGAAGAAGTGGGAATGCGGCGTCCCCGGCAAAGACAAGACTCTCTGGGAAGGCGGCCTCTTCAAACTCGAAGTAACATTCCCCGATGGTAAGGCTCTCCGCAAATGCGATCTTCATCTCGTCCCACGCGACTAATAGCTCATTGGCGCCAACAGAGTACCCAACAAAGCCTCCGAAGTGCAAGTTCGTGCCGCCCCTCTTCCACCCGAACGTCTACCCCTCCGGTACCGTGTGCCTCTCAATCCTCAACGAGGAGGAAGGCTGGAAGCCGGCCATCACGATCAAGGAGATATTGATAGGTATCCAGAGCCTGCTGAACGAGCCGAACCCGGAGTCGCCTGCGCAGGCTGAGGCGTACAATCTGTTCAAGAAGGATCGCTCGGCGTACGAGCGCAAGGTGAAGCACATTGTCAGGGAGAATCCTGCACCATGAGCTCGGAATTGAAAAGGCATAATGAAAAACCGAGTCCCTGGGGTGGGCGAATTGGCTCATGACACGGTGTTTCGGAGTGTGGGGAGGGTGGCATTTAGGACTGCGAAGAGGGCAGGCTGAGAACAGTGGAGTTCGATTGTCATGGGGAGGCGTTATGATTTGGCATATGCGGGGCATCAAACGAATGATGATACGGATATGAGTGAATGGCTTCTGCATGGCGATTTGGAGTTTACACAGAAGACTTAGCTCCGGTGTGCAATTTCGTCGACCATGGCTTGCCTGTGAAGGCAGCGCTGCCGGTTCTCTCGATTCTGTCTATGATACACTAGATGGCGCCATCATGATTGCACGAAGCTCTTCAAACTTCCAAAACTTCCACACCGGTTTCACTACACAACGGGCGGTTGCCGCACCGTACCAATTCGTTGCTGTGCAAGGTTCACGTCCGCACATTTGTCTTGAATTTTTCTTTTGCAATGGCCGACTCTTGTTTTCCTTCAGAGGCGATCGGAAGCCCAGACTCCACTAAAAGTACAATGCCTCTCTTAACCTTTGCTTCAACACCATTTTGTTTTGAAATTCAAGAGTCCACTATTCCGAAAACCGGCACCATCGAATGTCTCCAAGCTTCAGCGCTGCTCCTTCAGTACGGTGCATAACCGCGGCCGCGACCACGATAGCCTCCACGGTAGCCGCCGCCTCGTGGAGGGTACGGCGGCGCTCCATAGCCCCCGCGATAACCACCTCCTCCTCTGCCACCTCGCATTGGTGGTCCACCGCCACCACGGCCGCCGCCGCCGCCGCCGCCGCCGCCACCACCAGCACCACCACCGCGGCCACCTCTCGCCATTCCTGGAAGATTCGTACGTTTCGGGACAACCTGCGGGGTGATTAGATTGGGGAATAAGTAGGGGTATAAGGACAGCTAACCTTGAGGGCGCGGCCTCGGAAGGTGCTCTCGTTGAGGACCAGCGCCTGAGCAACAAGACTCGGCTCTGTGAACTCCACGTACGCGTACCTGCGTCAACACGCTCATATTAGCGTCTGTTCGGGCCACCTCTTGACTTTTGCCAGGTAGCGAGAAGAATCATATGTGTGTAACAGATAGCAAAACATGGTCACGGTAGCAGCGGTGATTGGGCTCGTTGAAGTTCGTTCCGAACCAACTCTTGAAACATTTCACACAATGTGGCGCGCGCTCTTGGATGGAAATTGTGCGTGCATCTTTCAATGTACTGACCCCTTGGGATGTCCCGTGAACTTGTCCAGCAGGATGGTGACCCTGTTGATGCTGCCGCACGTGCGGAAGTGGTTCTGGATCTCCTCCGGCGACGCGCCGTAGTCGACGTTGCCCACGAACACGCTGCGCGCATCGATATCTTCCTTGTTCTCGCGGAGGTCGTGGGTCTGCTGGTCCAGCTCGGTCTGCATCTCGCGCAGCTTCGCCGCCTCAGCCTCCATCTCGGATACGCGCTTCTTCATCGCGGCGATTTCTTCCTGTTGATAGTAAAACGGGTTCCTGTTAGCGAGGATGCTTGGTGTTCCTTACAGCCTAGCCTTGCGAAACGAGCGAGGCCCAGTAGGCGCGTTGGCGATTGTTCGTACCTCATCGCGATCATCCTCAACGGGTTCTGCATTGCCACCCGCAGCAGGCACGGGTTCAGGGTGAGTATCGATATCCGACATCGCGTCTGTCTGAGCTCTTGTCACCTCCTCGATTCAAGGTGCAGCGAATCCTGGTGTCCGCAGTCGACAAAATTGAAGTTCAAGAAGTTGTGTGTAGTTGCTGAAGAAAAAAGAGGGGGGAAACATGAAACGGAAAAGTAGGGTGGCTCCGCGGCTGCGCGTTATGTGTTAATGATGGCGGACGCGAGTGAAGCTCTTGTGAAAGAGCTTAGCCTTGGTGAAGAAGAGCCGCATGGCGTATTTTCCGGAGTTTCTCCGGCGAAGCGCTAAGGGTCCGAGCACGTGGCTCTCGAGGAGTCGTCGTCACCTGCACCTGCAGTTCCCCTGCCAAGTTCCAAGTTCCAATATCGGATTGCTACAAAAGCAAAGGCACTCGTCCATAGTTTGTTTGAGCGATTGAACCTTTTCAGTCCCCACTCGATGTTATATATCTCTGCTTTGATGTCCTCCTGCTTCTCCTAAGCCCAAAAACCATGTCCGAACAGCAACCACTTCTCGAGTCGGCGCATCATGAGCTCAAACCTCCAAAGACATTCTCCCACTGGCTGAATCCTGCCACCAAATACGTTGGCGGAACTCGCCATCAAGTCCAGAGATTTCTCACCTCGAAATATGGCCATTACTCTGTTCTAGTTCTCGTCACCCTAGACGTCTCTTGCATCTTTGCCGGTACTGCTCGACTCCTCTCATTTGTTACTCTCAATTGGTCGCGAAGAAATCCACAGATTAGTTACTTGAAACATGAATTGAGCGTTCGTCTTCTGCAGATTTCGTGATAAACCTCCATACTTGCTCCAGCAAGCATATCGGCAAAGGCTTCGAGGACGCCCTCAATGTCCTCGGCATCGTCAGTCTTGTCTTCTCGTGCCTCTTCATGGTAGAATTGCTGGCCTCGATATGGGCATTTGGCAAGGAGTAAGTTTGTCTCGCACAATGCTGATATACCTCATGTACTTGTCGCTGCCATTCTGATTCGTTGCAGTTATCTTCGCTCTTGGTTCCACATTTTCGATGCTGTTGTCATTATAGTCGGCTTTGTCGTCGACGTTCTGCTCCACGGCGTGCTCGAGGAAATCGCCTCGCTGGTCGTGGTGCTGCGTCTGTGGCGTGTGTTCAAGATTATTGAAGAGCTCTCGGCTGGAGCGCAAGAGCAGATGGAGGGCTTGGAGGAACGCGTCGAAGTACTTGAGGATGAGAAGAGGAACTTGGAGATGAGGATAAGGGAGTTGGAGAGGCGTTCTTGAGTGTGGCAATACCTAGCTGCCGGATAAGTTGTAACGCCAAAGGGCAAGTACCTCTTGCTCTTCAAGGCAATCGGGACTATCTCTGAAAGCCTCGTTCTACGCTCCTTGGAATGTACAGAACAACAGCACCCTGTTGAATGACTTGTACTCTTAATGGCAGTGGATGCAATGCACCATGACGGGCCAGTGTCTTGAACGCCGTGGCCAACATTTTCGGTACCCTCGAGGCTGGGAAGGCACTGATGTGTGGAGATCTAATGCAATTGGTGTTGCTTTTCTGTGGAGTATTTCAACTGTAATACTTGTGCCTTACACATACCTATTTCTTCCCCGATTTCAGATACCAATCTCATCCACATGAGATCTTAAATTTGGAAGTCTTTGAAGACCACAACTCCATTTGCTCCAGTATATATCACCTTTCGAAGTCCTCTCTATTCGGGCGAAGGTGCACTAGCAATCAAGCATCCCATTGATTCAGTACGGGATCTAGTCGAAAGAATTAGGCAAAAACTTGAAATTTTGGGTATCTGCGGTGCATCCTGTTCCAAGGCGATCCCGCCATGTATACAAAGATAGCTCAACAATCCCAGTTACCTCTACTCAGGCCAAGATACATCATCAGTCGAGCATCACATTGATTCAGAGTAGGATCTAATCAAAAGACTTGGGCACTCTTTTTGAATTTCGGGCATCTGCGTCTACGACTATATGCCCACTTCTGCTCCCTCCTCCCCCATACCTCATGCTGCTCACACAAACGTTCCTCTCATACTCTTCCACCGCTCCACCTGATCTGACCTATCAAGGCCTCAGCCTTGTTCAGCAGCTCCTCCCGAGCCTGCCTACCAATCGCAAGGGCATGCCTCAAAGATGCCTCATCCATCGCCGTGATCTCGTCCTCACTCTTCTCGACCAGTACCACGATCTCCATGTTCTCGTCTTCTCGCCATGGGCTCAGCAGTCTTGTCAGATCTCCCCCACTGGCCGACACGAATCCTGGCGGCGGGGCCATGATGCTCGTCCTGGACTTTGTCGCCTTCATCTTGCTGGCTAACTCTCGATGCTCTTTGATGAGATGGCGGAGCATCTTGTTCATCCTTCCCAGCGCGTTCTGCAGGCGAGTCGCGTCCATGCGGCCCCAGTCCTCGTCGGGGACGCATCGCTGGCGCCGAGGTGGGTTCTCCAGATACTCGAAGACGGCGTCGATGGTCGCGACGTCCGGGGTGTTCTTCACCAAGACGGCCGGCTCGAGCTCGTCGGGTGGAAGCCGCGGGGGTCCGCTTTGGTTCGTCGCCATGGTCGTCATAGTCGGCGCGACGGACACATCGTCGGCGGCATCGTAGTCGTCGAACCGCGCGGGTTTAGGAGCTGGTGGCGGAGTGCTCTTCGGTTCGACCGGCGTGTCGAGCAGTGAGGTGCCTGGCGGCAATTGCGTCGGCTGGGGCTCCGGTTCAGGCTTCCAGTCGGACCAGTCTTCGCCCCAGAAAGTGTCGTAAGAGATTTCGGGCTGCCAGTTTGACTGACCTGGACTAGTGTTAGGAGTCTTTCACTTTCTGTAAAGCTCTCGATGGGATTGTATGTTGTGCAGAAGATGTGACAAAATGAAAAAGTAGCAGCAAATTACTTACCGCCTTGTGGTCCTACGTCGCAAGGTACGTCGATGAGAGGCGCGTCGGGATTGGGAGCGCCGGCAAATTTGATATGCTTGTATGTAATTTGTCGCGCCATTGCTGATTTAATTGACGAGAATTAGAATGGAAGAGGCGAGTTCTTGTTTGAGGATAGGGGAGGTGTTTTGAGAGTGTGGATTGAAGGAGAGAAATATCTGAAGAGGGAGAGAGGATGCCTTAATATACGTTGTGCACCATATATGATTTGGCGTAACACTCATGATGAAGTTGGTGTTGGTCGACGGAAGGTGGTTGAAATAACCTTCAGACGGGATGAATGCTCAACGTCTGATGCGGCAGGAGCGTGTTAGTGTCACTTGCCTCAAGGTCTGGAGCAACAATTCGATAAAGATCGGCAGAAAACAATGGCCAAGATTTCCCAGCTTGATTGCATTGATGGTTGAAAAGGAATTAGAACGATAGTAAGAATAGAGCCATAATCTCATCCACTTGAGCACTTCAAGCCTGAGAATACTCCGCCTGACTTCCAGAATGACCGAATACTCCAGCAAGACAAACGCTCGCAGTCTGAACGCTTGAATCAATTCCACGCTTCTCCATTCTGTATTTACGCAGCTTTCCTTTGGCCCCCGAAGATATCCTCTAGCAGTCCATTCCAGACCTGCTTGATGGCTCCGGGTTCCTGATCCTTCGATGCGCCATTACTCATGCCAGTCGCAGCGGCTACGCGCTCTGCCATCGCAGCAATGTCGACTGCGCTATTGTCGTGAACCTCGGAGAAGGCACGTGGAGAGGAGATATGGGTGCTGTCCGCAGCAGCGGTGATGATCTCTGGACGCATGACCTGCATAAATTCAGTCAACATACATGCTCACCCCATCGGTTCGATTGGTCAAACATACAGGTACTTCATCCTCCGCAGCGTACGCAGGCTGAGTATTGTACAATCCCGAAGGCAGCAAGGGAATGCGCGCAATTGGCGCAGCCTCGACATCCGGATCGAAGTCGGGGAAGTACGCAAAGTCGATCGTACTTGTATCGCCAACGGCCTTGAGATTCCTGCTGGTGTTGAAATGGCGAACAGTGGTATTCGAGTTGGACTCAGCAGCGATGGCAAAGTCGGCCTGCTTCTGTGCAGCTTCAAGGTCGCGCTTGACCTGGGCCGCAGCAGGGCGCTCGCTGGTCAGGAGAGGAGAGGGGAAAGTCGCTGGACCAGTCATATGGAGAGAGCGTTTGTTGCTGGCAGCGGCCAGCCTGTTCAGCTGGCGAAGCGATGTAGCTCTTGAGGCGGCCATTGCGATTGTGTATACAGTGCGGTATGCTACGGTCGGATGGTGAGGAAGCGGTAGGGGGAACTGAAATACAAGCGAGAGCAAAGATGCGGTGAAGGTTAGGCTATATCGGAGCTATCGGAGGATGAGGAATTGCAGTAGGTACACGTATTGTATGCAGAGTGCAAGAACGATATGCGGAGGGATTATGCAGTGTCAGTTTAGGGTTCGTCCGGCTTGAGGGGAAGCTCTCGACAGGATAGCTCCAGCTCTAGATCCAGCACAATTTCAACAGCACACTCGGACTCGAGGAAGCATGAGGAGGGCGACGCTTTTTAATTCCATCGCCACGGAATCGACAAGCCACTGCATAAGGCTGGGCAATGCGTTGCGATTGTCCGAAGCTCACCCCAGGTGGTGCGATTCAGCACCTCCGACGTCCGTACCAACGCGGTGCACGGCCCAACTCTCAACGAGTTACGACGGGGATGATTGCGGGCCGCTGACAAGCTCTCCAATGAGGACAAGCAAATCAAGATGTTTCGCAAGCGACCAGCGACACTCCCTGGCCATTTCCCCGCAATTCCTACCCACGCCGGCAGCGTTGGGCGAGGCTCGATTCAGGAGTTGAAGGGAGCGAGCGATGTCAACGTCTCAGTTGCGACGAGCGTTGAAGACAGAGGTAACGCATGTGCACGCGGCATTCAGGGCGCTCGTAGCGTCAAAGCGTTCGTTCGCGTAAGGTGGCACTGTGGCATAATGCCGTTGCCAATCTTGGAGTCTCGGCTCTCCGCGTTGCATGGCGCTTCAAAGGCGGTGAGTTCGATAAGACTCCGATTCTGGAAGAGCTCTTATCACGATAGGCGTCGTAGACGAGCCATATTATTTCGTATAGAGATAATGATTAGTGGGTATATGTTATTGTTTGTAGCAATTACATATCTCGACGGAAATGTTGGACTGTGGCACCTGGTGTTGCTTGTCTCAGACCATGACCTTGGTCTTGTACCTGTCGATCCGTGCTTCAGGAATTTGACCCATGCGGAATCCAAAATCATCGAGCATGTAAACAAGATATCTTCGTGGCGAGCCCCAATTGGTTCCTCCTCACCAGTAGTAGCAGCAGAAGCAATGCAGCCGCCTTTCATTGAATAGGCAGAGGTTCGAACGCTGTGTAAGTATGGAAAAGGGGTGGCGCTAACCCCCCACCACCCATTGTGATGCACATCACCGCCGCCGACGACATCTCATCCAATCGATCGATTGTCTCTAGTCGTCCAAACTACCAGCCACTGCTCCGTGGCTCTTGTCCTTCGTTTCAAGTTCTTACTTCTGTTAATACCTTTCTTTCTGTTCATAATCTCTAAATTGTATACAATATCCCAAATGGCTTGCTTCTAATCGCCGGAGGCCGAGTCCTTTGTCCGAAAGTTTGCTCTCGACAAAGCACGGCATTGCCGCAATTAGAAGCCTGGCGTAGAGCTACACCACACGTTCGCTCCGCTTTGTTGCTTCTGATTAACATCAATGGGGCAGTAATACCTCTGTTGTGTCGCCAACACCTGGCACCTTCGAGTTCCGCGGCAAAAGACGCGTTCCCTCGTTCGGATCCAACTGCTACGGATCTTGTCGTAATTTGGAAAGAAACCGAGCACAAGCTAATACTTCGCCAAAGAGTGGGTACTTGGTCTCTAGACACACTTCAATAAAACACTTCTAACTGGTTATTAGAGCAGCACGCTCTCTTCCACCAATGATGCACCAATTGTTTTGGAGCTGTACGGTAGCGTTGCTACTCTCTCCAGCCGCTGCGTTCTATCCGTATACGAATCGCTTCCCAATCCACCGAGTTGCAGTCCAGCGAGACAACAAGTACAATGTCGTCAGCGCCGCAAAGCCTTCCCAACCGGATAGTGCTGGTGTCAATGAAGATGGAACCGACTTTACATACTTCGCGAGCATGTCTTTTGGGGAGGGCAAGCAGAGTTTCAATATGCTGGTTGACTCTGGAGCCTCGAACACTTGGGTCATGAGCTCCGAATGCACATTAGACGTGTGCACGGCGCACAATACATTTGGAACTGAAGACTCGAGTACGCTGAAGGTTACTGGGAAGGCCTTTGGGATAACATACGGTACTGGCAGCGTTGAAGGTGTCATCGGAAGTGATACTGCACACTTTGCAGGCCTTAGTGTTCCCCTTACATTCGGCCTTGGTCAGAATGTTTCCACCGAGTTCATGAGCTACCCTATGGACGGCATTGTGGGTTTAGGCCGCGGTGACTCGACTGAGCCTGCCATAGACGCGCCCACTTTCATGGATGCACTGAAGTCTTCAGGAGCTATCAAGACAAAACTTTACGGCCTCAATCTCTGGCGTGCATCCGATGGTGGCACCAACAACGGCGAAATTACTTTCGGCTTTCCAGACTCGAGCAAGTACAGCGGATCGCTCTCCTATGTTACCACCATGACCAACAGCGACGGTTTCTGGGAAATCCCCATTGGCGAAGCTTCCGTCAATGGTAAATCTTTGGGGATTAGCCAACGTTCGGCGCTCATCGACTCTGGCACGTCTTTTATCCTCATGCCGTCTGATGATGCGCAGAAGCTCCATAGCCAGATTCAAGGCTCATACCAGGATGGCGAGAGATACTCCATTCCTTGCGATTGGAAAGGAACTGTATCCATTACGTTCAATGGCGTCACTTACGACATCTCCTACAAAGACGTCGTGTACACTAGCACGAATGACCAATGCATAAGCAACATTGTTGGACGCCAAACCTTTGGTCCTACCCAATGGCTTGTTGGAGACGTCTTCCTGAAGAATGTCTACTCTGTCTTCGATTTCGATGGAAACCGCATGGGCTTCGGGAAGAAGAGTGTTTCGTCTGAGTCTGCTAATAGCAGCCCTACGACAAGCTTGGCTTCATCGTCGGCACCTGCAAAGACTTCCTCCGCATCAGGTACGCTCAAAAGCTCTTCATCTAAACCAGAGACCGCAGCACACCCTCCAATCACTACAAAACGGGTGTCTTATACCCCTGTCCACCACGTCACAACAAGATCCAGCTCAATCGCCAAAGCAGACCCAAAGCCAAGCACAGCCTCACCAACACAACCCTCTAACAAGATCAATTCTCATGCTTACACCGTCCAAACAGGTACATTGAACAATTCTTCTACTATCCTGATGTTTATGGACTTTCGCCATTCGATTTCTACTGTCTCTTCGAATCTTCAGTCTCCTGGTCTCGTATCTCAAAGTCCACTCTCAAGTTCTTTGTCTATTCCTACATATAAGAGGCGCATGTTTCCAATTTTCGCCTCTGCGGAGCCAGTAGATGGAAATGCGCAGCTCCAAGGAGAGGAAAACGTGGATAAAAGTCTCTCGGCTTACCTGACTGGCTCTCCCCCCGACGCTGCTACAACAGGAGCTTCGAGCGCAGCTAAACCTGCCTCTCATGGAGCTTCACAGTCAACAACGAGTATAGTGCAGCAAAGCGCATCCATCACGCCAGCCGCTTACGGATCTGTAACTCAGTCCGCCACGAGCACAACCTCTGCTCCTCCGGCCTATGGAGATGGAGAAGAAGATGAAGACGACGACGAAGACGATGAAGACTGTGATGAGATCACCGTTGTCTCAACGACAATCACGGGCACGCGGACGACAACAGCGACAACAAGCATTACGGAGCGTTGCTCCAACTGCAGCTTAACATCTCCTACTACAGGTTCAACAATATCGTCCGATGCTCCATCGTCTCCCTTGACTACATCCTCGGATGCTCCACCATCGATGCCTCAATATCACTTTTCGACAAGTTCACCTGGATTTTCGGACTCCTACTCTTCTGGCTCGCTGACACCGTATCCGGAGGAATCATTTTCTGTGGCATCGTCCACTTCTCCTTGCACGAACTCTGAGTGCTTTTCTACAATGTCTAACCATCTCGACTATCTCGTACCGTCTTCAGATTCCATCTCATCAGACTCTACAGTTCCTCAAGATTCAGCCTCAACAACGTACACATCCGACGACTCAACTGACTCATCTTACCCGACAGGCTCCACCGCACTTCAAACAGCAGACATTACAGGCTCCGGCTCCGGGCCCGTGGGCGCCGAGAGCACGCCTACGAGCGGTTCTCCGTCTGATACCGGGGTCGCACCTCCGGCTGCCGATTCTACCGGTGACTCGAGTTCTGGCGACACGCCGAGTGGGACGCAGACGGGGCCCGAGACGATTGGGTCAAGCGACGCTGTAAGGTTTGTGGGCAGCGCGATGGCGGGATTGGTTGGGGTGCTGGCGGTGGCGGTGCTACTGCTTTGAGAGTTTTTTTTTCTTGCGTTGCATTCAAATGAGCATTCACGGTGTCATCGGAGCATAGCAAGGCGTTAGGAATAGGACGTTCAGATGTTCTGTAGGATTAGAAAAGTGATGGGTGGATGAAGACAGGCATATGCATCAGAAGTGCGCACATCTAGTGGCTACGCTTAATGATAATGGGCTGCTACTTCTGCTGAGTTGTTTCTATCTATATCGAGTGCTCGATTATCATTGTGCCCGATTCAGGCTTCCAGGCTTCGGATCTTTTCGAGACTACGAAAAAGCTGGCTTCCGGCGAGCGGACAGTCTAAAGGTGTCTTCAGTCACTACTTGACGATAAAGCCTCGCATCATCTTCGCATGGAGTATACATGAGAGTTTATGCGCGTATATGACATAGCTTCAGCAATGGACAGAAGTATACTTTGTATTTCAAGCCTTGTGTTAAAGGAGTTTCTCTTCTGCTGTGTAAGCCCTAGCGCACCGCCACACAGTGAAGTCACATAATGACATGGAAAGTATTGCAACGGTCCTTGTACTATGAATTCAAGATAGCTCGCACAAATTTCTCATGTAGATGGCGTCAGGGAATCGTAGAGTGCCGGTCACAGAGGCGCACTTGAAAGAATTCCTCTCCTGTGAAGCTCTGAACTACCGGAGAGAACTTGGGGTATCGAAAAAGCGGAAACCGTCGGAGAAGCAGGAAATGCTTACAGTACTTCGTGAGGGCAACTGCGTCTGGAATGGGGTGGAGGATCGGCATTCTAGTCTCAATTTGTCACTGGATCAGAAGGCGAGTCTAGAATGATACGAGTGGGCACGAGTGGGATACTGAGCTCTGATGCTGGCTCTGGGCTTGACGTACATATCGACAACGTGGATGGCATTAGGGTAACCAGAAGTTTTGGACATCACCGCTAAAATCGATCCAAGCGTCTGCATTTCGGTAACGCCTATGAAAGGGTAAAGTGGACACGAGTAGTGAAAAAAGCTATTACACCGGGGTTTGATGCTACGACTACCGCAACGACCGTCGAACCGTGGGAAGAAAGAGAAAGAAAAGGGGCATCAGAAGCACAGTAGAGAAAAATCGGTTGTGAGAGTTGTTTTCGTAGGATGCTGCCTGTTCTTTGCCACTTTGAGAAACTAGAAAGCTGGATTAAAACTCGCTCCTCCTGAAGTCCGGCTTCCGGCTAACTCAAAATTTCCCTGTGCAGCAGGCAATGGACAAAAAAGAGGCAGTTTGCAAAACGATCTAACTGACAGACAGCCGGCCAGATGATTGTGTCGGATTTATCCCCCAGCGAAGCTACTTCTACCCACAAGCGTCAATCCCGAATCCAAAAACAGTTTGATCGCATCCGGATGAGAAGGAGTTGTGTATGTCCGGTCTTCGCAGGAGGTTGAGGGTATGCATGAGGTGATATCTAGCGAAACGTGGTGGTCGTGATGAGGAAAGGATGGTGAGGTGCTCTACAGGACCAAGCACTTGCTTCTGCGAGTTATTCGATGAGCGTTGGTTCGATAAGAATATTCATAGGGATCTTACTTCTTCTTGCCACCACGGCCTCCTCCAGACTTCTTGTTCATCAACGCGGCACGAGTCGCGTGCTCGAACACCTCGCGGACACCCTCACCGGTCTTGGCAGAGCACTCAATGTACTTGACAGCACCAATACGCTTCTTGACTTCCTCACCCTGCAATTATTGTATCAGAATCATGATGTTAACCAGTTTCGGAGATAAGGAATCATACCTGCTCCATGGTGACTGGCTTCTGTGAAGTCTTGTGAAGCTCCTCAATCGTCTTCTGATCGAACCGCAGATCCTTCTTGCAGCCAACGAGTATGATGGGGAGACCGGAGCAGAAGTGCAGAACCTCAGAGATCCACTGTTCCAGCTTCTGAGTTAGTAACACGGTGATCACTATAAAATAATTTACTGGTGGTGGAGACCGACCTTCTCTTGTACGTTATCGAGGGAGTCCGGAGAGTCTATCGCGAAGCAGATGAGAATGACGTGCGAATCAGGGTAGGAGAGTGGACGCAGGCGATCGTAATCTTCCTGGCCAGCCGTATCCCAGAGAGCCAGCTCGACGTGTTTGCCGTCGACCTCGACATCGGCAACGTAGTTCTCGAAGACGGTGGGGACGTAGACCTGTTGATCGCTGCAGTGTCAGAAGATTGCCATTCCCATGGAGATCACTTATGTGCGAGTGAAAGCTGATTAGAGGTGGAGATCTGAGGAGGTGTGTTGATAGGGCTGACGCAAGTCACGCCAGTTCGCGGTTTGTAGGAGCTCGGAAAAGGGTTATTTACCTCTGGGAAGGTGCCCTTGGAGAAGACGCTGTGCGTAAGAAGTCAGCTCTGCGAAAAGTTGGGGCGGCACGTGTGCTGCTGGCTCAGGCGCGAATAGCGTCACGGTTGAGGCAGAGGATGCGGGAGTTGACGTACATAAGGAGACAGGTCTTGCCGCAGGCACCGTCGCCAACAATGACAAGCTTGCGTCGAAGTTCCGCCATGGTTGTCGGCGGTGGTGAGAAGGTGTAGGGAAGGAGAGCGGTGTTGTGTGGAGAGGTTGCTGCAGGTGGTGGTTATGGGGGAGCGAGGTGTTGCTTTTCTGCAGGCAGTGGTTGTTGTGGAAAGAGCGCGCGATCGGCTGCGGCTACGAGCGAAGCTCAGCCCACGGACAGCGAGCGAGCTCGAGCGAGACGTGTGAACGTGAATGTGGCGGCCCGACCGACGCCAGCCAAGTTTCTTTAGGGTTAAGTACCGGTGCTCTGCGTGCGTGCGCGCTGCTGCTCTGGATCGGAAGAAGAAGAAAAGCAGGTTCTCCGTTTGTTGCTTGGAAACGGCGGCTTTTCATCGCACAAGCCACAGGCCAAGACTCTGCCTTCAACAACCTTGAGGGCCTAAGGCACATATCACACCTCACTCAGGCGCCTGTCTTGCTAAGCAGCCTCTTCGCCTCTGCTGCCTCCGCTGCTAGCTTCCTTACTATCTCCACGCTCTCCGGGAGTCCTGCCTGCGCTGCCTGCGCCGCCTGCAGAATGCTGGGCACGCGCCATTGCAAGACCATGTCCACGCTCATCAATTGCTCATTCTTTGTCCCTCATGAAACACCTTCATTTGCGGCAAACTGCCAAAGCCCCTTCGCCACATCCTCTTCCCAAACCTAGCAAGATCAGGGACGCCTCTGCGATCTCCTGCAGACGCATGGTTGGCACTTCGTCATGGCTGTGGCTATGCACCTCAGGGGCTTTTTACCGTTTTACGAGTGATACGACGCTTAGACGCACGTACCACACTCTGTTCCCGGAAGTCTCACTTCTCTCAAACCGGCATATGTTCACCTCTGTTCTTGCGAACATGAGTTCGTGGTTCGTGAGGATGTTCGATATGTTGAGAGGGCGATTCGCCTCAGGTGCTCCACTTCTTCACTAGGTCTAGGATAATGCCGATCATTGATTCTGCAAGTATTTGCATCTTAAGATCTCCACAGTAAAACCGGTCGAGTTTGTTATTTGGTTCTAATCCTGGACATCGGACTTTATTGAATATTTACATTATGTGGCATCCTGATTCAAATCCGGGTACGACCGTCTCTCCTCCAGATTCCACGGAGTAGAGACCGTCGGTAAAGTCATTGGGCAGTGGCTTTTGAATCTCGCTCTGAATCTCCTATTTCTAACCTGTCTCAATGTTGCTCGGTTTCACCTCGTGCAACCATTGCCCAGAGAATCATGGCGTCGTTAGACTAGTGCAGATGTTGGGACAGTGTCTTTATTCTCTTCCTAACAGTAGCGCCGAGCTCATTCGTTTAACCCAAGTTCTTTCCTCCGTCCAAGCATTCACCTTTCCGAAAATTCCGCCCTCCAGGCAATGACCATGAGAAAAACAACCATAACCGCCTTGTACAGTACCAATTCTCCCGCCTGCTTCAAATGGTACTACCGATGACAATCCTCAACTTCACGGAGCGGGACATCATCTTCCAACTAGTTAGCCTGTTCTTGCAGTGGGAGGCCCACGTTAGGACCAGCAACGAGGGCTTACACTGTATGGGCATGACATGATTGTGTATCCAGAACGGCTGAGGGAGATCACCAGAATCCTCGATCGTGGAAAAGTGGACGTTTAAGCTCAGGAGGATTAACTTCATCTCGACGATGATGTTCACTGTCATTTCGATAAACCGTCGAGCCCCTTCTCGGCACACGAATCCGGGACCGGAAGGATCTAGAGGCGGGAGATTACGAGTGTGAGGGACTTTCAAAACTCAGTTCAGTGAATATCGTCTCTGGGTAAAAGCTTACGCAACAGTCAAAAAGCTTGAATGGAGACATTCTTTTGAGGTTTCGTATTAAGTGATAGAGGTTTAGTTGAAAGAGGTTTTGGACTATGGCAGAAATATATAGATGCCTCTAGCTAATCAGTACTTCATTTATGAAGTCCCCGGGATCGAGACCGCTCCGCGGCAACGAAGGACAACCTACATGTCGAGAAGGAATTCTCCGAAGAAGACACTGATGACACCGATGTCTTAGGATCCCGAATCGCTGGATTTGGCACCGCACACAACGCTCGCTTCCTCATTTCATTCGTGGATGAGTTTATGTGGCAAGAAGAGATTCGAATTCAGGAAGTCAATGCTCGAAGGCTCAGCAAGAAGGGTGTGTTCTTCCCATACCTCACTCGCGAACTTCATTCGAAAGATCTAGCTGGGGCAAATCGAAATAAACGTCGTCGAAACGAAATGACCAGGATCACGAGCTACTCCATGTATTGTCTAGGTGGAACAAGGAGCGCCGAGTGATAGAGTAGCCACATCCGCGAAGGAGTTCAAGGCTGCAATCAATGATGGAGCGGGCTTGATGCCGTGAATTTGATAAATTGAGCAGAGGAATCTCTCACAAAGCAGGCTCAAAGTAGCAATTGCCAGGGAGTGTTCGATGACTGTAGCGCATGATGGCATTTTGTAATGATAATTCAAAGTCTCTCCGGCCGTTCAATTCAGCTGAAGAATGGGCGTAAATAAATTGAAGCAGAACTAGACACTCAGGTGCAACGACCAGAAGGATAGCGGAGAGTAGAGAACATGTCTTATTGGCTGCTTCCATAGCTATTCCTTCGCTGTCCCTCGCGTGTCTGAAGCTTAGTTCTAAGAGAATGCGCTTTACTGTTCTGCAGCCACTATGCAAGTCTACGAACACAATAAAATAATAAAAAATATTATAATTATAATATTCTCATTTAAATTATTTAACATCAATACTGAAGTAGTGGATCCCCAGTCCGGCGCAGCTGCGTGATATATGGTGCGGTGAGTTTCGGAAGCTTCTGACCTTCACAATGGGTTGTGAGATGATCACCCTCCGCCTCACACGGGTGCCTTGGTCCCTGCTAGGCCCCCAA
This sequence comes from Rhizodiscina lignyota, assembly GCA_010015805.1. Classification (NCBI taxonomy): domain Eukaryota; kingdom Fungi; phylum Ascomycota; class Dothideomycetes; order Aulographales; family Rhizodiscinaceae; genus Rhizodiscina; species Rhizodiscina lignyota. Next base: position 987,534 of record ML978124.1, read on the forward strand.
ATTTGGGTTGTTAGGCACCCAGAGTTAGGGTCCCTGGCTTGGGCTTGATCCGTTGAATGTCTTCCCCTGCACAGGGATTCCATTTTCATGCTCGTCCGACTTCAACATCAGACAAACAGACTGTCAAAATCCCAGAAGGACCTCATCTGACAGTCTTTTTCCACGATAGTATCTGTCCTGCTAGATACGTCGATACTGCTCTCTAAACTTCCTATTTCTTTACCACCAGTGTCTACTATGACGTCGTCTGACGCTCCATTTCCTCCGTCTTCAGCATCAGGCACCTTCATAGCTTCAAGCCGCGTCAAAATCAATGCACCTGCATCTCTAGTCTTCGACATACTCACCGATCCCTCCACATGGCCAGACTGGAACCTATTTGTCCCCCGCGCTGTCTCACTCCCATCGGAAGAGCCTGCGACCAAGATGAAGCAAGGTGACAAGATTCGCTTCTTGGTTAGTCTTCCTACGACCGCAGGCCCGAATCCAAAGCGATCGGACACTCGCACTGATGAGCTTGTCGAGTTGATTTCTGTCCCATCTGATGAGGACACGCTGAAGATCTATCGGGCGAACTGGAGCATGATTCAGACTGTCACGCTGCCGAGCTTCATGCTCAGATGCCTAAGATGCAATGAAATCGAGGTGCTTGGGGAAGATGAGTGCGAGTATAGGAGTTGGGAAACGTTTAATGGGCTTGCGGCTTGGGGCTTAAGATTCGCGGCTGCAGGGACATTGGAAAGAGGTTTCAATGAATGGGGAGAAGGGCTTAAAAAGGCAGTTGAAGATCGCTGGAAGGCTCAGAAGGGCTAATAGTCTTTTTCCCTATTGGAGTTCAACATGTTTTCAGCGATCACTGGCATCGTATATAGTCACGTGGTTGATAGTATATCGAAAGCGAGCGGGCCTCCTTAGCCGAAGTTCTGCCATTGCCAAGCCACGCACACTAAATTCGCCAACTTCAACTACAATTCAAGCCCAACCTCACCAAACAAACCTCAAATACCGACACGATGACAAAACGAACCAAGAGTGAGCTCACTTACCAATACACCCTAATGTCAGTTTCATGGACTAACGAGTAATTCAGAGGTCGGAGTCACCGGTAAATACGGTACCAGGTACGGCGTTGCGAATATTCCCTCCACAACCTTTCGGACCACGATCCGCGAACAAATCAATCGCAATCAGTCGTTGCATTAAGAGGGATGCGTAACTAACCACAAATAACAGATACGGTGCTTCCCTGCGTAAGCAGGTGAAGAAGATGGAAATCACACAGCACGCTCGGTACACCTGCTCCTTCTGCGGCAAGAACACTGTGAAGCGTCATTCGGTCGGCATCTGGACTTGCAGGTCCTGCAAAAAGACGGTCGCTGGAGGTGCTTGGACAGTATCGTAAGTATTCGGACGCATTTAGATTGATTCAAGAGCATCGGAACTGTTATTTGGAGAACCTCTTGCTCACGACTTGCCCTCAGGACACCTGCTGCAGCAGCGACACGGTCAACAATTCGTCGTTTGAGGGAAATTGCGGAGGTTTAGGGTCATCTCGTGCATGGCTGGAGCATTCGATTTCGATATTTTCTTTTGCATTTTCCGATCGCCTTCGCCTGGGGACCTCCCGATGCGAGCGACACGTCAACTGTCGGTAGACTCGATGCGATTCGGATTCCGACAGCATAAAGCCGTTTCTCGCATGGCTAGATACTCTCAATGAATGATACATGGGTTTCATGACAAGACAAGAGAGTGGAGCGGCCTGACTTGGACCGGATCTATCCTCCTCTCACTCGTCCCTCAGCTAGCTCGGGCCACTTTGTCCACTTCTCTGCTTTTGATTCGTGAAATAATATGCCGCACTCTTTTTGTTCACTCTTATATGCAACGGATTTCTCAAGGCAGCTATCCAAAAGGGAGTACCTGACTTGCGAAATAAATTCGATCCCGCCCACCGCGACATCATATGACGTTCTGGGTTCTGACCGAGGTGCTTCGGGGATTCAGCTGTACCTGTGCTTGGTCTGACACACCTCAAAATGTCCATGTGAGTATTATGCGAGGAAGGTGCCAATAATAGGGGCGGAATCCAGCATCCGTCTGAAGTGCCACAAATACGGACTCCTACAAGACATTTTGATCGATTACTGTAAAGGCTATCTATCAAGGCATTTATTGGAATCTGTTCAGCTCCTCACTGTGGGTTTCTTTCCTTTTTCAAGCTGACGTCGTTCTGCAGAAGCGGCTCGAAAGAGAAACGGACAGTAACTTTCAGAAAAATCATATTGGTGGAGTGAAAGGACGAGCGAATTCCGCACATTACGCGTTAATCAGCAGCCAGCCTCCATTCACTGCTCGCACTATAATTTCTGTCGGAATTTCCCTTCGTTTCAAGGCAGAGCATTCGCCGCTGCACAACGCGTGTCACTTTGGGTTTAGCCAAACACGTGACTTCCACATTACGCTAAATAGCGAGCGGCCAGCATCCCCGCTACTCTTTCCTTCAGCATCGCCTTCACCTCGAGCAACCCGAAACCTATGACTTTACCATTCTCCCTCGCCACCAAGTTCTTTTCTCTTTCAGAGCCTCCCAATGGCAGACACTTGTATTGTCTGTCTTGGTGATCTATCTTTGGACGATAATACTGCGAACAACGCTCCTATCGCCGCTGCCAATCATGTCTCGTCTCGAGTCGCTGGCGATGGCCTTCCTGGCAAAGTCGACGCAGACGCGGGCAGTGCGCTTCAAGCCGAGCTGGTAGCTCACCTGTTGCCTTGCGGACATAACTTGCACGATGAATGTCTCAAACCTTGGGTTGAGCGCGCAAACAGCTGCCCTATTTGCAGGGCAAGTTTCAATGAGGTGCAGCTTAGCGCCTACATTGGAGGTATGTTTACTTGAGCTAATCCACTATGGTCATTTAATGTTTGCTAATAACATGTCGTTTCTACAGGCCCGGTCATCGATTCCTACGCCGTTCAAGATAAGCAACAAGAGGCCGAAATCGATACTTCCATGATCGTCGAAGAAGAGCTGTTCGAAGGCCATATTGAACCCTGCATGGTCTGCCAGGTCTTCGGAGAGGAGTCACAATTGCTGCTTTGTGATGGTTGCAGCCAGTCTTGCCATGTGGCCTGCGCTGGACTGGATGAGATACCTGCTGGAATGTGGTTTTGCTATGACTGCATGGGCGATAGTCGAATCCTTCAAGACGCATCACGAAGGACGAGTACACCAAGATCGCGTCGACGACGCGGTAGGCAACAACCACGCGATGGTGCTCAGACTCTCGAGTGGACTCGCGTCTGGCGCGAAGTACATCAACGTATCGATTTCGACCTGGAATTTCCCTTCGATGATGACGAGGATGCGTCTATGCGAGAAATGCAACGTCTCCTCAGCCGAGAGCGTAGGGAACGAAGGGGAGTCGGTTCAGTTTGGGAGAGGCGCCGCGAAACCGCCGAGCGACAAGGTGCTGGTGCTCGCTTTCGAGCTGCTGCTGCGTCCATACTGGGAGGTACACCCAACCAGCCAACACGTCCTACACGATCAGAGCCCGAGTCTCAGGAAGAAATCAGGGCCTGGAATGCCTTCGACAAGGAGATGCAGCTGCGTAATGGGGAGCCGTCGCCGACCAATAACCGCAGAAAGCGCACGGCGTCAGGCTCGCCTCAGGAACCACAGTCAGGAGCGGAGCGGCCACTCAAACGACCCAGAACTCGAAGGGCTCAGGACCTGGCTGGCGCATCATCATCTCATGCTAACGGCGAATCGTCAACGGCAGCTCGAGGGTCTGATTCCGAAACACTGGCCCCACGTCCACGTCGAGAGGAAGCTGACGCCGCCATTGGCAGACCAAGTTTCCTACAGTCCTTGCTCAAGGAAGTCGAGACACAACCCGTTGCTCTGTCCCCCGACGCCAGCTCTCCACCTCAATACTCTGAGGGGCTACCATTTCACCAAGATCGTTCAATCTCACCGCGTCCTTCGTCACCAGAGCTATCACCAGCATCATCGTCTGGAAATGCCACCCCTCGCTCGATGACGCCACCGCCTTTGCAGTCCCCTCGACCTACCTCGCCGGCTCCTCTTACGTCTATCATCTCGCCTATATTTCCGCCTGCACCCGATTTCTCTCCATACTCCCCCCTCGAAGAAGATTCAGTCGAGCGTGCCCGAGCAAGGCAGCGAAAACCTCCATCCGATCCTTCGAGAAAAGAGAGCTCGCCTGCACCTCGGCAGCGTTCGTCAGATCACTCCCCAACGCGTCCTGCCCTTTCGTATTCCACCAAGACCGAGATTCAACGCATGGTGCGCGTCGTACTACGCCCACTCTACCAAGACCAGAAGATCAACAAAGATGAGTACACAGACATCAACCGGGACGTTAGCAGGATGTTGTACGATAAGGTTGCCGCGCATACAGATGGGTTGGAGAACGAAGATGTTAGGAAGGAGTGGCAGACGACGGCGCAGGATGAGGTAGATAAAGCTGTTGCTGCTCTGAAGCTGGAGAATGGCAATATCACGCGTGATGGGAATGAGGAGCACATTGTTGCTGTGAAGCAGGAAGATGTCAAGGAGGAAGATGTCAAGCAAGAAGATGTGAAGCAAGAAGCTGTCGCCCAGGAAGCATGAGCCTGAGGCGAAGTTGAATTGATGATAGCGAACGTCTGAACGATGGATTCATTACGAGACATGAGTTGTCTACTGGAGGTAGCATTTCCTGCGAATTCGAGCATCTGGGCGGGTCTTTTTCATTTGCACACACTGGCTGGTTGGATGAACTGTTTTCTTGTTCGATTTAGCGCGGCGTCTTTCGGGCACTCGGATGTAGATACCCACTGCAGCGTTGGACTGGACAGGGAGATCATGGCGCCTAATCTAGATAGGCCTCCTACCTCACTGAATGAATGCAAGGAATGAAGCATTTCCCCTTATAGACACTTGTGCAGATTCTTACGTTACCGAACGTCACACGGCGGATCAGGTGAACATCCAGATCATGGCTGAGACACCTATTTAGATTCCAAGGTCAATGAGCGCCACATTCTTTCCAAGTTGGCTTGTGTGCATGAGGACAATGATGCCCTTTGGGTTCGTCGGCTTGACACAGTCGATCTTTGCGAAGGTAATCGTTGGGCGTGAAGATCTGGCCACTAATAAGCACAACTACGCGGCAAGTAGTGCCATTGCAGGCTCGTGCTGCAATTTTGAACTATAGTATTTTAAGTATTAGTACCTCCGTATGCGATTTAATTAAGCATTTTATTTACTACGAGAAGATCGAATAGTGTCATAACTAGAGTATATGCTAAAATACAACGCCTAGTACTAAGCTTCTATCTTCTAAGGACTAGGTACGACCGCTCTAGGAAAAGCTGAAGGGCAAGCTCAAGGAGTGCACCAACTTAACATCTCCATCTTCTTTTCTAGACGTTCCACCCTATCCAAAAGGGCAGTGAAATCTTCTCTGCGTCTCAGCCGCCCATTCAGAAACTTGAGATGAGGATGCAAATGTTTTGTATCTTTTGCTGTCGCTATGACGACCTCGCGAGAAACCTCAATCCAATATTGGTCATAGCTAAGGACCATCAAATACAGCACATAGCAAAGCGCGAGGATCCATTCTGCTATGGCTGAGATCGATACTAAGGTATAGCATTGCGTGCCTTCGAAAGGCGTTTCCTTCGAGCCGATACAGCGGTACGATCCAATAAGAAATAAGAAACCAGTTGCTAAGAGCGGATCAGTAGCTGGAATTTCGGCATTCGAGCGCTGTTTTCAAGACTTACGAAGGGCTACAAAGCCAATTGTCTTTCTGCACTTTCGGACTAACGCCAGGTGAGGCTCCCTGCATCGACGCCCCATGCGGTATGACAGCCAGTAGTCTGAAGATTTGGCTAGAGATAAAGTCCAGACGTGGACTGACGTTAGAACTACATGCCGTGTCGGGTACAACTCGATAGGTGTACGGCTGACGGCAACAAGAAAGCAGCAGGACACAGTCCCAAAGGCCATCTTGGAGTAACGGAAATAGATGCCGGGCTGAACATTGCGGCCAGCAATGCCATCCATAACGAACCCGGTAATAACAAATCCTGCGACGAATACCGGAAGCGTTGTGAAGGCAACTTCTTTCGTCGCACCGATCGAAGAAATATAGGGCCATAGCGCGTACGAGCCGCCGCCACCGATCCGAGGCTGTTTGCCGTCGACGTGGGCACGGGTCAAGTAACAGAGGAGGAAATAGGCGATCATGCTAAACCAGATCAGACTGCCTAGAAAGAATGGAGCTGCTCGAAGAAGGTATCGTGTACGAGTAGACGAGATCAAGCCAAGCGATCCGTCGGAACTTGATGTATACGTCCGAATTGGATGCTTTTCGGTTTGCGCAGTGGCGGGGCCGTCAACCAATGTTTCATCGCTGGCAGACGGCGTTATTCGACCGTGAAGCACATTGAAGGAACTGAGTTCGCCGTCGCTAAGTTCCCGCCCCTGGTTTTTATGGTCGTCGGAAGGAATCCCATTACGGTACCTGGTGTTGAGCAAATCGCGAGATGGAGTAATCGCGAGATGGGAAGGAGGCCTGAGATGCAGCATTTCTATAGGACTAAGAATTCCGAGACGCCTAAAAGACTAAAACACAATGGGAGGAATGACGAAGGACGAATTAAACGATGAAGATAAACGAGGCTCAACGAAGGAGACATTTAGAGGCTTATAAATTATAGGTATACAAGACATCAAAACTATAATAAGAGCTGTTGGTACAGCATGTTGAATCACGCTGTCACACCCCCCACCCCCCCACAGGCAGACGGGAGGATATGAAAGAGATAAGAGGGGGGAAGAGTGGCAGCGTGATTTCAACATGCTGTAGTTGCACCCATACGCAACTTTCCCAGGACTGTTGTCCTCTAACTAACACTAAAGGTGTGCTTTACGCCCCAGTTTGTGCAATGACACACACTCATCGATATTTCCGCGGTTATTTGTAGAAATTCAGCCTTGTAGACACTGGAACGTAGTAGGGAGTCCACGAAGAGTAGGGGTCAACTAAGAAGTTAGAAAGTAAGCTGATTGACATTGAAGAGTTAAAACCTACTCCCACATGTTTACATCATAAATCTATACTTCTATTAGCTTGTACCCGTGAACTGTCGGTTTTACCCCCATTCTTGGTTGACCTCCTTCTACGTTAGTGGCCTTCGTAATGTCTCTCAAATCTTCATATAGCGTTTGCCGACCAGGGAAGGGGACTAGAGGAAAGGCAGCAAGCTCCGTACTCGCAATCGCATCGATGCTCTCCGCTATGACGTCTTGGTATTATACGTATTTCCGTGCAGAAGTATATAGCTAGAGCTAACGTGACAGTACTAGATTTGGAATAACGATTCGCTACAGTGCCGGCGTGGCCGTGCGGTGGATTGGAGTGGAAAGCAGTCCATAAAATGGCAGATTCAGCTTGAGGAAGTCCGCGACACCCTGGATTTAAGTTGGGGCAGAACGTTTTCGACAGGTTCATTGTTGTAAAGGAAGGGTTCCCGAGAGGTAAGGTTGAGATTTCCGATATGATATGGGGGTTCAGCCAAAAGAGAACTAGCGCGTTTTGACATATCCTATGGGGCCGGATTTCGCTCACAATGCCTCCATCGTCTGTCACAGTCCTCGCCGGCATACAACATCTCCTCTTTTTACACCATGTCTGTGCTACGGTGATTCTAAATCGGGACGTGTGCCCTAGCCCGTTCTTTCGAACGCAGCCTGTTGCTGTTACTGTCCGCACGGAAACCTCCATTCGGACTTCGCAGCTTCTTTGCGGTCAGGTTGGTCTTCGCTTTATACCCTGAAAGTCTGCATTCCTGTAACTTTGAGCCCACGTTATCTTTCTTTCTCTTCGACGTCTTGAAGCCTAGAGTGGCTCGCTACGCAATGATGTCACCCGGCGAGGAAGAATAGCGCTTTCGGAGACAGTTGTATATTCATTTCCCGACTCGAATCATAGCTCGAATGTTTACGATGTATTAGTATCTCCTAGATCTCCTGCAAACTTGCCAAGCAATCCCATTGTCCACTCTGAGTCTACTCTGAGCTTCTTATTCGTTTGAGAGAGCCACTCCGTCCCCCACTTTCTCCGTTCGTCTGCGCACTCTCACGCCCCTTCAACGCCTCGCGCACCTTCGGCAAAATGTAACGACCATAATCAATGGCATCGTTAAGATTGTCATAGCCACGTATAGAAATCAGCTCGGCTCCAAGATCGACATAGTCGAGAATCGAATCCACAATAGTCTGCGGAGACCCGACCAGCGCGGTCGACGCACCACGCGCACCAGTCGCCGTGACTGTCGGGTACCAGAGTGCGCGATCTTGGACTTCACCGCGAGAAGCAATGTCGAGAAGTCGCTGAGAGCCTACGTTCTGCGGTGCCGGGGCGTTGGCGGGCACCCTACTGTTTCCCTGGGCTCGATTCGTGCTCAGAGCGTCCAGCGTTCGATGGGCTTTTTCCCACGCGAGCTCCTCTGTTTCGGCGACAATGGGCCGGAAAGTCACCCAGATGCGCGGCCGGTCATTGCGGCCTGCACGTTCAGCCTCAGCATAGATGGACTGAATCTGCTCTTTGGTTTCCTTGAGCGGTTCACCCCAGAGACCGAAAATGTCTCCAAGGCTACCACCGATGCGATACGCATCTTTCGATGACCCGCCGACTGAGACGGGTATGCTGGTGCCGTTCGTCGGGCGGATCAAATTCCTAAACTGTTTGAACTGGTAACTAAAACATATGAGTACGTGTCTTACTAAGATAAGTGCATACAGGATTTCTTACTACGTGCCCTCCCAATCGAAAGGGTCCGGCGACTGCCACGCACGGCGAAGAATGCGAATGTATTCCTCGAGGCGCTCGTACCGCTGCTCCTTCGTCAGGAAGTCACCCTCTCTTGCCTGTTCGACGTCGCTGCCACCAGCGATGAAATGCACAACAACACGCCCTTTGCTGAGCTGGTCAAGGGTCGACAGGGCTTTTGCAGCGACGGTTGGATATAGCGTGTTTGGCCGGAGTGCGATGATGACTTTGAGATTTTTGGTCACGGCTGCGATCGTCGCTCCGACTGTCCAGGGGTCATAGTACGATGAATCATAAGGCACAAGCGTGTAGTTGTATTCGTAGTCGTCGAGAGCTCGGGCGTAGCGGACGAGATATTCTGGATCGAGAGACGCATTGGGAATTGGATTGATCTCGGTGGAGGCGTTTGGGAACGTTGCGCTAATGAATTCTATCGGCATTCTGGTGGTGAATTTAGTCCAAATTAATTAATTCTCAAAGATAAACGAACTGTTTTTCCAACCGGCGTTGAATGTCGTTCATCGCCTGCCTTATCACTATTGGTGAAGGATGGCGAACAATTTCTCGCCGATCACGCCTTCCAGTCAGTCGCAGTAGTGCTGCTATGCCTTATCTAACCGACCATTTCCGAATCACTTGACTTTAGAGCTCAATTGATTTTCAGCCGATTAACTTCGTGCAGTCCCAATAAATTCTGAGGATAATGCTCTGAGCAACGTTCATTTCAGAAACAGCTTGGGAATTACACCACTTGCAATTCATATAGAGCGCAAGACAATTGGATGACTTGAGAAATGATTTCTGAACTCAGAAGGGGCCATTCATCTTTCTTTCAACATCAGACCTCGACGCTCGACGCGCCCTTTTCGAGCGTCATATCGAGCGTTATTGTGCTTAAGCCCAGCATCTCCGGCCCATCAGCTCCCAGCAGCAAAAGCGTCGGATAATTATCCGACAGATATCGAAGCTTTTCAACTCGCATATTCTTGGACCATTATTGTGTCGAGGTGAATCTCGTCGACTAACCGCATTCGAGGGAAATGCTGAGTTCTTAACAGTTATGAATTGAACAGGTACACTAAGGTCGAAGGCTACTTTTCTCTGCTCGAGCCGTTCATTCCCCACAAGCTGAAACTTAGCTGAAGCCTCAGCAAATGTAACCTTGTCTCGACAACAGGACTACTGCCGAGTACGAAATCATATATACATCCCAAGACCTGGCTCCTCAGTTGAGCACATTTTAGGAATACAACAATTTCAGTCAGTCACAACCGCCTTGATCTTTCTCCTTGCTTTCCCACTCTGACGCTCAGTCTGTGCAGATGAAGCTGCACGATATCCATTTGAACTAGTTGGGTAATCGTCGCTGATTGTCGCCTCCCAAGCATGAGACGAAGTGGAGGTAGAAGGTCTGAACATCATTAACGGCGCCTCGCTCAGTTGCTCATTGAGCCATCTCTGTATAGCAATGGAGCGTTGCTGTGTAGATCCATGGGCGCCGTGATCCTCGGAAGTAGGATTGGGACGAGTAGTCGAAGGATCTTCAGTGGTGTGAGTCGCCGCCGATTGTGTGTTGACCATGAACTTTGCCGAGCAGTCCCGCGCGTTCTCGTCCTTCTCAGCACCCCTAGCAATCTCGTCGTTGTCACTTCGAATCCATGAGTCGGTGGAATCAAAATCAAAGGTCTCGTCCGCTGGCAGAGTTACCCAAGATCCAACGAAGATAAGCTCAGAGGGTGTAATTCTCGTCGGTGTGCAAATATCGGGTCTTGCGAGTGCACCACACATTGTGTCAAAGAATGAGGAGGACGTAACAAGAATAACTTTGATGTAATACCAAAGAACTCAGTATCTGGATGTGAGTGTACAAAGACATTGCAGCCATATTCCTGTCCTATTTAAGTTGTATGTTGACTGTACCAAAGGTATGACGAAAGGCAACTGGAATTACAATTTCTTCATAAAGACGAATAATCTCGGAGTATCAAGCAGTCATTCAATCATTTGAAACACATTCAAGGAATGGACGAGATAAGGAGACTGGCGAAATTCCATTCTCTTGTTTAGGAAATGGAAGCTTCTGTAGTCCACAGACAGCGTTGTTTTCTGACCAATCACGCCCAAGGCAGATTCCCGACTCTTGTCTACGACAGCTGCAGCAGCATATGTAGAAATTTCAAAGGACTGATGCGGACTAGGCTCGGGTGTTCAGTCAGAGCCTCATCCCGTGGAAGCTTTGGCTGCGGTGGTAAATGTGCGGGATCGCTTGAGAACCGGACTAAGAAAGCTGAGAGATCAATTACAATTCCCTAACTGGTAAAGTGACATCGGGCGGGTTGGGCGTTGCGTGATCAAACAGCGTGAACTTGATGCCGCGGGCGGAAGACAGTTTGGTGGGGCGTTCGGCGCTATTCCTAAAGTGGGTTTTGTAAATCCTTCTGACGCTGAGGGCAAATCCGCTCACGACACAGCGATTCAGGTCATGCAAGCCCTCAGCCTGGAGCTCGCCCATGGACAAATGGAAGTCGATCGCAATCCCGGTCATTGCATGCCGCGTCTGCAAAACATCAGCCTCGAAATGAAGCTTGGCAGCCTGATGGTCTCAACCACAAGGCTATAAGTTGCCGTCTCAGTTACACCATGATGCTGTGCAAGTACGGCCGACAAGATGAATTCAGACAGGCAAGAATTAATATGGGTCGGACCATCGAACCCTCGCGCGAAGCGTCTACCACAGAAGTCATGGGAGGGGTACAAGGAAGAGCTGTTTCAACTCTATCAGATGATGACGCTGGATGAGTTGATGGAATTCATGAGTCTCCGACATGACTTTGGACCTTCGTACGTTCTTCCGCACCAGCTGGTGCGCGTCAATGAATACTTTGAGGCTAACCAAACCTTGCAGTCGTCGTCAGTACATATTCCAATTCCGGAAATGGGGCTTCCGCAAGTATGGAAATCCGGTGGCTACCAGCACGCCCAGTGCAGGTCCGGCGAAACGCAGTCCACCAAGTTCGACCTACTCAGCGTACAGTACGTACAGCACCTCAGTCGTGCATGCTCCGAAGCGTCGAGAACTGTCACCTGCCATCGAAGTTAAGGATCCGTTTCATGGCCTTGGCTTGCCTTTTGACACGATTCACGCAGACGAGCATCACGTGCTCTCCAGGCACCCTGATGACTATCGTGCTCCTGCATTGAATGATTTTGAAGAGTGGGCCAAAGGCCAAAGGCGCATTAATGATCCTGACGCGAGCAGCATACACGTTGATATATCTCAAGACATCGACGATTTCTCGGACGAGAACATCTACGAAATGAAACGGACTGCGGATTTCTTATACGCCATGAGCTTTCCTAGGGATGCTTTCGTTCTCTATGTTCTGATCCTCAAACGTTTAAGGGCCTCACCGAATTGTCCAGATTGGATGATACTCTGGGCAACGATTGCCTGTGCACGTACTGCATGGGGATCTGGCGAGTTTGAGATAGCACGGAGCTTACTGAAGCAGAGGCTAGACTGTCCTTCGGGATCAGCTTGTCAGGTTGATCAGTTCGTCATGCGAATGCTCCTCGCAGATACGTATGCGCGGATTTCAGATTTCGAAGCCGAGAAGATGCATATACAGGCTGCGCTCAGGGCCGAAAGTGCTAATGAGACACTTATCTCTGCTCTTCCCCAAGACCACCGTACCTTCGACCTCTGGACTTATCACTTCTTGACTCGTGAGTTCAGCGTCGACATGGATCAGCCACCGGATGCCGCGGGACAAAATACGCCTTACAGCTATAGATTCAACAACGAAGAGGCACGAAGAATGCTGTTGCATCTGAAACCTGGCCCATTCGAGATTGAAAACGGTGTTATGATGAATCCCGTCCTTCGTTCATGTTTGCAATGGACGAAGTGCGAGCTGAGCAATCTGGCCATCGATCCGCACCTATGTGAATATATGGACGGCATGACACATTCCGAAGCTCATAAAAGTGCACAGGCAGTCATCCTATTCTGCGCATTCTGGGAACGCTGGCATAGTGGGAAAAGTTCAACAGCAGACGATCTATGTGTCTGGACAACCAAAGCGGAGAAGCTTATGGGCATATCTGCGTGTCAAGTGCTGATTGCGGTTGTTTTTATGGTGTTGAGTGCAGCCGAGAATGCACGAGTTGGACACCACGACAAGGGCAAATTGGGAAACCTCCTTATAGATCGTGCTCAAGCTGGTTCGCTCTACCTCTCAAGTTGCGACGACGTAATCTTAGCACGCTGTTTTCTCCTAAATTTCTCTGCCATGGAGAGGTACCAGGGGGGAGATATGGGCGACTGGACGACGTTCCGTGCTGCTACCCGCGAGTATGCGAAAGGCTTCCTGTGAGAGAGCGTTAAGATGACACTACCTGAGATCATTTTCGACACTAATCACGCAGCTCGTTTCCGCGCCTGTCGTCTCACATACAACGTTTTCGCAACAACACTCCTACCTTCCCGAGCATCATCGCTCACCGACAGCGATAGAGTGGCCTTGCGTTCCCTACGAGATCGTATTCAAAGAGGGGTACAGACTGCTGGAGAGTTTGCAAGGATGGCGCGACCATCGAGTGTCTTCAGGCGCGGTCCGCCGAGTGCCATGGGATTGCTTAGCATGAGCGACCTGTCGTCGGCTCTGCAACTTTCGATGCGGAGCTCATTGAGTCTGTCAACAGGCACTGGTGCCCGTCCACGCTCGATAACAAGCATGTCATGACCAACTCGCATTTGAAATGCAGAGAGACTGTGCCTGCCCGATAGATAGCCCTACCATATGGAAGCTTTGGCCAGCCACTGCAGAGAGTGCTTAGAAACAGCCGTCTGAGTGCCCTGGGGCGTGGACAGTCTCCGATGACAATTTCCACGATTGCATTTCAGCCCGCAGTCGATTTGCCTATAATTTTGCGGTACCTTGAATATAGCACGGACACTATACTTCCGGAACGGAGCGACTGTGAGGATCAAGCTCCTGCAGCTTGTGTACCTGCAGCTGGATGCCGGTTTGCGATCGCCAGGACCCTCCACCGCAGAACGGCTTCGGACTGCGACTCAGTGCACAACCAGATCCTCCAAGCCAAGGCAAGGCTCTCAAATGAAGAATCTTACCCGGGTACTCATAATGTGCATTGAGATCTAACACTCAACCCACATAGTACACCAAGTACTTTGTAATTTACCGTTGAGGTTATAACCACTTCGGGAAGACCCCTGCGCACCTCCGCAGCTTAATCAGACGTCAACATCACAAGTTGTCTGTGGACATGACGCCCTTCCTTCTCGAAATATTAGCAGAGTATGACACTATAATAGCAATTTCATGATCATAAATGTTTGTCATTATACTCGTCTGCTAGTACATGGAGAAATGAATCTAGAAATTTCACCTTCACATGTTCCAAATTGCAACCATTTTATGATCCGAGGTTCTCGTAGTAGCTCAGAGGCTGGTTCAACAATGGGAAGGCTTCTGGCTCATTCTGGCCAACTCCTCCAATCCATTGCGGTACCGGCAGCGTCATTGGCACATCCGTGCGGGGAGTATCCTGGAAGATATACTCGAACGTCTTGGCCCACTGCACGCGGTTGTTCATGCCCTCGAGCTCCCACAGGTTCTGCAGGAAGTGCAAGAAGCTGGTGTGCGTGTAGGCGGAGTTGGGAGCATAGTTGGTACCCTCGTCGTGGATGAGCGTGTTGGCCGGGATGAATGGGGAGATGACGAAAGCGGGGACACGGATGCCAAGGCGGCTGAAGTCGTAGGAGACGTTGTGGCCGTCAGACAGACCGTTGAAGGGGATCTTGTCATCTGGGATGGGGACGTTGGTTGGTGGGACGACGTGGTCAGCGAAACCACCGTGCTCGTCAAAGTTGATGACGATCAGGACGTTGTCCCAGTATTTGGACTTCCTGACGCTGTCGAACAGATGCTTAATCATCTGCTGGCCAGTGGCAGGGTTGCTAAGAGGGTGCATCGAGTCGACTGTGCAGCACTCTGGGTTCAGGTACGAGAACTGCGGCAGGGTGCCCTCCTCGAGATCCTTGTACAGTTGGTCGGCATGGACGACCTTGTCCATATCGTTCTTCAGGACATACTAAATATTCCGTTAGTTTAACGTCCATCAAGATCATTTACAGTGGGCTATCTTACCTCGTAGATGGTAGAATCAGTGATGGTCTGTTCGTAGTACTGTAGATCGCCAATTCAGTACTCAGCTCCCAAGGAGAGCAAGACTCGAGTACATACGTTCTTCCAAGAGATTCCCTTCTTGCTGAGGGCCTCGAAGATCGAGACCGAACAGCTCAGACCCGGCTCAGTGCAGCCGACGTTAGCGCACTGCAGACCATTGTCTACCAAGCCGCAGGTTGATCCAGACGTGGCGAACTGGCGGTTGGGATTGGTGGGACCAGGGTGCTCAGCATGCTGGCCAAACGTCAGTAAAAGATCTGGAGACGAAGTTTGAACATTTTAGCCTACGTAGGTGTCCCAGAATCCAAAGGTCTCCGCAATAGTGGCAAGAACTTGGGTCTCCTTCTGGTTGTACGCTCTGATAACGTAGGCAGTGTCGCCAGGAGTGGCGTTGTACTTCTCAGAGTGACGCTCGATGAAGCCCTGCATGTTCGGCTTGTCTTCCTTGGTTGGCTCCCATTTCTGGTAGATTTCGTAAGACGTGCCTGCAAAAGCGTGATCTGGATCTTTCAGAGGAACTTCCTCCTCGTAGGGAGCAGCACAGATTTGGAGCGGCTCGCCGTAGACAGTCCAGTTGGGGTTGGTGTAGTCATTGCAGAATGTCTTGCCGATGAGACCGTCCATGTTCTTGTTGAAGTCCCAGTAACCGGCAATGTTGTCGAATGAGTGATTCTAGTAGAGTTAGTGACTCAATTTACTTTATCTCAAAAGGGTCAAGAGAACATACCTCCATCATCAGGTAGATGACATGCTTGATCTGTGCGGGTAGTCAGTCATCTTTGCATCAGGAACTAGTAACCCCTCCCATGACATCTACTGACGTTCTTCCTGAGCTTCCCCCAGACAACCTGGTTGCCATAAGTGGGCTTGGGGCTCGCTCTGGAGTCGAGAGGCTGTGGCAAGGCAGCGGCAAGGCCTGCCGCGCTGGCGATCAAGAGGCTCAATCTCATTTTGGATATTGGCAAAGATGGTCACCTGAAAGTCACTGCCCTCGAGAAGGAGATTTCGACTCGGCATTGGCCTTATATATTGTTCTTTCTCGGCTCTTGCTACAATTCATCGTGCCGTCTTCTCCGTCCATCTCCTCCAATTCCCTCACCTCTGCCGTCTGGCAACATGCAGCCGATGGATTTTAATAATATTGAGGCCCATTAGTCGAGCATCGCTAAGGTCAGGAAGCCTTATGATCGAATGAATTGAGCACGCGTGGGATAGCAATGGAGCATCTTCTGGATAGGCGATCTCGATGTTGCACGGACGGGAAGAGCGGATGAAGTTCTGAACGGGGAGACCATGGATGAAGGGATTCAGGTTCGTATATCTCTCAACCGGTGGAATGAAAACAGAAGGTGGATATGCAGAATGATGGAGGGTAAATGTGCATGCTGCAGAGCGATGGAGGTGGTGTTCGGTCATCGTGGAGCTTCGTGGTTCCTGAATGAAGTTTTGATAGTCGGGCTCGTGCCAGCTTGGCCGGCCTGTGATTGGACAATTAGAACGATCCCGAGAGCTGACAGGCTCACTTACAAGCTTAAAAAACCTTAAGCTAACTGCTAACCCATACCGCAGCTAATGCTTTAGCTCCCCGTCGCGCGTTTTCGATACTTCTTCTGCTGCAGTCTGATCAAGCTCGCCGGAAAGTTTTACGTACATGGAGAGCTCTTCGGCGATAGCGAATCGTCGCTGTCGTAATTGTCAGCTCTACCAAGCTTTACTCCGGGGAAAGCTAAGCTCCCCAAGCTTCCAGCCTTCTACGGCATACCGAGGCCTTAGGGGCCGCTAAACGTCATTCGAACACTAACCGCAAGAGGAAGGCATTCATATATTTCTCCTTGCGTTTCTTGCTTCAATCTGATGGATTGCTCTCGTTAGAGAGGGGCCAATACCTCGATGGAGGCATTCTTCTTGATCTCTCGTACCGTCTTACCATCTCGATAATTGTCATGGAAATCAGGTGTCATAATCCAGCGTACTGACTCGCCGATGGACGTTCGCCGGATGGCTGCAGGGACACCAGGTTCGTGGGAATGGTGGAGGGTGCATTGCAGCTTGCATCCATCGGCACCCCCACGCTGGACTGTCCTGCATTAGGCAAATAGGATGAATGCTACTGGCCTGGATCTGCATGATTTACGAAGAGCTTCCTCAGAGCTATCCAATTCAGCACGTGCTCCATCAAAGGTAGAGTACAACATTTATTATGGTCTCCTCCGCAACTGATTGCATTGCTCCTCGCGAATATGTCTTCCGAAATCTTTGTCTCCGAGTTTCCAGAGTTCCTTCTCTACCATTCTGAGCTTTGCCGGCCTTCAAAGAAGAGCCGCAACGAGAAGAAAACATCATACAGCATTGCAAACTCTCTTTCCAGAACAATGTCTCTCGCAGATACTCCAAGTCAATTTCATTATGCTCCTGTGTCAATGAGCGACGATGGCATTGACATTGAGAAAGCTCCCATGCTCCGACGATCTGAATCGGAGTCCTCTTCTCTAGACAGCGCTCTGACAAAGTACGAGTCTGAGGATCAAACGAAGGAGCGCAAGCGCTTCAGCTTTACACCTGATGCTCGTTTCATTTCAGACGCCATAATTGGACTGTCCGATGGCCTTACTGTTCCTTTTGCGTTAACTGCGGGCCTCTCTGCTCTCGGGAACACAAATGTGGTCATATACGGAGGATTGGCCGAGTTGACCGCTGGAGCTATTTCCATGGGGTTGGGCGGTTACCTGGGCGCAAAGAGCGAAGAGTGAGTACTCAGATTTGAATTGGTTTCTTTGTCGATGATTAGCTCTCTGACGTCGCCTTTCGCAGAGACTCTTACAAGGCCACCGAGAGACAAACATGTGACCTCGTCACATGCGACCCCCAATCAACAACAGACATGATCTCCTCCGTCTTTTCTGAATTCGACGTTCCTCAAGCCATCGTAGACGACCTGACTCTTCACCTCTCCAAGTCCCCGCGTCTTCCCGACTTCCTCATGCGATTCCACCACTCACTAGCAGAGTTACCCAGCTCACGTGCGTTCGTATGCGCGCTCACCATTGGCCTGGCCTACTTCTTTGGTGGACTGGTACCATTGCTGCCATACTTCTTCGTTGCGACGGAGAGAATAGACATTGCGCTATGGTGCTCCATCGGCACTATGATCGCGGCGCTATTCTTGTTTGGCTACTGCAAGACATGCTTTGTGAGCGGATGGCGAGGCAGCCGCAACGTGTGGAAAGGGACGATAGGTGGTATCCAGATGGTGGTCGTCGGCAGCGTCGCCGCTGGTTCGGCAATGGGCCTAGTCAAGGCCTTTCAAGGGCTCGCCACGGATGGCAAGCAATGAAGCGACCATATGAGAGTGAAGGCGACAAAATCAAGTTATGACATAGCTTAGGGAACATGGCGATTACACCGACAGGGCGTACTACGGGAACAGGATATATGAGACACGGATAATGACATGGTGGGCGCGCTCCCTTTCGCAACATGTGTGATATGGAATCAATTTCAGATTAGATCTATCTCAATGACAAAGAAAACATTCATAAAAGTGGTAGGCGGAGTTGTTGGATGTGATATTCCTCGTGGAAGATTGAATATGAATGTGTTCAGGATGCAATAACTAGCATGAGAATCCATCCAAAATCTCACACGTGCTGCAGAGAATTTGTTTGTCGGAGGACGCCGGGGAAGATCTCGGGGAGGTACGTGATAATTTGCGGAAGTATGATATATCCGCAGAAAGGGGCTGGTTTGAGGCTGACTAACGTTATCACCGACTCCTGTGTGGGTTTGAGCATTGCAAGTAAAGGTGACGTCCCAGTGCAATGTCACGAAGGCCAGGAAGATGGCATCGACGTCGGTGTTTGCAGGCAATGATACCTTTCGACTGAGGCCCTCGCCGTGTGCTGGGGAGCATAAAAGGCTCCACTCTCTGCAGACTCTCTGCATGCAAGACTCGAAGTCATAATTCAAAGAAGTTAAATCAACGAAGAAGCACAATATGAAAGTTGTGCTTACAGGCGTCACCGGTCTGGTCGGCAGTGCAACACTAAAGCAATGCATCAAAGACGAGCGTATCACTTCGATCATCGCTTTGTCACGCCGCGAGCTTCCTCTTGAACTCACCTCTTCCGAAAAGGTCAAAGTCATCATCCATAAGGACTTTTTGCAGTACCCGGATAACCTTTTGGGAGAGCTCCGAGACTCCGAAGCTTGTCTCTGGTAAGAAGCTTCGAAAAAATCAATGGCACTCACTTACAAACTGAAGGTCAATCGGCGGTCCGGTCGACCAATTTCCAGATGTAGAGACCGCGAAGAAGGTGCAGATCGACTACACTCTAGCTGCAGCAGAAGCCTTTGCTGCTCGTCTCCTGCCCCAAACGAAGAGCAAGACTTTTCGTTTCGTTCTCTGCAGCGCTGCTCTTGCAGAGCGAGACGACGCAAAGAAGCTCATTTTTGAAAGTGCGACAAGGCATATCAAGGTGAGATAGCGCCTTCTATCAACCATTGCACAGAAAGGTTGACAGACATCCCCGCAGGGCCAAGTTGAGAATGGACTGATCGACATTGCAAAGCGGAACAGCGGCTTCGAAACGTTCATCATGCGACCCGCAGGAATCCTCCCAGAGCATCCGTCATTATCATACACAATTGCAGGGGCCATCATCCCCTCAGTGAAGGTTACCGAACTCGCTGCAGTCATGATCGATGTTGCAGTGGAGGGAGCGAAGGAGCAGACTCTTGAAAATGGAGAAATCGCGCGCAGGGGAAAGGCACTGGTGAAGGAGGCATGATTCCGTGTATGGCCCGTCGGTCAACTCCCGTTCCTGTTTATGAACATTCCCAATGCGAAGTTTGAATGAGACTTGCTGTGGCATGAAGATTATTCCGGTCCTGTACAAATGAAGTGTCGTCTCTGAGGACTGAGATTTCCTTAGCTCTTCTCTGCCAACTGTTGATATTCCGAGGTAAGTCCGGTTATGGCTAATCCTATCTAATTTAAATGCTACTCGCCTAAGATTTGGACCTAGTTTTTCGGAGCAGGTCCCTAAGAGTTAGGACTATGCTACACGCCACAGCGCGTTGATTACGGCTTTCAGCGCAATGAGTCTTCTCACTTTGCGCGCCAGAGGCCATATGAAGATCATTGCTCGGGGAAAAGGTTCAGCTTTGCCCTGCGGATGAACCTGCCATCTTCTCTACGCCAAGAACGAAAAATAGCACGACTCTTTCTTCGATTTCGTCTTGGCAACAACTTTCGAGCCGTGGCAAGACACGTATAGATTAAGGCACAGAAAGAGCGTTGATGCGAGGTTGGTGGTTCCTCCGGAAAGCCAGGATCGAAGCCCAAAGCCCAAACAGGCATCCAGGGAAGAAATGATCGTTGATGTTTTTATGGCGGCTTAGTAGTGGAGGTGGTGTAGATGGTTGATTGAGGCGTTTGACCTGTGAAGAAGCTCGTCTCTCAAACGGTAGCGACGTTACAGGATGGTCCACTGTACTGGATGCATGCTCCGTGCGGCACCGAGAGTATAGCTCTTCCCATGCTAATAGAACAGGATCGAACCTCCCACTCTCTATTCCCTCACTGCAACATTCCATCAGTCATCGTCAATCAATGTACCATGATCCCTCTCTCCCAACAAGGTCGTTATTGCTTGCTGGCTTTCCTAGTATGCGGCGCCACTGTATGGCTCGGTCCGCAGTTTGCGTTAACTGAAGAGGAGGAAACCCAGCCAGCATGGTTTGAGGTACTTGATTGGGGAGTTCGCGCTGTTCACCAGTGGTCGCTGTGCAAGTCAGAATTCAAGGACGCAGCTAGGTGTCTTTTCGGGCAGTGTCAAGAGCACGAAGCGAGCAAGAGCTACGCTTGGCTTTTGGCGGTACTTCTTCAGATTCCCAATATGTACGCTGTATTTGTTCGTCATGGCTGGAGGCATCCGAGTACGTGGGAATGGATACGGCGCGGAATATTCCCAGTCCACATTCGTCTTGCGTTTGTGCTGCTGGTAGCCTCGAATTGGATCCGGAGCATGATAATGGTATGAATCCTCACTTGGTTTGCACTTAGTGGAAGAAGTTTCTGACAATCTTCCAGCATTCAGAACTCCTTGCGGCCTCGCTCAAAGCAACACGGTCGTCCTTATCGCGATATGTGCTTGCAGGATTGGCCGTCGGAGTGGAGGTTGCGCTCCTCCCACGTTTTATCCAACCCGTTATTCTTGAGTGGTTCTTCCTGCCGGAGGCGATCTTAAACCTCAACGACTGGAGGAACATTGGTTGGATGAATGCCGCCGCTTGCCTTCTTCTACTGCAGTTGGATTTGCACTTTTGGATTGCTGTAAGCAACTATTCACTTTTCAATTATTAATGCGCTGACATTGACAAAGGTTACTTACGAAGTCGAGCAGTGCGTCAAGCACTACAGAGACAAGATCTTCGATCAGAAACGCCGTGGCTTTGACTTCCGCTCCACTGCACCCGAAATTGATAGAGCAGAGAAGGAGAAACAACCGAGCAATTCAGCATGCGACACAACGAAGAAGGACCAAAGCACTGATGAGCCGGTTCAGTTGCGTAATCCACAGCCCGTAGATAAGTGACATAGTAAGGTTGAATTTTCTCAACTCTTTGCGGGTATTGGTAAAAGTGGAGCGTTATGTTATGGCGTGGAAGGCTCAATCCGATTACGGTTGGTGCATACGAAGAGGTAGAAAAGATAACAAAGTTTAATAAACAGACGTTGAGCTTTTCTATTATATTTAGTGTCCTCGAACGTGCATGTTTTGCACCTTTAGTAGCTTCAATATAACAGTTCAATGCTGAGCCGTACTTTTTATGGTGCTCACAGCATTCGACAACACTTCTCCCGAATCCTTTTCGGCTATGGACATATCATTACTTCCGGTTTGGAAGTGATTGGGAAGTGCCTCGAAAGCATTTCTCGGCGATAATTGAGATGCTCTGCGTGTCTAGTTACAAGTGGTCATAATAGATGCCAAGTGAATAAAATATATTGCATGTGACTGTGGATTTATGTACGATCCCAGCGAATTGGGCGCCAATGAAGTGCTCGGCAACACCGCCACAACTGCGCCCCGCGCTACTCATTTGCTCTCCCAGTATCTGGTCTGCGCTCAGTTGCATTTTTCTTCTCCTAAAAAGCCAGGCTTCCCTCCCTATCTCAAAGCACTATAGTAGCATTCGATGTCTGATAAATATCAGCCGCCGGCTGGTCCTCCGCCGTCATGGCGTCACGGCAGAAAGGAGGAAGAATATCCACCCCCACCAGGACCACCACCGTCGAATAGAAGCCACCAGAGCGAAGGATATGCCCCTCCGTCCGAACCTCCGCCTTCGTGGCACGGGAATCAGAGCTCAGAAGAATCCCAACCACCTCCGGGTCCGCCACCAGGTTACCACGCAGCTTCAAGCTCTGAATACGCTCCACCACCAGGGCCACCGCCATCAAAGGGGAAAGAGAAGGAAACTGTACCACATGGCGAACAGCCTCCAGCATACCATGACTGGACTGTAATTCCTGATACGGCATTACTTCCACCACCACCGCAGCTTACGAATGAGCTCTCGCCAACTGCAAATGCCTCTGAAGCTGAAGGCGAAGCTGCGTATAAATGGGGTCTTCAAAATCCTCTATGGAAAGCCCGGCCACTTCCCCAAGCGCAGCTGAGGGCAATTCATGATCACGCTCATACGCTCGTCAAACCGCAAGGGTTTACGGGCGATGTCTTGCCGCAGAGCAATAGAAATCCCGGTACATGGCATGCAAAGTCGCGGTCCGGAACTCGAGACTCGTGCTTGCAAACTTCACTGCCTCTGTATTCTGCGCTCAATGATTCACCATTAGAGACAGAGCGCCCAAAGACCATCTACTTCGAGCTGCATGTTCTCGGCGTGGGAGACTCGCACAATTTTATGCGAGCACGGCGCCAGCAGACCCTCGAAGAAGCAGATGCAGGTATTGCGATCGGGTTCTTCGCTCCACCGTACCCAGGCTGGCGTCTTCCGGGCTGGCAGCGTGGCAGCTTAGCTGTGCATGGTGACGATGGCCGCCGCTACGTTAATGACACGTTCGGCGGGGTTGACTTCACGAATGCCTTCAAAGTGGGTGAGACAGTGGGCATTGGGATGACGTGGAAGGCACAGATGTCCGATGCGCCGCCTACGTATGGTGGAGGGCAGAGATCGCCTTTGGCGGTGGATATATTCTTCACCCGCAATGGACATAGAGATGGAGGCTGGAACCTGCATGAGGAGATGGACGCCGAGAGGAGTGAAGGAGGGACGATGGGATTAGATGGCGATTATGATATCTTTGGTGCGGTTGGTATATTTGGAGCTGTGGAGGTGGAAGTGAGGTTCAATCCTGCGGATTGGATGTTCAAGGTACCGCCTGATAAGAGTTGGTGAGAAAACCAAAGCGATCGACAGTAGAACGTGGTTTCAGATTGCAATGGCGTCGACTTAATTCATGGAATCCTATCAACCCAAGCCTCTTAATTTTCTCCTTTTCCTCTTCTCCTCAACCCTTCGGACATCTTCAGCAAACTGTCTCTTGAGCTCTCGCGCCTGCTCCTTCTGTTTCTCTCGAATTTGGAATCGGTAGAAACCATCCGACACCCTCTTGTTCGCACGGCCTTCCTCTTTCTTCAGAGCCTCAGTTGCCTCTTCTATTCGAGCCGGACCTGTTCGTCCTCCACGTGTGACCGTGACAAAGCCATCTGCATCGGGAACCGTTCGTGCGCGTTCTCGAGCGCGTAAACGTGCAGACTCTTTCTCCTCAAATGCAGTGAGGTAAGCTGTTACTGATCTGAGAAGCTCTCTGGAATCCGGATATTTGGCCTTATGGATCCTGCGATATCCTGTATAAACATTGTTAGGCTATCTGTCCCCGCCCGACTGCAAGTCCAAGACGTACGTTCTAGACCAGTTATCTGTGCACCACTATCCCACTCAATCTTCGCACCACCCTTCTTCTGTGCTAATGAAGCTGCCTTTCTGCATGCTTCCATAGCCATGTCTGCGCTCGCTTTATCCACAAACACCAAAACCGCATTGGCACCACTCTTCAACGCGTTGAGGTCCTCACCCATTTGCGGCAGTCGCGCCTCGGGTGCTTCCAAGTCTGTATCATGGTTTCGTCGCTTGCGCTTCCTCCCGCCTGGCTTCTGTTGTATTGAATCTCCCGCGAGTGATACTTCTGTTGACGGGTTTGCATCTCTGTGCCTGGCAGTTCTATTAGAAGTATGCCCGTATAAGATGTCCTTCGCATCGAACTCGACTCGCTCGATTCGCGTTCCGCCTAAATGAGTCGCGAAAAGCTTCCGCAGATTCGATTCATTTGCGTCGGGAGGGACATTGGATACGAAGAGACTGCGCGAAGTATTTGCATCTGGGATTTTGGGAGCGTGTGGGCGGATGTAGAGGTAATGCGGCGCGGGTTGCAGTTCAGGGGGAAGAGAAGGAAGGCGAGGTAGAGATAGAGCCACGATCGCGAAAGTCGAAAGTGCCGACGAGGAGGGCGCCATGTTCAATTCATGGAGGATTGAAGAGCAGAGAGGTGAGAGGATTGAAGGGTGCTGCTGGGCGGAGAAATTAAAGTGGGGCAGCTGATAAGATTATCAGATTTCGCAGCCACGTGCGGCTCCCCTATGATGACATCCATCCATACTCCACTTAACTCCATAGGTAGATCCTAAGTTCAATGCACAAAGGAATGTCCTCAAATGATTCATAATGTTGAATTTGATATTAGCAGACCGCACCTATCGCGGGTCTGCGTGGCACTCAATCTATGGAGCCATAGTTGAATGCTTGCCAGCTTCCTCACCGACAACACAAGTCCAGACGTCGGCCTCAATCCCGGAAATATCAGCGGAAATGCACCCGAAACTAATAAAGGACTCGAGGCCATTAAGCCTCATCATGTTTAGCGAGTTGGTTATCCTGTCCGAGGCTTATAAACGCTGAACTCTAGCCCGCCAGAGTACGGCAACGTCACGCTTTGGAATGGCCCCTTCTCATCCCTCAAGGCCTTCAGCAAGTCGCTATATCCTTCTGCAGACGAGATCGTATTGTCGGTGACCACAATGGCACCATCTCTCATCTTCGGCAGAAGCAGTTCCAGCGCCGGCAGTGCCACATATGGCCAGACTAAGTCGATTAGTAGGAGCCTGGCCCCTAACGCATCGAAAACTCACTGTCAAGTAAAATGAAATGGACCTCTTCGATATCTGTTCGAAGGGTCTGCAACAGGTCTCCGACACGAAGATCAATCACACCCTCCACCTCCTTTCCAGCCTCAGCCCAATACTTTCTCGCTATGGCAGCTTTGCTCTCTTCCTTTTCGGTCCCAATGACTTTCGCTCTCACATTCCCTCCGGCTTTTCCTTGCACATTCTCCAGAGCCGCAAGGGCAAGGTAAATCGTGCTGACCCCAAAGCTGGTGCCGATTTCCACGATGTTGGTCGCTCCCGACGAGAGGATGAGGTTGTAAACAAACAACGATTTGTCTTTGTCGAAGGCGATGAACTTGTCACGCATCAAATTGTCCTGGAGTCTTATGCCTTCGTCTAGATTGACTTTGAGTGCCTCTCGAACCTGCTTTCTCGCGGAAGCGTCGATGCTTGCTTCTTGATTGGAAGATTCATCGTGCAGTCGATCTAAAAGCGCACAGACTGAAGAGCTGAATGAACTGGGGTACGAAAGAGGTAGACTTGCAGACATATTGTATTCAATAGGGATGGACTAATGGTTATCTGATCTTGGGGAATTTGAATTGAAGATTAGATAAGATGGCAATTTCACCTTCCTTTACGAGCTATATATCGCTGATGCTCAATATACAGTTGTATAAGCCGTCGTTGTGAACCGTTCGTCGTGAGTCACGAATGCATCGTGCGGAGTCGGATGCTCGGCAAGCAACCGAGTTGTACCCGGGACACTAAGAAGACGGCATAGGACGGGCTACCGTTTAACCAGTCAGAGCGCATTCACTTGCTGTTAGTTAAGCCAAATGAATGTCTTCTATACATGCTCCTCTATTCCGAACGCCCCTCCTTCCATGATCCCGTGGAGATAGCACTCCTCGACGAGCTCAAACAGCTCTCTTCGGGAATCCCTCGGACGAATCAGAAACGGAACTGCAGCTCCCAGAGGGAGGAAGACCAAGTCATCAGTGCGCGCATCAAGAAGAAATTGACCAACATAACCGGGTCCTCTTGTGAAACACAGCTCACTAGAACCCTGCTTAAATATGCTAGGTTTATTCATCGTTTCAATAACCTGGGTCAAGTCAATCCACTCTGCTAAACCCTTTAACGGATACGGTGCTTGCCACGATGGATCCAATGCTGGGATGACGGTTGGATATGCTCTGAAAAACGTGCCGTAGCTCGGCAGCGCTTTGCTCAATGCACCCCTACCCATGTTACAGGTCATCATCTTCCATACTACTGTTTCAATGCTCTCCTGTATAGGGTATTCGGCTCGTTGAGTATCGTGTAAGAGGTGCCATAGCGCAGTGACGCAGTCGGATATGATAAAGGAGTCCCAAGTGAACTGGAATTGTTCCCTGCCATTCCTTAAGTTAATATTATTTGCAAGAAAGAATCTCTTTTGTTCTTTGGACATCTTACGAGAGCTCTCTGGTCACGGTCATGATCAATGGATCCAGCTAGACAAGTGACGTTCTCCCAAGGCCGGAATTGAATCAACCAGAACTCCTCGAACGATCAAGACGTCTCCTTTGTATCCCGTTAATTAATACAAAGAGCATCAATCCAAAATGTGCGAACGAGATGGGGATCTCGCAGGCGCTTCAGACATAATTGAGGCTTCTCGCTGTTCCAATGGCCATGGTTCCATGCATATGCGGTCACAGCAGGATCTCCCCAGGTGTATGACAAGGCTGAATACTTTAGAGTTGATGAAGTAGGAACTTCCAAAATGTCGCATTCGATAGGATCCCCATTTGTTCCAGGCCAAAGGGACACAGCTCAGAAAGTTGAATTGTCCGATGTGAGCGGCACATACTGGTAGAACGCTTCAGGAGGCTTTGACATCGAAGTTGGAAATGTCGCCGACTCGGAAGGAATCATGTACAAAACGATTGAGATATGTGCCCTAAATCATGGGCATAATTCGCTAATGTAAACAGATCCGACAAAGGTCGTCTTGCGTGTCCTGTGGTGGATATTGAATGGAACACGAAGGTGATGGTGACGCGTTAAAGAGGGTGTGCGCGACCTGGTCCAAGCATTATCGCACGCTAGTCTCCTTTCAGCCATAAGATATAGTAAAGAAACGTGACTAATAAGAATCTTGCACCCGAGCAATCGCGACTTACGTTTCTTCCCCAGCTTTTCTTCTCCTATTCTCCATCACAGACAGATCCTCTAGCCATCTATGCCACTGCCGCACTGCCGTTGGACTACCATCCCTACGCTGCTTGCCGTGTTTCAACTGACACTACGGGGTATCGTACTAAAGATTATGGGGAGGCCTCTCTTTCGACTGTCATCACGCGCTGGGCAGCGGTCCAGGTAGTGGAGCCAAAAAGTGCTCTGCTTCCTCGAAAACCAAGACATTTCCTTGGAGAGGACTGCAATTCGCTGCGCCCTTAAGATTCTTAAGACTGGAGAGAAACCGGTGCTACTGGTCGTATGGAAAGAGAAGATGAAGCAAGTTTTCATTAACAAGTCGTTTATTCAAATGCTCTCCATTTGAAGTTGGAACATAGCCTTTCTAACGCTCTCGCTTTCCAGAAGAAAGCAGCATTGGTGCATACGGATGGCGAATACGTGGAGCCTTTGGCGGGATAAACGATGCGGCAACCTCGACAGCGATGATCATATTCGAATGCATTCGCGACCTGGCCACGGCGTCTAGCAGACACCTTTACACTAGTGTGAGTGACGAGCACAATGCAATCAGTAGAAACGCGTTTTTGCTAGGCGACGGTGGTAACATCCAGGTAATCACGTAGCGCTTCGATGCCATGAATGTTGATGCTATGGTTGAATCTCTGTCTCAGACGTCCCGCACAGCAAAACGCGTCCGTAAGCAGGAGCGCGTCAAATCAAGGTCAATCCAGGGTGGCTGCTTACGACATGTCGCTCATAGATCTGCGGCATCAAATCATCTAAAAGACCCACATTGATCCGTCTGCAGAGAAGGTGTTTGGCAAGACTTGCATCTTCGTTTGAGCAATGCAACACCTCTAACTAGATCATTCCTACTACGGCAGAATACACCAGTTAAGTCGGTAGTAAAATACGCCTAGCCAGGTAATTTAATTGCTTAAAATTACCGCAGCCAAGACGAATTTCGGCTCTAAATAAGTCACCGGCCGGTGTCCTAAGGCGGCAGACGATCACAGCATACGAGGTAGGATCGGAGAGTTTTGTACGATAATTTATGACTTATGAGTCTTGAAAGAGTTTCTCTATTGATACACTCTCTGTGCCCCCTTCACTCTCCTCAATCGGATTTGAGTGGTCGCTTGGCTCTGTCACAAGGTGAACAAATACCACGTCGTTACGATCCGGCTGATCCCATAGATCGTGCTCCAAATTTCTTCCGTCTCTCTCGTTGATTGTTTACTCTTTTGATCGACTTTTCAGAACCCCTATCATCCTGCGTCCTTTTGTGTTCAACAGCTTCTACCATGGCCGACGACATCGAGACGGGCTTTCAAGCGGCCATCGACGCCGGCAAGATCAACGGCGCTGTCATCTGTGCCACCGACACGGAGGGCCGCTTCGTCTATGACAAGGCGCTCGGAGAACGCACACTGCTGTCGGGGGAGAAGCGACCGCAGCAGCTCGACGATGTGCTGTTCTTGGCCTCGGCCACGAAGATCATCACCAGCATTGCCGCCATGCAGTGCGTCGAGGATGGCCTGTTGAGTCTCACCGGGGATTTGTCCTCTATCGCACCGGAGCTGGCAGCAAAGCAGGTCATCACTGGTTTCTCTGAAGACGGCGAAACCCCCTTGCTTGAGCCGCCCGCGCGTCCCGTCACGCTCGAGATGCTTCTCTCACACAGTTCTGGCGTCACCTACGACTTCATGAACCCGCACCTTGCCAAGTGGAGCCAGAAATTCAATGCTCCACAAGAAGGCCAGCGCCGGCCAGTCGAAGAGGCGTTCAAGTACCCGCTCGCTTTCCACCCTGGGGCCAGCTGGATGTACGGTCCAGGACTCGACTGGGCCGGCCGCATTATAGAGCGAGTTACAGGTGGCACGCTGGGTGAGTACATGCAGAAGCGCGTCTTTGACCCGCTTGGCATCAATAGCGCCCAATTCTACCCTGTCACGCGCGAGGACCTACGCGCTCGTCTCGTCGACCTCAACCCACAGGACCCCGATGGTCTCGGCCTTCCCGTGATTGGCGGCAGCGGCGACATAAACAAGCGCAATCAAGGAGACTTTGGCGGCCACGGCCTGTTCATGGCAGGTGATGACTACATCAAGGTTCTTCACTCGCTGCTGGCCAACGATGGCAAGCTGCTCAAGCCTACCACCGTCGACGATATGTTTCAGCATCACCTGAGCCCAGAGGCGACTACAGGGCACCAGGCTGCACTGGCAAGCCCAATGGGCGTCTTTTTCCGCGTGGGCATTGATACTGATATGAAGGCCGGTCATGGCTTGGGTGGTCTCCTGATGCTGCAGGATGTCGATGGCTGGTATGGCGATCATACGATGACCTGGGGCGGAGGTTTGACGCTCACCTGGTTCATCGATCGGAAGAACGATCTGTGTGGTGTTGGTGCCCTCCAGGCCACGCTGCCGGTCGACGGTGAGGCGATTGCCGCACTGAAGCAGACTTTTCGTCGCGACATCTACCGGAAGCGTGCCGCGTGGAAACAGCAGCAATAGCAGTGGGCATTATTCGTTCGCCTACATACATTGAAGTTATGTAAGGCATGATCCGCTCATGAAGTTCATCTTGAGTGTTTTAAGTGGATATTGAAGGGAACACGAAGGAGATACGTTACGGAGTAATGGGGATGCAAAGGGTGGAGAACTCCACTCAGATTTGAGGCTCGGAAGACCAGACGTAAACGGTTCAGAGCTAATGTTGAGTGTCCAAGCTTTGCTTGCGCATGTGCTGGACTTCTCAAATCCTCTTAAACTGACGACTACCGTATCCTCCCATCGTCATCTAGCTTTCCGAAATGGGAACTCACCTCCGAAGTTCCATGTTCAAGAAGTGCCTGATCTAGTACATCGGTCTCTTGATACACACTGTACCGTGATTATATTCTAAACATTCCTCGTCACCTCATTTTCTCCTAAGAGCCAACTAAACTTTCTCTTGAGTCGTGATCATTTCCTTTCCTTCTACCTCACTTGGTGGCGTGGCAGCTTGATCCACTCCAGCCACAAGCAGACTTTCGTCCAACGCTCGTCGCTGCTCTTCACTAAGGTGTGACAGGTCCACCGCAACTTCATCACCAAACTTGGCCGCAATTTCCTCCAAGCTGAGCTGTCGAGTCTCTGGAAGGTACTTTGGGAAGAAGATAACGCCGACGGCCGGGACGATGATGAAGACAAGATAGTACTTCCAACCCACGTTCGCAAAGGCCACTGGCGCGGCTTCCGTGTAGAGAAGCGTGGAGGCGAAGAGTCCGGCAATCGAAGTTCCGAGGCCCTGTGCGCGAACGCCAGTGGGAAATATCTCTGCACAATACACATAGCTACTGGCGTCGAGACAGCCTGCGTAAAAGGTGACGAATAGGAACAGGAACAGTACACCAGCCGCATTGCCCCCACGATTCGGGGAGCCCGCGAACTCGGCCACCATTGCGGTTTCGAAGATCATCATGACGATGCAGCCGCTCAGGCCAAAGGTCAGGATGCGCACACGGCCAACTCGGTCAAGGAACATCGAATTGACCCAGTTCATAAAGGCAGCCCAGCTGTTGTAGAAGGAGTATAGGAGAAGCGGGAGCCAACCAGAAAGGCCGAGATTGTTGTATAGAAGGACCTGGTAATTGTTCACCACGAGCACACCGGTTGATTGGGCAGCACATCTACTCTATGTAAGTCAAGTGTCAGGCAGTGCAGTACGAGAGCACTCACTGTACTAATAGGCCGGCCAATATGCGTTTACGGTACGATGGCGTTTTGATCATATGCCACAAATTTGTAATGCCCTTGGCATTCTCGAGCTCTATTTGTTTCCGTATTTGATAGTATTCCTCCTTCGCAGCGATTCCAGTTGGGTCATTCGGCCGCGTATGTAGCCGCTGCAGGATTGAGAGCGCTTGCTGATCCTTGCGATGAGCGAGAAGCCACCTCGGTGATTCTGGTAGGAACGGCGATCCAATGATCAAAAGAAGCGGAGCGGTGACCTGAAGACTCATACAAAGCCTCCACTGTATGTTCGGATCGCTCACAAAGTAGCATCCCAATCCCGTCCATGAAGCTAGGCCCTGAGGAACCGTTAGCGAGAGCAGAAGCTACATAGTTTCCGGAAGCTACTCACATAACCGCTAACTACTAATATGCCGTGAGCGCCAACCATTCGGCCGCGTTGTTTTGCTGGTGAGAGCTCCGATTGGTAGATTGGTACAGATACTTGAATCATGCCGACGCCAATTCCGTTCAAGAATCGACCGACGAGGAACATCGCAACATGAACTGCGCCACCCTGAATTGCGGCAGAGACAATGCATAAGACGCAGATCATCTGGATAGTGGTCTTGCGACCCAACCTGTTGAGGAACGAAGGTACGAGCAGGGCCCCAATGACACCTCCGCCAGCGAACAGGCCATTTGTAGCTAACAATATCAGTAAAGCCGAATCTCATTAATTGAATAAAGCTTACCTCCAATAACCTGATTGCCTTCTTTCCCATGTGGACCGGTGAGGACAATGTTAAAGTACTCGAAGAAGGATGGGAGGCCGAATACAGAACCAATGATAGCAGAGTTGTATCCGTACGTGAAAGATCCAAGAGCGACGAAGAATACTATGATAAAGTTGTAGCCATTGCCTTTGGCGGATGCCGCATCAGAATGTTCTTCAGTCTGGGCTTTTTCCTTTCGTCGAAACATGTTGAGCTCTTTGAGGGGAAAGGTCAGTGAAAAAGACAGGCGGCTTGACAATAATGCATATCTGCCAAGTCTCGATACTTATAGAGTTCTGGAAACCCTCTACAGGATGCGGGGTCTTGGACGGACATGTTAACGTGAATGTTAAAGCCGGACGGGCAATGCTGATCCATTCATTTGGGAAGGATAATCGCTATAGCATGGTCATGATCGGAAGGCGAGAAGTCATGCTGGGTACGGTACCGGACAGAACACCGCGAGCAGTGTACCTGGCACATGAAGCGTGAATCAGAAAGAGGGGCACTCATGGATATGATATCTTGATTGATAGATAAGTGGCCAGGAGATGGCGGGGAGAAATCAGGAAAATGATCACATCACTTTGGAAACATGAGAGCAATACGGTAGCGTCAAATGAGGCCGCAGTGAACCCAGAACTTGACGCGAGAGCTTAACTTGAAGAACGAGTTGTCGATACTTAGGAAGACTAGAATCGACACTCTATTTATTAGCTTTCTCGTAGGCAATGGGAGAGATTCGAAAGAAATAAGAGATTTCGTTCGGCTCATTATGGGAGAAGCAGAAAGCAAAGAGTATCGTGATGGTGGCCCGCCCCAGAGACGATGAAGCTATGCGATGCCGTTCTTCTGAGCGGAGAATAAAATTCCGGGTAAGCTCCTGCTGTTGTGGGCCTCATCCACTCGCCTGGGACGCGCGAGTTGTCGATGAGGTTCCTTCGCTCGAAATGTGAGCGTGAGACACAGAAAAGGCAGGGAAGTTGTGGAGAGCCGCGTAGAAAATGTGGAATCCGGAGATAATGCCCCGGGATTGGATGGAAATAATCCGGCCCCAGTCGGGAGTTTTCTCCAGCTCACCCCGGGTTTTCTACTCCACAGACAAGTCAGATACCCTAACCCTATCATCAAGTGAGCTATCGACTGCGGAGTACACCCCACATCTAGCGTATCGAGCTTGCATCCACAGTACACAAGACCTTACTTCGATGCGTGTAACCGTCTGCGTTCGAAATAAAACCCCACACATAGTTGCAATTCTTTCTGTTAGCACCCAGTGAAGCACTCAAGAGCCCTGAATATCATTCAGAATGGTAGTGTATGCCGGCTTCGGATTGCCGCTGCCATCGAACAACAGTGGGGTGGTGCTTGCTCTCCAACTGCCAGGATCCAGTACACCCCAAACAGTGATACCAACGCAGTTCTCCACAGCTTTACAACCATCGACCACCGTAGTATAATCATCTGGTGCAGCACCCACGATATCCAATTCCGTGATTTGGACCTCGCTCACTGCAGTGCTAAGCGCCTTCAGCGCGTCAGGTACGCCGGACGCTCCCCCGGCACTCAGATGGGTCTGAGAGCCTATGCAGTCAATTGGGACGCCATCGGCGATCCATCCTTTCACCTTGGATACCAAGCCAGTAAGCTTGGGGTATGTCGTGCTATCAAGGTTGTAATCGTTGATACAAAGCTTCGCGTTCGGATCTGCCTCTTTCGCGGCATTGAATGCGATCTTGACAAAATCTTCTCCGAGGACATCGCTGAACACGCTTGAGCGCAGAGATTGGCCGTCTTCGTTGAAGATCTCGTTGACAACATCCCAGGCATAGATCTTGCCGGCGTAGCGCCCTGCAACAGTAGAAATGTGCATCTGAATCACGGAGGTGAGCTCGTCCTTGTCGGTGATGGCCGAGACCCAAGAAGGCAGCTGTGAGTGCCAGACAAGCGTATGGCCGCGCATTAGCTTGCTGTTCGTGGTGCCGAACTCAACAAAAGTGTCGGCGCCGATGAAGGAGAATTCGCCTTGAGTCGGCTCGGTCGCGTCCCATTTCATACTGTGCTCAACGATCATGTTAGTTCAACGGGAGATGAGTGGATTTGAGAAGGCAAGGCACCTGTTCTCCGGCGAGATCTGACCAAAGTCAGACTCGATAATGTTGGCAACTACCTCCTTGCCAAAGGTATCCTGATCCGTGGCTACGCCGATGTATTTCTTCCCAAGCTTCTTGAATGCCGCGTCGATGCTATCGGCTCCTTCGCCTGTGGTACTGCCGGTCGTGCTGTTGGAGGAGCCTGAGGGTATCACAGTACTCGCAGTACTGGTGCCATTTCCCACATCCACAACCGCTGATGAGACAGTCATGGCCATGGCAGTCACGGCGAACATATGCACTGCTGAAGCAGTTGTTAAAGGTGCGGATGCAGGTGCGGATGCAGGTGCGGATGCAGGTGCGGCCTCGATATTAGTGGGTCGGGCACAAGGACTTGCGGCCACGAAGTTCTTGTCGAGTGCGAGAAGCAGGAGGAGAAGATTGAAGGCCATTGCTCAGTCTTGAAGGAAGACTTCAAAAGTACGTGGGCATGTAGATAGCAACATAATCCACTGAAGAAACAACCCACAACATCAACGTGAAGGAAGTGGCCGACCAAGCGATGCACGAGCGCTGGAACGAGTGAAGAAATGAGGGACAGGCGCTTCGCATACTGCAAGAAACAGTCGAGAGAAACAAGCTTGAAGTCTATATATATTAAAGGTAAGATTTACTACTATGCGCTACTGTACGACACCATTGAGAGTGAAGAGGAGATGGTTTTCTTGGCCAGCATTAAATGAACCGTCACTTGTAAATGAATGGCCGGTGGGAGGATGTTTCAACACCTCTGCATATCGCATGGATGGTGTGTGGTGTCTATGGTCATGCGCCATGTGCGATCCAGTCGAACTGGAATCTCGCTGGATTCCTGACGTTTAATATGCCTATCGTCTCCCATTGGTACACCAGATCCTGACGTTTCGGGTTATAGCAAATCCTCATCGTCCGAGTTTTGGCTAATCCGTGAGATCTCAATTTCGCCTCGATTCGATGAGGACAATGATTCTTCACGATGGCTACGTTGCCATTTCCCCGAGTATTTGAGGAGTCGAATTTCGAAACTGGCACCGAGGCACCTGCGGGTTCCAACCCATTTCTCTAGAGCCTTCTATTGGTCTCTTGCATATCAATGAAGTGTCAATAATGGCCTCAGCATAAGGTTGACACGAGGACCTTCATCTTCTTAGCCGTTACCAAGATGAATCGATCTCGACGCCAAGGGAACCGAGCAGCAATTAATACCGTGAGATTCGTGTATAGTTCCCAATGTCACGCCATCTCGTAGAGAACGCAAGTCGCACAGGAATTCGAAAGCTCCCCATATGCTTGTTTCTCATATTCGGCAGTGGCCAGGCTTTATTTCATCCTTCGTCATTCGGCTCAGGACTCCCTGCGATCTTCCGCAAGTAACCTGCAGAGCAGGTTCTCGCGATCCAGCTAAGCCATCCCTCACCATCTCTTCTCTTTCTTTTATGTCTCTCCTCTAGCTCGCTCACCATACTCTCTACGGCACCAATTTGCCGTCCAAATTCCTCCACGCCATCCTCCACATCCTCGACCTTGCTCCTGAGCGCATTGATCTCGTACTCAAGTTTCGCACCCAATACTTCCACATCCTTGACCACCTCTGTAAGTCTGTTCTTTTCTCCGGCCATCACCTCCTGGGAGTCAAGGCGCAGGCTTTGGTAGGTTTCAAGGCGGGGATAGTAAAGGCTGTCCAACTCTTGGATGTCTTGCTCGGCGAGTTCTTCAAGCGACTTGATGTTCGCAATAGCGCCGTCAACCCAGTGTGATACAAGGTTATCCATGGACAGCATGTCATTGCGAATGCGTCTGGCGTCTGCAGCCAAGACCGTTTGTCTTGCGAATTGTTGTTGAGGTTCCAGATTTTGCTCCTCGGATATAGACGGATCTTGCTGAAATTCCCAGTCTCTGTCCCAACTAAGTAAGCTCTCTTCCGCAATACTGAAGGAGAGATGTCGAGGCCACCAGGCTGGATCTCTCCTTTCTTCTATGCGTTCATCAAAACCGATAGCACTGCGTGTGCGCCGGAGTAGTTTGCCGATTTGCTCTGTACCATCTTCGTCAACGGGAAACAGTTCATTAAGATCAACATCGTGATACGTGGAGCCGACGATCGAGCTTCCTACTGTTGGTGTTCTAACAGGTGAAGCGTCATATGCAAAAGGTGTGTCCAGACTATGCGGTTCCGCTTTCAAAGAATCGACGGTGATTGATGGAGGCTCGCGAGGGGAGAAGAGTCCGCTGGCAGCCTCTATTGGGGTCTCTGTGAATACTTTTGAGAAACTCGGCCCCTCTTGTAGCAACTCATTCTCTGAAACGGTGGCCACGCGGTTCAGGTCCCCGCTGCCCTCGTCCTGAGTAGATTGCGCTGATGGAAGTATAGGCTGGCTTCTGTATGCAGCTCGCCGATCAGCAGCACTATCTACTTTGCTAGATTCGGCAATTGGCTCTTCTTCCTCTTCTTCGATGTCATGCTTATGATGATGACTTCGTAAACCGACGGCATTTCTGATTTTCCCAATACCACGCTTGCCCTCTTCCCGGTTTGACGGGCGTTTTGCAAGTTTGTGCATATGGGTTCGGTCATCATCCGGCGTCTCCAACCTCTCTCGTCCCGTCTCCATGGACGATCTCACCCCACCAGGAGACAGGGGGTCGTTGAGGCTCGAATCTTTGCGTTGACCTTGCCAAGTGTAACCACCATGTTCATCTGACCGAAACACCATCCCTTCCGGGCCCGGGAGCCGATTGAACATGTCTCCAGTGTGAGTCTTGCGAGGTTTGCCATACCACAGCCACTTGGCTCTTTCGCCTCGGACTAGTTGAACGAATTGCTCGATGTCAACGGTTTCGACGTCAGCAATTCCGGCTTTCTCTTTCGCACCGACCATTTCCATGACCATCTCACCACCCTTGCCACCCAGTTCTGCAACTGTTGACTTGACAGCGCGCGGAACAGTCCAGCCTTCATTGGTAGCAGCCTTGGCCGTGGCACTGTGAAGGCGCTTTAATGTAGTCCTGTCCAGTCTTCGCGTCTTTGGAAGTCTCTGAGATTTTTGGAAGTATGCAATAGCCCGCTTAGTGGTTTCGATGTCAAAGACATCCTTTGAGACTTGTGCGCCATAGGCGCTCAGTCTGTTCCTTGCACCGATCAACGTGCCCAGTAAAGCTGCGACAGTGGTTGGCCCAAGGATGCCGTCTTGCGGTTCTACATTATACAGGTCGTTGCCAATCTCGATCCACCAGTCATTGATGGCCTTCTCTGTCACATCGCAAAGCAGACCGTCGGCGTACTCTGGCTGAAGTGTATCAAACAGCGTCAATGCAACCTGGCAAAGCTTGACCAGCTCAATGACGGCTTTGTATAGATCGATTTTGTCGCTGGCCCGGTAAAGCTGATAGAACTTCGCTTGTGTAGCCGCGGTAGGCTTTGAGAGACTGATACCGACGCGACCGGAGCAACCCAGCCGCTTCAGATTCTCATTAACGAAAAAGTCCTCCCTGTGCTTCTTCGGATCACCATCTGGTATGGGTATGACGGTCAGCGAAGATGGGAAACCGCTCAGATTGGTGACCATCAGCGTGCCCAGCGGAGTTTCCCTTCTTCTCGCATGATACTGATTCAGCGCCTTGAAGTATACCTTCAACCGCGGAGACCATGCTTCCTCATTTGTAGGGACGGAGAGTACGCTCGCAATAACAGTGTGGGAAGGATCACCGGTGTACGTCGTGATAACGAATGTGGGATGGGTGCGAGAGCAGGCCCATTGCTCGACGAGGTAGATTTCATAACCTTCGAGTCTTCGAGGCGTTCCGAGCACCGTGGTCGCGGCATCTTCTTGAAGATATCTATCATATTACGTTAGTGGCCAAGCTATTATAAGTTTGCCTTGGAATGTACTTGAGAGCGACCGGATCCGTGAGGACGAAGCGTTGGTGAGTCTTTGTCGATGGACTAGCGGGAGTGCTTTGTTCGGGGGATTGTAGAGATCGAGATCGTTCTTGCTCCATAGAGTTCTGGTTGCTGTAGAAGGTTTGCTCCTTCTGGACGTGATTGCTGGCGGTTGTAGACATTTCTCCCACTTCAGTTAATGGACGCCAAGCAGTTCCCGTTACAAGAGAAGTCAAAAGAGGTTTAAGATGACGAGCAATGACACAGTTCGTCCTTTAAATCTTTCCAAGGCGTGAAGCACGTCATGTTTACCTGTGTTCCCTTTCGCGATTGTTTCGAGGCTATCGTATTTGATATGAAGGTAGTCCGTAGAAGTACAGGTACATATCTAACTGTCTGTCCGCGAACCTTGCAGGCGCGCAGGCAGGAACGACCGGCGCGCGGAAGCTACAGCGCTAGCTCGCACGTGACAGACCTCTAATTTGACTTTCAATGAGGCACAAGAATTTCAATTCTCAAATGCAAGTCAAAGTACCGAAAGGATAGAAAGTCCCGAACACTCCTACTCTGATATCGCCGGTTGGACATATCAGAATAACTCGTCTTCATACTGAACATCTTCTTCATTGAGACCCATACCGCCTCGGCGTGGACTTCAAAATTTTGCTAACGTTCAGTTTATTTATGTATCTCGTTAAGCTCTTGCAGTTCTTGAGATGCTTTCCTGATGATTCAGATTATCGGCTTTTTGGGTTTCTGTTAGCGACTGTGCTCCATTCTTTCTGCTTCACCCTTATGCTCAAGGTAGATTATGTACGAGGGCCCACGACCGCCTGGTGAGTTTTCAGCCTTTCAATCTTCTCCTTTGCAATCTCGCAGGATTTGTCGCTTTGTAACGTGCTATGGATATTGTTTACTTTCAATTGGTTCAAGCACAGCAAGTGCTCAGATCTGGAAGTCACGATGACGCTGTTCCTCCCGGTCTGCTAACAAAGCCGATCAAGTATGCTCCAAAACAACCCAGACCCAAAATGGATCTGCTGGACGCCGGATACAGATTAAGAGTTCAGTGAGCCTCAGCATGGTCGTCGCGACTGAAGGCTGAGTGATTGCATCATGCACGAGGCAACTTCTCACTAAACGCCTCCGGCAAAATGTGAATATCTGACAGTTGCCTTCATCTGCCTTACTGACGTATTGCGGCCTTAAAGGAATTCCGGGTGAATGGACAGTACTCCATTTCGCGGAATCTCGACGGTTAGGATTAGAAGTAGACCTTGATTGGCTTGACCCTGACGCAGTGTAACCACCACCTGACGAACATAGGCGAGGCAACAAGGTCTCCGTTGTCTTCAGAGTCTGCCTCCTTTGGCGGCTGGATTTGGAACAGCACATCGTTGGTCCATGTCTAACTCTGGTAAAGTGCAATGAGGCTCGATCACGAGTGAACTGAACATATAAGTACATTAAGGAAGCCTCAAGGGCCGCGGACCGGTGTGATATAATCATATGAATATATTGACAAAATTACGCAGCACACCTTGTCAAACAACGCTACCCTACCATAATGCCCAAGCCCAAGCATCGGACTGGGACCAAGGATGTTCAACACCACCAGAGAGCGTCAAACGAACTGGGAACTGTCTGTCTAATAATCGCACCTCAATGGTACACCTCCACTGCGATACTAATATTTTGCAGCAAAGGCGTGACAACCCTCCGCGCGGCTCTGATGCCTCTGGGGTCGACCCTCAACCACCACAAACTCCAGTTAGCCGGGCACAATTCGACTTTTGATCCTTGCTAATGGTTCTTAGTGGCCGCAGCCTCCGCAGCCTCCGCCAAAGAGATCAGACGTTTCCGAATACGGCAATCAAGGGCATTCAATTATGTCATCACAGTCTAACCAAGCCTATTATGAGCAGTCATCGACGGCTAGTTTTGAGACATCTGAAGGGGTTAATTATGAGAGCGACCCGATAAATGTTACGCAGACATTGGACTCCAACCAAGCACAAAGCGACAACACCACCTGGGCGGGCGGCCAGCAGCAGCAGAGTGCGTATCCGGCCCACTCTGGATACAGGGCGACGGAGTTGTTGCACATCTACACAGATCCTAATGGACAGCAATGGTACCATGTGTTGGATTCGGCAACGGGTAAGTTATGTGACGCAATCAAAGGGTAGAAAAGTTTAAATTGCCTAACCACTCTCAGGCGCTACCTACTGGACAGAGACAGATCCCAGATGTTCTTGAGGTGTAGAGTATTTTGTACTGTAGATAGTCCAATTATTACAAAACACATAGCAAAAGAATTCGCAATTCTTATCCCCTTACCCCCACCTATTGGCCCATTTCCTACACGGCAAATCATTAGGTAGTATTCTGTCGCAGACGGGAAACTGATTTGCCTACAGTGGGGCCGTGCATTAGCGCTAACGATGTGCATATGTACATACGCCCGGTTGCCTTCTTTTTGCCTTAAATACGAACTCATCGGTGTGCATATTTGCGAACAACTGACGAACCAAGTTGGATAAAAGCGGTCGATACCCGGGGCTCTGCTGAGACTCGGGCGTAACTGTACACGACGCGTGCATAAAGTCATCCGCAAACAGCGCATCGATCATCATGAGGCAAGGGCGAGCACTAAATGTTGAGCCTCCAGACGTATTCAAAGGAGGTCTGCGGCACGGCTTGATTCGTTGCCGAACTTTTCAACCTCCATGGCCATGGTGCTTGACGTGAATATTCTTTGGACAAGGCAGGGCCACGAAAGGTGAGTTTGCGCCATGAATATGAAGGCATGGGTTTGCAAGGCCCCCCTCCATTCCTGAATGCCTCGCAATGGAAGCTGACCGCCAAAATGAATCTTCCACAGGTTTTCAAGGACTCCCCAAGGACGACAAGATTGTGGCACAGGTCTCGCTGGCAGGGATCAAAGCGAAGGTGCGGCAAATCGGACGAAGAAGGTGGTCCGACAATGTCTTCTGACACTGATTCTAATCGTGCGGAGGTGCCTTCTAAATCTCGTAAGCCGGAGTTAAAAACAGCCTAATGTCTTTGCGGCTCTGAGCCTTGTGGGCTATTGAATAACATTTTGATCTAGCCTCGCCCGACTCCAAACAATGGATTCCCCTTCGGAAATCGTATCACGGATTGAAAAATATGCTGGCGAACGGTGATAAAGATGTTGGAGATGGTCGCTTCGACAATCTATACAGAGAGAAAAGTGTGTCAAGAAAGTTCTCAGGAGGACTATCCGCTTACGCCGTGCAGTCGTGGATTACCCAAACGGTTACCCGAAGTTGTCTGCTTTCATCAACAGTGACGACTCATTCCGCGTCTATCGCCGGTTTGGGACGCTGAGGGTCCGATTGATCCTCCATTGTCAGGCTGAGCTCAATGCATTGGAAAAGAAGCTCAATGAAATTGACAAAGAGGATGCGAAAGATGAAAAGACCGCATTTCGTATTCAATCGATTAGCTACGACAAAGATGATGAGACTTCGACTGTCAGAGAGCGCTTAATTAACGAGATTGGTCAAAAATTGAAAGAATACGGTCAATATCAGTCTGTCTAGAAACGTTTTACCAAAAGCTAACATATAAAGACGATCTCCTGGAAGAGGAGAGCAAGTCGCTGTCCATGCTCCGACCGACAAAACGCAACCATCGCAGTGTCTTCAATTTCGCCTACAATAAGAGGTTCTTGGTTTATGATGAAACCGAATTTCTCAATCATGAAGACGATTTTGTCACAACCGCTCAGGATCAAGATTCACACCTCCACGTTGCTATTGAAAAATTGATCCAAATATTTGGGAGACCATGGCTCCACGTGAGGCTAGCGACTGACCAGTAATTACCTGAACATGAGCCGGCTAACATCAACAGCACATATTTTCAACCAATGCTCAACGGGCATCTCGTGGGGACGAACAAATTAACCTATATTCCGCCAAACGTATCAGCTTCGTCGTGCAGATACTAGTCTCAACTTTGCTCATCGCTGCGTTGATGGCACCCATCTGCCTACTGTTTGAGGTAGACACGACGAATAAAGCAAAAATGGTCATAGTCTTCGCGTTCTTGATATTATTTCCTCCACTCATGAAAGTCTTGACGAGGGCCAAGAATCACGAACTCTTTGCTATTACC
The DNA here is from genome assembly GCA_010015805.1 of Rhizodiscina lignyota. Classification (NCBI taxonomy): domain Eukaryota; kingdom Fungi; phylum Ascomycota; class Dothideomycetes; order Aulographales; family Rhizodiscinaceae; genus Rhizodiscina; species Rhizodiscina lignyota. The sequence continues at coordinate 1,029,643 of ML978124.1, forward strand.
GCCGGGTGAGAAAATTCTCCAAATTCGGAGTGTATCTGTTAAAATTAACACAAAAGTACAGATACTGTGCCGTACTCGTCGTGTTTCTCGGGAATTTCTCGAAATAAAGCCTGATATCTAAGAGTACTTTGTCCTATAGATTGAAGTGTAGGGGGCCTTCGCTGGCTGTGGTTTCGTTGATTCATAGAGATTGATCCCGCTCGTGTGGCGACATGTTGATGTGGGTACCGAAATGCTCAAGGTATATCAGATCGAAATGAAATTTCATTTCGCAACATTGGAGGGATTTTGTGCTGTTAAAAAAAGACAGAAGATCGAATCGTTATCCATGCATTTCTGCCATTGAGAAATATTGTACACGCAAGCAAAATTCTCGCTACACTCGTTACAGTTCAATCAAATCCACCTCCGAGAAGTCTGGTGGCGCGCGCCGAAACACCACTCTACCCTTCCGGTCTAAGCCCGTAAACTCATTACTGATCCAAATCTTATCACTGAACTTCTGCGTCCTGCGCACCTCGTCATCACTAACGCCCAAGTCATCTCGGGGGATCCAGATCACCGGACGCCGGGCCTGCAGCGCCTTGTGAAGGAACGCCCGCTGGATGAGACGATCACGCTCTTCGGGCGTCAGATCTTCGATGACATCGTGGAAACTGCCGAAGAGAGCGTCGCCGGCTGCATGCCCCGCCCCGACACCTCCTGCTTCCAGGTCCTTCTCTGGTGCAGCCGGTCTGTGGTGGTGATGATGATGCGGTTTGTGTTCCGGTGAGAAGTGTTGCCTGGACACGCGTCTCTCATCAACTTCATTTGGACGCTTATTTTGGGAGCGATCAGCCCAGGATGTCCTTGTTCGCGTGGCGGCGAAGGGTTTCTTGACAAGCGTGTTAAGGCGAGTGATGGCCGCCAGCCCACCACCAGACTTCCTCCGTTCCTTGATAGCTGCAGCCTCAGCCTCTTCAGCGAGTCTTTCCTCGTTCTCCTCCTCTCTTTCTCTGCGCTCCAGTGCGTCCTCGATATCCTCGCCTTCCTCTCCATCGCTCACACCCTCCCACTTCTTGCCATTTGCACGTGCAAATTCCTCATCACGTGCAACAGCGTCGTCTTCCAGGGTGATGGGTATGTAGCGGTACAAGGGGCTGAAGAAGTAGTTGACCATGGTTTGAAAAAGGACTGTGATGAGGAATACCACAATCATAATAATGGCTTGCGGTACGCAAGCGGTGGTGCCTCTCTCATTCCTTACGAGGAAGAAGAGACCGATCAGGGCGACCTCCATGACGTATATTCCAGTGAATAGTTGGTTGACTGCCCTTGGGAACAGAAGACCACCGGTGTCAAAGCGTGATTGGTTGACATAAAGAGTCTGGTAGCGGTATGAGACCCAAAAGACGGTAAACGTGATAATATTGAAGACAAGAATGAGAGGTGCGATAACAGAGTAGATGAGTCCTGTATGACGATCAGCAATCAGGCCAAGAGAGATGGCTGTAAAAGCCCTTCTGGTGCTTACCGATGCACGCCAAATTGGTGTAGACGGGGAAGAAGGTACCCCATCTAACATTGGGCAGCCGGAGCTGGCGATTGAACTTTTGGCGGGCGGTATTGTCCGCGATTGGACGCCATAAAAACCAGAGCACTAGGGTTCCAATTTGAGCAAGCGAGCCGGCGCTCACTGACAATGCTTGAAGCAACATATAAGAAAAGAAATAATCGCTAGCCCTTGGGATGTTCTGAGCCAGAATTTCCGCTATTCTGGTTGGGTTCTGGGAGATCTCAGGAATAAGTTTGTAGATGCTGGTCGATATGGTTACGACCAGGAACACCTGTACGAATAGGAAGCCGAAGTAATAGCCCTGGACTGATAGCTCGACTGCCATGCCTGTGTGGACACCTTGCAGGCGGGAAGCAAGTCGGAGAATGACTGGGAGAAGCGCTAGAAGAATCCCGAGCAGCGCAAAAGGCAGAACGCCTTGCAGTGCTGAAATGAGCCATTTAGGCATTTTCAGAATCCACGAAAGGCTTTTGTACTGCGTACCAAGCCACGAAAGATTCGAGATTGCTGAAGTGAAAGAAACTGGAAGTACCCAAGCTATGATCAGTCCAGAGATGAGAAGGAAGACGACGCCAACACGGAGCAGGCGCTCCCACCACTTGATAGACAAATTGTCCCAAATGACATCATCAGGTGCAATCTCTACGATACGGGGAGCCATATGAAGAGGCACGTGATGACTAACAGACTGACAAGCCATGTGTGCAGCAACTTGGTGGTTGAACTGAATGAAAGCCGAGTTCATGAGTGGGTACTTCTCCGGCTCCTGTTGGTCCTGTTCGATTTCGAGATTGAGACGTGCGAGCTCTTTCCGACAATAGTAGATCAAGTCTACCTTCTTGCCTATGCCTGTCCAAGAAGGCATATGCGGCAGCCATGACAAGCCAAAAAGAGGTAGTCTGGTACTGGCACGATCTTTGTCCGAAAGATACTTCTTCCACTCGGGATCCGCATCCAGGCCTTGGTCGTCGGCGAACTCTTCATTGAAAGCCACAGGATACTGTTCCTTTACTTCGTCTTCGTCTTTGGGACGTTTCGAGAAGATGCTGAGTAGCTTGCTTCTGGCCATTTTGTCGTCCTTTGTAACTGCATTCTGCTTCGCCTTGGCAGTCGGCGAGTTGCCAGATAAATCTGTCAATGGAAATTCGTCTCCCTCCGCATGTTTTGGTTCGGGAGTGGGTAGCACTATGCCGTGGTCGGTCCTCCAAAACTGCCAACGCGGTGCCGGTGCGACTTGCAAGTTTTGTGTCCACGAGTCAGGCGCAGTCATTGGGCGACTGTCGTAGCTTGTCTTCCCGGCAGCCGCCGAAGCAGTGCTTGGTCTCCTTGTGTCAATATCTAAAGACTCGTGAAGTGTAGGCGAAGGAGGTTGTGGTAGTGAGGACTTCTTCTCCAAACCACGGGTCGCTGCCCGACTGACATACTTGGGGCTCCCCTTGGATCTTTCAGGGTCCCGCCAGTTGCCAGCAGTATCAGAGGAGATCCGATCCGGAGCATTCTCATTCCGCAGAGTAGTGTGCGACTCCACCGGGACCACTGTGCGAACAGTGTCTTGGGGGTTCTGAGAAGTAGAGAGTGTTCGATCTGTGTTAAAATCCGCAGGACCATCCACCACATAGCCATCATTGACGGCATCAAGGCGGTCATTGACAGCCTTTGGCACATTCATCACTTCACCAACAATATTCTTCCCGAATTTCGTAAAACCTTGGCCCATGGCGCCCAAACCGTGTCCGATCGTCCCAAGCCCCTGTCCGATGATCGGGATAGGCAAGGCTTTCGATCTCTCGGTATTAACTGTCTCTTCTTGTTCAGAAGATGAATCAGAAGTGATGCCGAGGGTTTCATCTAGTGTATGAGCTTGGTGAGGGTTTCCAGAGCTCACTCCACCTTCTTCGGCCATTCGAAGACCTGCGCTGTCCCTCTCAGCCCTCAGTCTGGCTTTTTCTGGTTTCGAACGCTTCTTCCCGGCCTCCTTCTCTTCCTTTTTCTTCATTTCCATTTGTTTTGCTTTGGCCTTTTTCACCAAGGCAGTCTCTGCACCCTCTAACATTCTTGCCAGCTTATCACGGAGGTTGACCTTCTCGTTGAGCTCGTCGAAGTTACGGTTGATCCAGATGTTGCGAATTCCTCCGGGAAAAACATCGTACAAGCCATCAAGTGCCTCATATGTCAGCCACTTGCGCGGGATGCTGGTGACCAAGACAGTTGTGGCCGACGCTCGTAGCCTGTGTTGTGGGGAGGTAAGATATGCCTGCCGCACGCGGATATAACCACGCAACTCTGTCGTTATCACATAAAATGTCCAAATCAACAGAGTGCAGGCCAGCACGAGATGTGTCCAGAACCTGTCAGTGTGTGCGGGATCGTAGTTCTGCCAGCCCAGCTTGTCCAGCCCTTTGATGGTTTTGGCGCCGCGGTAGGCGTGATTCATCGGAATTAGGATGGGTAGAAACAGGACAGCCGTAGGGACAAAGATCTTCAGGAGCATCTGGAGGTATCGGAGGAAGAAGTATGCATCCAGACCGCATTTCGAGATGAGTTCCGCACTTGACGTCCGAAACACTGGCACTACCCATCGCCAAAGTCCCCCCGGTGGAGGAGTTGTACGGTCCTTTTCCGAGACAAGATACGTCTTTGGACGGCTAGTTGAAAGTCAGCTACCACATTCAGTGAGCATATAACGATAGAAAATTGTCGTCATACTATATTCGGGTGAACTTGTTCCGCAGGAGGTAGAAGAGAAATATTTGCGCTCCAAAAATCGCCAACGCCGAACCTAGGGAGCCTAGGAAAGTGCTGATGGTCTGTCCCGCTGCCTCCTGGGCTGCTCCAGCATTGTCGCTCGTGTTTACAAACGACGAATCCCTCACTTCCAACACTATGTTATCTGCCAGAAAATCCATGATGGCGTTGACGATGCATAGTCAGGGCAGGAATACAAAGAGGAAGGACAAGTCGCAACCGTTTGGGTTGAGAGCAGTCTGTGGAAAGCCTCTATGGCAGGGAAGGGCGATTGTGAGGGAGGTCGATCGCACCAAACCAAAGAGGCTACTGCGAGCCAATTGAGCCTCTGGTCGATCAATAAACCTGGTTTGATTGTCGATCCCGTTAACGCAAGGGCTATGTGTTTGTCGTCAACAAAGGAGACTTTTAGATGCGCCGGTGAAAACGCAAACGGAGTAGGATGAAAGGTTTCGTGGAGGATGTATCAGAAGCGCAAAAAGGGACAGTCACAGCAGTATAGAAACGAAGACGTAGGTGGAGTTGTTCGAGCAGGGATATGCGTAAAAGGAGCATGAAACGGTTCGAGCGCGCGTAAAAGGCAAATCACGCGTCGCCATTGACGTCATGCCGAGCAGCGCAGCGGCTCCCCGTCCCGCGTTTGCAAGGGGTAGACGCCTTGATAGGCTCTCACGCACGGAAAGTGTATCGCTTAAATCAGGATTTCCATGTCATTCGACTCATTCCCTATCGTTCATCGACATCGTCAAAGAGTATAGGGCAGGCCTCACGAAACACTTCAGGCTGCGCCCTGTTTCATTTCATAGCTTGGCAGGGTAGTTATCGTGGCTGGGCTTCCACCTTCCCGGAACCTGGAACGGGGTATACGTGGCGCATCACTGCAAATTGAACGGCAAAAGGTAGAGTAATCAAAAACTTGGATGAGATCAGAGATCGATTTGACTATTACATGCTTAAATTAAGGCTACATTCTCAAAACCCAAAGCCATATCTTGTTGTTAGGCCGTCCATACGCCGGGGCTATGCAGATGCTGTATGTCCATGACAATGCATTCCAACGCTGAATTTAGCCTTTACTCAATGGTGATCTTGCGGTTCTCTGGCTTCGCGGCCTTGGGCACAACAATGCTGAGAACGCCATTCTGAAGGCTGGCCGTCACGGCCTCCTGGTTGACTCTGGAAGCGAAGGAGAAGCTGCGGCTGAATTCGCCGACGAAGCGCTCAGACAGCCAGGGCTTGCTCTCGGGCTGCTGCTGCTCTGGTTGAGCTTGTGGCGGGGCTACCTCAGAAGTTGGTTCGGCAGGAGCTGCAGTTGATGGGCCGGCTTCAGATGTGGCGGGAGTGTCGACCTCAGTCCACTCCTTCTCGTCCTCGACGGTAGGTTGATGAGACTTTACGCTGGCGTTGTCAGCGGTGGTTGTCGAGGCGTCATTCTCATGGTATTGAGCAGCCTCTTCGACGGCCCTTTCTTCAGTGGAGGCAGCCGACTGGTTGTGCTCCTCTACGCGTCCTCTGACGGTCAGGGTGTTCTCGTCCGTGAACTCGATGGAGATGTTCTTCTGGTCAACGCCAGGGAGCTCACCCTCGAGGGTGTAAGCGTCCGCACCCTCAAACACGTTGAAACGAGGAGCGAATGGACGCCTGACTTGACGCCGAGGGGGACGAACGAGCTCGTTCAAGGTGTCATCGAACAGGCTAAGCAGTGGTGCAAAGTCGTTACGAACCACGCGTGCGTGAGGAGCGCAGCGGGCTGGTCGGTAGACTGGGAGGAAGAAAGACATGTTGTTTGTGTATTGAGGTAAGCTGTAAGGCTTGATGAGTTTGAAGGAGAGCGTTTTGAAAGTTTGGATTGATCGAAGAGCTGATCTTGAGAATGATGATGATGGTTGAAATAAAAAAGATCGAGAACGTTATATACTTGAACTTACACTCTGCTGGAACCTACGAGACTTCACTCGTCTATGAGAAATCATGCTTACCGCAGGAGGCAATGGGAACGCGACAGCGTTGATGCCTTTGATGGTGCAATTGATGAGTTGAAAGATGGCAAAGAAGGGAAGCTTCCAGAAACCTCCCGAAGATTCGCCGCCATTCCATGGTGATGACTGCCAAGACTCACGTGATGTCTATTTTTGGTGTAACAAAACGTCCAAATTCTGATATCCATTCTTGAAGTTGGCGATTGATACCACAAACGTGGGCAAGTCTCCTTAGCTGCGGGATAATTTCATTGTTTCGGATGACGCGCAGTTGATCTTTCCATTCGTTTCACTCATGTGTCCCGATAATGACTTCTTTCAGGCGATAAGCCACTTCATTCTCTGAACTTAGCTTCGTCTCAACTCACCGTATTGCTTTCGTATCTCACGGATGAACAGTGTTAAATGTTCTACGTACCTCCCAGTTGTCTTATGGCTGTGACAAGGACCCTTGTTCTATCGAGCAAAGAAAGAGACGTGTTAGCCTGGACCAAAAGACGTGAGTCGGCGGCGGTAACCGTAGTTTGTTTCTGCAGGCCGCGCGAGTATCGATCCGCGAGCCATGGGAGAAACAACTGTCTAGTCCCGATAGTAAGGCTCTACTGCTCTCATTGGTACGACAAAATCAACAGCAAAATCGTACAGAAACAGCCCAAGCTCCGGGCCGTCAAGCTAGAAGTCGCCTTATTTGAAGCGTTAGATTGATGACTGTCGACAGGCTCCCTACAAGGAACTCGCATCATCATCTATTGAATGAGGAGTGATGTTTCACGATCTTTGCCTTTCAGAAATCTCGATGTTGGCACGCCGCTAATGATGACTCTGTCCGGCGTCCCCGCGGTTACCGTCGCATTGCAGCGCCCATCACTTCTTAAGCGAAGCCTAGATTCTGAAAGATTAATCCGCGGGTGCTTGTTGTCCTAGGAGCCACAACAACAGCGGTGCAGATATGGCGGAATATGGCAATCGTGGCCCTATCGTAAGTCAGTGTGACAAGAGTTAAATCGGCTCGGTGATGTCCTCGTGAGAAGGATATGATTCTGTCTGCCAGGTTCCCATATCTATTTGATCGAACGAGAAGAGGATCGACTTATGTTTCGCTTGATGACATGCATAAACCAAGGTCATCAACGTGTTTGATGAAGTGGAGGAAATGCGGAGTTGCTTCGTATCAGATCCGCGCGCCCCCTAAAAACAACCTCAACTGAAACCGCAGAAGGGGCGAATGAGCTTCGTTATGAGTCTCATGATCGTGCGATATGCTGTTAGTTGAATCTAGTCGATAGCTTATTGCACAATAGAAATGGGTCCCGCGCCGTCCAGATCCGTTCTGCTTTTCCTATTCGGGTCACAAAAACCCGCGTGCCTGAAAACTAAGATAGCAACAGCCTCGACATGCGCCCTCATGACGAGGTCTTACGAATACATACTGTGCTGAGTACCCTTTGAACGGTTTGTTTGACCCTTTAAAGTATATCCGCCAGTGCTCGTTAGCAAGAACCCTTGCACGGCGGCCAGGTACAGAGCCCAAAAGTTCTCATGGAATCTCCACCCTATCCGCCCGAAGCGGAAGTCCACGATGTTCACTGGCCGATATCAGATCCTGTTGACAGTAGTGCAAATTAGAAGCCATGTGTCAGTTTATCGTGAATCGATCATAATCGCGCAATGATTAACGCAACATCCTCTCAGAGTATAAAAAGCTGATAAGGGAACACCCTCGAAGCCCGTCTATCTTCGCTTCTTATAGTTACTCCATTCGGATATTCCACTACTCTCTATACAACAGTCTCTAAGTACATTTCCTAAAATGGCTTCAGACGTCTCTGGTGTTCAGGCGGCCGAAGAGCCCCCGCTCCTCTCTATCCCAGATGCTTCTCTCTTTGATGCCGATGCGCATCTTGCCTACACTCCACCAGCAACTATTCATTCACTGGCAGATCTCGGTCTTCCTCTCTCCCCTCTCTCCCCTATTGGTTCCACTGATCCCTTTCCCCTCCTCACACAAGAGGCAGTCGAAGCACATCGCCGCGAGATTTTCTCCAAGGATGTCATCGACAATTGTCTCTACGTTACCCGCAAAGGGTCTTGTACTGTGCGAGGCATGGCCCCACGCTACGCGCCCTTCATTAACGCCTTCTGGAAGAGCAAAGAGGTGCTTGAAATCGTCAGCCGCCTTGCCGGCGTTGAGCTAGTACCAGTGTTGGACCATGAAATCTGTCACACCAATGTCCAGCTGGGCCCTGAAGGCGTGGAGGGCGTGAAAAGGACACCGATTGTCCCACCAGTGTCAACGCCGGAGGCGATCAAGGAGATGGATGAGTGGAACGAGAGGCAGAAGGTCGAATCACCCGCTGAAGCGGACAACCCAAATAAGGTGAGTCTGATGAGAGGTCGAAGTAGGAACTCCGTTAACATAAAGCGTCGCAGGTGGTCGTTCCGTGGCATAGAGACTCGCATCCTTTTGTTTGCGTCGTCATGTTGAGTGATACAAGGCACATGACCGGTGGAGAAACAGAGTTGATGAGGGGTGACGGGACGACTGTGAAAGTCCGATCGCCTCAATACGTAAGTCGCTGCAAGCTACGACCAGATTACCTAAGACATTAGCTGATACTCGCATCTTCAGGGTGGAGCCGTCGTTTTGCAGGGACGACATGTCTCTCACCTCGCACATCCCGCGAAGAACATGCCAGAGCGGATTACTGTCGTGACGGCTTTCCGTCCCAAGGACCCGCGACTTTTCGACGACTCGTCGCACATGAACGTGCGCAAACAATCACGCCTTCCAGAATTGTTTTATCAATGGACACAGTACCGTCTGAAGCTCCTTAGTGAGCGATTCAGGCTTGAACAGGAAGAGTTGGAACAGCGTTACCAGGACGCCGTTCTGAAGAACGATCAAGGATTGAGAGGAGCCCTTAATGATCCAGTCGTTGATGTTGATGAGCTCACGAAGTGGATGGAATCGCAAATGCGGTACATGAAGAAGACCCTGTATGAAATGAGACCCGTTGTTGCTGATGACTGGATCATCAAGAACAGTTTGGATGACGGATTGGTTATGTAAATATTCAGCGTTTGGACGTCTGCATCCTGGACATGGAGCAGCTTGATGACTGCGAGTAATGGATTCTCGACTCGACAAACATGTTATGTTCCGAGTTTGCTACAGCAGTAGCCTAAATTCCTGTGCCTTTCTTTATGAGAAGATCTTTTTGATATGTACAAGTGGTCTTCTTCCTTCAATCCGACTCCGAATCCGATGGCGCCTTTACGAGTGTTAGTGAAGCTATGTACAGGTCTCGGCACGTAAACTTACGATAACAGCGCCAGAGCCTCCCAATTCCTTGTCCAAACCTCCTGGAAACCTTCTTGGCGTCGTAGGCGTATCTGGATAGTACTGATATACCACTGCACACAAGCCGGCAAACGTCGCTACGAACGTTCCGAACAATACGAGACCCCAGCTTGCTTTGACCCATGTATAGTCTTCGGTTGAGAAAACTCCCAAGATATCGTTGTCTTCGTGCACCGGTTCTCCAAAATTGCGACGCTCCTGCTTGTCCCACCAATCGCCGTACGGGTCGCGGTGCTGTCTCTTTACAGCCGGCAATATCGGATAACCGCCATTCATACCCGGATCCTCGACATTCGGATCCACCTCCGCTTCTGCCTGTGTCGTAGCTCTGCGAATCTGCGAGGCGATAAGAGGTTGACGGACGATTGCAGTTGAGTGTCTCGAGGCTTGGAAGAGGGGGCGCGCTGCCCGAACAGCTGTTCGGGGCAACATCTGTAGACAATACATTAGAGTAGGCCAATGAAGCCGGTGCGCAATGTACTGACCTCGAGTAGCAATGATTCGTTGACCAATGGCTCGTGTGTTTTGTCTCGTCTCGACGCTGGATGTGCGTGGGTTGGGGTGATATCAGCTTGAGCTAAGGTTCTGTGAGAGAATGAGACTATCCCCAGTACGGCTTAGCGGAAGCAAGAGGCGATTTTCCTGGGTTTAGGGTTTCCGCTCCCTTTCGTCAACGCAAACACTAAGAATCTGCTTCGACCTCACTTTGCGAGCCCATAACTCGACATGCCGAATCGCTAAGCCGGATTTAAACCCTCGACGGAACCCAGCGGACTCATGTCTACCTGTCGAATATACTTTCTTGTCCTTCTACCTTCACCTGACGTTTCGCTTGGGGGTCACCCTGCCTAGAGTGAGCCTTCTCGTACCCCGGGCGATGCACCGCGAAGGAGAGAATGACAACGACGCGCCACAACTCGATACCCCCATAACCGCGCAAAAAGGCGCGTCCTCTGAAAACCTTCCTTCCTTGTCCCAGACCGATATCGACCAGAGCTCGAAAGGCGGAAATGACGATGACAACATGGCTTCGAATACACCGGTCAACAGAGAGATGGACCTATCGGAGACCGGTGGCTTCACAAATGGGCATAATGATGAGGTTCTAGGGCAGAGTTTGATTGTGGAAAACGGCGAATTACTCGACCATGACCAGAATGGATCAGTTATCGCAGACGACAACCTGAAGAAGCGGAAGCGCACGCATACTCCAAATTCGCGAGCTGTCTCACGAGGTCCTTCACCGCCATGGAAGCTTCCGGTGATCGATGGGCCTAGCACATTCTCTGACGGTGGAAAGCGAAGATCTGCGCGAACAAATGAGTTGCCGCTGGAACTACAGCCTGGAGCGGATACGAGGAGACACACTCGTGCCGAGCGCAATCGCGCGCATGGAAAAGAAAATACGCGTGTCCATTATGGTGATATCAATAATGGAACTAGTAATGTGGCTTCTAATAACAAAGGCATGGGAAAGCCTGTCAACGGCGCGCCAGCTTCACCAGGAGTCAAGCCGCATGCATCAAGGCAGCTACGTCCGACTCGGCGTCCATCAGAATCGAATCCGAGGTCGCCTTTACTCGATCGACATCAGTCCAGTAGCAGCTCGATCACATATAGTTCCAAAAGGCGAAGAGTCTCTGAGGGCGAACAGTCTACGGAGAGGCAGCAGAAGCGAGTCAAGACACGCCAGAGCGATGCACGTCTTCCACCCACACCGTCCAAGCAAAATGGACAGCACGTGTCCACGTCATCGCCTAGTTCCGGTTTCAAAATCCGTCTTCGCGGCCTTTCTTCACTTCACAAACCTCCTCGCACCATGAATCCACGTTATGTCGCCGCGCCGCCCAAGCATGGTTCTTTCGCCGAGTGGCTTGCGCAGGACGATCCTTTCGAAGACGATCCCGATGTACCTGTCACTGATGAAGAAGCTCGCGAGCTCGCCAAGACAATCGTTCGCCTTGAGGACGAAGGACGGCCTGGAGGCATCTTAAGCGAGGAGCGCTGCCTCTACGGCGCACCTGATCCTGCGGAAGAACCTCCAACCGTGTTTGGTCATTGGCAGCATGTAGTGAACCATGCGCTAAACTTTCGGAAGCTCTTGTTCGATGAAAAAAGGAAACATACGGAGATACGCAGGAAGATCGCTGCTGCGGCGAGTCAGGCAATCGTTAACGACCCAGAAGATCGTTTTGCAAAGCTTCGACCGAAAGTCAGCGAGGAGGATTGGGCAGTACAGCAGAAGAACCATCAGCTCAAGCGTTACCGGCAAATTGTTCGAGATCTGGCTGTCTATTTTGACCGGCTGCGGAAAGAGGTCGACAAGAAGAAACTCAAGGAATGGGAAGAACAGGAACGCCTCAGGGGTAAGAAGGCCATGGATGAGATGTTGGAAAAGTCTACAAACTTGTTGGAACAACGTCGCATGCGTTTGTCCTCTGAACCTGGGAGTGAAGCGGATGATGACAGTGGTTACGATAACGCTATGACTCCAGACACGCGGGATGCAACTGAGTTGGACGCATCACGTGATCCTTATCGGCTTAGTCGAGCTACGAGTGCCAATGAAGGGGACGATGATGAAGATGGCACGGAAGAAGAGCCGGACTCTGATATGATGTCAGAGAGTGAAGATGATGAGAATGAACCTGGCAATGGGGAAGACAACGAAGAAGACGAGCTTGATCAAGAACAGCTGAGACTCAAATACGCCGATATTTTAGGCAGACGTGGCTCACATGAGCCCACAGAGGAAGCGGATGAAGACGAGCTGGGAAATACCGATGAGGTCATTGATAGTATGGAGAAAGAAGACCATGTGGACACTCTTGAAGCATCTGCTAATGTCTCTCAACTCGAAGGACCATTGGAGACACCGGCAATGAATGGCCTGCCTCTGAATGCTGATGTTGAGAACATCAAGATCGAAGAAGTGGACTCCATCCTCAGTGAAGATGATGACATGGACTCAGGCAGTGAAACTGAGTCGGAGTCAGATGGAGAAAGTGAAGGCGATGAAGAGGAGGAGGAGGAGGAAGAAGAAGAAGACGACGACGACGACGAGCAGGATGAATATGCCATGTCCTCTTTAGCCCTCTTAGGCGGCAAAGGGTACCTTGAGCAGCTCAAGAAGAAGTCTGCGATGCTGGGTAGCGAGGCTGAGATGCAAGTTGCAGAGGTGAATTCTTGTCTGGCCCCGACCGTGGGCAACGACGACTCCCATACGAACGGACCTATTCCCGTAGTCGACATCGAACCGGCAGCTGCCGATGAAGAAGTTGCAGAAACACTGCAGGATTTCGAAAAGTCTCAGTCTGGGACTCCTTTGCCACTCGTCAACGGCGAAGCTTCTACCCCGGCTGCGACGTCTGATAAAGGCACTCCAACGAGCAAGGGCCTTCTCACTTCCGTCACGTCGCGATCGGCTACGCCTAGAACCCGAGTTGCAACGCCGAAGTCAAAGATCGACGTCTCTCAGCTTCTTCGTGGAACTCTTCGTGAATACCAGCAACACGGTCTAGAGTGGTTAGCTGGATTACATGCCCAAGGTTCTAATGGCATTTTAGCCGACGAAATGGGATTGGGTAAAACAATACAGACAATCGCCCTTCTCGTCCACGTTGCGCTACATGACAAAATATGGGGTCCGCATCTAATCGTTGTACCAACTTCTGTAATGCTGAATTGGGAAATGGAGTTCAAGAAGTGGGCCCCGGGCTTCAAAGTCCTGACTTACTATGGGTCACAGGAGGAGCGCAAGAGAAAGCGTGCGGGTTGGGGCCAGGATGATATGTGGAATGTCGTCATAACCAGCTACCAAATGGTTGTTCAGGACATCTCGGCCCTCCGTCTTCGCCCCTGGCATTATCTCGTGCTTGACGAAGCCCATCAGATCAAGAACTACCAGACGCAGAAGTGGCAGAAAATGCTCAACATGCGCACCGAGGCACGTCTTCTTCTTACGGGTACACCACTTCAGAACAACCTCAGCGAACTCTGGAGTCTGCTTTTCTTCATCATGCCAAGTGGTCTAGATGGCACTGGAGGTTTCGCGGAGCTCGAGCAGTTCACGAATGCTATGAAGCGACCTGCAGACCAGATCCTCGCGCAAGGTCGACAAAAACTTGATGCAGAGGCTCAAGCTGCTGTTGCGAAACTACATGAAGTCCTTCGGCCTTATCTTCTGCGCCGCCTGAAAGCCGACGTGGAGAAGCAAATGCCCGGCAAGTACGAGCACATCGTTTACTGCCGCCTTTCCAAGCGCCAGCGGCAGTTGTATGACGCCTTCATGGGTAGAGCTGATACGAAGCGCACGCTTGCGAGCGGAAATTACATGAGCATTGTTACGTGTCTTATGAGCTTGAAGAAGGTCTGCAATCACCCAGATCTATTCGAGGAGAGGCAAATCGTCACGAGCTATGCTATGCCTAGATCTGCCGTTGCAGATTACGAGATCAAAGATCTCCTTGTTCGAAGGCGGCTCTTGCACGAATCGGAACAAGATAAGATCAGCCTCGATTTCCTCAATTTGAACTTGGTCAACAGCGAGAAAGTCTCGCGGTTTCATTCCAGTCGCAGCAGATCTTTGGAAGCAGGCCGTATGCTTGCAGATATTCGCGAGCGAGCCTCGAGACAGTTAATTCCTCCAGAGAAGTTCAATGCCTCGACGATAAGATCCGCTCGCTCGTTCGTGGCTGGTGAAGCCAAGTGTGAAGCGCTTGCTCAACTTGAGAGTTCTATACGGATCAATGCTGCACGGGTTACACGGAAACCCGTCTATGGATCTAGTCTGATCAAGGCGGTTTCAACAATCTCAAGTGAGAGACCGTTCCCAAAGAAGAGATATCGAAGGGTTTATGGGAGCAAGGAGCATCAGCAGAACTTCCAGACCCTGGTTCCCAACAATTTCGAAATGGATGAGCTTCAAACAACCATCACAAAACGATCTGAACAGATGCATTCATTAATCCAGAAATTCTCATGCACAACACCGGCGGTTGTAGCACAGGATGTACTTCCGCTCGCGCTTACTCCCCTCGGTATTAACGTGGTTCAGCAAGCGCAGTCACAGCTGATCAAGCCAGTTGTCGAGCAGCATAGGGTTGGGAAAGGCAAAGACCGGCGGACAATTTCCCTTACCGTCCCCACCATCGAGCCAGATCCTTTCCACGAAGCCCGGATCCGCCAGACGATCGCTTTCCCTGATGCTCGCCTTCTCCAATATGACTGTGGCAAATTGCAGCAGCTCGCGAACTTGCTCCAGACGCTGAAGGCCGGCAACCACCGTGCACTCATCTTCACACAAATGACGAAAGTTCTTGATATCTTGGAACAGTTTCTAAACATTCATGGCCATCGCTACCTCCGACTTGATGGCGCTACCCCGGTTGAACAGCGCCAGATTCTCACCGAGCGTTTCAACGCGCGAGACGACATCCTTTGCTTCATTCTGAGCTCTCGCAGTGGCGGTCTCGGACTCAACTTAACTGGAGCGGATACGGTCATCTTCTACGACTTGGACTGGAACCCGGCTATGGATAAACAGTGCCAGGACCGTTGCCATCGTATTGGCCAGACACGCGACGTGCACATTTACCGCTTCGTTAGCGAGTACACCATTGAAGCAAACATCCTGCGCAAGAGCAATCAGAAGCGACTTTTAGACGAAGTCATCATCCAGAAGGGCGAATTCACGACTGACTACTTCAATCGTGTCACGTACAAAGATGCACTGGGCGATGATATAGTTGGCGAGGTCGACGATGAAGCGAATGCCGCAATGGATCGCGTTCTGGGTAATGCGGAAGCACTCGGTGGAGTCTTCCAGAGCGTGGAAGATAAAGAAGATGCCACCGCCGCAATGAGGGCCCAGAAGGAGGTGCAAGATATCGAGGACATTGACGAGAAAGAGCAGGAGCAGCTCGCAGCAGCGGACGAAAACGGTGTTGTGTCAGGGGAGGAGGAAGATGCTGATCAAGGATACAAATGGAGTGGGGTTTCGAATCCAGACGGCGAAAAGCAGCACATTGACGATTACATGCTCGCAGTCATTGAGAAGGAGACGAAAACCGGGCCGATCCAGATTCCAGCGGCAGCGAGGGACAAGAAAGCTGCTAGGAAGGCCAAGGATCGCAACCGCCGACGCTGAGCCAGCTCTCCTTTGCTTTTCCGACTTGATGCATGAGAGTTTTGTATACTAGGAGGTGCAGCGTCTGCATCGTACGACTGGAATGGTGTGCATCAATGGGGTTTGCAATGAATTTTGTTATCCAAGTAACGCATGGCGAAGGCGTTTGTTCTCATCGCTGTGTTACTAGTTGCTGCATTAGAAAAATTGAAAAGCCTTAATACCCTCAAACGTGGTCATGAAATAGTGTATTTGCGGTTGATCCGATTGGTGATATGCTTAATGGCCGCATTCCTGGATTTGCATTCCGCACGACGCGTCCACCTTGACGGACGCGTCCCCTATAAGGACCCTCTCCTTACAGTGAGACATCCTAAGCCTTCCAGAATTCTCCTCTTTTCGAAGAATCTATTTGATCCAATCTCAACGATGTTGCGCCATGTCCCACTCCTCTCCACCGTCATCACCACCATCACTCACATCCTCGAGCGTACTATCCGAATTCTTCGATTTGGAAAAGGACAAACCGACATCGCTTCAGCAGACCCAGATTCATACCCCGGATGCTACACGTTCGCAACGCTTTCCGTCTCTCAGATTCAATGGCCATCGTTTGGGTATCTTACTGCTGGGAGCAGCAGTCTGCTTCCTCTGTACGAGACTTCTCCGCGGATACGTAGGGCTGGAGAGCATCATGCGGCAGGCTGAAGAGCTTTGGAGGAATGAGGAGGGGTTTGTCGTCGGGAACAGGACTCTGGGCAAGATGATGAACGTATCGGACTCGACCAGGTATGGAGGACAGGCGCTTCTCACACCGTCGAATTCAACAACTCAGAAAGGAAGTTGTCCGCCCGCATCTGGCGCTTGGGACATCCAAATCGTTGTCCTCACGAGTGCGACTGAAGTGCATTCAATGCTCCCAGCGCACCTCAGATACGGCCTCCACTGCATTCCTCCATCATCCATTGAAGTATACTCCGACGTCGCGGGAAAGATCCACAAACCCTATCCACTCAAGCTCCACGACTCTTTCTCGTCCGTTCCTCTTCGCACAGCTTCAGCAAACTCTGAATTCTCCCTCCGCAACCTCCTTATATCCCTGTCCGCACGCAAACTCGATACTTCATCCTTCCGCCAACATCGGCACTTCTCGTCGCTCCAAAAGTGGCGACTCTTTCCGGCCTTGATCGACTCGTACCATCGGCATCCGAATCAAAGCTGGTTCCTCGTCATCACCACAGAATCATACGTTAGCTGGCACAACTTGCATCTCTGGACCACCCAGCTGAATGCTTCAGAGGTGCAGTATCGCGGTGCACAGCTGGTGCTTCGTGGAAACGAATTCGGCGCCCTGGCAGCAGGGATTTTGCTCTCTCGTACCGCGGTCGCAAGATTTGCAGACTACGCATCGAGAACGGCGCCGGAGGAGCCGACACAGCGGGAAGGCGCCAATGGGCTTGCATCAAGAGCCGCCGAAGCACCCAGGGAGGATGCGGTGGCGAGATACAAGCCGCCAAAGCCAATATCAAACACAGAGCCACCTCCCAAAAAGGTAAAGTATCTCGACAAGTGGCACGAGAAGATTGGAAAAGAATGCTGTGCCGATGTTGTCCTCGGGATAGTGCTGAAGGACTTGGGCATCACGCTCTCTCGCTCGTTTCCTGTCCTGCACGGCTCGAATCCATGGGCCCAGGATTTCGGGGAAGGTGTCTGGTGTCATGCACCAGTCTCATGGGGTATCATGAGCCCTGACATGATGGAGAAGTTATCGGCGGTTGAGAGAAAAATGATCAGCCAGGTCCGTCTGCAATGCTCTTTCTCTTCCCATAATTCTCTGCTTTAAACAGAGTAGACTAAAGAAGGCCAATAGTCCGACCAGCAACCGATCTTGTATAAGGACGTCTTTGAGAAGATGCTACTTCCGCATTTGCGGACATCACCGAACCTGTCGTCATGGGACAATATGTCCGGCGATTTGACATATACTCGAGACGCGGGTATTGGGCATCTAAATGCCAATGCATGGGACAGCACAGCATCGTGCTTGGCCGCCTGCCATATCCGGGAGGAGTGTCTGCAGTGGGTTTGGGAGCCTGGCAAATGTCGCCTCGGCAAAGTAGTTCGATTCGGAGCTCCAGTAGTCGATGCAGACGACAAGGTAAAGCACGATTGGAATGGAGCAAAGAGAGGTATGGTAAGCGGTTGGATGGGTACGAGGATAGAGAAGATGGTCGACGGATGGGGCAGTTGCGAAGATAAGCGAAAATGGATGGGAAGAAGAGAGTTTGAGCTGTAGGTGAGTATCTACAGAATATACACATAACGAAATTATATAGAGTACGAAAGAGCTTTGGAGGCCGATACTGAATAATTACGAAGTAGCTCGATCTCCGTAATGTCTGTGGGTAGAAACAGCGTCTTCCTCATATGCTCGAACCAACAAAGATATGAATGCCGATTCCTCCTCTTAAGCCAACATTGTTGCTTCAGCTCTATAGTATTAAATTGTCTCGTCTCCTTTCTCGGATGGCTATTGAAATTGGGTATTCATGCAAATGCACGTGACTTTACCGCCGTGCGTGCTTAAATAATTGCAGATGCAAAGACACGAATGGATCGAGAAATGTTTCGAGGTGTAGGCGTACTCGAGAAGCAAATGCAACTATCCAGAAACGCGATATGGACGCCTAGGCTTAAAAAGAAACGCTGTGGAGTGGTACGATTGATGACGGACACGTCGCACGCGCTCGTGGGCAGGCAATCGGAACAATGAGGAAGGCATTCCAACCCCGATATGCGATCTCTGGCTGCTTACACGATGCTTGGAGAGTGGGATGAAGTCGTACGAGTCTTCCGCACTGGTCTGTGGAAGATCTGGGTGAATGCAGGAGGGCCTGGCCGGTCCCGAACTGCCATCTTTTCAGACCCTGCTCTGCGGACGCATCTCCGAATTCGAGGTTGTCCCCAGCCCTACCTGCGTGGTCATCAGCGAGTAATTCGCTCATCCACGGATGCTCGAAAGGCATCGCCTCGATTTGCAATGGGGACGATGTCGTGCGCTCCAGAAGCAGAAGGATGTCATGCCAGGCGCTCAATGTACGGTACAGAGGCTCGATACCGAGCAAAATCTCTGATCGCTCGCAGATCGGTCCTGCTCCGGAAGCGCTTCGGTTGTTTCGTACATTAGCGGGTCGACGCAATTCCAGGAATATCATGCAGTTGACGATGGTGCTATGGGCGGCAGTCCGGGGGCTCGCCCGAGCTTATTTATGTAGTCCAATAGACGCCGCGCAGAGCTGGAGATGTTGATTAGGGATGCACGTCCTGCATCGACGAACCCTGACGGCATCCTCTGGTCGAATGTATGCCGTTTTAGCTCGTCCCTGGGCTCAAGAGTCGGTGTAAGAGGCGTGGGCGGTGGAAGTTTTCTGGAGTCGCGCCTGTCCGTCTCTCGTCTTCTGCCTCGCAACGCACCTCCACGAAGTGATCAGACGCAAGAAATCCAGAGTCACAAGGGGATCCCGCGGGCTGTGACTGCTGACCTGAGCGTGTACGGCGGACCAGCGCTCCGAGAAGGTCTCGAATAAATTCTGGAGCCAGGGATCGATCGCTGGACCCTGCTCCATTTTGTTTCGGCAGACAACGCAGGCGCACAGCACATCCTCGTCCTTCCCCTTCACCATTTGCTCTCTCTCCTCACGACAAACTCTCACTCCGCCCGTACAACTTCCGTACTGGCCTCCATCACGCCAGCTTCTTCGCCAGGTGACACGAATACTGTGGCACGCTGCACTATTCGTCCGTGACGGAACGCTCAGCTGTCTGTTAGCCACCGCGTTGGCCGAGCCACCCGCCCAACGTACATCAGGCCACAACGATTTTCGCAGACAAAGAACTCTTCTAAATATTCGCTTCGCGAGGAAGCATTCATACATCCGAATCCCGATCCACGCCGAACAACCGAGCAACAGAGCAAACTATACCTTATTTTCACGTTGTGCTGCCACGTTCTGCGGCTCCCCAACTATCAAACGGCCCCCTGGGACGCCAACAACGACAATCAGTCCCAAGTACACTTTTAGCAACGACACGCCTAAATTCGGGGGACGAATAATTAGATTTTGATTTCAAACTGCGAAATACCTTACTTCTGATCATCTAAATCCAAGATGCGTCGCGAGCAGCGGGTCGCAGACCGCCTCTACACCCATCTCTTCCCCCGACCCGGTCCTTCCGATCCACCCAACTTCAACGCACATCTCAACATGAACCTCGTGGCCGAGGTGCGGATCGAGACGCAACGCTTCTATGGCGGCCTGGAGACAGTCGAAGCACGCTACCCCGGACTGAACTACACGCACCCTCCTCACATCAAGCGTCTGAGCTACTTCCCCCACCACGCACGCCTCTTCCAGACGTTCAAGGAGCTCGGCCTGACTCACAACGAGATCCTGACACTGTGCAGGTGGGAGGGCACGCTCTGGGCGCGGCAGCGCTACGAGAAGGACGAGGGCGTAAAAGTGGAGGATACAACAGGCACCGAGATCAAGCCGTGGCAGCCACAGATCAAGAAAGAGGTGGAGGTTGAGCAGAAGGTGGCAGGGAGACGTACCAGTAGGCCGGTGGTGCGGAGAAGCCACACCTCCAGCCAGCGGGTGCAGCAACAGAACGCAGCGTCGATCGCAAGCCAAAGCACCCCATTGGTGCAGGTCACAACACAGGAAGTGCCTGCTCCAACGGCGAGCGACGTCGAAATGCGTGACGAACCGGACGCAGCGTCATCGCAAGGGTCGACAGAAGGGTCTGCGCCTACGGCGTTGCCTACAGATGCCTTTCAGCGCATGCAGGCGCTCGCGCGACTCCGTGCACAGGGCGAGTCGATCGACGCTATGGATCCGGACTTTGAACAGTACTTGAAAGACACTGCAGAGGCGTCGACATCCAGCTCGCAGGGAATGCTCTCCCTCGGCGAGCTCTCAGACTACCAAGCAGCACAGCAGACCATCGCGTCGGTCATGAGCACCGTTGCTCAGAGCCACGGGGCCGCGTCTTCGGACACAACAAGCGGCGCCTCGAGCGAACTCGACGTTCTCTAAACCCCTTTCATTCCATTTTCTTGCATCGTTGTCATGGTAAGACTGCTGTTTTCCCGGCGGATTCTGCTTCTTGTGCATTCTGAGCGTTCCTTTGCTCGCTGAGCTAGTCTGGTTTAATTGCATAGACGGAGTCTTCGTCGGTCCGGGCTCGACACGAGCTTTGTTTGAGTTTTGCTTTATATCAGGGTGGATCTGGACGTCGGTCCGGCCACGGGGTGGTAGTTTCGGGCGAAGGCGTCAATGTGGGTTCCTGTATATACCCCAGGCATTGATAGCCAAACTAGAATGCTTCTCACAATCATTCTGTGCAAATGGTCTGTCATGCGTCTCCTTCTGTTAAACATGCACCTTTCTCTTCGCTCTTGTCAGCGGCACTCATGGACATCCTGGTGCTCACTCACTGGTTCCTGGCCAATGGGACCGATTTGAATCGGCGAATGCGCAGCAGCGTCATCGTTTCCAGCCCAGGTAACGGGAATGGTCTTCCATATTTTCCCTCGTTTTATTTCCATCTCGTCACGAGAGAGACTAAAGTTGGTGTTCCAACGTTCGGGCCTCTGCTTCCGTAGCTCGGCCTGCAGATCTTTCAAGTCGGTCCCATCTTTCGAAGCCACAGTCCACTTGTCACTTCGTTCCATGCAAAGTGTCTTGCATGTAATCGAAGCATGGTGGCGTTCCTTCGTCGATGCCTTTCTTCACAGTGACAGATGAACGATGGCTTAGACTGATCAGGGTGAGAAGACCATGACTTCTTCTAAAGAATTAAGGAAAACACGCTTGGAAAAAGACGATAAAGAAAAGGCGACGAGGAATGACCACGAGGGATGATCATGAGGAAATTACGACGAGGGAAAGACAAAGGAAACGAGGCATAGAGGAACGTGGAAAGAGATTCGATAGCCAACCTTCCATTTGCTGGCATCGTAGTGAGACGAGATGTGATAGGATTGGACTGTTACTCTTGTAGCAGCCATGCACCGGACGATATGAAGGAATCATTGGAAGTACGATTGACGTGTAGTGTACTCGGTAGTAGTCAAGAGAGAACCACCACCAACCCATCCCGAACACCACGGGCTCAATGTCTCACATTTCAACCCATATCCAGCCCACGTGATCGTGTTGTCACCCCTCAACCACAGAATGCAAAAGATGCAAGCCCTCGAAAAGCGCGCATGTCCTCAACAAAGCAAGGAAAGCAGATGACAGCAGACGCCACAAAACAACGGTCACATGAAGCACTGACTCTGACAGCGCCACGGAAGTGCCGTCTCCCTCCACCTTCGGAGATGCGTTGCAGAAAAGAAAAAGTGTACGATCAGATCAGACGTTCGCATCAAAATAGAACCCACAGTGCCCCCTTAAAAGTGACGAAAACCCAAGTGACGAAAAGCGAAGAGGTTCTGCATTGCTGCCCAACTCGCACACGACAGCTCCCATCCGTCCTTCCCCCAGACCGGGAGAGCGCATACCTCACAAACACAGGCTGCCCAAAGGCGACAGCAACACCACATCACAAAGCACTCGTTCCCGTTTCATCTGGAACGAATCCTTCACGTTCGGAAGAGGAGTAGCGCAGTGCGACTGACGTGCGGATGGCAGCAGGACGTAGCGAGACAGCACCCGTAGTCGGGCGAGGCGCCGTCAGAAAAACACGCGAGACATCAAAAAAAGAGGAAGAAAAAAAGGAATGGGGCGTCACCAAGTCCAGCCACGGATCGATCGTCGGCTGCTGCGCGACGTCGCTTGAAGGCATATTTTCACATGGCGCATAACATGATACATTGTTGTGAATCTTTTGTTGTTCATTTCCGTTTTCGAAACATCCATATGCGCATCGTGGCGTGGCTGTGTAAGCGCCTTTGTCTCGCCAGCGCCTGCTGCACGTTCTAACCTGCCGATGCGAGTCCACTTTCTGATACATTTACACAAGAGGTGTTCCATTTTCCTCTCGCTTCGCGGATGGTTCGCTCCCCTTGTCTCCCTCCATGTTGCGCGTCAAAGAAAGGCTGCGCTACTGCTTCATGCTGCTTCTGCTTCCCGACTAGCCCGAATACCACAAGACATTGAAGACTTTAGTGTTATGCTGTGTCTGATGAAGGAGAGAAAAAGGGAGAGAAGAAAAGATACATGCGCAAAAGGTAGGTATCTCTAGACGCGTATACTCCGAATCCGAAGAAACCCGAAACCCCCATTCGCTAGACTTTTCCCTTTGCAACCACCATAGCCTGCGCCTCGCCATTTGAACTCGCTTTTTTGAACTTGATGGGGTTAGGTAGGGTGAAAACAGAGGATTAACTAGTGACTGCGCTTGTCCCTATCAGTCCTCCATCGCAACCAGTGACGGTGGGCGGCGGAGGAAGGAAGGGTATAGCCGCCATATTACAGAAGAAGACAAAGGAAAGTGAACCAGAATCAGCGTAGCAGACGTCGTACGTCATGCTTTCGGTTGCCGAGGTTGCGCCAAA
Organism: Rhizodiscina lignyota; assembly: GCA_010015805.1. NCBI lineage: Eukaryota > Fungi > Ascomycota > Dothideomycetes > Aulographales > Rhizodiscinaceae > Rhizodiscina > Rhizodiscina lignyota. The sequence goes on from ML978124.1 coordinate 1,052,974, forward strand.
GCTCCTTGTGTTATGCATCCGATGCGAATTTGTCATGAGCAAGTTCTGCCAATTGTGGTGGCGCAGCTGATTTGGTGATCCCGAGCGAGATCCAAGTCTATTATCATGTTGACAAAGGAAATTCGTGGTGTCTGCAGAGCGATCTGCAGACAGAAAAGGAGCGACATGATGGCGGAGCCAGTAAGGACCGTGAACGTGAGTGTTGTACATCGTGTATCATTAGGATTTCGTTGCAGTCGGCGGGAGCCGTGTTCTCTAAGCATTACTGGTACCGTAATGCAACTGCACGTGCTAGACGCCGAACGTATATGCAAAGCGCCGGTGTCATCGTTCCGGTTGGAATGCCGTGCGAGAACGGCTCGAAGCACCGCTGGGTATCTTGATGTTGAGACCATTGAGCATTTTAAGGAAATTTGCCGTGCGCGAGGGCTTTGGCTGGACCTGCGCCGCGAACTGGAACATTGGTCCAACGATGTCTTCGTCGCCGAGCTTCGGGAACTTTCCCTCGCTCTTGGGATCGTTGAGCGAGGGTATCTTCATCAAGGCTGGGGGTTCGTCGGGCGTAACAGGCAGCACTTCCGAGCTCTGTCGCGAAGCTTCGGCGACAGTGAAGTCGTAGTTCTTCTTCCACTGAGCGTCGATCTCAGCCCATTTCTCCTCGGTGAGTATGTAGATCTTGGAGGTGATGCCGTAGTGCTCTCCAGTACGAACTTGGTGCTTGGTGAAGTTGCAGCGAGCGCGCTCCCAATCAGCAAAGAGAGTGCTGATGCTCTTGGCGGTAAACACCTCGGGAAGGTAAGGCTCGGGAGTAATGGTGAAGTTGGCATGACCAAGCTTGATAGCCCATGGATCGTTAGGGTCGGCGATCATGATGGGCGGAATTTCCGAAGAAGGGATGACATGTCCGGGACGCGTATGCTGTCTAAACGAGGCTACTGATGGCTTAGTTGAGAGTGGTGGCGTTTTGACTGCTTGGACCTGTGGTGTACCAGCTGGAGAGCCGAGAGAGAATGACGCGGTAGACTCTGCAACGGTAGGAGACTGAAGAGGAGACTGCATAGGGGTTTCGGCTGGGCGAGCTTCGTCAATCATTGGCGGAAGCAGGGGCGTGGAGGCCAGGGCCTCGCGGTTGATTGGCTCCTCATCTTTGGTCGCGACTGGAATCTCCATTGGTGCAGATCGAACGTCGGGAACGAGCTCGATGGGACTTGGTTCAAACGGATCTACGAGAGCGTCTGATCGATCGAGTACAGGTACTGCAGTGCTACTCAGGGAAGATGACCTACTTGACGCAGCGCGCGATGGGGTGGAGTAGCCAGTCCCAAGGGAGAGGTTTGGCTTCCGCTGCTTCCAGCGCCTTGAGAAAGACGGGAAGCGGTTTGACAACCTTTGCGTAATGTGATCCATGGGTGAGTCGTCGGGCTTGTGTTTGGTGGAGGATGAACGAGAGGTCATGCCGCTGCTGAGGTTTTCGAAGAGGCTATCTGAAAAATCGAAGGCTGGGCTCTTAGGCGGCGAGGTTGTGCGTTGCTCGTGTGAAGAAGTGTGCGAACACGGTTGAGAGTCGCCTAGAGCAATTAGCGCTTGCATTCACTGCCAAACACGGGGAGTGAATGATTACAGAGGCATTGCCAGAGATGGCTATCGTTTTCGACTATGATGCAATCGTCTTCGGGCTCTGGAGGTTCTTCTGCAAGCTTGGAGAGGCGCGCAGCAGAGCTTGTGAGCTCGACGTACTCGCCATTCGGAGGACTTGACGCGACAGAAGAGTTCGAGCTGGGGTATCTGGCATGCCCTCGCAGCGACCAGGTGGGAGTTGGAGGCTCGGACTGCACCGATTCGAGTGAATGGACGGAGGCATTGGGCTTTGCAGACTGCACTTCACTCCGATCACGAAGCGCAGTCTTGGACCTCCGACTCGAAAGATGCGGGAGAGTCATTGCCAATTGTCGTCGGTCAGGCATGATGGTCCTGGAAAAGTGGGTGAATTTTCCGTCGGGACTAGCAAGCTCCCATCGCCAGCTTAAGTAGCGTGCAAAACGTGGAGAGGACGGAGAAATAGCTCCAGGCGCAAGATGTCTCTATCCAATGTCGAGTGTTCCGGACCTGGACAGAGTGGCAGAGGCGGGAGGCACTGGAGGGTGCCACGATTTCGTCGCTGTCCAGGAGCGCGGGCTGCTCAATGGTTGGCGTGGTGTGTTGATGCCCTGCGGAGTGAGGTGGGTGAGGTGTCGCGAGCGTGGGTGGGCCAGCGGCCAGTGAGAGGCGCGGGAGGTGAGCGATTCGGGTAGGGCACACGTGAAATGGGCAGAGTGGTACCGGCTGGAGTGACGGGTCGCGGGGCGTGGGCGTATTATGATGAGACCATGTGGCAGCGAAGCGAAGGTGGAGTGAGACGGAGGGAGCGAAGAAGAAAAGGGAATTGAGAGAGTGAAGCGGCTGGTGAAGAAGTTGGGGCAGGCGAAAGTCTTTTTCTTGTGGCCGAAGAGTCGTGCCTTCGCCGAAAGTGGGCCTCCGGTCGACGCCTCCACAGCGTTGCGACTGTCGATGCTCAGTGCTGCTCCGAACGCCGCTTGACCTCGACCCCCGAGCGTGCAGGGGAGGTGGGCAGGGCAGGCGGGCAGGGAAGGCCTGAGCAGCATTCATCCACTTCATCCAGCTCACTTGCAGATGGTAAGTCACTACAACAATGATGATTGCATGCGTGATGCGCCTCTCAACGGCCCGCGTGCGCTTGCCTGAGGCCTCGCAGCGCCATTGCCCTCGCCTTCGTGCCACTCGCGCCGGGAGGCTGAGGCCTGCTCGCGCCCACCTGTGGCTTCTGATTCACGCTTGCCGCTTCACCCACTGCCCGCAAGAACAAAGCAGCACCAATTATCGCTCGCGACCCAATGCGGACGCTGCGACGCTGCTGGAGGGGGAGGGCCAGGTCTCGCGTGCATTGCACACCCTCCGCGTCCAGTGTCAGTCGCCATCACAAGCTGCCTGCGCAACTAAGCTCGGTCACTGAGAGCGCGCGCTTTCGAGAGACCAGGCCCGTCCTGTCACGGGATGCCGTTGCCAGACAGCACCGCACAGCAGCGGCACGCTGAGAGCCTAGGGAGAGGTCGGCATGCGAGGGAGAGAAAAGCAGGCGCATTGGATTTGCCAATGCTGATGACCCCCAGCCCTCGCACTTGCTCTGCTCTTCGCACCCCCATCCTTACAGCACGCTGTGCTAGGGACGAGCCTGCGCTATCCAGACCACAGACTCCCGTCTCCCGCTCTGCTTTCCACGCTGGCCTCCAGGGTCTGCGCCATTCGCCCTGCTCCGTCCGGTGCTGCCGGAGAGAGATAGTAGGGGCAGTTGCTATGAAGCCTTCCTCTCCCAGTGAGGCCCGCTGACAATTGTCCGTAGAAGCAGAGACCGGTTTGAGTTTGACAGCGCACCTCACGTCCGGACTCACGATGACTTGCATGAGCATCAGAGAATTGGCGAGAGACCGAACAGGAAAAGGCCAGTGAGTTTCGCGATCCAAACAAACAGCACCCGCGACGCCTTCCGGGCAAAGGCAGGGCGATCGCCGTTGTATCTTCATCTTCCATTGGCGTCCCGTGCGTCTTCTAGTGTCGCTGCCCTTGCACGCGGCGGCAGCCAGCCATGCGGCCGCGGTTGAAGCAGAGCCTATCCCCCCCACCAGCGCGACGAAATGCATCCAAACAAAGCACGATCGCAAACGCGGCTTGACGTCAAGCAATAAAGTCAACAGTGCAGGCCGATAAACCGGGAAGAATGGTATAGGTTGCAATGCGATCGGATGCCACTCCACTCACCACCCGACAGCTGTCTCCCACCCTCCAACTCAGAAGTGCAGCATGCAGGAACGCGGCGCGCAGCTGCTGGTGCGTTTGCAAACTGGACGGGCTGTTCAAAATGCGCTCCAATCATGTCGCGAGCAACTATCGCAATATCCCCCATCCATAAACGTGACTTCAGCACTCACCCTTCGCGGAGGACACAGCTGTTATTCCCCTTGAAGCCATTGCAGTACAGCTGTGCATACCACGTGTATACCAGTAGCAGGCAGTGAGCCCGGGGAACAGACAAAAACGGAATTTGCCATCCTACGAGAAGATGACAAAATTCTGCATCCCGTGTCTGGCCATGCGGCGAGAAGAAGAAATGGAGAATTCTCCGCCAAATTGGAAAAGCGGAGTGGTGGGAACGGCATGTGGGTATTTTGCAATTCCTCGGTCGTCTCTGGCCAGTGAGAGGCGCGGTGCTTGAACGGGAGCCTCGTGCCTTTGACAGGCGGGCCCAACGCTTGCAGATTTTTCGATGGGTGTCCCCGGCTCTTTCAACAGCGCCCACAACCCGGTCGACAAGATGCTGAGATCGAGCAGCGGCATCCCGGCAGGACGCTTTCGTAAACTCCTCTCGGCAGAGGCGATTGCGAACGAAGGCCGCCGATGTGCCGAGAGCTGCTATGGCGCTGCGGAGGGCTCAGCACTGTCGCTTGTCGAGCTGCCGGATCCGCAAGCCCTTCTTTCCACGCGGTGATCGGCGCGGTACCTGAGCTAGCTCCCATAGCGAGCCATTCACAAGGGGAGAAAGTGTTGGGGTGCGGCATCGTCGTAGAGATGGATACCCTGCGCTGACGGGCTTTTGACAGGAGCCTAGTCCTAGGGCATGAGAGCTAGAGGAACGGCAGAGCAATAGTAGCAGCAATAAGACCTTTTAGCGTCGTTGAAGATTTGTTCGAAAACTGTGGAACGCTACTATCCTAGCCATTGATGAGAAATCGAGTGTGGCCGTCCTGAAAATGAGTTTCGAGAAGCGACATAATTTCCCGAGGTCTATAGTCTACGAGAGCATTTCGCTGCATCCAAAAAGGAGAATCCTAGCACGATGGATGGGGTTTGGGAGTAGCTAAAGAATGACCGCAGACGCCATGATTCGTTGCTTCTGTCGTGATGATGGTAGGACCTTTATCCCCGCAACGATCACAGCCAGAACCTTCTCCATACTTCCTTCTGCTCCTCGCTGCCCTCGAACTGTCATAGCATCAGCCCATGTCTTCGAGGATTCTCTGAGAGTCGGAAGCTGTGAAGGAACCACAGTGCGTAAAGGCAATTTCGGGGTCATCCCCGCGTTACTTACTTTGAAGTCCACTTTGGTTATGTCCTGAAAGCCTTCTTCTAGCGAAGGGTCCCGAAATCGAGAGGTGAAGCTGTTGAACGCCATTCTCGGCAACATGGCCCGGTTTTCAGGGTTTGTCTGCAAAGAATTCTGTCAGGCACTGGAATTCACCGAGTCATGTTTTAGTGCTGCGAATAGGAAGTCATCCACAAACTGGATGACCGGCAGCTGCGGAGAAATGCTCCTTTGCAGTCAAGCCTTGCGCAAGAGCATCATATGCTTCAGTGGAGAAGGTACAGAGTGAGGAAACTGTCCAAGTGGGCTTACCTTGAGATCGTTCAAGGCACGAACGGCATCATTGTGCTCTCCAAGTTTTGCGCCGGCCGTGAAGAGCACGCAACGGATCGGGACATTTAATTTCTTCGCCACATTCACCCAGGCCTTCCTCGTGTGCTCGTCCGGATTCGTATTATCTGCAGTGTGGGTCTCGTCAGTGCCTGAGTACACGGCTCTCCACGCATTCATGGTACATGTCCGAGCACGTGAAGTCGTTCGGAATCTGCACCTACCAACAACGACAGATGAGCCTTCCTTGAGGAATGCTTCAGCTACCTTCAGGCACCTTTCGCGCTATACCCAACATTAGCATCCGGGAAAGGGGAAGTCGCCGCCACAGGGCTGTTAGTGGGGCGAGCCCTGGGCTGCGCATATGCAGGTGATATTTACCGTCTTCAAGTTGTCCTGATTTACCCGCTCGTACCCCAGAGGCTTCAGATGATTCCAGTAGAAGGTTGACTTCCCTGCGCCAGGGCTGCCGCACAGCAGCACGAGGTCTAACTCGTTGGCCTTGCTGAAGACAAGGGGTGCTACATGCCTCATCAGCTTGCTGAACCGTTCAATAGGAGAATAAATGATAATCTCCGAACGTACTTGAATCGGTAGATGCTGCCTGATCTGCCCCTAGGTATGTCGACGGATCGAACTCCCGCATGAAGGGCTGCGCCTCGGTACCAAGGAAGAATTCTTCTGGAGTCATGTAGGGTATGCCAATATTGAATGCAAAGTCCCTGCGAAGTTCATGAGCTCTGGAGACAGAACATTCGATATGCGACCGAGAATTACCTATCCGAGCAAGAGAAGTCTTTTCTTTTGCCTTGCGAACCTTCAGCCCTGCCGCCTGCATCCCCAACAAAGATGCAGTGTTCGAGGACGAGGTCGGACGATGGGTCAAGCTCGTGCTCCTGCAGGAACTCATTCCACATGCCTGTCCGAGGCTTGCGGTACATGTCCTTAGCCGTCGCGGCATAGATGCTGATTGGAATATTCAAATCCTCAAACACCGCCGCGGTCTTGGTCTTGAAGTCTGCGAACCGCTTCTTATCGACGTTCGTAGTCTTCTTGTCGCTCTTGAGGCTGATACCGGATTGGTTACTGAAGATGACTACGTAGTAGCTTTGGAGGAGCATTAGCATTAGCCTCACGATAGCGAGAGCGAGATATGAACAGTTCGCTACGCCTTACCCGTCCTCATACAGCGAGCGAAGCTTCTTCGGCACAATGCCGTCCCACCACTTCCAATCCTGTGCGTCTTTTCCAAATACGTTTCCCGACGAAGTGGAAATAAGCGTTGAATCCTGGGCATTGCGTCAGCTCAGCTACATGAAATGGGCCACCTGCCACAGCTGGAGACCAACAAAATCGAAACCGGCAATCTTTCTCCTCTTGTCTTCCCGCGTTTCCGATACCTCAGGAGGCTTGAATGTCCCTACGACCAAGCTATCGTTGGCGATCCGCCAGGTGACCTTCTCGGGGACCTTCTCCTTCTTCGACGCCGGAGTGAAGAAATTTGCAACTGCCTTTTCTGTAGAATGTCAATATCGGCATGAGTGGAGCCAGCATGATTGCTCTTACGCGTCACTGTAGATTGCTTTCCTCTCTTTAACGGTGGCGGCGAGACTGTACCATCATCGGTGCTGCCACGCTTCATGTTCGGAGCCATAGGTAAGCTTCTGAAACGGAGAGCACCTGGACTTCGCAGAATATAGAGAGGGATTCGGGAAGGAGAATTGGAGGAAGAAGGCAGCAAATGAAGTGAGTGGGAGAGGCGGAGTAGAGTGGCAGTCATATCATGTTGAAAGTTGAGGTTGAATCTACCTATAGGCTGCCGAAGCGGAATGAGCGTGTTGCGCGAAGCGAAATTTCGCCACGTTCACGCGTGCTCACGTGCTCAATTTTAACACTTTTCAGTCTACATGTCGGAGGAGAATGTCTTTCGATAAGTAATTACGTTTGTAAAAAAATAGTTGGCTCTATTTTTGAGTGTAATTCAAGTTCCTGGGGTTGAGTGCTTATATACACAGTTCATTCTCGATGGTGACAGAATAGCGGACCATTATATTGAAAGAGTGCAGTACGAACAAGATCGGCTCTTCAGCTGAGGCAAGAGCATCGCCAGGGGCTTATGAGGATATGCTTAGCCCAGCGTTAGAGAAAATCACATCACTCCCTGAAACGACCATGTTCTTTAACAGCGTGACGTTTCGTAGCTATGGCTCATCTTGTGGTCGGGAAGTGGAGGGACGGAGGTTTGCATGTCCATTAAGATATAGAAGCAGTTTATGAGCTGCTCCAGTTGAGCACCCGGCTTCTTCGCTGACTAGATAGCTGCTAGATGATATTGCATTGTGCCTCCTGGCCGACAAATGGCGTGGTCGTCGCCCTCGAGTTTCAGTGTCTAGACATTTTGAACAATTATCGACCATTCAATGCAGATATACCTCCATTCGCTCCCCTAAACTATTCTTTCAGCCATTTGAACCCGTGTCATCCAAGATTCTAGAGACTCTGCAGAACTATGTATTGGCGAATTCTCATTTCTCTTCTCCCTTATGAGTTCACCTGACTTTAACAGAAGGCTAAGGAGGCGTGGCTATCCAACCCGAATCCTAGGTCTCTTGTCGGCTAAGTTATGCTCATCACATCCAAGACTGTCAACTTTCATTTGACTCGTGTGTCTAGTGAGAGTCTCTCTGGGACCTTAAGAGTCACGACGCCCTTCATGCGAGCTTGGAGGTCTCTCAGTTCGTTCGTTCCTTGAGTTTCGATTTCCGGTTTCAGCTCTGAGCCCAGAAGAATCGATGCCTCTAGCAGATACGCACCACTCTCATCTAGGGGCTGCAAGGAGTCGAGTGGCGGCAAAGCCTCTCGTGGAGATGAGAGGACTGATTCGGTCGGGTGAAATTGCAGCGGGCGGTACATGTTCAGTACGATATTGCCAGTAACGAATTGATAGCCTTCGGTCATGAATTCAGTGATAAATCTAGTCTACTTTAGCGATGTTCCATACAGTAAAGAAGAATTGACTCACGTGTTCCCCTGAGTTACCATAAACTCATGAGCGTCACCGTCCACGATCTTGCTCTTTGTCGTTTGACGAAGAATAACGGCGCGTTTGCCTGGTTGTGGCACATCTTGGAATTGCATAGCCCAAGACTGTTTCTTCATCACATTCGTCGTTCCGTTCGTCTCGCTTCCATTAGGGATTTTGTCGCCAAGATCGCTCTCCTCCAGGGATTGGATGGCCTGAACGTAGAACAATTCCGTGCTCTGCACCGGCCTGTCTCTATTGGGTCTCTGCTGCTGCTGGATGGTTTGGCTTCCTCCAACTTGAACACCCCGTTGCTGAGTTGGTGCCTGAGATGGTTTGTACACGGCGTGGCGCTCGATCACCCGTTGAGGCTGCATGGCGCAAAGGCCAGCAAGTATCTTCAACACCTGCTCATGACGTCCCCATGGCACTTGGCCGAAAAGTAGCACCTCATGCATGATGATCCTTGACAGATTCAATCGGAAAATAATAAGACGCAGGGTCTGTAGGGAAATGGTCTGACGCTGATTGGAACTTGTAGAAAAGTATCGTGGCCATTCGGGGCTCTTCTGAGACTTTGCCCCCACTATGCTTCACCGCCGGGGGTGAATTGGGCTCTTTACTGCGTCATCTTCGATTAGTGCGAAATATTGGTGTTCATCTCAGGATAGTGTGTTGTGATCACGTTGGAAGTGTTGTTCCTGGCAGAAGGTACGCCGCGGCCCGCCGGGGAGCTCCGACCTCAATCACGTCGATGTCACCCGATATGTCAAGCTTTCCATTCTCACGCCTTTAAACCCCAATTGCGCCCGCTTTCCCCCTCTGACAGCTTCTAGTCCTTCTAGTCCTTTGTACACGTCCCTCACCTAAAGCTGCCAATCCGAATTAGCAATTTAACCCTTGTTGTACAAAGGCAGAGCTCGGTCACAGTACTAGCCTAGTCCGACCTCAAGTCCGATCCCACGTAACTATTTCCTTGACTACACAAGATGAGGGCAACTCTGCGTCTCCTTCAGCACCGGCAGCCTATGATTAAGTTCGTTGGCAAGCATACGCCTCCAGCAAGTTCGTCTATCCTCTCCATCTCCCGTGTCTCCATATCCTCTCAATGCGCAGAAACTTGAGCCACCACCTCACCTCTCCTCCAAGACAAAGCTGCAAAACTAACTCATGCTTCCCCAGAACTCGATCACACGCCCGTAGCGCACCCAGCTAGCCCTACACATACTCTCCCGAACAGCTTCGCGCAGTACAGGCAGAAGGCACAGCAGCACGGCCCATTAAACGGCGGCAGCAAACTCGGCCTGGGCGCAATTGGCAGCCATTCAGGCCATTCACTCGGCTCTGTTGAGCCCAAGAAGGGCGAGTACTTCGACCGCGACGAGCTCCCAAGGAGGTTCCGCCGGACTCCTTGGACGACGGCGGAGATTGAGGCGGTGGAGAGCGGCGGAGCGAGCATGTTTTAAGAGAATGACTGAAAGAGAATGAACTGAGCGCCGCGGACTATCACGGTCTATGACGTGCGCTTTGTGAAGGATAACCCCTCCTGGGAAAGTTGGAGGCGATGGATTGTATATATGTTAGGATGATATCGTTCTACTCCTGTGGGCTCTACGCACGTTTCCTACGTCTAGCGGCATTGTAATGGGTTTGGTATTACCATGAGCGTTTAGGGCCTGTAGAACAGTTTGAGTAACGATCAAGACTGTAGACATAGCAAGTTTCACAGGGTTCTGATTCACTAGTTGTGTCGCAATGCAAGACGCCATGTCCAATAAAGAACGCTCATACGCTGCAAGACTCGCTCGACCTTTTCGTTCTCTACAAATTGACATCTTCCACATGATAGTGGTCAGCGACGATCCGGTAGAGATAGCTCGGCGCATGTCCCCCGAGATTTGTAATGTACAAATCCACCAAACCAGCCTCGACGTAGTCGTTTATCGGGTTGACAACTTCCATGCCATCGACTCCCTTACCATCTTCGTATGGCAGCACTCTCGAGGAATCTCCGTACTCTACGAGCTCCTCGGTATCGAATGGATACAATGGGCTCAGCTTGTACACTCCGCTGAGCACCACGACAGGCGTTTGATGCGCTCGGGCTGCCTGAGCGATATTGCGCGCTCCAACGGATGCAATGAGTCCTCCGTTCGCAAGCACGGTGTGTGTAGCGAGGATTACCTTGTTGACACGGGACATGATTGCGAATACAGCAGCGTCGGGGATGAGGATAACACTTATGCCAGCAGAGGTGAGAGGCTTGAAGCGCATGTCATCCACGCTCTCTTCTTCGTCATCTATGGCGCTGCCTGAGCTGGTGCCTGGTTTCTTCCGTCCGTTCATGACAGTAGAGTAAGTGTCTAGGTGATCGTTGGGATAACTCTCCACGTGCACAACGGTGAATTTCCGCTTCCTGGCTGCTGTGAGGAGGAACTTTTGCACGGTAGTGGAGGAACCGTGCACCAAGACAATCTCGTCTGCGTGGATGTGTTCGAGCGCATATCCCGCAATTTGCTCAGTGCACTGGTCGAGCTCGTCAAGTATCTCTCGAATACCTTCGATGACATCGGCCTTTATGTCTTTTGTGCCTGCTTTGTCATTCAAGGTCAATTCGCTCATCGCAAGGTTCGTATGTGTGAGTGGTTTCATAGACGGGGAAGAGTGGCCTGTAGGCGTGCTAGTGGGCGACGGAGCAGATGGATGAGAGAAGAGGCCAAAGAGAGACGTGACGATAGGAGCATTAGGCTGCGCGTAGGATGTGTGTGATCCAATTAATGGTGGTCGGTGTACGGAGCTGTCATCATGAGTGAAAGTAGATTCCCCAAGACTCTGAGCATGGTGCTCTCCAGGGCTTGTGGGTTGCGTCGCTCCGTGTTTCAGGGGACTGAAGGTTGAGATACTCGAAGTTAGACCGGGACGTTGATGCACATCATTGGACGGTGGGCTCTGGCCAGCTTCGCTCATGGCGGGTGTGTCTCCCTCATTGTCATCTTCTACGACCTCACGAACTAGCCCTAGTACCCGCCGCACAATGTTGCCGACTGCCATCTCTCGAGGCTGTGCAGCTGTGAGGCGCTGGCCCACGTGCCGTATTCGTGCCATGAGCTTTGCGACATCTCTGCCTTTGAAGTCGGCGACGACGCGGAGGAGAAGCTGGGTGGTTGCGAGCGCGCATGGTCTCGAATTGCGGATCTGTCGTCGTTTGAGAAGTCTGATGGGCAATTATTAGCAACAAGGCTTGAGCTGAGCTTTAGCTATACAAACTCACGAGATGAATTGCTCGATGGATGACTCAACTGGGCTAGTCTTCAGTGTGCGCAGAAATGAAGGTAGCCCAGGAGTTATGGACGCAGTGGAGGACGGCATTTTGAAGGAGCACACCAGCTCCTGCGGTGTTTGTTGTTATACCTGTCTTTGCTGATTTCGAGAAAGTTGTGGGGGTGATGGAAATGGAGTGGTGTTTCTGCATGTGCGACTCAGGCATCCAGGCCGAGCTCCGACACATCGGGAAACAACCGACGTAATGGCACCCTCACTCAGCTTCATCCAACCATCCCCCAAACAACGCAACTCGAGAACCTTTAAGACTGTGCTTCGCTGTCCCTATCGAGCTTCGCGCTCGGGCAGACCTCCATCGTTTCCTTACTACCCTTCTTCTCCGCCGCGGCAGCACCAGCGCCTTCCGCGTGCCCCGGAAGTCAGCAGACTGCGCTCGAAGCGGACACATTGCGCCTCCACTTGAACTGACGCGAAAGTAACCCATCTTTCGTAATACCACCGGCTCGCGACCTTCACTCGTTCATGGCTTGCGCAGTACGATGAACTCCCTCGGAATCCTAACTACAATTGGATCGAATACGCCACCACCAAGTCCGCCCAGGAGCAGATCAGGTAGCGAAGAGAAGAATCAATCGCAAGAGGGCCAAACAGAGCACGGCGATGATCCTACAGTGAAATTGGAAGAGAAGGAAGATAAAGCCTCCGCCGACGGCGATGCGCCGGGGACTGGAGGCTGGTCAGAAGAGATGGATGAGAAGACACCTCTACTACCAAGCACCGGTCCAGAGCCTTACACCGCCCTAAAGACTGGAAACAGTTGGATGGTGGTACCAAATCGGATTGCAAGCGCCGTCGTTTCCTCGCTTCGAGTTGTCATAACGACCTTTACTGCGCCCGTACGATACGTTATCGCTTGCTTCTACGACGAGGAAGGAAACTTCTCTGCATTCATGCCGATATACAATATGGGAAAGACGACGTCTCGACGGAAGCGAAAGTCACCGGAACTGGCGATTGCCACATCCTCGGAAGATGAAACAGATGGCGACAACAGGGAAAAGCTTGGACACAGTGGAAGTCGCAAATACTCACGTCGCCTTTCGTCTGGAAGCTCCAGCTCTACAGCTGTGCAGACAGACTCAGAGTTTGACAGCAAGACCAAAGATAGTGTCTCAAAGCACACGAGGTCAAAGTCTGCAACTTCGACTGGAGACGAGATATCTCCCGCACGTCGCTCCATTCGTATTAAGCTCTATAATGAGGACGCGCTGAAGCAACGAAGAAACCGGAATGCAAACACAGGCTCGAAAAGCGGCAGCCTCGATCCTTCTTCTGCTCTGGAAGTTGCTGCTGCGTCATTGAAATCGCCATCCAGTACTGCAACAGCGGCAAAAATGACTCGATATCCAAGAACTCCCGCACCTCCGCGACCTCTCATACCCAAGAGGCAGCCCTCGTACACTAACACAGTCCCTTTCCAAGGACCCACTTCCCAGAAGACTTTGGTCATTGATCTCGACGAAACACTGATACACAGCCACTCCAAAGGAGGGAGGTACACCACTGGTCACATGGTCGAAGTAAAGATGCAAAATGCGATTGGCACGGCAGGGGTTACAATTGCACCGCAGGTTCCGATTCTCTATTATGTCCATAAACGGCCGTTCTGCGATGAGTTTCTACGAAAGGTGGGACAGGTCATTAGTGCAAGTTCGCTGTGACACTATCTGACAACAGGTACAGGTATCGAAATGGTATAATCTGATTGTCTTCACTGCTTCCGTTCAAGAATACGCCGATCCAGTCATAGACTGGCTGGAGATGGAACGCAAGTATTTCTCAGGCCGGTATTACAGGCAACACTGTACACAGCGAAACGGCGCGTACATCAAGGATCTCAGCCAGGTCGAACCTGATCTGAGCAAGGTTATTATCATTGACAATTCTCCTGTGAGCTACATTTTTCACGAAGGTAAGCTGTCCTTCTGCTATTACTGCTGATCGAGTAGAGTTGTTAACAGACAGCACGAACAGATAACGCTATACCTATAGAAGGATGGATAAGTGATCCGACGGACAACGGACTGTTGCATTTGGTACCATTGCTTGAAGGCCTTCAGTACGCTACCGATGTACGCGCAGTTCTGTCTTTGCGCCTCGGTCAGCCGCAGGCTGCATAGATAGCGAGCATCGGTTTTCAGAGAGTTCCCGGGCGTCTTAGGAGGGATTTATGGGGGAGGCGTATACCAAGATATACCTACGTGCGTACCAATCGAGCACACCAATTTCCATTTCTGCTTTCAGACCTGAGTACACCCGTTTTAAACTGAAGCAATTAGTAAGTAATCCTGAGCTGTGGCACAGCAGCCCTGCGCACTCCCACATCAAACTGAACAGCCCTGAACTCGTCTGAGCCCCTATTACTCACGCCTGATACGGCAGAAGGAATTACCAACAGCTGATCTGAGTATATGAGAAACTGGGGCAAGACAGTTCACGTCAACGCTGTTCACAAGCAAGTGACACCTGATGAACTTATTGCCCAGATACTGGATGAGGAATCCGGAAGAGAGTTTGCAGAAATGTTCTCATATTCGTCTGATCCGGGGTACGACGGGAGAATGGAGCTGCTCATTGCGAAAGATTTCGACAGGTATGGTTTCGCATATCATATTACAATACAGAGTAGTAGCCCACTGCCAGTTAAGGCTGGTATTTATTATCCCATGACAGGCTTAGAAGACTGGAGTACGATTTCGGTTAGGGATGATTGAATATGGGCCACAGTGTGGTTCCGCTTCACAACATCGCAATTTCATTGATTCTACAGTGGTTCCTGGTGAAATCCAGACGACTCTCAACCATAATATATCAGATCCTAGTTACATATTCTATGTGACGAGTACAACATGGAAACGCTTGTCGGAAACGCTTCAAGCAGATTCCGCTTCCAATCCCATCTAGCACGAGCTCAAATCTAAGTGATTGAATAACAAATAGCCGCGAAAAGTCTCATCACACTTCGGCTGGGAAAATTCAATCATGCTATCTCGGCGCCGGTAGATATGTCTTCCATTAAAATGTTTCCGGAATCATTGTCTCCCGATTCACCAAGAGGGCTCGCCAACATAAGATCTTCCCCCCGGCGGCCGCGCCACCGCACATGCATACTTTAGCCCTACGGAGTACAAGGGCCTTACCGGCCACTCTGACATCTACAGGCTCTATCATGGGCAAGCACGTACCCCAATATATGGTTTATTCGAGAGAAATATCCTTGCCTTGAGCGGACACGACTACGGCCCGTTATCAATTCACCGGAAGACCCCACATAATGCCATAGACATGTCCAAAAACACCAAATATGCCTACCACATTTCAGCTCTGACTGGCTTAATAAAAGCCCGAGTAAAGGAGATATTGCTTCATTCGGCCTTTTTCCACTTGTGATGATGGCAGCGTAGATCTCGAACTCGTCAGCTCCCTCGTTTACTTGAGCGAATTTCAACCCGAGTCCAAGGGAGTTGGAGAACTCGACTACAAATACCTTCCTTATAGACATGCTACGCAACAAGCAGCGTGTCTGACTTGTCAAAGAGTTAAAGCTCTCACAATGGCGTATTCATCGCCGTATCTCTACTTCGTAATTCTCTATGTGTTAGTTTATTATGTCAATGCTTTCAACCTCTACACGTCTCCTGCAGACGTCGGAAATAAGTCATACGATTTTGTCATAGTTGGTGGCGGTACTGCTGTTCGTGGGACCTCTTTCTCGTCATTGATCAAATTGAATGATAGCGGTAGGGATGCGTTCTTGCAGCAAGGCTCACCGAGGATCCGGGAGTTCGAGTTCTAGTCGTCGAGGCTGGTGGAGAGTAAGTCACCACTATTGATATGCAGCCCAATCGTAAGGGATGAGCTTCTCAGCTTTTCACAGTAACCATGATCCCGATGCTCTAAACACCACCATCCCGTTCCTCGCGCCGACACTTGCGAATTCCGCCGTGACTTGGAACTTCACCACAACACCCCAGCAAGAGCTTCAGAATAGATCGGTTGCGTTTGAGCGAGGCCATGTTCTAGGCGGGAGTAGCTCCGTCAGTAAGTGCCAGGATGGTATCGATCGAATGCTCGAAGTCATTGACCGTTCTTGTCTCCAGATGTTTTGGCCTATCAAAGAGGCTCCGATGAAGTTTATGATCGTTGGGCAAGAGTGGTAGAGGATGACGGCTGGGCCTGGAAAAATGTGAGAAGATATTATCTCCGGGTATGCTGCTGTCGACTTCAATGTCTACTCCGCAAGCTGACAAGTTTACTCAGAATTCCAGAATTGTTCCTCCGGCGGATGGTCATAGTATTACGGGCCAATTCATTCCATCTGCTCATGGAAATGGCCCTGTACAAGTCAGCTTTGATAACCGCCATGATGTATCGAACGATTTTGTGTTGGGCGCAGCAAAAATGGCGACTGATACGCATAAATTCAGACTGGATCTTAACGCAGGGAATTTCACGGGAACTAGTAAATAATCCCGATTCGTGCGTGCCATTTATTCTGAATAATGATTTGGTAGGCTTTCTTCAGTCATCGATCGGCAGTGGAATTCGGAGCAGCTCCGCGACGGCGTATCTCGATCCCCTCCGCATCGGAAGAGAAAACCTGGACGTCTTAATTGGTACTCGAGCTACCAAGCTTATTAGTTCGAAAACCAAAGGCAAATCTCCAAGTATCGAGGGAGTAGAGCTGGGTCAAACAAAGGGCAGTGCTTGCGTATCGGTAATGACGAAGAAAGAGGTCATTCTCTCCGCTGGCGTCATCGGAACTCCAATGATTCTCCAACTGTCAGGTATTGGACCAGCGGCCCAGCTCAAGCAACTCGGTATATCCACTCTTGTTGACATCCCTGATGTCGGAAGCAATCTCATGGACCAGCCATTCGCCGCACTGTACTGGTTTGTCAATTCCAGTCAGACGTGGGATGAATATCTCCGAAATACCACAATTGAAGCCGAGGACTTGGAAGAGTGGAAGACGAAGCACCAGGGCCTGCTTGCGGGTGCTTCCGCAGGCTCTGTTTCATACGTTAGGCTACCATCCAATGCCTCCATTTTCAAAACTGTACCTGACCCGTCTGCTGGTCTGGAATCAGCCCATGTGGAAATGCTGTATACGAACGGCTTTTCGCGATTAGGGTTAATCCCATTCCCGGATAAAGGAAACTTCATGACTGTCGAACATGTTGTTGTTAGCCCTACATCTCGTGAGTGTTTCTGCTTTACTCTCTGACGGGCAGGTATATAGAGCTAAAGTTTCTCCATGCAGGTGGTAGCGTGAGACTGAACTCGTCGGACCCTTTCGCCGCTCCGATCATCGACCCCAACTACTTGTCCAGCGAATTCGACAGGTTTGCCATGATGGCTGGGATACGGAGTACATTCGATTTTCTTAAGCTACCCGCATTCAAAGGATTCATCGGAGAACCACTGGTCGACCTGCAGCTCGATTCCGGATCCGATGCAACGTTGCTGGGATACATCCGGAACAACACCGTGACAGTAAATCATGGCTGTGGAACAGCGCGAATGTCACCGGTTGGAGCAGACTGGGGAGTCTTAGATCCTAATCTGAAAGTGAAGAAGGTTAATGGATTGAGGGTTGTTGATGCCTCATCAATTGTAAGGATCCACTCATCATTACACTGAACGGTTCCCATTTGCTGACTTGATGTTGTAGGTCCTGATCCCAGAGACTCACATTCAAGCCCCAACTTATATCATTGCCGAGAAAGCTGCCGATATGATTAAAAGCGATTACAGGTTGAGGTAAAATATGCATTGGGAACGAAGCTCCTTTTGAGAGATGTCCTTAATAGAGTGAGAACTGATACTCAGCATGGATTGTTATGTTAGAACATTAAGGAAGATAGATCTAAAGTGAGCTTATTTACTATCTCTCCTGACAGTCCATGCCCATTAGCGTGACCCTTGGAGACACGTTGTTTGATAGCTGGCGTCTATTTTGGATGGGTTTGCAACATAAGCAATGCGGCTGATATAGTCAACTGCAAAAGACTGAACGGAAAGACCAGGGCCAGCTATTGCTGGCGGAGTCAGTCTCGTACTACGGCCGTAGAAGCGCATCTACCAGATCGGGAGTATGCAAGAGGTGGGGAGGGTGGGTCGCGCGAGTATTTTTGGACGAAGGTAATATCGAGATGTGACATTAGGAGCGATTAATGTCTAATATGGTTCCACAAATAGGTACTGGTACTTTTGATGCTGAGCGGATGAGAGAGCCAGGAATGCTACGGAGACGTTTTCTCCCACGGCGGACAAAACGCGTAAAAGAATCCATGCACCATGCCTGCGGCAATATCCGCGATCCTACAAATACTATTGTCAGCGGAGTTTCCCATGGCCAGTTCCAATCACCTGTCTTTGGGTTGAGGGAGCACCGCAGCGGAGATGTACGGAAAAGGACAACTCACCAATGGATCCAATGGTACCCCGGAAACCTGCTCCCCACAAATGTACCAAAACACCTCGCAGGATTCATACTCGCGCCTCCAAGCCCATACCGCGTAAAGCCCGAGCCAAAGCTCAGTACTGAGAGAGAAAAGCCGACCAAAAAAGGCGCCAGCGTTGGTCCAACTGTCTGCCTCTGTCGCGGATCCAAACCGACGCCAAAAGCGAAGAAGAGCAATGTCGTGCAGAAAACGAACTCTAAAACAAAGGCATCACCGACTGGCACTACGTCGGTGAACAGCCAGCACCCGCCGACCTTGAAGTCTCGACTCCCTAAGCTCGCGCGGATGAGTAGGCCGGCGAGCGCAGCGCCGATGACCTGGGAGGCGAGGTAGAGCACCAAGCGTGGTAAGGAGCACAGGCGCGCGAAGAAGGTCGCTATGGTGATTGCAGGGTTGAGATGAGCGCCGGTTACCGCGCCGAAGCCGAAGGTGAAGAGGGTCAGGACCATGAAGTTGATGAGGCCGCCGACTAGCGGCCCGATGAAGGCAGCGTTATCGAAGGGGCCTAGTTGGGCGGTCGGTTGCGCGGGGATGACGTTGGGAGAGGCATTGGCCCAGATGGTGATGTAGACGACCATGAGGGTACCTAGAGTATAGTTAACTTCAATGATGAAGGAGATTGGAAGCTGTAAGGTGCGTAGGACTGGTATTGTATGGAATATCAGGACTTCTACTTCGTAAAGAAACTGAATCATACCCATTCCTTCCATCACAGCAGCTTTCCAGAGCCCAGGGTACTTGAATGGCCTCAAGTCGAATTGCTCCTTCAAGCTCATCCATGGCGCTGCATCTGGACAATCCTTCAGGATGTCCGCGTTTTGAGGATCATTGCGATCGATCACAGCAGTCCCGTTGCCTCCCAAACGGCCAGCAAAAGCAGAGACACTACTCCGGTACGCGGTCGACGGATGTTGCTCGAAGCGGCCAATTGCCGCAAGGTCGCCTCTGCTCTGGTCGTTGATGTCCTTCTCGATGTCGTGATGCGGCTGCGCTGTCTGGGCCATCTCGACGTCGGACGTCACGCTCTCTTCCGACATTAGGCAAGCAAGCTGCAGGATGTGAAGTTGAACGGTAACGAAATCAGCTTGCGAGATGAGACGATGGCGCGTCTCGTTCACGGGCCGCAAGCAGGGGACGCGGATGCAGCTCGAGCAGACGCCATGTTCACGCCAACGAACCTACCGTCTGGAGAAGGAAGTGGATAAGACACAGTGCTGGGACAATGCGAGGCTTTCGGCATCGCGAGCGCGCGGACCAAGGGCGTCACGGTGGAGCTCAGGGAAGCTTTGGTAAGGGCCGTAGGCTTCTTTGTAAGCGGCTTTGTGCGCATAGACGGCGGAACTTGGAGCAGGATGGGACGATGGCCGACTTCAGGTGCTTATTCATCTTATTCATCGACTGTCAGTTGCAGCGAGGTTATGAATAACGCGCATTCTGGTTGGGATGCTTCTTTAGCAAGCTTCCATCTAAACAATCTGGATTCCAAAGGTTGGAGCGCGGAGTGACGATGCCTCGGAGGCGAAGATATGTAGGACGTGATGTCCGCCACGGTAGGATGATTAAGTGTTTCATTTCTCACATCTGTCAATCCACTCTTCGTTGAAGGCCACTTTTGTGATCCACCCGGTGGTGCCGAGTCTCCCATTGGCAGATTCAGCCAGAGTCGCTCTCATTCAATTGTTTCCTAATCTCTGTCGTCCTGCAATATCAAATCCAAGGCAGTCAAGATGAAAGCAGTAGTAGTCACACGTAACTCACCCAGCGAAAAGACCACCATCTCCTACGACGCCGACCATGCCACGCCTTCCCCCGGACCAAACGAACTCCTCATCCGAGTCGCCGCATCGGCCATCCAACCCTCCGATTTCCTGAACGCCTCAGGGAACTTCCCCAGCACGAGCTTCCCGCGCATTCCGGGTCGCGACTTCGCCGGCACGGTCGTTGAGCCATCCTCCTCACCGCTTCATGGCAAGCAGGTGTTCGGCACCTCCGGACCAGTGCTGAGCTTCACACGTGACGGCGCACACGCAGAGTACGTCGTAGTAGACGAGAATGCGGTGGCTGAGGTGCCAAAGGGTGTGGAGCTCAAGCAGGCTGCGGTGATGGGGACGCCGTGGACGACGGCGTGTGTTGTGTTGTCGAGGGCAGGCGCAAAGGAGGGAGAGACGGTGATGGTGTTCGGGGCTGGAGGTGCGGTAGGGAGTGCAGTGGTGCAGCTAGCTAAGGGGCTATTTGGGTGCAAGGTGCTCACCGCTGGAAGGGGAGATAAGTACGACGTTGATACGGTGAAGTATCCGGACTTGACAGTCGCAAAAGAATTGACATCCGGAAAGGGCCCGGATGTGGTGGTGGATACAACAGGCGATTTGGGGCTCATGGGTCACGGGTTGAAGCAGCTCGCTAAGGGAGGAAGACTAGGTGGTAAGAAATTTGAATTCATGCTACCTACTAATTTCGCCATATGAATTAAATAAACGCTGACAATTGTCTCTGTGATCAGTCATCACGACAGGCTCTGCCTCAGGCTCGAAAACGACGGCCCAAAGTATCGACTTCAAGGATCTCTACCGCCTTGAGCACAGCATCGTCGGCTGCAATAGCGTGGAGCACTCCGCGTCAGAGATGGCTGCCTGGCTGCAAAAGATGGGTCCGCGCTTCGAGGCAGGCGAGTTGAAGGCGCCAGACGTCTCGCGCTACACAGAAGCGAAGCTTGAAGATGGTGTGAAGGCGTACGAAGAGCTGGGAAAGGGGAGCAGGAACAAGTACGTGATCGTCGCAGAATGATGAGGAAAAAAGAGGATATTAGGAAGCAAATACACTTGTTATTGTGTGCATACTAAGCAAGCAATTTCTGCTTGTGGACAGCAGTCCCAAAAAAAAAAGAGCCTCGAGGATATCTCGACGAATGCATGATTCCAGAACCTACTTCGTCCCTCCAGCTTCAACTGCAACCCCATGAAACGACCAACACCGTGAAAAGCCGCGCGTCGGTCCTATCACTCCGAGAATGAAGTCGGTCGAAAGGAGCGCATGTGGCGACTGCATCGCGATACATGATCCTTATGCAGACGACATTTGCCACTGCGATGCAACGGAGTTTGTGAAGGGCGCAAGCGGCCTGCAAGCGGCCTCCGAGCACGGCGCTCGCAAGGTCGGCGTCACTGAGCCCTAGATTCTACTCTCGCGGTGAAGTAATTGGTTTCAGACCCTTTAATGTGGTCGGGGTCGGACACCAGGTAGGTTTGGAGACGAGACCCTGATATGCGACAGACAGGACCTCAGGGACCGTCACGAGGCATGGTTCGGAGCCGACGCAACTTCAACAAAGACCCTGATCGTGCGAATTACTTGCTCAATGTAGGGAATCATGAGTTCCAGCCCTATCTTGGACATTGAAGGATGATGCTCTAAGTCCGGTGTAAGTCGTACGAATGATCGCGCGGTGTTGATTGATGCCCGGTGACGCCGACTTCAAATCTGCATTTGCGGAGATCCCCATGTTACGGCCATTTCTCGCAGTTGATGTGAAGCAAGCTACGGTACCGAAATGGGGGCAAAGCTAGATAGGTTGTATCGTGCGAGAGTTGAATTGAGTTGATTCACAAAGGGCGTCCGCGGAAGTACCCTTGTACACTCACGGCCGAGCCCTGAGCGAGACCCTAACAAGAAGAGAGAAAGCTGAAGTCGAGAATAGCATTGTTGACTAATGTCCTCGTGCTCGCCGATTAGAAGCGTATACTAGTACAGGAAAGGCCGCAAGGGCATGTCGTATCGTGCATTAAAACCGCTGAAATTTGCCACCGTCTGGACAGAAAGAAAATGGTTGTACATGATAGAATTACAAGTGTTGTACACAAATGCGATTATAGTTCCAAAACAGTGCAGGCCACGAGCAAAATACCTATTTTGGCAAACGGTGGAATTATTCAGAATTGAAAGAAAACCAGGGAGCATGCGAGAGAGAAATCCAGCCGCTTCGTAACGTCATCATCAAAAATCATTCCGTAATCCTCCGCCGCATGCTGCGCAATACACAAGTGCAACGAAAAATTTCCGAGCTTTTCTCTGGTCGTGCAACCTGACCCCAAACGATGCTGCCGAGACCCTGCATTACCAAGACATGAATTCGAAAGCATAATTGAGAAATTGGGGCTCGACCAGCGATCCGCCGTAAGACACCCAGAGTGTCAGCGCACCGTAGACCGTAACGCCGCGCCGGAGTACGATGCAGTGCCTAGCGGGCGCCCGTCTACAATGCCCATTCTATAAGCCAGCCCAAGCGAAATTGAATGCGAAAAGGAAAATTGTTGAGTCTTAGTCGTCGCCACGTCCGCCGCGCCTGCGGTGCTTGCCGGGGAAGTCAACGTCGGGGTGCACGACGCGCATGTGTCGTGTCAGCGCGTCGTTGCGCGAGAATGTCTTCTCCTCCTGACATAAGGCACACCGCACTTTTTGCTTGCGCGCGTTGTGAATGGTATCCTCGTGTCGGGTCAGATCGTACGGGCGAGAGAAGATGGTGTTGCAGGGTTTGCCCGTCGTAGGATTGATGCGCTCGCACTTGTGAGGTCCCGCTTGGCTGTTTCGGGCGAGCAAAGCCGCTGACGTCATGCCACTCCCAACGCCTGGCGTGGTTACATGCGGCACCGTCTGTTGACTCTGCACGTTTTGCCGATGCGCTTCCCTCTTGTGCCGCTGCAGTTTTTGAGGCGTCTCGAAGCGTTGCGTGCAGCCATGGTAGGTACACGTGTACGTGCCCGTGTCGGCGAGCGTCGACGATGGCTTGGATGCGTCCACATGATTCGAGTTGCTGCTGGATTGTGGCGGTGCCTCGCTAGCGCTCGACTCCATTGACGTGAGATGCGCTGGGAACTCAGGAGTGTCCTCAGACATGTTTCCGGTGGAGTACGAGCTATTTGAGGGGAGGGAGTGGAATGCGCCAGGAACAGATGCAGGTGCAAAAGAAAATTGCTGCGACTGTGGAGGTGCCGTAGACGCAGTGGCGGAGTAAGACGCCGAACTTTGCCCGATCGAGCTCGGCCATGCGTGGACGCCACCAACACCCAGGCTCCCGTAAGAACTATCTGCAGTGTTGTCAAACTTGGCAGGTGTGTCGCCCTGGAAGGTGTTGCCAGAGTACGCGGAGAAGTTGCTGCCGTCGTCCTGTGGGAACAGCGGCATCTTTGCGTCTTCCTCGTTCTCCTGGTAGTCCAACACTGCGTCCTTTGGTGAGATGGTCTTGGGCTCAATGTTCTGCTGACCAGCCATGTTGCGCCGCTGCATTGCGTTCGCCTCTGCCTCTGCCTTTTGATGCTCCCTCACTTGCTGGGCGGACTGGAAGCGAACCTGAGGCGGCTGCTGCATGAACGGAGAGCTCTGGCGGAAGGGAGAGAGGGCACGGTAACCAGTGCTGGTCGGTGACTGAGAGCGCGCCTGGTTCGCCTGCTGTAACCTCTCGCTCATCATCGCATTGTGGTATGGTGAGAGGAGGGAGAGGTTCTTCGAGGTCTTCATGTTTTGTGACGTCGGTGGCTGTGACGTAGGCGTTGGGTTGAATAGCTCGTCTGAGTAGATGTCTGTCATTGTGCGTTCCAGCTTGGGTACTTGATTGTTGGCGCGTATTGCCATGTCTGGTTCATCATCGAAACGTAAGTATTCATCAATCCAGTCTTCCACTTTCTGGTTCAGGTTGGTCTCACCGTTAGTGGGTACTCGTAGCCCCTCCTCGAAGTCCTCTCCATTAATAGTCCGCGGAGTCGCCGGAGAATTTCGCCCAAAACTTGAAACAGATTGTCTCGTGGAGTGCGAAAATCCAGGCGCGTCCTCTTCAGTCACCGAGTTGCCGTCTGTAAATGCATGCTTCATCGCCATGTGTGCCGCCACCGTCGAGTCGATGTTTTGGAATGGAGGATGGAAGGATGTTTGCGAGGAGGCGAGAAAGGAGTCGTGAGTAGGCGTTTGAGTAGGCGTAGGGAGGTGATTGGAGTAAATTCTCGAAGCTTCGTCAGCAGCAAACGATGACTCGGCCTTGACGATGGACGGTGACTGCGCAGCGTTTCCGTACATAAGCTGTGGCGCGTGACCTTGGCTGAACGGAGACGCCGGGCTGTTTGATCCTGCGGAGGAATTTGACGGAACTCGCTGGTGTGGTCGGGTACGTCTGTTGAGAGCGGATGTCTGCAAGGACGAGCCAGGGATCATTTGCCCACTGCTCTCGCCGTACAGGAAGTTGTTTGCGCCCTGCGAGCCGTCGACAAGCACGGATTGTTGCGGGTAGCCAAAGGCCAGTTGTGGTTGAGGTGTGGATTGCTGTATTCTGATCGCTGGACCAGAGAAGTCGAATGCGCTCGACATGTAGTCGTCTGGGATCGCCCCAGCTGATAGCGAGTTCGCGGGCGCAAGATAGTTTGGAGATGAAGGGAAGTACTGCTGGTGAGACTGAATGTCGAGTTCGATAGGCGTCGCCGTCCTGTATGATGAGTCGTCGTAGAGCGACGATTGCTGTGATGGCGAGCGAGAAATGTCGACGTCGTAGTGGGATGAAGGGTGAACAGGCAGATGTAATGGTTGACGTCGTGACGCTAACATATCTAGTAGATGGACCCTGTCCGAGAGTAATGCAAACCGAGCGTCAGGAAGGGTTTGCCACTTCTTTTTATGTTCGGGCCGGCGGCGGTAGCGTCGGTCTTTATGGAGGGTGAGAGGAAGTCAAATTATGACGCGCTGACGTAACGATTAGAAAGGGTTGGAAAAATGGGTGTAAGTGACGACCGAGGGCCTAAGCCGAAATATACTCGGTAGAATGTCGTAGATTAGGCGTTGAGTATTTGTGAAAGCCGGATTTTCGAGGCATCGAGCGAGCGCGGGCTGATTAGCATATATGGATGAAAGAATTTGGCTGCCGCGATACGTCATCGGCACTCATCGCAACCCTGGCCCGCAACAGCCCGCTAAAGCCGGCGTGAGCGCGCAGTAAGGAGCGGATCTGGCCCCTGCAACGCCCGCAACCATGCTCCCACTGAGCTTCTCGCTTCAACGGCCCTCCGACTGCGCGCTAACTCGATGCAACTCTGATCGACTTGCCTATTTGCAACAGCCCAGCGCCTCGACCACACTCAGTAGAGACCTACACGGCTACTGTAGCGACAGCCCTGCGTCGTGCATACCGCGTGCAGAAGAGCCTCTCCCATACCTCTACCGTCCTGCTGCGCCTCGCGCTCCGCGTGGAAATAGACGGATCGGTTGCGCTCCGACTGCTGCCCTGCACGAGCCCGATCCGCGCGATTGGACACTTCGTTATCGCAAAGATGGCCGTCTACACGGACAAAGAAAGACTCGGTCGGCTGTCGGATGGGGAGAGTCTGGTGCGATGTGCGCGCGTGACTCGGTACCTATTGAGTCTACACAGGCAGCTGCTCCTCGAACTACCCACTCACGCGACGAGAAAAAAGCAGCGTCGAATAGAAGCATTCACCGCGCGCTCAAACGAGGACCTTGACACGTACCGTGACCTCGAACCAGTCAAGGTGGGAGTCATCCCAGACATTGGAGTTGCGATTACTTGATTCAGCACCGTCGATACAGCCAGTCTGACCATCTGCACCCCACCATTTCTTGATCCTGCACAGGCTCGTGGCAGAGGCGAATACCTGCCCAATTCAGCCATTCTCTCTATATTGATTTTCTCGAGCTGTGGTGCGGGTCCGCTCCACTGTTTTTTGTAGAGCGCTCCAGGATTGCATGCACGAGCGTAAGCGTTGAAGCAGCACGCAGCTGGGCGTGAAACCAAACCCACGGCGATCCCGCACACCACTGCAAATTCCAATTCTCACCATTGAGCAGGACGAGTCGCACGATAGCACGTCCAATTGCATCCCTACCCGGAGTTGCATCGGCAATAACTCGTCGAGAGGGCATTGGTGGGTATTTGACGGGTGCACAGCATTCCAAAGCACGCTGCTTGTGAGGAAAACTTTTTTCTCCACGGAATGCAGGGGCGTCAGCGAGAACCTTCCGTGTTGAGTGTTCTAGAAGACACCTGCAGGCGCCCTGCATATGCATGGCCCAGCACCCCAAACCCGATAGGGCCGAGATCTACCCTTCCGGAGAAACCCGATCACCATTCCCCTCTCGAAAATGCCATGCTGTTCCACTCAAAAATGCCACGAGGAGCGCACTGTTCCTCTGAATTAGAGTTGATGGGCCATTGCCAAGGCAAGTATAAGGCCTCAGCAGTACCATGCGACACTGCAGGCTACACTGCAGCTGAGCCACTGTTGTGGCTTGTCTTTAGATCTAGATCCGCAATTCCATGCTCTTGTCCTCAATAGCCGTCCGGCAAGTCCTGATCCCGATTAAGAGAGACAAACAAGACTTATCACAAGGTGCCAGATCACTGCTCAAGCAGAGCGAAAACGCGACCAAGAAAGGTACATCACAGCTGGAACGGGAAATGCAATAAGGCACTGCCACTGCCTACAGCACCGTTCGGGAAGCCGAACGACGATCATCAGGTACTCTTTCACTATGCCCGGATTTCATGAGATTCGCCTTCAGGCGCTATGAAATATTGTGGCTGCAGCAGCGCCGCTTAAACTCTGCAGATACATGCCATCTTGAAACAATAGACACTCTGAAGATGCGCAGTCCAATAAACAAAGCAGATCCAACCAAGCTTCTAGCGAAGGAAGCGAAGCTCGGTCGCGCTGGACCCTGTCAATCTTCAACAACTCGAAGATGCGAAAGTGGAGCAATGGCGACATGCTTTTGCGAAACATCGACAAAGACTTCAGGATAAAGCCGATCTTTCTAAGAATAAGCATGAAACCATAGTCGGCCGCCTGCCGAAGTCTCCGGCTCGCTGGGTTGGGCGCTCGCGAGAGCGCACGTTGCAGCCCTGGAAGTGGCGAAATCTCACTGCTCAGTGCTGATACGAGAGCGACGAACCGATCAGCCCTGCACGGCCGGCCCACCTACTCAACATCTCCCAAGATCTACCCCAGTTCCTCGAAGCGGCAGTTTTCAATATTTGGAAGCCTCAGTATCTGCCATGGCTCGGTAGTTGTCCCGTCTTCCAAATCCCTCGGCACGCCCCCAATTGGCGAGATGCTGAGGGTGCAGAACAGTACGGGGGAACAAAGGAATGGCGCGGAATACTAGGACGAATTACGGAATGCGGAAACGTCTCTTACGACCGAGCGATTTCCAGACACCACGAGAATTGTAGCAAAGTAGGCACCACTACGCCCGTATTGCGGCACACGGCGGCCGTCGAAAACAAAGAAGGTCCGCTCTATCGCTATCCGAATTGATGTTTTATGAATTTCCACGGCCCATTGAGGCCTATTGACTAATGTTCACGAGATGCGACGAGATCAGTCATGACGTCTGGGCGGAAAGGCGGAATCCTTGAAAGAGCACTGTCTTCATGTACACGACGCTCGAAATACGACGATGTCCGCCACTCGTAATGCATCGAAAGATGCCCCGAATCGCTATGCTACTCAAATACACGGTGCATTCCTCATCAACGAGTAATCAATATTTCAGCCCCAAGCCCCCTCAGCTCACGGCCCAGCTGTCGCAGCGCCAGATGCACCATGTACAGCTTCAGGTACCGCAGACTCAGCTAAACTATGCAGACCGCCATTGCCATGCGACCCAAACGAGGTGAAACTATCCCATCCCATGAACTTCAGCGCAGCGAACGCGACTCCCAGCGTCAGCGGAAGCGCCCACAGTAGGAATTTTATAATATAATCGCGACGATTCGGCCCGTCGGCGCTGGCATCAGGGCTAGCTTCAGCCCGCACCTCCGACGGCTCGTCATTAATCGAGAAAACAGAGTTGAACATGCCCTCCAGCCCTGTGACTGCTGGCTCTTCCTTCAATTGCCATTTTGGCTCCGCCAGCTCCAAGTACCCTTTGCTCTTTTGAGCGCTGCTCGCAGAATACGGGTCGGCGTTCAGCAGCGGATTGTCCTCCCCGTCGCCCTTCTTCCCCTTCATCTGCGCAAAAAAGTTCTCCTTCTTCTCGGCCGATGCGCGCTGGAATCCAGGCTTCCATGGATTGCGTAGCTTCGCCGCTGGTGCCTTTGGGGCTGGGGGAAGAGTGCCATAGAATGCCGAGGTTCGACTTGATGGACCGCCCAGCGCGCTCGGCGTCCCCGATGCGCCTGAGTCGGCATAAGGGGCGAGTTGTTGTTGGTTTGCTTGAGGCGTACGAGAGTTGAACGCCGCATTACGCGGCTGGAATGTAGTTTGCGTCACGGTAGGCGACCAGTCCATTGTGTTGAAGGTATCGCTGTCCGCGGCAGATGTGGTTGTGTCGGCCTCGGAGATGAGATCGTCTGGTGGTGGAGTTGGTGGATCGTTAAAAGCAGATCGGTACGTCCGATCGAGGGTGCCGACTGGGAAAGAAGGCCTTGCGAATGGAGAGGATTGAGATTGGCGGGTAGGTTTTGCTGTGCCCGAAGATGAGAATACGGAATCAGCCTTTTGACTCTCGTTCTCTGGGATGAGTGGTCCGATGTTGTTGGTGAAGAGAACTCGTGGTTTGTCGTCGATTTTGACGGTGCGTAGAGAAGTGATTGTGGACTGGAACAGTTAGCATAAGCTAGCGGTTAGACAAAATGATTCGGCTTACTCACCAGTATTAGAAACGCAACCATGAATGCATGGGCTCCTCCAAAAGCCCGCTGCGGCACCAGTGATTGCGCCGAGTCCTGCAGCATCCACCAGGCTGCCGTCCGAACCAACTGAACGACGAGCTGCAGTGTCAGATGTTCTGAGAGTCCAGTCATTCGAACGTTCGCGCGGCTGATCTTCTCCATCAATCTCGGATTCCACCACATGGATAGCGCTGCGACAATGAGTGCTTGGTGTACATATGTCGAGGTCGCCGCGAAGCATCGTCGCTCCACCACCCAAGGGCTCCACACCAACCCTCGCACACATCCAAACAACGTGAGCGGTCCCGATCGCGAAAGGCTCATGTACCACGGATCACGATCTATCATCGCGCCTTGCAAGTGCCAAGCTAGCTGGAGTATGATGCTCGACCACCATGCGATTCCTCCCAACGTGACCAGCAACCCTCTCCACCCCGAAACACCGTGTCTCTGAAAGTTGCCTCCCCTCGCGCGCTCCAGCATGCGCCGCAGGTGATCCGTCTTCGCCGCATATCCCGCAGCCTGCATCCTAGCTCTTACCCGTGGCTCGCACTTCGCGCAGACCTGGGGATAGCGAATCTGCAAGTTGCGCTCGTACGCTGGGAACGCGGCTTCGTACTTTGCATACTCCGGGTCCGTTGGCGACAGGTCCGGAGGGTAGTAGTTGGCGACTGCCTGTGTGTAGAGCTGTTGGTTCTTTATGCATTCTGTGCAGAAGATTGGGTCGGACGGTGGATCGAGCTCCGGAGATGTGTGGCGGGGAGCGCTCTGCGCGTACTGTATTGAGGTCGTCTCAGCTACCTGAGCTGGAGGATCTGTGATTTCGCCATTCTATGATTCAAATATACGTTAGCACGAAAGCTGTTTGGTAGATGCGTCTGATCGATGTGGAGTACACACCTCGTCGAGAAAGTTGGTGGAACCGCACTTCTCACACTGCCAGTCTTTCAGACCACGAGAGTACTTCTGTGATGAGCGCTGGTTACAGTAGAAGCATGCGAGGTTTCGGCGCAGCATTGTAGGATTTGTTGTTTGTAGATTAGTAGAAGGTGTCCGGAGGTTTGAGCGGCAGCCTGCAGTGGGGATCGGAGGTGGAGCTGAGCGGCTGGGCGGCCACTGACAGCTTTTTCTATTGTCGCCGAAGAACAACGTGAACGCCTCCAACACCAGCATCGGCCCCAGTCTTGCGCTTTCAACACTTCTTTGTTTCAATTGCGTGTCTGGAAGCTCGGGCAATATGTTCACTGTGCGGTGAAACAAGCCTTCAGACACAAAGTCTTCCTCCCATTGTCTTCCATCCGTTCTCCCATTGATCCACCCGCACTCCAATCCACAATGCAGGCCGTCCGGCGACGCGTCGAACAGGCAGTCCGCCAGACGAAACGAAGACAAGTCATTAAGAAGAATAGGATCAAGCACGACTATGGACGGCAACGGAAGATGGAGGGCGACATGGTGAAGGGCATGGCGGTCCGGCAAATCCGCGAAGCGCACAGAATGCGTAAGGAGGACTATGAACTGGGCCCTATTGCTCCACGACGGGATGCAGGCAAAGATGCAGAGCACTACGGTACGATCGATAACCAGCGCTTCAACAGCATCACCGTGCCGCCGTGGAAGCGCAAGTGGTGTCCCATAGAAGTAGGGGATAGGGTGATCATGCTCAAGGGCGTTGATGCTGGCAAGATTGGAGTGGTCGATGATAAAGACCTGGAGTCGGAGCAGCTCAGGATCAAGGATTTGAATATGGTACGTTTCTAGACGGAAGTCGACAGCAGAATCTTCTCGGAGCATGCACTCATGATATATGATTTAGGCCTCAATACACCTACCAGAGTGGCTACGTAGCGCCCAGGGCCATAACAACCCGACTGGAGACTTCCCAATGAACATCTCGTGGCACGACGTGCGCCTCGTGCATCCCCTCCCCCATCCCATCACCGGCGTCGAGCGCGACGTGATCGTCGAAAACCTCGAGCGGCGCGAAGTATACACCGACGACGAGACGCTCGAGACCGAGTACGAGCGCGTCATCCCCGAGCTCGACTACGTGGTGCCGTGGCCCAAAAAGCACGAGGTAGTGCACGAGGACCACGACAGCGACACGCTGCGCATCACGGTGGAGCAGCGCACGTGGCTGCCCACCATCAACGAGGACCCCTTCCCGCCCAGCGTCATCGACGAGCTGCGCAACAAGTACAGCAAGTACCGCGTGCCGGACAATGAGAACTTCGCGAAGCGTAGGATGGCGCATGAGGAGAACAAGAAGACGAGGGACATCAAGTGGATGGAGTCGATGCGCACGCCGCTGCAGGAGCTGCATGCGCTGCGCGCGGAGGAGAGACGGAAGGAGTTGAGAGAGAAGGGATTGGAGGCCCCGATGCCGGAGATTGAGCTCAAGAGGGGCAAGCCGTGGAAGTGGAAGGCCAGGCCGAGAGAACAGGAGCCTGTCGACGATGAGTTTTTAGCACGCATTGGGTCAATGTTGGCGGAGAAGAAGGCCGCTGGCTCAGGGACTGCTCCAGCAGAACGTCAGAAGGTGAAAGCATGAGCAAGCATTGTACACATAGCATCTTTGTAAAATATACTTCGTATTTGACGGCGTGTTGCCATGAGCGTGTATCGTGTGTCTACGCTCTATTCGTGCCACAAGCGCCTCGCTGTGATCCCGAAATGCTCAAAGTCGTTTTGCTGTGAGCGCGTTCCCCAAGTCGTATCCAGTACCAGCAACACCATGCCATTCACTTCGTAATCGTCACCGATGCTATGCTCTACACCAGCACTCCTTTATATTCTCCCTTGCCTCCTCCACATCCCTCCAGCTGCTTCCACTGCACCAGGAATCGATCCACGAGAAGGAGAAGCAGCCTGCCGCTAAGGCTGAGCGTGTTAACGCGCGCGAAGCTCTCCACATAGACGGTGCGCATCTTGCTCCGGTCGTTCGCGCCACGGAAATTGAAGAAGCGGAGGAGGATCGAGGCGAGGACCACGATGACGGCAGTGCCGGGGCCGTTGGTGAGGATGATGTCGGGGTACGGGCGTTCGGCCAGGAGGCGAAGAGTAGCGATGAGACAGTACATTGCGGTGAACGGGGCCGTGAAGATCGACTGGTGGACATGGCGAGCGCGAGGCAGGGTCGCGATGCTGTAGCTAGAGGTAAAATCTGCATTCGAATGCTTTTGGGTGGACACGGCAGAACGAGCCTCACGCTTCCTCAAGACCTGCGCCGGCACCAATGGCGTTCCGTTCTCTTCCATGGCCTCCCTCAGCGCCTCCACCATCTCCTTCTCTCTCTTCTCCAGCTCCGCCCTCACCGCCATATCCAACTCGAACTTCTTGGCCTTGTTCGCGCTGAACGCGTCGCCGCTGCTCACAACGTAGGTCCGGTGGTCGATCGACACGTTCAGTATATCGGTTACTTTGTTGATCATGGCAAGCATCTCCGCCGTGTGTCCGCCGCTGCCCAAGACGATGAGGATTCGACCGGGCTCATCGCGAGCGCGCTCACGGGGTGGACCGCGGCGGGGTGGAATGAGCGTGAGGACACGTAGGCCAGCGAGAATGATCGCGATCATAAGAAAAGCGAGTGTGGACAGGACCAATGGGTGCACGAGAAGCTTGAGGAGACCCATTTTGGATTGTTGATGGTGGATCTTGCTTGCGTGGAGAAGAAGAGAGGAAGGAAAGGAAGAAACCTGGGGGAGGTATTTAAGTTATGGCTGCCTGATCCGCCTGAGGAGCTCGAACCATTTTGGCGGAAATTATTGCATGCCTAAAATGAGGGGATTGTTGTTGTGTTGCTCACTGAAATGAAGTGTTTGTGAAGTGTAGTGGACGATGGACATTTACGTGGAGTAAAATTGACCAATGACGTTGACGCATCCACCATGGCTTATTAGATCGAAGCCCACAACCTGCTCGCACTAGTATTCTGCGTATCTATCCCATAGTTGAATAATGTACATTTGAGTCTCATAACTTTTACAATGCGATAGCCGTCTCAAAGGTAGATAGTTTGATAGTTGAGGGACAAGTTATGTCCGCGTACGAACATCCTAGATCAATAATATCCGCCCTTTTGGACAGACGGAGACCGTTTCTAACGCCCGAATCCCAGAGGCCTGGAGAGCGTTTCCAATTCCAGTCCAGTTCAAAGAACTTGTGCGTCCACGCTTTCTCTTTAAGCTTAATTGAACGTCAGTCGGTGCGCGTGGCGCGTCGAGCATGTGAACATCCTAGTGCCGATCATTCCACCGAGTTGGCTTCCACTATTGGCTAGTATGGGCAACGGATGTCTTTTACAATGTCAATTCACGCATTCAGTCACATTCACTTAGAAATGGAGTTTTTGTATAGACATCACATTCTATTGTTTTAATCTTAAACATTTACAATAGAAGGTAGATCCCCCAGATGTTGTCTGTCCGCCTAGACTCCGGCGTCCGACATGTATGATTTTTTCCGGTTTTTGGAATTTGAAAATCCTTCCTTTGCTCCATGTGCTGTGATGTTTTGAATTTCGTATCCTCCCTTATTTGAAGAAACAGCAGGTCATGCAAGGCAGCGAGTGACGACAAGGTCAAATGCGCCAGCGAAAGTGGAGCTCCATCACCAAGATATACAACGAATTGAAGAGAAAAGAGTGGTCATCGCGGCGCTAAGGCGGCGACAGCGACAATGCTAGCAGCAATGCAAAGAGTGGTCGCTTAGTTGTTGAAGTACCACTTGACGCCCTGGAGCCTGCCGACGCCAGTGTCGGCGAACTTCTCGAACAGGCTTTGGCTCATGTCCAAGTCGTATTCACCAGCGCAGCCAGGGCAGGTGTCTTCAATCTTGGCCGTCTCGGTCTGGCCGTTGTATTCGATGGTGATTGAGGCGCCACACCTGGGGTTGGCATTCGGGTTGGCGCCGTCGAACTGACTCATGTAGCCCGCACCGACAGCGACAATGGAATCGCCCTCGGAGTTCTCAACACCGCAGGAGCCCATGCCGACGGCGTAGTAGGTACCCTCGCCGGTGAATGGGTTGGACTCAGTACCGGCGGAACCACTGGAGGAGCTGCTACTGGAAGAGGAGTCGCTAGAGACACTGTAAGACGAAGGAGTAGCAGCGGCCGGAGCAGCGCTGGTGCTAGGAGTGGGAGTTGAAGTCGTGGTTGGTGGTGGTGGCGGTGGGGTGCTGGTCGTCGTTGGGACGTAAGTGGACGTCGTTGTTGGCGCGACGTAGACGGATGTAGACGTAGACGTAGATGTAGACGAAGTCTTTGGTGCCGGCGGTGGAGGAGGAGTAGACGAGCTGGTGGTCACTGGAACTGCCTCCGCGGTAGTGGAAGGGGTGGATGCCGGAGTGTAGGCTGGCGCCGAAGGAGTCTTGGTAGTAGCCGCAGCGTGGCTCTTAGGAGTGCCCTTGTGATGGTGGTGAGAATAGGTTGAGTGCTCGCTCTCAAAGCCCTCAAAGCCGGCAGCGGAGATGGTAGCCACAGGCGTAGCACTGCCACTCTCCCACACGAAGTGGGTGGACCAGACGGTGGTGGTAACCCATTCGACCTTGGACTCGGTCACGTAGACGCGCTTGTCGAGGTTGTTGCGTCCAAAGAAGTTGAATGGCATGGCAGAGGCGGCGCCAATGAGCGCAAGAGGAAGTAGAGTTGCGGTCTTCATATTGAGAGAATTGGAATTCTTGAGGGTATCTTGTTCGTGAGAAAATTTGAGAGTATGATCGACGACGGAAAGGAATGGCCGGGTTGATCAAGCAGGTTTCTTCCGCGGAGGGACAAATGCGACTGGCTAGCAATCAAACTGTCTTGCGTTGGTGTTGATGTCGTGTTGACGTGCAAACACTTATGTGCAGGTGGTAAAGATTCTGATGGTCGTAGCGTAGCACCAGGCTGGACGTAAAATGTTTGACAAGAATGGTACTTGAAGGTCTCGACAGAGCGACAGGTCACCAGAAACCTTGTGTTGTGAGGGAGTGTTTGGCTCTTGAGTGTGAAGGAATGGAACTACGCAAAAGCTTCAAGCCTGTGTGCGATGGGAGCAGAAAGAGAACGTGGGAGCCCGAGGGCTTTTGTAGATTTCTCGAAAAAGAGTGTGTTGAGAAGCGTGCAGAGAAGCAGAATGAAGGAAAGAGGAAGAGGGCGAGTAGAAGAGAGGAGCGATGCAAAGGAGTGGAGCTGGTGAGAAACGACGCCAGCGAACAAAAGGCTTGGCCGCGTGAAAGCGCTGAAAGGCAGACAGGGGCGCATGCGCACTGGCCGCGCCTGCCTAGGGAGCCGGACAAAGGCCCCATGCGCCGTTTAATTTGCGTCTCCACCACTGGCAGCCACTGGGCGCAGCCTAACACTGCTCCGGGGCCTCCTTTCGGCGGGCGTGCGTTCTGCGTGCTGCTTCCGACCTGCCCATTTGCTAGGGGCCGCTCCGCATTCCATCGGACCTGAGCGGCGTGGCTTATCCACCGGCGAGCCAGCGTCGCAGCTCGTGGTCGGCTGTTGCGAATTGTCTCTCTCCACCTCTCGACCGGCCCAGGACAGCTCAGCACTGCTGCAGCGTCACTGCACGCAGAGCCGGCGGGCATGTCGGCGCAAACAGCGAGCGGCAGATGGGGAAGTGTGTTCCTGTCGCCCGCTGCTGCTTTGGTAGCGAATGTGGGCGGACGTGACATGGTTGGCGAGCACTCGAAACATGCCGTCCACACGCTGCTGGGCGCAGTCAGGTACTCCCGCAGCAGCTACGCAGCAGCTACGCCCGATTGGTCTCGCCCCTGGTCCCCCTTAGTCCTCGTTGGGCCAGGGCGAGCAGGTTCCTTGGTCGGGGGCGTGGCCGATCTTCAGGTACGCATGCCCTCCCGGCGATGGCGTGCATGCGCTGACACCACGAATCCGCGAGCACTCAACCCTCACATCCTGCTCCTGTTGCCAATAAGACACCGCCTTCGTCGTCAAACAACATCGCACAAACATCTCTATCTTGGGACCGCGTGTATCGCGACATCATCGCCGTGTCTCCTGTGCGCCCACGACTGCATCTCGCCGAGCGCCTGTCGTCGCCGCAGAGAGAGCGTCTCGCCAATCCAAATCGCGCTGCGACAAACCTTGGGCTGCGCTGCATGCGCGGAGCGTCAAGCAAGACATTTCCAATTGGCGTTTTGCTTTCTGGCGACGTGGTTACATGCTTGCATGTTGTGACCTTACTCATAGATCAGAGTCCAGTTCCATTCTTTTTCCTTCCTCGCGCGCGGCCAACATTTTCCTTTTCGTCTTGTCCAACTTCCCGCTTGCCGGCTACTTTCCCTTCTCCACTGTTTCTGCTTGCCATGAAAGACTCTTCTAGCGCGCTGCAAGCACACCAGGATCCTATCCACTCACCTTTTTGCACTCTCCATTTTCTTTCGGTAAGCTTAGGGCATTTTGCAATTTGTCGCGATGCCGCTTTTTTTGTCTGACAGGCCGGCTAAAGGCCGTGCAGTCACGGCCGGCTTCTCGAACACGACTCTTCGGATGCATGGCGACATATCGATAACTATCCATCTCCACATTTTCCTGTTAGCCAAGTTGTTGGGAGAATGATAGCTTTAGCCTACCTATTTGCATTTCCTATCATCCGGATGCATGCTACCTATAGACATTTGCTAATATGAACCGTGTGCTGCGAATACCATAATCTCGGTGACGCGGCGCGGGGGCCAGCCTTATAGGTCCCTGGCGGCACTTGGGAGACACGGGCTTCCCACGTTTCTCGGCGCGTGGTTCAGAGCTTCAGCTGAGGGACCGAGGATTTAGAGCCGGGGATAATGGCAAATACCAACATGCGAGATCTTTGTCCGAGAACTCGAACAATGGACTTGTAATCGGCATTGCTTTTCATCGGTTACTACTTCCACCCCGCCGGCGGAGACATCTCAAATGCATCATGTGGTGCTACACTCTAGTCTCAGTGTCTTAGACATCCGATTGCAAGCTCAGCTTACCGCTTGGTCGTTCTCGAATCTTTGGCCTACATCCCACCTGACGCAGTCGATGGCATGATCGAGGCCAATATGGACAATGCTATCCCAACTAGACAACGGTAGTTGGAAGCGATACGTGATGAATCGTCATCGACTCATCACGACTGGACGCAGAGTTCCATGGCAGCGCTGCAGTTCGACTTCAGCTCTGCATCTTACTGACTCGTTTTGAACATTGCCAGGAAACGTCCAAATTCGGCAGTTCGCCGGGCTTTGCTTTTTGATATAATCATCGTATCCATTTTCCAACTTCATTCCTCTCATCATATGGACGGCGTTCATAGAGTTAAAATTCTTGAGTTTTCGAGTTTTCGTGTATAAGGCTTGCTAGATAACACGTTCACGTTTCCGTACAAAATATCCGTACCTGCAGCCCTAGCTTCAATTCGCTGACATCACCCCGCTTTCTTTATCTACAAAGCCCGACATCGCAACAGCCCACTTCACGATGCAGAAGTTGCAATTGAGCTGTGAAAATGTCCTTTCTAGCGATAGAAGGACTACATGCTTTCGTGACCGGAGCGGCCGGAGGCATTGGTCAAGCCATTGTGCAAGAATTGCTTTGTATGTCAACCACACCACCATCTGAAACTCGTCCACGGAGCTTATATTTTGCACAGCGCAAGGATGCAGAGTTACCGCGCACGACAGGCGTGCCAGTCCGCTAGCACCGCACGAGCGTCTCTATACGCTCCAAGGTGACATATCGGATGAGGCATCTATTTCGTCAAGCATCGACGCTGCACGCGCTCACTTCGGTGCGATCAATATACTCGCCGCAAACGCAGGTATAACCGATGAAGGTAACGAATATCCCATCTGGCGTATGCCCACCGACATTTGGGATAAAGTCTACGCGATCAACGTGCGGGGTACATACTTCACGATCAAGCACTTCCTCCGCGCAGCCGAAGAGGAGCAACAAACAATTGGCAAAGAGCTGCAGAATCTTGCGGTCGTGGTCACAGGAAGTGAATGCGGGAAATTCGGGCAGGCTGGACATACCGAATATGCGAGCGGCAAGGCAGGTCTACAGTATGGGCTTGTTAGGGGTGTGAAGAATGAGATCGCACACTTGAACAAACTAGCGAGGATTAATGCAGTTGCGCCAGGATGGGTGAACACGCCTCTCATTGGAGACAGATTGGACGATCCAAGGGAGATGTGGATAGAGGCACAGGCTACTGTTGCGCTGAGGAAGATTGCGCAGCCGACGGACGTCGCGAGGGCCGTTGCATTCCTCGCCTCTCATCGCGCTGCAGGTCATATCAGCGGTGAGTGTATTAGTGTCGATGGCGGAATGGAGGGTAGGCTGTTGTGGAAAGAGGAGGAAGTGACTGGCGCAAAGCAGGGCCAGCAGACTACTATCGCTCTGCAAGCACCACAGCCGACTTCGATACCTCCAGTTATTTCTCAGAAGCGCAAATCCACTATCAAAGTCGCCATATCCGTAGATTTTGACGCTGTGTCAGGCTGGCTCGGAACAGGACAGTCACCAGACAACAGCCTTGCGGACTACTCATCCGGCTTCTTCTCCGCATATGTCGGCGTCCGTCGCCTCCTCCGCCTCTTCAAACGCCTCAACGTCTCCGACAAGATCACATGGTTCATTCCCGGGCACAGCATGGAGTCCTTTCCTGAGCAAACCAAAGCTATCCTCGCCTCGGGCTGCGAACTCGGCCTCCACGGCTACTGCCACGAAGGCGCGGCCCAACTCACCGAGTCCCAGGAGCGCGAAGTGCTCGAGAAATGCATCCAGCTCGCAGAAGGCCTAACAGGCAAGAAGCCGCGTGGCTACCGTGCTCCGCTCTACCAGTT
Organism: Rhizodiscina lignyota; assembly: GCA_010015805.1. Lineage (NCBI taxonomy): Eukaryota > Fungi > Ascomycota > Dothideomycetes > Aulographales > Rhizodiscinaceae > Rhizodiscina > Rhizodiscina lignyota. The sequence goes on from ML978124.1 coordinate 1,091,757, forward strand.
GCGCGAAAACACAATCAGGCTCTTGGAAGAGCACGGCTTCCTGTACGACTCGAGCCTCACGCACTATGATAGTACACCTTACTATGTGCCGCGGTCACAGCCCATCACACCGCCGAATTACAGGCAGATGAGCAGCGCGAAGCAGTGGATGAAGCCCCTTCCGCAGCCGGAGCAGCCAACGGACAGGACGTTGGTCGAATTGCCCGCGAATTGGTATGGCGAGGACATGACCCCACTGCAATACTGGCCGCATACGCCCAACTCGCAGGGCTATGTCGACGCAAGGGTCGTGGAGAAGATGTGGATGGATCGGTTTGAGTGGTTGCAGCGCGAGAGGGACGAGTTGGCGGAAGAGAAGGCGGAGATGCAGGCTGCAGAGGTAGGGGTGAGCAAAGCGGTGGAGGAGGGGGAGGAGATGACGCTTTTCTCGCTGATTTTGCATCCTGATACGAGTGGGATGGCGCATGTTATTGGCATGGTGGAGAGGTTCTTGATGTGGGTGAGGCAGAAGGGGGATGCGGAGGTGGAGTGGTGCAGTTGTGGGGAGGTGGCGGAGAGGTGGAAGGGAATGCAGACGGGTAAATAAATGGCTTGAGATATAAATTAATTAACATATTCAAGATAGGTATATATGGCCAATTAAGACTGGAGGTCTTCGACCTTCATGGCGTTCTCCGATGTGATTGGCCTCATACGTCATAATGTTTTAATGAAAATCGTCACAACTTGGAAGCATGAAAAGTACCTTTCCGCTGGACAACTCCTTTCTTTCCTTAAAGATATTCAAGTCAAATCAAAACAGCTTTTCCCAAATACAAGCGAATTCAAATTGATCTTTGTGACCAATAATGTCGGATCAAGTCACATCCAAGCAGGGCGAGCCAATCAACGAAGGCGACCATGTCGAGACGAAGATTAGAGGTGGAAAACGTGAAGGGGACGTACGTTTGACCTCCTTGAACAGCGAGGAAATTTAGATTTAAATATCGGAAGATAACCTAACAATCTCCCAAATACAGGCCGACAAGATCGTCACTACGGAGAAGGAGGCTGAACAGCACGATGTCAAGAATCCACCAAAGGTGATCTCTTTGCTTGATACAGTCTCCTGAAAACTTGTCATGAGTGTTTGTCTGACTCTGATAGGTTGTCTTCACGGATCAGCATGGGCATGATGTCGCGCACAACCCAGGTACATTGAGCAAGACTTAGCGATCAAAGTGGTGCGGTTTGAGGGTTGGCAGATATGTACGGCAGCTCCAACGAATTGATCTTCAATGAATTGATCTCCAATGCATTAATTGAGAAACTCAATTGCTACATCTACTATCGTGCACGAGTATAGACCCTCTCGACAGAAGCCTCCCGAACCGCTGATGAGCTAGTCTACACTGGCGGCGCGCACCCAAAGGATGTTGCCGCGGCAGAGTTGAATGCTGCTTTGATACTCAGACCAGAGCCATAGATGCCTTGAAAACATTAGCGCTGTGGCACAGATCTCGAAATGCTGATACTTACCAAGTCCCGCCGTCGCCAGTGCAGCCAGACAAAGCACCAAGTTGACCCACTTGAAGATCAAAGTTGCTCTGGTTCCTCCGAAGAGACCCTATCGCATTCTGTTAGTTCCGACATTCGAGTATGCAGAGGCATGTAGGGATTACGAACCCTCTTCCAGCGACTCCACTCAAACCAGGTGTCGGTACGGCTTGGTGCTCCAGGCTTGTATGGGCCGTCGGCGGCGGTCGCATCCTGCTGTACAAGGTACAAGAATGTGAATCCGGTAGGGAAGGAGTATGTGAACTGCATGTTCGTCACAGCTCCGACTGTATATGCATGTCAGTCCATATCCCGTATTTTTCCATCGGAGGACAACGTACCCATGCCCGACAGCGTTTGAACCTGCGGAATCGCGGCCGCGATGACGAAACCGATAGCCCAGAAAATGATCACGGAAATCGCCCAGGTGAGCCGTCCCATGCGAGACGTGAGAAGCGGTCCATGGAAGAGGTCTTCAATGACGTTGACGTAGAAGATTTTCAGACCTAAAGGGTGTAAGCGTCTGATCAAGAACCACGGGATCCAATAGTCAACCCAACTTACCAACATTGCCATAAAGCCCTCCAGCGATGACACCACCAACGAGCGACAGCACATTGCCAACTGTCTGCCAGGAATGATGACTGACACCTTGGAATGCGACTGGTAGGGTAAATTGGCCTTGGAAAGAGTAGACATATAGTCCGTAGAAGACATATATCGTGAAGATGATCGCCTGGGCGAGGCAGAACGACTTCAAGAAATCCATGGGTCGGCGCATCTCTGCGATAATCTGTGCAAAGATGGTTGCTCCTCCATAAGCGTAGACGATGTTCATCACACCGTTGATACGCTCGAAGAAAGGGTACGTGGCGAAAGTCTGCCGCACGACTGGACCTTTCGGGATGCCGTATGCGGCCAGAGCAGATGCGTAATTTGGAGGCGAGTGCGCTATGAAGCCCACGGACAGGAAGATGACGAGAATGTTTAGCCAAATGGCAATGCTAGCGATCCAGCTGAAGCGGTGTAGTGAACGTATTTGGTTCAATACCATGCCCCTGTGTGTCGTTAGAAGCCGTAATAATATGGAGGACTGGTTGCCTTCTTACACAAGAATCCAGATAATGATCGCAACGACGAAGCACGGCTTTCCATTGGTGATCTGAACTAGCGACTGGGCTGCTCCAAGTGAGGTCGTGCCGACATTTACGATCCTGTGCATAGTAAGCTGCTGTACGGTCCTTCACGGGATCTGTAAGCGTACATATGAATGAAGACAAGCCATGTCACGAAAAGTCTGAAGTATCTTCCAGCAACTCGATCAGTGATATCACTATAGCTCTTCACCGGGAACCTGTCACTGTCCAGTTTCACATAGAGCCACCACAGCAATGCGCCGCAATAGAATGCCATGCCGCCCATGAAGACATAGAGGAGCACGCCGGGTACGTATCCATTTTGGCGAAATGCGTATGGTGCATTGAATGGACCGAGAATATCAGTGGTACACAGGTAGAACGCCGCAAGCCAAGATGCACGTCTCAGAACTCGCCATGATTGCACTTTGGTCGTGTCATTGTCCGAGAGACCATCTGTCTGCGGGTCGTTGGAACGTGATACGACTGCTTCAGCCTCCGCTTCCAAAGGGGATGCAAATGATTGCAGTTTGTCGGCTAGAGTCCGGTTACTGGGTTTTGCGTCAGCCATCAAGTACCTTATCTTTCAAGCTTCTGCAAGTACATACCGTCTTCCATCCTCAATTCTCTCTTGAATTCTTTGGGCGCTCGCGAAGAACACAAAATCCTCCAATTTTGGCGAGCTTGTCTTCCCAATCAAATCGCCGTCATGAACTGGCGCAACAGATGCATCAAGCTCGTTCTTGCCGATCGGATATTCCAGATCTTTAGCCTCATGCGATAGTCTGTAAGGGTCAGTGAGTGGAGCCATTGCAACGGTTGGTCCCAAGAGCCTGGGAAGATATCAAGAGCCAAGACGCAAAGAGATAGCAGGATCGAGACCTGGGTGCGTACATACCTTTAAACAAAATGCCATTGAGCACCTCACAGTGCCATCCAACAATCCGTTCTGGAAGGTGAAGATAGATTCGCGAATTTGAGATACAGATCGGGTGCAAACTGCCGACCAATGGGAGTTGATCATCATGTCGCAAGCGTATGGCCGATATGGCGTGAACGACTTGAATCCAGAACAATGAGCCGTAGATCTCGTTAGCGTGCAATTGTCGATGTGCAGAGAGGCATTCGGGGAATAATGGACCTGCAGGTAAAGTAACTCCCCGGCAAGCTTTTTTTTAGCGTTAGTCGTCCAAAGCCTCCAACATGAAATTATATGCATAGTGTAGCTTCATGATATTTTTTGCATTGCCAGAAACTGCTTCTTAGATTAGTGAGACATTAACTCGAGATCGAAAGAGGTGTGTATTTCTGCGGAGTGGCATTAGAATACAGTTCGGCGGACATCGAGTGCAAGCTGGCAGTTTGACTAGGCAGAGCTAGTGACAGGCGCCTGTCAATATTCTTATCAGTAGGACAAAGATACTCTCTCCCATTACGGCGCATTTAATCTTTATGATCCTGCACTAAGAACTGGAAAGCTTGTTTGCCAGTCGCATCAACAGAGTGGTCGGCTTGCCGCTGAACGGAACCGAGCAGGAAATACCACATTGAGGCCGATTTCTGAATTTGAGGAGCGGAGTTTCTTCACAGATGTCTTTGACTACAAGGAATCTTGTATATTAGCAATCAGAAGCACTGCTCGTGACCAAGTTTAATGACATTGCCACAGTCAAAGCCAACAGCTGAACGGTAGCATTCCCCAGAAACGCTACGGATCAATGCCTTGACCAGGGCCTGTAGATACTAAACAGAGTGACCAACTGTATAGATTCGGCTCGGCGCTGAGAGGTCTACACGCCTATTTGCGGCGAGGTAGAAGCGGATTGGTGGCAAGCGGTATGTACAACATCAACATATTGGTTGCAAGTAGGTGCTGATGGATTTCTTTCCATGTGATCAAACATCGACGAGGATTTATCGCTCATAGCTTCTGTTTGTCTCCAATCACGAAGCAAGTCAGCGAATCGGATACGACCACCCATGGAGACTCTACTCACCGGTCCATTTATTGCGTAACCTACCCGTAGTGGAGGTTGCTCTTTCACGAAGTTGTATTTCCACGAACCGATCACGGACATCATTAGAATGTCAATGACTTCGTAGCGGGCGTCAAAGCTGGTGCCAAAATGCTTGGCGGATGAACGATTGTACACTGCGAGGTTATATAAAGGGACCTACGCAGTCCTTGCGGTTTAAGACTTGCCGAAATACAATCGATCAGTTTCAGTTTATCTTGAATCTCCTAGGCATTGCACTTTTTGTCCGTTCAGAATGTGCGAAATAAGCTATGAGCTGTGCGCCCGTCCAAAATGTGGAAAAGACCTCAACAGCGGCAACCCCGTGACTGTAAAGCCCTGCAGTCATAAGGTTCAGGGGTTGGAATGCCCTCAGCCAAAAATCAAAAACGCACCTTCGACAAAGTACAAAATCCCTGGGGATTCTAACTTGACCCTTCGCTATTGCAGCGAAGAGTGCGAGGCCCAAGCAATAATCGAAGAGGCCAAATGTCATCAGCTTTTGATTGAGGTTATGACGGATGTGTCTGAAGAGTAGACAGACGAAGAGACCGGTGAAGTGAAATGGATAGAATGGATATGCGAGTGCAACAAGGCCAGACAAGGAATAGTACACGGAGTATATCTCTAAAACATGCCTAGTCTGGCACAATTAGCGTACGTAAACACGGGCCCACGAGCTTTGAGAATTTCTGCTAACGTAAAAGTAGAGAATACAGAGTTGAAGTCAACCCAGTTGTGAACGATAGAAGGTAATCGCAGAAATGGAAGCAATTCAGACCGCGAGACGAAAGGAAACGAGTAGTTTAGCGGAGGATTGAAGATGTTTAGAGTTAAAATACTCATTAGTTGGATTACTGCGTCATGCACGGTGCATCATTGTGGATTTGTATTCGTTAACTGCGAAAGCTTATGGCCATTTAAATAAGAGATCCAGGCTCGGATCTCACTCTGCTTAGCTTATGGAAAGCTGGATGACTTCAATAGGCGTACCTTGCGTTCATTAGATCCAATTCTCAACGCCGATTATGACGTGCTCCCCCGAGTCTCTGTTCAGACCGGCTCCCTCTTAGCAGTACCTCGCAACTGTGCAGATTCAACCATTGGAATGACGGTTTATGTAATGAGCGACAATATTGGTAGACAAATGTAAGATAAAGTTTGAGCAATGGAAGTGAGCACTTTCGCAAAGAGGCACGGTCATCCCAGTTGAGAATGGTGATCTTTGTCATGCACGTCCCTTCGGTAATACTGTATTTCGTATACCGTCGATTGATGTTGGAGCGGGCTTCTTAATGGGTAGGCGTTCTGAAATGGCACTAGCGCGGCATGTGCACGCCAAGAGACGCCCCGCCATCGGAAGGGCAGGGGTGGGAATTTTTAGAGATGACTCTTGTCATTTTCAGCTCTGCGATCGCCCTGTTCTGCATTATTGCACCGTCTGTTCCTAGATGATACGCATCAATTGACCTCCGGGATTTGTTCTGTTCAATTGACGGCAATAGCGCCAGCAGTCCGGCTTTCAGGCTTCCTTATCTTGCCCCGAACGAACGACAAGATGGCGGCCCCCGCCTTTCTCCCAGAGATTGACATTCAGAAATACACCACCACTGAGCATGGATTAAAACCAAAGGCACTCTCATATATAGGTCATGTCTTCACTAAACTGTCCCACGATACCGTCGACGAAGCCTTCCTCTACCTCCAACAGACGTTTGGTCTCTTCTCGACTTACTTCGACGTCTCCGCCCTGCTGTTCGTAGAGGATATTGTATCGCTACTAGACTCGGGGGCGGCTAAGGTTTTTGTTACAGTAGCACAATTACAACAGTTGAAGGGAGTGAAGAATCTGGATTTGGGCCGAGTAATAGTGATCGCGTCCGCAGCGTCAGACACGAGCTATGGAGAAGGCATTGGAGGAGTCATGCTCCCGTCAAGTGCGCACGATGTGATCCATGATCTCTCGCAAGGGCCATCGCCAGAGAAAGAACAGCGATATGTGTCTGTTACTTCTTTTCCTTACGACATCACCATAAAGCTCGCGCGTGCCGAGAACACGACCGTTATCATCCCGGCCGAAGCAATCACTATCGATCACCACACCGAGCCCGACCTCATCGATACTGTTAGTCTCGTCCTTGCTAGTGCGACGAGCGATAGAGCGGATGGCCTGTACACGACACTGGTCACTGACGAGCGGGGAGTGGCGTTGGGGCTGGTATATAGCAGCAAGGAGAGCGTGGCAGAGAGCTTAAGAACAGGGAGAGGAGTGTATCAAAGTCGTAAGAGAGGCTTGTGGTATAAAGGCGAAAGCAGTGGAGATGTGCAAGAGCTTGTAAGAATAGAGATGGACTGTGACCATGATTGCCTCAGGTTCGTTGTCAGACAAAAGGGCAAAGGTTTTTGTCATTTGGGCACAGCGACATGCTTTGGAGATTACACCGGACTGGCAAGGTTGCAAAAAACACTTCAGAGCCGAAAGGTCTCTGCCCCCGAAGGATCATACACAGCTCGGTTGTTCAACGATCCCCAGCTGCTTCGTGCAAAGATCATGGAGGAAGCGAATGAGCTTTGCGAGGCAACTTCGAAGGATGATGTCGCATTCGAAGCTGCGGACCTGCTCTACTTTGCTCTTGCAAAGGCAGTATCTGCGGGCGTGACTCTCGAGGATATTGAGCATAATCTCGACGGGAAAAGCGTAAAGGTCAAGAGGCGGAAAGGTGATGCTAAAGGCCCTTGGGCGGAGAAGTCTGCAAGTTCAAATGGTGCCACAAATGGTCAATCCGCGAAAGAGGAGGTCAAGGAAGCTGCATCAGTGCCAAAGGCCGAAGAAGATCCCGCAGGAATTGAAAATAGCAGGATAAAAATGCGCCGTTTCGTCACCGCGACAGATGCTTCAGACACTATCCGTGAAGCTCTCAAACGACCATCGCAGAGGTCGTCAGACAAGATCATGGGTATTGTGAAGCCTATTGTTGAAGATATCCAGAAGAGAGGCGATGCAGCATTACTAGAGTACACGCATAAATTCGAAAAGGCAACGTCCCTTACCTCGCCCGTACTGAAAGCGCCATTCCCGGAATCGATGATGCAGCTACCGCCTGAGACCATTGAAGCGATTGACGTATCATTCGAAAACATTCGCAAATTTCACGCCGCACAGAAAGAGGAGAAGCCACTCATAGTCGAGACCATGCCTGGAGTTGTCTGCTCGCGTTTCGCTCGTCCAATTGAGGCCGTCGGTCTCTACGTTCCTGGTGGTACTGCGGTACTACCTTCAACAGCGCTTATGCTTGGTGTCCCAGCAATGGTCGCAGGCTGCAAGAAAATTGTGATTGCCTCACCACCTAGACAAGACGGCTCCCTGACACCAGAGATTGTTTATGCGGCCCACAAAGTTGGTGCAGAGAGCATCGTACTTGCAGGCGGCGCGCAAGCTATTGCTGCTATGGCATACGGTACGGAAAGCGTCAGCAAGGTTGACAAGATCCTCGGGCCAGGCAACCAGTTTGTGACTGCGGCAAAGATGCTAGTCTCCAATGACACGACCGCAGGTGTGAGCATAGACATGCCGGCTGGACCGTCTGAAGTCCTCGTTGTCGCGGATGAGACTTCGAATCCAGCCTTTGTCGCGGCTGATCTGCTCTCACAATCCGAGCATGGCGTCGACAGCCAAGTCGTCTGCATTGTTGTTGGTCTGAACGATCAGCAGGTCGGTGCAATTGAAGACGAGCTTCACAAACAGGCAATGGCTTTACCAAGAGTTGATATTGTTCGTGGTGCGATTGATCATTCGGTGACACTACTGGTCAAGGACATTGAAGAGGCAATGCAGCTCAGTAATATGTACGCGCCAGAGCATCTGATTCTACAGGTGAAAGACGCGGAAAAGGTGGTGGACATAGTCCAGAATGCTGGTAGTGTGTTCATAGGCCCTTGGACCCCGGAGAGCGTGGGAGATTACTCGGCAGGTGTCAATCACTCTCTACCAACGTACGGATATGCGAAGCAGTACTCCGGAGTTAATCTCGGCTCTTACATCAAACATATTACTTCGTCGAACCTGACAAAGGAGGGACTCCGGAATGTCGGTGGAGCGGTTATGCAGCTTGCCAAGGTTGAAGAGCTTGAGGCTCATCGGCGAGCTGTAAGCATTCGTCTAGACCACATGGGAGGCTAGACAAGATTTAGAGCCGTATGATTTGAATGCCCGAATACATAGAATCAAAATCACTTTCCTACCACTTCTGATTCACTGATATTGCATCAAAGGATACATCTATCTCGCACATGCTTTTGCAAAATGACACGCGGGACATATTCAATGAATATGCACATAGTAGGAAACATTCGGCTAGACAAGCTAGCAATTGCGAGAAAACACAGTTCTCCACAACACCGAATTAGCTATGATGTAGAGCTTCTATACTAATAAAAGGTACAGGGTATTCAATGGTATGTTGTTATTACAAAAGCTCCGAAGAAGGTTGAACTAGGCTTTCAGAGATAGTGTCGCCTGCCTTGAAGTGTAATACCTGCTCGCCCTTACACGTTCCAGGTGGCCCGGCGGCCAATTACTTTATCACCCTTGAAGATAGAGACAGAAGAGGAAGCTGCTATTATGCCTCGGCGCTTGACCTGGAGTGGAACAAGCGGCATCATATCTATGATCTTTCGAGACTAGGCACTTACCTAGGTATAGAGCGAGGACGGCGAGATAGTGCGGAAGCTGGTGCCGGATGCGCACTTCGCATCTGCACAATACTAGGTAGCTATGACAGCTTCTCTCTAAAGCTTTAAATTTGAAGAGGGCACCCCTCATCATCAACATCGGTCGTCTCTTGACCTCAATCTTGTGAGCATCCTTCGACTTGAAACGAGAAGAGCGGCAGAGAAACGAACGATCATGGAGAAGTCAAATGAGAAATATCTCGTCTCATCCCTGCCATCGCCAGCCAGCTCTGGGGTTCGGTCAGCATCACGTGGAAACAAGATTCGGCGAATCGTTCTTGGCATCACTGTCCTCTTCGGCTTAGCGTTGCTGTCGCTCAAGTTTGCATCGACTTCCATCAGGCCCGTACGATTTCGACTCCCATTGCCACAGCCGCTCGTTGACTCCGATCCAAAATGCGTCCAAGTAGATCCCATCCTGCCGTCGAAGACGAGCGAGAAGCTCGAGGAGATGGAGAAATTCATCGCATCCTCTGCCTTCGAGAAAGCTACCATCAAGCGCCTTTCAGCAGCTGTCCAGGTCAAGACCGAATCGTACGATGATTTGGGCAAGATTGGCGAAGACAAGAGATGGGACGTACAATACGACTTCAACAAGTACTTGAAGAAGACATTCCCACGCATCTTTTCCCAGCTACGCATAGAATATGTGAACACGCATGGCCTGTTCATTACTTGGAATGGCACAGAGCCAGAATTGAAGCCAACGCTGCTGATGGCGCACATGGATACGGTTCCAGTGCCTCCCGAGACCATTGATCAGTGGACACATCCACCATGGAGCGGCTACTATGATGGAAAGTTCGTCTGGGGACGTGGCTCGTCTGATTGCAAGAATCAGCTCCTTGCGGTCCTGGAATCGGTTGACCTCCTTCTTGAGAACGGCTTTGTCCCGAAGAGAACTGTCCTGATGTCCTTTGGCTTCGATGAAGAGAGAGGCGGCCCACAAGGCGCTGGTCATCTTGCGCCGTTCATCTTCGAACGCTATGGCAAAGATGCACTTGCTGTTATCGTCGATGAAGGCGGTGGCTTCGCAGACAACTGGGGCGCCTCCATGTGTATGCCAGGTGTCGCCGAAAAGGGCCACATTGACGTTGAAATCGTCATCCGCATGCCTGGCGGCCATTCTTCCATTCCTTTGCCGCATACCGCTATCGGAGTAATGTCTGAACTAATTGTACTAATCGAGGACAATCCATACGAACCTCACCTCGTCGACAAGAACCCATATCTCGGCGCGCTCTACTGTGGTGCTGATCATGCGCCCGACTTCCCGGACAAGCTGCGAAAGATCCTCGAGAAGTCACGAGGCCATGAGACATGCAACGCTGCCAACGACGAGCTCGCCCAGGAAGCTGCGAAGATGAGCCCCTTCGTCAGGTACCTCATGCAGACGTCTCAGGCGGCTGACATTATCGGTGGAGGTGTCAAGGTAAATGCTATGCCAGAGCGTGTCTCGGCGTTCGTGAATCATCGCATCAATATCGGTTCGACTTCAGAGAGCGTTAAGACAAAGGTCACGAGCCTTGCGCAGCAAATCGCGGAGAAGCACAACCTGACACTTCATGCGTTCGATGATGCGAAAGAAGAGCGGAACTCGATCTTCCTTAAAGCTGGATATAATGAACTCGAGCCGGCACCTCTGACACCAACGAATGTTGATGAATTGACAGCGTATGCGGTCCTCTCCGGAACAGTCAGAGCGCTGTATGGAGAGGATGTCATTGTTGCCCCCGGCTTGATGACCGGAAACACTGACACGAGGTAAGGGAAAGTTCTATTCATTGTGTCCCTTCTGAACCATCTTTACATAATATGTCTCGAAAATGTGCCCTCGCTCATGCTCATCAGGTACTACTGGGACCTAACGCGCCACATCTTCCGCTTCGCGCCCGGATGGGACGGCGAGCAAGGCGGCCTCGCGAACGGCGTTCACACTGTCGATGAGCACGTCTCAGTCAAGGCCCACATCAACGGCGTGAAGTGGTTCAGCCTCTTCATCCGCAACATGGACGAAGCGACGTTGGATTGAGGCAGATGTTTGCACTGCTCTGTAACATGAGCCTGCAGTTGCGGTTGCCTCGTAGCGACAACCGTCTCATCTCAATATGCCTTCAGAGATATGGTGGATCGCTGTGCACGACTTGCTGCTATGGCTTTTCATTAGGCGAAAGAACCAAAGTCTATTCTGTTGTTTTGTCTTCGCATAATTTAGTCGAATTTCAAACTCTTCGGAAATACATGAGGAAGAGCAGAACACGGCCCGAACATGTCGTCTATGTGTAAATGACTAGGACATAAAAGTATGAATAGAAAGTTTAAACCCCTCCCTCTGTTTTTATTTAAATCAATGGCTTCCCGACTGGCTGCTGATCGTCGAGACTCGATGGGCACCAAGCGACATCCAATTGCCATGGATTCATTTGACAATGCATTTGGGAAACACGTGTGCGAACATTTCGATAAACCCGCAGTACGACACAACGATGGCATTCGATATCTCTCCGAAGCGTTGACGTTGATACCTATCGATATTGCATGATGATGAAGACCGTGTAAACACTCAGAGTTGGCTAGTAACTCCTTGGTGCTGAATACAATTGTCTGCGCGCGCGCCGCAAGTCGCGTAAGATGTTTGTCTGTCTCCCTGAGGGAGTAAGAAAGCTCGAGCAGCTCTGTGGATGTCATCACATCAGATCGTTGTTAGGGTCGTATATATACGCCTCTTAACGTCTGAATATTAGATGTTCAGACATTGGTGACTTTCAAGATAGTGATGGGGATGTCCTTAAGTAATCTCACGCTACCGTGCGAATATTGACTCATGGTGACTAACTACTGTCGCATCACATACAGCCTTAGGATCTTCGAGGCTAGTAGTTTGACAACCAACTCGTGCGATGTGGGTTTCTCGCTTCCGCCTGAACAGCAGTTTTCGAGCAACTCTTACGAGCCTGCATGAGCTTCTATGAGACAGCAGGAATCCACTCTCCGTGCCTTGTCACTGATGATAAAGACTCGTCCTATCCGTCGGTAACGTGTGCTAGGAATGGTTACTGTTAAGGAAGATAATTGTAGCATCGGAATTAACAGTAGGTTCAAATAATATGAAAATCACACGATCGCCATACGAGCATGTCTAAAGCCATCCAGGCGAGGCATTCGTACGAGATATTTATTCGGGCGAGAAGCGCAGAAAGCAGCATGGAGACCAAGAATTGTAAAGAGTCTTGGGAACGGAGATAGACGACATACGAGAGAGAAGTGCCAGACGAGGGAATGCAGTGAGCCGACCTATGTGAAGGTCGGGTTCCTTGGATGACTAAGTATCACATCAAAGCACTATGCTTTAAATCCGGACTGCGTCAAATTCATTCCAAAGAGCTGGTACGTTCGCTTGTGATGATTGCTTTCATTTGGCCTTGGTCATAACATATATCACGACAGATACGAAGTGGAGAAACCGTGCACTCGTCGTCCATGGCCCCCAAAAAAGTAATCGTTCATCCCTGCGGAAAATGACACGATGGAACAGCATTTAAATCTTTTCGCGCGGCTAGTTCACTGTACACGTCAGCAAATTAGCGAAAATCGTCAGAAGAATCAGGATCGCCTCAGTCCACGATGGCTTACCTTGTCGGAGTGCAAATCCGCAACCTCCAGCACCGCCTTGCCGAAGTTCTCTCCCTTCAGCATGCCGATGAAACCCTCCGCCGCATTGTCGATGCCATGCGTCGTGCTGAACTGAGCCTTGAAAGAGCCGTCGGCGATCCACTTCTGCACGTTCTTCTGATGCTCGTCGTCGTATTTCGGGCCCATGTTCGCGTCTGTGACGATGAAGCCCTGCATCTTGATGCGCTGACCGACAACCTTGGTGATGTTGCGGATCGGATACTGGTCTTGAGGTTGCTTGTTGTATTGAGAGATCATACCGCACGCGACTGCAGGTCATTGAATGTCAGATCCCAAGTCCCAATTCTGCTTGTAAGAGATGGATGCCTACCTATCCTTCCAAACGGTTTCATAGCACCAATCGCAGCCTCCAGTTGCTCTCCACCCACATTCTCGTAGTAAATATCAATGCCGTCCGGGGACATCCTGTGCAGCGCATCCGCTGGCTTCTCCTTCTTGTAGTTGAAGCCCCCATCAAATCCCAAATCATTCAGAATGAAGTCCAGCTTCTTATCATCTCCCACGCTGCCAAACACCTTCAATCCCTCATGCTTCGCCAGTTGTCCCACAAGCTGTCCCACGGCACCACTGGCTGCACTTATGAATATCGTCTCTCCCTTCTTCGGCTCCCCAATGGCGTAGAACGAGCTGTACGCCGTCAATCCTGGCATTCCCAGCGCACCAATGAAGATCTTGGGGTCAAGGTTGTAGGGATTGTCGAGGACCCTTGAGCGGTCGGTTGGCCCCTTCGTCATTGCTGTGTACTCTTCTGTGCCAGTGTCGGACGAGCTGACGAGAATGTCACCGGGCTTGAACTTGGGGTTGTCTGACTTGATGACTTTTGAGACGCCGCGGTTCGTGATGGGTTTGCCGATTTCGAAGCCTGCGCTGTAGGATTTGATTTCGGGGAGACGCATGCGGCCACGCTGGTAGGGATCGAAGGAGATATAGTAGTTCTATTGGGCACACTGAGTCAATTGAATTTCTAGCTGAAGATGCGGCAGGTAATGATAAATGACGTAACGTACCTTCAACGTGACACCACCTTGTGGAGGCTCTTGGTCAAGATCAAAGTCTCTCGCCTCGACAACGAGATGATGGCCAGCTTCAGGCCATTCTCGGACGTGCTCCTTGAAGATGAGACCTTTGTTTGGGACGATGTGCACCATTGTGATATGGAATCAATTGGACTGATGAGAGTGGACAAAGTAGAAGACAGGATGAAGTCAATTGATCAGACGAAAGTGAACTCCGCTTGCCTTATACCCTCAAATCAATCAATCCAACAGATGATTTCAAAGCTTAAAACCTCCCCACCTCCACCCTCGTGCGAGTAGTGGTTTACATCATATGTACTCACGGAGTTCGTATACGCATGCGGTATACCTCGGCCGGTGGTGGCAGCCTTACAAATCGGAGAGCAGAAACAGGCGGTTCTATGGTCCCACCGGCAATCCGCTACGGGCGAGAGAGTTTGGGTTCGTTCAGCTGGCCCGAAGGAAAAGGTAGGTGGCAGTATGGTCTGTTACGCCAGAAGCAGGGGTTGCTTACGCGCATACGGAAATGATGCTTGTCGTCCATTTGTCGCTTTCGCGAAGTGGTGATCGTCTACCATCCTGCTTTGAAAGCGCTGGGCGGCCGACGTCTAACCTCATGTTGCCTAGCTGCTGTACTCTCAAACCCATGAGGTATATCTAGTCTTGGCATATACTTCTGTACACCGCAGCTTCTGAAGGCGATTGTATTGGTATAGACGGAGTTAAAGCATCCTGCTTCCTCAGGATTTCAAAGCATCTTAGAACAATGGCGGACTCGAAAGATGCCAACGGCATCACGCCAACCGATCCACCTCCGTCTTACGACTCCGCAGCACAGCCGTCCCCAGTCGTCGCTGGAGCGCCAGCACCAAGTTCAAGACCACCGGGGCCAAGAGCTCCTCTACCATTGGAACTACCAGTCTTGACTGCATTGAGAGGGAGAAAAGTCATACTAGCCTCAGCATCTCCGCGAAGGAAGCAACTGCTTGCCCAGGTATTGGTTCCTCTTTCCCCGCCAAACATAACTATCACTAAACAATCAATTCCCTAGATCGGCCTCACGAACATCACTATATCTCCATCCACCTTTGCCGAAGACCTCTCAAAGTCTCTATCCCCTCTCGAATATGTACTCCAAACGGCGACCAAGAAGGCGATGACCGTTTACCAGAGAGAGTGCGACAATGACCCAGCGCTCATCATTGCGGCCGACACCATAGTCATAGGACCAAATGGGACGATTCTGGAGAAACCGCGGAACGAGAAAGAGCACATTGGAATGTTGAGGGCGCTAAGAGACGCAGTCGAACATAAAGTGTGCACGGGAGTAGCCTGCATTGCCCCGTTAGAGAGTGCGCTGGATCCTGGATACGCATTAGAAACGCATGTAGAAGAGACGTCCGTTCGGTTTGACAGCAGCGGTAAGATTAGTTATATAGACTGTTTAACATGTGGGACTGTAAGCTGATTCGACGGACAGTGACGGATGACCTCATCCTAGCCTACGTACGCACACGCGAAGGTGCTGATAAAGCAGGCGGTTATGGCATTCAGGGAATGGGTTCACTCCTTGTAGAAGGCATTGCGGGAGACTACAACAATGTAGTTGGTCTGCCTCTGCGTGCTACATTGCAGATGATTGAGAAGGTGTTGAATCCGGAGGTCGAGGATGAGGACGACGAGGAAGGTTGAGCGAGATTGTGACATCATATTCGTCAATACCACCTGGAACCAAAACGCCAATGGTAGCCGCAAAACGAAACCGTAAACCGTTGGGAACCCATCGAAGAGGACGAGAGCGACCCCACCGGACAACCATCGCAACGCACGCATGCGGAGCGCCCATCGGTGACACCCAAAGCCAAGGCGCCTCAACCAAAAGAACGTATATACCAACACAGTTCCGAATGTATCATAGAGGCACCCCACATAGAGAAGAAGCAACCAAAGACGTCAGTCCACAATGTTCCTGAACTCCTTCAAGAACGCCCATCGTGCTTTCCTCCCCCATCCTTGCTTCCGCCATTCGTTGGCGGTCTTTGGGAAGAACTCCACGATACCCCTGAGACTTGCATCGTGTGCCATGACAACGAAAATCTCGTCGAAAGCGTCGTTTTCCATGATCTTTGCGATTGTTGCTTTGGCGTCGGGTATATCATAATTCGCCATCGGTATCTTAGGTGGATCCGAGATGTGGAAGAACGGTTCGGTGCGGCTCTGTTTAGGATGAACTGCCTGGAAGAGTGCTCCCAAACAGGGCATGGATGACGTTGGATTGAGGGGATTTGGTACTATTGAATCTGGTAATGGTCGTTTGGAGGAAGGTCGGAGTTGTCCAGGGTGATGTACACAGTCTCCTATCATGAGGATGAAGGTCGAAGGTTCTGTTGATGTTCGCGCAAGAGCACCGAGATGGCCAACGGCGTGTCCAGGAGTGTCGAGGAGGTAGAAGCTGCCATCGCCAAAGTAATCTATTGCTTTGAACTGGGCGATGTCGAGTGCGTTGGAGAAGTCAAGTTCGCGTACTTCACGGCCACTACCGCATGTCAGCAAACCTCGACGCGCTGGTTTCCTCATACGGATACTGCAGAATACAAGACAGTGGCCACTTACGCAAAATCCGATTCCAGTAAATTCCCATCTGGGTTGCAGGGATAGCCAGGCATCATCTCTTTCTTGAAGCCAGGTCCTACTAACATTGCGGTTGATGAAGGGTAAAGCGACGGGTCGCCCTGAGTGCAAGTTAGCTCCTATACCAAACATTTCAGATGCAGAGAACGACGTACCATGTGTTCGAAATGCCAATGCCTTGAAAGTGGTCAGCTGGAAGCTAGGAAGCGAGACATGACATCAATGGAAGTTCAACGTACGAAGGGATGATTGCCTCAATATCTCCTGGTTCGAGGCCATCCTCTTTCAAGATTTCGGGGACATCCTTTTCTACGGTAACGGAAAGTTGATGGAGCATGCCAGATATTCGGGGTGGTAGATTCTCCCAGTCCTTCCGGAGTCCCAGGTCGTACAGTAGTTTTCGCCCCGATGCATGCTCGATAAGTAAAGCGTACACTGATATTGGCGGTGTCTCCCATCCTGGGATATCAGGGTCCAAGATCAAGCTATGTGGAAAGCCTTCAATGCGGGTAGTAGTGTCGATAATACAGATTTGAACGCAGCTCTCAGACTCGGGTATCTGAGCGGCTAGTGACTTGAGTGTAACAACCATCGTGACAGCGGCTCATGTGCAGGTCCAGACGGCGACAAGTTAGATCCTGACGAAGAGCAGAGGTTCGAAGCATCGCTGAGCCGCCAACAGTGAGTCTACGGCCGTTAAGTCAGCCATTATCGTGATTGCGGAAAGTTTTGGGCATAAGCAATTCACAGCCAAAATTGTGTCCAACTACCCAAAGTCTCTCGTCAGCACCTTGACCAGCACGCGTAGGCGACGCCCATTTATTGTTCTCGTAACCACCCCTCCTCCGCACTGGTGTGGCTAGTGCGTGTATGCCCCGTATTGGATACTTTCTCGATGAAATGTCGCCTTGGATGTATGTCAGGCAAGGCTTGCAGACGTCAGATAACAGATGAAAGGCACGCGACGATCCCGCTATTTCCGCCCAAGAAGTGTGCCCCTCAGGGTCTTGGATACCTCCCCTCACTGCTCGACTGGAGCACCTCTGTCACGCGCAACCAACAATTTTATTTTGCCCGGGAGCACCCAGCTGCACGAAATTCTCCGTCAGTGTCTGCGGATACATAATGCGAGATCATACCCAGGGAGGAATCCATCACGCCCGCTCAGGGGCACAACCAAGCTTTCGGCCTCAATCATCCTCAAGGCGATCTCTCGCACTCATCTGCAGGTCCCTACACATATGTTGAGCTGACCGATTGCCTCTTCGACGACTTCTTCGATTCCCCATCCCAATGACAAAGTCCAAGAGCTCATTCTGCCGTCCACCCGCCGACAGCTATGGCATTGTCGATCGACGCGCAGACGCGTGCTGCCTCACTTCCTTCTGATTCGCGCCGGCACCCATCTCCTCCGCTTCCGCTCCTTTCCACCTCTCAATATCATGAAAGCCAAGCCTTCACCAAGCTTTCACGCAGTCTTAGTCCTTTCAAGCGTGGGATTTAAGACTGTTCACGGCAAGTATAAATTCAATTCGAAATGTCTATTCAAGTTCGCCTCTGTCTCAGATCTGTGGCGCCGGAAAGCTATTTTCGCAACGTCGTAGGATTATTTGGCACCTTTTCTAGCCTCATAACCGTAAAAATAGCTACGAGTGTCTCATAATGTATCGTACCGTCTCTCTCGCGATATCTCTCGTTGCTGTGGCCTTTGCGCAGCATTCGGCTCTTCCACAATGCTCTCCAAGCTTCAATGGTACGATCGGAAACGGCACAGCTGGGTCTGAGCAGCAGATCAGCAGTACCACTCTTCGTATCATCAACGCTACAGATGCGGACCAGGGCGTCGCCGTTGACGCCGACCACTTCTATTCAATCGATAACTTCTCGATTACGAAGCATCGCAAGGCAACTGGACAGCCAATCCTGCAGTGGTACGGCGGAGAAGATGGAGCTATCATCCACCTTGATGGTGGAGTCGTTATCAATGGCACTCTATATGCGTATGCAGTCTCTATGATGCCTTTATAAGCCGGACGATCTAAGTGCATTCCAGACCACATTCGAATTACCCCGGCCTCCCCATATCAAGCTCAATCGAAATGTGGGACGTCTCCACAATGACGCATGTCGGTACGTGGGGCTCCCGTTCGTGTCTCAGTTCTTATTTAATTTTCGCAAGGATCCCACCCTTTTGGCATATATCGCGGCTCTCTCACATGGGTTGATCAGAACCCTGTCACGGGAGTCTGGTACGGCGCGTTCGCAAACTATGATCGCGTGAGTCCTCCACCAACAGCCATGTCAGGTGGGCCAATGTCTCGCACTCTCGCATTCTCACCGCCGCATAGATCCAAACAGGTCAAACCGTCCCGTACGGCCTCACTATGAACACGCAATTCGTCGAGTTCACAGGCCCGCCAAACTGGGAAGTCGTCCGCTCTTGGATCTTCCCCGAAGAACTCTACGCTACCTTCTCCCCGATGTCCAACAGCGGCGGCAGTTTTGGTCCGGATGGCTGGCTGTACATCACTGGCCACGATGCCAGCGCTGCGTATGTGCTGAAGATTCCTGGCGCTGGCAGCGTCTTGATTTGGGTCGCGACCATTGACCTGCCCGACATTGCGGGGCAGGGCATCGCATGGGATAGGAGTGGAGGCAAAGGGAAAGCAACGTTATATGGAATAAGCAGGGCGAGCAGACAGGTTGTTGAGATGAGAGTGTCGTTGCAGACGTGCAGCTGGATGGAGCATGTTACTGTTGGGACTATATTGGGCCCCGGAGAGTTTGTTGACACGAGCCAGGACTAATGGAAATACTGCTACCTACTCGGAGACCACGGCGCGCTGTTGGTCATCATAGTAGGAAAGTACACGTGTAAGAGAACAAAGTTGGTTCTTCGATGCTCAACAGAAATGCTCAACATATAACGTCTCCCGTTTTAACCCCACTACTACTTCTCCAATTGCATCCCTTTCCATTAACATCATTCATCGTATGCTCAACGAGACCCGATGCTCAAACAAGGTAAGAGGGCTCTTCCAAAAGTCAGACTCGAACTTCTCAAGCTTTTCTAAGGATGAGGAAATTTAACATTCAGGGTCCACAAGCTTCAGTTGAGCGTACTTGCACATAATACTAGGCGCTGCCGCTTGGCCTTCTCAGGGTCGGGAATATGCTATCCCCTTCAAATTTCCGGACGTCGCTACCGCCATGGAACGACACTGATCGGTCGATGGACAAGATCTCAAAAGCTCGCATTACCTGACCTTACCCACAAACTGTACTATACAATGCGCCACACATGTGGAGATTGTTATCAACAAGCACACTCGGACAGCTTCGATACTTGGAGCACAAACATGGGACGAGCGCACAATTGCGGGCAGCTACATGGAAGAGCAGATTCGCCGAATACTTTACAGCGAGATTCCTCGCGAGAGGTGTGCAAATGCAACCGATACAGTGCAACGAAGAAAGATTATACTAAAAAGGAAGAGGGAAAATTACGAGCGAATGTTGATACTGATCAGAAAACAGCCATACTGCCATCTCGTTATCCTTCATCCGGCAAGCCTACTATTTAAGGTTATTAATATCAAGTATCGGTATTAGATACTGTCAACTCCATCGTTCTTGAAAGTCTAGCCGAAGAAATTCCACGCAAGATCTCTGCTCTACGCAATCCAGAGCGAGGAGCAGCCGGAAACGGTTGCAGATCAGCCAAAAGTTCCATAGAAACATCTTCTCCATCGAACAGCGAGTTGGGACTTCATCACCATATCTCTGTGCTGATCAACATCAACGGGCTTCATATGGAGCACCTGCCGGGCATCGCTGTTGCTTCGCCTTGGTGATTGATACAGACCCATCAGTTTCCAGGTGACATTGTTTATAAAGAAGAACCCAGCTCGCCCGCTTCAAACTGCGCTCGATCCAAAGATACGTGTAAACCAACTCCGCGACTCGCTGGCTTGGCTTCGTGGAGTATCGAACGATACCATCAGACTCAGCACCAGCTTCGAAGAATACTTCTGAGCTCCGCATCAAAGATCTCTCAGACCACAGCACCGAGCGCTCTGTCCATAATCTGTCGCTGTCGAAGGTTGATTTGCGGCCCAAGTCCGCAAGTTCTCGGCCATATTCCGAATTCCTCAAACACCACGTTGGCAGACATTGCGCATCCCAGATACAGACACGACACTCTGCCCTTCTCACCGCTTCCGATCACCAGCTCAAACCCGCCGAGCATTCTTCGCGCCCAATTCCGCAATGTTTCGACACACCGTCCCCAGCGGATTCGCGAGCGCTTCCAGCAGTCTCGAACACAGCGCCCGCAAACGCGTCCCAGATAATGCACATCCGCAACAGCTGAGATATTTTTGGACCTTAACAGACAGTGTAAGCATTATTGTGGGGCCTCCGGACCAGCTCAAACATAATGTTCAGGAAACGGGTCGCAGCCAAGACGCCGAGCGCTTGCGACACTTGGGGAAAAATCATGAAACCTGCGCAGGTGTATCAGAACTGCTAGAGACGCAGCGCGAGGAATGCGACCTCGGGGCCCCAAAGTATCACGCCGGTCACCGAATAATGCTCAACTGAAGAGGGGGGTGTTTTTTTGGAGATTGCATTGCCATTGACATTAACATGTGCCATGAATACTTCGTACATCGGAGAATTGAAAAGGAAAATTTTGCTGCTCATCGTCACAACAATCATCATCAAGAAAAGGGGTATGAGAATTGAAAGGAAATGTTCATCGAGTCCACAAGATTTCTGTCGGCTCTTGTTGTCATGTCATGCAATCCACTTCTTCGGCTGCTGCTTTTCAGCTGCCTCCCTTAGTATGTGCCCATTCGACGCGCCGTGTGTCAAAATCCAGAGTTGTAAAAACCCAAGCAGAAGTTCCGAACGCCAGGCCATCCAGCCCGTCTCCCCATCCGACCTTCGGGCAAGATACTTCATACAACCCATTTATCCCTCGCTGCTTTAATCAATAACCATCCTGCTCGGACCCTCTCCCGCGCCTCCAGGGCCGCTGGGCACATCCTGCAGGTACAGCTTGTCGTCCGCATCTCTGCTCCTCCTCTTGCTGCTATTGACGTACTGCTTCAATCCCTTGCCGTAGTTGCGCATGCACCAGCAGGCAACGAAAATTGTAATCGCCATTAGCAGGATGGTGATGACAGCAAAGGAGGTTAGCGTGCGGCGCGCGGGGAGGTAGTCCTGGATGCGCTTCTGGTCCGAGGCGTACATGCGCACGAGCTTAAACATGAAATAGGCGAGGGCGGCAAAGTACCATATCTGAAAGGGGAAGTAAGTCAGCATGTGTTTCCATTTTAACTCGTGTGGTGAGAGCATCGGGTTCTCCGTTTGCCGGTCCGACCTGGTTCGTATTCCGCAAGGAGAGCGAATGGGAATTGGAATTCGGGTGCCTCGGCAGGTAGTAAGAGACAAAATACACGTACCATGACAAATAAGCTGGCCCAAAGCGATTCACGCTTGCATGCCCATGCAGCGAAAATGAGGACTGCGATGGTTACGGGGAGTGCGGCGATTGTAAGGCCGAATTCGACGTTGGGAGTGTTGGAGACGATGACGAGGAATTGGACGGAGAATCCAAGGAAGAAGAAGAAATCGAACTTGAGGATGGCAATGTAGATCTGTTTTGGGATTAGAGAGTGCTCTGACGGGCTGATGTCCTGTTGGACAAACCTGGTAGATCAGATATCTCCTCTTCATTCGCAGATCAGCGCTAATCTGCTTGTAAATTGTCCATGCAAACTCGTCGTATAGCTTCCATGAAATGAATGCCATGCACAGCGTAACCAGGCCGACAACGCAAGGCACTGCAATCAGATACGGTTGGGTGTTGTTCCAGAAGGTGGGCACGATTTTGTTCATTCCGAGCAGACTGACCACCGCATCGTGGACTTGGTCCATCTCGATTGCGGTGTAGACTAATATGCCGAGATTGTAGAAGCATAATCCGATGACTTGAATGGTGTTCTTCATGCGGAGGGCATCGTATACGAGGATGAGTTGGTAAAGGAATCCGAAGATAAGAAGAGAGAGGTATGTGGGGATTGATCGGGCTTCGGTGAGGCCAGAGGCGCCATTCTCGAGGTCCAGCTGGAATCTAGCAAAGACATATCTAGAGACATGTTCGTTAGTGAAAGCCTTTTCACGCTCGAGAATCGGATGTGGCATCGAGTCTCGAGTCGGCGGAGCAGAGATGGCACTCACGATTCCAGACCCAGCGCTACCATCGCCTGCACCAACACCACCAGCGAAAACGCCCACGTCCAAGGTGTATTTGGTCTGTACATGCCGCCGCCACCACTCATGCTTGCGGCGGGTGTGTCGAGTCCGGCGTAACCTTGGCGACGATGATATGACCAGTCAGGAACTGGCTCTCCGAGGAGAGAATCTCGCGACTCGTGCTGGGTAATCTTTGCCACTTTGTTTGATGTTGGAGGCTGCCGGGACGGGCAGCCTTTTTGACTTACTGTATAAACGAGCGGAAGGGTGGGCTAAAAGGAAAAGGCTGGTGTCTTAGAGACAGCCTGGGCCAAGCAAGATGACACAGCCCCTCGTTTGCTTTTCGGCCTTGTAGGTGGGAGAGGTAGGGCAGAGTTTCGTGTTGTGTGTGCTTGCTTGCACGCGAGGCTGAGAGGGTGAGGCTTGAGAACCCAAGGCGGATACCGGCCGAAGATCGAGGTTCGCGCCCGCGGAACGAGAGACGTAATCGAGAGTTCAAGTCGCACGGGAGTTGCTAGCCGAGCAGAGACGCTTGAATGTTTGCCAGTGGACAGCGAGTGAGGGTGGATGCAGGCTCTACGCGGGTGTAGGAGGTGGTGCTTGGCGGAGCGTGTCAAGTTTGCGTTGCGTGAGCGGAGGTGGTCGATGAAACGGCGGGGTGCTGACAGGCGATCTGAGCGCCGAGCAGGAGAGCGATGCGTATATAGAACGCCGAGGACTGCGGGCAGAGCGATAGATAAAGATGGAGGGAGTGTGGTGAGCGTGAGGAAATGGCTGGTTTACTAAGATGTGCGTTGTTATGTGAATTCTCGGTGGAGTGTGTGGCTGTGTCTCTGAGCACTGGGCCTTCGCCTGAGGCATGGGATGAGCGTGGCCTGTGTGACCTCGCTCTCTTCGCAATATTTACACACAGGGACTTTCTCAGGGGCGAGACTGCTGCTGCTTCATATATCTCCGCGACGAGCCATTGTCCATCACTACTTCTTCCTACAGTTTTCGCCATCGCAAAGGCAAGACTTTTCATTTCTAGCAGCGTGACACTGAGAGGGTGTGAATGCAGCGTTCCCAAGAGAAAGCTTGGCCTGCATGGCTTGCTAGGCGCAGGTTAAATATAGCATAGCCACCGTAAGGTATGTATCTTTATCCATCCTCATGCGCACGCACTCATCCGCCATGCAACTATGCCTGTTGCGATTAGCTCATCGACACTCTTGTATTCTCCTTCCACAGGTAGTAGCATTTTCCCTCTCGCTCTCATGATTGATAATTGATAAGAAGGACGCAATTCTGGCTTCTTGTCTGAACGACTGGCGATGAGATGTTCGACTTAATGCCCTTCTCGGGCACTGCGGAACATTCCGATCAAGTATTGGACATGTGTCGATCCTTTCTTTTCCTTCTCGCTAGGAAAGCACATCAAATGCACGAAATATCGCCGAAAATATGCAACTAATGCGGAGTTGCCCGCTCTCAGCCACCATTGGCCATCTCATTGAGAGATCGCACGTGAGTGAACAGAAATGGACGCCAAGAGAGAAGAACAAGTGAAGAATTGGCAATATCCCTACTTGAGGCCATAACATTTGCAGTGGACATCGGTCTGCATCATAATACGTATGGAGGGATAGAGGAGATCTAGGCGGATGAGCCGGAACGCCATACGCTTTGGACACTTTCTTCCTGGACATTGTCCTATGAAATTCAGAAATACAGCGTTTGTCTAGGTCTTCATTAGTGTAGAGCTTGATGCATATTCACAGTACTTGTCGCTGTGAATGCCATTCCTGCAGTTTAGATGCTATCGCAAGTCCTAAGTGTCCAAGAGGGTCACAAAAAAGTTTGCCGCAGCTTCCAGGACACTAGACAGCATCTGTATAAACCCTCTATATAACGTAGGGTACAAATTTCCATAGCTACTATTGCTTGATACACTCCATAGAATATACAACCGAGCTTTCAGAGGTAGTCTCGATTCCTGTGAGGTGGAAGAGCGATCAGCCCTGCTGGCGGCCAACCATTTTGGCACCCGCTGTGGTTCCTTGTGGGACCGAAGGGAAGCGGCGGCTGGCGATCTCAGCCGCAAGATGGAAGAGAGGGCAATAGAAAAGGGTCCGCCCAAACACGCCTACTCGGGTGAAGAAGGCAGTTACTGTAACATTTTAAGTTTAAGTTAACATTTGAATCGAGACGAAATCGCAGCGGCGAAGTGCCGTGGAAAGATGATACTTGTGAACGAACTGTGACGTAAGAGGCAGGGTTCCATGTCAGGCACACCCGATTTGTGGTTGTGTGCTCATTGCTGTGTAACATCAACTTTAACACTTAACCGACACACCTCTCCGCGCTCCTCTCACACAATCGCCCGTCATCCTGTGTAAATAGGCTTTTAGGTCATTTCTACAGGATGACTTGCCTTGAACCGTAATCTCAAGTTCTATGTACTCTGGCAGGCTCCTACCTACTTTTGCCCGACACTGGCCGAGCTTCCCTCGAATGCCTCGCGGTATCTTTGGGTGTTCAGTTCTCCCCGTCACTCCGGCAATTTACTTCTTTGGACATACTTCTTTCTTCGCCTGTATATCAGTTTGACCCCTTTTTGATTCTCTTGTAAATTAGAATGGGACTCCCACAGCGTATCACCGGCAGGGGCCGCGAAGATGACCAGAAGAGCAGCGGAGCATCCTTCAGGAGCCGCTTCAAAGGCGAAGGCAGCGTCCCGAACGCTAAGAAACCCCGGCCACGACCTCCAAATGACTTGCGAGATAATTTCCTTAAGCTCAGCTTAACCCAGAGCGTGCTGCCGAAATATACCGGGCCATACAATGTGGGAATGATGGACATCGAGGTTCCAGTGCGCAAGCCGCAGCTCTTCTCGGACATCACGCGAAAACACCAGCATCTGCTGCGGCTGGAAACCGTTCTGTTCTCTATATACTATCCTACTTTCGATGCGCAGAGCACACCGGAACCATCAGGGAGGAAGTACTGGTCCCGAGAAACATGGCTGCCACGGCCGCGCACCCAATTGGCAAAGGGTTACGGCCGGTTTGCCGGACTTGGGGCGTTACCACCAGGAGGGAAGATAGGAGAGAAATGGGAAAATGTTGCAATACCCTTATTTGCTGCAACAACAATGTTCACGAAGATACCGGCTCTTAGAAACGCGCGAATTGCACGATCGTGGCCGGAGAACCCACCTGCTACCCCAGCTGTGGAGAAGCAATTCAATTTAGGCAGAGAGACGACATCGCAAGACGATCAAGAAGACCGGCCTGCCTTTCCACTTATGATTTTCAGCCACGGTCTTGGCGGCACACGGACTGTGTACTCGTCTCTCTGCGGCGAATTCGCCAGCTATGGTTTCATCGTCGTCGCTATGGAGCACCGCGATGGCTCTGGCCCCCGCACATACATCAACCATCCTAAAGACATTGACTTGGACAATGCCAATGAGGAACTACGTAAAGTGATGGACGATCATCGACCAAAAGACCGCAAGAGAGGCTACCACAAGGTCGACTACATCTTCCCCAAAGACAACCCCTACGACACCGGTCCTCAGAACGGCAAGGGGGTGGATCGAACTTTGAGAACAGCGCAGCTACAGCTCCGTCTCGCGGAGATTGAAGAAGCTTACCACCTCATAAGCGAGATCCACGCCGGCCGCGGCGCAGAAGTCGCAAAGCACAACATCCGCAAGAAAGGGTACGTCGCCAGCTCGTCGCGTGGACTGGAAGGTGTCGACTGGAGCACATGGAAAAGCTCCTTCCGCCTCGACAACGTCACCATTCTCGGCCACTCCTTTGGCGCCGCAACCTCCGTCGAGCTTCTCCGCGACCGCAAGCGCTTCCCACACGTGCGGCAAGGCATCATCTACGACATCTGGGGCGCGGCAGTCCGCCCGCCTGATAATCCTATCGAAGAACACATCGCTTGCCCACTCCTCGCTTTGAACAGCGAAGCCTTCAGCTACTGGTCCTCCAACTTCCGCACCGTGGACTCTCTCATCGCCGAGGCACGCTCAGACCCGCATCCGGCGCCATCATGGCTGCTCACCGTGCGCGGGACAATACATATCAGCCAATCCGACTTCTCTATCCTCTACCCCAACCTCAGCGCCTTTATGCTCCGCGCCACTGCAAACCCGCGTCGCGCTGTGGACGTGAACGTCTCCGCCACGTTCGAGTTTCTCATGAAGACCGACGAGGGCGTCCGCGAGCTCGCTAAGCATACGATGAGCAACCGCGAAGACGAAGGCTTCCTGGAAAGTGACAACACGATCCGCCGCATGCCGAGTAACCGGAGGCCGAAGGAGGAGTGGATGGCGCTCAAGCTGAACGCCCCGGAAGAGGAAATTAAGGCGAGGATCCTGCCAAGGTTAGTCAGGACTCTGAAGAGGACGAAGAACCCGGGAGGCTGGAAGACCAGCGACGAGGTATGGGTTCATGTGAGGAGCGATGAAGGGGAAGTACAGGAGTGGTTGGAGGGTCAGGTCGGTGGATCGGAAGGGCGTGGCCACGAAGGGTTGACGAAGAAAGTCGCAGGGGCGCATAAGGCTGTTAAGGAAGGCGGACGTGTGGAGAGGGATGAGGATGAGGTGGCCGCTGACGACAGGGCGCAGAGAAAGTCACAGGGGAATGTGCTGATGGATCATTTGAGGCGTGTGCCCAATGATGAGAGGAGTGGTCGGCCGTGACGAATGGCGCTGTCCTCAATACTGAATTTGTTTAACGTTGATCGTAGCGAAATCAGTGCTACGTCTGAGATTCGATTGATTATCGAGTTATTTGCCGTTAGAGCAATTGGAAGCGAAGTCCCTTCCGAGCATGAAAGCTCATAAGCTTCCCCCAGTAACCATGTGCAATGGTCCCCGAAACCCATGATATCCTCTAGTGAACAGCAATCAAAGAATTATGCAGTGCCTGATCGACATCTGTCCTTCTGAAGCCAGGTGTGCGCCCTAAACATACAGCGCCGCGAATAAGCTCTGCATCACATAAGTCAGCAACGATTCCTCGTGTCAGATTTTAAATTTATCAGAGAATCACGTACCATCAATCATCTTCCCTACATCAACAGTCACACTCCGTTTCCTCCTCTTCGCAGATACCATCGCTGTGCCAGTGGCGCCGCCCCTCGAGAACTCCATCGCAGGCTCGTTTACGCTCTCGGCGGTTGAGCCAGTCGTCAGCACCGGGCTGGTGCCACTGCCGAAGTTCGGGTCGTCGAACCATGCAGAGCTGCTGAAGTCGTTGATCCGACCAATACCACCAAAGTCCAAGCCCATGCCGTCCGGGAATAGGGAGTTCGTGTCGAAGCCTGACACCCGGTCAAAGGCAGCGAGGTCGTGGAAGATGCCATTCCAAGGCGATTCACCCGATCTCTTGTCTTTTTCGCCCAGACCCACCACGGTGTTGGGCGAGCGAGCATAAGGGGGTGAGAAGTCGTTCGAGACAGTAGGAGTCGAGCTGAGGATCTCTGGGCCCAGGGCCTCTTCGTCGATATCGCTGACCTCACCTTCGACGAAGTGTGCTTGGGCTTCGAGTTTGAGGCCGCGCTCCTGCAGGTAGCCTTCGACGTCTGTGGGGTCCAACCACTCTCCTTCGTAACCATCCGGGACCTGGTCGTCCGTTTGGGAAAGCATCATCGTCTCCGCGAGATCCATGCCGATTGATTGTTCGGTGTTTTGCAGCTGTGGAAGTCTACCGAATGGGCCGATGCGTTTCTGACTCCCTTTAATAATGTTCCTGTCCGAGTCGCGTTTCGCGTAGTGTGTGCCGGCGCCGCCGAAGTTGAGATACGGTCCGCCATGGTTGTCGAGCGACTCACCGGGGCCACGTGACAGTATCTGCCGCAGGCGTGCGCGGACGTCGTTGCGGGTGCTGAAGCGTAGGGTTAGTCCGAAGACTTCGGCGAAGCGTTGAGGACGGAGTTCGGCCTGGGAGATGAGGTGGAAGCCGCGTTCAATGGCGGCGCGGTGAAGGCGTCGGGCAAAGGTTGTCTCTTGAAAGGAGTAGGTATATGGGAGGCCGAGCTTGGTTGAGATCATTGGGGAGGCGATAGGAGGGGTTGCGAGAGCTCGGGAAGCGCTGGGGAAGATGGCGAAGGGGCCGTCGGCGAGCGTGAGGGTTGCAGAGGAGTCAACTTGTGCCTTGTCGGAGATGGCGGGTGGAGAAGGAATCATGGCGTTGAATTGGCTCAGGTTCAGGCCGTAGTTGTGTGCATTTGAGTTCGATGTGATGTCCATTATTTCGTCCCCAGTGGTCGTGGAGGCCTGGAGGTCGTCAAGCCCGAAGAAGGGAAGGTTGAGAGTAGAGTTGGATTCGCGAAAACGTTGCAGGAGATGTGGGGCGTCATTCATCTTGACGCCAGGAAGGAATTCATTTTGAGGTTCTGCAGAGGCTCGTGTGGAAGAGGAATTGCTGGTATCTCCAATCGTTTGGGTGTAACCCCAGCCAATGTCTCGAAGGACATTAGACTCGTTCATGGTCAGGTCCAGCTCTTGCTCATGCGGGCCAGTAGTAGGGGTGGGTTTCGATTTCCTAGGAGCTTCAATAGCAAGTTGCTCCTCTTCTTGATCTTCTCCGTCAGATCCGCTTGCACCACTGGAGGCATTACGGGCAAGCGTAAGGAAATGCTCCGTCGTAGCTCTGAGCTCACGTGCCAAGTCTGCGTTGAGTCCTATGACGCCGGATGAGACCGCGCGGTCGTTGAAATTGAGAAACGACTTGTTCATTTCGTCAATGGTACTCTGTAGGTCGCCGACTTGCTTCTTCAATGAGGCAATGGTGGTCTCTTTCCGCTGACGGTACGCTCGTTGAGCCAAACGGATTTGCGTTCGCCGGCGCTAGTCGCGGTGTCAGTATGAGCCTCAAATACAACATGACACTCGATAGAAGATCAAATGCGAGAAATGGCATCGAATCTGAGGGTCATAGAGATGGAACCTACGTCTGCGGCAGTCTCATCTTGAGCCTCCACGCGAGGTCTTCCTCTCGCCTTCTTCGCATCTTCACCATCTTTGCCGGCCTTCGTAGCTGTTCTTTGTCGTTTTCTCGAATTCGGTGCCTGGCTGGTACCTTCACTGTCTGATGAAGGCATTATTGTCTGATATCTTGGGTTTCCAGCGAGTCCCGCAATCCGGTGGAGTTGGACCCTGCGCACGAATCACGACCGACGAGTCTGGGCGGATCTGCAAATTGAGGTCCCACTTCTTCCTCAAGCCACAGATAATGTACTCTCGCAGCTTCTGGCAGAGGCAAACAATAGAAAGTTTGAAATCAGAAAGGAAGGGCCTCAGGAATCGAGATATTTCTTTGCCCCTCTGACACGCACGCGCTCTCTAGCATAGAGGTTAAACCCCGGTGGGCGTAGGCACTATTTCGTGTGAGGATGCAAGCAGAATGCTAGCTTGGTAAGCCGCATCAGCGGTCGAGGAGAGTCTGTGCAGTCTTTTCCCTCTTAGGTAAGAAGTCTCTGGGGAGACGAGGGGTGCTTCTGATACACTCCGGTCAGTATGGATTGTACAGCGCGCTCAATAGCATAGCAGCGAGATGTCTCCGAAACGCGCCCTCCGATGGCGCCATTAAAGGCACCTGTTCGTCATTTCGACATTCGTTCCTCGGCGAGCTGTAGGGCTGAAGGCATTTGATCAGTGCTGCCGTGGAAGTGAGGGCATTTGTGATTACTGATCAGTAATCATATTCTGAACATCCGAGGAGTCTTAGTCACTCCAACCCTAACTTAACCTCATGGAAATCTCCGAGAGCGACTGCGACCGATGATGTATGCTCCCGTTCAACGTGCTAAAAAGAGTTCCTGATATGGCTTGAGATAGGTAAGGTATGCTAGAAGCGGGAGACCTGTCTTGTTCGGAGTCCAGGAGATCAATTCATGATGCCCATTCTGTACCCGGCAATAGATCTGCTGTCCGAGATGAGATCTGGCTCCACTGAAAGGTAACTTTCATCAAACTATATTTGAATGTCAAGCAATTTAATCTTGGCTAAATTGCTGGTTTCGCCAAGTATAAGAAGTGTTTCTTTCGGTCGGGACTAGTCTGCAGCTACGCATGTACGCAGAGCAGAGGGCTCGCAAACTGCATTGCTAACTATTGTGCAAGTTCATATTAGCGCCAGCATGACTACATCTGAGCCAGCCGACTGCATAGTTTCAAGCTCTAATCGGACTTCTTGGGGCACATTCATCTCCCAACTATCATGCTATGCAGCATGAGCAATGAGACTCCTTACAGTGCGCTCACATCGGTGCCTCCGTAGCTTCATTTTCGGTATTCTTACGCGCGAGGCGACATCGGTCGCTCCGAACACTTCAAACCACCAATTGCCCGACTGGCCTGAGCACACTAATCACGTAGCGGTCATTCTCAGACACGAATGGCAGAAATTGTTCTAGTGTGTTCATATTAGAGCAACCAATCCAGAACCACAACAACCAGCCAGGCCCATTCCAAATTTATAGTGGCACAAATCGATCGATATACTCGTGCCGGGGTCTGTGCGGCTACGTGCCGCAACTTGGTGTGCACACCTATGAGCAATGCCGCAGTTGAGGAGGAGGCAAAGCAGCTTAGGTTATTAAGGCCAGATTCTATCAGTCAAGCATCCTTCCATTACGGCCGGCAGAGTCTTGCAATCTAATGTTGGGCCGCTTTGTGCTGACATTTCTCAAGCTCGCACCCGTTTCGAATCTATCGATGTACTGTGACCAGAAGGCCGGTCCCTCGGGCGGCGCCACTTGGTTTGCATGCATATAAGGCCGATTGCGGCAGCGAAAGCGGCAAGTCCTCAGCCTCATTCAAGATGGTTGCCTTCTAAAGGGAGCTCTTTCTACCGGATTCTAAAGGATGTCTGCAGAGGTTGTTCACTTTCAGCGGAAGACTCTTCCGCGTAACTGAGACTAGCGCAAAGCATCAACATACGTTCTGGAAAACTACTATTCCGTGCTTTCGACACAGGTATGCCTGGACATGCTGTACGCTGTCAGGTCTGCTCTTCTCTTTGTCGGGCTCCCGGGTGCACTCTTCGATGTGCCTGCAGGGAACATTCATCGGCATCTATCGGACTACGTCGAGAAATGATGCCCGGAATCAAGCAGGCACACCACATCCCGGAGAATCCGCAACGCTAAGCATCAGTGTGGTTATTGCCGGGAGCTCCATCTTACACTCTGTCGGACTTTCTAAACTTCTTTGCCTGCGCTCGCGGTACTTTATCCAGCCTCTCGCCGCAGCTCTTTATCTAAGCCGATACCCATTGCGGAAAATCAGCTACTTCTATCCGACTATATAGGGAAATCATATCTGGAGCTAAGCAGGTACACTACCTCCCGAAAGGCCTGTAGTGCTGAGCATCGATTTGGTTATCGGCAGGAACTCCACATGCCACTCTGTTGGACTTGCGAGTCATTGTTCGTCTGTGTTCACGGTGCCCTATCAAATGCCACACCGCGCCTCTTTGCCAGAGCCAGTACTGGACATGGAGGATCATCCACATCAGCCGTCGCTGCGGAATAGCTGCGGCATAGCTGCGAAGCTGGCCGGGGCGAAGGAGCTGGGAGAGCATGGACTTGTTAGCGAATGTTGTGGCATAGAAGGTTGATTCATGCAAAGAAAGAAGATATAAATGAATAAACGAGACGAATTGAACTAGTTTTATCGTACGATAGCATCTTGCTTGATATGCTAATGATACCTGCAACCCGAAATCCACCGCGGGCCCGATTATTTATTACTTTGTAAAAGATGAGTTGCTCCTTACGGCGACGTTCTTTGAGAGTAGGCTTGGAAGCTTACTTTCAGAATGCTAGTGTGATATCTTTCGTTTGCATTGTCCGTATAAAGCTACTGGCCCAAATTTGCATATGCCGAGATATTTACAACTCCATTGCTATACTACATGTATTGCAATTCACTTGTTTAACCGCTGAAAGAGACCAGTGATGGCTCGACTTTATCGGGGGCCAACTGCATCCTCATCAAGTCGCTTCCCCACGCCCTAAGGAAGTGTACTGTCGCATAGATGTTCCCAATCCACTGCGCTCAGAGTTGTTAAGCTATGCCACGCTTCAACGTTGCATCTCCTACGAGTGCCATAGCATCGCTATTTGGCCCACCTTGAGAGCGAAGGCTGATGCTGATTGCCATTGCAGAACTTCCGCTTTATGTTCATATTGCGGCTTCTACAGAATGCGAAGTAAGCATCTGGAAGAGCCATAACCTGCTTCCAGCGAGCCAGCGTTGATAGCTCTTGCCAATTTGTGTCAGGAGTCTGCTTGGGATGGAGTTGGAACTTCGCTTTCTGATTCGTGATTGAGAAGTAGATGTAATGGCGCTCGCCGTCGAGACCAATCACCTGTGCGCCCTCGTCGTCGAACACGTTCGCGTCTTTGACCATGTTGGCTTTGCGGAGTGTAACTTGTTTCCCTGCCTTCGTATGCGCAATCATTGTATCGTCTGATGGAGATTGGCCCTTCTGCAAAATGAGGTGTTTGCAGATTCCATCCTGACACTGGAGCTGGAGGGCCGTGGCATCCTTGGACGTCTTGCGTCGTTTCGGAGCTGGAGCATCGCCCTCGGGCTCGGAACCACTACCTGTGTCACGAAGGAGCGCAGTGCCACCGTCGATTTCGGAAGTAGTATCCTTATCAGTATGGGAAGGGACATCACCCTTGGAATCGGGAGTAGCGGTTGGGAGCGCAGATTTAGGCACCCATACCGTGTATGGGTGAAGCCGCCGAGGTACTGGTTGTTCTGAAATTATTAATCTGTCGAATACATGTAAGGATGAGCTGTGCTAACCAAGTGGCACTGCTTGAAGGATCTTATAGACGTTAAGACAACTTAAAGAAAAGCCGTGGGGGAGCCAGCAATTAATGCATGGCGGATTTTGAGGCCCAATACCGTTGACCAAGCAGTTGTCGACGAGAAGTTTCGCTGTAGAAGGCAGTACTTCATCGTCCGGACGACATTGGCGGCCAATACGATAGAGCTGTTCGCCATTCATGCATGCCAAGTCCAACAGGACGTCGGCCATGAGAGCCATGCATTCCGCTACCTTGGTGTTGTTTCGACTACAGATATGCGCGGCGATTTCGTCCTGCAGATCCATCGCTTTTGTCTGAAGCTCTATGAACTTTCGACCGTCCGTAATGGGGAGACGAGCTCGATCAATGCCAATGGAAACTGTGAGCTGGAATGGGGAGGCTGTTAAATAATCTAATTAGTTGTACACAGTATAGAGCAATCGGAAATGGCCATCCTCACATGTATCAACGTCTCCAACATATTCCAGAAGCTTCTTTCGCCGATCAGCAGCTTCAGGAGAGATAGATGCCATGGTGGCTTTATAGCCGGCTGAGGAGCAGCAAAGAATCCTATACGCTAAGTGCTAATGAAATATTAGCAAGAGGATTGCTATGAAAGCTTTGCGAGCAGCATAGATAGAGTATCTTCTAACCTTTGAAGGCCGGTTTATGCAGAGCATACACGAGACACTCAATGGTACTAGAAGTTGTTCCTTGTGAGGTCGGTGGGATGCGGGTGCGCAGTAGAAGTCGGGGGAGAGAGAGTGTATGTATTGTGTTTCGACGCGAGGAGTGCCTCATGGAAGGAAACTCGTGTCACATACTTAGTCTCCCGGAGAGCTCGACGGACACCCTACCGTCCAAAAGTGTTCCATCCGCCAAACGAAGCCCAGTGACCACTCCAGATCTCTCTATGATTACAGGCAGAATGCCCTTTATTCTCGGCCCGTCCTTCAGGGTTTGGTTGTAGTCTGTAGAGCCGATACAGTATGGTGTTAGAGAGAACACCAGGTCGCCATTTCCGTTGAGGCCACGCAGGCATATTGGTGAAGACACATACGAATGCAACAGCCTTTGCTCATTGCGGCCCAAGGAGATGAATCAGCGCGAGCTAATATGGTCTGGAGTGAAGGTTTCTTGTCTTGGCGGATGGGAATTTACCATTCGTCTGCTGCTGTCGAAGGCGTCGCGAGTTGCCATAACCCATAACGATTCAGAAGCCAGTTAAGCGTCCCATTGTCAACCGAAGTACCCAGGCGAGCATAGTCAGGTGGACAAACACAAAGAGATGAGGGACAAAATCCAAGCCATTGCGATATGTTTGACGTTGCGGACTCATGCAAGCCAGTCTACAACAATACTATCGCTTTGCCCTGTACTCAGGTTCGACCAGATCTGCCAGAAAAGGATACCGAGTTTAGGCCGAAGAGGACAATATGGATAAGGGCGACTGAAAGATTTACAAATTCGGTGGGGCATCAAGGCGATCATCGAAGAGAGATCCTCTTGACAAAGCCCACGACAAAACGAGAGGCAGCCCCCCTGACAAAGTCCATGGCCTTCCGGGAGCAAACAATTGACAAACCTCTTGAGAGTTTTAAATCCCATCTGGATTAAGAGTAAATGGGCCCCATCCGATCTTCTCGGTACATTTGGTGGTGCACCACGGACTCCGCAAGGACTGGGCCAGTATCCCTGACATGGTGTCACGCAATCGTTCCCTGCGATTGAGAAAATCGGCACATAACGGCATCGCATCGTAAAAGCTGCTAAGAGCCAAACCGCTTGTACTCACTTAAGATGGAGGAGGCAGTGGGACCTGGCATGTTCAAACGGGACATGATGAAAAGAGAAGTAACCCCGAAGACATCGCTGCTTTCGCAATAAAGAGATGAGAGCGCTTGAACTAAAATACATGACAAGGAAAGTAAGTGAAAAGGGAACGAGCTTATTCCTCGACAAGGCGAGATGATGAATAACATAAGATTGGAGGAAGAGCACCCTTGTATCGGTATAGAACGGCATCAATAAGAAACCAGGAATCCGTTCTGGGGAACGAGCGGCGTGCTAGCGTCGGATCTCTCACTGATCTGTCCATGTCCTGCCTCTGGATATACATTTTGTACGATGCTCATGTCGCGGGCCAAGAAGTCTCCCTTACACGACGGCCTGCCTATTCTGACAATTGCAATAGGCTCTTGAGGTTATCTCCAATGAGCGGCGCAGTCGGAATCTCCTGCTATCATTGCCATGTTCAGGCCTTGTAAATCAGGGTCGTTGTGTCTCGTTGCTGAGTCGTGGGTAGGAGGAAAACCAGGAGATTGTACACGTCCACGCTTTCCGAGATCTATTCGCCATCAACGTCCTGAAGCACGATGCCTCCATCTATAGATGGAAGGTTCCTATTACATGGAGTCGTAGTCATAATCGTGAGACTCGATGTCCGAGGGCGATTCTTAAATTCGGTTGCGCTCTCGTCGCAGTTGTGGTTATTCGAGGATCGGGCGACTATGTTTGTGTGCTTTACGCGTCTACTTTCATCGCGATGCTGTTAGCAGAAGACAAGAAACAAGACAGTCATAGAGTATTGCCAGATATCAGAGCAAAGAGTGTCTATTCCGCAGCGTGAAGTGTGGAGGTTGGTGTCAAGAGGAGTTGAGTGAACGATGAATGAACGATGATCCCAATCTCATGGTATATGTCATGTCTAGTATCAGGGGCTACGCTTACTAAGCGCATAAATGCTGCCAGACATGTGCTGCGCAGCCTCCGATACTTGAAGGAACTTGTTGGCGGAGACCTAAGCAGCATATGCGCCTTGGAGTACTTCTGAGTGATCGCCCTGGGGTGCCTTTGTGTGTTCGCTGCTTCAGCGCTCGCTGCTTCAGCGCTCGCTGCTTCAGTACTCTGAGGCTGGCTGCTTCGGCGCTATAAAGCTCGCTCATTAGGTTAAAAAACTTGGTAAATAGCTCGAAACTTACCCTCTTTTACAGATGTATGATATAAAGTACGAGACACGCTATATGCTAATGCTGAATTTAAGAGAAAAGCTATTGTTATAATAATAAAGAAGGATAATTTCGAAGTTTGTTGACTTTAAAGCCTGGACTCTCCGCAAAAAGTTCCTTTTAAAGATCAGAGACTTCGCTCGCAAACTCGCAAAGGTCCGATGATATGAGATTGGATGATTCTCGTTCATCAGCGCGTTGTCTAATTGGCTTAGGGTACGGAGTGGTTCCGCTCCACCCTTTCCCTCTCACTCCATCTACTGCTCAGAGCACTTTGGAGGACCTCATAATGGTGCTGATTCGCATAGGCTGGGATTTCTCTTCAGCATGGAGGCTCTCATATCGGTAGGTGATCCTTACGAGCAGAATTCTATGTCAAGGCTCTGCCATCGGCCTACTACATCTGCGACCGCAGCCATGGTTGAGGGTAAAGGATATGTCCGATATGACAATGGGGTGATAAAACCATCAGCGAGATCGAAAATTGACACATAGAGGACACAAAGAATCTGCATCCTGGAAATATCCCTGTCGCAGGTGAGTACAAAATATTAATTGGATATGGTGAGTATATCTTTCTGGTATCCATAGTTTGGCTTCCCCCCAGGCCGACCATCATCCGTTCGTATCTCGCAGCCTACTTCGAATACAAACTTCCTCATACAAAGCCTTTCCGCTGCGAAAGCTAAAGCTATGGCTGATCCTTTCTCAATTATCGGCCTTGTTGATACAGCTTTCGGACTTGGCTGTAACATCTACGCTTTCTTTTCAGCCTTGTCGGATGCGCCCTCGGAGATCCACAGCTTCGCTGAAGAGCTGGGTGTCTTTAACTCTGTCCTCCAAGAGGTGAAGGACTATGTAAAAGTCTTCAAATCGTCAACATTTGCGAACCAGGACGAGCTCAATTTGGAGATCGTTGGAGCCACCCTGAAGCAATGCAATGCGGAGTTCAGTGATATCTATGATGCCATCAAGGACAAGGAAGTCAAGCAGTCACTGTCATTCTTGAAGAGACTCGGGAGCTCGTCATCTTGGGTCTTTGACGAAGATGAGCGCGAGAAATCGACTCAACGACTCAACCGAGCTCGACAAACGCTCTTGTTGCCATATCGACTGTCAGTGGGTATGTGCGAAGTCTGTAATATCAATCCAAGTCTAGTCACTCATATGATGCAGTCGACAGAACATTGTTATTCGGGACGAGGTGCATTACACACGAGAGGATATTGCGGACCTCAAAGACTCTCAACAGGAAGTGCTATCGTTGCTATCATCAATGTTCGCGGCGGGACAAGAGAGGGTAAAGAGCCTAGACTCAAGAGCTGATGGAGAGAAGGTTAAAAGCCAGACACGGCTGGGCGATCTTTCCGACAAGTTTCAAATCGATTTTGATACCTTTTCTAGCGGAACGACAACCTCTTTTGGAGCAACTGATGCGCAGATGACTATGAGAACGCGCGAGAAGCTAGACGATCCCAACCTAGCAGACGAGCCTCCTGCAGCCACGGTCAGCACTTCATCCCGGTCATCATCGGTCGGAACCAGCATGCTAACAAAACCCTGGAGCACGCAGTGGGGAGAAGTTCCAAAGCAGATTGCAGCGCTTCAAGACGAATTAGTGAAGTTCAGGTCTCGGTTGTCTTCGAAAGATTTGAAAGACCTGAGATCTTTCTTTGACATCAGAGGCCCACAAGACCTTGTGGATTCGCTGCCGGAGCAGACAGCGAACACAGATCGAAAGCCTGATAGAAAAGTTCAGGCTTCGCTCCTTGATCTGATGAAATCGACGCAGCAATTTGGCGAGATGATGTCGGCGGCAGATGCCAGTTTATCTGCTCCTCTCTGGGGTTCATTGAAACTGATCATTCAGGTAAGTGTGATCATTGGCCACGATATGTAAGATCGACGAAAGCTAATGATTGAAGGCATCCTCCCAATGGAGGAGTGAGTTTGACAGTGTGATTGAAATGATACAAGAATTCAGCGACGCTATGAGAGTCTGCGAACGGGAGTACAAACTGTATCCGAACTCCATGACGAAGGATCCCTTAATAAAGCTGTACAGCGAGTTTCTCGAATTTTGCCGACGGAACATGAGCTTGCTGCAACAACCCGCCAACGCCCGCTTTAGGATGGCCATAATTGCAGACGCACAGCGTAAAGGACTTCAGGAATCGATATCCAGGATACGTAAGATCTCGGCGACTGTGGTAAGCGAGGCCGAGTTCCAGAGTCGTCTGGAACTACGAGATGCGCATAAACGTATCCTGGCGATGGAGCTCGAGCAGCAAAAGATCCTTGCTGCCATGGAAGAGCAGAAGAAGATCCTTGCGTCGCTGGCCGAGGAACAAAAGCTGATAACGATGATGAAGGACCAACAGATGATTCTCCAGACATTACAGCAACTGCAAATGAAACTGCAAGCACCGAGACTCCGAGATGTTCTGAAATTTGGACGAGGAGCGAATGAAAGCCATGCGGAGACTAAGAAATGATAACAATCGTCAACATAACATTGTGTTGGTGACAAACTGACTGGCCATGAAAGAGAACAGGCCGGAGAACACTTCCTTTGTGGTTTGCTCTGTCGGGCTCAGTTCGGTTTCGTTGAAAGATGGGCACGATCAGGCCTAAACGGATGTGAGTTGCATTCATGTTAGGTCATGTATATTTGCTCTTCAGTTTGGTGTCCACATTCACAGCACAA
Organism: Rhizodiscina lignyota; assembly: GCA_010015805.1. Taxonomy (NCBI): domain Eukaryota; kingdom Fungi; phylum Ascomycota; class Dothideomycetes; order Aulographales; family Rhizodiscinaceae; genus Rhizodiscina; species Rhizodiscina lignyota. Next base: position 1,131,315 of record ML978124.1, read on the forward strand.
AGAGCCTCTCTTGGGTATTAATTGGGAATGCATCCGGCTCTTCGCCTCCATTTCCGCCGTTCTATAAAGTCCAGAATGTCTTCTCCACTCTCCTTGCACACCCCATACCCTCTCATATTTGTGACATATGCTCGCCGCAATTCCTGGAAATTCCAACCGCCCCCGTTTTATTGCAGACAACCCTCCAGAGCTGATATTATGACCGGCAGAAATATCAACAAGCTCGGCCAAGCTGCTAAAGCTGCCACAGCCGCTACAGTCCTTTCACGAGCGGCCGTAGGCCCAGTTTCTAGCATAATCGGATCCCAAATGACCGCTGGCGCTAGTATTAGAGCCACTTCCTCCGCAAGCAATGGCAAAGATCAATCTCAGCTCCCAGAACGCCCAAAGCCCGCTCGTCTTGCACCAGCGTTGCCAGAAGAATCAAGAGGAGAAGCCTATAGCAACCAGACTCCTTACCCTCCCTTCTATACTTCCCTCCGCCTCCATTTCGGAAATTTGCTTACCGCTCTTGGGCCCATGTATGTGCACTGCCTGGGCAGCTGGGAGGGTTTCTCGGAAATGCTGCAAGATGTAGGTGCTATTGTGTTTGGGATACACATGTTGGACTCGCAGCGTCCGCTGAGCAGGATTCAGGCAGAGATAGAGATGCAGCAGGTTGCAATGGCTTTTGAGCGGTTGCGGAAGCGGGGGGAGTCGGAGAGGGAGAATCTTGAGAAATGGGTTGATGTGGAACATGTTCTAAGCACGATTGAGCGGGCGAAGTGGACACTTGGTCCAGATGGACGTCATCATTGGCCTGAGAAGTAAGGGCACTCTGTGGCCGATTGCAAATAGACTTACCATCAAGTGCACACAAGTGTGTATTCCAGCAGCCCCACCCTGTCGACCCAGCAGCTGCTTGATCTAACTCGGAGTCCCCTTCCGCACGGCGGGAGAGCATCTACACTCTGACTTGTGTTCCGCGCGACATCTCGCAAGGGCCCTCGCAACGTGCGACCAATAGGATAGTGAGAGGGGAAGTTACCGTATTCAAACAAGTCCATATGGTTGACCCAGGAGCTTCTTTGTTCAACCTTGCGTCCCGTACGCCATTTGAGGGGCGTATTCGAAATCACATTATGTAGAGTAGCAAAGCCAGTGTGCAAGCAGCCCCGAAAGAATCCTCATCTCACGGACACACCACGCTCTGTGAATATCCTCGACTCACCTTCGTTGGATTGCGTGCGGTAAGTGCATATATATACTGACGAAGGCTACTCTCTCCAAGGTGCATTGGACCATTGAACGAACACCACTTCGAAACAGTCGGGTATCTTATTTGAAGTGTCAGAACGACACTTGAAATCGTTCATTTCTATTTATTGGTCGTTCCTGTAGAGTCGTCTTATAACAAAGACAAAGGTATCATCCCGCGCTATGCAAAGTTAAGGCATGAAAAAAGCATATACACAAACGCTGCTCATTATAAACATCTCCGCCTGAAGAGTAGGACGTTGAATCAAATTCTCACTACGCCGCCGTAATCATCTGCGGCCTCGTTCTTGGGGTCTGACGACGTGGTAGCGACCATGGCTCCTCACATACGACCTGTGATGCTACAGTCAGCTGAAGATCCCAACAGATTAGAAAGACAAAGCAATGGCAACTCACCTCGCCCTCACTGTACGCCCAGAAGTACATTCCCACGCCGATCATGAGGTACAGTGCAGCATTCGTGCTCTGATACATCAGGACCGCGGCGAGTGCGTGCAGAGGAAAGATGATGAGTCTCGCCTCGATGGAGCGGTGGATGGCGGAGCCGGCGATCCATTTGAGCGGCCACTCGTACAGGATGCCGACGATCGAGAAGACCAGGTTGAAGATTTGGAGGATTGGGACGGGTGTGACGCCCCGGTTGAGATTCGTGGTGAGGAAGTCGAAGAACATCTTGGGCCAGAAGAAGCCTTCAAGTGATGCGGCGAATTGGTCTGTTACGGCACTTTGTTTAGTAAAAGCTTTGGGTACATGTCATGGCGCGGAGGGAAGACATACAGAATGAAGCGGCCAGGATGATGAGGCGCGCAAGATGGTTCTTGATTAAGCGACCCATGGTGATGGTTTTGGTTCGGAAGTATTAGAAGCTTGATGCAGTGGTGACTGTCGAAAGAGGATTCGAATGGAGATATGCGAAATGTTGAAGAAGAGCAAGTAGAGTTGCGTCAGTCGGTGGTTGGGAAGTGTGTCGCTGAGCTACCCGCAGAGGGCGAGAAATTGCGTCGTTTTGGTAATAGTTTGAGCGTTCGTGTGCTATCTCTTTGGTTTCCAGAGTCTTCTCTTCCAGGAACAAACTATCATGACGGTTGAACAGTGCTCATTTCCAGATGGAAGGGAAATGTGCGAGAGAGCAGAGGCAGCGCCCGGACGAGCACAAGGCCGGCGGCAATTCGAATTGGAGGTGAGAAAAGTTTCTAATTTTGTTTCTCACGCTACGAACTCGCTGGAGAGGCGTCCGTCTCAGATTTCGAAGAGTTGGTTGGCCCTCGGTGCGTTTTGACAGATGAGGTATGCAGATGGCTTTTTTGAATTGAGTGCTTCTTGAACTAAGCGATGCAGCATGTACTCGCAAGAAACAGAGCAACAAGGGCAAATTGTAGCAGAGAGTTGACTTCTGGAGCTGATGGAAGATCAGAAGACGAAACGGACAGCGTGAGACTTGGAATTGAAGTGAAGCGGCGCGTGTGGACCTCAAAAGTAGCACACGAGGACTTAACTCGCCATCATCGGCGGTCGAGGCGGAGCTCTCAAAGGTCGATCTGCCGCCAAGCAGGGATGCCGGCAGGGGTCTGCTCAGGGCGGCATCCATGCTTGGCGCCGACCTTTCTCTGCCAGCCTGACCACACGCAAGCGTCTGCGAGCGATTTCTTCTGCAAGTCGTTGTGTGGTGCAGAGCGCTGAGTGGACGTGGTGATGGTGGGCGGCAAAAGGGACCAGCGACAGGGGGTGGGCACGCTGCATGGATAGCACAGAGCATCATGCATGGAGCCCTGCTGGCTCGGCGCTACGATGCAGCAAATCACTCGCCATAAGGACCTGATCTCACCCATCTGTCCAGCAGGCGGAGAGACGGCTGGCGTGGACGATCAATTGGGGCTCTTCTCATTCCTCCCGGGCTGAGTGGTCGAGATGCCGGTCGTCTGGATGCCTTTTCTTCCGGGCATTGCTCTCTCGATTCTCATATTTTCCGAGCAGCCGCATCGAAGACGGGACGAAGCGGCAGCGGGTGGCTGGGGCAAAAGGAAATGTCGAGTCCAGATGCGATCATGCGAGTGATGAATTGACGAGTCCGGGGAGTGGCTTCGGCACGCGATGGTGTTTCTTGATGTGGCTTGCATGGGCGTTGAGGGATGGCGCCGATATCGATAGCGTTTTGGGCGAGTGGCTCGCTGCGAGCGGTCTGGCTCCAATACGATGATGGATTTGAGAATTCAAATTGCCAGATTCTTCGTCACGCAGCCTCGTCACTATCACATCTCTCTACACTGGTTCCTATCTGACTCGCAGCACATCCCCTCGAATTCTTGCTGTCATGCGGGGCTCAGTATGCAATGTACAGCTGTCAACGGAGGGAGACCTTCCCTTTTCTTGCCAGCGCCGGCCAATGAGATTTCCGTGCATTCGGATCGCATGGCATCGCTTATACGAACAATATAATTCCTTGGAAGCATCACTCCATATCGCTCTCGTCATATGCGCGATATGATCTCCACGGGATTTCGGGCAAGCCACCGAAGAGATCGCCAAATCTCTCGGTCATCCACGTGGACGTTCAGGCCGTCTAGGTCGCTACAGATGCGATCAAGCAGGTGGTACATCGGCTCTTGGATAGGCGGAAGAGTGTGGAGAAGGATGAGCTTGTCTCACGAGAGAGATTTTGGAGCGGTCGCCGCCGTTAGCAGTTCAATGTGACTTCTGCTTCTCGAATGGCATGTCGTCTGCGTGATCCAAGCCAAATTTAGCCCCCGGCGGCAGCAGGCAAGCCTCAATTGGTCGCTTCCCTGTTCGCTCCCGCAATTCGCTGCGGGCCTGCAGTGCCCCTGTCAGCTCGCTCGCCAACCAGCTTGCGCAACGCAGCTTTTTGCACACGCACTCGTGCCGACCGCTGCCCAGCGAAGAAGAGCGCTGCAATTGGCGCTCACAGCGGCCAGAGACTGCATGCCCATCCAGATGGCCATGCGAACCTTGTCTCCGCAGCATGCAGGTCGCTGGCGACGCGCATCTGCGAGCATCGGAGTGCTGGACCTCCGCCACTTCAACTTCAGATTGAATATCTTTCTCAATCAACTGTATCCTCGTCCTCTTTTGCGAATCTTCCTGCGTGCCAAACCGTCTCTGAACAACGCAATTCCACGCTCTTACGCACACCGGAGCGATCGCCCGTGCCTTTCATCAAATAGGGGAAATCGGGCGCTACTTGGCTGGCTGTAACGTTGCACGCTCATCGGCGGCTTTACAGATTCTCGCGCCTACTCGAACAATTCCAACAGTCTTGTGATACCCTTGAAGTAGGGTTGTCGACCACTTTGCGCTCTTCCAAAATAGTGTTTACCGGAGTCGTAGTCGTACTGTGACTCTTGTCAGCGCCTACTTCAGTCGAATAATTCCTCTTTTGGAACGAACGACAGTTTCATCGGTTACGAGACAACCTGGATTGACAAGTGAAGTCGTACTCGAACTTCACTCGGAACGAAGAGCTCGGGAGATCCAGGAACTTGGTCCGCGGCGAGGAAGTTGTCGTGCGCTCGCCTATCGGTCTCGTGCATGCGTCGGTGAACAGTTCGCACACAACTCTCACCTGCATTCGACCCATTACCAAGGAACTTCTCTCAAAGATTCCGGTGTCGAAGTTTTGGGCCGAATCCTTGGCCGCTTCTTCAACGCCGCCGTTCTTTCCTTCCGATTTTCTTGGCATCTGCTCCGACTTCACTTTTCGATAGAGGAAATCGGTCGCGCAAAACCACGACACAGGCTGCAGCTGAGTTCGATTTCTTGTCCTCTCTCTGGCACAGAGGTTCAGCTACCCGTTCACATCGCGGCTTGCCGCTTCCATTGAACTCAACCCAGACGCCGGCCGTCCAAGATGGCGCAAAAAAACTCACTGAAGGCGACATTGCGCTCACACCTAGCGCCACGTAAATTGGTCTTCTACTTCCTCTTCTATGGATTTCATATTACACTCTTCGCTATCGGATGGTACGTACCATGCTCTTCATTTTACGTTAGAAACTCGCTATTATATCCATCTTTCACGACGCACGTGATGACTCAACCCGCTGACTTTCGTTTCCAGGTGGAAGCAAGCAAGAGACCCGCGATTGGCAGGTCTGAATACGCTTCAGTACTCAGTCTGGTTCTCTCGTGGTGCAGGCCTGGTGCTCTCGGTCGATGTCATGATCATCCTCCTCCCAATGTGCAGGAACTTGCTGCGTTTCATCCGTCCGAAGATTCGCTGGCTGCCGCTTGATGAGAGCCAGTGGTTTCATCGCCAAGTCGCTTATCAACTTCTCATCTGGGCAACTGTGCACACTACAAGCCACTATGTCAAGTAAGTTGTCAATCTACTGCATGATATTAGAGCGTGGTCGATCTCTAACAGAAATTCTAGCTTCTATAACGTCGAAAAGTCTCAAATCCGGGCCCAGACCGCTGTCGAAATTCACTATACCCAGCCCGGCGGTATCACTGGGCATATCATGCTCCTCTGCATGCTTTTTATGTACACGACCGCCCATTGGCGTATCCGCCAGCAAAGCTTCGAAACTTTCTGGTACACGCATCACCTCTTCATTCCGTTCCTGCTCGCCTTGTACACCCACGCTGTCGGCTGTTTCGTCCGCGACACTGCCGAACCGTATAGCCCTTTTGCCGGCAAGATTTTCTGGAACCACTGCCTCGGTTACCAAGGATGGCGATGGGAACTCGTTGGTGGTTTCTTCTATCTGTGTGAGCGATTGTACCGCGAGATTCGCGCTCGTCGCAGCACCGAGATTGTCAAGGTTGTGAAGCATCCTTATGGTAAGGCGCGATATATTCCCATCCATCCATCTTCATCATGCCACGTTCCTGACAACAAGTACAGATGCTGTCGAAATTCAGTTTGTCAAGCCTTCGATGAAGTACAAGGCTGGTCAATGGCTCTTCATCAACTGCCCCGAAGTCTCCAAATACCAATGGCATCCCTTTACCATCACCTCCTGCCCCTTCGATCCATACATCTCAATCCATGTCCGTCAGGTTGGTGACTTTACCAAAGCTCTCGCCGACGCAGTCGGTGCCGGTAGCGCGCAAGCCAAGTTTTACGACGACTTCGACCCCATGGGCATGTACGAGGTCGCCCTCCAGTTCGGCGAGAAAATGCCTGATATCCGCATCGATGGCCCTTACGGTGCGCCTGCCGAAGATGTATTCGAGAACGAAATTGCTGTCCTCATTGGTACTGGTATCGGGGTTACTCCTTGGGCCTCAATTCTCAAGAACATCTGGCATCTGCGTCTCTCACCCAACCCGCCCAAGCGCCTGCGCCGTGTCGAGTTCATCTGGGTCTGCAAGGACACCACGTCGTTCGAGTGGTTCCAAGCACTTCTCTCCTCGCTCGAAGCCCAAAGCCTCGGCGCACCGGGCCAGGACGGCGTCGGCTCCGAGTTCCTCAAGATCCACACCTACCTCACGCAGAAGATCGACTCAGATACAGCACAGAACATCGTTCTCAATTCCATCGGTACCGAGCGCGACCCCCTCACTGAACTGCGCTCCCGCACCAACTTCGGCCGCCCAGACTTCACGAAGCTGCTGTGCGCGATGCGCGACGGTATCCTTGATGGCGCGTACATGGGCGTAGACAAGGAGCGCGGCAAGGGCGAGCAGCATGCTAAGGTGGGAGTGTACTTCTGCGGGCCGAACGCTGCGGCCAAGGAGATCAAGCGTGCGTGCAAGAGGGCGGACTGCGAGGAGGTGCATTTCAAGTTCTGGAAAGAGCACTTCTAAGTGTGCGAAGGATGGAGTTTCGGTCTGGCGGCGTTTTTAGGGAATACCTCCAATGGCATGAATGGGCGCTTGTGATAGATAATTGCAATGCTGAATGAATTTATACATGACTGAGTTTGAAAGGGTATGTGTGACTCCAGTTGCGACAGAACGTGAGCTTAGACGGCGTGTCAATTGCATTGGAGGCGATCTTTTTGAAATACAACTGTATTCAAGGCATGTGCAACGAGCATAGAAAAGGAACCACGTTAAATCCAATCGTGTATCCTGAGCACATTCAATGAGAGTAGTAGAGTTGCAACGGTGAACGGATAGCATGGTGACCTCCGACCCAGTCCAGTCCCCTCCGCATCGTATAGGGGTCGTCCTGCCGATAAATCTACCCTCATTTTTGGTGGGGAAATTCATGAAATAAGTCCGATTAATGATGCACGTGCATGAAGATTCTTCTCTTTGGGATAGGTACATAGCATTCCAGTCTTAGTCCATCTCTGAGAATTTCGTTGATTCCATCTACGAATATTCCGTAGCAGATCGCATCCCTGCGGACCTTCGAGGCTTCTGCATCAACCAGACGACCATATCTCCAACCGGGGAGCTCATTAGTCCCTTCCATTTTCCGATTGGCTGATCGGAACTGTTGAGATTGCTGCGCAGAGATTCCCTCCATTCCGATTGTGCCTATCAATCTGTCCTAGATAGAGTTCCACCAAATCGACATTTCTGATTTCCCCCTTCTCGAGCTTTGCCTTGAGCTCCGAAGCAGTTGCAGTCAGGACATTGATGTCTATGAGACGACGTGGAGAATCATTTGATTGGACATCAGCCATGACGTTGATTTGTATACAAATCACTGAACCTTTGATGATTGAGAGAGGTATGTTCCTGAAATCAAGGAATACCTTAGCGGACTGCAGAAAACAGAACATGTGACGAAGCCAAGCTACGAGGAGAAAAGTGAGACCGATCTTTGTGATAGGATGCAGTTGAATACCGTGTGCACATTCGCATGCTACGTCAAGCAGCGAGATACGTCAGAGAGATCAGGCAGCACAATCGAGCCTACGTTAAATTTCATGAAGGAAAACTTATGACGTGTAATTCTTCTGTACGAGGCCTCTCCACCATGAGGATTAGCATCAACGTCTGTGAGATAACCAATTAATTATTGACCCGTCACAGGTTCTTGTTGAGGCGATTGCATTGGAGACAAGTAGGGTGCAACGGAACCAGGGCAAGCCCATTTTGGCCGGATATTCCATTGTTGGCACCGATTGATGGGTTATGATAATGCAACGAATCGTATCTAATAAGACGATGGTCTCATACTGAAATCGGACGGGGACGTACTCACGATGCGAGATGAAACTTGATGTCCCTAACCACGGTCCCGCCCACCGGAAAAAGTACATCGTGAAATCATCGACTCGATCTTCTTTTTGACGCGCTTTTCCACACCCTCCAATCCTACAACAGATGCCTCCAAACCGTCTCATCTATATTCCAATTAATCCGCAATGGCATCAAACTACATCTGCCGGACATGTACCCGCCTTCTCCGCCGCCAACGCCCTTTCCACGCCCCTCTAACCCACCCCCGAACCTACTCAGCTCAGTCCGCAGCGACCAAGCCCTCCGAATCCATACACCACCGACAGCACGAAGAGCAGCCTCCCCAGCCTAAAAGTCCTGCAGAGGAAGCCAGCGCGTCGGAAGTCGCGCAAGAGATGGGACGAATCGCAAGACCTAACCGGACGATTGCAGAGCAAATCGCGCTGGATGTAAGGAGACGCTACGGCAGCACGACGGAGACATACGTCGCGTACGGGGGGACAGAGGAGCTATACAAGGAGTGCGCGATGCAGGCGGACTACACCGTTCCCCAAGCAGCAGAGGAAGGGGTAGAGATCCCGAAGAACAAGTACGGCGAAGATGTCGGGGTTAGCGAGAGCTGGTGGTATAAAGGCATGCATCCATTCACCCCCACAACTCATTTCATACCTCTCCTGCATGATCATCTAGTTACCTAAGGCGTCCGTAATGCTGACTGGCGAACTGGGGAGACAGACCTGGGCCTCCAACCCACATTCTCCACCTGGGCGCAGATCACCATGCTGCACATGTACCTCCTCACCACGCGCTTCCGCCTCTTCCCCGCCGACCACGTGCAGAAATGGAACCAGCACTTGACCGACCACTTCTTCTTCCACGCCGAGACGCGCATGGAGACGCTGCACCGCATCACGGCGCGGCAGATCCGCAACGCGTACCTGAAGGACCTGTTCGTGCAGTGGCGCGGGCTGACCGCGGCGTACGACGAAGGCTTGGTGCGCGGGGACGCGGCGCTCGCGGGCGCGGTGTGGCGGAACGTGTGGAAGGCTGCGGGGAACGAGACGCTTGGGAGGGGCGAGGTGAAGAGGGAGGAGGAGGTGGATTGGGTGGGGGTTGCGATGGTGGTGAGTTGGATGAGGAGGGAGGTGCAGAGGTTGGATGGGATGGTGGATGAGCAGGTTACGAGTGGCCAGGTGGGGTGGGACAGTCCGGAGGGGGAGAAGAGTCAGGTGCTGATGGAGCACCGACTGATGAGTGAGCCGTTTGAGGAGGATGGGCGGTAGGGACGGGGAGGCGTGAAGGGGTGGATATGTACGATACGGTGTAAAAAGTTGGCCTGGAATGTTGTTCGACACACCACTTATGTAAGAAGCACTGTACATTGCATAGACGCGGCGCAATTGAAGCATAATGTCCTTCTATTCGATTGTGGGGACAGGTTACCTAGGCTTTGATCTCGATGCTTGCTTTGCCATATCATCCTCACCCTTAAACCCTCCAGTCAGCTTGTTTGTTTTGGACAAAAGACAGGAAAGAAAATCTTTCGTGAAAAAAGTCAGGCCACCATGATAGTCCTCCACCCATACCTCGATCTCCCGTGCAAAGGTTACTTCAAAACAAATGAGAAACAGAAAGAGGTGTGACATTTCGTCAGACTAAAAGAACCCAAGCTACCTATCCAACCCCCCTTAGCGAAAATCCCCACGAGCAGAGCAGAGCAGGCAGAGGCAGGAACGAGGCAAATCCCCAAAGCCGACAATGATACCTTGATCCCACAGCAAGCATGCCGAAAAAAGGTGGACATAAAAGCACAGCAGCAGCAGCAAGAGCAACAGAAGCCCGCGCCGAGCCCAGCCCTTCACAGGCCCGCATCAAAGGCAAAAGCTTCGGTCGACGTCGTGGCTACAGTGGCCACGTAGTGAAAGAGGTTTTACGTGTATTTTTTGGCGACCGAATCCCGAACTTGACCCATCCCTTAAAATCACAGTGTGCAGTGAGGAAAAAAGGGTTTCAAAGACAAGTGTTTACAGCGAATGTGGAGAAGAGCAAAAAAGATTCGTGGCGGCTGATGCAAGGTATTTTTGGGAGCCCACATGGAACGCCGAAACAACAAACTGTAGCCGAACGGGAATGAAAGCCGGATTGTGCGCCGGTGAAAGTTGGGGAATTGTGTCGCTGAAAGCATAGAGCAGTGCTGCTCCTGTGCCGTCTATGTCAAGCTCGTGACCGTGTACGTTGCTCTCGGATACGCGTGGGAACGCTCAACTCTTAGCGCTGCACATTGTTAGTTGAAGTTCAAACTTCCGGTGAAGCGAGACACTCACCCTGCCTCTCCTCATACCACCAGCTTGCTGCGCCTGTGGCTGCATTCCCATGTATCCTCCACCCATTCCGTACTGCTGCGGGCTCCACATCTGCTGACCAGGCATCTGGCCTGGCATCTGACCAGCCATCATTGGGCTGAATCCAGGGGCGCCATAGCCACTCTGTGGCGTCATCGCCATTGGGCTTCCAGCCATTGGGCTGCCTGCCATGGCCCTATAGGCGTCCATCTGCGGCGATGGAGTGCCAACACCGAACCCATTCATGCCATTGACGTTAACGTTGAGAGGCGGGTAGAAGTTCTGGCGACCATTCTGCGCCATCATAGCCTGCTGGTACTGCATTTGCTGGGGCGTCATGCCTGGCATCGGCATACCCATACCCGGTCCAGCAGTTGGGGATGGTGTATACGTCATTGGCGATGGGACATTATTCATGCCGTTCATGTTAACGTTGACATTGAGCGGATAGTTGTCGAACGTAGAACCACTGTCCATGCTGTTAGTGCGCTGGAGGCCAGTCGCGGGATCAAAACCGCCTGCAGAGGACGGTCCCATGGGATAGAAAGGTCGGTTCATCGAGGTGTCAAGATGTGGCTGAGGAAGAGGGCCGTTCATGTTGCCATGCTTGGACATCGGTCGTGGGCTTTGATCTCTTGGAGCAGAGTCACGAACGCCACCGACACCGCCGATGCGAGTGGACAGACCAACTTCATCCATCAACCTCTTGTAACCCTGCTGAGGCTGAGCCTTGATCTTCAGGAGCACATTTCGAACGTTGGTGACCACGTCATTGCGGATCTTCTCATCAAAGAATGGCGTCGTAAGAACCTTGAAGATCAGCGTGGCACCGCAGGCTTGGTCAGACAGGATCTCCGTTAGGACCTTGTCGCCTTCGCTGAAGAAGAGAGCTTGCAAGATGGCGTCCCTGGCCTCTGGCTCGTTGCGTTGATTGATAATCTTCAACACGGTAAGGTAAGCGACCTTGTGGGTACAGAGATGGACCAAGTGTGGCACAAGGCGAGGAGCTAGGACAGATCGGCGGCGAGGGAAGGTGCAAGTGTCCAGGAACCAGGTCAAGAGGAGCGCACCGTTCGCATTGGTAGCGAGCTGAACGCTGTGGAGAGCAATCGTAGCTGCGATCATACGCTGCTGGTCCTTTGTAGCGTAGTGGCTCTCCAAGCAAGCTCGCATAGCACGAGCGCCGAAGCGGCCTTGTGCCAGGTCCCAGAGGTTGCAGAGCATCGTGTCGAAGATGAAGTTGTTGAGAGGGAACTGGTAGCGAAGACAGCCTTGCATGACGTAGTTGCCGAACTGGTCGAGGAAGAGAGCAACACTATACGGCCTGAGAGATTCAACAACCATGGACATGAGCGCCGGAGTCCTCGCCACATCGATGATCTTCTGCGCCGCCCAAGTTCCGTTCTTGTGCACGCCAATCTCAGCCAGGTGCGGTGCAATCTCGTTCAACATTGCTTCCTTAACCTCCTCGCTGCAGTATTCAAACAGCTTCTGCACAACGGTATTGCCCAGGTAGTCGGATGAGAGCTCTGCAATTTCCGGAAGCATACTCATTGCCACATCCTCAATCTCAGCTGCTGTGCAGGTGTTATTGTCGATGCGCTTGCGGATGTCTCGCAGACGTGGAGCATCATGCATGCGGTTGTGGTTCGGTTCGGGCACTGAAGGAATCTCTGAAGCATAGCTGTTGTACTGCACCGCAAGCTCGACAGTTTGCGCAATCCGCATCTGTTCTTCATCGGTAGCACCAAGCTCCTTGACAATTTCCACAATCTCTCCCTGAATGTCAATGAGAGCCGGAGTCTGCGGAAGGGCTGACGAAGGTTCCACTGGGCTACTACTGCTCTGTCCAAGTGCATTCTCTGATGCCTGAGCCTCGCCTTCGCCTTGCGTGGCCTTCGCAGTTGGGTCAGGGCTTGGAGACGGGTATAGACCATTGTTTCCAGGCGTGCCAGAGGCGCTCGGAACCTTGGCATAACCGATTCTGATCGGGCCAGCTCCGGGAAAGATTTCCTTGCCGTTCAGCTGAGAGCGAGCGCGAATCGCACTATCGAGGTTCTCAAAGTTGACGAAACCGCAGTTCTTGTGCGTCAGGACACGTGTCGACTCGATGGTGCCAAAGTTGCCGAAAATGACATTGAGGGACGAGACGGTTGTCGAGGATGGGATATTGCCTAGCCAAAGAGCTCGAGTAGGAGATTCTGCGTTGTGCTCATCGCCAGAACCTTCACCTTTCGTCGCTCCCCCGAGCTGCAAACCTTGAACAGCCTCTGTGAGGCCGCTGTACTCCGCCTCTTCAGCCAAATCGCCAGCTGTCATGCTCGAATCGAGGCGAGAAGAACTTGGCATGTAGCTTCTCATCAGACGGGTCGAGGGGGACTCGAGGACACCGGCAGTTCTTGCTCTTGGTCGGCTGACGCTCGCAAAGTTGGCGAAAGCCTGGACATCGAGATTGTGTTGACGCACTGCCTCTTGGATGGCAGCGTATGAGTGTGCGCTCGTCTCTGCTGATGGGGTGATGGAGCCACTGTAGTTGCCATATCCACCAGGCATCTGGCCCATGCCTGCATCTTCATCGTCGGCGTACTTCTCCTTAGCATTGACAGAATAGGATCTGAAGCGGTTTGCATTCTTGAGGGCAACCATGTCTGCGATGTTGGCGTTCCTTTGGCTCTCCAGGAGCATCTCAACAGTTGAGGGCGCGAGGGTGGCACGGCTTTGCTGCGGAGTGTCCACAAGACCAAGATAATCCAAGGTCTTAACGTCGCCGTCTGCGAGGGAATCGCGAGAAAAGGAAGACTGCGCAGGTGACGAAGGTCCATCAGAGGAGCGAATGCTGGCTAAGGTATTACTGCGATCGCGGCTACTCGACCAGGCAGATGAAAACAGAGATGAACCAAATGGATTATTCGCTTGTGGGATGAGAGTTGCACGTTGTTGCGGCATCGATCCCGCACGTAAGCGAGACAAGAGCGCAGAATTTGCAGCTGCGGCCGTTGAGCTGGATGGAGGGAAACCGGGGGCCTCGGTTGGTGTGTGCGAACCAGGTTTGAAGGGACTCGTTGAAGGGGTTGGACGCGACGTCTTTGGCAGAAGTGACGATGGAACGTTGAGCTGATTCAAGCCAGTCGTGGGAGAGAATCGTGACGGAAGAGTCCCAGCGCGAGCTCTGCGACCAGAACTGGGAATTGCTCCCGTCTCAACAGGAGCACCCTGGTTGAAGTCTGGGAAGCTGTCGCCAGTTGGAGACTCCGGAATGGTCTCGCGCAGAGGGGTAGAGTTGCCGCTGGTTGGAGGGCCCCACACTTGTGGAGAGAGGCCCTCTTGTGCCTGGATTTCGCGAGCACTGCATCTTTAAATTAGTAAAACATTGTTTCGTCTTTTGTGATATTAAAATCGCTCACCGTTTCGAATAAAGTCTTCCTCCTCCACCAAATTCGTGCGACGGGGAGCCCGCATTGATGCGCGTCGATGCTGTAGAATTGGCGTTCATGGTGGGCAGATTACCAAAAGGAGACTTGATAGAATTTCCAGATGGTGGTTCTATTGGGGAAGTTGCGGCTGTGGACGAGCCTGATCGAGGCAGCGTCGGACTTGGGCCCAGCTGAGGCAGATAGCTGAGATTGATGTTGTGTTCAGGCCGTGAGGACGGACCCATTACGCATTACAGCTCCCGAGACTTCCAAGCGATGTTATATGTACGGCCTCCAGGGAAAGGGTGCCCGATTGGAGGAACTTGGAAGGCTGGAGGATAAGAGTTGTGGGGCTGCAAAGGAGTGTGAAGGCTCTTGTCAAGACCTTTGGACAGTGACAACAGTTGTTTTATTGAAGAGAAGTCTTCTCCACGTTTCGATAGACCCCAAATTCTTCCAGACCTGCTGACTTGGTGGGGTTCCGCGGAGCAAAGGAGTTGACGGAATCAAGTGAAGCCGCCCAGTGAAAACCTCAGCAAGCCAAATACCATCGGCAGTCAAAGTCGCGTGTAGAGTGAAGAGGCACGCCGACAGTGCGGTCAGAAGGTGGTCTGTAGGGACTCGAGCGGTGGTGACCCCTGACAAGCAGAAGGCGTATTACGAATACCAAAGGGCTCGATGCTGGCGCGAAAACGGAGGAGATATGTTCAAGGAGTGACTCGAGGCGTTCGACGCTACGTGCCTACGACGGGAGGGCTGGAGGTATGCGATGGAGGAGGTGGATTGCGGCGGTGATTATCGACACACTCGTTCTCGGCGGACAATAGACAGGACCGGCAGGGACGCGGACCCGGAGAAGAAAAGAAAACGGATTACTGCCACGCCGAGGGCGAGCTTAGCATGCCCGAAGAAAGGAAGGAAGGGGGAGGAAGGACGAGAAAGCAGTCAGTGTGCGGAGGATGTGCGATGATATGGGAGCGTCGAGAGGTGCGAGGTGCCTTTCTTCAGTGGTAGTGGCGCGCGGATTGGGCAGGGGTGGCTTTTTTGCTAAGGGCGCATCTAACTAAGGGACCCCGGGGCAGCAGGGCAGCGGCGAGTGACGGCATGCGGCAGCAAGAGGCAAATCTTCCCTCCAATTTTCTGGCCTCTCCAGGAGCAGGCACGGGGTATTACGCGCAATCACTCTATCGCGCTGACTTTGCGCATAGCGACGTGGGATTCAGTATACAGCTTCGCAGCGCAGTTCTCGTCCAAGGCGTGCGCGGGCGGGCCGCCATTGGCTGCGCCGGGAGCCCCTATCACACATGAAACATCGTAGAAGCGCTATGGGCCATGCCTGATGCTGACAGCGAAGGACCAGCCTCCAGGCAGACTCTGGGGAGTGGCACGCTGTCGTTTGCTCGTCCCGGCCCACTCGTCCCACGGCGTTTCCAGCTTTTGTGGTTCCTGTCTCAGGCTGGCCCAGGGATTCTTGACGCTCTACTGTCAAGGACCAGAGCTGCCCACACTGTGCAACCTGCAGGCCTCGCCGTGGGTGTCTCGTGCTGTGCCCCGAACTGTATGCTGCAGGCACTTCAGCGCGTGAGATACGGGGACAGCTTGGGGTCGCTGGAGTCGCTGTGTTTCTCCGCTGACGATGCACTTTATGCCGTTGCCATTTGCACCTTCAGCCGCTGCAGGTCCCAGAGGATGTTCTTTAACATGCGCACGTGATTGGCCAAGACTTCATCAACACCAAACCCGCGAAACACTCGCCGAATCGCACCGGATCGCTGCAATTTCCTCTCCACCTGCCTAAAGCGATCTGCAGCACCCGAGCGCACGTGAGCGGAAGTATTCTGGGCCTCCGCTCCGCTATCCGTGCCGAGGCAGCACTAGTACGATTCGAGCCGTCGAACATTTGTCCCACACGTCGATACCTTGCATTACGCGCGCCTCCACACGTCAAACACGCTTAATCGCTCATGAATTGGTCGCCGAGGGTCAAACTTAGCATCCATCTTGCCGGATGTGCGCGCTCTATCCTCCTAGCACACAACAACAGTCTGGCGCATAGCAACATCAACCAAATAGGGCATGCAATAGTCTAGATTTCCTGATCGGTAGCGCAAACGCTGAGACACGCACCATGGCGGACGCTGCGGGGGATACAGAGATGGACACGACACCACAGGTTGAGGAAGAGGTGGTCGCTGAAGATGCAGCAACCGAGGAAGGCAGGGAGGGGTCTGATGGAGAGTCGGTGGAGGAGCCAGAGGAGCCGTCCATGGTGGTGACGCGCGAGAGACGCAGTAATGCAGGCAGAAATTTGCAGAAGCTACTCTTGCAAGCCGCGGCCGAGGATGAAGAAAAGGATGAAATCGCCGAAATCTTCCAAGAAACGGCAGACGACGAGGAATTCTCTGGGACAGAGGCGGAAGATGCAGGCGACGTGTCTCTAGAATCCTCGAGCGATGAAGATGAGGACAATGAAGGGGAGGAAGACCAGGGAGAGAAGGAGCTCAAGAAACAGGAGCGATCAGATCAAAGGTCGAAGGGAAAGAAGCGCAAGACTATGGCTATGATGTACAAGCCTCGACCGCTGAAGAGACCTCGAATCGAAGTATCTGTATCCGACAATACCCCTCGAGACTCGACCGAGCCTACTGCGCGCCCGAAGAAGAAATCAGAACGCGTCTCATGGATCCCCACGCCCGAAGAAGGTCCAACGCGCATGTCTCAGCGCAGACTGGCCGTCGAGAACAAGGCGAGGACACATGAGAGGCTAAAAGAGAAAGAACAACACCGCCTACGGACTCTAGCGGTCATGAAGGCGGCTGATCAGAGGAAGGAGGCAAACAAACCGAAAGCCTTGACCCAAGAAGACCGATTGAGAGAAGCCGCAAAAATCGAGGCGAAGAATTCAAAGACCTTGACACGGTGGGAAGAAAGCGAGCGGAAAAAAGAACAAGAGCGCAAGGAAAGAGAAGCTGCTGGAAGAAAGCACAATATTGATGGACCATTCGTCAGGTACTACAGCGGCCCGGGCTTTTGGTTTGGTGATAAGCTGTTCAAGGACGGGTACAAGCTAGCATTCAGAGACAGGAAGGTCGAAGAGGTCGAGGAAGAGGCCGAGGAGGAAAAGGAACCCGCCTCGTTCGTCGAAAAGTTACAAGTAGTCGAGGAAGGATATAACAAGAAGGAACAGAAAAAATTCCTACTGGCAAGGAAGAAAGAAGAGAAGGAAAGGAAGGAGAGGGAAGAGGCTGCTGCTGCTGCCGCTGCCGCTCCTGTAAATGAGCCTCCAATTGCAAAGCCAGGAGAAGTGTTGGCTCAAACTCCAGCACCTCCTGCTGCTCCTGCTACAACTGCTACTCCTCAAGTCTCTCAGCCACCGCAGAGCGCAATCGATCCTAATTTGCCACCGACATATCCCAACTCCATCATGTTCCCACCACCTCAGGCTCCCGGTCTTCTAGATGGTATCCACTACTGGGCCTCACTTCCCGGTGACAAGCTGCCAGAGGAGACCAATTCATCAATAAACGGCCAACCTCCACAGCCACAGTCTTTCGCACACCCCACCGGCCCTGTCGTGGATCCATCCTTCTTCAACCCTCTCGAGACCGCTCCTGCGAGCGCACCAGCACCGCTATCAAAACCAGCACCTCAACCAGCACCCGCATTCCCACCCGCACTATTTCCCGAACCGGTACCAGCCCCTCCGCCCATGGAGCCGCCTCCATACCTCCACGCCTCCCTCGCAATGCGCACTCTCATCCACTTGGAAGCCTTCGACACCATAGCCCACCCCGACGCGGAAGCGCCTACTACCACCCGCACCCGTAAAAAGGATGCCGAGGCTAACAACGTCCTCAACGTCCTCCTCCCCCACAACATCCACGCCGCGCCTGGCGTCGTCGTGCGCAGCAAGTACGCCGCCGTGCGGACGCCACAGGTATGCGAGATTACCTCTCGGCCTGCGAGATACAGGGATCCGGCGACGGGACTGGCGTACGCCGATGGATATGCGTATAAGTGTATTCAGAGGCTTGTCAAGGGTGGTTGTCAGTGGAGTGGGTTGTTGGGTTGCTTTGTGGGTACGGTGGGAGAGCCGATGTTTGGGAGGGCGGCGGTGGGTGTGCCAGATGTTTTTGTTAGGAGGACTGAGGAGAATTCTAATGCTCTTTGAAGGGAGTATGCATCGGGGATGGTGTGCCTGGTCTTTTGAATCAAGAACTGCATTAAATGGTCTGGAGCCATATTGTTCCTCATCACTTCACACTCAGCATAGCGACGATATGAATCATCAATATCAAATGAGATATGCACAATGTGTTTTATTGTGCAATATGAAAGCATCTAGCATGTAGACACTCTAAACGCCATGATGTGTCTCCCCCACCAGAACGAGGCAAGATGCAAGAGTACACGAGATGCAAATATCAATCTCCATCCACTGCAAAGCTGTGACTTGTCGAGACCCCTCGCTACATGCCAGCAGTTTATTTCTCCTTCTTCGCCTTGCCGCCCTTCGTCTTCGCCGTGCCGCGGAACTCCTTCGATCGGTTCTTGCGTTGCTTGCCTGTTGGAGATATGTCAGTCATCAGTCTTCATCATATCCATCAAAACATCAAATAGACGCCCCGCAAGCATCTATCCATCCAATTAGCATCAAGAGAATAAACATACGCTGCTGTCTCGACGCCTTCTCAATCTTCTGCGCCATGCCCACTCTAATCAGCCTGTATCTCGGCTCAAACTTCTTCATCGCCTCGTTCGAGTCGTAGATCAGCGCGAAGCCGGTACTCTTGCCGCCACCGAATTGAGTGCGGAAGCCGAACACGCTGACGGTGTCCTTGTTCGTCTTGTACAGCTCGGAGAGTTTGTCGCGCAGCTCGTCCTTCGAGACGTTCGGGCGGTTCGGGTGCAGGACGTCACTATTTAGGAACGAGTTGTTAGATACAGGCCCATTGGGAAACGGGTGGGATGGGAAGAGAAGAGGAAGGAAAACTCACACGACCATCTGCTTGCGCCCGAGCAGTGGGTTGCGGATGAATTTGCGCGTGCGCAGCGTCACCTGCGATTCAGCCATCTTGAGGAGCTTGTGGGTGGGCCTGGAAATGGAGAGTCAGAGTCGATGTTCGTAGTGGTTGTACTCCGAGTCTCTGAGGACTGAGCGCTGCTTTACGTACTCTGATGACTGGTATTGAGGTATTTGGTGGTGCTGTCTGCGGCGGCTGCTCTCGATATTGGTGTGGAGGTTCAAAAAGTCGGGCTTGGCATTGTGTGCGCCAGATCTGCCGAATATCAACCGATAGCATTTCCGCTGCTAACCTTGCCTTGCTTAGGGACTTTAGCGGCAGCCAAACGCATTCCTTTTCCCTTAATATGGCTTCAGAGCTAATACCAAGATTCAAAAACCAATATATTCAACAAGTGAATGTGCAGGAGTTAGACTGGCCTCGTCCAGAGCTCTTACGGCTGGACAGAGTTCAGCAAGAATTGTGGAAGACAATCTTCAGCCCGGACGCCTTACAATATCCACCGCCGGAGAGGTATGAAGCGCGTGTCCTGAAGGAGTTGGTGAAGAAGATAGAAGGATCTCTTGTTGCTCCAGATGAAGATGTAGGTCTTCAAGAGATGCCTTACAATTGACTCTTCTTCGTGTCTGTGAACATAATTCTCACTCAGTTTTTTTCTCTCTCAGAACTTCTAATAATATAAAATGTTCCGTCTTGCTGATGTCGATATTCTCGTATATCAGGATATCCTGGACGAACTCCTTTCTCACTTGGCCTCATTACTCTCCAATGCAAATCCATCCGAAGCTGTCGCAGCACAGCAAAAGTCCTACGTCACTTACACGTTCCCCGGAAACGACATCTCCTCAGCATCTCCTCAGCATATAACGCTCCTAGAAAACCGCACACTCCTCTTCGCAGCCGGAACAACTGGCCTCCGCACGTGGGAAGACGCCCTTCATCTCGGCTCATACCTCACCTCTTCTCACGGCAGAGCTCTCGTTGAGGGCAAAAACGTTCTGGAACTCGGCGCTGGCACAGGCCTCCTCTCAATCTTATCGGCGCGCCATCTCGGCGCAAAGCATGTCCTCGCAACCGACGGAGATGCCAGCGTCGTCGAGTCCATCAAGTCGAACTTCTTCCTGAACGCGCTGGACACTCGTGCGAACGTCGAATGCGCGATTCTCAGATGGGGCACGTATTTAGGTGGGATGGACCACGAAGGCGTGATGAGCGGGATGTTTGATGTTATTCTTGGCGCGGACATTGTGAGGCATTTTTTCACTGTGCCAATATGGCATGGTAATTGCGCGATTTTATTGACACATCGCAGACTTATGACGCGAAGTTCTTTCCCGGGTTGGTGTCGACGTTTGAAGACCTGCTGGAGCTGCGGCCGAGTGCGACAATTATCATCTCGGCGATTGTGAGGAACGAGAAGACATCGGAGGAGTTTGTGGGGAGGTGCCGTGAGTGGTTTTCTTCATGCGTGATATATGGCTGCTGATATGCCCTGGTAGGGGCCAGGAAGTTTCATGTGGAAGATATTCCATTTGAGAGGGAACCACCAAGCACAACATTAGGACCATTCTACTCCGACGCCGTTCCAATTCGAATTATGCGCATCACGAAATGAACAGTAGAGCAAGCACTGCTGTATTTGGATATTCTCACGTGCATACGACGGGATGCGGTCCACCTTTCCGCTCGCCGTTGAAGCTAGACTACCAAAGAAATCCCGCATAGACACGTCAACGTTATCTGAACGGTTGAGCACAAAACATGCGTCATGATGACCTGCCTATGGGGTTATCCATTCAGAATGTTCGCTTGAACGACGGGATGCTCCTGATGTACGGATTCAAGATAGATGACCTCGATGTCCACTTTCAGGGAGCACACAAGTACCGAGTATTCGTAATGGCTCCAATGTCGAGGTGAATCAAAGTACACCTGGCCATTGACGCTAGGTAAAGTCGGTTGAAACTAGTGGTGCGGTTGAGGTGGCCTCCCTCGCGCGTAAACGCGTTGCTGTGGTACAGTTCAAGCGGAGAAAATGGCTCTTCGAGGAGCGTGATCCTAACACACGCACAAGAACGTCCACATTTCAAATGCGGACATGTGACGACTTGCAATTGCGTGTCGTTGACAGCCCGGCCTCAGTATGGTCCGCTTTAGAGTGAGTGCTAAAAGCTCAACACCTCGATGTCCACTCGTGTCGCAGGCAACAACCAAAGTCAGCCTTGGTGGATAGTCCCGCTTTTGAGTCTGGTCTGGTACTTCCCGTAGATAGAACGCGCAGTCCCATAGGGCTGAACTAGCGGTTAGCTTTCCCGTATGCACCCATCTCCAGTATGTAGGCTGAAAAGGTGGACTCGGATACGGAAGACTGCACCACGAAGGTCTGGTCATGCTCGGCTTCTGCAGCTCGATCCGATCAGGAGTTGATAGCCTTTCCACATTGATCTACAGTACGTCAGCTTGAAACATGCAAGAAACGAAACGAGAGGCTGACGGAAGCCTCAGGTCCGCTTTTTGCCAAGTGAGAGTATCGACCAGATATGCCGGTAGTAGCCGCGACCGGCGGTGTAAAAGCCACACTGCTCTCCTCAGCGATAGGGAATGTAGCATGTGGCGGCAGTATTGGTCTGGCAGGGGGGCATGATATACGATTGGCAAATTTTATATATACTGAACCTTGAATGGTGTCACAAGCGCTGTGAGCGTGCCAAATCGGAAGAATCGATGCCCTAACGTGGCCGATCCGGCTCGATCCAGTCACCACTCACGAGCGAGCCCATCTATTCTCCCGGAGAAAGTGTAGCGAGCTCGAGAAAACATGCACGCGGTTCATGCACAGAATTGAAAAGCGGGCCGAAACTCCCTCACCCCTGGTTCGCATAAGGAGCGGCTGGGCCACGCGCTGCTAATAACAGAGGGGCGTTGTGAGCACTGTGGAGACGGCGCGATCTGATTGTACGAGTGTGGACGAGATGCCATGCCATTCGGCAGCCTACGCGTGTAAGAGAAAATTTTCAGCGCTCGACGCGCCAATGTCACGGTGGTGTTTGCGATGCCTCCGGGATGGGTGGATGAGATAGGCAAGACGCAAGGACTGTCGTTGTGGGAGTGTTTTCGCATCCGGCAAATCGGGTTGGCGTGTGGACGATTAAGTCTGATGCCGCGAACGGGGTGTTATCGATTGTGTGCTATGGCGTTAGCACTAGACCGGTGACTCAAGGCCGCTGTGGAATTATACAAAGCGTCCGCTCGCTCTCCCGAGGCTGATAAGGCTCTTGTGCAACGGAAGATAGAGGTTCAGCGCCTGTTGTCACCATTCGACAGCATTTGCGTGTCTGTACAGAGCTGGCAGCGCGTGTGCTTTCTTTTGGCTGCCCCGCCTTCCAAAGTCAATTGCTGGCGAAAGCCCCACGTTCCGCGCACTGCGTTCTGCGCTGGATCCCCATATCACCATTTATCCACCAGGGCAACCCTCGCGCCTGCTTCTGCCGGCGTCTGCCTCGACACTGGGCATCAAGGTACGTTTGGCAGCAACAGCGTCCAATTTAAAAAAAAAAAATAGAGCGGAATGTTAAAGAGGCCGTGTTTACTGCAGGAACGCGATAGTGCGATAAGGCCCACACGGTAACACGGTACAGCCAGCCGGGCCAGACAAAGGGCGATATCACTTCCAACTTTGCCATAGCCGGCCACCAACTTTATAGATCGCTCGCCCCAAAGGCCAAAGCACGCCCGCCCTACATTCTGTGTCACCGCTTCTTCGCTCGCGACTGCCAATCCTCATCTCCTGCGCGCCTGAAACACCATCGCATCGAATCGCAGCACGCGCCGACTGCATCGTTCCTGCCGCACGCCTGATAAGCGCAATCGAACACCGCCTCGACGCCAGACGCGCGATCTGTGACGTGCCCGACGAATACGTCCAAGCGGCACCGGACCGCCCTTTCACCTTGCGTGTTTATTTTCTCTCGCTTACCGCCTCGCACCATGGCTCACCACCAACGTCAGCTATCGAATGGTGGGCACTTGAAGAAGGCTCTCCCGTCCCATGGTAAAGGACTGAAGCCGGCCCCCCAGCCAAAGAAGGGCGCTGTCCAGAAGAGCGGGAAGAACGCTCCTGTGAAGGACGAAAGCGACGAGGAGATGGCAGCCAGCTTTTTGCCGTATTGGTGAGTCAATTGCTGATCGTCCGGATTAATTCGGTGGACATGTCGCTGACGAATTCATTGTTGCAGCACGTATTGCGAGAAGCAAATCATGACACCAGTCAACTCTGTGCTGTACTGTTCAGAAAGGTAAACATTGGGAGCTCATGAAGTTTATATTTGCAGGAGCTAATCTTTATCAAGTTGCAAACGAAAAGACCGCGATCAAAAGACAGTCTATTCAGTCGAGCAACACTCGCCCCCCCTAACCCCCTACACCAGAACCTTCTCCTTCGAAGACCTTCCGAACGTCCCTGATATCGTCCCAAAACGCTCGCCGACCTCCGCAAACATGAGCCAGAACCGCTACTCCTTCTCCTCCCTCTCTGATGAAGATCACCCCCACTCCTCAGAAGAAGACCGAAGACCGCAATTACCCCTCCAGCATTCAGAAGCTTCGAGATACCTTCGTCAATTCCACTACACGAACGGCATGACAACAATTGACGAGGCCAAACCGTCAAGACCGCGATTACACCGAGCCGCCCAGTCACAGAACGCCATCAGCATTGCACCCTCCCTCTCACACACCCCTGCCTCCTACATGACGAGCGGAATGTCGATGCCATACACGCCCCAGTCTATCAACACCGCAAACTACTTCTCCAACGCGCATCCTCTTCCCTCTCGTCACCATCCTCACAGTGCTGCGTCGTACGGCGCCAAGTCGATCGGGCTCGTCACGCCTTTCACAACGATGACTGCGCCCGAGACGACTTCTCAGCGAATACTGGGACTGAAAACGTCACCGACAACAGCCACGAGTAGTCACACCTGGGTCGAGGGGGAGATGATGCAGTACGAGAAGAAGAGCCTGGACATGATAAGGGAGAGGTCCCTAAGTGCTAGTGCGAGCGCCAGCAAAGGCAGTTTAAAGAAGTTGTTTGCATTTGAAGAAATGAGCGCACCTCCGTCCCGTTCTGAGCTTTGAGCATTTAGTTCATCAGCGTTATGTTTTACATTGATTTTTTCGCTTCCTTTCATGGATGCATAATGAGGAGGCCATCTGAGTCCTTTTGTTTCTCTTTGAAGCATACACCGCATAGGTACCAGATTGACGCAAAACTGGTCCTGGTTACCTTGGAGTCTGGTTTGCGGGATCTACTTCTCCGGCGCTGATCTGGAATCGGCGCTCACATATTAGAGGCGGCATAAAAGCTGGCGCTATGACTTGTTTTGGTTTCTGAACCTTTTGCTCGCTGGCTTTAGCCACATTTAAGGTCACTTTCGACCTATTCGCTACGTTGATACCTTTACGACCAAACGATTAACCCAGTTGAGCGGGTGTGAATATACATTGTATAAATCTATGTCTATGCTTCTAAGGTCATTTACCTTCCGATCTTATTGTGACGTGCTCTCGCTTCAGGTCCTTTCTATCTTCCGGCGAAGACCATGCCGCAGCAGGTCCAGCCTGGTCCGTCTCCGTGATCGTGTCATTATACACTTGGATCTCGTCATCTTGCGGCTCCTCTGTCCGGACGCGCTCGACGTCTCCTTCCTCTTCCACATACGTCCCACGAATGAGTCTCATCCTCTCTCGACGTTGGTCAACCCTCCGCCTCCATGGCCTGTACAGCAGCACACTCACTAGTCCGAAGAACACGAACGATCCGCATATCGCGCCGCCGATGATGTCGTAGTTGTCCCCAGCAGCGGCTACGCCATCCCAGAACTTCCCACTCGGCTGCGCAACGTTCAGCACGAGCGTAAGGAGCTGGATCACGCCAATTACACAAGCGACGATGATGGTCACCCCTGTCAGTACGATGCTATAGTATGTGATCGCAATCCGATCCCTCGCCAGCACCGTACTCGTGTACAGCGCCATCATGAGCGCGCCGTCGGTCGTGTCAAGCAGACACATGCCCGCCGTGAAAAGAATCGGGAACAACAGTATCAGCCAAAACGACGTCCCCTGCGCAGCCTGGATCGACGAGATGCCCAACAGGGCAATCTCACTCGACGTATCAAACCCCAAGCCAAACAGCACGCCCAAGGGATACATCTTCCACGGGCGGTCAATCAGCTTAAACATCCTCTTGAAGACATGATACAGGCACCCTGCGCCCTGGATCTGGAAATGCTCCTCCTCTTGCTCCTCCGGCGAGTCCACCATCCGCCGCAGCTGCACCACCAGCTTGTACAGGATGTACATGTTCATCACGCCCAGCAGGATCAGGAACGCCGCAGACACAGACGTGCCGATGATGCCGCCCACATAGCTGAAGTTGTTGAAGTGCTTGCTCACGGCGCTGGCCGTCGCCGCAACGACGATGGAGGTCACAATGACGATGGTGCTGTGCCCGAGGCTGAAAAAGGTCCCCACGGTGACGGGGCGCTGGCCTGCGGCGATGAGGCGCCGCGTCATGAGGTCGATGGCGGAGATGTGGTCTGCGTCGAGGGCATGGCGGAGCCCGAGGGTGTATGCGAGGACGGCGGTGGAGATGAGGCGCGAGTGGAAGTGCAGGACGATGCCAATTGCAGCCCAGGCGATGACATTGACGAGGATCAGGAAGAGTATTATCGCAATAGCTGGGAAGGGGAGTTTCCTTAGGCCGGGGAGCTTGCCGTGGTAGGACGCGAGCTTCTGAGATAGGGAGGGGCGGAGGGGGAGGCTCTGCACTGAGACGATGGGGGAAGACATTGTGGGTTAGAGAGATGGCAAGGTCGACTGAAGGAAGGGTTGTAAGACAATTGATGCCTTACGAGAGTATTGAAGGTGAAGTTCACGATATCAGGTAGCTCTCGTGCGAGTATGGCTTAGGAATGTTTACCAAGAAAGACGTGATGTGGGGTAAACCATCGAGGTCGGCGAGGTACTTTGTAGAGGTGGGGCAGTTCAGCATGCCCGATTCCGCATACCCACAAGTGCATGAGACGAAATGTGATTCTACATGCTGCGGCCGCACAGAGTCGCCTTAGCTTCCGACTCGAGCATGTCGATAGGTTCGAGCGGGTTTGATGTCAACTTGTGTCTACTCAAGCTCGCCGACCTTGTACTGCCAGAACATATATAATCAGTATTTAAACCTCGGTGACTGTCGGTATACTGCAATCGACATGAATATAGATTAAGTTGAGATATTTACTAGAATAATCTCGGACAAGCGAAGAGAAATCGAGCTCTCTTGCTCCGACTTTTTCGGACCGATGTGTTGTGAGTATTTAATCGTATCGTACAAGGCAAAGAGTAGCGTTCGTCCCGCCAAATCCGAAGCTGTTGGACAGCGCAACAGAGATGGGTTTCTGCTGAGCCTCTTTGGCAACGTAATTGCAATTGAAGTCTTCCGGAGGGTCTCCTGGATGCTCCAAGTTGAGCGTAGGCGGCAATGTACCCTGCGCTGGTTTAGCTAGTAATCCAAATGGGCTCAAAGACAACTGTTATACTTCGCAAAGAGCCATGATAGTGAATATAGCCTCAACTGAGCCAGCTGCACCAAGTAAATGCCCAATAGCTCCTTTTGTGCTACTGATATTCACGTCTGATGCCTTCTCGCGGCCATTCTCGCCTAAGAGTAGGTTCTTGATGGCAAGGTTTTCGGCAGCGTCGCCTAAAGGTGTAGAGGTTGCGTGTGCATTGACATAATCCACAGCTGCCGGTGTGAGTTGAGCATGTTTCAATGCTCGCTTCATGGACAGATAAGGCCCTTCACCGTCTTCCCGAGGAGCGGTCATGTGATATGCATCTGCAGACAGACCGTAGCCCTTGACTTCGGCGTAGATATGGGCACCTCTTCTCTTTGCATGCTCTAGCTCCTGTGTTCATATCAGCGCCGGATCTTCGAGGGAATAGAATGCTCGTACTTCCAGCACCACCACGCCAGCGCCCTCTGCGATCACGAATCCCCCTCTATCTCTGTCAAAGGGTCTTGACGCGAGATGTGGTGTGTCATTCCATTCCGTAGCGAGGCTTCTCGCTCTGGCGAAGCCTGCCACTGCCAGAGGATGGATGCAGGACTCTGCACCTCCAGCAACCATCACATCAGCATCGCCGAAAGTGATGAGTCGAGAAGCATCTCCGATAGCGTGAGCTCCGGTGGTGCAAGCAGTCGTGGCAGCATGATTTGGGCCCTGATGGATATTAGAGTCGAGTCGAACGAGGGAGTAAAACGCATACCTTGAAGCCAAATCTCATTGAAATATGTCCGGCCGCCAGATTTATGAGTAACCTGGGGACGAATAGCGGTGACACTTTCTTGTAGCCCTGAAATAATTAGACGGCGCACAATCTTGACGAGGGGCAAACTCACGCCTTTGTCGTAAGCTATTGACGTGTTGTAGACCTCTTCGAAGCTGCCAATTCCAGATCCAATATAGACACCCTAGCATGGCCATAAATAAGACTCCAGAGTAGAATATGAGCTGGTGATGAAACTGACAGTGGCTTCGAGGTCATCTTCAGCCTTTGGTTGCCATCCCGAGTCATGTAAAGCTTCTTCTGAGGCTGCCATAGCATACTGCGCAAATAGCGCCATCTTTCGCTCTTCCTGTAATGATGTTCGTGAGCAATAGGTTCTACCATTACCAGTAATTGCTTAGCTTACTCCTGGCTGTAGATATTCCTTTGCGTTCCACATGCCATTGTCTCGGCTCCCCTTTGGCACAACTGCTGCCACCTGACTTGGAAGTGCTCTGAACGCGCTGTCTGTCTTTGCAATATTGACAACGCCGCATTCGCCGTTTATGAGTCTCTTCCAACTTCGCCGAACCCCTGGACACTGTGAGCTCGTTGGAGCAAAGAATATGGAAGTCATCAAATGCTCACCCATGCTTAAGGGGGTCACAGCCCCCAGGCCCGTGACTACCACTCTTCGCATGGCATCGTATCTGATGTGATTTTACTCCAGAAAGTCCGGGTATGAACGAGACACAGTTCGACCTGTCCTACGAAGTTGACGCCTCACCCGTGTGGACGCTCTGGAAAGGTTGGTGAAAACGCAACTGTCCGAGACAATGGTACAAATACGAAAGGAAAGTGGCGCTTAGGATATCTGCAGGACTATGTTTTGTTTGTGCAGATGATCCTATATGAAAATGTTTGGATATGTAGGCAAAGTCGTGATGCTGATTTCTACATGATGGAGGAAGCCAAATGCGGCAACATTCCGCACGCCACAAGCTCTCTCCAAGTTCCTCCACCTCTTCAGCCTTCAGCAACGATATTCATGCCACATTCTACATCAGCAGAGGCTGCCTCATCTTCGCACTCCGGTTCGAAGATGGGCAGCTCGGTCCCTCACATACCGGGAATCCTCGCGGAGCCTGGACTCGCAGAGAACTTCCGACGAGAAGTCGCAGATCTACTTGGTCGAAACAACCGTGGCTTCCCAGGCGCGCAGCCTGTCAGCTTCGCGCGAAATCATTTCGAAGAGCTTCATAGACGGGAGTGAGTTATTATCCTTCTCACGGTCGCGCTCCGCGGTCATCAATGCTGTCTGTGCTAACGCGCCGCGTGCTACAGTTACTGGCTATGCGAAAAGACCGATGGGATCCGATGCCTCCTCTACTGCACATCCGACGATGATGGCTCCGAGTTACACTACCTTATAGACCGTCGTAATGATTACTACTTTGTAAAAGGTATCCATTTGCCTCACCATGAGGACCCAGACCTGAAGAAGTTTCACGACGGCACGCTTATTGATGGAGAATTGGTCAACGATCACATAGGAGGGGAAGTTAAGATGCGATATTTGGCATTTGATATACTTGCGCTGGATGGGAAAAGTGTGATGGACCGTACCTTTGCAAAGAGACTGGCGTTATTGAGAGAATATGTCATTTCTCCATACAAAAGGCTCAAGGAACGGTGGCCTGCGGACTTTGCATTGATGGTCTTCGAAATCATGTTCAAGAAGATGGAGAAGCCGTACGGCACGGAGATGATGTTTAAGCAGGTGATGCCTTCGCTTCCGCACGGCAATGATGGCCTCATCTTCCAATGCGCCGAAACACCGTACGTCAGCGGAACGGATCAGCACATACTAAAATGGAAACCGCCGCACGAAAACACAATCGACTTCTTACTACGATTGGGAGACTTCCCAATGGTCGATCCTGGCGGCGGTGAAGAACCATTCCCCGATTACGACGCCAAACCCACGATCCTGCTCTACGTCAATGGTGGCAACCACAATTACGAGGAGTTTGCGCCTCTCTACATCACTGATGAGGAATGGGAGGCCATGAAGGCAATAGATGAAGTCCTCGATCAGCGCATAATCGAATGCTACAAAGACGAGCAAGGGCGGTGGAGGTATAAGAAAGATGAAAATGGTCGGACGTTCCGCCCGAGGTTCCGCGACGACAAGCCGGACGCAAACCACAAAAGCACTGTCGGGAAGGTCCTTGAGGCGATTGATGATGGCGTTACCGAAGCGGACTTGGAAAAATGTGTTGGAACCGTGAAGGCAGCGTGGAAGAAGAGACATCCTGAGGAATCGAGGTGACAGATGATCTCTGGGAGTTGGAGTTCCATCGGCGTTCGTTCTCAAGATCCTTTGCAGCTTATTATTTTCATGAGAAAGGGTCTGGCCAAGGCGTTGATTCATGCAATGGGATATGATACCCTGGAGAGCAGCTGGAGGCATGGCTGGTTTTGGATTGTTGTCTTAGCGATTCGCACGATAGCGGAGCTCCGAATGCATGCTATATCCGTGTCACGCCCTATGCGTATCCGGGTTATAGGTTTTGCGCCTCATGAGTAGGTCTGGCGTCTGTGAGACTTACAAATTTTATTTCGGTGCTTCGCGAATTCGAATGACACCCTCCTCGCGGCACAAACGAAGCGACCTCCCGAAGCCTTAATAATATGTAGACGAATAGCGTCGACCAACGAACGCCACGGGATACAGGCTGAACCTATCTTTCCACTCCAGGAACGCAGCACATGCGATAGGCGATTCCTTCGATGCATGACGTCTTTTTGCATTGGATAAGAATTCCTTCAAGAAAGAATTCCAAAAGCCTGGAGCACGGTTTAAGCTCGACTGTCGGGCCGATGGCGAGACCGACGCTGTATTTAAAGCTTAAGAGACACCCTAGCAATCCATTTCATATTCGCACTTGATAATTGAAAACCAATTCATCTGTCCAAGGGTTCACTAAACCAGCAAACCAGTCTTCAAAATGGTCACTCGCATCAATCTCGCATATACCGGCCCTGTCAATCCTCCGGGCGCCAAACCAGTCTTGAGCCTCCAGCAAGTGTGGCAGGGCTTGGAACGAAAAGTCCGATATGCGCAAGAATTTGTCCCGGTGATTGAAAGCTGCAAAGTCACCCGAGAAGAGGGCGTGGAAGTGGATCGCTATGTCATTTTCAAGCCTCAAGACGGTGCTGAGCACGGAAAGGAGGGCGAGTCGGTTCACGAACTCGTACGTCTGTATGAGCCTTGCAAGGTAAGCCTCTCGAACAAACATGCAATTTCAGTGAGGAAAATTTGCAAAACCAAAGTCAATCGCATTCCGTTTGTTCAGGAAATCAACTCACGACGCGTAGGTCGACTTCGCTAGAGATGATGGCTCATTGGTCTGCAACATCGTCGCAGATGGTCCAGCTGGAACAACGGAAGACCTCCAGATGACATATAGCTTCGAGTTGAAGTTCCCTGACATCAAGGAGGGTGACACCAAGGCGATTGAGGAGATGAGGAAGAAGCAGCAGGGAATGGCTAAGACGGCGGTGGAGTCAAGCATCAAGACGATCCGGGAGATGGTGACTGACGGCAGAATCAAATGAGTTTCTCTCTCACCATTACTTCGAGAGGCAATGATCGTTAATGAATTATATTCATGATGATGCGTATTGCTTCCGCATGTAGTTACTGGTTTGACACTGAGTCGATTGCTTCAGCATGCCTGCATCTCGTTACGGATTAGATATGAAAGTTAGTCATTGAAGTCGTCATTTCCAAAAGTAGCCTATCCTTCAGGCGTTGTCCGTTTCCTGCTCCGCCTTTTCCACGCCCTCCCCTTCAACTTTCGAACTGTCTCCACCCATCTCATCGACAACCTTCTTGACAACGTCCACTGTCGCTTTAGGACCGCCTCCCTCGCAAGCAAGGACTTTCCCGTCTTTGGCAATGACAAAGACACCGCGCTTAGTTCCCTTTGGCGCTTTGGCCATACCAATCGCTCTGATCAAAGAATATGAGGGATCGCAGAGTAGCGGATATGGCAGCTTCTGTTTGGTCTTGAAAGCGGTGTTCGCCTTGGGCGAGTCGGATGAGAGACCGTAGATGCTCAGTCCTGTGACCGTGAGAGGTTCATACGCGTCACGAAAGAGGCATGCTTGGGTTGTGCCTAGATATAGCATGTCAGTATCAGCTGGAAGTATATCGGTGATGAGACTGGCAAACTTACAGCCTGGGGTCGAAGCCTTAGGATATGTAAATAGCACAATTCCTGCCTCGCTTTCATCGACTAGCTGCTTCAAAGAAGTCTTGCTGCCGTCGTGAGTCTCGACTTCACCGCCAAATGCTGCCAGGTCGATAGTCTGTCCAACTATGGGAGCTTCTGCAGCAGGCGCTTTGTCATTAATTGCGCCCTCGACCTTTTCAATGACGGCATTCTTCACTTTGGCCAACTTGCTTGTCGCAGTGGTCTTCTTTGTCGGCTTCTCCGGAGCTGGAGGAGGCTCCTTGCGCTTACGGAGCTCAACCATGTTGATCGCGTTAAGGGTCTAACTGTCAAATATGAGGATAATTGCTTGTAGGAACATCGCGCTACAACGAAAAAGCTTGCAATTCAAAAATCATACACGAGGATGCGAATGCGACAGTTTGCGACACAAGCAATGGCTTGTCCAACTCGTATAGCGGGCATAGAAGACGGCGCGAGGCTGAAAGGAAGATGAAGACGTACGTTAAAGACCTTCTGGGTCGACTTTCGAGGTTCAGATAGCGAGATGGTCTTGTCCAAGCACACGCACAGCTCGATGAAATGCGAAATCCTACCTCATAGCAAGCGCTGCTTCAAGTGAAGTCAGGCTTCACTCGGAGCACACCGCTAGGGGAAAGCTTGCTGTGCTCCCCCAGCCATGCGCGCTCCTGCTGCGGCAGCCGGAGGCGTTTCGGGCGGGCATTTCTAAGCTTTGGCGAAAGGCGCTGATTGGCAAGAGTCAGGGAATGCAAGTGTTTGATCCGCAAACCTGCGCGATCTGCCAGGCGCATCGGTGAGTTGCCAGGGCGTCGGGGGACTCTGCAAGCTTCCGTGTGGCGTTTTTGTACCTTGTTGCTCGGAGACGTCCATCTTACTGTGGGACTTTCTTTATCTTGTCTTCATACATAACACACACCATATAGCGCTATTGCTTTGGTTTCCCATATCAAGTTTGCGTTATGCACACTCGCAGTAGGTAAATCAGACTGTGCCATGCACCGTTTGGGAGAAGAGCCTCTGGAACGGACGCTTCGATGACACTACATTATGCTTCCCATTGAGCTTGAATTCTTCATCTGTCTTGTTTACTTTGAACAGTGATAACTTTCCTTGCTGTATTATGGATAGATTGCGGATATGTCTTTCGTCTTCTTTCATTCGACACCGAGGTTGCTAATCTCCCCTTTCTCCGTTCAGCACGGCTCCACCAGACGAGCTCTAGCGGAGAGGCAATATCAGATTACAAACAAGTCCTGCCTACGGCAAGAACATTTAGAGTCCAACGGTTCGCGAGGCTGACACGGACAGATATTCGGTAGTAGCTTATATACGGAATCACGACCAATCAAACTGGACAAATGCATCAAAACACGACCTATAACTCGACGAGCAAGGACTCCTAAGCATTCTGGATGTATAAAAGGCAAGATACATTGGATGCCAAAAGACCAGCGGCGGTATCTTATCTTGTTGATGGCCATTAAGCCAGGCGCTCCGCCCTAGCAGAGCGTGATGCTCAGCAGATAGTTCGGCGACGGGGACATCCTTCGACGGCGTCACTTCCCCAGCTGGCACGGTGTAATTCAGGATCCTCTTTGCGGAACCTAGTCCTCGTGTGCCCGGATATCGGTATTGGAATTACATCTTCGCTTTTTCCGAGTGGATGTCCTGATAGCATTTCAGCGGCACCCATTTCACGGGCACGCGGTAGACTTCCCCGCCCTTATCAAGATAACATTTCTGGAATCAATCAGAGGCGGCTGGGATATCGATTATCTTCCTTGTTAGAGGCCGGTGTGCATCACATTCCCGACATCTTGGACTGGCTGTGGTGATGGCACGCGCGAACAGTGGCGGGGCCACAGCGACGTTGGATTCAGTTCTGATCACCCTCGCTCCTCCATCCTCTCTCTCTCCCCAACATCCTTCAACGTCACACTAAGAACAAAGTCATCAACATTTGTCAAAAGCAAAGATTGAAGACATACTATCAAACATCAACATTTCAGCACTATCTGTACCATATAGATGAACATGTGTCAGAATACAATCTCCAACACGACGAGTAAAGACTCACAAGCTTTTCTGGATCCAGAAAAGGTACGTTAAATGTCATTCGGTGCGATACATAGAGTGTGCGCTTGAGCGACGCATATCCCCCCCTGCTTGGCCAGTTCCCGTCACGCATCACATGCTTGTATGGCTGGAAAAATATAACTGTTTAAGCGGAATTGCTTCTATTATTAATCTAAAGGTCACTATTTCTACAATATATATGTTATCTAGTAATATATATGAAAGCGGGAGAGCTTCGAGGGCAAGATAGACGAATTTGACGTTGCTAGCTTTGTGATTTGATGATTATACGCGTCGCTGAAGCTCATACACTGCACAATTCACGAGCGCGTCCCCCTGGAGAATAAACATTCTAATTCTGTGCCTTAGAAATCCAACCGCATCAATGTCGACGAAGAGAATCCTGAACAACGAGTCAGCTGGGCAAATGGCGCCATCGAGGATGTCCCCGTCACCGAAACAGCCTTTGGAAACCCAGAGACAGCGGAAGTCAAGTTCATAACCATGCACTGGTGGCAAGTCGGAGTCCACATGATCGCCGAAACAATCTCCCTTGGAGTGCTCAGCTTGCCGCACGTCCTGAAAACTCTTGGCCTATTCTGGGGACTCTTCTGCATCCTGTCCTTTGGCATGCTTGCAACTTACAACGGCTACGTCTATGGCCAGTTTTTCAGGGCAAATAAGGCAATAGCCAGTGTAGCAGATGCCGCAAATGTCGTCGGGGGTCGTTACGCCAAAGAATTCGTCGGAGCGTGTTCCACCATCGTCCTCATCTTCATTATGGCTGCGCACATATCCACCTTCTCCATGGCGATGAACGTCCTGACCGATCACGGCACCTGTACGACGGTCTTTGCCATCGTGGGGGTAATACTGTCAATCCTCTGTACCATTCCAAGGAAGCTGAGCAACATGGCGTGGTTCTCGGTGGCTTCCTGTATCTCTATCGGTGCCGCAGTGTTCATCACCATGATTGGAATCGCCGTCTCAGACAAGCCCGCGGACCTGCATATCGAGGTATTTGCAACCCCAGGATTCTTGGACGCCATGACTGCCATCCTCAATCTTATCCTTGCCTACGCTGGACACGTCGCGTACTTTAGTTTCATTGCAGAGCTGAAACGACCGGAAGACTTCACAAAGTCGCTTGTCATGACCCAGTCGTTTACCACCTTTTTCTACATCATGACGTCGGTCGTCATCTATTGCTTTGCTGGAGACCATGTCATGGCACCAGCCCTGGGATCAGCACCTCCACTCATCGAAAAGATTGCCTACGGTGTTGCGATGCCAACCATCATCATCGCAGGTGTCATCAACGGTCATGTTGCAGTCAAATATGTCTGGCTACGAATCTGGGAGCACAACAGAAACGAAGTCACCAAAAACTCCTTCAAGGCCATAGGGTCATGGATCGGCATCGTGGTTCTAATCTGGATAGCTGCTTGGTTGATTGCTGAGGGCATTCCTTCGTTCCAACTGCTGCTTGCCTTGGTCAGTGCCCTTTTCATGGGGTGGTTCAGCTACGGCTTCAGTGGGATATTCTGGTGGAACATCAACTGGAGCAGCTGGCGTTCGAGCAAGCGCAAGATATGCCTGGCTGTTCTCAACTCCACGATCATCGTCATTGGTGCTTTAATCTGCATCATTGGCCTCTATGCGACTGCCAAGAATCTCGCAAACGGCGCCGGAGGCAGCTCGTTTTCCTGTGGAGACAACTCAACTCCGGATGCTCAAGGTCATTAGAGGTCACCTGAAGGGTTCAAAGGACGGGATATGGTTGTCTCGATGTAACCATAATGGATACTTGAAGGGGTACGAATGGAAACCTGTACGGCATACTCAGGAAGTGCACGGAGAATGTTTCGGACAAGGTTATGGAGGGCGAATAGGATCGTCGATTTGGGAACTGGACGGAGACTTGCCCGAGATGCATTTGTTTGGCGTTTGGCGTCTTGCTATTCCTTGATTCAGCATGCCCTAGTATAGTCGTTACTGTACATTAGTCCTTTAAGTCAATTAATACATTGTATGCTTATTTGCTACAGTGCTCTCTCAATAGAGTATCGTGTCAACGCCACTATCGAGCAGCATGTACCACAAAGAGCAGCATTAAGCCCGTCGGGCTCCTCGCATCCCTCGAATCGAGCGAATGGTGTAGAGCGTGTGTGGTACTGTGCCTCTGAGCATCTGCGAGGCAGACACCGGTCGTCGAAGGTATTCAGCCGAGAAGCAACTTGATTGGCGCGAAAACCTCACCACGGGCACTCCCTTGGCGGTAAGGGATTATCCCGAGCAGGCACCTCACGCTGCAACGACCGAGCAAAGAAGATCTTTGTTTCGCAGTCGGCTGCGATCGGCTGCCGCTTGCTGAAGACGTACCCACAAGACGGATTTTCTTCTTGAAACCCAATTGTCCGCCTGTCGCATCACGAAGACCTACGTATCTGACAGTCCCACTGTTTCCCATACTTATCTCCTGCCGTCCATGCATCCAGCCTCGTGCATCTACCGAGCTCCATTCTTGCATGTATAAGGCGAATACCTCTTGCTCGAAGACGCGCGAAGTCTCTCTGGCTCTGCTCTTCAGCATGAACGGGAGAATTGTCCAGCAACTAAACGCTTCCCGTCGTGCTCACATCGAGACCCAGTTGCGCATCAACGGCTTCAATACATACGGCTGAGTTCCTCCTGCTGTCATGGCCGTGCTGCATGATCGACTCCCCTCTCCTCCAGTGATTGAAGAACCATTCTCCATTCTCAAGGAGGGCAAGGCCCAGGCAATGGTGGAGGTCATGGACGTTGCGGACGTGGCGGACGCGGAAAAACAGCTTGTCGTCCTCTTCGAGGATGGGGAACAGGACATTGTGGAGTTGATAGCAGACGTTTTAGGGCGGCGTTGGAACATTTCGCCGGTCATTTCGGATGCTGAGAAACACCCTGATGCCACTGTTGTGGGCGTGCCAAAGGGCGGACTCTCCTCGTCCCCGATTGAGGAGAGCGGAAGCTCGAGGGTCTTGTTGTATGCTCATTGTGTGGATGGCAACCGTTCGCCCAACGAGCATCTGCGGCGCCTGTGCAAATACGAGTATCTCTACAGCAGATCAAAGTACCTTCGACGCGACTTGACGCGTTTCCTTTCATTCATTCTAGGCCAAATTAGCCACCACCAAGACTTTGCAACGAGACCCCGAACCACCGAGCTTTGCACGACCTTCCCAGATGTCCACACTGCGCTGCCGAACCTCGAGATCCTCTCCGTTGGTGCCGATGCCGTGGAGCTCCGAGTCGACCTCCTTAAAGAGCCGACGCAAAATGCCACCCCAGGCGCCGTGCCCAGCCTGAAATACGTTGGCCAGCAGCTGCTCGCTCTGCGCCAACGCACAGAGCTGCCCATCATCTTCACGACAAGATGTACAAAAGAGAATGGAAGATTTCCCATGGACGATCCGGGGCTGTTCTATGAATACCTTTACCAGGCTATCAAGTGGGGAGTCGAGTACATCGATGTCGAACTTTGGCTCCCAGAGGACATCAGACGGAGATTGTCAGAGCAAAAAGGAAACAGCAAGATCATCTCTGCGTTTCATGACTTTTCGGGCAATTTCCGATGGGCGTCGCCAGAGGCTGAGCAGTTATTCAAGGACGGCGCAGTATACGGCGATGTGGTCAAGATGATTGCGCTGGTGAATACGATGCAGGAGAATTACGAACTCGAGTACTTCCGAACAATGATCCAAAGCAAGTATCCGACTCCGCCATTCTCCGGTCTCAACATGGGCCCGATGGGACAGCTTTCGCGAACTCTTAACAAAATCTTCACCCCCATCACGCATCCGTTGCTGCCGATGATTGCCGCTCCTGGGCAGCTCAGTGCGGCGGAAATCAACTCTGCGCTTTACAGTATGGGAAATATGCCAAAGCTAGACATCTATGGTATCGGGCCTCTGCGATCTGCAGTCTCTCCGCTCTTCTTTGAGAGGTGCTTCAATGAGCTCAGCCTTCCACATCGGTTCGTATTCAGCGAGCGACCCGCTAAAGATACACTCGATCTAATCACACGCAATCCCGCGTTTGGTGGCGCATACCTGAATCCTCCGATAGCGACTGCCACTGCGAGACTTCCGAACTTCACTGATGCAGCAAAAGCAATCGGGCAAGTGGACACCGTCCTTGTTACTTCTTCAACGGCAAAGAGCAATGTATGCGTTGGTGCAAACGTTACTTGGAAAGGCATCAGAGCGACGTTATGTCGCGACTTCGTACCCTCTGCGTACAAAGGCAGTGCCGCTCTGATACTAGCTAATGCTGAGGCTGACGCAACCGCCGCAATTTTTGCCCTCAAGAGCCTAGGGATTGGACCCATTTATACGGTCGGCTTTCAGGGCCAGAGTGCATTGACTCAAGACACTCATCCCGTGCGATCGGTCGAAGACATGAAGCTACTGGAACATCCCTTTGCAGTGATCTCTGCGCTGCCATCGGACAAGTCGATGCTTGTCGGCCCGCTTCTTAAGTACTACGGCGCGGCTGAGCGAAGAAACGGTGCAACAACAGGTAAAGTTTTCGTGGACCTCGCAGATGGGCTCAAAAGAACGGATCCACTCAGCGTTGCTACATCTCTTGGATGGACAGCATATGGCATTGCCGACGTGAGGGCGTGGACGACTGTCGAGAGAATTAGACTCGTTGTCGGCGAAACAATCTGCTTCGACTTTTGCCGCGCGTTCAGCAACTCCTGAGAGCAACGTGAAGCATTTAGCCCGGAGTCGAATAGTCATTCGTCTAGAAAGAAGCGGTGCAATAACCAAAGATTGCAAGGCGGAGTTGGGTGGAGTCATGTGCGATCCGTGTTGGCGATTTCGTTCATCTATATAATATACTGCTAGGTTTTTGCGCAGAGATGCTCATTATCCTATGTAAAGACGCAAATGTTACCTTGTTTGGACAGGGATGTTCGCCATCATGTTCGACCGAGGTGGGTACACTCTGCCCTCCTCCTTCTAGCATCTTAGCGACATTGGGGACCTAGTTCTCTCGGCTCTCCGCATTTCAGGGTCCTTTCAGGAAGTCACCAGATATGGAGATCTTTTGTGCCTGGAGAAGATGCAAATCTTATTCAGCCTCGACTTCCACTTGCCCGCTCCAAGCTCAACGCCAAGATCTGGCAGGGTTCAGGCTAAATGCAGTTCAATTGGCATTCGCGCACGTTGAATTTATCCCCGAGATGCCCCAGAAATACCCCGCAAAAGGGATCTTTCGCCGATCTCCTGCTCACTCTGGTTCGCCTGTTTGCAGTGATAAGTGTGAGGCACAGACACCTCGCGAACAGGCGCGTGGCTGGTAAATCAAACGGCGCCAAACGGTGAAGCAGGACCTGGCTCCGCCATTTTACAGCCCTCAACAGCAACTGATGATTACAGGCACGAGGCGAGGCATGCATTGTCATCCCCCAGTTATCCAGCGAGCCTCGTGTAAGTGGTCCTGCATCGAAGGCCCACCAAGCTATTCTAGAAAGGCTGCGCTGCACGACACCAGCAATTTTGCTAGCCACCGGCGACCGGGCCTAGGATGTTACCTCACGCTACACCGTCGCAACTTATGAGATGGCAAAAGCTACCCCGGCAGCGAACCCTCCCGGTGGAGTGTGATGACCGATACTAGCCCTGAAGGCCATCTATTTCGACTTATGTTCTGCCATCCTAGTTTCCTTGCAGCTGTCCTGCTGCGCTCCCCGCTTGCTGGACCCACGACAAGCTCCCAGTCGCTCCAGCTCATAACCTCCAGCTTCTCCGCCTTCTGGGTGGATCTTGTTGCGCTCGACCCTTTTCTGCGCCTCTCTAACTCTTCTTTCCGTGCCTATGTAGGGTTTTACGGCTCATTTATCGGACATGTCTGTCGTCCACACGACTTGAAGAGTATTTGACAGTTTGCGACGAGGATGTCACGCCCTCAAATTGGGATTGATCGCCTTCCAGCTCGCAGGATGAGCAGTGAACCGAGGGAGTCAATGAATTGTAAAAGCTGTCGAAAGCGCAAGGTACGTACGAACTGCCGACTTGATGATTTTAAATATTCTTACACGGCTTTCATCAGATAAAATGCAATCGGCTCCGGCCTGCGTGCGAGGCCTGCCAGGTCTTCGCCTGTCCATGCATTTACGGTTCGGAACCATTGCACCTGTAATCAGAAACGCACACAACTCACACACCTCTAGATGCCATTCCGAAAAAGCGCGGTCCCAAAACCGATATTCTCGAGTCTCTCCTCAAGCGTGTTGACGGCCTGGAAAAAAGGCTAAAGACTGAATCCTCACCAACCGAGGCATCTGCTCCGGAAGCTGGTCCCGCTACTACAGAGGAGTCGGATGGTGAGACTGTATCAGCACAGCAAATCGACACCAGCGACACGGCGAGAAAAGATTCGCAATCGATGAAAGTATCTCCAATATACCCAAGGTCAGTTCCACATTATGGAATGCCTGATAAGCCACTAATTCTCGACAGTCCGACGAGCCCCTCTGTATTTCCAGAGGTTCTACTCGACACTTTTTTCACTAGAATCCATGGAAAGCCTTATTATATCCTCGATGAAGCGGCTACGAGGCAGAGGGCTCAGACTAACCAGCTGCCCCCATACCTCGCTTTGGCCATATACGCTCTAAGCGCCAGGTTCGTTCTCATCTCATAATGAAGCTCGACATGATCACTGAATGTTTTGAAGGTATGCACCCAACAGCGCAGGGTACAATGCCGCTGTCCGGCTGGGAGAGGATTATGCAAGTCGAGCGCGTGCCGAATTAGACATAGACGAGCCTTCGATAGAGGCTCTCCAGGCCTTACTGTTACTCAGCCAATGCGGCTTTCAATCCGGAAAGGGGAAGAAAGCGTATATGTACCTTGGTGTGTAACTTGCCTCGAGATTTCATGCATAAACTAACTGTACAGCCTCTGCAACTTCTATGGCACTTGCATTACAACTTCACCGCGAGCTCCCACCGACAGCACATGTTGTTGCGAACGAGAGAGAGGGACGTCGAAGATTGTTCTGGGCTTGCTATCTTATGGATCGATTTGCCGCGTGTGGTTCGAAACGCCCCTCCCTGATTGCAGATGAATCGGTTATTCTACGCCTACCCTCATGGCAGCTCCATCAAGGCACAATAGCAGTTGAAGGCGACTACTTCCCTAATGGGTCAAACGCCCAGTACATGGGAGGACACGGCCGGCCTGGTCAAGGTGGTTCAGCCATGTTGATTGGAGTCTGTCGAATCCTTGGAATCACCAATCGCTACCTCGCTGCTGGCGGAGTCAAGGGTGACTCACACTTCCCCTGGCATTCCCTATCAAACCTCTCCAAGATACGGCAGGACCTCGATATGTGGGCTGCTGAGACTCAAGAAACTTTCACCTCTTTGGATAGCCTCTTCGGACAACCGGACAGCACGATACTCGTTTTGAGCAAGTTGATTTACCACCTGATACACTGCCTGGTATACCGGCCCTTCCTCCCAATCGACCTCGCGGAGCTGTCTGGCAACAGCCAGCATCAATCTTGGCAGGTCGAGTCAACGAATCTCTGTTTCCTGCATGCAAACGCAATCGCAGAACTTGTTGAGATCGGGAAGGCCTCCTCCATCATCGACTGGCCAGGCTTTGTCGGCTTCTGCGTTTGCGTAGCTGGGACAATACACGTCCATGGCGCACACTATCCCGCCCGGGAAGGCGAGGTTTTCTCGGCGAGTGGTGAATTCCTCGCCAGGGAGATGCAACAATTGTCGGATCTGAAATTCATCTGGGCTGGAGTGCAGCATCAACGGGACACCCTGCAAGGGGTTTATAGCGCTCACGCCGAGTTAGTCAAGTCGTTGGCTTCCAATCCTGTGCGCTTCTCGCCCGTCTTCCAGTTGGAAGACTTTTACGACCGCTATGCAGGACACTGCTTTGAGGGTGCGCACGTTGCTCTTGCAGATCTTGTGGTTGATCCCGTGCATGAGAGGTATGCGAAGTTGTGATTCCTTTCAGAGCGTCGATCGTATGATTGACCTTTAATATTAGCATCTCGTACGGGAACCCCAGTCAACCAAATAGCTCTTCATACGTCCAGCAAGCGTCTCAACAGGCGCTGCTACATGCTCAGCAACAGTTTGGCAGCTTTTCGGCGCCCCAGAACAACCGGAAGAGGCGGAGAACAACAGCCCCTTCACAACCCCAGATCTCTACAATGACCAGCCATCCTGCTGGAGAGATGTTCTCACCGACATCTGAACCAACTCGGCAGGGCTCGATAGGAAGTCAAGCGTCTACTGCAGCATTAACGAACGATGTCTTCAGTAATGACAGCACAACCATCCAGCCATTCTCACCCATCATGGAGTACCCGATGGAGCCCGTTGGCAAGGGCCATTTGGATCCCATGAACCATCTAGACCCCATGCTAAGTCTGCCGACACCAAAGGAACATCAAGACAATGACGGTCTGGCTGATGGAGCCATAGCTGAAGCGACGCAGCACATGCAAGTAGCCCAGCAGGACGGCGATAACGACCCGTTCTTGACGCTGCTTCAACAGCTCGCAGAGAACGAGCAGTCGAGGGGAGGGCCAAGTGAGCTCGACTTCTTCCTGAGCAATACATGATTTTTGATGAATGAACGATGCTGATGACGATGCGAATGTTCGGACCGCTATGGAAGACCGACATGCACTATACCTTTCTGTAAATACTTGAGATACCACTTTGTATTTTGTGCGTTGGGCATAACAGCTTCAGGTACGGAGATTTGTGGGACCACATTGACTTGTCCAGGGCTCAGCACCTTCGCTTTCGCTGTGACTTCATAGAGGAATTAATAAATGAAGCCATCCAAATTTCCGATGGGGGCTATTTGGCCGTTTCGCTTGGCGGAGGCTTCCCCGTATTTCGCACGACGCAAGCCACTCCCACAATGATCTGCGCCGAGTGCAGCCAATGAATGCGCCCAGATCACGCGCTGCTGCAACACAATATTGAGCCGCGCAGCACACCACATTCAACGCCCTCTCGTCTGGTCTCACCTCGCCGCCCTCGTGAATTCCTTACATCCGGACAAGGTCGTGCAGACTCGCGTATGCCAGCTGCAATTGCCACTCAACACGTCCGCATTGTCCATAAGCTGGCAGCGTCTGAAATGAGCGCCGGTGACTGGGGAATGTCCGTATGATGTATAGATTCCAATGGCGCCAGCTTCATTTCGTATAGCCGCGACCTGCTCTCCACACCTTTCCGCTGCGCGGCCGCCAGCCCGGGTCCGCCAGTGGCTCTCCACACGGCTCACGGTATGCACAGTGTGGACGCGCTTGCAGAACTGGGTCCATCTCTATACCGTTTTGGAGTTTCCCGACATCTGTGCAGGGGGGAGGGTCAACAAGCCCGGTCCCATTAAAATCTTCAGCGGCCTCCTGTCTCGCTTTTCTCCTCCATCTCATCCACACTCGTTGCTTGCAAGAGTCACAGCGTGCTTTCTTCGTTTGGACAGTCGTTTCCAGGACAATTGGTAAACCATATCGTATCTTTAAATAATACCGCTTCTCTTCTCCTGAACATATTTCCACGCGCCTTCGCCCTCTTCCAAAAGCAACTCCGTCCATCAAAATGCGTTTCACCACTGCCGTTGTTCTCATTGCCTCTGCAGGCTTCGCTGCCGCGCAGTCTGATACCACCGATGCTGCCAGTGCCACTGTCGCTGTCCCAGCCGCTACCGCAACTGCCTCCGTTTCCACTGTCTGCGATGCTGAGAAGTATGTACCTGTTATACGTCCGAACCCGGAGTGTCTCTAAGTTATGCTTGCTAACGCCATACTCTTACAGCATTGTCAAGACTTGCTTGGCTACAACCCAGGTTCAGGTCGACAACTGCGATCAGACAGACTACGAATGCCTGTGCGCAGCATATAACGCTCAATTGACGTACGTCGCCCTTGTTTGCTACGCGCACATCACGACTATTGAATTTCGCACCTTGTGAACCGCCTTTGGATGGGAGCTTGCATCTCAAGTCCAGAGATTCCCTAAAGTGGAACATGGAACTGACATCACTGTGAACAGGTGCTACAACAACTGCCCCAACGACGCGGGCCGCAGCACTCCTCAGAGCTTCGTCACCTCATATTGCCAGGCAGCATCTGCGTAAGTTTCCTCAACCAGCTTCTCGGGACCTATGGAGATTTCCGTTCTGACAATCTGCAGTCAATCCTCCCTGACCGCTACTAAATCGACTTCCACCAAGAAGTCGTCTTCCACCGCTTCTTCCGAATCCTCCGAATCCTCTGCTGCTTCCACTACCTCATCTAGCCCCAGCACCTCGGACACGTCCTCTGCATCGGCTGGCTCTGCATCGGCTTCGTCGACCGGCGTTGCCAACAACGTGGTTGTTCCGGCCGCTGGCTCGATGCTTGCCATTGTCTTGGGCGTCTTTGGCATGCTGTAAATGGTAGCTACGTGGAGAGCTGGAACGATTTAGGACTATGACATATTGAACATCTGGTTGGATTGCATGTGAAATTTAGCGTGAATTTGGGGGATGAATGGTAGTAGTGGAGGATGTGGCTGTATTGTAGTGTTTAATAACAATTGCACATCACCAGTCCTCCAAACTGATGGCTGAATTATTCAGACTCCCCTCTACATTTGTTTTGTGA
This sequence comes from Rhizodiscina lignyota, assembly GCA_010015805.1. Classification (NCBI taxonomy): domain Eukaryota; kingdom Fungi; phylum Ascomycota; class Dothideomycetes; order Aulographales; family Rhizodiscinaceae; genus Rhizodiscina; species Rhizodiscina lignyota. The sequence continues at coordinate 1,175,789 of ML978124.1, forward strand.
CCTTTCGAAGACTTAGTTCCATTCCTCACCAAATTATGACCCTTCGGGACACTAACGTCACTATCGGGTCCACCCGTGATTAAAATGTTCCGATTCGGAGACTAAAGGCAAGCGTACCAAGTATTCTACGGTCGAGAAAGACCGTTTCAAACATGTGACGGGAAGGGAAAGGTATTAAGGGGTTTCCGAAGTCCTTCCGCAGTCAAGATGGACTTCTAAAACTCACTATTTAAACATGTTCTTAATACAGCGCTAGCCAGTTAACGACGAGAATAAACAACTTGGAACCGCTGCCTAGCCGCTCGTACTACTTCAAGTTAACTTTGCCTCTTGCTTCAATGTACATTAGTTGCTTATCCGTGTCCGTGTACATTGTTTGAATTTATTCATATCTGTCGACTCTGCCATGAGCGGTCGGGGTAATCTGTGTCGTGTGATATGGCGACGACGCAACTCCTCATCTCAGAGGAAGACACTCTGTACTTGGAGGCTTTAGCCGACTTGAGCGACGATGGCCTCGACTCCGATTCTGAGAATGCTAGCTCTTCTGATGAGTTTGCACTAGCTCCCGAAGACGAAGACATATTCGACTCCTTTGACACTGGCACTGATCTATCGCTACTTACATACGGCGCTGTGGTGCAAAACATCACGGCTCGAGAGCACGTTGGCAATGGAACGAAATGTTCTTTGTCAAATTCGGACCTTACGACAAGTATCGGGTCTGACGTTGCCGCATACCGTATCAGAGAGATACGCCGCACTTTAAAGCGTTCGATTTCGGAGGAAACACTGCCCTTTCTGCAAGAAGGCGAGAAGCCCGCAAAGATGAACAAATCATTCTCAGAAGGCCTTGATCAAGTTTTCAGTCAGATCAGCTTGAGTTCTGAGATCCAGCTCTCACCTGCAAAGGAACCAAATGTAGTCCAGCAAGACGAGGTGCCCGTTGCATTACCATTCAGAGCCAAGCCGTGGCCGTCTTCTGCTGAGCTGGAGGCCGAGCTGGCAATTGAGGCGGAGATCAGCAAAGTTCTGGACGGCGGTGATGACGACGGGAAAGATGAGTTCGAAGGCAAGCCATTGCAGTTCCACATTCCGCCAGATGTTCTCTCGAGAGCAACAAAGGCAGCCAAGACTTCTTCCCCAATATATTGGTCACACACTCTCTATCGCGGTCCATCGGATGCGCGAGTCCAAATTCACTACTGTAGAACAAAGGCTCAGTCCGAAAGTGTCGCGTCTTCCTTCCTCAATGAACCGATCCTGGGATTCGACATGGAATGGGTCGTTCACGGCTCAAAAGATGTCCAAGGACTGAAGCGTTGTGTTTCGCTCATTCAGCTTGGATGCGAAGACCGCGTCGCTCTATTTCACACTGCATTACACGATGGCACAACCGCGGAGGACTTGATTGCTCCGAGCTTGAAGAAGATCCTCGAGTCGGAGAAGATCACGAAGACTGGCGTCAACATTCTCAATGCAGATGCAAAACGCTTGGAATGCCACTTTGGCCTTCGGCCTCAAGGCCTGCTCGAACTCAGCAGCTTGAATCGTATGATCTCGGGCAAACCAGAGATGATCAACGACAGATTGATCGCTCTGGCTAAGCAAGTAGAGTGGAACCTGCAGCTACCCCTGCTGAAGGACGATGTCCGGACGAGTAACTGGGGGAAAGAACTTGACGAGAAGCAGATGTGCTATGCGGCAGATGATGCTTACGCAGGGTACATGTTGTACCGTGTGATGGAAGCGAAGAGATTGAAGATGGTGCCTCGAGTTCGGAGGCCTGCGTTTGCTGAACTGGGGATCCCATTGCGCATGCAGATTCGGGTTGAGGAACAGGATGTTAGAGGAGAAGAGAAACAAAACCCAGACAACACGGAAGACAATGCGGCCAACAGCAATCCGACCACCAACCCTGTCCGAAAGTCAGATGCGGTAGATAATTTGACCCTGGACGAGCGAGCTCAAACCATATTCAACGCTCTTTGCAATCATCATCTGGCTACAACAAACTTGCAGAATGCCGTATCGACACTAGCAGTCAGCAAAGCAGTACTAAAAGCCATTGCGGTCAGCAGGCCACTGAGCATTAACGCACTCAAAATGGTCAAGGGCGTTGGTCCGGCGAAATTACAACAGTACGGTAGGGATTGGGTACGCATTGTGCAAGAGCACAGTGTGCAATTAGAAGTAGTGGAAAAGAACGAAGGCGAGAGAACAGCACAAGCGATATTGCCGTCCGACATCCGAGAGCAGGAGTACAATACATATGTACGCATCCTGAAAGCTTTGGAAGGGCTTCACGATAGACTACGTAAGGACGAGAGATTCAACATCGGAGAGATTCCCGCCGACACACTCAAGAACCTGGCGAGGTTAAAGCCGTCCACGAGCAGAGCATTGGTTTTGGTACCAGGAGCTATTGAGCTCAACACGGCGGCAACTTGCCATGGTGTGGATCTTTTGGGACTCATCAGGAGACATGCCGAGGCTGCAGGAGACAAGGAGAAGAGAGTGGCAGATGGTGATAGCAGTGACGATGATGCATTTCAGGTTATGGAAGTGAGTGACGATCATGTGAATAGACGAAGATGGAGAGTGTGAGGTATATATATGTACAAGTTACAACGTCCGTAACTCGGCGCATTTAAGATTACTATTGGATCATAGAGTATTATCCGGCTCATGTCGTCATGTTGCTAGCGTGATTCTGCTTGCGCCTTTGGACAAGCCTTTTGAGCTGAAGTAAGGAAAGCCACGCCGTCACTGTAAGAAAGTCGCTCAGCATGCGCCAGAAGCGTTTCGCCATCTTTATTTTTCGAATCAATGCTCCCTTCCGCATTGATGAGTTGCTCTAGTAATGGCAGATTTTGCGCTTCTATGGCGTGGTGCGCGAGCGGCGTGCTGTCCTTGTACACAACTTCAGGCGGCATCCCCCATTTGAGCAAGTTCTCGAGCAGGAGAGTCTTACCTCGTGCTGAAAGAATCCGAGCGATCGGACAAACGTCACTGTCGATGACATCTGTCGCGTTCTTGCCGGGATCGGTGTAAAGTGTCTTCAGCAACGCCCGTCCGATAGCGCTGTGGTGTTGTGGCCAGGAGACAACTGTAGACTGAGCGAGTAGCTTCAGAGCTGTATTTCCCTCTTTGTCAGCGAATTTGACGTCGGCTCCAGCATCAAGAAGCGTGCGAACGGCAGCTGTTGCCCCAGACTTGACCGCAAGGTGAAGGGCGGTCTGCTGGAAATAACCACCGCTCGCATTAACGTCAATAGATTCGCTCTGAAGCAGTATCTTCAACATCGTGTGCTGGTCCCGGGATAGAGCGCCATGCCACTGATTTGCCGCAAGCAGCAAAGGAGTGCTACCAGATGCGTTTCGAGCATTTGCGTCGGCCTTTTTGAAAAGCAGCATACCGGCCGCCAGAACATCTCGTCTTCGTACTGCGAGATGCAATGGGCTATTGAGCGTCCCTGGAGATGGATGGTTTACATTAACGCCACCGCAAGCATTTGATTTCAGCAAACAGGCCAGGGCGTATAGCTTGTGCTTTTCAAGCGGCTCGATATCGGCGCCAACGAAGATTTTCTGTATCGGAAGCGTGCCTGTGGAGTCTGGCATATTTGGATCCGCATCCGCGTCGATAAGAAGGCGGACCATCTTGTTGTAGCCCTTAAAGTATGGTAGCTGCAAGGCCAATATGAGGGGCGTTCTCCTCTTCGTCGGATGTAGGACGTTGACATCTGCGCCATTGTCTAATAGATACTTCAGGCACTTTGTGTGTCTGTACGTGGCACCTTTGATGGTTCGGAATATTGGTCCTGTTCTGGGCCGGTCTTTGGTGCCTGGATTGCACTTTCGCTCCATCAGGAACGCTACCGCGGCGGCTTTGCCTTCCGAGCAATACTTTTCTAGCAACCCATGGTCATGATCAAACCATCGAGTTGGGAAGCTATTCAGGGTTGATCGAGTGCGTTCAGACATGGCTGAAGTAGCCATTGATGATGCCTCCCACGCGTCATCAATATATTTCTGGGGGTCTACGAGATTAAAAGAAGAGCTCTCCTCATCGTCTCTAAAATCCGAGGGCTCATCCTTTGTAGGACTTGCTGGAAACGCAAAAGACACCTTTCGCTGGACCGACGAAGCTTCTTTTAGTCGAGCAGACGTGAGCTTTGGAGCCTTGTTTGACTTTTGACTTGTTGATGCCTGTCTCTTGCCTTTCTTCGATTCTGGTCGTCTTGATGATTGCATACTCTCTGCGTCTGGTCGAAAAATGTCCGTTCCTGGCTGAGTAGCCTCTGCGTGCAGTTGGCTAGTTACGTCTTCATAAAGAGGCGGTGCGACATCGTTCGAAAGCGATACCATAGAATCGATGGGTTCTTTTAGTAGTTGAGAGTCAATGATGTCCGGAGTAGACGAATGTGAAAGTCTACGCTCTGCCTCTGATGCTCTTGTTTCTGAGCTTTGGTGCACTTCTACTTTCTCTTCTTCGGAGGCATTCTCTTTCTCAGCATTCTGACTGAATATCTCCCCCTTCTGAAAGTCAATGTCCCCTGTGCCTGGCTCTTGTCGCTCCCATTCCAAGGCATCCTCTTGCTCAACAGCACCTTCTTGGACAACTTCCTCCAGGGAATGGTCCTTGTCAATATTGTTCTCCGCAAGTTGACAAATCGTAGTTTCATCCTCAGCGATGCTAGAGGGATTCGTGAGTGCTGGCCTGGCAGGATCTTCTATGGACGAAACCGACTGCGACTCTCCGAGAAACTGCGGTTCAGATGATGAAGAAGAAACCTGAAGGCCCAATGGTTCTGTGCCTGGTGAAGGAGTTTCCTCTGGACCAGCCTCATCGGCTTCCTCCTCCGAGAGCTCGTTAATGGTCTGGATCAAAGAAGGTGAATGCAGCAGATAACCACCTGGTATGACATCTGGTTCTGCACTCTGCGAGGATTTTAGTTTCCCGAGTCTAGCCTCAACGGTCTGTGGGGTATCCTCTAGCGGCATAATATCACTGTCTGAGTCGGAGCTGTCTTCTACGATCCTAAACGGAAGGCTGATTCTTGGATCAGGACCATCTCCAGATCCTTCTCGTTCTTCCATAGATCGGTTGCTCTCCGAAGAGGTGTCACTCTGAACACAGAAGCCAAGTCCGGTGTCTGTGTAACTTTCATGTCGACGCCTGAAAGCTGACGAGGTACTAGGCATGTCCATGACGATTGGCTTCTGATACATTCTGATGTTTGAGTCAGCTGCTGGCAAGGGGACTCCACCATCTTGTGGATAGGCGCCTGGCACAGATGGGCCGCTGTCAGTGGTATTGAAAAGCCAATCTTGTATACTAATGCTCTTTCCCGGATCGATCAGATTTGTCTCTGTTCCAAGAAGCATCTCAATTCTCTCGTTCAGTACATCCTCGTCGCCAGAGTCCACAAATTCATCATCCTCAACCTGCACGTCTTGATCGTATATTTGTGCTGCGTAATCGGGATCACAATCAAGGCAACAGAAGATTTTAAAAGAAGGACAATCGTGAATGTCTTTCATCAGAGCCTTCGAAGTCGGCCGATTCTGGGGATAACTCTGCAGAAGGTCTTGAGTCCAGGTAAGCGGCTCGTTATCTGTGTCAGCTATCCGCGTGCGTAGAATCTCCATCCACTCGACAGCAGCAGGTATGTTGGCCCATACAGAACTGCTCATGTCCCTCTTAGATCGCTTTCTCTCCATGTGGATCTTAAACTCTGTCAATGAGCGGCCGAGGAGAACTGTTGTGACTTCGAGGAACACAACCCCAAGAGACCACATATCGCTGGCTCGATTCCTCGGTTCTCGTTTTGCTACTTCTGGTGCCATGTACTCTTCGCTCACAGGTAGTCGATCGTTGGTTGTCGATCTCTTCGAACCAGTCCATATATATGCGTTACCGAAATCGCTGAGAAATACTCGTCCGTCCTTGACCAGGATGTTACGTGTTGCAATATCTCGATGCCGTATGCGTTGACTATGCAGGTAGTTGACTGCACCAGCCAAGCACCCATAGGAGTATCGTAAGGCGAGGAGATCAGGAACACCTGGATTGGCTATGTACTCCAGAAGATTGCAGTCGGCGACTGGCTCCATAAGATATGCAATGTATTCATCATCCGTATAAGAGCCGAGAAACTTCACTAAGTGCCTATGAGATAATTTTTTCAATGCCGTTATCTCTTTGACAATATGGGTTTGTCGTTGTCGATTTTCTTGCGAGTCTTTTCCGCGTAAAGTTCTCTTGCGAGCATACTGCTTCAAGCTCAGTTTGCTTGACACAAGATCAACGGCACTAGATTCGGCGATCAGCGACTGCCCAATTCTTCAGTGCTCGAGAAACTTACCTGAATCCACCTCTACCAAGCTCCTTGATAGAAGTGAAGTATACACGCCCTGTAGGGAAGATCTGATGAGGCCCGTCGGGTCGCTCAAGCTGACCAGCATCGGTCACAACGTACCGCTGAGTCTGAAGAAATAGGTTCCGAAGGCGATCGCCGACGACAAAATTGGGGAGAGTTCGGAAGTCGTATGGCAAGTGATAGTCCGTGAGATTGAAATTGATAAACGAGTCCATGAGATGCAAGGCATCTATCATGCGGAGAATAGCATATGTTCGGGGGTAGCGTTGCCACGAGCTGTAGTAAGTACGGCTATTCTTCCGATCTTGCAAGGCCAGAAAAGTAGAAACGTAAATGAAATTGACTGCTGGTATCCTTCCTTGAGCCGGTGCTTTACAAAACCACTCCAGTGATTGCTCGATGGCTTCATCAGACATGGGAATGTACTGTGACCCTTGAGGCCGCGCAGGCTTGCGCCGCACCATCCATCGAACAAACGAAGGAAGAGAATCCATTTCGGGATCCTAAGGAAAGTGATGAGTGTCGTTTTGATAAGTTTGACGAAAGAATGTCAAACGAGGCTGAACACCTAAATATTGGATGACCTCGAGTCCCCGCTTGGCGTCCATCACTGCCGCCGGTGAGCTGCAGACACTTGCGATTGGTGTAGCCGCCTGCTGGTAGGTGGGTGCTGCGCCTCGCCGTGGCTGTTATTGCCCTGCGACTTACCGTCCTCTCTTTGTGATGTGAGAGAGTTGGCCATTCATTTCCCACTTTGTTTTCCTCTCTCTCCAGCACAGAAGCCATCAGAGTACACCATGTCGGGTTTGGACGTGGCCGCCGGAGCCGCCGGACTTCTTGGTTTTGCATTTCAGTCCTTTAAAGGCTGCATTGAAGCTTTCGAATTCTGCCAAGATGCGCAGCGTATTGGTCGGGATGGCGACTTGCTAAGAGTGAAACTACAGTGGGAGCAGTTGCGATTGATTGAGTGGGGCGAGCGAGCAGGCATCGTGGGTGTTGAACCTTCTCCCGTGGAACGGCTCAATTGGCAGATGGCCGTGTCATGTCTGCAACAGCAAGAAGCTCTTCTCACATCTGCCGAGAAACTGAAAGACAGATACGGTTTTGATGTGGTCGAAGAAGTCAGACCTTTCATACCTCCGAACGATGGCTCATCTCCTTCCGGCCTTCGACGGATCATACAGCGCAGGATACCAGACTACTTTAATGCGAAAGCACGATTGATACAGGATCGCAACAGCACAGGAAGGCGGATCCGTTGGGCAGCAATTGACAAAAAGAAAATGCGAGAGATCATCGCAGATATTGCCGAAATCAATCTCCGCCTTTATCAAGTCCTTGAATCTCACGAGCGAGAGACGTTACAGAAATCCCAAGTCGCTCTGATTCGGGATTTGATATCGAGTAGCTCCAGTACCGACGAGGTAGAGGAAGCTCATCAAATACTCGATCCTCGAACATGGCAGAGTGATCAAGCTCTTGATGCTGCGACAATCTTGAAAAAGATACGCCTCGTCATTGGTTTCGACACAAGGGAGGATGAATGCGTTCCTGAGACCGGAGAAGAGTTGACACCATTGAGAAGATTGAAGATGCGAAAGCTCTGTGCTATGAGCTCTAAGAATCTGGGCTGTACCGGAATCGAAATGGCCGAGTACAGCGGCAAAGCTGTTGTAGTCGAATGGCGGTCGGTCTCCGCCTCCCTTTGGCAGCAAATGGAGCGGCGTATATGGCTCCTAGCAAAGCTATTGAGCGCTGTGAAAGATCCATCATTTCACACGCTGCAATGCAGAGGCTACCTGTCAGTACAGGATGAGAGCCTCTTTGCGCTTATATATGACGTCCCCGTTGGTGTCCCGAAATCCATAAGCACGCCGCTGCAAGTATACAGCCTTCAGGAGGTAATCTTGAAGCGGTCAAACTTGTCATTACGCGAAATATTTCGTCTAGCTGAGAATCTTGCAGAGACAGTATTGTCGCTGCACACGGCAGGATGGCTCCACAAATCGATTCGGCCCGGCAATATCTTATTTGTTTCGCAGGATGAGCCTGCAACGGTTGATGTCGTCTTCAGTGGCCCATTTCTTGTTGGTTATGGGTATTCTCGTCTGAGCAGGCCCGATCAGTCGCTTGTGACGGAGCTCCCGGATACCTTCCTGCGCGCCGATCTATATCGCCACCCCTCTGCAAGGGGGCTCAACAGACTACCCTTTAGAAAAGCTTTCGATCTTTACTCTCTTGGATGTGTTTTAGTGGAGATAGCATTTTGGAAGAGCCTTGTGGAAGTGATATCAAAATTTTCAGACAGCGACTTCCCCGCTGCGCTGCTGAAGGCAGAGCAAGAAGAGGCTAATCTCGAGCTTCCTTCGCTCCTGAGTTTCAGGTCTGATCAAGCACGATATTCGGGATTGCTCCATCATGTTGGAGTCTACTACGCCGAAGCTGTAGAGCTGTGCTTCTCACCGGAGCTTGTAGATGAAGATGAGATTTGGTTGGACGTCCATGCCAAAATTGTAGAGAAGCTGCGTCAGTGTTGCTGTTGACGATTCTCAATCCGAGAAGTATATGAATATCAAATGCTTCTTATAAAGGGATCACGAGAGATTTTAATGAGACCTTAGGAATGTATAATGTCTGACATTCAAAGAACGTCAGGAAAAGCTCTCAAGAAACTGAGTGCCACGTGGATCCGGCGCTAGAGCGGGACTGCGGATGCCTGAGGCACAAAATAACGCCCGAGGCATTTTTCGATCACCAAAAAAAAGAAGAGGTATCTTTACAAAGTTGTAGCCATCAAATGACAATTCATCTCTCGCCAGAACGGGGTTGGGATTGGTTGTAGAGAGCTGCAAGCCCCTGTGGCTCCGTTTTCGTCATCGGTGCTGTCTCAACAGACGGCATTGTTTGAATGGATGAAATGTTTTACGTATTTGGCCAAAGGTAAGGCTCTACGATGCATAGTCCAATATATGTACCTATCCGTAGATTTTGAGATAAGACGACTTGCATGGAACGGTTTCTGGGTACGGAGGTACTTTTGAGGAGACCAGCGCTCGCGCCATTCCTGATTTGTCCTAGTGCTAGCAAATCTTGGCACTGCCGCTCTATAAAATTTCCTCATCTCGACAACTTCTCTTTCTTCTCCAAGTTGATACCGGTCCCATATACCCTTGGAGGATGATGTTTTCGAACAATCGCACCGTTCATTCCCCACATTCCCGAGTGACCGAGAGGAATCACTCGCCCTTCTAATTCCGGCGCGCTTTTGCTCGTGTGGCGCGACGGATTCGCTTTTGGGCGTACATATCGAATGTAGATATGTGCCTTACTTGTGCACGGGAGGTCCTTTGAGCTCTTTTCGTAGATTGAAGGAAATGAAGGTGTTGAGCTTTAATGATCTAAGAGCTGAGATGCATTGTGTTGATGCCTTCGTTTTTCACTGCGAAAGAAACTCGCATCACCTCATGGTCGTTATCACGGTGAAGTCGGAACAAGTTTTATCTATCATATCATTCTCGCCCCATTATGTACGCCATATCAACCTATACACCATGCACTACTTACTCCCATTCGGACTGCAAATACGTTGATTGTTTTCATACATCCAAGCCATCACACCATTTACAGCCAATGACGGCGTCGTTTACAGAAAGTGCACCACAAGAGACAGTGAACAAAACTCAAACTTGATACCATGAGAAAAGAAAGGAGGTGCTAAGCATTCGATACCCTCCGGAGTTGCTCCTTGCAATATCCCAACTCCAGAGCTTCCTGACGCACAGAGACAGAGTATACATCCCAAGACGCAGCGAGGCGGCTTCCTTTTCAGTATTTCCCTTCCCTTAGAGCAGCTGTAGCGCTGCATCTGCCAAAGTCATGTGCAAAGCTACACCCCCATTCCGCACCTTACTACTCCTGCCCTCATCTGCATCAACTTCACCATACTACTCCTGTCCAAAGCCCACCGTTTCCTCAACCGCAATGGTCAGCTTCTGGTTCAGCGCATCGTAGCTCTTGTATGGAGGGAGATCAAGACGATTGAAGCTACAGCCATGTTAGTTTGGACAGTTCACCAATTGAGCAGAGGACGAGAAGACATACCAAGTGTGCGATTTGGGCAGCTGCGTTGGTTCGCCTGCCTTTTCGATAGTGAACCTTCTGGGGCCATCGCTTCCCTGCAGATCCTTGAATCCGTTGACAGGGATACGTGAGGTACCCGTTGCGAATTGTAAAAGGCGAGACTTCTGCTCGCTGTCCCAGCTTCGGATACACTAATGATCTGAGTCAGCTTCTTCTCCGCAATCCAGCATGAGCTAAAAAGGAAAGTGCCCAACTGACCTTCCAGAAGTTGACGATGACCTCATCGGACTCGGTATATCCACGGTAATCCGTGTGCTTCTTCCAGTCGTCCACATCGATATCAGCAATGCCTCCAATAAGCAGCTCCAGTTCTCTTTCGTCGAAAACGTTGACTAGATCGGAGGGAATGAGCTCGTTGAATCCAGCCACGAAAGCAGTGAACTGCTCTTCAACACGTTTCTGGATCCGCCATTCTGTGATGAGCCTAAAATAATCCGTTAGATATGAAATTCTGCAACATCCGTGAAAAGACGTACTCGACGTATTCCTTCTTATTGTCGTTCGTGACTTCAATGTTCTGTCCATCAGGCTTCAGATCCACCGTTGTTGTTTCACCAAATCGTTCATCCTCAGTCGAGAATGTGAGGTCCAAGATTCCATCGATATCATTGTTCAACATCCACTCCAAGTTCCTGTGGAAGTCTGCGTCGACACCCTCCATATCCATCAGCGCAACCTTCTTTCGCAGAATCATCTTGTAGAACGCGCCAATGAAGAACGCGTCGAGGAAGCGGCGATGGAAGATGGCGAGGCCGACCACGCGACCAATGAATTTGAAGTAATTAAGATGCTCAGGGTTAATGCCGGAGTGAGGGTTAATTTGGAGAGTGTAGTTATCGTGGGCGGAGTACTCGAAGAGACAGTAGAAGGGATTGAACATTTCGTGGGAGAGGAGGAAGAAAAATTCTCTGTCAAAGTTGATATTAGCACACGACTGGACTGTCCGCGACAAGTCCATTTTGACATACCTGGAAAGACCACCATAATCCAAACCGTCTTCACCGTCAAATTTGATCATCAGCCTCTTCTTCAGATCGGTAGCACTCTGCCTCATAATCTCGTGATAACTATCCTCGAAGATGTTCGTTCTCCTGACTTTGACGTGGCACTGTCCAGACAAAATTCTAAGTGCCGGTTGTGATCTGAAGTAGATGAGTTTCCTCCTAAAGTCACGCTTGTACTGCGGCACATTCTGGTCGAGCGATGACGGTAATCTTGGATCGTCCCAGGTGGTAGTCTTGGTATTGTGATCGACGAAATACACACGTGCAGTATTCGTGAGTCGCATTTCCCACCCACTTGGAAGCGGTCCCAGTTGCGAAACTGGTTGTCGCTGGACCGTATTACCGCTCGCGTTTTGACCATACATGCGAATGTACTGTTCGCGTCGTGGGTCGACCCATGTTGTCGTACGAGTGTTGTGGTCCACAAAGTACGCACGACCTTCGGGTGTGTGACGTTGTTCCCAGCCTGATGGTAGTTCGCCAGACCCTGCTGTCGTAGCACCAGTTGCCATCATCGACACCGCATTGGAACCTTGGCTCGGTGATGGCGACTGTCGCTCAGACAGTGTCGGAGAATTGGCACCCGTACGGTCTTCGGGGAGCCCACGAGCCTGATGTCGGGTACGTTCCACCTGGGTTTGTGCCTCTAACTGAGTCCGTTGTTCAGCCTGATTGTGGTTGGCTGAAGGCCTGTGCCATGTTGTCTGGCGAGTATTGTGGTCAACGTAGTATGTCCTGCCCAAATGGTCCTCTCTGCGTTCCCAGCCTGCTGGTAGCCTGCCTTGCGCATCCTCAAAGGCGCTGTACCCGGTATTTCTTCCCTGGCCATTCGCCCCAGTCGGAGCTGTAGGAGCAGGGGCACCGTTAGCAAGAACAGTACTCGATCGTTGTGAAGTAGAACCAGTATTGGAAGGCACACGATTGCCTGGGAAGCCGATGTTGCCATCGCTCGGGTGAAGGGGCTGTGCTGGTCCGTTTACAGGTGTTGGGGGTGCCTGGCTACCAGTACCATTGGCATTTACAGCAGTGGACGAGGCAGTCGACAGGGATGGGCGAGAGGCATTCGCGTTTGCGGCCTGTGGGATCGGAGCATTGAGGTTCGTCGATATGTTGAAGATCAGCTTGCCGTGAACCACCATGTTGTCGTTTGACCGTTTGAGGTCCCGCGTCAGCATTTCTGTAACAGAATCAAAATCTCGTATAAAGGGTATGGAGCACTTGAACAAACCATCTCCGCCGGCATCCAAGTCCAGAACATTCCCTAATCGGACATTGACCACGCCGAGAAAGCCCTGGTCCTTCTTCTTGAACTTCTTCTGGTCGAATATCTGAATGGCGAGTACGCTATCATCGGTTGCTTTCCTGCACAGCCTATCAGTATATTTTTACCACTACAACACCATGCGATGCGTACATGTCGAAAGCCTCGTTCCAATACGGGTTGAGCGTCCGCTTAATAACGCTCGTCGTGCGAGTCTGCTCGCCATTTATCGTCGCCACCGCGAACTGAAATCACATCCATCAGTGTCCTATTGACTCAAATACGTGGTGAATACCTTACTGGATCGGGAAAGCGAAAGACATCGCGTTTATAGAGACCATCAGCAGCAATGACTACAACTCTGTGAGCGGGGCCGCGCGGACTGAAGCGTTCCTTGGTGAGCACTCACTGTTGACCCGGATATTGTTCTGCGCCGGCAATGCTGCCATGGTGGACTCGAGGCGGCCACAAAGCCTGTCGTGAGCTCTTCAAAATATCAAAGAGGAGGCAGTAAGGGAGGAGGTCGAGGGTGGGTTCGAGGGTATCGCTGGGAGTGAGGTGACGGAGGTCTGGTAGCGTACGAAGTAGCGGGGCTGAGCTGGTCTTGGCGCTTTAACTGTCGCAGTATCGGCGCCGCTGCTTAAAGGCAGCACAAGCTCGCGCGCCTCTCTCAAAGCTGCCCTTTGCAGTTACCAGAGCGCCTAAGCACGATCGTTCCAACAATAGAATATTCTCGAGTGTTTTACGAGCGGCTTACTTGCGTGCGGAGAGTCTCTGAGGCATCACGAGTTGATCCTTCGTGGTGCGGGACGGTGATACGACACAAGGCAGCATGATGTCAAAGATGGCTAAGTCAACCTTCACCTCTGCGGCACAAAGATATCTAATCTGCTCCTCCTTTTTGTCTCCGTCTTTTCGGATACTCTTGCGACGTGCTTTCAAATTATGTGCATGCCTGGCTGTTTCATTCCATTCCCTCTTCGCCTCACACATCCATGTATGGCGTTATCTGCACCAGCCACACTTCCCGGCTCGGTTTTGCCAGGAGCTCGTACTCGTACAGAAGGCAAACCCTGCCAATCCGCGTATCGGATTTCAACTTTCGAGCCTTCGCCCGGCTCCTGAAGGGCTCAAATAACCTGGCAAAACGCCTCCTTTGAAGGTTGACATTTGCCCCGTTGAATGTTTTCCACCCAAGCTTTAATCTCCATGATAGAGTCCAACATCGTTTTACCTAAACAGGTTTATTCCACATGAGAGAGCATATTTCGAACTCCTGATGCAAAGCCCTAGCTTCTCCTTTTCATTAGCAGCTTTTGCATTTCAAGATGAGTGAGACTACGGAGGCATCTCTAAAAGCTCTATTAATCCTTCTTTAGGGTCTCTATAGCAATAGCATACCGTTGCAAGCACTATACGTCTTACGAGTAAAAGAATCTCTATAATAACTCATCGAGGCCCTGAAAGCCGTGGCTACATTTTTTGTCACCCTCGAGGCTGTGAATTTCCTGCCTGTGCTCACTGATGGCTTGAAAACATCCCGCCACTACGTTCAGACCGAGGAATTGACAGGCTTTCCAGCGCTGTCGATAGATCTGTCATGCTTGGAAATGAGACTCCGGTGGCTGGTCTCCCCGTGAACACACTTGAAGGGACTTGGAGCTGGAAAACTCGATTCTCGCCACGGGCGCTCTCAGCAATGCGGTCTCGGAGACGACGCATTGACGAGAGCTCAGAGGATCGGATTGTGGAAGCTAACGTTGGCAAGCTCGACTTTCTAGGGGGTTCGGAAGAAGCCTGCTGTGTGGGAGTAGTTGGCAAGTCGTCGATTCCATCATCGATATCTGCTGTGGTCATTTTAAACTTTGTATGAAGGGATTTTCTGATGACAGCCCAGGCATTCTTCTTGTATTCCGCGGAGTGGCTTTCGTCAAAGTACCACATTGGAGTGTACACGACCACGAGGAAGTCCCGCGCCAGTGCCACGTCGCTAAGCGCCATGAGGTCTCGAAATGCAGCTCTGAGACCAAAGCTAAGTGATCTCGATTTGGCCATTTTCACCACAGTCATAAGCAGTTCGCAAGCAGAGATACCCATTCTTTTTTCTGCGTCGACGGCCCATCGCAGTAGATTGGTCTCTGTTGAACTCCCGCTCTGTTGTCAGATCTGCCACAATGAGTAGTACACTTCGTTGACGAGTCCTAGACCGTCCTTCTCAGATTTCGACCATCCAAGAGATTCAAAGAACTCGGCGAGCCATATGTGACTGCGCTGAAGGTAACACCATTCGACACAAGAGCGCAAGCACGGATTTCCCATTCGACCTTTTTTGTTGATCTCAAATGGGCCAGGGTGCCTGCGCAGGAGCACTTCTCTCAGGTGGCATACCTGCAAATAACAGAACGGCCCGTGTCAGAATCGGTAGCCCAAGAAATCTAATGCTCGATGCTCGGCCGGGAGAGATATTAGGAAGAGACCACGGTCCATATCCACGTCACGGAGAGTACTCTCAAGAGACACTCCACCATTTCCCCCATTGGCTCGATGTGAGAGATCCGCACGTAACCCTCGCCAGACGAACGCCTCAGGAGAGTCTCCTCCGCTCCCGAGCCTTCGCTCGAGCAAAGCGTCGGCGATCTGTATTTGGTTCGACTTCATGGCGTTTCGAGAACAGTCTATGATCGCTCTGATCATCACGTCGTCTGGACAGTTCGGAATGGTCTGTAGGCGCTTCAAGAGCGTCACGTAAAGAAGGAAAGCTTGAGCGCGCAGGCCAATAGAGGAGAGGAAATCCGCAGCCAGCTTCGTCGTTTGCAGGTCACGCCGCGAGAAGGTGCTCATATCTCGAGAAACGTCGATCGTGGTTTCTAAAGAGCTGGCTGGCCGTTGGAAAAATGTATTGTCCTCCATTACTGCATTAAAAGCAGCAGCTCCAGTCAGAAAAGTGTTTCCCTCCTCAATATCCTGCTCCTGCGTATCTACGACATCACAAGAGGACGACGAATAAGATGAATCTGTCGCATCCTTGTTCATTCCCATGGACGTAGAAAATCTTTGACGTTTCGCCGAAGGAGCTTGTGAGGAGCTTGAGTCGGCCGTGGTTGGGGCTTTGCGTTTCAGCAGTGTATCTGCTGTCAGATGTTCCGAGATGATTTGTTTGCCTCTCCAATCGTCCGGCGGAACGCAATTTCGGGCTGTGCGGTACTTTCGAAAATTCCACTTGTCAAATTGGGCAACATATTGTCGACGGCTGTGTGTGTATCAGCTACCATTGTCAGGGAACGCAATATGAATTGGAAAGGACAAGTATTTAATGTCGTGGCTTACGATGGCTTAAAGTCATACGTCGTGCTCATGTGTTCCATAACTTCCTCTAACGTCAGGACTTGGTAAGCCAGATAAAGCTCGCCTTTGTATTTCGCCCATATTTCCGGCGGTATTGCTTTTGATCGGGAGGGTCGAGATCCTATCCAGCGGACGTTTCGCAAGGCTGAAGCCATGCATCGAGAGGGAGTGTGTGTGTATTGTAATCGCTCTGCGTTCAAAACAAAAGAACGATCTTGCTTTCTTGGGATAATTCGTACCCCAATCTCTGATGAGATTGGCAGTGAACATCTTGGCCTACTCCGGTCTGATTATATGTTCGATCAACTGCAAGGCTGTAAAGAGGCTCAGTCTGCAGGACCAAATGGCTTTTCCTTTGACCATTTGCAGGCTAGCGCGAGGGGTGCAGATGCAGAATATGCTCCTCTCCTTGCCTTCGCCAACTTCGGTAAAGACGTGCCTGCATCCTGATCGGCTTCGATTCCAATTGGACGGGTCTCATCACTGAATATTCGCGCATTGTGTTTGATCATATCATTTACATCATTAGCTACATTAGCTACATTATCCTGCGGCCCCACGTGCAGCGCCGGTCAGTGATACCATATGTATCATCCTCGCCAACAGTTCTGAGTTTGGCTGATACAACTTGTATCGTATGTTGCCCATTACAGTGAGGACAGTATTACCCAAATGTGCAAAAGGCCGACCGTGAAAGTATCGTTACAACCGAAATCCGGCTCACACTCTGAGCCGTGAAGGTAAAAAATATACCGAAACTCCACAGCGGGAGGGTTGGGAAAAAGCAAAACGGCCGCCCCAAAACTTTTGCTACCGCATTTTAAGACTTGAGAACAAAGAGAATTTGCAATGAAATGTGAAATGGAACTGGCGAAAGCACAAAGGCCGCGCCGCCCCATCATCAATCGAGTGTCCCATATCATGGCGTCTCCGGTGGTGTACTGCTGTATTCATCGTCGCTCTCCTTCGCGATTCTGACTCGTTCTTCCAAATGAAGGTACTTCTCGCGCCAATGCTCTGCCACGCGCTCAAGACCCTCCTTCTCACTTGTTAAGGTCTGCTGGTCCTGCATCGCATTGTTGTACTTCCGCTTCAAGGTGCCATTACTCTTCTCAAGCGTCCTAATTAGTTCCTCCTGATTGCCGAGAAGCGCTTTGATCTCCGTCACCTCATGCTTCTCTTCGACAGCAGCCTCCCGCTGCTGTGAGTTCTTCAGCGTGGTAATCTCTTGGTTCCGTTCGTCGAGCAGGTCGTCTACTTCGCGCAGTTCTTTCTTCAGAGACGTGATCTCGTAAGCCTGGTCGTCTACCAGGTCTGCGATTTTCTGATAAGTTTCCAGCTTTTTGTACTTGAGACCAGAACTGCACTGATTGTTGCTGTGGAGTTCCGTCATGTTCGTCTGGCCTCGTCGTACCAGCTGGGCCTCGAGCCGCTGGGCGGAGTGCCTCTGGTCCTGACGGGCGACGCGCTCCTTTAGTTTCTTCACAACTTTCAACTCGCTCTCTTGCTTGGACTTTTTGCCACTGCTGTGTGTGTCGATGTTCTCGGGATTGCTTGATCTCTTCTTCATGGCCCTGTTCGCAAATGCAATTGTCCTACTGGATTCTGCAAGTGGGTTGTCGCCGTCATGATATTCCTCAGATGCTGAATCGCGGCCCACTTCCGAGGTATCCAAGCCATATGTCATTGAAAAATTTCTGTGGCTCAAATCACGTGAAGACTCGCCGGACACGCTGGATTTCGCGGATCGAGGTGGAGTACATGTGAAACTGTCGGCGGCATTATGGTATGAGAACGGCCTGGTGAGGTTGTGGCAGTCTTGGAGATTGTATGTGGCTGTGAGGCTTTCCCTCTGTCGAATAGGAAGTCGTGCAGCCTGTGGGACTGCACATGGAAAGTTATTGGTCGGGGGAGAAGGAGAGGGTTCATCAAGAGGGTGAGCTGATGGCGGAAGCGATGCATGCTCGCTGCTGGCAAAGCCGGGGAGCTTGAGCTCGTACAGCGAGGGAAGCGCGCTGATGGATGTCAATGGACGGGAGGCTGCATCTCTCGACTGGATGTGTGCGAACCGTTGTCCTGCCTCGCGACCCATGTTCCGTACCATGGCCAGCACGTGAATGGGATTAGAGAAGAATAGTACAAGATTGTGTAGTCGAGCAAAAAAGCCAACAAAAGCACAAAAGCCGCCGAACGTAGGGCAAGGGTCAATACAAGGAGGAAGCAAAGCGGAAGCAGAACGAATGATACTTAAATGGAGCGAGTTGAAGTGGATGCCACCACGTTCATTAACTCATAAATGCATCATTGAGGTAATGAGCAAGATTTGCAAAACGGTGACAAGCATCTCATAGCGGTAGGGACGTAGCACCAACCGCTACACCAGGCACTGGTCACAAAAGATGGAAAGTGGAGGCTGCCTGCAACTCGAGCTCGGTTCAGGCACAAGTTGGTTCGAGAACTCAGTCGTCGCCAGGAGCAGATCGCTGTACTTGCTCTACCTTTCCTTGTCTTTGACAGGGAAACTTGGACAGTGCTGTGAATGAGGCCAGCTGGCTAATTGGAAGCGTACCGTATCCAGACTTTGATGTGTAACCGAAGAAGTTAAGACGCAACCACCGCTATCGGACCGGCAGGACTAGAGTCGCATTAATCTGGCGGGGAATGCTTCCCCAGGACGCTAACATGTCTAATATGCTCTGCGCGACTCCCTTGCATGGGCTCCAGCGTACCACTTCGACTAGACGCGCGGACAGACGGGAAGACGCATGATGAAAGTAGATCCAAAGAAATGTGACATATCATGAGAGGACGATATAAAGTTTGGTAGAAAAAGCGGGTGTTCGCTGGGATAAGGCATAAACCGCTGCCTCCCCAGATGCAAGGCGAGAGCGCTCTGGTTATTGGCTGGCTATGCAGCCCAAGGGCGGTGAAAACGAGCGAGCTCACAGCATCAGCGAAACGGTCCTGCATGGAAGACGACTGCAGAAGCACGATAACAACGGTCGACGATCTCAACCCGTGAACGTGCGTTTTGTGAACTGTGGAGACGAAGGAGGATATTCAGCAGGAATGTGCAACCGAAGGGCGAGTGAGACAGGCGAATCTGCCTCTAGCCAACGAGCGACTTTAGAAGCATAAGGTTGGAAGAAGGACTGGTCATGCGCAAGGAGATACAGAACGAGTGGCAGATGATGTCGTTTGTTAGCAAGTGACATGAATTCTGGAAGCAAGAAGACCGAATGAGATAGATATCACTAAGAGGAAAGTGAGACAGCGATTGACCCAAAATCGAAGGGTGGGGAAGCTTGTACTACCATGAGGACGCAAGTGTAGCGACCTGCAATCTCAATTCGGCAGAGGGCTTTGACGGAATATTTCTTGCTTCTGCAGAAGAGCCTGGTCGACGGTCGGTGCATATGCCGTGCAGACGCATGACGTGCATTTCGCCGTGGCGCTTTGGAGTTGTGTCCATCAGTCTAAGAAGTAATTGGAAGAGTCGATCACGAAGGCGCCATCATATGTAGCCCTAACGTGCATCTGCTAGACGTTATTGCTCAAGGAGACCCACAACTGCCGAATGACAATGCTGAATGCAGGAGTTGAGGTGCGAGCAACCTCATTCGCGCCAAGGCGGCGGCTGCGGGAAGATCACCAGGGCTTGGAGGCAGTTCAGATCCTGGAACGTCACAACTTGGCTCGAGTAGCAGCGTAGGAGTTAGCTCCGACCGATGGTCAAGCCCATTGAGCACTTTTTAGAGAGAATGCTTGTCAATTTGGTATCTTCGTTCGTCACCAGTCGCTTGCTTCAACTAGTCAAAATCCCATCGTATTAAAGAGCATCTGCCATTTCCAACTGAGGCTGCCCTATAAGACAGCCTCAGCTCATCTCGCCAGCTTAGACACCTCCTACGTACACGCCTCGTTGCGATGCCATCCCCACGGGGGACCAGCATCGAGATTACAAGTTTGGTCGTGTCGGTAAAACAGGGGGGCGAATTGAAGTCAAAGGAAATCCTGTAGACTTTTTCCTGCCCGCCCGTGAATGTAGTCGTTGAGTGACTAGATGAAAGAGAGAGACGTGTTTGGAGAATTAAGTCTATGCCAATCCGCATAACAACACAACAAAACTGGTTGGGAATCATTCGCAATTTTGAAAGCTCAAGCAAGCAACCATGCCCACAACCTCCAGTGGGTTATCGTACCGCAACCTCCTCATGCTCTTCGTGCTCCTCATGACTTGAACTTCTTTAGAGCATGCCCACCATAGCAGCGAGAACACCAAGAACGCCAGTCAACGCGGTAGCCGGAATCTCGATGTGGCCTGCTGCGCCGGTCTTGCCAGATGATCCTCCGGAGGACGAGGTGCCGGAAGGAGTCGTGTTGGCATCACCAGGGCGCGTCTGGCTACCAGCGCACTGGTAGTCACCCTTGATGACATCGTTCGGGCCTTGCTCGTTGGAGAAGGTGCTGCAGTCAGACGAGATGTCCTTGGAGGATTGGATGTTGAAGGCACCACGGACATCGCTAATGGCGGGAAGAGAGACTCTGTGACGAGAGATCTTAGTATCTAGAGTGGTAATCCCGAGTTCAGAAAATGAGAAAGTCATTACTTACTTGGAGAAGTTGCCATAGGCATCAAAAGCACCGAAGATGGTCGTCAACTTCGGGAAGGAGATCGAGCCGAGAGCAGTATTGTTCTCAACGTTGACAGCACCCTTGACAGTCTGGAGCTGAGGGAATGAGAAGCTCTTGAGGGCAGAGTTGGTGTTGATGGACAGGGACTGGTCAAGACGAGTGAGGTTGGGGCAGCTGATGTTCTGGAGACCATCGTTCTCGATGAAGCTCAAAGAACCATTGACACTGGCAAGGGAGGGAATGCTGATAGCCGGAACATTGCGGAACGTGATGTTCTGCGCAGACTTGAGGTTGGGGAAGTCAACGCTGAGGCGGTTACCGTTGGACTCGAAAGTGATAGCGCCGGTGACGTTCTGGAGCTGCAGAGTCACGTCCTGAAGCATACGGTTGTTGGCGAGGATGAAGGTGTTGCAACGCTTAAGGTTGATGCCCTGGAGCGACGACAAGAACGTGTTCTGGATGTTGAGCGAGTCGGTGTCCTGGATCTCGGTATCCATCATCAGGGTTGCCAAGTTGGGCAGGCCCTGCCAATCGATCGAGCCGACTTGAGAGAGCTGCGGGAAGGAGAGTGTCTGGAGGGTCTGAACGTTGTTGAGAGTGAAGTCATCACCGATCTTCTGGAGGCTGTCGGCACCAATCTGAGTGATGTTTGGCGCGCCGGTGCAGTCCAGGCCACCCGTAATCTCCTCCACTCCATTGATCGCGATATTGTCGCTGGTGCTGGTAGCGATGGCGATGCTACCCGAGAAGGTGGAGCAGGTGGTGAGAGCAGCGGCATCACCAGCGTTCTGAAGAGTGGTCGTGGCAGAAACGCTGCAAGAAGCTGTGACACGAGAGTCGTCAGCCAAGAACGCGTGCAAACTCGCGTCAATGATGAGCAAAATATGACTTACCGGAAACTGAGCCCACTGCCACAAGGGCAGGGAAAACGTACTTCAGCATGACCATTGTTGTCGCTGTTGCTGAGTTGTGTGTGTGTGGAGAAAAGAGTCCTGTGTTTAAAGGAGCGTCGTCAGCAAAAGCCGCGAACCGCGGGAAAAACACCAAGCGTTACAGAGCAATTGCGAGGCGCGCAGGGGAGCTTACCGTGAAGAATTAATACGAGTAGTTGCTTCGCGGGCCTCACACGCAACAAGCTCGAGTGTGGTTAAGTTGAGTTGGCGAATTCAAAGATGTTGGGTGGTGAAGCGAGTGTCGAGAAAGGTAGAAGAATGCTAGCGAGTGCACGAAGGACAGCCTCTGGCGCCAAGGGCAACGGCTCGCCGAGCTTTTAGTGGCAGGTGTGGCTGTGGGTGAGGAACGAAGGTGCACGCCTGCTGGCAAGAAGTGTTTGAGAAAGACGGGAGTGGAAGGGAGAAAGGGATTCTTAGGAGTGGCAGGAGGGCAGGTTGGGCGATACGTGAAAGGAGCTTCGCACGGCCATCCCTGCACGCCGCTGGCACGGACCCACTGAACGCACGCACTCAAGCCCAGAGCCAGCCGAGTGCGCTGCTCATTGGCAGCGGAATTGCTCGTGGCAGACTCTGCTCCACGGTGCCAGCGGTTCTCTTCAATTCAGTCTCACGATTGCCTCATTCTACGCTCCCTCAGACGCGACAGGAGTGGTGTATCATCACGCACCGCGCTGAAACGCGTCGACCTCCGAGTCTGCCAGCGTCTGGCACACGAGATTTGGATGAACGTGCAAATGATACTGATATTACCGTAGCCACTCCTTCGGCGTCGACAGCGTTGAAACCCACGCTAACTTCCGGGAGGCTTGAGCAGCCACGCACGCCATGGCCATCGGCCGGCCTTTCGAATCCCAGCATCCCCCGATCAGCCTCCTCAGTCATTTAAGCAATCGGTCTTGCCGCAAGCAAGCCAGGTCGAGCACGAGATAACAGCTCTCCCGAGACCTGCTTGATGGGGATGCGACATTGCTGACCCACAAACCTGCTCGCCAATCCGTCTGCCAGCTCGCGACGGCTCCTCTTCGAGACAAGACAAGCAGATCCATGCAGCATTCAATAGAGCCGATCGGCATCGAAGGGCGGCAGGGGTGCTCGACCTCTCTTTAGTGTCCCTTTTGTGCCTTGGAACCTTTTTTTCGACGCATCAAAGCTCAGCCGCCCGTCGCAGTCTTCTCCTGCTGCAATTTACCGAGGCCGCGCGCCTCTCTTCATTTCCCGCAGTCATGAGCAAGAGCATGGAGTGTAGATAACATTTCATGAAGATATTGACGTCTAAGTGTCCAGTAGGAAAATAGAGATATCCGGACGCGAGTTTAGCCACTGGCATGCAATGAAGATTACGCGGCCCAGCCTGCATATCCACCGCGCTAGCCCAGCTAACATCGACTCTTCCGGCCTTTTTTAACATCGCGAGAGACTCACTCCATCCAGGTTAGGTAAAGAGAAATCCTGCTTGCCACTTCCAAGCTTCAAAGTTGAATTAGTCCCGGAAAAGAATTGCAAGACATCAGACCTTCTACTCATTACGTCCAAGGTTTCGTTCGTCTGCCATGCTTCTGCTGCAGAGCTTCTAGAAACCGCCGCGATTCCCCGCATCTTCCGTTTTGGTACTTTGGTCAGCGATGCAGGATGCTCTGCAGGGTGCTTTGCCAATGCAGATCAGCTGCAGGAAAGACGGCAGAAACGTGACCGCCAATCTGGAGCGCAAAAGAAAACACAGCGAGTGTTTCGTCTAATCGCCCTGAATGGCATCGATATCTACATCCTCAATTCTCCACATATACCTAGATTGCGTGAGCAAATTAGCACAGCTCTGGGATTCATCTTTACACAGGGTCACTTACCACATGAATAGAGTTCTGTACTCAAGTTAGCTAAACTTAGCGAGCGATTACTCTATATAAAGAGACGTACCTGTAAGGCGTAAATTTTTCGGATATCTCTAACATCTCCTTCTCACCCATGTACTTCCATTTCCCTCCCTTAGCTTTCAGTTTTCCGACGTCTCGACCCATATAAGCCGCCATGCCCCTCTGTACACCCAGATCACCGGTCGAGAAGACGTCCATCCTAAGCACAACTAGTCAGTACGGAAAGCAAGACAGATGACAGGGATTCGAATCGAAAACGAACCTCTTGAGCGCGAAGCACATAAACATCTCCACACTCCATCGGCCCAGTCCTCGCACAGCCACCAATTTCTCCATCACTTCCTCGTCGGACGCTCTCGCAAGCATCTCAGCTGAGAGTTCACCAGCCGCAAACTTCTCCGCGAGACCTTGCACATACTCTGCCTTTCGCTGTGATAATCCCGCGGTGCGAAGGAAGGAAACATCACTAGCTGCGACTTCATGCGGGCTGGGAAAAACATTGGGATGCGTAGCATTGGTGCAAGAAGGATAGAGCGCTATGAATTTGTTCTTGATGGACTTTGCTGCCGCTCCGGAAACCTGTTGTGCCATGATCCCACTGACCAAGCTCCTGAACGG